>OW387802.2:3709137-4980804 GCA_936446665.2 Synanthedon andrenaeformis
AAGAGTAGTTTCAAAGATTACATATAAACAAAAACATACAAATTTTACCTCTTTATAATATTAACTACTTGACCGATCATCATGAAATTTTGTAGACAGAAAAAGACATTATTTTTGTCAGACAAAAATACTGTTCCCGAGCTGTCATCTAAAAATATAGAAAATAGTGGCGGCGCCACCGTCGTCACAGCAATAACGATCTCAGGCTTTTTATTTTTTATTTTTCACCAGCTAGTATTTTAATAAACATAATTTTATATTATAATTATTGCAGAGCCTGGCACACAGACGCAAAATCGCCTGTTTATGTGTCTTTTATAAGATGTAATTCGGACAGTGTGCTCAGAAGCTGCATGAGCTCATACCGCCTTCCCTTTTCTTCCATTCAGACGTACATCTGGTTGCCATTCTCATCTTCTCGAAATACCTCTTTTTTGGACCAAGCGCTTTAAAATTTTCAAATTTGGAACTCCCTGGCTGGTCTGTGTTTCTAAGCTCATATAAATAACCCAAATCTTTTCAAAGTTCGAGTGAATATACACCTTCTGGGTGAGTTCGCTCCATCATAGGCCAGCATCCATCATCCAACAAACCCATCTCTAATAAATAAAATATATAGGTATCACAATTTAAACCTATAAGCTGTCTACGTAAGAGTTTAAAAGCGAATTTCACGAAAGTTTGTAACAGATGTTATAAATTTGCCGAGGTCAACATCGAATGGCAGAAAAAATTAAACACGTAAAAAGCCTGGCTCATCGTGGTTATTAATGGATGTCCATTCGGACGAACTGGAACGATCTGGCCACCATTAAGCCGTGCCGTCAAATCTACATCTAAATCTGACGCATATATCCACTGCCGATCGCATTGCTATACAGCGACTAATACAGTATGGGTACCTTTTCTTTTAATCTTCATATATCTACCTATATTATGCATTTAATATGTGAACAGTTTGCGAGGCTGCAGAAATAAAAACCAAATTGCGTTGCTCTGAACAGAGGATTTTTTTATTTATGTATAACTAGCTGGTGCCCACGACTTCGTCCGCGTTGAAAAATATTAAGTAGCCTATCCTGTGTCCCGTACGTCCAAATATTTATCTACCAAGTTTCATGAAAATCAGTTAATTCGTTTCAGAGTTATGGAGGAACATACATACATACATACAGAAAAAAATTCTAAAAATCGTCAATTTAGTTTCAGTATCATGTATAGAGCCTATAAACACGATATCTCTGAAAACAAAGTAACTTACTCCATGACCGACCCTTACAGATTTATTATTAGTATTGATTGATAATGTGTATGTATATGTATGTATTTTTGTTATCATTAGGGTTTTTTTTTGTAATTATAAATTTTAATTATTCTAACCTTGTGATAGGCTATATATTTTTTTCTATAGTGTTTGTAAACTGTTACACGCTGTAAGGTTGGCTGTTATTTTTTTTTTCGTTATATTAAATAAAATTAATTTTAGATCAAACTGTAGTATAAGTACAATGTGTACAAACAACGGCTCGTTTACGATTTTATTATATGTATAGATTTTTCAATCAAACAAATAGTAAAAATATGTAAGAAGTTCTTTAATGAAATTTTAATAAGAATACAAAATAGCATACCTATATACAATATCGTCATAAGTCAGTAGGTACTGTTTTGAGAATGTATGGTCACAATCCAAGCCGATTGATGCCAGTCCAGTGGTCGCCAAACTTTTTCACGAAATATATGTCTGTAATTTATTTAAGGTTTGGTTTGCGTTACGAGAGCAATGTGAAGACGCAAATGGATGGAAACCAACCAAGGTCCAGTTGGAATACTGGTACGAAAACTACTTTTTTTAATGATCAAAAATATTTCTATTTTCATATGTTACACAATATTAAGAAAAAACTTTCCAATTTTAAATCTGTTTGGTTATCGCTGAGAAGGTAGAAGATTTGTTGTGCAATATCGCAACTTAATACATAGGTTATTAGGTGCACTCATTTCGGTAAAAATTGTGTTCGGTCTAAGGTTACTTCCGTAATTCCATGATACTCATTAGTTATTGGTCGTAACAATAATCGAAGTACTACAACTATGGAATTTGCGTCACAAATGCCAAAGCGGCACATAAAAAGTACGCCTAAAATGGAATCATGGCGGGGTCTTGCCTTCGCGCGTCAATGGTAAAAGGTAGTAACGACCAAGTTCTACTATAGAATTTAAATGTCCACTGTGTTGACGTAAAGTCACATTTTCATAACAGATGTTTGGTTGGTTTTAAATGACAGATGACACAGTTCACGCTCCACGCATATGTTCCATAAAGTTCGTAGTGTTTTGTATAGCGAGCGAAATCCATAGTTGTAGTACATTGATGGTAAGAATACATAAGATAAGAATACTTAAGGTTGCATGACGTATTTCGACAGCAAAAATCAAATAATTTGTTCCTACATTAATAATAACATTTTATAATGAACATTTTAGAATTTATTACCGGCCCGTAAACGAAGTAGGCTTTCATCAGTGTTAATTATTAAAGTTGTTAAATTATGGCTATATTTATACTTGTTCAATTTTAAGGCTGTATTCGAGTTAAAGAGCTCCCAAAGGTAGAAGAGAATATAATTTTGTTTACATCATCAAGAACAAATAAGCACGTGCAGACATAATGTGTTTGCCAAAAATTGTACCTAGCAGAATTTATTCGAAAATTTATTTTCTTTTTTTATTTATTAAATACCCTTTACAACCGACGAAAACGAAAGTTTTTTTATGTTAAGATCTTTAGACAGACTGATGGTCTACTTGATGGTAAGAGCCTACCGTCGTCTATAACACAAGCAAGGGCTGTTACACAGCACAGCCTATATAAACAGGCCTACACAGCAAACAGCACATGTGTTGTTTTCTTTCGACGAGTGACTAAGGGATGCTAGAGCCCTATTCCTTATCCCTTTACAATCCCTTACCCTTAAATCCTACTGTTGTCGGCAGTGCACTTGCACCTTGTGCTGTGGTGTTGCCTGTGTTATAAGCGACGGTAGCCACCTATCAGCAAGTGAACCATCAGCCTGTCTGCCGATTTTTACATAAAAAAATATAGACAAATGATTTTTTATTTTTTTTTTAGTAATAGAAACAATATAGAGGAATATGCTTGTTCCAGCAAAAGGTTGATACAGTATATGAAAGTTAATACGATACGATTATTTGAAACGAAAATTTGCGAGCGCATATCTATTTCGATTTATAAGCCATTTATTCCTTTGAATATTACTGTACAATTTCTGGAAGGTCTTAAAATTTCTTTGTTGCAGACAATAAAAATTTTATTCAAACTCTGTTATTCGCAGTAGTAATAAAGTCGAGTAAGTTCATTCATATTTTACTGCATTATCTATATCTATACGTATTATAAAAAAAGTCACTGTGCGCCTCTTTCTTTTTCTCCGCTAACTTCTTCCAAATCACCCAACAGATTTTGTTACGGTTTTAACTAGTTTAACTAGCGATAAACGGGGAAGGTTTGGGTAGATAGATTCCAGCGAGTAGTCTAGTAACTCAAAAAATCACCTGTACCTTTACCATGAATTTACAATGACCGCACTCGCTAGCGACAGCGTAAAACATTTATATAAAAAACTGTCAACTGTCAATGTCAAATTGACAATTTTCCATACGGGACTGTCTTTCAAACCTGAGTTTAAAAAAACTCTGTTTAGTAGCGGTCTCGCATAATTTTGTTTCGTACGAATTGTGCGAAGAGCCAACTTCAAATTTAAATGTATTTTTAGTAGTAGTTTCGCACACCTTAGTTTTTATTGAAAAAAAAAATGTAGGTACTGTCGTGTACGACAATGGAATAGGTAAAGTAGGTAAGTCGAAAGATAAATAAATTACTATTTTAAACATGTCAAACTCAGATATGACTAGTTTTTATTTACAACTACTAAAAATATATTTAAATTTAAAGTTGTCTCTTCGCACAATTCGTACGAAATAAAATTGTGCGAGACGACTACTAAACCAAAAACTCTTACCGTCTGTGACTTGAGTTTAAAAAAAAAACAGAAAAGGGTTCTCCGCAATCTCACAAGGTTGAACGGTACATTTTATTTGATTGTCAGCTACTTGGCCGGCTTACAGCTTATGTTTTATAAATATAGGTGATCTATAACTCGTACGGGCGATGTGTACGAGCTATATTCATGAGAGTTGTGAAAAATCACTTTATACGTGAGATCTGTTTTGAATGACAATCAAAATTTAGTTATAGGTCGTATTTTATTATTATTATTCCAGATAGTTTAATAATTATTGTAGTTTTAATTTAGCCTAAGTTTTGAATGCGGTGATGGAAGAGCTCCTGAGACAAGTATTTTTATACTTAATCTAGCTGCTGCACGCGACTTCGTCTGCGTTACTTAATAAAATATAGACTACTATCTCTCATGTTGGATCAAACTGCACACAGTGTGCAAAATTTGATTAAAATCGGTTGAGTAGTTCAGGAGTTTATCGCGGACAAACAACGTGACACGAATTTTTTATATATATAAAGATAGGAGTGTCCCCACAATGTTAACTTGTACCTACTTGGGTTTAAGATAAAGATATAAACTATGTATTTGTATCTTTATAGAAATTGAAATAAAATAATATGAAAAATAAACGTTTAAGTGCATCCACAAGAAACAAAATATCTTTTCAAGCGGAAGGACAACACAAGACTCATAAGGCGTGCCAGACAGTTACTTTCAGACAGACATATCTGGTACTTAGTACCAGCTCCGTTAAAAGTGGAAATATTCAAGTAAATATTTTTATTTAAATTACTATAAATAACATTCACTTACCTAATTAGCCACAAACTACATATTATTAAAATGATGCGAGATTTTTAGATTGAATTCTCAAAACACAAAATCAAGTTTAAACTTTTGTGCACCTTATGCGTTTAGTAATAAGAGCGAAAACTTAATATTTCTGTGTGTGTTTGATATTTTAATAAATTCTAGCTCTCTACACCGCTTATGTAAAGTTTTCGTACCACTTATAATAGCATACAGCGTGAAATCATAGGGAGCGTCATAATTTTTAATGCTGACACATTTTTGAGCTGTAACTACTTTGTTTTTTGATGTTTTTTAATTTGATTTTTTAACGATAAAACTAGTTTTAAAAATAAATTAAAACTTTTCAAGCTTGTTGTGCAAACGACGACATCACATATTAGTACAGTCAGCATCGACTTATTTTGATAAAGTTGTAAACGCAGACTATTGGAAATTAGGAAAAAAATCCTTTTGGGAAATGATGGACGAGGCCAATGTTCAGCAGTGGACGTTCTGCGGCTGAAATGATGACGATGAACTGGTCTGGTAAAACTCAGACATCTGGCGTACCCGGCGTCTGGTGAGACGCCGGGTACGCCGAGGTTCTGGCAGGGAGCACAGGCCTCCCCACGCTGGATAGCCGTGGCGGGTAACGTCCCCGCGACCCCGCCCATCCACGACCGCGCTTGAAAGTCGTTGGGTTAGCCGGTAAGAATCCGGCATAACCCCGCAGTGTCCCCTACAAGACGGATATCCAAGAGGATTTCCCAACGTTAAAAAAAAGGGTAGACCTCTTACGCAATCTAACCCTAACCACAGCCATAACTAATTCGCGGACCCCGAAAAATAAAACAAGAAAAACTGCTTTTATATTTTTATTTGTCATATTTATTTAGGGCTAATTTACTCTCATTTGTGTAATTTTCTTAGTTAGCCATTAATAAACATTTGCCTACTAACGAGTGATGCACATATTAGTAAAGAAACAATCAGTGTTCGTCATTGCAAACATCCCCGAACATTTATATTAATTTATACTTTTGCCAGACATTACTTCTTTTTTTAAATTTATTTTAAATAATCCCTCGGTATCAATACTTTTTTCTGGTTGAATGGTATCTACCCTCTGTCCTTTCCTGTATTCCAGACAACGTGTCCTATGCAAAATTTCACTATGATCGGTTGAGCAGTTAAGGCGTGAAACGGTAGCAGACAGAGTTATTTTCACATTTATTATGTTAGTAATTGTTAGTATTGATTAGTATATTAGTATGGATAGTATCGATAATTGGCATTTTACTTTCATATGTGTTTATCTTCTTTTAATTTATTAGGTATTAGATTTGGTATTCTTGCATTTTATATTCATGTACGAAACATGAAATGCAAGAAAATTGTATTTATAGCTGGCTTTAAATAAAAATACTTTGTTAAAATTACATCATAACATTCTGGTCGCCGTAACAGGCTCCTTTGAAGTGAATATAACTTTTGAACTTGTTTTTTGACACTTTTTTGAATTTAGAACTCCTACTTAAAAATAGGGTTACCACTGCTGATTGAATCGCATTGGATCTAAAATCGTCACGTCTGAAGCAATCCCTGTTGTACTCAGAGATCAAAACATGAACCCTTAAGGAGCGACACGTAACCAATTAGAGAAACTAGACTTAGGGCTGTCACTTGTTATTTTAAGGCGACAACGCGTTCATTTCTTATAAAATCTAACATTGCTTGGAAGATTAAAAATAAATAAATCAGTTTTTCAAACCGACATTTATCTAGGAAAACTTATCCTACATGTTAATCCAGGCAATAAACTATTTGTATGTTAACTAAATATGTTTAGTAATTTTTACGTGAAAGAATAACAATTGGTGTTGTCCATACTCACAAATTTTCGCATTTATAGTATTGGTAATTTTTTGACCTCCCTCGGGAACCTAAGATTTTTCTAGGATAGAAGGTATCCTAAATGTAATCCAGGTAATAAACTATGTGTTATGTTTTGTGGTTTTTGTGTGATTGAGTTACAAACATCCAGACATCCAAATATACAAGCTTTACGCAGTTACAATATTATTAGGAGGATTATGTTACGAACTACGAATTTTTTACAATAATTAATTTTTACGAATAAGCGATAATATAAGTTTTGTAAAAATATACGTACAACCTAGGTAGCTTTATAAAAAAAAAGGAGGGCAGCCCGTCTGGTGGCAGTTACCAGTTACAGAAAATCACCATGAAATATCAGCATATGTGCTGTTGTGTTTCGGTGAGTGAGTAAGGGATGTCAAAGCCCATTAGCCCTAATCCTTTAACCTTAATCCTCGGCAGCACATTTGCAGCACTTGTGGCGTTGCTTGTGTTATAGGCGACGGTAGCCACCTACAGTGGTAGGTGGCTACCGTCCTAGAAAGATTTTTTTATGTTAAGGTCGACAGACAGACTAGTGAGTCTGTCTGTCGACCTTAACATGAAAAAAATCTTTCTGAACATGTCGAATTTCTCTTAAAATTTACAACCAACATTTTCTTTACAAACTCAACGGATTCTGTGCTCGCCTGTCAAATACCAACTTGCACAATTTTTGTTAAGTTCTTTAAACTGTAATCAATTAGTGATAAGGTTGAAATTTACTAAGCAATTTTCATGCTTGCCGGCTTTAAACATAACATAATAGCTATTACAGTTCACGAGAGTAACTAATAAACTTCGATATTAGTTTTAAAGTGGTGCACAAAACTGTCAACTTAGTTTTGCTCGTGTTGCGAGCGGTTATTGTGAAAGTGACAAGGAGATGGCAAGTTTTGCGAGTATTGCCTACTTGTGTGTGTGTGTGGCTGTTATTACGAAACTGGGGTATATGTACTTCATTATACAGACATACTAATATTATAAACTAGCGGCCTGTTCCCGGCTTCGCCCGGGGTGCATTTTTTTTACGTAAAAACCTTCCCTGATTATCCCTCTATCCATGAGTGAAGACAGAATTAAAATCGGTCCAGCCGTTATCAAATTTTGCGCTTAGCAACACATTTAGAGATTCATTTTTATATTATAGATGTGAAAGTAACTCTGTCTGTTATTTTTTCGCGCCTTAACTACTCAACCGATTGTAAATTACTACTTCATTATCCATACTAATATTATAAATATCAAAGTAACTCTGTCTGTCTGTCTATTACCTTTACGCGCCTTAACTACTCAAGCGATCGTTATAAAATTTCACCCTCTTTACAGCAGACTATTGTAAAAATAATGGAAATTACTTCATTATCCATACTAATATTATAAATATGAAAGTAACTGCCTGTCTATCTGGAAAGAGAGCGGGAAGAGGATCGCCTCTTCCAGCCGATCCGCCGGAGGAGGCTCGGGCGCAGGCGGCTGGCCTATGTTCGCCACCTTCCCCTTTGACCGGGACCAAGCGGTAGTCCCCAGCCTCCCCTAGGAGACCACCGCCCGTCATGAAGCCCGTTGTGTATTGGTTATATAGAGGGACAGATGGCTGTAAGCGACTGTTTTATACAATGTGAAGATTTTAAGTTGGTTTGTGTATGTTTCAAAAACTCGAGAATGGGTACACCGATTTTAATTCGGTTTTCACACATGGAAAGAGGAATATAAGGAGAAGGTTTTTAAGTATATATAAAAATTGTACCCCGGGAGAAGCAGGGAGCAAGTTTCTAGTTTATAAATATTTTAATAAATAACTTAGATAATTTAGGGAATTTAATATTGTTGGTCGCAAAAAAAACACATTGTGTTCGAGTCCACTCTACTGTTAAGGAATATAGATTTTATGTGCATTCAACATTCAAATGCCAATAAACTAAACCAGCGAACAAAAACTTGTCCCAGTTAAAAACACATCACAATAGAAAAGTTTGAGCCGATTAAAATATGAGAGGACCCTCACGTTCCCACTTTAATTTCCATAATTGTGTCACGTACAAATATAAATTTTATCTACGTGCTGTGTTTACTTAAATAAATATTAATAACCGGGAGATATATTAAGATGAAATTAATCTTCATGAGCACCTCTTAAGATTGATCCCCGAGTAGAAGCTTGTAGGAGGAGCCTTCAAAGTCTATGAACAGTTCTTTTCTTAGAAGTAATTCTAACGACCCCAAAGCATGTCAAAATGTTTATTTATTTATTTAAAACAGCAACAGCTTAGCACACGTAACATTATAACCCTATTGCTCAACATCTAGGTCCAGTGTTCAAGCCAATTAGAGCTGAACACATAATGCAATTTGGTACACAAACTCAAATAAATTTTAAAAATTCTAAATAATAAAATAGAAAAAAAAAATTAAAATACAATGTCAAATGTTTTTAAAAAATGTCAAAAGTAAAAAATCAAAAGTCAAAATGTCAGAGTAAAATGTTGTAGTGACAAAATGTGAACTTTTGTCATTTTGGTCACTGCAACATTTTAACTTTGTACATTTTGACAACTACACATTCGAACCATTTGAACTTTTAGGCCAGTTACCTAAGATAAAAAAAATCGCGTTAGGTCGCGGCACTGGCACTGTCTTGATTTTATAGGATGTTGTTAAGATAGATACCAGTAGTGTAAAACCAAGTTTGCAGTTTCGAAAGACCTGTGCTAACTGCACGGTGTTCGAAAAAGCTCGAAATTTTAAGACTTTTTTCAGTTTTTCGCTTATAACTTCTGAAAAGTGCATTCTACAGAAAAGTCATCTTACACACTCTTAAAGAAGATAAATATTGCTACAATTTGAGTGCAACCGCAGCTCTGTATGTCAAACAAATCCCGAGATACACTACATCAAAAATGGGTCATTCTTCTCAAAAAGTTAGAAATTTGTAGTTAGCCGTTTTTCGAAACAAAATATCGTCTAAAATAATTATTCTACGAGGAAAATTATAAAAAATGAAGTTGTAGAGCAGTTACTTAGCTTCAATTTAAGCACAAGTAAAACTCTGTGGGGCCAACAGATCTCTTGTTATAAGTAAATAAGTAATAGTAAGGAAATCGGATTTTTCAAAAAATGTAGCCTGACGAATTGTAGGACTTTTGTAATGGATAAGAAAGACATGAATCAGTGAAAAATAGGAATACAATCAATAATAATAATAATTGTTATTATTTTGGCTTTTGAGGCCGTCTCCCCCTCATTTTGGCTTTTGGAAGGGGGAGACAGTCGCTAGTGTTAAAAAAATGTTTGAACGCCTTAGACAAAGGGGCGCGGACCAAGTCGCGATCAAAAGCTAGTTATCTTAATACTTAAGATTTTTCGTCCTTATATATAAGAAAATCCATTTAAAAACTGAGTTATTCTGTACAAATGTTAATTTAATTCTATATCATCGTAAATATCCCTCTTTGTTCGTAATATGGAGGAAGCGCAACATCTTCGTTTCCGTATATTTTGCTACTTCCCAAATCCAACCAATAAAATTAGTCCGTTCTACTCTTGAGGGCTTAGTGATGAGACTAGTCATGTGTCGATATATAATATACCATTCAAATAGAATACAATGTTTTTATTAATTTTAGGTTCGTCCAAATAAGGTATATTTTCTAATGTTTCTTTTAAGACTACTGATACGCAGTGTTCTTAGTTTGTTACTCTTAAAAAATAGACGATATTTCTAAACAACTTCATTTTGTTTAGTAATTATTAAAAACTATTAAAATTTTCTTCATTTGCAGATACAGACAGACTAATATTGAATTTGAACTGAATTGAAAGGATATTGAATTGGGCTCCGACTTCTCAAGAGTACACGTTGTATTGTACGTTATATTGTAACGCTTTTTAGTTTATTGGTAAAAATTTCAACTTACCTTTTAATAAATCCTTATTATTTAAATTAACTTATCGACAAATAAGACACTGATACAACACTATGCAGTGGTTTATCGAGGCGCAACCAATCGGCGCGGCGCGTCTCCGCTGACATATTGCTGTACATTCTTCTAACTCAAGCTCTGGATACCTATTTATTTTCGAACTAAAATCCTTTGGGTTTACTCCGCGAATGTAGTTAATGTAATTCCCGGCAACATTTTTGTACAATGCGCTCTAAATGGGATGAAAGAAATGAGAGAAATTTGGTTATAACGAAGGCTGTTAAGAAATTTTTAGCTGTATTAAAACAATTTTATATTTTTTCTACCTAATGAATACTCAATCCTTTTCTAGATATACATTTCCTTATATATGAAATTCCTGGGCTTATAGTAAACTTGGAGTAAACTCCAAAAACTATTAGCAAATGTTTATAAAAATTATGGCTAACAATGGAGCCAACTCTTCAAATGCATCGAGCTTTGAAATGATGACAATAACTAACCGTTTTGGTGAGTTGAGTAAGGAATGCCACAGTTCATTTCTCTATCTTTCAATTTCTTATTCTAAATCCTAAAGTAGCCAGCAGCACACTTGCAGCACTTATAACGTTGTTTGTTTTATAGGCGACGGTTGCCACCTACTATCAGGGGAGACCGGAACCCATACTACCCTCTTGTGCACGCGATAAAGAAAAACTTAGGCGTTATGGCATCAGAGGGAAGGGGGGTCTACTGCCATGTGGGGATCGATGGAAACGAGAGGGCCGATCATCTTGCCAAGCTTGCGGCGACCAAATTAAAGGTCGCCAAAAGCTATGATAGGTGCTCCTTAAAACTGTTCTTACTGGATGCGGAGTCCGCGTACGGGATGATATGTAAACTACAGCTGTCACCAATCCTGGTACAGGTTTTTACGGGTCATGGTGGGTTTGCAGATTATCTGCACAGGATCAAGAAGGCTTCCAGCTCGGACTGCTTGTGCGGACATGGGGTAGCGGAAACCGTTCCGCATTTATTAGTGGACTGCCACAGGTTCCCGCGAGCAAGGTTCGTGCTGGAGCATGATATTTTAATAATAATAATTTATTTGCAGAATATAGGTATAAATTATATTATTGATATGAATCTGAATGCAGATAATCTGCACCAAATCTTGAAAAACAAACATATAGTCAAAAAAATTTTAGACTTCTGCCACAAAGTGGCAACGGTGTCGATCAGGCCATTGAGAAGCGATACCAAATGTAAACAAAGTTACCGCAAGGTCATTTTTTTATGCAGGGCTTTAGCGCGGCGATGTCCGGGTTGTCCTTGAATATTACTATCAAACGGAAGCTCGTATGCTACATTGTCTCTTTCTATCTTGTGTCAAATAGATACAACATAGAAAGAGATAATAGATTGTCAGTTCAAGTAAGGTGAATAAACTTTTGTATCTCACCAATTTGGCTCTACTTTAGTGAGAAATTAAATTAAATTATAATAAGACGAACTTAATGTACATAATTATAAGCCACATGTAAAACTGAATAAATATATGGCCCATGGGGGTGGTGTAACCCTCGGGGGGAGACTTAAATAATAATAATAATAGTGTTGTGAATAACTTACCTACACCCAGAGATGAAAGCGAAAAGAAATATTAGTGAGTTATAATCCGCTCATGGACCTCATATACTGAGTCCCAATGAACTCAGTAAGTGTCATTCAAGGGACACTATCTTGCATACAACGGATACAGTTTATGTGGAAAAATTTGAATACTTTTGTCCACTTTTTCTATTATTACACGCGTTCCACATTGGAATTGTCGTTGTGGGGAGTATTTTATTCATGTTATTTCACAATAGCCACATTGACTTAACCACTAGTTTGTCCTAATAAATCAATATTAAGTATTTAAGTGACCCAAATAGTGTGACATAATTGAACCGCCTAAATCAATAATAGTAATTATTAACTTTGTTTATCTTGGAAACCGGTCAAGCTAAAGTGAGTATACTATTAACATTAGTTGTACAATATAACAGAGTAGTTAGTACTAATGATTTAGTTTCAAAGGGATAATTCTATGTTCTACATTTATTAAACTTTTATTAATAAACTAGCGACCAGCTCCCGGATTCGCACGGGTACAATTTTGCATCATCATTGACAGCGGTTGGTGGAACGCGGCTGTATCAAGCCAGTCTTGTCGTCGCGTCGCGTTGGGACGAGACCGCTTAAATTTATTTCCGCTTTTTTTTATATTTAATTTTTCTTATATAAAATATCAATCTCATCGTTTCATGCGAGGGCGTAGTGAAACTATTATTTATTATGACTTTTGGGAGTGGTTACAACAAAAATCTATTATAATTCCAAGCTTGCTATACTTAAAAACAAGTACTCTGCTATTAAGCGCCTGTGCTATTAAGTATAACAAAGCATGCATGGTGAATCATATTATATATGAGAATATTCCAATTGATAGAATCAAGTGTAAAAAAGCCATTGAAAGAATTTGTTAGCATTCATTTTAAATACAGGTTCGGTGGTTAAGGGTTGAAATCGTAAATTCTATCGCAAAAGTAAACCGACGTAACGAGGTGGCTGTAGTGCTTTTCACGTAAAGCTAACTAAAAATTTTCACATTAAATACAAGTTAACTGGTTATTTCACGTTTAGGCCTTTTATAAATTAGAAAAAGGAAACTATATTATTAAATAAATAAATAAAATATTTATTTACAGTTAGAACCATGATTGAAGACTCCCTTTAAGCGGAAGCCTGTGCCAGGAGCCTTCGCTCTTCCATGAAAGCTAGTAACAAAACATATATATTTTTTTAAATAAGAGAAAACAATGATTTTTTTTATTATAAATTATTATGATGATGAAATATGATGAAAGATGATTGACTCGTGGTCCCACTGATCTAGTCTCACCGGACTCGTGCTCCTACTAGTTATGTGCTTGTGGTCACTATGAAGTCTCACTGATAGCGATAACTACAATTTTTGGACTCATAGTTGCACAAAAGAAATAACGTTTTTGAAAAAAGTAATAGAGATTGAATTTATTTTTGAAATATTTAATATCTAAACTATAAGTATAATATGTATTACAATAAGTGTTCAAAGAAATGCCTCAAAAATTTGTTCTAAATAAAAGTTCGATTGCGCTAGTTCGTATTAGGTGGGTCCTCATCGAAACACCTGCACAACTGCAAGTTTGTCGATACTACCCAACTTGCAAGTCGTAAATTGTACAAAGAGCAGGGACTTGTTTGTTCATCCACAATTTAGTTTAGTCTGAGTTCGTCGGGTATTGTATCTGCCGCTCTAACTAGCTGGTAACGACTCGAGCTATAGTTGTAAGTTGTAACACTATTAGAAATATTTGTAATGAGTTGGTCGAAACGTACTGTGTGCGGTTTTTACTATAGCATACCCACTTGAAACAAAAATAATAATTTTTTTGTCTATTTAATTTACAAGTTAAACATTTACATCTATAATCAATACTAATCAATACTAATAATAAATCTGTAAGTGTAGGTATTGTATGTATGTATGTTCCTCCATAACTCTGAAACGAATTAACTGATTTTCATGAAACTTGGTAGATAAACATATGGACGTACGGGACACAGGATAGGCTACTTAATATTTTGCAACGTCGACGAAGTCGTGGGCACCAGCTAGTAATGAATAAAATTTATATGTCTGTTTGTAATATCAAAATAACTGCTTTTTGCTAAAACATATAAACCTTTTAACGAGCTCCTTGGTCAAGTGTTTATGGTGCTTGCTTTAACGCTCTGTCTCAGGGGTCCCGGGATTGAACACCGACAGGGCAAACTAAGAATAAGAATAAACTCGTATTTTATTTCGACACATACACAGATAAGATATAAAAACACACTCACAAACGTCCCCTGCCACAAACCGGCTCAAACTCAGCACAATGCACGTTGTAAAAACTTGCGCTAGTCTTCCTTTAGAGCCGATAAGGGCAGCCGGTGGCGATTGTAACCAACTCTTTACAAAAGAACACCGTGAAATAACAACATGTTTGCTCTTTTGTTCCTATCCCTTTCTAATCCCTTATCCTTAAACCTCGTAGCACCCATAGGATTCCTTGATATCCACCTATCGCGTGGACAGTCAGCCTGTCTGATAACCTTTTCAAATTTTGTGGAGTTCGGCTGATTTCAACTGCGCAATATAAGTTCAGGCCTATTTTTGTATAATATTTTTTTACTTACATCAAATGAACGTAATATAAGACGTCATTACGAAGATGACTTGTTCAGTTCAGAATGTAGGTGTTAATATTCATACCATGACACCGAATATAAATTTTTGAAGGGTCTTCTTCTGTCTTCAGGGGACGGTAGCCACCTATCATCGAGGGGACAGACAACCTTTCTGCTAACTTTATTTAAAATTTTAAATATGACACTTGAGAAAATATTTGATATCTTTATCGCTATAAAGACGTTAAAGAGTAACAAACATCCATCCATCCTCACAATCTTTCGCATTTATAATATTAGTAGGATATTTCAAGTCCACCAAGATACCAGCTTTCAACTATAACACAATGAAATCTAAATAATTTTCAGTAGAGTGATGATTTATACTAAAATCCTATTATAATAAACACTACAAAATATGGTATTAATAATTGAAATAATTTGGATTAAATTAATTATGTGGTCAGCGTTCTGTGTAACTAAAATATTTGCCTCATAATCAAACAGACTGTCAGCAATAATGTTCAAAATACCGCTAACAATAGTTAACATTGTACTGAATATTGATGCAGAAATAGTACGAGTATTAAAAATATTAAAAATATTGACCTTAAAATTGCGGACATTTCGAATATGGTTTGTTCCAAATCACTCTTATTTTGAAGATCTGTGTTTTTCATAGTAAGGAAATAAAGTGTCAAAAGACAACGTAACAAGAAGGAGATATTATCAACATTTTTACACTTTTATTACATTTTTACTTTATTTAACATTTATTAAATTTTTACATATGTACTACGCGCCAAGATGAGTTGGAAACGGTATACTCGTCGTGTTAAATCTTTATAAATAAAAAAATGTTAATTTGGTTTGAGTATCCTTAAAAAAATCAAGAATGGGTAGACCTATTTTTATTCGGTTTTCACATAATGGAAAGAGGGGTAAACGGGGAAGCTTTTATATGTAAAAATTGCAAAGCCGGGAGCGGGTCCCTAGTGTGCAATTATGTATGTAGTTATGTATAGTTAAGTATATTACTCGTAAGAAAGTAAAAGAATTAAACCTGTAAAGCTGCGGTGTAATAGACGCTCAAACGCAATCTCGCTTTTTAGACGTTGAAAAATCATCCTTGAAGAGCTTTCATTAGCCACGTCATGAAAACCGAATAAAAAATGATTCGACGAATCGATTAGCCTTGTAAAGAAGGATTACTTTATAATATTAAAAAGGATTTTCAAAGAGTATTTCGTTATTAGGTAATTTATCAAAGGATCAAAATTGCTTTCACAAGAAATTTGTTGAATATAGAAATAAAGATTTTTATTACAACCGAAGCAGCAGGCGATTATACTATTCACTTTATGGTGGGTGATTACTGTTGCCATCACCATCAAGTGATCCGAACGACTCGCAAATACCAGGCCGACTTCTAACCTTAATAATTGGTTATGGTATCGCTGCTGGCCCGAATTTTTCTTGCTGCAATAATGGTTCAGTTATCGATTAGAGGACCACTCCTAAAAATACCTCGGAATCCTAAAAAGTTATCAATAGACTTAGACAAAACAATAATTTAGGAAGTTCGAGAAATAATTTTGTTATATTCTATTGATATATTTACGCTGTCTAATCTGGATGTTTGAGGAACGGAATGTATCCCTCTGTTGTCAATACTAAGCCTTGAAAACTTGAAAATAATTCGTATTTAGATACACTGTAAGTATAGAATTTACAACAAAAACAAATGGAATATTAAAATTAAAATAAATACAGAAATTTATCGATAAATGTTTACTGTCACCGACGTAGCTGGCCACCACAAATATCAATCAATGACATGTAAAAATAAAATGAATAAATGACTTTGAACTGTAACATTTTTGGTGTCAGAAACGGATTTTTTTTAAAAATTTATAAAAATGATTTTATGAAGCCAAACGCGGAGTATAAAATCGAAACCTAGTGAGAAAAGTGAATCGTTTCAATCATCGCACTCGCCGGCCACCGTGCAAGCACGAGTGCTCGCTGCGGAGGCACAACATTTACGCCGCCTCGCAGACTTGGAGCGCGCCGAACGTGAACGCGCACTCGCCAATGAACGCGCAGTGGCTGAAGCAGAGCATCGCGCACTTGTCGCTTCTCTAGAAGCGGAAAGCAACGGAAGCCAGCGATCGAGTCAATGTACAAACAGGAGCGTCCAGGATTGGTTAGACCGTGAAAATGGTGGTAACAGTTCAATTATTCCTTCCTGCTTACCTCAGGCCTTAATGGAGACGTCGCAGACTGTCATCCCTGCGTCCGTGCCTTACTCGGCACCTGTGGACGCGATGATTGTGTCGCCTTTAGACGCCGCCTTGCCTGTGACAGGACAAAAGGCCACCTCACATCTATCCCTGAGTCACAACCCCCATGACCTCATACATAGCTTGCCAAATACGATTCCTATCCTTCCAATCTCACTATCCAGTACGACCGCTTCATTTCATCATGACCAAAATAGCTTACCGAAAACTACGAGTACTTATTATCCTACTTATTTCAGTGCACCCATATACACGTCCGCGCCACAAGGCGGCACATCCTATGTCGCTGCGCCCGCTCCAGGTCCCGGAGCTGTGTGTATGGAGGTGCCCCATGTAGAAATCGTCGGAAGCCTGAGTACCGATGCGGCCATAATGGCACTACGAAGATTTATCGCCAGACGAGGCACGCCGATCACGCTCTACAGCGACAACGGAACAGCGTTTATTGGAGCAAGTCGAGAACTGGCACGTCTATATGAGCGGCCAGTGCAGGAATTCGCTGCAAATCCACAAATCACGTGGAAGTTTATTCCTCCGTCGGCTCCTTTCATGGAAGGCTGCTGGGAGCGCTTAGTGAGAAGCATTAAAACTGCACTCTCGGCAACCCTAACGCAAAAGGCCCCCTCGGAAGAGGTTTTCCAAACCTTTCTGCTGGAAGCGGAGAGCCTGGTCAACTCGCGTCCACTGACGCACGTCAGCGTCGGCCCTAACGATGAGGGCGCTATAACGCCTTTCCATTTCATATTGGGCTCGTCTTCGCCTTACTCCGTAGTATCCCAGGTCGATGACGTCGATTTGATCCGCAGAGTAAGGTGGAGACGAGGCCTTCGGTTGGCGGACCATTTCTGGTCGCGCTGCGTACGCGAGTACTTACCGACTTTGATACCGCGCAGGCTCTCCGGTCCCAGCAAAAAAGTTAATGTAGGCGATTTAGTTTTAATTGCTGATGGTAACCTCCCTCGTGGAGTCTGGCCACGAGGGAGGGTCGCCCGAACGTTTCCGGGCAAGGACGGCGTAGTTAGAGTTGTTGAAGTCACTACCACTACCGGAACGTTACGCCGTCCAGTTCGGAAACTTATAGTATTGCCCTCCTAGTTTTTTTTATATAATATTGTTTCTATGTTTTATGTTTAGATCACAATTTTAGTGGAAGGGCAAATTGTTTTTTGTTTTTGTTATATTAGTTGTAACTTTTTTAATCAAATTTGTAGTGGGGTTAGTTACTGGTGTTCTCACACCGGGGGGACCATGTCACCGACGTAGCTGGCCACCACAAATATCAATCAATGACATGTAAAAATAAAATGAATAAATGACTTTGAACTGTAACAGTTTACAATAAATAGTTATGTCCGTATCAGGTTGAATTTATGTAAACTTGGATAGTTTCAATGAAGTATAATGTAGTTATTGGCATAGTAGGATATATCCGACCTTCATAGGATGGCAACAATCCTCGCCACGGCAGGCGTAGCCCACGTGGTTGTGAGTATACGGTTGGGCTTGTCGGTGGCCCTCGACAAGTCCGAGGCGCTGTGTTTCCACGGCCCTTGGAACGCGCCGCCACTCGATAGTCATCTCGTAGTTGCAGGCGTTTCCATCGCTGTTGGGTCGACAATAAGATATTGTCTCGTCCTCAACAGTCGATGGAAATTTGACTGTCATTTCCCGCCAATTGGCGCCGCGACTCATCACAGCCGTCGCCGCACTGGGAGGCACTAATCTGCCTAGGCACATCACGAATTGCCGGATTACACGATTGGCCGCCGACACATATAATTTAAAAAAATTCTATGTAGTTTGAGAACCCCTTTCGGGCAACAATAAGCGTATTGCTTAGCATTATGTTCGAGCGTCCATCTTGAAATATGCTACTTATATTCGCTAACCTATAGCTTATTTTTCGAACGAATTTGTGTGATTTATTGCGAAGGATACACTTGGGACATTGGAGTTGTTCCGGGTTTTTGAACGCGTTCGTTCTTGGAATTCAAATAATAGTATTTCTTTTACATATTACCAAATATAGCTCGTTTCTGTAGATTAGATAAGATGCGATTTTGATTTTGTATAGTTGCATTTTTTTGGTTGTGTTAAGGTAAAATCAAGGGCGACGCATTTAAAAGAAGTAAATAAGATTAAGAAATAATAACTTTAAATTTTGTTTCTCTTTTCAAGTAAGATTTAATTTAAATGAAATTTATGGCTACCACCGCCTACCAAATATATGCATATTATCGTTAGAAGCGTATTTTTAAGTAGCATTAAATGTTTTAAGTACTTATATAATAAACTGAACACTAGAGGAGATAAAATCATATATTATGTTACTTTTGAATATTAAAAAAAATTTATCAGAATATACTAAATATGGAATAAAACAATCATTTCTTCCTTTTGCAACATACAATATGAAGGATTGTGATTGTATTTTTGCAATAAAACATTTTTGGAATTTTTTGATTTTTGGTGCGTACTTTTGAATTTAAGCAGCGATATGTATATAAAAATTACATGTCACGTTGTTTGTCGCCGATGAACTCCTAAACTACTGAACCGATTTTGATAAAACTTCGTAATTTTTGGAATTGCTTGATTTGTGGTACTTTTCAATTTAAGCATCGATGTGTAGATGAACGTTCGACAAGTTGCTATAGTTATAGCCAAAATACTTTTATATATAGTCATAATATTATAACTTCACTAAATGAAGTATAAGCCTGAATTAAAGTCACCAAATATTTACATGCATAATGAACTAAGTAAACTAAATTGATATTCTAAGTGTTCTTGCACATCAATCTTTGGAAAAGCGTATTAGTGCTTGCAGACTCCATTTAGAGGTGAAACTTTGATTGAACTTACATAACCTTTTTGAATAATAGAGATGATATATTTGAATAAAGATGTACTTAATTAGTTATCGAGCTAAGTAAATGAACTGTTAACTAAGAGGATTAACTTAATTTAATAAACTTCAACAAAATCAATTCACTAGCTAGTGCCTGAGACTTCGTCTGCGTTGTAAAATAAAAGAATAATGCCGAACAAAATATTTAAAGCAATATGTAAATCTTGGCAAAAGTAAATGTGTGACATTTATATGTAACTAGCTGTTGCACGCGACTTCGCCCACGTAACTTTATAAAATATAGCTTATGTTACTTGCTGATAAAGTAGCTATCTATAGGTGAAAGAATTTTTAAAATCGGTTCAGTAGTTTTTGAGTTTATTCATTACAAACATACAAATCTCTCTTTATAATGTCAAAGAGATTACTCAGTAAAATAATAAAAAAATAAAGTGGTAATCAAGGAATATGTGTGTACAAACAAAAATCAAAATCAAAATATTTATTTACCAATTATCATTTGAATTTAATTCCGTACGAATCCGGAGGTGGATCGCTAGTATGGCGTAGTTTTGCCAATCCTTCCAACCAGATAGATTAATTGAAAAGCGAACTCCATACATATTGCATGAATTTACTCGTGCGATAATGTAACGCCAGACAAAATTATTCACAATGTAAATTGTGGAATCTGCTTCTATGAAATACAACTGTTTACGAAGAAGCTGTATGTGTCGATAGGATGTGAAAACGGCATATTTGTCGGCTTTAAAAGCAATTATAATAGATTTACGCTTGCCGCAGCGGTGCGTCCTGTGATTGCGCGGTGTTATTCTGTAACCTTTTTAAACTTTGCTGACATTAGTTTTTCACTACTGCGAGAAATTATTTGATATCAGTTTTTTCAGTGAGTTCTCGTGTGCGCATAATTTACAGAAAAAAACTGCTTCCGTGCGAAGCAGTGGCATGTCGCCTAGTATAATATAATAATAACTAACATATTTATTTATTATCCATTAAGTATTTCTATACAAGTTGACTAAATTGACTGTAAACCTTTATTAGGTTTTTCTAGTCATTAAGTTCACTTTATGACAACATTATGTTACAGTAATAATTATGATTAATTATTATAAATGCAATAATGAATTTGTTTTCTACCTGGGTAAAATAAGTTGTTGTTTAATTGAGTTGTCAGGGGTATTGGAAAGGACATAGTTGTAGATGATCCCTAGGGATTATAGTAACCATCGATTGTTTATAGTAGGTATTCAATTCTTAAAATAATTTAACGTTAGGATATCGTCTTAGACTCTTCGTAAATATTTAACATGACATCCCGGACAGGTACAGAATAGTCCTTCTCGGCTAGTGAATCTGAGTTTCGTTGAATTATAGAGCTGAACGAGCATTTCGATGCCATAAATAACGCGATGTTAACAGGATTCGAATGCTGACCAGTAAAATCGAGACACGTAGACCTATCGATCCAATTTCCAGACTAATCGATTCGTTCGTAAAGTGATTGACGCGATTGCTCGATTGTGCATTTGACGTGATTAATGCTGTTTATGAATGCTGTTTAGTTCTTACTTTATGATGATCTGTTCAGATGTTTGAATACCATGAGCTCATTTCCCAGTTGACAAAAGGATCTTCCATAGGTGATTGTTTGATGTTGATTGATGTTGATCCAAGTTTGATTAATTTGAAATTTGGTGTAGGTACTGTTACTACGGTGATATTTTCATGATAATTATGGTAATCTTGACCAGATGCTAAAAAAATCAAGTAGCGGGATATACAACTCCTCAGCAACTTATACCAGATATAGCGTGTTTGAGCTCATTCGAATAGTCTCAATATGGGGAGGTTAATGAATTAAGTAGAGCCTACATTAAAATTTGAAGAATTTCATACCTTTTCAAATGTTAGTGTAGTGTAGGCTGTGTCATGCAACCATTTCTATTTACGAAATAGTCATTCATCATTTCCGACTAAATTGAGTCTATCTTATAGGCCACAAAAAATGTATATATTATAATTTTCCATGTAAGTATTATCACACTATATCAACTCTAAACAAAAAGGTCTCTTTATTGGTCTGTAACAAATAGCATTTCTTTATCACAAAAAACTTGCTCATTCACATGATGCCGCTATGCAAAGGTATTTAGTTCAAATCATTATTTAAAAGAGTTTCAGATGGAGTTAACTATACTGGAAACGTCTATAATACAATTTAATTAAAATTATAACCACTAAATCTATTTTGACTCTGACCCAATTAATACCAGATCGGAGCTTCTAAGCGAGTTAAAATTTATAAATAGAGATTTTTATAAAATCAGAGATTTTATGTAAAATATACATAAAAATCTCGCAAACTAGGATATTACTTAACCGATCTTAATTGCAAATTAAATGTTTTTATAGGACAAAGCGTATAAGTAAGTTCCATAAGTTTCATGGGACAGTAACTTAGTAGCAGATAGCACAGTAACTTACAATTAGTTTATTGATACAACATATTTTATTATCTAGGTTGGGTAACAAAAGATGGTGAAATGTTGTGTCAATAAATTAAATAATTCTAATAACTCTTAGAATAGGTATTTGAACCTATCCTAAGACTGTCGCTCTGTCTTTTCTCCTTTTAAATAAAAAAAATACATCTTTATTCTATATATCCGTGTAAGTAATACTGTTTTGATTCTAAGCAGCAGAATGTTTTATGTCGTGAGAGTTTAATAGGAGTCAGTGTGCCAATGTCTACAGTTGTAGATTAATGCTATGGCATATTATGTTATGCGCTCGCGCAGAAATACGAACGCGTTGCTTTTTATATGTCAATGTTATGGGCTTTGGTATTGAAACAAAACATATTGTGAACATATTGTGAACTCACTTTTTCTGTAGATGAAATAATCTAGAAAGTAGTACTACAAACTGTAATATTATTACAAATGTAGCACATTTTTGAATTTGAATGTTTTTAAAATATTGACATATTAACTTAAATTCAAATAATTTAATAATTCAATAATTATTCAATATAATTCAATAATAACACTTCACAATTTCAGGATCAAACCCCGGTCCCCACACTAGGCAAGCCTGTATCGTGGGGTCCCATAATGTAAATTACAATTTCGAGACAAAAGAACTTATGATCTAAACAACAGTGTTCATTTCACAATTTGTAAGTACAATTGTACTGTTAATTAATTTTTTAATTAACAACGAATTTATAAATCACGTTCAATTCATCTCATTGAGTTTATTAATTTTGTTAATTTCAACCCTCGCTCGCCTTGGAAGGTTCTTCCCCTTAAACACTGAGGTATTTTCGGACGAGAAGTTACTTTGTGTTTCCGAAGGTTGCCAGGTAAACTCAACGTTCATAAATTCCCATTTAACGTTGAAGAGACAATTGACAAGAAGTGCTTTCTAACGGACGTTATCTTTAAACGCGAGGCTCCATATTGTTGTCGGTCTCAATGTTCGTTGCAACTCACAATGCGCTTTGTAAGTGATGCAGATACATTATGTTCGACCTACAAAGTGGACGCAAACAGTTCATTAGATTCCTTATACAAAATGTAGACTGCATTTTCGCGTAAGTTCTTTAAACCTACGTTATCTAATATTATAAAAAGAGAAGATTTGTATGTTAGTAATGAATAAACTCAAAAACTACTGGACCTATTTTGAAAATTCTTTCACCCATGTAAGGCTACATAGACTATATTTTACATGTTACATGGGCGAAGTCGGGTGAAACAGCTAGTGTTTTATAAAGTTTAACAAAATTTATACGTTTTCATGAAACGGTATCTTCTTCTTTAACGGATAACGGACTGTCGTCCTATAACGATTGCTCTCCTGATCATTGAGAAAATCAAACGTATACCAAGGTGTGATGTTGTATGAGCAATTAAATTTCAGTCCTCAAATTTATATCATATACAAAAATACTTTTTTAGCCAATGGTAAAGTTTTAAAATAAACCTATGTCCCAAAAAAGCTTTCTAGACTTAAAAGTTTTGGCTGTGCGTTTATAGCCAGTCATGAGTATAGACTATAGTTTGTTCTTTAGTTCCTCAACATATAAGTTAGTAAATGGTGAAATTCTCAATTGAACTGCATTTATGCATGTAGGTAACCAAATACCAAATTAGCCGAAACTTCAAAAACATTCGCATAGTTCATTTTTCCCTTTGCATCCGATTGCAATATAAGGGGAATTTGTGTTGGGGAAGTAAGTGTTTGCGTTGCCTTAATGAAGGGAAGTGATGTCTGGTTTCCTGGAATTTCCCCTTAAGTCAATGCAGCGTGGTTGAATATCCAACAAAAATCTCGACGCCTTGAACTTTTATTCCATTGATGGTTTTAACACAATCAAAATTATAGTGACGAAAATGAAGCTTCTCGGCAGTTAACAAGTAGGTAAAAGTGAGACGTGGTTGGGGAATTTGCATAGTCTAGTCTAGGCTTAATTGGATCGCGTATAAGGGTAGTAATACACTGAGGGCGCTACAGAGCTTAGAGAGCGCTCGATACTGCGTGCTGAGTGTAGGGCTGTCACTTTTAATTGTTTAAAAAAAAACATAATTTTAAGATGTTATTGTTAAGTAAAATATACGTCCTTATACATAGTATAATTTAAAGTCGCTTTTCGCGTATGTATATATCCTCCTAAACCTCGGGACATATTAACGGTGCAGTTTTCATCATTAAATAGCAATTTTTCACGGAAAGTATATAAATAGTAATTAAGTTTTTATGTAAGTAGAAGAAAACAATAATTTTCAACCAAGTAGCCAAAACTATCCGTGTCTGTCTGTTTCTTCGTTAACTACTTTAAGTCGTCTAATGGATTTTAATTCTGGAAAGAGGGATAATCGAGGAAGGTTTTGATTTGGTAGTAAAATTTCCTGACTATAATGCCTGCCATTGACTAACCTAGAGATTAAGTAATGTTTTCAGCGAAATATAGTATGTTCAATCAAATACCCGCGCGATTTCAATTTGACATAACATTTATCTACAACTACATTATATACCTGTATAATTCTATATTTTATATTAAATAATAGTATAGGTAATGTGTAGATGCAGACGAACATCCTTGACAGTAACCCTAGCGCCGCCCATGGTATCATTAAAATAAAATGACAATTTTTTTAAGTGTGACAACCCTAAGAACAAACTGAACGCCTCACACGGGGCATTAATTTGCATTATACTCTCTACGCGGTGCATAACCCTATAAAATGTGGTAATGGACGAGCTTATGTGCCATAAAGCCTTATTTCGCATGATATCAAAGCGAATTCACTATGTACAATTTGATGAAACAATTAGTTTTAATGTAAGCCATTATAGACTTTAAAGTTATTAAGATTCTCACTGTTACTTTATGGTTCAAGTTCATATCTTATTAGTTTTAAGTAGATATATTAAAGTGAATTAGTAAAGATAAACTCATGGACTATTCGAGAGAAGATTTTCGGTTTTATATTAGAACTTATTTAGTATGATTCTTGACATCTATAGATTCTCTATAATATATAAGCAAAGTCGTGTTAGTTACACCATTTATAACTCGAGATTTTTATGATTTTTATGATAATTGGCTCTGTTCTGGATTTGAAAAGTAGTGGATTTTATTGGATTTGGAAGTCTGAATAAAGTTGGCCCTGGTCTGGATTTGGAAAGTACTTGTAGGGCACACTGCGTTTCGCAATTATTTTGGGCAGCCCGTCTGGCGACAGTAACCGCCCCCTTACAGAATACAACCAGGTAAATGCAGCATATGTGCTGTTGTGTTTCGGAGAATGAGTAGGTAAGGGATGCCCCATCCCTGCCTCATCCCTTATCCTTAATCCTTCTATGGTCGGCAGCACACTTGCAGCATCTACTGCATTGCTTGTGTTATAGGCGACGGTAGCCACCTACCATTAAGTGGACCGTCAGCATGTCTGTCGATCTTAACATAAACAAAAAATGATTTATCTGTCTCCGCCTCTAATAGCAAAACAAAACATCTGAAATATTCTCAAAGAAATGTGAATAAAGTAGATTTTCTCATGCATTTTATATTGAAAGGGTTTTTATTCTGAGGCGGTACGAAGTTTAGTGGGTCAGCTTGTTATTAATATTTTATATCGACTTCTGTGTTAAAGTAATTACAAGAAGTATTTCACAAGAAATTATGAAGTTCCATGTAATGACTTGACGCATAATTTTCTCAGAATGTAAAGTAACTGTATCTTATTGAGAACTTAAGGTAAGCTAATACTCGGAAATATTCTGTTAAAATATTAATATTTTTATTTATTCTTTACTAATTGTCGACTTAATGGTAACAACCTAACGGTTACCATCGCCTGTAATTAAAAAAAATAATGAATATAGATAAAATGTCATTATTAGAACTAAATGTGGTCCTAAATCCTGAATGGAATTTAATTTTGAATACATATACTTTTAAGAGACGGTCACCATTAAAAAAATGGCAGCTATAGTCTTCTGAACTGACTTTACTTCTGAATATGACTGAAACTGAAGTTACTGAAACTAGACAGTTAAATAAAGTAGAAAACATGCGCCTTTACAATACCTACAAAATATGCCTACACCAATTCAAAACCTTTACTAATCTCGTCCCTACTCATACATATGTTTATACCTGAGGAGGAGTCCTGAAAGCAAACTTTTCCTTGAACATAAAACAACAGACATGCCTACAATATTAGGAAAATCACGAATCTACAGACGCACTAGATGTGGCCATAGTTGAAAATAGTTCGTCGAGATATTTCAGTTTAGTTAGAGTACTCTAGGGCTCTAACTATACGGGGTATGAGTATTATATGATCTCTTAACGTAACCCTAATTTCACCGCAGCTAAAATTTAATAAATGTGTCGACTCTTATTGACGACACGTTTGGTCTAGTGGCTAGTAACCCTAGCTATTAACCAGACGGTGGCGGGTTCGAATCCCGCTAGGGGCAAATGTTTATGTGTTAACATTTACCTTTGTACCTGAGTCATGGATGTTTATATTAATAATATGTATGTATTTAGGAAAAAAAAAAGTAATCTATGTATTATATAAACTGTCTGGTATCCATAATACAAGCATTAGTTTCTTACTTTGGAATTAGATGGTGCTGTGTGGAATGTGTGAATATATTATTTATTTATTTATTTACTTATTTATTTATTTATTGTCTCTATTAAAGAGAAGCTTAGATAAATAAATTATTTTTTTATTTTAAGGACGGCAGACAGGCTGACGTTTCTTTTGATGGTAGGTGGTAACCGAGGCCTATAACACAAGCAACGCCACAGGCTACAGTAGGATTAAGGATAAGGGGGTGGATACTGACGCCAGACGGATTGCCCAAATGTGTGCCATGACACTACTTTCTACCAGTCAACATTGAAAAATTCATATTCAAAGCTGACCCTTAACGCTCTCTTTTAGAGCGTTAAGGCAATCACCTCAACCAATTATCTAATCCAATCAAACACATTCCAACCACTCATGAATACAATGTTAATTAAGAAAGAAAGAAAAATAAAGAAATTCACTACACAACTAGTTGTTGCACGCGATTTCGCCCGCGTAACTTTATAAAATATAGCTTATGTTACTCGCTTATAATGTAGCTTTCTATAGGTGAAATAATTTTCAAAATAGGTCCAGTAGTTTTTGAGTTTATTCATTACAAACATACAAATCTCTTATAATTGTTAAACTCTTTATAATATTAGTATCATCAATACTAATAATAAATCTGTAAGTGTAGGTATTGTATGTATGTATGTTCCTCCATAACTCTTAAACGAATTAACTGATTTTCAGTAGACTTGGTAGATACTTGGTAAATAGAACTTGGTAGATAGACTTACAGGACACAGGATAGGCTACTTTTTTCTTTTTCAACGCGGATGAAGTCGCGGGCGCCAGCTAGTAGATAATAATTCTGTACACATACATAGTAAATTAGTTTTTTTTTTTACCTTAGAAAACATATACACGCATTTTTACAATTGACTGCACAAACGGTCATTGCTGAATTATAGATCCTTTCTTATTACGTCCTTCGAAACTCGCATACTCTCGGGTGAGAGCACAAAGGTTTTACGGTGTCTTATATCCTACTTGTCTTTATTATGATTGTAAATATAGTAGAAGGTTTTCCATCGATTTTCCAAACGTGTTTTAATTAAAACTAATATTTAAAAAAATATTTTTTCATGTAAAAGCCAGTATTTTATTTATTAAAAACTAGCTGTTACACGCGACTTCGCCCGTGTAATCTTATAAAATATAGCATATGGTACTCTATGTCTATTTTTAAAGTCTATGCAGTAGATTTTGAATTTATTCATTACAAACATACAAACTTCATTTATTTGGTGATAGACAGAATTGGTATTTGGTGATGAGTATTTTTAGCTTTCTTTCTCAATTTCAAATCAATATATTTTGATTTACAAACTCTGTCTTATTTATTCCACGTAGACTAGACGTACAAATATTAAACATTATTTGATTTTATACAAAACAAATATTCAAAGGACTTACATATAGAGAAATAGGATTAAATAACAGTTTAGTAGTCATCTCGCACAATTCTATTTCGTACGAAATAAAATAAAATATTTTTAAAATTATTTTTAGTAGTCATCTCGCACACTTTGGGTTTTATAGAAGAAAAAAAAATTAAAGTACAGTCGTGTACGACGATGAGATAAGTAAACTAGGTAAATCGAAAGATAAATAAATTACTATTTTAGACATATTAAATTCAGATAATAACATTAATTTAGACTGCAAGTCGCATCTAGGAGCTCTATATCTTTAAATTACCCATTAAATAGGCTAAGTAAAATTTAGAGTTGTTGTGTAAAAGGGCGTAACACGTTTAATCCATTCCTTGTTGGTGTTGCTTAGACATTTTATTACTTTACAAGCTAGGGATGAATGATTGACTTTTGGGGACGTTATAAGATTTTCGAAGGCCACAGTTTCTACATAAGACAAAGTAGGACATAGTGATTATATAAATTCGAAACAAAAGTGTTTCGAAATGGTTTTCTGTTGCGTTTACACAATTAAAGCCATGAAACTATTGATTTTGATAAAATGTAGTATGAAGTTAGGTTGAATATTGGAGAAATAATTAAGTTCATCTAGAAAATATTTAGATCTAGTAAAACTACAGCTTTCTATGTAACTAAATAGGAAAAAATTGTAAGTTTTAAAATAATATTTCAGCGAGCTATTTCAGACTACGAACAAAAAATTACAATGAAGTTTTTATTAAAAAAAAAATTACTACCCATTGACGAGTCCATTGGACAAGTAGTTGACGTACTTTCTTTAAGGCTTTGCCTCAGGGGTGTGCAAGCCGACTTTGCAAATTAACAATTCAAAATTCTCTCTGGTGTGGATCTGTAAACTAGTGTATTTTACAGCCCGTGTGGCGGCAGTAACCAACAGTAACCGTGAAATAATAGCCAGTTTCGTGAGTAAGATATGCCAGAGCCCATTAATCCACCTCTAGGTAGCGTTGCATGTGTTCTACCACTAAGAGGATTGCATTTTGTATGAAGCTTTATTCATGGGCGATTTGGTAGAAAGCCAACCGAGTGAGTTTTGCAATGGAGTGAGTCTTTAGACTGTGAATGGACGTTTACGTCATGTGGATCGACTGCCTCAAGAGAAGTGTTTAGTGCGAGTTTTACTCGATCAAACGCATCAAACGCGTTGAATTTGTATTGGAATTAAGCAACGCTATACGTTAGCCACTAGGTGGCGCTGCTTCATTCCCATACAAATTCACGTTTACGCGTTCGATGCGTTTGATCGAGTAAAACTCGCACTGCATAGTCATGTGTCCTCAAGAGCAGTGAATGGTTGAAGAGGATAGAGTAGCGAGTTTGGTGACGAGAAAAGATACTTCATATTATATATATACAAATACTTTTAATTTTGATATTTAATTCACTTTAATGAACACAGTCTTTGTTTAATTTAATTACATCAAAAGTGTTAAGTGAAATTTCTATAACAGGAATTGGAATCGATTCATTCCGTTCGACAATAAACAGTCTAAAACCCTTATAATTAATGAACCGGCAATCCTTTCAACAACGTCAATTAATGAAGTCGTCTAAACGACAGAAAACACGGGACAACGTTTCTGCAAGCCTTTTTTGCAAGGTTTGATGCGAATTGTGATTTTATTTATGTTAAGGTCGCCAGACAGGCTGACAGTTACTTGATGGTAGGTGGCTACCGTCGCCTATAAGACAAGCAACACCACAGATGCTGCAAGTGGGCTGCAGACTACAGTAGGATTGAGAATAAGGAATTATGAAGTATTGCGAGTATTGTGTTAGGGTAGTTAGGTAGGATATCCCGAGATGCCGGCGTACCTCCACTTTCGGGTACGCCGAGGTTCTCACAGAGAGCGTAGCCCTCCCCGCGCTGGGTAGTCGTGGCGGGGCACCGATGTCGTGTCATAACGTTCCCGCAACCCCGCCTATCAACGTACGCGCTAGAAAGTCGTTGGGTTTTAGCCGGTACGAATCCAAGAGGATTTCCCAACGTCAAAAAAGTGTAGTTCTAGTTAGGATATAAACTCGTCAGAAGAGAGACGATCTCTAAACAATAAAAATACCAATTTAAATACAAAAATATCAATCACTGTGAACACAATAAACTATACAGAGAATAACTGAATAAGTAAATAAAATGATACAAATAAAATGTTCCCATATCAGAATCTGTTTCCATTTTCAACAATAAATTGTCGATAATATATCCAGCCAAATCCAGTAATACGGATATATTCGAATAGCTCTCAAGACGATAATAATCTTCGATAGTAAGCAACCGATTTTCGATACAAGATTGCATCACGAAGTTATGGCCAATGCACAGGTAACATACGGGCTCGAGCGTAGCTTTGGGAACTGATTTATTAATGGTACCAAAATGGAACTAACTTTGGCTTGCAGCGTTATCAACTATAAATTTTCATATAAAACGAATATCGAGATGTATACTAAAACATTTAATACTGACATGAGTTAGAATAAGAGTAAGAATAAATTTTATATGCGACTAGCTGTTGCACACGACTTCGTCCGCGTGACTTACTAAAATATATGTTACTCGCTGATAATGTTTATCAGTTTAATAGACTAATATATAACATAATAACAGTTCAATAGATAATGTTGTCCTTTATCTATACTAGTCTATACTAATATTATAAAGACAGAAGTTTTGCATTTTTGTAATGAATAACCTCAAAAACTCTGGATCGATTATGAAAATTCTTTAACCTATATAAAGCTACATTATCAACGAGTAACAAAGGCTATAATTTATAAAGTTACGCGAGCTAAGTCGCGTGCAACAGCTAGTCGAAAATAAAATTTATTACCAAATAGTTAAAAAAAACCTATAAATAATTTAGTGTTCTTAAAAGAAAATTCCCAAATATTTAATTTCATGGAGCGTCCACGTCGTAATGATAAACTTTGTAATGAAATCTAGAATGAAAAAAATAAGTGTCTTTTGTATGGAACCACACATATAATAAAATTCCATAAAACATAAGAAATATCAGGAATCTGGCAACATTCAAGAATCACTTACGAAATTTTTTGGTGGAAAAGGCATATTATTTACTTAATGAATTCCTAAATGATGACACTATATAGTGCAAGCGATGCAAGCTATGTCTTACATAAATATAGCATAAACAATATATGAAAATACAATAATTACTAAATATCTTGGAGGAATTACTTGTTAATAATTTTTAGATGTTTTTTAAATTTGCACACCGCTTGTCGGTTAAATATGTGGACATTATCTATTTAAATTTACAACAACTTATGTATAACAATATTCAGCAAATAAATTATTTTGAATTTTAATTTAAAAAAATCTATGAATTTATGAATACAAAACTAGAAAATATTACTACTAAAATAGAAAATATTTAGAAGGCATTGGATGTCGTTCCGCAGTTTTTCCTGCATTACTTACTTTCAGTTACTTATAGTTCTTAAGAATAGATACCATTGGCATTGCTATATAAAAAAAAATCCAGGCACAAGGAGAAGTTTCGAATTCGAACTAATAAATAACTTGTATTTTTGTTTGCAATGATTAAACTCAAAAACTACTATTTTAAAAATTCTTTCACGTATAGAAAACTACATTATCAACGAGTAACACAGGCTATAATTCATAGAGTTACGTGCGGACGAAGTCGAGTGCAACAGCTAGTATGTATATAAAAGACATGGTGTTATAAAAAAGGATGGTTATTGCCACCAAATGGACTTTACCAAATGGGTTTTCTTTATTTGAATTATGTTTGGCTGGTTACAATATCATTCCATATGTATCCAACTATAGATCCTACCATTTCGGCCAGATTGATGTACGCACCTTCTAATTACACAAACACTATAGTAATTAATTTGAAGGACTAAAATATTAAATTTTACTTTGGTACTGTATACCATTTTATAGTTTTCAATAATGTATTACTACAATATCTATACTATATTATAAAGAGAGAATATTTGTATTTTTGTATGTTTGTAATGAATAAAGTCAAAAACTACTGGACCGATTTTAATTTTTTTTTTCAGCCATAGAAAACTACAGGCTATATTTTATACAGTTACGCGATCGAAGTCGCGTGCAATAGCTAGTATAGTATGTATTACTTATATATATATATAACCGGTCATGGACTAGCGATATTATAGGTACAGTCGGGGCAAGAAAAGGTTCGTCACCTTAAAGTCTGTCCCCAGGCTGTGCTTATCCATGATGGATTCCACTTGTAGAAAAATGGGTAGTTACTGCCGCCAGACGGGCTGCCGAAATGACTGCGAAACGCAGTGAACCCTGCCACTACTTTAAGTTAAATATAAAAGACCACCGTTCTTGTACCGTCGTTTCAATGAGTGAGTAAGAAATGCTCTACCTCCATAATCCTCTGTTATGGCGTGTGTATATAGTTACAAGCAATAATCAAATAAACCGTTAGCCTGTCTGCCGTTCATTAATATAAAGAAAGACCAGAAATGATAAGCCTATATGCCATGCGGCCAGTTTTTTAATTGAACATTGAAAAATATACCTGATGCAAGTAGCACGTAGCCTTAAACAAAAATAATTGTCACCTCCCCTTAACAAAGACACCCAATCCGTCTTCCCGTCCCCTCTTCATTCATTATAGCACCTTGAATGGCTTGTGAAACTCAGCAATTTTTCATTCACATCATATAATAAAGACGAAGCGAAAAAGACTTTCCGCAAAACGATTTGGAACAATGAATTGATTTTAATGAAGCGAAATTATTTCAACAGAGTTAAATTATCACAATTGAACTTAAATGCCCAATGAGAAATAACAACACACATTGCGAAAAATCGTCACCCTGGACGACATTTTTGAGTATTGTGATCACAAATTCTCCAAATTTGTACATTTTTTTTTTGTGTAATCCCAAATAACTGTGCTATTGTATGCAATCATAAATTCAATAGTTTATTCGATAAGTTTTGTATAAAAAATAAAGTTTAATTAGAACGTAGTTAAAAAATTTTTTGCTGACAACTTTGACACTTCGTCTTTCTAAAAAAAGTACCATAAAATGCGCCCATTTATCAAGATTTCAAAATAGTACAATACATGCTACTTATCAAAAGGACCCTGGGGAGAGGCCTACACCCAGTAGTGGAGACACAGGCTGATGATGATGACGTCTATCCTCATGGATAGATTATTTATAAACGAATGTTTGAACCTCATTAGAAACTATCAAAGCAGTAAGTGAGTTCCCGTAGTAACAGCCAGTCTAAATCAGGCTCACTTACCATTTTGTTAGAAGGAACAGAGTTGTAATTAAAACATAGATTTTATTCAAATTTATGCAAACCCTCGCACGTAGGCCGACAATTTTCGCGTCAGGTCGGCTTTTTTTTCGGTTGTACTACCTTACAGTACATCACGTGAAAACACAACAACTTTTAGAATGCAAATTCGAGCCACATGAATAGATGAATGGATGTGAATATGGCCACATGCGACAGAATTAATTGGCCAATGCATAATTACAGTCCAACTAAACAAACATTTGGATGTAATTGGTATATTTCCTCTGCGCAATTTCGGGAGTCCACACTCACAATCAAACCAAATAAGAACTATAGAGAGAATTTTGTGGACAACATAGTGAAGCCGGTTTTATAAAGATGACGTGCGTAGGCCGTTTACTGTGTTGAGATTTTGTGTTTCAAGCTCAGACAAAATATGCAAGAACTAAAGATAAACCCTTGTGAACGACAGAGTGAAGCCGGTAAAACTACGCCCCGCCGTATATATACTCGTTATATACGTGTATGAAAGCTGAAATTTGAAACATATGGTCATTTTACAACGTCAGCATCCGCAAAGAAATGATTTTTGAAGATAACAGTTCCGTGCGAAGCCGGAAGCTGGTCACTAGTGAAATATCATACCGGTTATGTAATGTGTGTACAAAAGTGTATACTAAGTATGTTGAATATTCGTGAATATGGTATGAAATATTTAGATTTAAGACACCTTTCACAAAGACATAATTTAAGGTGTCCTCACACGTCGTCCCCGCCCTGTTTTATTTATTCAACGGAAGTGACTTCTCTTGTCTTGCATTTTGTATGAGCTGAACTTAATATTTTTGTCGTGCCTTAGGGACTGGCCCGTAGCTGTTAGGGTCAGGCTGACAACGAGTTATGAAGAACACTTGTTACTATGTACTTCATTTTAGATGTGAATATTTTTCATACATATTTAAATTAGATTTTTATTTTTTGAAGCGAAAACTTCTTTAGGCGCGTTGGACATTTTTGAGATGTGTAAAAACCATTGAACTCGCGACTTGTAATGTAATGTAACCGACACCTCTGTTGACAATTATAATAGAAAACAGTAATTACAAATAAAAATATAAAACGGCCCAAAAAGTTAACTTTCGTTAACTTTTGAGAGCTATTGGGAGCTTACTCTTTTTACTAGTAGTTACTTTTTTATATGTTCCTTATTGTGTTAGCTGTTAAGTAAATATTCTGAGGTTGTAAACATTTTTTTTTTTTGTTTTATTTGTGTGTGAAAAGTTTTTTTTTGTTTGGTTAAAAATCTGTTAGACTTTTAATATTAAGGGAGTTAAAAGTCTAACTAAGTCTATCTAAGTCTAAGTCTAAATAGTTGAAATAATATTAAAATTGTTTTGTTTTGTTTTTAGTCTATGATATAATATGACATATAGTTTTTCTCTTGTTTTTTTATTATCTATACATATAAATAAAATTGGAGTGTCTGTTTGTAATATTGCAATAACCGTTTTTTCAATATTACAAAATATTGAAAAAACGGTACATACACCAAAATAACATTTTTAAAATTTTTGTCTGTCTGTCTGTTTGTTCCGGCTAATCTCTGAAATGGCTGGACCGATTTTGACGGGACTTTTATTGGCAGGTAGCTGATGTAATAAGGAGTAACTTAGGCTACGTTTATTTTAGGGGAAAAAAATACACCCCGGGCGAAGCCGGGAGCGGGGCGCTAGTTTATATATATTAATACAACGTTTCATTTTATTTAACATTGGTGTAAACACAATAAACTTATTAGAATTTTAGATACCGGATTAGGGTTATGCCGTATTCGTACCGGCTAAAACCCAACGACTTTCTACTCGTAGCATCGACTTTCTAACATGAAGTTATGACACGACATCGGTGCCTCGCTGATGTCGTGTCGGTGCTACGCTCCCTGACAGAACATTGGCGTACCCGAAAGTGGAGGTACGCTAACTGCAGTGGACGTTCTACAGCTGAGATGATGTTGATGATAAACATCATCATCATCATCTTAGCTTAAAATATTAATTTATTAATTATGATTTCTATCGACAGTTGTATTAGTAAATTAATATGCCACCTTTTTCGAGTGTAAAGCCTTCTTGAATCCATAAAGAACTCTTAACAAAGGGTTAAGTCTCCACGCACCGTGGGGAGTTTCATTGTTTTTGAAGAAATATCTCAAGTGTGTACGTGACTTTTTTAATGTTATCGAAGCGGACCCTATGTGTTGTTTTTGAACTTGCCATTTCTGTAATTAGCAGAATACGATGTACCGTTTATATTATTTACTAGCAGGTGCCCGCGACTTCGTCCGCGTGTTTTTATATAGCCTTAAGCCTTCTTCAATAAATGGACTATCCAACAGAAAAATAATTTTTCAATACGAACCAGTTGTTCCTGAGATTAACGCGTTCAACCAAACAAACAAACAAACTCTTCAGCTTTATAATATTAGTATAGATTAATTCAAGGTGTGTCTTAAGAGCCATTTCACAAAATCGCGCTCCTCAAGTTTAGGTATATTCCTGCGCTCGGCTATCCGGCGCGTCTGTGTATAGAGCGACTATGCAGAAAAGTTTTTTGACCCTTTTTATTAACCAAATTCATTTAATATTTTATATGGTAAGTATTCATCATTGTATTTTAACATAATAAGGAACCTAGTGGGAAGGTATTAGCTTAGAAATAAACGGTAAGTACTAGATATGTTTTTTTATTGATGGAGGAAGACATAATAGTCGAATGTTTCAAGATTTCAATAAATGACAGATTTTATATATAAAACTTCATAACCTTGTTTTTCTGCTGTTATTTTTAAGTAATTTAATTTACAATTAAACCTTTCACTGTGTTTATCTATAAGTAGCAGTTGAGTCCAAAAATACTGAAAGTCAATTATCCGTCTCCCTTCTATCAGAAGATCTTGCTGAAAAAAAGAACGTAGCTTTAAAATATTTTTAAGATTGTAGTTATATCGAGTGTTACAGTAAGGTGTAGTAATATTTTAGATTTTAGGGGGTCATTTTTATATGGAGTACGTTGAACTTTATCTATCAGCTGATTGTGGTCCCATAGTAAAAGTTGTGTGTATTGATGAGCAGAATGACTCCCTAAAATATTACTACACCTTACTGTAACACCTGTAAATTGTGCTAGGTAAATCACATTATTATGACATCAAACTTACAATTGAGCTTGAATTTAGAAATAAAAAAAAAACATTAAATTTTCCACATAAATAAATAAATAAATAAAGAGTTAAATAAAGAGAAAGAGATAAAGATGAAGAGATAAATAGATATATAAATAGACAGACAAACAGACAAACAAACAAACAAATAAATAAATAAATAAAACAGCTGATCGACTTACTATGGTTCTTCAAAAAACTTACTTTACATGTATCCTGTTCTATGGTATATGAATTCACCTCAGGGGTGTTATCCTCAGACACCCCATCGGAAGTTTTTCGTTTCGGAAATTAATTTTGGAACATTTAAAATAAGAATAGTCAATAAAATAAATGAGTTCAAGTACCTTGTTTCTCTTGCTTTATCTAAGGCTTCATTATTACGACGTTTTCTTATTTTAAGACAACGGTAATATTTTTTGTCTTTTCGCCCCATTGCTGAAAACGATTAAGAATATAATCAATACTATCCAATGAATATCACAATCTAGTAAAATATATATTAAAAAAAAATGCTTACTGGATCAAAAATATCCGAACGTGGCGGTCGCGCTATATTTTGCACGGTACACGTACGAACGGAGCGCGGGAAAAAGCGACGCAGGTCCGCCTCGGAGAGCGCTTCGCGCGGTACTGATCGTATATATATATATGTATATATATACATATATAATTAAAGTACTTTGTGGTACTGATCGGTGCGCACGAATACATCGGAATATATATTGGAATTGGAAGTAATTAATATAGTATTATTATAAATTATGACTAATTTTTTTTAGGATTCATATTGGGCAAGATCCCAGTTTTATCTGGTGAATGTTTTGATTGGAAATAACGTTCAGTATAGCTGTAAAATGTCAAGGTAAAAGCGTAGAAATTCATACCTCATATCTATTTTTTTTTGTGTTCTAAACTAGATAACGAAAATGTGTTCTATTATGTGACAATAGATTTATACTTGTGATCAATGGGTAATTTTTTTCAGTTCTCTTTATTAATTATAACAGTACAAACACGTCTCTGAAATTACCTCTGCGCGTGTTTTTGACGTAGCATTTTGGTTACTACTCAAAAAATAGAATAATATTTCAAAATATGTTTTATTAAGTGTCAATGCGAAAAATTGAGCTATTTGAAACAATACTTTAATATCATATTATTATTTTTTAAGTCGGAAAATTAAACACTCAAAATTGTAGAAATCGAGCGAATCACGTGAAATGGCTCTTAAAGTGTTCACATTTCAATGTCTTATTTATCCATTACTAGCGGTCCGCTCCCGGCTTCGCCCAGGGTGCATTTTTTTTTACGTAAAAACCTTCCCTGATTATTCCTCTATTCATGAGTGAAGACAGAATTAAAATCGGTCCACCCGTTCTCGAGTTTTGCGCTTAACAACACATTTAGGGATTCATTTTGTGTGTGTGTGTGTGTGTGTGTGTGTGTGTGTGTGTGTGTGTGTGTGTGTGTGTGTGTGTGTGTGTGTGTGTGTGTGTGTGTGTGTGTGATTGTGAAACTGTGATTTATCGTCTGTTTATATAACAGACGATAAATCACAGTTTCGGCGACCGTAACTGATATGGGCCGCGACATTTTCAAAATTAAATCTCGACTATAGTTGCAAAAACATTTGGAACCGTTTCAAAATAATGGCTCGAAACAATTCGCATAAGCCATCGCTGCTGTTCCTGGATACGAATTTAAATAGGTAATCTGTTTTTGAATATTTCGCGCTATGGAACGTTCGATTTGAGAATTCTTAAAGCGAAGCAGAATCTGGTAAGTATTTTGTTTTGAAAACTCTGCATCCAACTTATCGACATTGATTTAGTTTCCTTCGCTAAATCTTTTAAAGAAAAAATATCTGCATTTCCTTCTCCGTATGTGTCGTTAAGAGCACGTCATACTCCGTTTAGGTCTATTTCCTTACAGAAGACGTGGCAGGCACGCTGCTGTTTGCGGTAATGAATGGTAGCCGTTGTATTTGGGTGAGTCAGTAAGGGATGTCCGAGCCTTTTCTCTATCCATTCCTAATTCTTTATCTTTAATACTACTAAGGTCTGCAGCCCACTTGTTAACCTGTGGCGTTACTTGTGTTACAGGCTACGGTGGCCACCTACCATCAAGTAAACCGTTAGCTTGTCTGACGACCTTAACATAAAATAAGAATACATCAAAATTATTGTAGCTGTTGTCTTTTATGGAGTCAGTAAGAGATGCTAGAACCAATCTATATCTATACCAATAGATATAGATTGGTTCACCTATAGAAAGCTATATTATCAACGAGTAACATAGGCGTACGAAGTCATGTTGACCAGTGGTGTTACTTATGTTAATAGGCGACGGTATCCACCTAACACAAAGTGGACTGTCAGCCTGTCTACCAACCTTAGCATAAAAAGTAAATAAAATAAAGTATCTACTAAAGAAAACATGATAGATAAAAATTTAGAACTCTTAAATCTTAAAGGGTCGAGTAGAAGAACCATTCAAAAGTCCAATTTCGTGCAGAGTTTATCAATTTGCCCCAGAGCAAACTAAGTTGGTAATTTACTTAACATTTACTTAACTAAATCACGACTTACAATTGGAATTAGTTGAGTTTACTGTTTTTGCATTCATTCCTTTAGAATTTAAAGATTTTAATTACTCAAGTTAAGTATTTAACTATGTGCTGCTTAATAAGTATGCTAAGTTAATAGTGATGTTTTAATATATCCTGGACAGCCATATCTGGCGAGAGTAACCAACTTTATCTCTCATCGATGACTATCGATTTTTCGGTGCGTGAGTAAAGCTGTGTTCGGACTACGTTAGTAATTTAGTATAGTGACGAGTAAATTGAAGCTAACTAAATGTTAGTTCAGTTGTTAAGGCGTGAAATGTAATAGTGAAACAGACACAGACATAGTTAATATCACATTTATATTATTACTAGCTGAACCCGGCCACGCTACGCTGTTGCAGCAGTCAGCAACGGTAGCCATAACAACGGTCAAGCTATGATTTTTTTTATTAAAAAAATTGGTTTCCGTTGGAATTTCGGGAGAAAAAGTATATAAGATTATTCTTCTGTTTAAATGCAATGTTGTGTAAAAATTTTAAGTCAATCTGTATTCTAGTTTTCGAGTTGTTAAAGCATAAACAAACCAACAAAACATTTTTATATAAATATAGATTATTATAGATATATTTGTATAGATAATAATAGTTATGATTCTTACGAAAAATTTGTGAAACTACCAAACAAACAAAGTTGCTATCGAATATATCTACATTTAGGACCTAAAATATTTTCGACCCAATTTTATTTTAACACTCAACCACCTCCAATGCCTAACCGGAATCACGCCAAGGGAGTTTATAAGATGAAAGCGTCAGAAAAATGGCGGAGACTATTATGTACTAGAACAATGGACCACTCACTTCCACGTAAGAGCCGTGGCACACTGGAGGGCTCTCGTAAGTCGTCGCGAAGGGGAAAGTATGGAACATTTTGCTCGGAAAGTAATTCTTCAAGCAATGTCGGTTATCCACTTAATTCTTTCGAAATTTTCTCTTGCGACCGCACTAAATTTCTTCCAAAGAGTTGCTCAACAGTAACTCATTTCAAGGGAATCAAAGCCTGGTGTTTCAGTGGATTTAGAACTCTAAGTTCAAATCTAATTGGGTCCACACCTATATTTTATATGAAAAAAAAAAAATCAATTGATGAGCCCATTGGACAAGTAGTTAAGGTCCTTAAAGTTTTTTATCAGGGTTCCCAGGTTCGATTACCGGCAGGGGATGCCAAGTGCCCTTTTCCTTGTCCCTTTCTAATCCTATTATGGTAGGCAATGTACTTGCAACACCAGGTGTTGCAGGCGACAGTAGCCATCTACCATCAAGTGGACCGTTAAAACATACAATCATTACGTCTTTATAATATTTCATAGTATAGATATTTTCAATCACACGACCTATGAACTTGTGAAATATTACCAGACATTAGAGTTAATCTCTCTATACGTAACGCCCAGTATCTATACGTTTACGTCGCTTATAGGCGACGGTAGCCACCCACCATCATGTAGACTGTCAGCGTGTCTGTCGAGCTTAACTTTAAAAAAAAATACAAACTTTACATCTTTATAATATTACTAAGTATAGATATTTTTTAATTACATAACTTGCCAAATATTAAAAAAGATTAGAAGGAGTCTCTCTATACACTAAATAATAGCCAGTCGGCACCTGTGGCGTTCCTTGTGTTAGCCATCTACCTTCAAGTGGACCGTCAGCCTGTCTGTCGAGCTTAACATTAAAAAAAATGATATTGGAGGAATGAAAAACCAACAGACACGCTGCTTCTAATTTCCCAAACGAATGGGGCGTTACTGTGAGAGAATTCTATTTTCAATACCTTTTATCCGTTTTAACGGATAAGGCAATTATCCTGACAATTTATAATACGGGCACCATTAAAAAGGATCACAGCCAGGATTGTAAATTTGATCTTACGAGATTCTACGCTTTATCTTTTGTTAGAACACTTTGGGGGCGGTTTTTGTTGCTTCATATTTGAAGTTTGAATGAAAATTTTTAGATTAAAATGGTTTACGGTTGCGTACGGAAAAACGATTTCCCATTTTTGTTGCGCGATCACAAAATTAAACAGTAATAGGGGAGCTAATAAGGTTGATTATTGATTGTAATCTCTATGAGACCACGGGGTGGCTTAGTAATAATATAATCTATTTATTTTACGAGGTATTCGTATACTTTGTGAAGTAAAAAGGACTTCGTAAATTTTAGAGATGCGCCGAGTAATACTTTTGCCGAGTAACGAGTACCGAGTTTTACTCGGTTCAATTTTTTTTCAACCGAGTACTCGGCCGAGTAACTCGGTTCAGTCAAATTTGAAATTCCCATTTCGCGCGCGTAAACAAGTACAAACAGGTTCGCGCCTGTCGAGCGGCCGGCTCGCGTTTTCGGAGGCTGGTAACGTCTACGAAGAAAAGAGGAATAGGCTGTTACCAGAACGTGCAGAGAGCCTTGTGTTCCTGCATCATAATTTACCTTTATTAAATTTTAAATATTGATTAATTTTATTACTGTTCTCTTTACTCTTTAATTTTGTCTCATTACTACTCATTCATTAGCATAATTTTGAATTTTTGATTTTGATTTTATTAATTGAGATTGTCAAAGATTTCCTAAATTAGTAATAAATGCTTTTTGATGAACACTGTTATTTTAATTATATCTACCTAAATATATTGCTTTTCTTAAACCGAGTATACTCGGCATTCAAACCGAGTTATTCGGCCGAGTACGAGTATCAAAAAACCCGCCGAGTACGCCGAGTACCGAGTATCAACCGAGTACTCGGCCCATCTCTAGTAAATTTATTATAAAAAACATCGCTCTAGATAAATCGTCCATTGAAATTTTCTAAAGGTGTCATGTGGCACGCAAGAAAATTCTATGTGTGCCAGATGACTACTAAACTATTTCTAGTGGTCATTTCGCACACATATAAAGTTGCGATTCGCACATTTCCTACGAAATAATATAACATCGTGCAAGATGACAACTAAACCAAAATGCTAGCAATGAAAATTCGTACCCTTTATGAAGCGTACCAGAAAGTCGATACAGGCTTGTCCTTGTACTATTTTTGTGACTATTTTTTAACAAATGTAACTTTGTCTAATTTATCTAATACTAGCTGTTGCACGCGACTTCACCCGCGTAACTTTATAAAATATAGCCTATGTTACTTGCTGACAATGTAGCTTTCTATAAGTGAAATAATTTTCAAAATGGGTCTAGTAATTTTTGAGTTTATTCATTACAAACATACAAATCTCTCTTTAAAATTTTTGTATCGATTTAGACTAGCTTTTTGCAGTAAATAAATAATTAATGAAATTAAAAAAAATATATTTTAATTTGAGTTTCCATAAACAAATTTGAGTTGCAAATTTAACATTAACGGTTTTATTGGTACATAATTTAAATTATGTATTTACGTGATCAACAAACGGCCTTCGGTTTATACAAAATTACGCCTTATTCCCTTTAAATAAATAAAAACCTTATTAATTTTGGTTGTTCAACGAAATTAGACATTGTTTGATGTAAACATTTTGAGTAAACTTAATTCTCTTGGGATGGGAATTCGCGTTACGTCGCCTTTTGCCAAAGAAATTTGATAACGCAAATTAGGTGTCTCCGTGACTACATTTATTTAAGCACGCATGAATTATTGCTTCAATCTTGCGATAATATGCCTACTCAAACATTCGGTCTCACAGTAGACTAATATTGGTTGAAAATAATCCATACTGGTTGCCTTTTTTTTATTCGCTTTGCCTTTAAACTTGAATTCTTATCGGGCTGTAAATTAATAAAAAAATATTTTGAGAACAATAAAAGAAAAGTCTTTTTTTTTTCTTAAAGCACTTGAGAATTTGGTAATAAAAGCCTTTCTTAAGAAAGAATTAATTTCAGTAATTTCCTGTGAATATTTAAGATTTCATACTTTCAAACTTTTTTATTACATTCAAACTTAAATATATATATGAAATCTCATTACAAAATTACACGATATTTTCCCAGTAAGATTTATAATTTCTTCTCACCTTATAGGTAAGTACAAGTTTCAACCCTTAAAAGGAAAATATTAAAAAAACTGATGGCCTAATATCCTTTAAACATTAAGTACTTTGTTTAAAAGAAGAATAAATTTAAAACGTCTTTTTATATTAGAAAAACCCTCTTTTCTATAGCAAAATCATATTTTACAACTAAAAAATTACAAGTATTTCAAATTAACTTGTTGAATCAAGTTATTCAGGTCGTTCTAAAAAGAATAAGAAAAATGGTTGTCTCGGATTCGACAGGATTTCTCTGAGACTATTATTGAAACGCGAGCTCCGGGGTAACAATTATAAAAGAGGCTTGATTTATGAAAAACCATTATGATTCCAATTTTCTCCTATTTTCAAGTTATGAGATGGAATAATTTCCTAATATTACTGTAATATTTTCTTATTGAAAAATCTTGTTATTTTAGCGATTTTCAAAGGACGATTATCGGTCTGACGATATTTCTTTAAATAGAAAAAAATGTTAAAATTTTCGGCATTTGTGCTCGAATTAATAAAAATAAAAAAGCAAGAAGATCTTTACTTTATTTGGCAGTAAGCACTGGGCAGGGAGTCTGGCGGCAGTAACCTTACTTAACCCTTTACGGAAGATTGACGTGAAACGTAAGGGATGCAATGTTGAGGTAGTTGAAAAAATTGCAGTTTATAAGAGTAAATTAAGGTAAAAAAACACTGAAAACTTTCCCACCTACATATATAATTTGCTATAAAATTCTAAAATCACTTAAATATATATGTTACGGCTAAAGATAGGTGTGAACATAAACTTAAGATTAGCCTGCTAAACTTAGGTTTATCTTCGAGGAGATGTTAATGTTAGTTTCATCTATCATTAGCCGGCTAAACTTAAGTTTAACTGCAGGCCCTTGGCTAAAAATGTAGAATTACAAATTAAAACTTCTGCAGCGTTAATAACTTAAAACAATATCTATTCATTAAAATAAAATAATAAGAAAACTCATTACAGATACTTCTGTATTTAAAATTACAAAAAAAAAACTTCTGCAGTGTTAATAAAACAATATCTAGTCATTAAAATAAAATAATAAGGAGCCCCATCCCTCCCTTATCCTTAATCCTTCTATGGTCGGCAGCGCACTTGTAGCACTCATGGCGTTGCTTGTGTTATAGGCGACGGTAGCCACCTACCATCAAGTGGACCGTCAGCCTGTCTGTCTGCGCGCATCGTCTCCCCTCCGCCCCCTCAAGAGACATGTTCGCCCCGGCACATCCATCGAAACATTTTTAGCCGTTTTGTTTCGGTTAATGTGCACATTAACCGGCTAAAGATGGAAATTCACGACGCAAACTAACATGATATCGAACTTTAGCCGCCTCTCGAAGATAAACCTAAGATTAGCCGGCTAAACTTAAGTTTATGTTCACACCTATCTTTAGCCGTAACATATATATTATGTAGAATCAAACACAGGGCATCAACTTTACTGTATATTTTGATTTAGTGACGATCGTATCAAAATCTATTGAGTAGTTTAGAACGGCTGGACCCATTTTGATGGAATTTTTGTGTAAGCTTAAATGGGCCAATGAATTGGTTCAAATTGAAAAAATGTCATAAGAAAACAATCTATAAAGACATATGAAAATATTACTATGGTAAAATGGGAAGAATTTCCAGCGACAGAATTAGATATTTTTATTTTTCTGCATAGTAACAATTTGTCGGCTGGCAACACATACATGCATCCTATTATAAATTTATTTTACTCACTCTAATAACACTTGACAAATCTTTTTCCTCAAAGAAAAACTTGGTTGTTAAATTTCTCAAGCCTTTTTGACGTGAAACTTTTGAACGTAAATAATGTTTCGCGACTCGACTACCCACACTTTTGCCCCGAAACTTCGGTAATTGTTGCTCCTCTCACAGCACTTTTGCTCCTATAAATATGACTTCAAAAAATACAGAAAGTTTAATCGTAATATACCAAGTTAGGGAACCATATTATTAACGGTCGCGGTGGAAAGAGGCGATTTTATACGATACCTTACGTTGAACGATTCCCGCGAGGTTCTTTCGTTATACAGTTTAGCCTTTGTTGTTTGAACTCAAATTTTTTATTTCAAATTTAAATGTAGCGGAAAGGCATTAATGCTAATTTACTTCTAAACCATTAATGCTATTTGGCGACGTTAACCACCTACCATCAAGTGAGCTGCCAGCTTGTCTGCCACCTTTATATTATAAAAAAAAAAGCAAGTTCACTACTGACGTTAGTAGGATTAGGAATAAGGGATAAGAAAGGGAAAGGGACTCGGCATCCCTTACATACTCAACGAAAGACATGTGATTTTACGGTGTCTGAAAACAATGCGAAAAGAGGCGAAAACCTGTCTTTTTTTCTGTAGAAAATCAGCAAACCCGATTCCCACCTACCACGGGGAGATCGGTCGTGTATGTAGAATTTTTATGATATTATGCTATTATTATTATGATAATATGCTTCCACTTATACTATTACACTATTATCTATTCTAAGCTAAAGTATACTAAAGTATAGCAATCATTGGATTCAAAGTAGCAAGAGGCCAGCATGCTAAGTAGTACCTTGACTTTTCTCTAGTATTCATAATTTTATGAATGCATTTTTTTTCTAATATATTTTTAATTTGTCTAACTTCTTAATTTTTTCAAATAACTTTTTTTTTTCTTTAATATTTAGTCTATATTTTCTAATTCTAATTAGCGAACCGATAGCGTGATAAATATAACTCTACAAATATAATATGTTTGCAGTACGAAAACGAGAGCCATTTTAATTTCGCTACACAAACATTAATTTTCTTCAAGAAACGAGCTGGGCGCAACCCCCGCCCGTGTTACAATTAAAAAAACGACAAATTGAAAGTTCGCCTCGCATTTCCAACGAGACTCTTTTACATTTTACAAAACAAACAAGAAACCGATCACTATTGAAAAACGTGAAAGAAATGTGTTGTTTATAAAGAAAAGTTAAGACGATTTTCTAGTACTAGAAATTGAAGTTAAAAAATGTATGGCAAAACAACTGAGGGCCTAGTATGGGAATGAAGCAGCGCCACCTGGCCTGTGTAGGTCTGCTTCATTCTCATACAAATTGACGTTTACGCGTTCGACGCGTTTGATCGAGTAAAACTCGCACTAGGCCCTCTGTTGCATTGCTGGGATGTGAGTGTGGATTTGTTGTGATTTCTTGTTAAAGAAATGTTATGCCTTTTTTTTAATTTCAATCTGTGAAAGATACATGACATTTAGATTTATATAAAGATATATAGGACTGCGGATCGGCGGTGGATTCAGGCAGCTTCTGACCGGTCCTTTTGGAAAATTATGGTGAGGGCCTAGCAGTGGACGTCCGGTCTGGTGACAGAGATGAAAAGATAATAGATATAGATTATATAGACATAGACATAGATATAGATATATATATTTGTATAAATATGGATATAAAAAGACTCAATTACGCACACTGCACGACATAACTATACGCCTTGTATCAAAACAACGCAATGGCACTAACAGTGATTGAAATAATTTGTTTTAAAAAAACACTAGGTATACCTATTCGACTGGCAGCTATATTTCCAATCGTTACACGCATCACGAGCCTCAGTTTTAGTTATTGAAATTATTCCTGGTGCAGTAAGCGTAGGTGTTAACTGTGTGAAAGTATCAGGAAAACGTTCTTAAAAAACTAACTCTAACTAGGGCATATTTTGACACGCATTCACAAATTAAGATACTAATACAATGGGCAATTTACTCAAAAACTTTTTGTGAAGTCATTCTATTATGTTTTTCTTAGAAGATGACGATGTCATTTATTCATTCATTCAAAACCCACAGTTCTTAGAGGTTCAAAAAATCTTAAAATACATCAAATTAGGAATTTTACATTGATACAACATAGAAACGAGAAAATAGTAAGAAACATATAAAATAAATCTTAGCCAGTATAGTAAAAAGATAACTACTATAAGTACCGACATTATAATCTGGCCAGAATGTTATTCCTGAATGCTATTCCCGAAGGAGTGAAATGACGAACAAACAATGACGAATGAATTCAGAACGTAACTACTGTTGACGAACTTACACTTAAAAAGTTTCCTGCTATAAGCTTTGACTATATTTAGATAAAATGTATTAAATCTCATTGATGAATACTATTCTCTCCTCTGTGTAAGTTGGTATGAAGTCTACCGCGCCATCTTAATGCAGTGGCAGGACTAAGCAAGTCTAGATTTCATAGATTCTTTACGGATTTCTATCACATTTAGAGCAACTGAAACTTATTCTTAACTAAGACGTGAAAATGAGAAGATTCAAGAGGTACAAACCAATCTACGTCTACTGTTTCAGCATTCGACCATTATTTCCATTTATTTATGTTTGACATGTCAAAGTAAACATGCAAAATTTAATCGCTGAACATTTTAGCTTGAATTGCATAATAGGTTTCAATTCAGCATAGCACAGTGCTATTGTTTTGATATGATTGGACAAATGAATATTAATTTAATGCTTTGCATTTAGAAATTACCCACAGTATAGATAACGACAGTATGTTGTGATAGAGAAAATAATTTTATTGAAACGCATGTGTGTGTTCTGTATCTGATACTTGAATAATGGTGTTGCTAATCAACAACTACGATTTTACCTAAATAAAATAGCTGTTCAGCGATCATTTTTTTGCGTGGGAAAATCTGCGAACCAGATCCCCACCGACCACGGGGAGATGGCTTATGCTCCACTCGCACGTGGCAAACCAATATTTTTTAAAATACCTACAAAGAATTCCCCTTTCGCACGAGTATAAATATGAATTCCCCGCTGCCACTAATACAAAAGTACAGATAGCAAAATAGTTACAAATATTACAAACACTTGATTACTAAAATTATTAGTAGAAGGGGAGATCGGTAGGGTATATGCGACTTCTACCAACAAAAACTCTCGTTGTCTATGGGCGGGGGTTAGGGATCGTTAAAACACGCAACATTCTCCCCCCGCTAGACGTCACCGAAATGGCAGTCAGACGCATTAGCAATTTGAAGGTCGCTTTTTTGTTATACGTTGGTTTACCAATACTCGCCACGCTTTGCAGGCCGTTTGGCGACCGCTGTTTGATAGTCCACAAAGGGCACTGCTGCTGCCCACCCTTTGGTGATTTTTCCTTAGCCGATTTTTATGACACTCATGGGTTGAGAGGGGGGGGGGGGGATACTATTCTAAGCCGGTACCCCACGGCTACCTTTATGACTTCAATATTGCAGAATTTCACTATCTAAAGGAAACTAAATAAAATGAATATCTGCTCACTGAGAATGCTGTTTCACTGTGACATAACATCGTCCGGGCTCAGATCTATTCAAACAAGAGAGAAGCATCGACATAACAAATATTAATTGCATTAAACCAAACGCAAACATGTGGAAACACGAACATGTGTTGTACGTTTCGGTTCTGTTCCGTGGTTTGTATTTAGCTCGGATTCACTAGCTGTAACTGCGTCTTCGCTTGCAGAATTAATTTTGAATTACATATAACTTTACTAGAGCCCATTTACTTATCCCTTCCTTATCCTTAATCCTACTGTTGTCGGTAGTGAACTTGTAGCAGCTGTGGCTTTGCTTGTCCTATAGGCGATGGTAGCTACTTACCATCAAATGGACCATAAAGAAAAAGGAAATCCTTTTTATCAATAAAACTAAAACGTTTACACACACGTGCGAACAAAATGGTCTAAATTAGTAGAATCGTATGAGAATGGCCGCCCTATACATTTTGTAACGGTGAAGGCGATGAGCGCAAATGTTGTAGACCATTTCTGAGTGTCATTCAATTATTTTTTACGATCAGGTGGGACGAAACAGCCCTCCAGATAAAACGAAATGGTCCGAGAACAATAAGCGGGGGTTATCGACAACGATCCAAGGGGGGGTTGTCTTTAAAACCACTTGGATATAATTTGATTTATTTCGTACGACGATATTGAAATATAAAATTTTATTTCTTATACGAAAAATAAACTTGTTCAGACCAAGTAATAACTATACATAATTTTACGGGTTTATAAACATGTGTGCGTAAGCAGTTCAAAGCTGTATCCTCAAGTTTTGTTTATTTTTATTGAAAAAAATTGTTTCCAAGTTATACTTACGTGTAAAATGTAATCCTTTACTACTTTCTATATTTTGAAGACTTGTTTTTACACCGTTTCACTACGCAATTCGGCATTTTCACTAGTAAATGTTTTAATAAGGCGAGGCGTAGTTTGATGGCATTTGTGTGCGTGTAACCGTGTATGTACACAGCGAGGCGTAGTTTTTCTGGCTGCACTCTGCCGTCCACATAGCTCTATCTTTAGTTCTTATTTTATCTGAACTTATAGGGTGTTCATAAATCTTTGTTAATTTGTATTTCCAAATACATTTGAAGCTCTAGGGAATGCTGTTTATTTGATCGAATTTTATTTTCACATTTTCTTTAATATTCGTATTAGAGAAATTTCAATGTTTAAGTTTATTTTGATTTCGAGAAATATTTGCGGTTTTTTATCAAAAATAATTTTAAAATATATTCATAATTATGTTAAAAAAATCATTGAAATTCGTATTAAAAAGTAATAAATAAAAATTTTATGTCTGAATAACCACTTGATTGCATTTAGCAGCACAGCATCACAGTTTTTATTACTTAATTTCTGTTTGTATTGATATTTAATAAAATACTTTTTTCGATCTTACCCAAATACCCTTCACTCGAGAGCCTTAACCCTTAACCAGGCTAAAGGCTAAGGCTGTCACTATTCACGTGTTATTTTCATAAACCTCTTTGCATTTCAAGTCAGACATACACATAACCTGTAAAAGAAAACTATTTACAAAAACTACAAGCTATAATTAAAAATCATACTTAAACTAACCCCCTAATTTTAAGGTCGAGAGACAGGCTGACTTGATGGTGGGATCCACCAGGTGAATAGAAGAGGAAAAAGAAGTATCCGTGAATCTACCTGTAAATTTACGAGTAAGAGGAGATCAAGTTATCCGCGGATCCACATGTGGATTTAAGAGGAGATAAATGTATCCGCGGATCCACATGTGGATTTAAGAGGAGATAAATGTATCCGCGGATCCACATGTGGATTTAAGGGGAGATCCACATGTGGATCCAAATGGAAGGAGCGGTCCGCGACACAGCCACACCCCATTTTAGAGAACAAATTTGTTTCATAAATATTATGGTTTACATAATTGGAAGAAGTTAAAACGTTATCATATGTCTTCAAATGTTTTGAAACAAAACTTTCTACTTGTCGAACTTACCTACACATTAACAATAATGTTTTATCGTATTCATTCAGGGGTCGCTTATTATATACCTATAATTATATACTTAAATAACAATACGCGAAAGTTCTTTTTTCTTTAATTAAGTTGCGAACATGTACTTTAAGTTTTAAATTGTTATTTATCATTTTCCAACACATATCTTAATATTAGTAATATAATTTAATATCACTAGTAAGACAGTTTATGGTTAGGAATGAATAGGGCACACTCGTCAGATCAAATAAGAACTATAGACAGAATTTTGCAGAATAAACATCATATAATAGTGAGGCCGGTTTTATAAATATGTGTGCGTAAGCCCTTTACTCTACTAAGTTATAACGTAAATTTTGTGTTCCAAACTATAACCTATTTTTTTTTTCTATTTTATTGAAAATATTGGTTTTCAAGTTTACTTTTGGGCACACTGCGTTTCACAGTCATTTGAACGGCCGGCCGGTCTGGCTGCAGTAACCATTCCTTACAGAGTACCACCGTGAAATTACAGCGAGTGAGGTAATTGTGTTTCAGTGAGTGGGTAAGGGATGCCAGAGCCCATTTCCTTATCCCTTCCTAATACCTTATCCTCAATCCTACTGTAGTCGGACTCCATTCCTATTCCTTCTATGGTCGGCAGCGCCCTTGAAGCACTTATGGCGTTGCTTAAGTTATAGGCGACGGTAGCCACCTACCATCAAGTGGACCGGCAACCCGTCTGTCAACGTTGCAATAAAAAAGTAAGGTGGTAAATCTCTGAATAGGCATTAATTGGAACAACTCATCAGAGCACTCACCATTGTACAGCCGGTAGAATACACAAAGAGAGGTCTGCTTAAAAGAGGGGTGTTCTTAGTTTGACCTGTGTGTCTGTCTGTCTATGACATTAGCTCCCAAACGGATGGATCGATTTTAATGTGTTTTTTTTAAAGCTGACGTGATAGAGATGGATCTCAGCTATAATTTATGAAGATATGTTCAGACGTTTGAAAATGATTAGCTCATTTTTACTCATTTTATAGATTATCCTATATCATATCCTTATCCTTTACAACTAAATTGCAATCCCCGTGTTCTGGTATTTATAGGCAAAATCCAACACGTATTATTATCAAGTAATCCAACAACCGATCTTTGTAAAGAACAAGCTAAGACTAAAATGCAAAGAAAAAAGACGGGAAAGGAAAATACCTTCTCTCGGGAGAAAAGAATTCAGATCACCAGCATAACTTTTTAAATTTCTAATTTAAGAATGTTAATATTGAAATAAAAGATGTTTAGGTACTTAACATACTTAAGAAATACTTAGTGAGGTATTCAAAAGACTTTTTTAAGAAAATATCGGCAAATTATACTGGATGTCACTTCAGTTTAGTTTTAGTTGAGAATAAAATCTTGATTTAGTCGTCGATTTCATTTAATTAAAATTAATTTAACTTAATTTGACTATCCCGTTGGATGAGTGAACATCCCGTTGAACATCCCGATTAAAACTAAATTCTTCAAATACCTTCAGTTCTTCTATAAAAATATATAATAAATTACCAAATAATTAAAAAAAAGAAAACAACAAAATCATATTTATAAAAAAATTGAAAAAAAAAACCAAAATAGTAAATGTTACTATAACACTATTAATAATGTATATTTTATAGATCATATCATTATTTAGTGTAAATATAATATGTAATAAATGTAAACTTTATTTATTTTTTAATTTAAAAGTTAATTTAAATAAAATAAAATTCTTTTTATATATCTAGTTTACGCTTCCTCTCTCCTAATCCCTTAAGTTGCATGCCCGACAGGTTCCATAGCACTGATCTTTATAAACTTTACTAGCTGGTGACCACGACTATATTAAGTAGCCTATCCTGTGTCCCGTACCTCCAAATGTTTATCTACCAAGTTTCATGAAAATCAGTTAATTCGTTCAGAGTTATGGAGGAACATACATACAGAAAAAAATTGTAAAAATCGTCAATTTAGTTTCAGTATCATGTATAGAGCCTATAAACACGATATCTTTGAAAACAAAGTAACTTACTCCATGACCGACCCTTACAGATTTATTATTAGTATTGATAACATCTTTATACATTATGATTTCGCAATAAATAATTGAATTGAAATTGATCCCGCAATGTGCAGGCCCACAATGGGAGATGGTAGCGTTTCTTAACGTCCCTAACAAAGATAGACGGCGCGAGGAAACACCGTGGGTTTTTAATGGGTAGAAGTCTCACATACCCCGCCGATATTCCCATGGTCGGTGGGGAATCTGGTTCGCAGATTTTTCCGAGCAAAAAAAGGAGCAAGGAGGTATGAGCTCATGCAGCTCCTGAGCACACTCTCCTAAGTATATCTTATAGAAGTCACATATACAGGGCGATGTTGCTTTTAAGTGCCAGGCTAACTCTAGGTAACTGTGAAAACAGGAATGAGGTGAATCAAAAATAACTCCAAAATATAATTCGATAGACAAAAACAGTTAAGTAACAGCTGTGGAACGTAGGTGTTCAAACAGCGGAGTATTTAAAATGACTGGAACAGTTTTTCTTTGTGAGTTCCGGATGTACGCCCGAAACACCTCATAATTCGTCCATAAACAAGCTAATTGGGGTGAAATGTCGCGAGGGAAATTCTACGAAGTGACTTTCCTTGTACTTCGAAACGTAATTGTAGGCCGCCTTATGTACCTACCTCACTATTGCGTGATTCGCGCCCACTACCTAATTAGGGGGTCGACGTGTGGTACAAATTAGAGGCAATTTTAAAATTAATCAACAATCACACCAATCTTGTTCCAAATTAAGGGAAAAGCTTGTTAAACAATAAAAAAATATCCAATTTAGCATATTTTTTTTGTTTAAATGAGAGGAGGAAAATCTTCTAAAAGACATCGGCCAAGTGACCGATAGTGTGAGGTTTTTACTCACTAAAAACCTCCCCTCAAGTACCTAGTACCATGGCGCCGTGTTTGCATTCCGTCGCAGTACTAGGCCTTCCTAGCTGCTGTGCGCAGCTATATCTCCGTGTTTTCTTCCTCCTTCTTTTTCAATAATACCTACCTCACGAAACCCAGGAATTTATCAACATAGTAATGTATAAATTTACTACAAAGTCTAAGCATGGAGTATTTTCACATTGTTGCCTATCTTAGTGTTTTAGTCCGAAATTTTAATCTAAGTATCACCTGGCTGCTTTTGACCGGTCCTATTGGAAAACTACGAGGAGACCTTTGTCCAGCAGTGGACTTCCTACGGCTGAAATAATGATTATGGCAAATTATGAGCTACTAGTTGTGCCCGCGACTTCGTATGCGCTGCAGTTTGTTTTTTTATCCCGCGGGAACCTAACATTTTTCTAGTATGCCAAATTTCATCAAAATCCGTTCAGCGGTTTTTGTGTGGTCGAGTAACAAACATTCAGACATCCAAACCTTCGCATTTATAATAATAGTAGGACAACGGATGATTAAATTAAATATGGGCTACTTAAGGACGTTCGTGTCTACCAAGGAGCAGTCGTGCTCAACTTCAAAAACGTTAGACACAACGTATTTGCTATTTTTTGGTTATATATTTATATTGGAGATTTCGAACAGTTTATTAATTATGAATTCGCGGTTAAAGAATGGTAGGTTCGTTAAAAAAAAACTGGTGAAAAACCTTTACAAAACGAATCCCGCTTGTTTTTGATATTTTTACAGAAACATTTTTGTCATACCTTCAATTAATGATTCTCAGTTTTTTTTTTTAACAATAGTAAGAAAATAACTATTGCTATTTAATAAAACGTTCACTTCAGCATAGGTCGGGATAGGGTTCACATGTTAAATATGTAAACGTTAATCGTTAATATTTATAAATTTAGTGCCGCACGGACTATTAAAAAAAATTCTACGTATAAAGGACACTTATAGCTGTGTGTATTCAAAGTTTCCAAAGGATTGTAAGAAAACTGATTTGCTTGGGAACGTCTTTTATTAAAATAGCTTTCACTTGGGCCACGACGTCATCATTATCAGTCTATGTAAGTTTGTCTTAAATCGCGGTGAAACTTACGAAGTTCGGCCGATAAAAACATTAATACAAAAGTATTATCTATCACTAACTTTCCTTTGTTAGAATTCTTCTTCAGTTGAACATTCTTTTCGAAGGTCATTTCGTGTTTTGAGTCAAGGTTTTATTCTGAATCAATGTAGAAGTCTACATTAACTAGTGATTAAATAACGCTTTGTTTGAGTCGTAAAAGCTTTTTTGCGTTTACAAATTGTTATTACGTATTTCGTTCGTATTGACAGTCAAATGTGTATTCGATAGTTATGTTCGTAATATAATTACTGTAATTAAAGACTTTAAAATATACCTGTACTAGCTGGTGACCGCGACTTCGTCCGTGTTGAAAAATAAACCCAATATTTTATAGTTATTATAGCTGTGCCAGGCGTTTTTTTTAGATGATTGTATTCTATCGTCATTCATCATAACGCCACTCTAGATCGCCGCTCTGGGCATTTGCCCGCTTGACTTAATTTGTCGCACTGAACAAATCAGCACACGTGCTGTTATTTAACGAGTATACTGTTCACGGTGGAGCCGTTATCTAGAATATCCACGAAGCCTCGTTCATGAATCTACATAGAATCGTGAGCCTCATCTAGAAATCTCGTTCGTTGTTTGGCATTAATCAATGCATTGTTAACCGAACAATAGTGTATACAAACTGTGGCGGTTCACATAGATTTTGCTAGCTGTATACATTGCGTTATGAACAGCTTATATGTGTATATCTAAGCTAAATATAAAGAGCTGCACTGCGACGAGAAGATGTAAGGTGGCCTTTATCTATAACACTACCTTTCCCCCGCGACTATCCATCCATACTTCCATGCTCCATATTATATTATATTATAAATGTGGAAGTAACTCTGTCTGTCTGTCTGTTACCTTTTCACACCTTAACTATCATCATGAAATTTCGCATACACGTTGTCAGGGAAACAAGAAAGGACATAGAGTACTTTTGAGCCAGAAAAAAAAATCTTCCCAAGGGATCACCTAAAATAAAATACTAACGCCTGGCCAAAGTGTTATTATGGCAACATGAGGTCAAGCGTTATATTGCAATTTATTTTTTAATTTTTAACGCGGGTGAAGTGAAAAGTACTGTTTCCGAGGGATCATCTCAAATAAAATAAGAAACTAACGTCTGGTCAAAGTGTTATAGCAACAAGAGCTCAAGCGTTATATTGCTGATATAGTTTTTATTTTTCAACGCGGACGAAGTCAGGGGCACCAGCTAGTTATGTTAGTTCATTAGTTAGTTAGTGTGTTTTGTGTGAATATGTGTACGTTACGAATAATGGCAGGGCACACTGCGTTTCGCAGTTATTTGGGCAGCCAGTCTGGCGGCAGTAACCACCCCCTTACAGAAGACCACAGTGAAATAATAGCATATGTGCTGTTGTGTTTCGGTGTGTGAGTTGATGACATGGCAACTTTGATCTGATGCTGAAGCATCAAGTAGACTTAATAGAAAGTCGAGAATGAGGTTATAATTTTAATTATAGCTTGTTATAAAAATAAGTTTAAACATCATATAAAAAAATCAACTGTTTTATTTTTTCAGTGCTTATAATATTGTATTTTATTAAAGGTGTTAACCTTAACCATAGTATAAATATGTATACAGTACGGAAACTACCTACAAACGTTCGAAACGGCACACTCACACAAACATGCGGATTGACGAGCTTCTAACCGGTTTTCGCAGTGCTGTTAGTAGTGAGTGCTGCGACAAGACGAGTGCTCACGTATTTAGTTTATTTCCGCGTTCTTTTTAAAAATGCCACGAGCATATTACATAACTTGGTATACGGCTGTTTGAACACGGCTTCATCAACACCGGATCTATCTTTTTTTAAACTTCCTGCTGACTTTGAATATTTATTGATATAATATAATATTATTGTACTCGAAATAAAAGTTCATGTGATCGATCATAATAAATTCCTAAACTTAACTCAAAATGTAAATCTAAGATGGCGACTGTAAGAAATTATCAACTTTTTCGTCATGGGTGTCGTTTTTATGGTTTTCGAGGGTGTTAAATTTAACTTTTATTTGTAAACTAGTTACTTCAATTCGATTGATTGATCACTACATAATACAAATTAATGTTTTAATAAAACAACAATATAAAGAAAAGTGACAACCCTATTGCTTCAATTGAGTGTAGGTAATTATTTTATCAACTAGGCTTAGTTTCCATACTGTATACATATTTACACTGTGCCTTAACCTACGTGTAACTGCAATCATTAAGTAATTAATACTCCTCTCATTGAATAAACACACGATACCATTTATTTTATAAAATTTAACGAGACAACAGGAAGTAATTGCAAATAATGTCACTGGTTATGAAACGGACCTACTCGACGTATACATCCGCTTCCTGTGCGAACCGGGGAATTACCGTTTCACTTCATTTTGAATACATCACCAAATATCAATATATTTCATTACATTATTAGGCAATTGAAACAGTTCGAATATCTGTGTTTTCATGTAGATCAAGTTTCATCTAGATACTATAATAATATAATATAACTTACTGTCTAGATATTCGGTCTTCTGTTATTCGCATCCAGCCGCTTCCTGCGAAGCCTTTGAGGTTGTCTGTCTCGATTCGAGAACTCTTCTGCTCCATCGGTTATCCGCTCTTCAACAAATGTGACTGGCTCATTGCCGGCGACCGGATATATATATACTCTTGACCTGCTCACGGGATGCAATTTTTAATATACACAACCTTCCTCGTTTATCACTCAAGTGAAAATCAGTTTAGCGGTTTTGGAGTCTACAATGACAAAGATGCTTACACTGATTTTTATTTATATAGAAGATAAAAATAAAAATTTTGACGTCATTCACATTTTATGTGACGAAAATATTTTACAACAAAGCACCCTCAGTTGACTACAATATTGCATTATGATTTTAGCAAATACAATTCTTTATAACAACAGGACCGCTTCTGAATCGTAAACTACACAATGTTGGTCCTCCCAATTACCTCCGATCCTATTGTCTCTCCTCCATAAACATTTCACGACACCTTTTGTGTACAGACATAAAAATTCAATAAGCACACATTATTAGGCTCCTTGCTCACTGAGGGCGTATAAGTACCTATGAACGGTTTGCTATTCTGACGCAGCATCATTATTGCGCTGAAAAAGAAAATATATGACTAACTAGCTGTTGCACGCGACTTTATTCGCGTAACTTTATAAAATATAGTCTATGTTACTCCCTAATTATGTAACTTTCTGAAGGTGAAAGAATTTTTAAAATCGGTACAGTAGTTTATTACAAAAATACAGAAATAATAGTATATATTATATATAACGCCCGACATCTTCATCGATGTGGCGACAGTGGGTGGAGCCCAATGTATTTTTAAATGATCTTTCAGGAACCTAACCTAGTTTTAGATTCTTAGGAAGTAAGTGTAGTTTAAGTAAACTCTTTGAAATTGATTCTAAAATGATATATTAGGTAGATTCAGCTGTGAATTTCTGAATCTGAATACATAAACGAACAACGAAAGCTAAGCCTTCCCTTATCTAAAGAGACGTCTGTCTGTCCGGGAAACAAAGGAGGCACGGTATCACTTAAGTGGCCACTCGAACGCTGTGATCTCGAGTACACTTCGTGAGACTTGCCACGGTACAGACCTTGAATTAATTTATTAAGGGATATATCTTTATAATATGAACATTGAAAATTTTCATATAAAGGCAGGATGACGAGCCACTTCATCCATAATGTCTTAGAGATGAGCGGTCAGATGAGCAGAAGTTTTCTGAGAGTTTCAGGTGGAACGCTACGCCTCTACGGATTGGCAGTCAGCTGTAGTGTAATTTCCACTCTCTTGCTTTATGATATTAATACAGATAAAAGAGTATAAAATAATGTGGCAAGAATATTTTGTGAAAGCTTGCGATAGTTGCCATTTGTAGTGGCAGAACACACTAAATTCTTCTTCTGGTCTGGTCTGGTCATGGTTGTCAAGTCGCCATTTACCGCCGCCTTCACAGAACACTCGGTCACGTAATTAGTCCATGGAAGCTTTAATTTGGTCGCGTGCCTTCGACTATGCCCTGCATAATTAGGCGCTCAAATCAGAGTTCATCGCGCCTAGAATAAAATATGTGAGGATGCGAATAAATGTGAGGGTGTGAGGATGGGAGCCTGAAGTTTAAAAAAACTAATGTATGTATTAGTTTTTTTAAACTTCATTCAGCAGTCTCAACATTGGTAGCAATTGTATCGACAGTAAAGTCCGCCCCCAAAAGCAAAACATGTGTTATTGTATTTTGATACTTGAGTAAAAGATTTCATTGTGTCCAGGTAATACTAAAATGCAATAGATGTCGAAAAAATTAAAGTCATCTATTCTTTACGATGTTTAATAAAAAAACAACTTTCACCACGAAATAGACATTCGCGTTTAATGGAAACCTATAAATAGCGAAGCTCTCCGAGTCAGCAAAAAAAGGAAGCATAGATGAAAATGGAGTTTCAACTGTTTTTCAAACGTTCAATTCTGTAAATTGCTCATCGCAATTCTTGGTCGACGTTTTCGAATTGAAACTGAAAGCCCACTGGGTTTCGCTTGGTGACGTTTTTTATTTAATAAAAATTTTATATGCATTTGTGTCACAGTGGATTATAGAATTATCACACACAATTTTATCGGAGTAATTTTGGAGGGTGTGCACCGGAACTTCATGACTTAGTTCCTTCATAAGGTTAGGAAATAAGGTTCAATCCAGGACCAGAGTGGGTATGAATAGGTTCCAAAGAATTATAGGCGGTTGGATTATATACGGGAAACGGACACACGCAGAAGACTTTATCCTCCTTTCTGTATCCCTAGCGGATTATTAATTATAATATGCGGATTAAAAATGCGGGAAGTCGCAATATGGCGACCAATCACAGAAACACATTCGCAAGTGGCGCGAACTGTAGGTTTTAATTTTGAAAATGGATCGTATACCAAACTGATTACATGGTTTATTCTCACTAGTTCAATTGGGAGTTCAATTAACATTATTATCACAGAGTTAGTACAAAAATAACAAGTTTCTATAAAGGGCTAAGTAATTAAAAAGAAAATAATAATTTATCATCAACTTTATTACAGTTACATAGCAACTATTCAAGAAAATTCATTACAATTTTCACACAATAAACACGATTTCACAATTAACTATTATTTATAATTATTTCATTAACTTATCATTAAAAGTAATTGAAGTCTATTTTATTTTATTTATTTTAAAATTACATTCAGTCTCAACAAGAAGAATTTACTTGAACGATATGCATAAATTTAAACACATTTTGTGTAGTAGATATATTTTATGACGATAATATAATAGTGTATTTAAGCCGTTTTTGAATTGACTCCTTTATTAAAAAAAACATTAAAAAAAACATAGTCATTAATATTATTTCACAAAAATAAACCTTACGCTAAAACACTAAAGCTACATTTTCTTTGACATTGACATTTAAAGCTTATGAATTTAGGCTTACTATTCAATTAAAGCCTTATTAATTGTCGGTACTCCAATTAAAGTACAACACACACTGAAGCGGTAGCGGGAGCGTTTCGGTTGCGAGAATTTTTGTAAAGTACTAGTTCTTATGCAGCATGTCACAAAGAAACCGCCAGCGGTAGCGAGGCGGCGCGGCTCGGTGCGGTTTCACCGCTATAAGGCTATGGCCTCAGTGGCCGCTCTTGTTAACCTAAAGCGTGGCGGGGCGTGCAGCGTGCATGACAATTGGGACGTTTTTGGGACGCGTTCCGGGGGCTACACCGAGCGGTAGTGGTGCGACGCGGTCCGGAGGCGGGATTTCACCAGATTAGTGTTTGCCGGCTAACGCGCCGGCTGCTTTACTGCAGTGGGGCACAAGTATGAAATACTCGGAAAAACATTCCCTTCCAGCTTTCCCGCTCCCGGAGCGCTTATCACCCAGTGTGTTTTAAGCTTTAATTAGACATTTAGAAATTACTTAAAAAGAGATCATATTAATTCGAATCCGAATCCAACGAAGTTGCAACCTTTGTTTTTAATGGGAAATATATTATACTAGTGAACCACCCCGGCTTCGCACGGATGCCATTTTTTTACTGAAAATTGTATACACAAGCCTTCCTAGTTTATTGCTCTTTCCATTAAAACTGTTAGGTTTGCTGTTATCAAAAAAGGAAAAAAATTGAGACTTTACGGTTCGCTAGTAACAGGATAATTATAAATTTATATTTTAAATTATACATATATTTTGGTATAATCAAATCAAAATAATTCATACGATCTCTAAAGATAGAGCTTTATGGACGGCAGAGTGATGCCAGTAAAACTACGCCTCGCCTTATTAAAATAGTCATTAGTTAAAATGCTGAATTGCGCAATGAAAGAGTGTAAAAAACCAGTCTTCGAAAAATAAAAGAGATAGAAGTTGGAAACCAATATTTTCATTGAAAATAAACAAAAAATGAGGTTATAGCTTGGATCACAAAATCTCAATACAGTATAACCAGTGATATGTTACTTAACATATCACTGAGTATAACGGCTTACGCACACGTCTATAAAACCGGCTTCACTGGTTAGTCCGCAAAATTCTGTTCTTATTTGGTCTAAGGTTGGATTAATGTCGCCTTAATGGCAGTCTTTGAAACGTATTTAGTTCATATAATTGAATAACAAACTTTAGTTAGTTTGTAACAAAGTTGTTATTACTTTGCACTAAATGGGGAAGTTTTTAACTTATTGCAGACAGACTGCAGCCCAATATAATTGTCATTATCATATTATAATGGGCCGGCTGTCGTTGCGAAATTTCGTATGGCATAGTTTTTTGTAACTTTCGTATGGCATAACTTTATTTTGTAGTGGAAATTAAATAATTTCAGTTTCCAAGTCGTGTCGTTTGCTGGTTACTGTCATCAGTTAAATTATATCAGCAAAACTAGATATTAAGAAAAGTTTTCTTCGAAGATAAAATTTAAGTCCATTATGAGAAGCATGCTAAGCACCAAATCTATAATTTTTTCTCTTCATTTTTAGAGAAATAAAGCCAGATTTAGAAAAATAAAGCAAGACTTGGACGAACGATAAATGAACCACTAAAGTGTGACCCCTGCAATATTTTTAATAATTAATTATTGTAAGTTGTATATTAGTTTGTAAGTCGAGTGTGGATATTTTTTATCTTTCGAAAAAAAAAATAGGAATGGAGACTTGCTTAAATCTAAATTATGAATATCGGATTCTTTATTTCTTATGGTTTCTATTTTATTTTATTTTTTGTAAACAATAAGAAATAAGAGTAAGAACAAGTAGAAATAGTCTAGAATAGAAAGGATTTCGTTATTAACTTTGTGTATTTTTTATGTAAAGGTTGACGGTCCACTTGATGGTAGGTGGCTACGGTCACCAACAACACAAGCAACGCTACAGCCGCGCTGCGCTCACTTTGGATCCGAATTTGTATCGTACGTAAACTTATGAACAATGCTCGTACAAATTAAGTGCTCAAATTGGATAAGTTGTTCTCCATCAAATGGGCAGTGCCTCGGTGATATTACGTTCATGAAGTCATCTTTGGTGTGATAAATAACCTAATATGATCTTTAAGAAAATCATATTCTAAATAGGATATTACGACGGTTATATGAATTATATCATGAATTGAAATTCCATTTCGGTGAATTTAATCATATAATGGAAGATTTATATAATGACCCTAGTATTTTTCATGGTTATATACGCGTGGAAAAACATTTATGTCAGTAAACTAAGTTAATTAACTTTTCTATATTCATTTTTACGTTGAACGCACGAATGAGTCGCAAAAATCCCAACCGATTCGGATCGTTTTCGGACGTCGTAACTAAACGAACGTGTACGTACGACTAACTCGCACGCAGTGTGTGCGTTCCCATAGTATATATACGTACGTTTCCGTACGAATCAATTACGCGCGAAAACGCATCCAAGTGCGCTGCAAGTGCGCGGCCGACCTTAGAAGGATTGAAGAAAAGGGATGGGAAGGGATATGTCATAATATTTATCTGGATTCCAAGAGGGAATATATATGTATATATCGTATGAATATTTTTGCAGCAGGCTAATCTTTAAACTGATGAATAAAATGTATTTTAACCAGTAAATTTTAAAATTTTTGGCTGAAAATTTATTTACACTGACAATTATTTATAAAAGATTTTTTTGTACAATCACTCAATTCGAATAGTATTGGCCAAGTTTGTCATGTTCAATTTGGCCGTCCGTACACACCGCAGAGCAAAGAATCGCCGCACCGGTCGCTACTGGAGACAGCATAGTGTACGTTTTCCATACAAATCATATTAACCTAATTGTTTATTCAATATAAATACATGCACAGATTACGCACCTTTAGGTTTTGTTTTCCAAGTCAATCTAGAATCGCATTTTTTAAAAGCCCCTTTTTTTTGAGACAAAATTTCGCTTTTTTTATATTTGTTTATTACATCAAATCACAGCACAGTGAGGCATTTCTATCGCAATTTTGGATAATGTTTACTTCGCAGCGTACAAATACAAACACTCGGCTAAATCGCCCTGAATTGCGCTTAGCGCAATTGCGCGATACGAATATTAATACTGCCGTCTCTAGTAGCGGGCGGCGTAGCGATTCTTTGCTCTGTGGTACACACTGTCATTTGCAACATTTATAATATTTATATATCTATATTTAATTATTCCTAACTACTTCATTAAATTAAACGTGTGTTCCTGAAGTTACATGGGATCCATTTCCTGTAAAAAGTTAAAATGTCATCAAAATATTTTTTATTAAAAAAATAAATAAATAAAAAGATAACAATAAACAGCAGTGAGTTTATAAATAACTGAGTGTTACCCTCGACTTCGTACGCGTTGAATAATAAAACAATTATTTAAGTATTAGTCCGATAAAAATAGTCAAGTCAAAATTTTCTGAGTTTATTTTTTTTTTCCGTTTTTTTTTTTCGTAAAAGGTAAGTTTTCATCATACCGTATAAGGGGGCGTTCAAGTATTACGTAACGCAATTTTTGACGACAACACCCCCCCCCCCCCCCCGTAACGCGCCGTAATGTTTTTCTGTACCCTCCCTAAACGTTACGTTTAGGACCAACTTTACCAAGTGACCATTTTTACCAAAGAAGATACGACCCCCCCCCCCCCCCCTTGGGTTACGTAATACTTGAACGTCCCCTAAGGACCAAAAGGAGAATTTTAAACAATACGATTAATTTTTAATTAAAATAAATTGTCATCATCTCCAACTGAAAGAAATGCATTCTCTTGATAGTAGCTATCTAACTAACTACTACACTACACTAACTAATTTAATGTCTAATCTAAAGTCTCAGTTAAGTTTTACCTTTGGCTGTAATTTGCGTTGCCTGCAAACTTCCCTGACTTGTCGGTGGCAGGATATAAAGCGCTCCAGGGGACTGCGATGACGCTTTAGGCACCTATCACAAAAAAAATAAATGTTATGAATATGCCTACATTTAATGCAGAAAAGTTTAGCTTTCGTTTACTCCAATAACAAATAACAGTTTAATATACTGTGATTACTTGTGAATACAGATGTACAATCCGTTGAAAATTTCACGTCAGCTCGCAACAAATGTATGTAAATGTATATATGTACATGACACGTCATATTCTTTCACACATGCACACTAATATAAAAAGCATAACATAATAAAAACACTGTTGCTTAGTTCATAGATTATTTGTCTTAAATTGTAGTCTTATGATAATAATAAATTACTTATTTGAAAATTATTATGATAATAATATTAAATAAAAACTACACACATTAACTATTTTTATTGAAATATAAATAAATCTTTCTTGTACTATCTTTTTTTTGCTGACCGTAGCGAGCAGTATTGCATTCTTTCAAGGTGCCAAGTTAGAAATTTCTGACGGGGTATATATTTATTTGTTTGTTTGTGTTCTTCGAAACGGTTATGCATAATTTAAAAGTTCTTTCATCAGAAAGTATTCTATTCATAGAGTCGTATTAACTAAATGTACCCACAGTTATCATGCACAATTATTTGTACAATAAAACATTGACATGATACTGGACTTTGTGATCAAAACGTAATTGTTTGTCAAATACGGTTAGTTTTCCCGCGACCAAAAGGTCAAAAGCGCCATGGAAATGGAAGCATCCTTCAGTCGCTTGCAATCGACTAAATTATGTAAGTTACGGAGGATTACCCGTAATTAAATGCGCAACTTCTGCGTTCCGCTCAGCTAGTCTAGTCTAGTATACATATACTCGTATGTAAAAGTCATTGCAATAGAACGAAAATTTACATAAACTCACTTGAGGTTGAGCCCCACTATTTGTTGATGACGAAGAAGCTATTGGACTGGTGACTGGTCTGGAAGATGTGGAAGTGGATGGAGACACTCCTGAAGTTGCTAAAGATGTAACAAAATAATATGATTAAATTCTTCTACACCTTAAATGGTTCTTACCATAAGAGGTTATTTCTATTCCATAATAACCACGCTTGGCAGGCGGGTTGGTGATCGCAATATAATATCACAGTATCGTGACACACTCATCTACAGTTTAACAGTCGTTTACGCTACGCTAAGGTTTTGACCAATCACAAAGTCTTCTCTTAGCGTAGCGTAGCGTAGCGTAGCGTAGCGTAAATGACTATAGAAAGCACACTTGGCTAGGCCCCCAGGACTATTAGCGACACTGGTCAGTGACTATTTAGTTGCAGATGACGTCATGTGGATGTTCTGTGCATTATCAATTTATTGTGTTATCTAGTATACTATGAGGCTGCATGATATTCTTTATCATTACCTGGTAAACTTTATTAAGCTAAAACTTATACGTACCTAAACTACCTTACTTACTTACTTTTTCAAACTTAAACTCACCTGGCAAAGTGAGATTAGAGTTTCTCAGTGTGTAATAAGGTGGAGGTGCTGGAGTTGACGCTGGATTGGCAGTATTCGCGTGTGGCGAGTATGCTGTTTAAGATCACCAGTTAAATTTTAGTTATCACCAATTATTTACAAAAAATAAAAATAATAACAGTAGTGTGAAGACAAATAATTAATAGTCATAGAACGTAACCGCGTTATATCCGCGTCGCTTGGTGTTTAGAATTGTTTAGAAAGAATGATTTCAAAATTACTATGGAGCGATAGAAAAAAATATAGATATAAATTAAAATATTTGGAAAAATATAAGTTTTTGAACATTTTTGGTATATTTAATACATTTATGAATTCCTTGTAGGTAGGTACTTATTATTTTTTTCATTTAATTTAACCCCATTCAAAACTAACAAACTAAATTTGATTTCTCAATCTGTATAATCCACAATTGTTTCCACAACGCGCATGCTATATTGCTACTACCCCAGGAATTACACCCTCTTTCCTGTAATCGCAAGAAAGTCTGCGGTACAATTTTCGGCACAGATCCCCGAGGCTAAAAACAACAATGTAAAAAAACAACAACATTATAATCAAAAGTAATGTAATCACAATTCCTTTGTACGAGAGAGGGTTCTTTTTAACGAGAAATTATCCTATATGTACAATCTTAGGTAGGCTTATTAAAAAAAATATATCTAGAATGATGTAACAGCGCTTGTTATTTAAAAATACAAACTATAAAATATAAAATTTTCCTTAACTATTATGATCTTAAATACATCTCACAAGTAGCAAAAGCGTACTTTATTATATTTATTTGTAGAATCAATTCCTAACTATCATAGTAAGATTTTTACTTACACATTGCTCCACTGCCTCTCAAGTAGGGATTGCCGTATGTGGCTGCGTATCTTACATCTAGACCACCGGTTAAAACAACACCTGGGTTAGGCATTGGAATAACTGTAAAAACAATAAACAATGAATTATCACAAATTAACGTAATTTTTGTAAAAGTTTTTTTAATTAATAATTATTGCCTTACCATCCGGCCCAACTAATCCACTTAGTCTTCCGCAGCTAATGTGTCTATTCAAAGAACCATGCTCGGTACTCCGAGGATAGCTATCAGTGCTTCTCGTGAGTGAGTTGGTGAGAGAATCATTGGAAATTGGTGGAGCATAGTCTCTCGAGTAGTCCACGTAAGGAACATAACCATTGCTTTGACTGTGAACCTGAGGATAAACAGTTAACAGTATTATTTAAACTGTATTAAATTATTAATTAATATTTAAACTTTGCTAAAGGTCCTCGTCATTTGTGTTACAAAGTACAAGTTATGTTATGGTATATGATTAAGAAAGGCCAGATTCTGTTCTCCTGTTCACCCAATCACTCTTATTTACGTCTTTAGTATACTCATTCAATCAAGCAAATCAAATACTTTTGCTGAAAACTCAATATTCCCGGAGTTTATAAAGAAGGGTCTTCAGGGGATATCCCTAATTCCAATACTTGCATACCTACACCCGATTTTAAATAACCTTTAAAATGAAGTGATTTCTTTTATTAATTTCAAGTTGGATTTGCGCCAGTGAGTAAGTTACAACTTTATATCTCCATCTCCACACATTCCAGACAGCACCATCTAGTTCCACACTAAGCAACTTAATGCTTGTATTATGGATACCAGACAGTTGATATAATACATAGATTACTTTTTTTTTGTAAATACATACATATTATAAATACAAACATCCATGACTCAGGTACAAAGATAAATGTTAACACATAAACATTTGCCCCTAGCGGGATTCGAACCCGCGACCGTTTGGTTAACAGCTAGGGTTACTAGCCACTAGACCAAACGTGTCGTCAAAGACACGTATACTAGACACACTGGTCACTTGATTGGCTGGTGGTTGTCTTACAGAAGACCACAGTGAAATAACAGCATGCGTGCTGTTGTGTTTCGGTGAGTGAGTAAGAGATGACAGACCCCTTTAAGATAATCCGTTTTAATGCCTAATATTTAATCCAACTCTACAGACGCTCCAAGTACCAAGACCATAGTCTTGGTACTTGTACGTCTGTACAGTTGCATGTGTATTAGGTTACTTACCATCAAGTGGACCTAACATAAAATAATATCGCGAGGAAACTTGCGTTTCTTAGAAGAATTACAATTTTTTAAGGTGTAATTTTTTTTTTCGTAGGTAAAAATATTGTAGTAGATTGAAACTCATTTGTGTTAAATGTTTTTTTGAATGTTGACTGTAAATGAGATATTAAATGTATGCATGATTTTTACCTTGAAGTGCAAATTGTTGATTGGTTGATTGAAATCACCACTATATCTCTGATAATTCTTCATGATATCGTTATCGTATCCTGTCTCCGGTAGAGGTACAGGACCAGCTAATGGTAGTCCCATGTTCGAAGTGAGATGTAAATTAGAATGAAACTCTGTTTCTGATACACCATTCGAATTGTCCTAAAAGAATTTTCGTACTTGTGAGTTTAAATTTTAGGAACATTTAGACACAACTAAAAGCATATGAAACTGACAATAGCGGAAAAATCTAGACCTAAGAATTCCATGATGATGTGTAACGGTATTTGTGGTATGATTTTTTTAAAATTGAAAATAAGGATATCAAGTCAATATAAATAGTTGAATCTTAGTGTATGAGGAAGGATTTGTATGAGCATCTATTAAATTTTTCGAATTTAAATTTATATCCAGGCTCAGTCATTCATTCTTGGAATAATATTTTACCGAAACTATATCACAATATAGGCGTGACACTTAACAGCCCCAAGGAGTCCTTCGGACTATAAAACAAGGTGAGTGAAAATTTTTGTAACGTGGCACTACTCTAGACTTTTAATCCCTGGGCATGCCTTCAGTCCCGAACATAATAAGATGAGAAGCTTGCAGTAACGTTTCGCAACATACGAGTACCCTCGAGATTTAACTTATTCATGGAGTAAGGCATCCACGTACAAAATAGTGCGGAGTCATTAGTCAACGCGTCTGAATCGTTTGCGCGAACTTAGCATTTGCAAATCAAATATGTCTAGCGTATCAGGAACTTGGAATCCTAGGATTATATTAAATAATTACTCCAGTACTAACTTTACAAAGCGTGCAAATATAATTTTTCATTAAGTTTATTAGGAATTAATATTAGTTAGTCATTGAATATAGATACACTGCACAGCAAAGAAAAAGTGTCAGTTAGAAAATCTTGAATATCTTCTAAAGTACCTGACCTAGCTTTATGAAATAAAGACTAAATTAAAGCTGAAGTAAATTAATTTTATTTATATTTGAGCACATTAAAATATTCCTTAATTTAATCTTTATTTCATTTATAGCTAGGTCAGGTTTTGAAGATATTGAAGATTTTCTAACCGACCCTTTTTCTTTGCGGTCCAGTGTATTTGAATAATTTAGGAGTACGACTGATTATCAATTGTGCAATTGAGGTTGTATTGTGAACTGAACAAGTTAGTTTATTCTACTTTTTATTACTGTTCGTGCGGTAATCGCGAGCGGGGCGCCTCAGTCGTTCTTACCAGATTACTTCTTTGTTTCACTCATTTCAGTCTTTATTCATCAAGCACAGATGCTCGTGATCTCATCAAGGTTGGTTGTGGCCCCTTAATAGCAATTCTATTTACAGCATATGTGTCTAACCATGTGTCAGTTCGGTAATTCGAATCCCACAATACACAACCCCTAGTTTTAGTGAGCCGTGTCGTGTGTGATTGTGACTTATCGAGTAGCAGGTGGAATCAGAACTAAGATCCTATGACGAGAAGCTAAGCAGCTCAAAACAAGTGAACACCCCGCATAAGTCCCGAACCGAATATTATTTTTGGTAGGTGTCTACAATTACACAATTTTAAACAATATGGTATGGTATAATTGGTAGTATTATAAAACTTACTATATCGCAGCTTCCTTCAACATGTCTCAATTCCATCTTCAAGTCGCTTATATTGGAACTCCTGTCGCTGTCCTTGAATTGATCGACGCAGTTCTTACCAATATCGGTAATGTCGGGTTTCTTAACCTCGGTTTTCCGAGTATTTCGATGGCACAGCATAATTATAAGCATCACTATTAGAAGAATGATGGCAATGGATGAGCACCCTGAGACGATGACGATAAGTGGAAATGATTCTGAAAAAAAAAATGTCATACAATGTCTATAACACTACGTCCCGTAGACATAAGTCAAAAGACGAGCCAGTTGAATGACTGGTTAGGGTGCTTGCCTTAACGCTTTCCTGGGTGCTTCCTGGGATCGATTCCCGGCAGGGTCAACTTTAGAAATGAACTTTTTAAAGTTGGCACCGGTCTGGATCTTAAAAGTAGTGGCAGGGTATACTGTCCTGTCTCTAGCAGTCATTTGGGCAGCCCATCTGGTGGCAGTAACCACCTCCTTACAGAAGACTACCGTGAAATAACAGCACTCTGGTGTTGTGTTACGGTGAGTGAGTAAGGGATGCCAGAGCCCCCTTCCCACTCCCTTATCCTAAACCCAAATATGGTCTGTAGCGCACTTGCAGCAACTGTGGCGTTACTTGTGTTATAGGCGACGGTATCCACCTACCATCAAGTGGACCGTCAGCCTGTCGTCGACCCTTAAAAAAAAAAGGAGACCATTTTGAAACAACAGCGCGTACGTAGTTGTGTTTTGGTGTAAGGGATTCCAGGGCTCTCATCCTATCTATGTTATTGTTATACTTGCAACCCCTATGGCGTTGCTTGTGTTAATAGGTATCTAGTACCTAAAGTACCACCACCAATCTAGTATACTTTAAGTCTGCCCGCCGAATTGACTCAAACCTCGTTGAGTTTAATCAAGTTGTTTGTTATTGAAAGCTCTGCTAGATATGAAATATGTTTTCATGTTGCTTAAAAAATTAAAAAAGTTATTTTTCTATACAGCATATCCGTGCCAGTAATTTAACATATTTTATAACATGTTTGGTTCGCTAACGAAATAAAGGTTTCACCGCTGGCCCATTTTGTTATTTGAGCGTTACATAAATATTCCAGACTGATTGATTGTCCGAACAATACTCCCAAACGACTGGATCGATTTTGGCGGGACTTTTTCAATAGATTTACTAATTATTCAGATAAGAATTTAAAGCGAAAACTGTGTGCGAATGACAGCGAAATCGAGGCCAATATGCCCTCAACCTTTCTAAGTGTAGCGCACTTGCAACTCCATTGGCGTCACCTACTATTCTAACCCGCGAGTTTCTACTCAGATCAAACACGCTTTATCTGCTGTAAGTTGATGCTGAGTTGAATGTCCCGCATACTACTAGATGCTGCAGCATCAGTTCAAGGTTACCATGTCATGGAAATACCATTAATGTAACAGTATACAAAATTCAGTGGACGTTAGTGAAATCCCCTAAATCGTCAACTAGGAAATGGACTGATGATCTTCAAACGTTTGACCAGATCTTCATAAATTATAGCTAAGAACAATTCCGATCACGTCAACTTTGAAACAAAAAAAAATCGGTCCATCGGTTTGGGAGCTACGATTCCACAGACAGATACACAACACACATACGTGAAACTTATAACTCTCCGTTTTTGCGTTGGGCGTTGGAGGTTAAAAAGGTACATAGTTGTTAGTTTAAAAATAAAAAAAAACTCACTGTCGGGTAGTAATTGTATGGCAACACTATCCGTTCCATAGAAATTCGTGACACTACAGTTGTATGTCCCGAAATGTCTGGATTCACTTTCTCGCAGCAATAAAGTCGACTTCGTCATTCCGTCGCCAAGTGTCTCCTCTAGGAATGTGTACTCCTAAAAGATAAGTATGTCTACAATAAAACTAAGCTAAGGGCACGTTTACATTTAGCGGCTTGAAAAGCTTTAGAGCTGAAAAGGACAAGCTTAAAAAATTATCATACCTGATTGTGAAACGTGCTTATTTCACTTCCTCCAAAAGACCAAATGATGTAATCTGGTTTAGGCACAGAGAACGACACGCATTCCACTCTGATTCTGTCTCCGGCTACGCCAATCTGGGTCAAGTTTGACATTATCTTTGGTGGACCTAAAAAAGTTGTATATTTTATAGTATTATACTTTCACGAGGCGATGTCCAGATCGCTTCCCTCCGACAACTGGAACCAAAATGGAGTTTCTTAATAAAAATATTGCTGCCTACCTTTAAGATATACCATAGCAGAAGCTTCAATGTCCGGGTGTCCGTCGATACTACCTCTGCACCAGTATTGACCCGCCGAATGAGGAGTGACAGTCACTGTCAGGTTAGAAGACTTGCCCACTCTCTGTAAAAATTTTACTAAGGTATAGTGTCTGGATAGATAATGACTCGTAATGTGTACCGTTAATGGTTGCAGGAAATTGCCTGGGACCTTCTGTGTCACCTTTTTTTGGCATTTCGTATTGGAATGACTTCACATCTCTTCGACGGTTACTACATAATTTTCTAATAGGTTATATTTTCATTCGTTGTGTAGCAAGTAGGTAATCATTATTCCTAATTTACACATGAAATTGGAAAACACAACGAGGAGCAGGCCCAACCAGGTACCCGAGATGGCCGGCGTAACTCCACTTTCGGGTGCGACGAGGTTTCCCTATCGGAATCCTCCTCGCGCTGGATAGCCGTGGCGGGACACCGATGTCGTGTCATGATGTCCCCGCGTCCTCACCCATCTACAGCCGCGTTTTGTATAACTTGCCAGTATAAAATTATAAAGTAAAGAGTATCTAAAAACTTGTGGCATGCCCCATGTAATTCAGTGTATCGACTATTTAAACAATTAAGCTTAATTAGGTGATCTATAATCTATGTACGTTAAAATTTTGCTCCATAATAATAATGATAGCAATTACAGCGTACTATTTCATTTCTCATCATTAAAACTATGAAACAATGTTAAAATGTCATGATATTTAATGAGTTTACGTCGAGTTGGTTCAACATTATTTTGTTCGCTGCTAATAACAAGTCCTGCCACATTTAAACGTAGGGATAATTATTAAAAATGAAACGGCAACATCGATAGAGTATTGCAGAATGTTATATCAATTAATAACATAATGTATGGTAAAATTGCGGAACTATATATGTACCTATAGATAAGTTTAAGGCGGTAGTTCTGGATATGCGAGAAAATTAAAATATTTACTTTTCCAAATTTTATTATTAATTAACTTTTCGTTAATTACGTGCTAAATTTTTATTTATTTATTTATTTTTTATTTATTTTAGGGAAATTTTTATGTTGTTATTTGTATTTTATTGTGTTGTGGTCTTTAATTATGTACTAGAGTTATCATTATATCATTATATTTGGACTTATTATCGCGGTCTGTTTATCTGTTGGCCTCTATTCCATCATGTCAATTGATAAGAAGCGTCATACCATTATTTAATTATATACCACGGGAACGTTCCCCAAAGCCTGTTGGCCCGGCATGGCGGTCTGGCCTGCGAAAAAGTAGGCAATAGGACCGCTGCACAAAATGTCTACCCTTCAGGAAATTATTGCAATATAAGTTAAACTTACAATGACACGGTCGTTTTCGTAGCGCAACCAAACTACCTTTGGCGTTGGATGTCCGTCTACTGTGCAATAGAGGGTTTCCACAGAGCCAGGCTCGGCTTCAACATTTTCTGGTTTCTGTACAAATGTGGGGCCATCTGAAATACACATTTCCTATTAATATATACGTACCAAAAATCCACTGCGTACTGTGGGATACCATGACGAGTCTAGGCATGCCGTTTCGTGCCTTGCCGTCAGTCTACGTCAGCCCTTAAGCTGAATTCGCATTTAATAGGAGACCGTAACCTATACGGTCTCCTAGACCTTAGGTCAGCAGATGTCCGACATACGATTTCACATAAAAAAAACGCATGAAAAAACATTATAAAATATTCAAACTGTCTTTCGTAAACTTTTTGTATAATACATAAACTGCGAAGTTAGGACAACTTACACGCCACCTCCAAAGTTTTCGTGTCTGCGCTCTTCCCAACTGAATTGTACACTTCGCACTTGACAGTTGCTTCGTTGTGTTTCCTAGACACGTTCGTTATTTTCTAGAACAGAAAGCTCCGCTTAACGAAAATCCTTGGAATACAGTCATTCGATTACCAGTAGAAGACGCTACAGTTTATTATAAACTGTAGCGTCTTCTACAGTTAATAGGCCTTTAGAAAGTATCCAATTGACGGCACTAAGCGCCTTAAATATAGTCTACATATTATTTCCCGCATTAGAAGACAAGCAAAATACGTAATCTCCATAGTCCATGTAGTAATAACGTTATTTAGCAGTTACTGGAGTCATTTCGTTCAAATATTTTTGTAGAAAATTATAATTTTTCGCTCGGAGAATGTGCTCCGCAAATTTAATACACCCGTTTTAATATAGGTGCAACTTTTTAAGCAAACTTCAACATGAAACAGGCTGATGTAAAATGCATATTGCAGGTGCTCACTGTCCCAAAGAGGGGAATTTTCTTTGCCTTTTCGAGAGTGGCTCGGCTACACGAGACACGCGTAAATTTTTAAAATTATAAATCCAATCTCACTGCAGTTAATCTACATTTGAATATTTTTAGTGGCTAAAAAGACTATTTAAAAATATTCAAAAATCCATTTAAGGTGATTCGCTTTCAATAAAAAAAAGCATTATAGATCCTATTAATGTAAAAAAATTTCTCAGTGACCTAAAACAAAAGTTTTCGACCGATGTGTGTTGCCAGTGATGACATATGGCGCTGAAAAGTGGTCTCTAACTATGGGTCTCGTAAGAAAGCTCATCGTCACTCAACGAGCTTTGACTACGCTCGGGTTATTCTGCAAAATCGAATCAGAATTGAGGAGATCCGTAGACGTACGGAAGTTACTGACTCAAGCCGGCAGATTAATAAGTTGAAATGGCCGCTGGGTTGGAAGGTTCTCGTGTGGAGGCCACGGACTGGTTAGCGCATTGGACAGACGACCTGATAAGAGCCGTGGGTCGACGGTAGATCCATTATGGGGAAGCGATAGCTCGTTGAGTGACGTTGAGCTTTCTTACGAGGCTCATAGTTAGTATCCACGTTTCAGCGCCATATACATATGTATATCATCACTGGCCAAATATTCTAATCTATAGACTTACCATTTCATTGCCAAAGTCGCGTAAAATTTGCTCATTGTTGATGTACCATTTATAGGTTAAGTCGTTTGGGTTGGCATTCGCTTGGCAACCTGTTAACAATTTACGTAGGTCTAAATCATTCATTTTTTGGGAAATTTTAATAATTTTAAAGTGAAACTTCTTTGCGCGCGATGAGAATAAAATTTAGTCGCGATAACCTTGCCAAATTGTGCTTATGTTTTCAAGCATCAGTACCAATTTTTTTGACACCCACTATACTGACCTATAACTAAAGTGTTTCCTTCTTGGGTCCTCCCATTCGTAGCTCCAGACTTGATAAAAACTCGAACTTTAGGCGCGTATTGTACCTTAAACAAAATAGAATATTAAAAAGACTATATTTAGAATACAATATTGATAATATTATAAATGCGAAAGTTTGTATGCTGTGGTATTTGTGTGTTTGGATGTCTGTTGCTCAATCACGCAAAAACAGCTGAACTGATTTGGATGACATTTGGCACACAGTTAGTTTATAACTTGGATTAACATATAGAACACTTTTTATCTTGTAAAAATATTCAGTTCCCGAAGGATCGTCTAAAGATATAAAATATTCGGCGCCACTGCCGTCAACGGTGGCGGCGCCACCGTTCATCAAGAAAAAAAGGATTTTTCCCGGGAAATCACCTAAGAATAAAAATATTCAAAGCCTGACAAAACATATGAGCAAAAAAAGATGGCAGGACATATTGCGTTTGCAGTCATATTGGCAACCCAACTGGCGGCAGTAACCACCTCTTTACAGAATACCACCGCGATATAATCACCCTTATTCCGTATCATTCACATTATGGATAACGCAACCGTTATAGACATATTAACCTTTAAAATCAATGTGATATGTCATTTTAAAGGTTAAAAATTTCTATAACGGTTGCGTTATCCATAAAGTGAATGATACGGAATAGGCCTGAATGTTTCGGTAAACGAGTAAGTTCGAGACCACGTGAGGCTATAGCCCATTGTATATTGGGATAATAATATAATCGGCAACGATTTTGGAGCACTTGGGATCGTCATCAGCCTGTCTATAGACCTTAATATAGCTATAAAAAAAAATAGTGGCACTCCGGGAGTGCCAACAGAAGTGAAAATGAACTTGAAAAACATGTGTATTTTTTGAATCGTCAGAAAATATTTTACAATATATGTATACACACTTATATAATTTAAATTAATATCAGTTCCATCTGTTCGCATTGATGTATTATTTCGATTCAATTAGTTTTTGCAAAGATGTATCATTACGTAACATATTCTAGTTTCAGTGGTATTGTGTAGATGGCGCAATATATGAAAATATACAGAGGTGTCGAATACGGGTTCAATAAAAATTTTTCCATCTCAAAAATGCCCAACGCGCCTAAAGAAGTTTTCACTTCAAAAACATTTTTTTGGCATTTTCTTTCTTTCATTCTTTGAAACCTAGAATTGAGGTTGAAAATAAATATTTCTTTCAATTTTATTTATAAATTGGACGGTCGAATTGTGGATTCGTTTTATTATAATATTAAGGGCATCTTTTTTCAAAGTTCCTTTGGTAAAACATTATTTTGGTAATAGCCCCGCTGGTAACACTTGAACAAAATTCCAATTTCATTTGCAAACTTTCTATTCGGGGCCTTTTCGTCCGGGACGTGGAGTAGAGTTTTGTTAACTTGTTAACTTAGTTAAAATTAAGTGCGAACTAGGACATTTTATGGACGTTCGAATATAATCCTTGGGATACACGACGACACTTGACACTCAGTGTATATATCGACTGTCTATGTGTGACCACTGCCGCGACACTTAGTTGCAGATGTAGTGTCGGTGTCGCTCTCGCTTAGTGTCTGTGTTGCAGACGTGGAGACAGGACGTGCGCGTAGACAGCCAATACACTTGAACCGGAACACTAGACGTATACACCAATGTCGACACAAAAAATTTCTTACCGTGTGGACGCAATCGACACTAGTGTCGACATTTGTGTCGAGTGTCAGTGTCGTCGTTTATCTGGCGCTTAACACATACACCATTATCAGACATCCCATTTCTGATTATTTGTAAATCCTATTCAGTACTTGACTTCGTATACTAAGCCCAATGCTGAGAAAGGGTGTTTCCCGTCTATATTATTATTAATTAATCTCACGTAAGATTGTTACTTTTTTAGAACGTATAGCTTCTAGAACGTACGTACGTTTATCTTCACCGTTGGAGCTGATATTGACGCATTTAATATTTTATAACTAATCTATACCTATTTATAAAATAGTTTGGCCTGACTGATTATCAACGCACAGCCAAAGTCCTTTTAGACAGGAGAAAGACATCATCTTCTTCTTTATCCCCGACGTGGACCCTCGAAAAGGCCACTCGGAACAGCTCTCCCACTCCCATAATTCCGGTCCATTGACGGATGTCCCTCAACCAAGACATTTGTCTTCTGCCGACTCCTCTTCAACCCTCAATTTTACCCCTCAATTATATACAATAATAAACACTATATGTTTAGTATTGTATATACTTAAATTTTGTGTATAAATAATTGAAATAGTTGTAATTAGTATTATTTTATTATTTGAAAGATACAAAAAGAATGGTATCAGGATCGTCATCATTTTTTCCGTAACCCTGGTAAAATTTAATTTATAAAGACAGTCATAAGAGTTTCTCGGTGAAACCTATTTGATCAATAAATACTTTTATTTTGATTTTTTTTTCCAAGCTTAAAATAGCCATGATGGTCGCCGACCTTCGTAGACAAGAAAGTCGCCACTTTAAGAAGAACTATCAAACTGAATAAAAATATTTCTTAAACGTAGTACTTATAAAGTTTACCCATATTCTTAAAAGTTTAATTAATAATAACAATCTCCAATAACATTTACTTAAGTACACAACAACGATTTTCATTTGGTGTAAAAGTCATTGAATAGGGAGATTACAGTGTTCTGAATATTAACGAGCTATTTATACTTTAAGGAATTCCGTTTCACAACTTTTAATATATTCACATTTTAATACATCCCTAAGTATTTACATTTGTCGAAAAGTTTTCAAACTTTGTCCGTATTGAATTTTCGATATTTTCTTCTAAAAGAAAATAGAAAAGAAGTATAAAAGCATTGTTGTATAAACTGACAGAGATAATAAGATTATAGGGGGTCGAATCCTAACAAATATATCGTATATAAATGTGAAAATAATTTTGTTCGTTTGTTTGTTACGCTTTCACGCCTTAATTACTCAAAAGATCGTTATGAAATTTTTCATACACGTTGGCAGGAATACAGAAAAGGACATAGGGTACCGTTGTTCCAGAAAAAAAAAAACTTTCCCAGAGATAATCTAAAATTAAGAAAACCAACGCCTGGCAAAAATGTAATAGCATGAAAAATGTTAGGCGTTATATTGCTTGTTTTTTTCTTTTTTAACGCAGACGAAGACGCGGGTAGTGCCTACTTATAATAAGATGTGGGTAATTCTCAATTACTTTTAAATATATTAGGTAATCACGGTCTACTATAACATCCTTACATAGTACATAGGCCTATGCCCAGGGACCTTTTTGTATCTTGTAACTTTATTTCTTACCGTTACTGTTTTTTTTTTCTTTTTCTTTGTAATTGTATGTTACTAAGTTGGAAATAAATGATTATTTTATTGATTAAAATCCTCCGCCGCGTCTGTCTGTTCCTTCGCGATGATCTCAAAAACTACTGAACAGAATTTCATGCGATTTTCACTATTGGAAAGAGCGTTAAACGAGGACGGTTTCCATATATACATTGCAGAAATAATTGCACCCATACGAAGCCGGGAGCGGTTCGCTAGTTAGTAATAAAACGTCAAACAGAGAATTATCTGAAACATTGGAACACAGATTTACGGAGTGAGTAAATAGGTCGTGTTCAATTTGGACACGAGTGGATTTATCCGACAAACATAACCTGTGAAAATAAAATAGACCGATTCCGCTCCAGATCTATTCGCAGCTTTCGCAAATTGCTAGATATTATTGAAAAGCTAAAAGTACGATCATACCGAGTTACCGCAAACAATTTTCTCTGGAACGGTAAAGTTCGTTTTAACTAATGGGCGCGAAAATAACAGTATGCAATCTTGATTGTGAACAATCCACACGGAGTTTGAGCTTCAAACAAATCACATTGGTAATATCTGTTACTGTGTCGAATAAATTATACACAATAAATCATCCTACGTCCATGCAATAAATAGAATTCAAACTGTTTAATGCCTGAAAGTGTGTAATCTTCTTCTTATAATCTTATAATATAAAAATGTATCCCTAAATGTGTTGTTAAGCGCAAAACTCGAGAACGGCTGGGCCGATTTTAATTCTGTCTTCACTCATGGATAGAGGGATAATCAGGGAAGGTTTTTACGTAAAAAAAATGCACCCGGGCGAAGCTGGGAACGAGTCGCTAGTACAATATACAAGTTAAAAAGGGCAGCGACAAGCTGGCATGACAGATGACATCTAATATTTCGTTCGTTTTTTTGAAAATCCCCCAGGACCCTAACATTTTTCCAGGGCAAAAAGTATCCTACAGTTTAATTCAGGTAGTAATCATCAATCAATACATACGATTAAGCCGTTTCTGAGATTAGCGTGCACAAACGCACAGACAAACAGAATTCTTAAAACTATTTTTTTGACCCCGGTAACATAAGTATGTACTTACAATGGGTACAAATGTAAAAATGCATATTTAATGCACAGACACGGCTCGTTCACGATTTTATTATATTACTAGCTGGTACCTGCGACTTCGTCCGCGTTGAAAAAAAATACATAAGCAATATAACGCCTGACATCTTTATTGCTCTTACACTTTTGCATGCTTTATTTTCCTTAATTTTAGATAATCCCTCGGGGACATTACTTTTTTCTGGATAAAAGGTACCCTATGTCCTTTCTTGTATCCTTGACAACGTGTATGCAAAATTTTATCATGATAGGTTAAGTAGTAAGGCGTGAAATGGTAACAGACAGACGGACAGACAGAGTTACTTTCACATTTATAATATTGATAAGTACAATTAAGTAAAAAAGTAATAAGTGTATAAGTATATACGTATATTAGTATATAAGTATATAAGTATGAAATATGGTCTATGGTAGGTATACATAGATGGTTCAGAGATTGACCACTGTTTGGTTACAGTGTCACATTGTGTGCCCTTATTGACCCCATTCCTTTTTCTTTTGTACTGAGGATAAACGAGACAGCAAGTGTTGCTAATCCCGCTACGCGATTGTCGCAGTTCAATATTGAACCAAGTCCAAATTGTGTCACACTTTTCCTCCTAGTTATTTAACTTATGAAAAGAACGGCGAAAATTTCAATAGCATTTTGCCAACGTATCTCTTTTTCTCTACTCTAGGTGTATCTAACATTAATTTTATTCGTTTTTAGTATTTAAAAGTAATAAAATACAAATACTTTTTAGGTTTGTGTAGCTTTTGAAAAAATATTGAATATCAATATTATTTTTAATACGTCAAATTTATTTTATACTAGATAATCCGGCGAACTTCGTACCTTCACAGAATAAAAACCCGGTCTTTACCATAAACAGAATAAAAACCAGAATAAATGTTTGAAATATTTTTTTTCATAATTTTTTTTCACAGGAACCAACCATTTTTTTAAAAAATAATTAAGCCGTTTCTGAAATTAGCGTGCACACAGACAAATATTCTAAAAAAATATTTTTTGACCTCGGTAACATAATTACAAAGTGTACAAATTGTTGTTTTTAATACATATTTAATCCAACCGCTCGTTTACGATTATTTTTATTACATTTATATGTAAAGATAAAACCTTATTAAGATTTTTCGTGTGCGAAGCCGGGAGCGGGTCGCTAGTACCTATATAATATTATTCGTACCTACATTAAGATTCATTTAATACTGAGTTAAAGATTATGAGTTCTGCTAATGAGTTCTGAAGAAATAATGACAAGAATTGGAAATTTTACGAAACCTTTCGCTTTCTTAAAAGGTCTTTATTTCGTCAACAAAGGTTGTTGTCTAGCCGAAACCTTATAATGAAGGTATTACTAAAACAAAGCCTCCAATGCTGGAGTTAATTGCGAACAAAGGATTAGGGGACAAAACCAATATTTTATACTACATACGTCTTTATCTTAGATATATACACGTCTCCATTTTATTGTATAACTAGCGGGCCGCCCCCGGCTTCGCACGGATTTTTTTCGATATGCGATATATATATATAAACCTTCGTCTTTTAACGCTATTTTTATTAGTGAAAATCACATTTAAATCTGTCGCGAAGTTAAAAAGATCTAAGAGTATATATACAGAGGGAAGCGACTTTGTTTTATCTAAAAATCCATGGGACTTTCCATACGACATGAGGGTTGGTATACCTATTGCAGTTTCCCTGCGTTTTGCTAATATTTTTACATATTTTTTGTATTATATGAGGTTTTATTGAGTATCGATTTTAAAACATAAATCCAAAACAATATTTATTTCAGTAACGTATCATCATATATAACTGGAAACCTAATAAATCATTGTAAAACTCGCGATAACGTTGAACAAACGCGGCGCCATTAAAACATAACAAACGAGGAAGCGGAATCCGGAAAAAAAATCATTTCGCTGTGATGTGCTGATACAGGATTTAGAGAAACGCGACGTCTCCTCGCAAAATTAGACTCTTACACGGCGCTCTTATTTTCACTTTTCCAGTTCTAAACGACGACCATTGTAACTTGACACCCGACACATTCCACTGTCTTTGTAAAACAGCCGAGTAGGGGAAATTACTTCGAGCTTTGCCGGCGAGAACATCGCAAGCGACAATATATTCGACAATTCATGCGTATAAATAAAATTTAAGTGTCAGTTCGTAATGTAAAAAAATGAAACTGCTTTTATAAATGTATATCAGTGTTACTGTATTTTGTATGTAAATTAGTGTGTATGTAATATAAATAAAAAAAAACGGCATCCGCGGAAAATCAGCGTCATGATTATCTATGCAGATCATCAAAACAAGCATTTTGGTACCATTTTTTTTTATAAATTATAAAATATCGATACTTTACAATGTACAATATACGAAATAAACATTTTTTTTTCTTTCTTTCTTACTTACTTACCTATTACAAAAATATTCATTAGTTGTTATAATAACATTTACTAAAAAGCTTTTTTTTAATTTTTGTGTAAATATCGTTGTTTTCATTTTTTTTTGACATATCAGGTAATCTATTATATATGTAATATAAAAAAATGTTATGTTTGTTTGTGTATGCTTCAAAAACTCGAGAATGGGTAGACCGATTTTAATGCAGCTTGCACATATGGAAAGAGGGTTAAACGGGGAATATTCTTATAATATGAAAAAATGCGCCCCGGACGTAGCCGGGTTATGGTTACTGCCGGCAGATATGTTGCCCAAAGCACCACTAAATAGTTTAATTTAGAGATTAGAATTTTGCTTTTTGGAGTTTATACCTTAAGAATCGATTTTCATATACATATAATCCCGGGGTATGAAAATTTTGGGTAGTAAAATTAAATGCCACATGTCACACGTTACGCGTTACAGGCTACAATATGCTAATACATATTAATATAATTATATTAATATGTTTTAATTATGTTTATAAAATTATTTATTTATTAATTAAATTTACTAATTAATTAAATTAATATAATATAATTAGTACAACGCAAACTAATAAAGTAACAAAATGCATTCATTTACCCTCATTTTCGAATCTATGTATTTTATAATCGTTCATAAGGAGTAAACTCCAGTTGTGCGTTGGAGCTGACACACACACACACACACACACACTTTTTTTAGTCATTCGGTCGCTTACAACGTTCTATCCGAGACGGTTCGACATATTTGAGGTTCCGCATTTCTCTTAATTTGGTCTTCGCGCAGCGACTCGGCGAATTTTCCACGAGACATACAAAATTGCGTTGCAGACTTTTTTCTTCCAAACCGGCTGTTACTTTTGTTTCTTTTGTGCCATTCTTTATATCCGTTTATTGGTAGCTGGCTTAACGTTATTTATGCGTATGAGGCAGTGTACGATTTTTATATTCATGTTTCATAAACAAATGTCTAGTGGTGTGAATTAAAAAAAAAAGTAAAAATTCAAAGTTGTGTGAGCCTAAACACAAATTTGTTCAAACTATTTATCTATCGTCAGTCGCCTACAAAACATGTGAATCGTCCGCCATTTTCCATCTATCTAGTACTAATTATCCCCAGTGGTAGAAATAAACGTGTCTTTTAATCTGTCTATCCCTTGCTTGCTTATATAAATTCTATGGTCTATCCCTACTCTACAACAATTACAATGAAAACTCTTCCTTTTCTATACTCACTAGCTGTTGCACGCGAAGGTAACTGCGTATACTCTATAGCATGGGTGGACAACCTTTTTGGCAGCTAGGCCAAAATTTTCAAAAGAGATTTCCTAGCCGGCTGTACTACCTAATTTAACCAAATTCACGGTGTGTTGTACAATAGAAAAATGTTTTGTTCATGTGACTTAGCTCCGCGGGCCACAAGTTCACATCCAGCGGGCCGCATGTAGCCCGCGGGCCGCGTGTTGGTCACCCATGCTCTATAGGGCCGCGGATCGACGATGGATTCTGGCTGCTCTGACCGGTCCTATTGGAAAGTAATGGGGGAGGCCTATGTCCAGCAGTGGACGTCCTGCGGTTGAGATAATGATGATTACAAACAAAAATACATTTTTTTATATATTATATTAGTATATCTATACTAATATTATAAAGAGAGATTTGTATGTTTGTAATGAATATTCAAAAACTACTGGACCGATTATGAAAATTGTTTTCAACATATTGAAAACTACATTATCAGCGAGTAATATAGACTAGATTTTATAAAGTTACTCGGGCGAAGTCGTGTGCAACAGTTAGTATATTATAATTTGAAGTCAATAAATCTGTCAATAAATGTGTATAAATATCAAAATAATCTGTTCATTCATAGGGAATCCTTACACTCATGTTATATCGCTGGCTGTCATTTTTAAAATTGATTAATGATATCATAAAATTTTATTCCATTTTGTTCTGCACAATAATGGAGCAAGAAATTTTATAGGAGTCTGCTACTGCAGCATAAGAACAAATTCTTATGCGAAGATATTTTGATCGTTAAGAGGTTTGAGCGATCGAGGAAAAAGAGAAAAAGTTTTAATGGTACGTTGGGATACAAGGGCTGAAAGTAGGTACAAATAATTGACATTTTTAAACAATAGATTTCATGCTATTATTTTTTTATTATTATTATATTTATTTTTTTATTGAAACACAGCACTCAATACAAAAATAACATAAGAATAAATACATATTTTATGCTTAAATCCTATGATAACTTCTTTTTTTACTAAAAAAATGTTTTTCAATAATTCAATTAAAAAAGAGATCATAAAAAAATTTGGCATTGCAAGTGGATCTTCAACCTGTCTGCCGAACTTAACATTAAAAAAAATGTTAAAATATTACGAAAAATATGTCTTTATTCTCAAAAAGAATTAGGGCACTTATTCCTAAATCTTTTTATAGAATTTCACCGACGATTAAATATCCGGATAAGTGAAGGGAAACGGATATCGGCGTACAATTTCCGGTGTGTATTATCAAAGTTCCGTTATGGGCACTTTATTTCCATAACTAGGCGTTTAAGAGCTCCCCTAAAAATGAGATAATTTGGGAGGACGATTAAGAAAACAGCCATTAACATTTTATGGGAAAACTTAGGGGGTGCCTTATTTCGCCCGAATAATTTTCATATTAAGTGTGCTCGACATTGTGTGTCATAATTTGAAATTGTGAGGTCTGCGTTTGTGTTAATATTTTTTTCTTTTAAAGAGAAGTACCTAGCTGTTTCCCTCGACCTCATCCAATTTTCTGGATGAAAGTTAATCTATGTATTTTTCTATAAAGTATACGTAAAATCCCTGACTTTCTTCGCAAAAATCTTTTCTTAGCAGACACTCTGTTATAAAATAAACATATATTTCAAATTTCAGATTTCTTGACTTATGCCCGGTTTCTGAAGTTCCCAGTTAAACTCTCACTTACTATTGATTCGATAAAGTTAAACGTAAGATAAACGTCGGATAACTGTCACTGGGTTTCTGAATACACAATGTGCCGTTCAATAACTATGAAACCGATAGCCAGTTCCTCTACTTGCCACTAGGTGGGTCTCGCCAACAAAATAAGTATTAAATTGATTCTATCATTTCAATTCATCATTAGTAGTAGTTAAAGTAATAGTAAATAATATTCCGAGATAAATAAGTGACCAAAAACTATTTTTTATTATAAATTATTTTAATTCGTTATTTATCATAATGACATCGTTGTCAAGGAAGTGTCAAATGCGCTAGCATCTTGTAAGCGTCAAATAAAGTTATGGAACCGATAAACGGCACACATTGGTCAGTTAATATAAACAGAGTTTATCTTACATTGGGGTACTCGGAAACGCATTTTCAAAAGTTATCGAACCAATAGCGCTAGCGAATAGATAAACTACCAACAAAAGTACCTCAGAAACCGGGCATTAGTAGTTTTGCCTGTGCGTTGATAGTCGTCATAGGAAACTTTCGGTGAAGATATTTTTTTAAAGAATTATTTTGGGTAGTGAAGTGGTATTGGTACACAAGATGAGATCCTTATTTATATAGCATTAAGACTTATTTTAACTAGTACATACTTGTATTTTGATTGTGGCAGCCTTGTATGCTCGGTCCGCAGTATTTTGCGCCTGACATGTCAAAGTTTGATTGTGATGATGTTTTCTTGGTCGTAAATGTAGTACGGATCTAAAAAAAGGAACACACAATTTAAACTATGAAATAGACGCATATAATTGTAAATATATATATATATATATACATGAGTTCTAAAGCATTTACTGAAACTCATCTTGCAGAAAGAAGATAGCATCTTTCTAGAAGGTTTAATTGTATGCATATATAAACCTTCGCTAAAAAATTATCTAACTTACAATGATAGTCGTATCAAAATCCATTGCGTGATTTAGAAAAGACGAGAAAAGCAACTTCAATATATACTATGTAAGAATGCTTAAATATCAAATTGAGGTCCAAGCTTGGCTAGGATCCGAAACTGTGAAAGCCGCTTCGTCAGCTGCGTTAAGCGTGTTGACCAACTTTTTTATTTGACTCACCACTGCACTGATTGAAATAATCGAAGAAAAAAAAAGATATATATTGATACTAACCTTGCTGTAAATCTCCGACCATCAGACAAAGGCTGAACGCTATACGTAACATCTTGAGTTAATACGCCTCCATCGTTGTCAACCCACGTTATCTGAAAAATAATTGATTGTTTACAATGTTTGTCAATAGTAATGACATAATTATGGTGCCGAAACATGGTCTCTAACTATGGGTCTCGTAAGAAAGCTCAATGTCGCTCAACGAGCTATGGAGAGAGCTATGCTCGGGGTTCTTCTGCGCGAGATCGAATCAGGAATGAGGAGATCCGTAGACGAACGAAAGATACGAGGGACATTTGAAAAGTTCTTAGCCTAACATACTTAATGAAACCACACGATTATGAGTTTATTTTTATTTTTCAACATACTCTCCTCCGAGCTCAAAACACTTTTTCCATCGACCCGGTAAGGCTTCGATACCCGTTTTAAAAAAATCTTCGTCTAACTCCTCAAAATAAGCGTCCACGGCGGCTATGACCTCTTCATTTGTAAAAAAATGTTTACCACCTAAAAATTTTTTCAGCTTTGGGAACAGATAAAGGTCGGACGGTGCTAAATCTGGTGAATATGGGGGATGAGGTAACAATTCGAAGCCACATTGATGGATTTCTGCCATGGATTGCACAGAGGTGTGAACGCGCGCATTGTCCTGATGAAACAAGACTTTTCTTCTCAATAAACCTGGACGTTTTTCTTTGATTTCTTCTCTCAAACGACGCAACAGGTTGCAATAGTAATCGGAGTTTATTGTTTCACCCTTTTTTAAATAATCCACGAGAATTATACCCTTTGCATCCCAAAAAACGGATGCCATGACTTTGCCCGCCGATAAAACCACCTTTGCCTTCTTTGGGGTGGGCGATCCTGCTCTTTTCCATTGTTTCGACTGTTCTTTTGTCTCGAGTGTATTGTGGTGAACCCAGGTTTCATCCATTGTTATAAATCTTTCAACAAATTCTATTGGGTTAGCTTCATATAACTCTAAACAGTCGCGAGAAGTTGTGAGTCGGTTGCGTTTTTGTTCCACTGAAAGCAGTCGCGGTACCCACCGCGCAGACACCTTAGAGAGTCCAAGTTCAGTAGTAATTATATGATGTGTTCGCTCAGATGAGATGCCTACAGTCTTAGCTATCTCCTCGACAGTCAATCTTCGATCAGATAAAATTAAATCACAGATTTTTTCTTTGTTTTGATCAGTGGAAGCAGTCGAAGGCCGGCCACTACGGGGCTCATCTTGAATGGTCTCACGACCACGTTTAAACTCTGCCACCCAGTTTTTAACAGTCGCATACGAAGGAGCGGTCTCACCCAAAGTAGCAGACATGTCTTCATGTATAGCTTTTGGAGTTAAACCTTTCAAATTCAGGTATTTTATCACTGCACGATGTTCAATTTTATCCATTTTCAAAAATAGCTCTGACTTGACTTACGGTATCACGTGTAAACGAACAATGAGTTACTGTGAATAAACTAAACTGTGCATACTTGTTGCTAAATAATGTAACTACAAAATGAGAGTAGTTATAAAAAAAACCAATGACTTTAACCATGTTAGGCTAAGAACTTTTCAAATGTCCCTAGTACTTACATAAGCTGGCTGACCAGTAAGCTTTAAAAGTGGCTTTTAAAGTTTAAAAGACACATCATGCGAAGAGTCAACGGCTGCTGAGGCCGGAAGGTACTCGAGTTGAGTTCACGGCCCCCTGAGACACTTTCACCGAGGCAAGGCAAGCACCTTTAACCACTCATTCAATTCAATGGGCTTGTCCAAATTTAAAAAATTATAAATTTTATAAAGGCAGAACAAGTATCAAATCTCTTTCCTTTTCGTGCGTTTTGCACTCTTTTTTATTTATTTTTACCATTGGGAAATCCCTGAGGATACCCGGCAACGTAGGGTACGTTGCGGAGTTATGCCGGACTCCTACCAGCTAAAATCCAATAAAACGACATCCACTACCCACCACGGCTGTCCAGCGCGGGAAGGGCTACGCAGCGGAGTCGGAATCTCGGCGTATCCGAGGTACGCCGGCCATCTCGGGGGTGTATTTCCACCCTAGTTAATTACAACTTACACGGGTCATGATCTGTCTATCTCTCTGTGACGTATAAGAAAAATATGACGTACCTACAGCTAAGAAAGACGTACCTCAGCAGCCGGTTTGCCTCCAACAGAGACACATTCCAAGTTGACTTCTCTATCTTCAACCGCTTGGAGAACGGTACCTTGAAGTATTTTGGGTGGGTCTGGAGCCACTAGGACTATTAGACGAGCATATCTTGACCGGATTGCTGGTTCACCTGGGAAAGACGAAATTCATACAATTATTCCGAGGTTGCAGTAATAAAGAGAATCTTTTGTTTGCTGTGTTTAAAATCTAAATGAAAATAACTTATTTTATAAATGTTTTTATAATATAAAAATCATAATAATCTTATTCTTAATAAAAGAAATAAAAAGTCAATTTCAGTGAAAATAAGTACAAATAATATTGACTTTGACCGGTATTCCGAAATGATGACATACATCTGCATGAAATCGTTTAAATTTAAATTCTAGTCATAGAAAATACAACATCATTATAACAAATATCTATAACTAGCTTTTGCACGCGACTTCGCCCGCCTTACTTTATAAAATGTAGCCTATGTTACTCGCTGATAATATAGCTTTATATAGGTGTTAGAATTTTTAAAATTGACCCAGTAGTTTTTTAATTTATTCATTACAAACATACAAAAATTCAAATTTTCTCTCTTTATAAATTAGTGTAGATTAAAATTTATTATTACATTTTTAATGCGTTGTTCTAAATACCCGACGAGAAGTTTCTAAATGAAATTATCACAGTTGGCTTCAATCTGGATTACGATTTCGGTCGAATCCTTTGTGTGGTTTTCACATTACATGCCACAACGCAGTGTCTTGAACCATAGACTTGACTTGACGGAGCCTGTTTTGGAAAACTCAAAGAAAAATCGTTTACTTGACTTGACCGACTAATCTGGGGATCTGCTATTTTTATATAAAATATATAAAACTCTCGTGTCGCGGTGTTTGTTGCCAAACTCCTCCGAAACGGCTGGACCGATTTTGATGAAACTTTGTGTGCTTATCGGGTAGGTCTGAGAATCGGCCATCATCTATTTTCCATACCCCTAAATGTTAAGGGTGGTCCACCCTAAAATATTTTATTTTATTTTTTGGCAAAACAACGTTTACCGGGTCAGCTAGTATATATATAAAAAGGCTATTTAAAATTTCTATTTTTAAAAATGACACTTCCAAAATCATCAGAGAAGATCTGATGGAGCCATGACATTAAAATAGAAGAAGAAGAAGAAGTTGAACAATGAAATTTCACATCATATAATTAATAAACAAACAAACTGACTTCCCCATATTAAGTTATCTATAGTTATACTTGCGATAACACTAATGGTTAACCTGTAGTCTTGTACTAATAATTTGAATACCGAACGAGATATAAATCAAAATAAGTACTTACAATAAATACTATTATCTAAAATAGATTAGGGTTGGTGCGAATTTGCAACAACTGTTGTGGATTTAAAGGAAAAGTTGGGAAGTTGTAACTTTCTAACATTAATTTCTACTTTAGTTTCATTGTGGATATAGAAATTGTATTTCGTTGTACCTTTTGAATTTGAAATATTAATAGTGTTTATTTACTTGGTTAAACATTGGGTTGGATCCTCGGTTAGGTTTGTATATGGCAACGTTTTATCGATTATGGATAGAAACACAAATGTAAACACAGCAAGAAATTTTCTTTCGTTTTTCTTGTTTAACAAAGTTTTGGTAAAGTAGGTACTAGGTTTTATGGAAGAAAAAAACCCCTTGGCACGGGCTCCCGCTTAAAAGGAGCTTAACATTTTAATTTATTTATTTTAGACACTTATCGACATAATTCGCTGCTTAAATTCAAAAGTAGCAAAAATTACAAAAAAAAAAAATGTTTTATTGCAAAAATACAATCGCTATCCATCATATTGTATGTTGCAAAAAGACTTATGGTTGTTTTATTCCATATTTAGTATATTTTGATCATTTTTTTATATATTCAAAAGTAACTTATATGCTTATATCTCCTCTAGTGTTCACTTTATTATAAAAGTACTTAAAACATTTAATGCTACTATCTAACGATATATAATACGCATATATTTGATATATATCTAATAAGAAAAAAATAGAAAAAAAAAATTAATTAATTTTTTTTTTCGATTAGCTCTCCTGTAAACTTAGTAGGTTTTGAGCAGTGATATGTTAACAAGTTTGAGATTATACAGTTTTAATGCGAGAAGACGAATATCGCCACTCTGTTTCAAATACATATATACAGTATACTGCTTCAAAAAAAGAAATATATATTATATATCAAGAACTTATTGTAGCCGGTGGCAGCATTAAGCAACTTAACAAACACAATGACCGAGTGACTTACTGAGCGTCAACTTTTCGATTAACTCGCCATTTCGCAGTTAAACTTTTCTCCCTGCTTTGTCATTTTCTAAGCTTTTAAATGAACGTAGAGATTTTCATGTTCCGTCGCATAATTTATCTGCCTCAAAAATAAATATATTATGTTAATATTTATTAATAATCCATTTAAGGCTGGCAGCACACTTGCGGCAACAGTGGCGTTCGTGTTAAATAGGCGGCAATTAGCCGTCAGCCTCAATCACCTCAACATTTAATAAATCTGGTAAGATTACACTAATCTTAATAATTAATCTGAATAAGATTACACTAGGCTTTTTTACTAGTAGATAGTGAAATCGCTGGCTACTAGCTAGTAGCTAGTAAACTCGCTCAATGTAATAAACCCTTAAATAACACTCAATGTAGACAACATTGACAATGTTCTGGCATCTTGAGCTTGCATTACGCTATATGTAACTTTTGCATATAATGCAATGTAAGTTATATATATACAATATATCCTATCCTTTAAGTTGGGCCAAATTACATATAGTTACAAAGTTTGATCAAAATCGGTTCAGTAGTTTAGGAGTTCGTCGCGGTGGAACTGTGATGGAGGAACACGTAATTTTTATAAGTTTTTATAAAAAAATTATTTTAATAAACGTTCTTCTTTTTTACCGACAATTTGTCGGTCAAATTATATAGATGTTATATGATTTTTTTTTAAGAGAGCATTTTGTAACATTAGGCCACAGAGGGACACACTTTATTTGTATGTAAAACACCTCCATCACTTTTTTCTATACTATGTCACAATCATTTTATAGAAAATAATAATATAACGAATCTAATTTTAAGGTTATTGTATTTGGTACATTTTCAAAAGAGTTTTTGTGAAATAATAATCCAGAAACTTAATATTTCGGAGGAATAATTTTTCTTTTTTTTTGTGCAGAGGGTACCTGTAAAATAAATAAATAAAATGTAGAATAAAAATCTGTGATTGGCTCAACTCTAAACATTTTTCCATGTTAGTCACTCGCACTCCCCTTGCAAATAGGGAAATGTGAAGCCAAGAAAATTGTAATAGCAATATACCAATGAAACCGTAGGAATATAACCAAAATTACTTTAAGGGGACATTGGAAGTCGTATCGTAGTAGCGATAGCGTTGGGGCTCGTTATCATTTTGAATTATTCAAGTATTATGGAGTAAGAGATACTGGAAGTGAAATTATTGATTAAAAGTTATTATAGAATGGAAATATATTTTTATGATTAACCTCGACAGGCAAGTTGACTGAATTTGACACACTAATTCCGAAATTTTCTATATATATATATATAAATGTTAAGTTTGTTTGTGTATGCTTCAAAAACTCGAGAATGAGTGGACCGATTTCAATTCAATTTTCACATATGGAAAAAGGGATAAATGGGGAAGATTTTTTATGTAAAAATTGCACCCTGGCGAAGTCGGGTGCGGGTCACTAGTGTATTATAAATGCGAAAGCTTTCACGCCTTAAATGCTCACCAATTATTAGGAAATTTTCCATGCACTTTCTTAGGGATAATGAAAAAAAAACTCGGTAGGTATTGCATACTTTCGTCTTCATATTTTTACCTTGCATAAACCTTTGCAAGTTACTTAGATAAGAAATGTTACAGCCTACAAAGGGGAGATTAACTTTATTGGCAACTTTAATCGGAATTCTCCGCAAAGTTAGATCGCCTTCGGTGTTGTTAAGACTTTTCAATCGCTTTTATGCATTTAAAGCGAATAAAATATTTTTTTTTATTTTACTTTAGAAACATTCTAAGAAACAATTAATGCTCCCAGTTTAAAAAATATGAATTAATAATCATTTTTTTATTTTAAGATCGGCAGATAGGTAAGGTCCACTTGACGGTAGGTGGCAACCGTCGCCTATAACACAAGCAACGTCACAGATGCCGCAAGTGCGTTGCCGACTACTGGCATCCCTTACTCATTCATTGAAACACAACAGTACACAACGGTATTTAACGGTGGTCTTTTCTAAGGGGTTGGTTACTGCCGCCAGATAGGCTGCCCAAATGATTGAGAAACGCAGTGAGCGCTGCCACTTCTTTCCAGACCAGAGCCAACTTTGAAAAAAAAAATCCAAAGTTGACCCTGCCGGGAATCGAACCCGGGAACCCTGTAACAGAGCGCTCGCTCGCTCGCAGTTTAGAAATAGAAATTAATAATCAAATTCAAAGATGCCTATTCTGTACTTAATCACTTCCTATTTTCGTAGGCGTAGCGACTTACTTACTTCGTAGAAACTCTTGAGTCCGTCTACGTCATCGTAGCGGCAATCGTAGCATGCGATGATTGCGAAGTGTAACTCGTAACGTCAGTGCACATGGCGTAGCAAGATGACGTCAAAGTAATTAGCCTATGTGTTTTAGTGATAACCCTTATCACTAAAACACATACGTGGGTTTTTTATGTGTAGATCGACAGACAGGCTGACGGTCCACTTGTTGGAGTGGCTACTCTGTCGTTTATACAATGCTTAGTTTATGTATGTCGTTTGTGGTTAATAGTTATTACTTAGGTTTTTATGCCCGACGAGGTCGTTGGATGAGTGGTTAGGATATTTGCTTTAATACTCTGTTCAAGGGTTCCTGGGTTTGATTCCAGACAGGGTAAATTTTGGAAATAAAATTTTAAAGTTGGCTCTGGTCTGGATCTGGAAAGTAGCAGCAGGGCACACTGCGTTTCGCAGTCAATTAGGTAGTCCGTCTGTGGGCATTGACCATCCCCTTAAAGAAGACCACTGCGATATAACAGCCGCCAGACGCCAGAAATAAATGCCCTAGTTACTGCTAAATTCAGTGAGCCGTGTCACTACTGAAAAGTATTACTTATTATTGAAGTTGTGACAGCCCTGACTAAAAGTACAACTTTGCAGTCAATAGACGTCAAACAGCAAGCAAACACTCGCTAAACGAATACAATACGTAGGTGGACCTAAACAAACCACACAAAAACAATTACGTATAATTCGTAGCAAGGATGACCGAAAATTTCACTAATTTCGAAAAATACAGTTCGACAGACAAGCGAACAAAGTCACTTTCTCTACACTATAAAATCTACATTTATAAAATAGTTTGTCCTGACTGCCACAGGTAAAACTACTACTGGTAGCTTGGGCCTTGCCCTGCTACATGCTGATTGCTAGTTTTAAGTTTTTTTATAATATTTATTGCTTTTATATAATTGTAAAAAAAATTAAAATTAAGAAAGTGTATAATAATAATAAAGATGCATCATCATCATTTCGTTCAGACATTACATCCATTTAGCTACAAAAAATTACTTCCACGCAAGTTTCTTCAAACGGAATTCAGTCAAGTTAAATATAATATGCCGTATCCTAGTAATTATGAAATTATCAGGTGAATGTACATAGAGCTTCCTTGAGGCGTTACAGCCTCGGTGTAGGTACCCACAAAGGGAACACAAACGCTATAGAGAGGCGCTCGGTCATGTCAAACTTTGTCGGTGAATCTTGTATTGAATCATTGCCGTGAATTCCTCATTGTGCTGTCACTGAAGGCGGTTGCTGTTCACACTGCAGCTTCTGTTTATGAGGATACATGCAGACGTATGTACCTCCTTTGATAATGTAATACTGTAATACTATCAATCTATATAAATACAAGCTATAGTTATCTATATCTATACATCAATCAATACTAATAATAAATCTATAAGTGTAGGTATTGTATATATGTATGTATGTATGTATGTATGTATGTATGTATGTATGTATGTATGTATGTATGTATGTATGTATGTATGTATGTTCCTCCATAACTCTTAAACGAATTAACTGATTTTCATGAAACTTGGTAGATAAACATTTGGACGTACTTGACATAGGATAGGCTACTTAATATTTTTCAACGCGGACGAAGTCGTGGGCACCAGCTAGTAACTAATATTATAAAGAGAAAATATTTATATTTTTGTATTTTTGGTGGTAATAAATAAACCCAAAACTTCCGGACCGTTTTTATCTTCTTGAACCTAGTAGGACAGCTAGTAAGCGCAAAAGCGGTATCTCAATCGTAAATTTGATTTTTATACCATAAAGTGAGAGATTTGTATGTTTGTAAGGAATAAACTCAAAAACTACTGGACCGATTTTAAAAATTCTTTCACCCATAGAAAGCTATGTTATCAGCGAGTAACATAGGCTATATTTTATGTAGTTATGTGGGCCGAAGTCGCCTGTAAAAGCTAGTAAACTAAACATTTTAATGAGCCACACGCTTATCTGCTGTAAGTTTTTTTTTAATGTTAAGACAGGCTGACGGTCCACTTGATGGTAGGTGGCTACCATCGTCTATAACACAAGCAACACTTATAAATTATTTTTATAAATTATTTTCAAAAAAATGTAGAAAATAATTTATAAATATTTTATAAAAAAACTCACCCCTTGGGCCGGAGCTAACTTGGCATTGATACAGGGCATCATCGTCCAAAGTGACTTCTTTTATGTCTAACGAATAATCGCCTGCAACAACATGAAAAAAATAATTACTAATGAAAATGCCAACTTGCGTAGTGAAAGGGTGTACAAACAAGGTTTCAAAAAAATAAAAAGTAGGATGGAATCACATGTCACACATAAGTAAACTTGGAAACTAATATTTTAAATAAAAAAAGAGAAATTGAGGTTATATTATATATAGCTTGGAACACAAAATCTCAATAAAGTAAACGGCCTACACACATATTCATACTAATCGATACTATAATATTATAAATATGAAAGTAACTCTGTCTGTCTGTCTGTTACATTTTCACGCCTTAACTACTCAACCGCTCATCGTGAAATTTTGCATACACGTTGTCAGGGATACAAAAATGTGTACCTTTCACCTTCTACCCAGAAAAAAAGAACTGTTCCCAAGGTATCATCTAAAATAAAATTAAAAACTAACACCTGACCAAAGTATTATAGCAACTAGAGTTCAAGCGTTATATACATTTTTTTATTTTTCAACGCGGTTTAAGTTGCGGGGGATCAGCTAGTGTTTTTATATATGTAGAAATGCGTGTATGTCTTCTACATGGACTGAAGAAAACGTAATCGGGCTCGTCGTATTCGGATGTTGTTAAATGATTAAACGTTTTTCTGGAGCGATTTATTGATTTCAGTTTACAATAACAGTATTTTAAGATAATTTAGAAAGAAGTTGATGATTTCACGAAGTAATAGTTTTTGTCTGTTAATGTATGGAAGTGTCGAAGCCAATCGGAGCGAGGCGTCGCGATGCAGCGTGCATCGTGATTGGCTCGTCATCGCGTCATTTGTGACATAGTTAAACTGGTGTCTGAACAATATATTAAAAAAAAGTAAAGTATCAATAAAATATTACCTTCCTCGTCGCTGCCAATCATTTTGTACCGCTCATAACCTGTCAGATGGCGATGCGTTCCAAGTCCAAAATCATCTTTAGTCCATTGAAGCTGTCCCATCTTGTTTTCAACACGACAAGGCAATGTAACTCTGGAACCGACTACGGCACTCTGAAACAATTAACCCTTGTTATATTAACTTCTTTTATTACCTCTAAGGCATAGCAATGCCATAAATCAATGGTAGTAGAGATTAAATATTAAATATTAAATACTGAATATTAAATATTAAATATAGTCTAGAAATAAGCAGTGCACTTTATTGGCAAAAATATTTTACTAAGTATTCCAGAAGGAACTATATATTGTAACAGGCTATATATCCTAAATCCTTATGATATAAATGTGAAAGTTTGTATGTCTGTTCCTCGATACCGCGAATACGGCTGACGGATTTTGATGAAATTTGGCACACAGATAGTTTATATACCTGGATTACCATATAGATAACCTAATTACATATTTTAATAAGATTATCTAATTAAGATTATATACATACAATAATAACTAATGTATAAATAACCTTTTTATTCTGGAAAAATGTTAGGTTTTCCAGAAATTTTCTAAAAATAGAAATAAATCGGCGCCACCGTCGTCACAGCGATAAAGATGTACAAAGTTAATTTCAATATGTATGTATGATTTTTTTTAACATACTTTAATTCCAAAAAAAAAATATTAACCAAAAAAAATCCTTAATTTTCCTTAAAGAAGTCATGTTTAGGGTAAATTAAATTTGCTTACAATAATATATATTCTATGATTTTGGGTTATTTCTCATCCGAAAATACACAAAAGAATGTTGATAACCCATCTCCGGTATACGCCGAATATTAATTTCAACAACAAACTCATAAATAAAACACATTTCCTTGCGAATCCCTTGGGAATAATAACGTCGTCTGTTGAATGTTATTCTTTGCTTAAGAAACACAGTACAGTATATAATGCAGTGATGAAAGTTTCTTAACGTGATAGTTGTAACCCAGGCGGCCTGGCAGCCTTTTCTTCCTATTGGTCGTACAGCTACTATATTTTCAATTTTAGTAGGAGAAAACATTTTGTGTTTAAAAAAACTGTTAAAATTTAAAAAAAAAAATTAACTTGGCCGTATGTGGTTTGAACCAAATACGAACTTCGGCCGAACAATTTCAGCCCTAATTTTAAAATAATTTATCATTTTTTTTAATTACGTCATTTGTATACATATATTAGGATATATAAGTATTATAACCGTTTACATTTTAATTTTAAAATAAACCTGTTTGAATTTTTTTTTTTTTAACCTTTTTAATTTTTGGAACTTTCACCTTACAAAGGTATGTTATCCCCATCATCGCCTGAGCTAAGTAACAACATAATATGACAAATGCTTAAAAGTTTAATTGAAGAATAAACATCCTTATCCTTATATATTATATATAAAAATTTCGTGTCACGTTGTTTGTCCGCGATGAACTCCCAAACTACTAAACCGATTTTGATAAAATTTCGTAACTACATATAGTTTGATCCAACTTAAAAGATAGGATAGTTTATATCTCATTTTATTTATTATTTTTTTGCAAATTATATAATATTATTAACATAGCGCCATCTGTTGATACCTATTCAATCCAGCAATTATTTGTTAAAATTATCTGTGAGTTCCATGACAATCTAACAGATGGCGGTGAAAGACAATTTAACAGATTGCACCCGTGCGAAGCCGGGAGCGGGCCACTAGTATCATATAAGTTATTTGCCGCATCACAATGCGGCTCCGCTAACACAAAACTAAAGGCTCCTTGCCTATATACATAATATATTATATTTATGCATATATAAATGTAGCTCTTTCCTTTTTGTACCTGGCGCAATTCTTGAGTAGGTGATGGAGTAAACATCTATAGAAATATTTAATCAAATTGTAACCTTAATTCCTAACTGATGTTCCTAATCATGTTACGTTTTATGAGAAATAAGCCCATAACAAACATTTGTACAATAGTTGCTTTAATAACATATCCCCTTCTAACACATTCTATATATATATTGTGCTATTTCAAAAACGCACCACTCAGTTATTTGGTATTGTTTTTTAACGTCTATTAGTTACGCAAAAACCAAAAAACATAAAATATTTTCGTTTTTTTTTTTAATAAAGACACATTTACACAAAGCCAAGTAAAAATTTACTTAAACAATTCTTTTCATGTGTAATGCTTCGCCATTTTTTTTTTATAAATTAAAACCCAATAATAACTTCATAACCCAATAAATCAAAAACCTAGTATCATCTCTTAATATATATTTTTTGTACAAAACTCGGCAATGGATGCCTAATTAAAATGATGTATAGGAAGCTGCTATACGTCCCTTTATTACTTCGTGTTTTCATAGTTTTGTAAATAAATAAAAATCTATATACCTACGTAAAAATACCCCTTTGAAACTTTATTAGCTTCCGTACTGCAGTCTGTATTACTTTTACAAAGGCCATGTCGAGTTGACATGAAGCGGGCTGTATTGAAATTATTTGGGAGATATTAAAAATTCCTTGCTTAGAAGGTTTTGTGGCTATCCAATTTTTCACAAGTTCATACAGGATATCAAACGGTCAACGAGACGATTTTTGTAACCTACTTACTTAAACCAATTTAGTATTAAAAGTTAAAAAAAAACTTCTCTGCCAAGTCATTTTATTTAACAATCATTTAATTAATTTTGAAATTTTATTGGACTGGACACTGATCTTATAGCCAATCTATAAATTTCCAAATAAATCACTGGTCGGATGGTGAAAAACTACATACGAGTATATATATATTTTTTATAACTAACTGACAAAATAACTTTTGCACGCTTTCAATGTTTATTCTTGATTTATTTATCTAAGGCGTTGAATTGTTTTTTATTTTATTTGAATAGTAACAAAGTGAATAGGCATCTTCTGGGTGAGCTCACTCCATCATAGGCCTCATCTTCGCTATACGGCTAAATTTTTTATTGTTTTATTTATAATTTTAACAATTTTTAAGGGCCAATATATAAAATAACATGTAAAATGATAACACTAAAAACCACTGAGGTTTAAGCTCGTGTTATCATTTGTAATTATTAATAATTCTAATTATATATTATTAAATGCTGGCCAAGAGCAAACCCATAAAAAAATTTTTTAGGTCACTCCTTGGGTACAGTAGGTACATTTTATTTGGAAAAAAGGTACTCTATTTTTTATTCTGTAACTTCGAAAAAAGTGAAAGCGTGACAAATATTAGGAAATATTACTAAAAAAAAGTATAATTACATTTATTATTATTATCAATTTTAGCAATCTCCGCATCTAAACGAGTAGGTTATTATTCAACTCGCGTGCGCCCGCGAGTTATCCTGTTTGTGTTTTACCTATTATTTCGTCTCCATTAACTTGTCTGACTACTTTTACTTTAAAAATAAACGACAAAATTATCTCACCTGATCCTGAGGCTCAATAGCAAACTTCTGCTCCCTATGTGCACACACGCTATCAAACAATAAACATAGTATGACACAAACACTCGCACCAAATTTCATCCTTAACAACAAGAACAGAGGGTTCACTCTTCTACTAGTAACCCTTTTCCTCTGTTTGTAGTATTTAAACTGTTCTAGAGCGTATCGAAGGCACTTTGCATATCTAGAATATTCTAAAACATGATAGTTTGACGTAGCGTCCTTTTCATATTTTGTTATCTGTGAATCTTTACTGAGTATGACGTCATTCTTTGTGTACGCCATCTTGATTTCACCTCAAACGTTACGATCTCCATATGCAAGCATAGGTTTGGAACTCGTTTACTCAATTTTGAAGGAATCTGAAACAAAACATATTTTTTAAGTTAATAAACATCTAATTAACAACTCATTTGACTCCCTCTAGGGAATCCAAAACTAATTGCTTCTAACTGACATCATTGTATCTGTTGAACTAATATAACACGAAAAACCCAAAAATATCAATACTATATACTGAACGCAAACGCTCCTGGCACACTGGGCCATAAATCATTCAAGCTCTAGGGTTGTGCAAGTTCCGCACGCATTGTCGATACTTTGAGTGTTGCTAAGAGAGATTTCTTTCTTTTTTTTTTTCAAATTTTATCCACAATCAGTTGTAATACTAATTGGAAACATTGCAATTGAAATTTGTTGCAGCTGGAATCGATTGTAAGCATGTTGATTTTGCTTCGTTTTTGGTATAAATATGTTTCATATTTTAAATTATGTATAATTTTAGGCTGTGGATTGTGTTAAGTAAATAAATAAGTATGATTAAAAATATAATAAAACATATATTTCTAATAAAACAAAAGTTTTATTTACTAATCGATAGTGATGCGCTTGTCATCACTATACCGATGGCGATGCTGCTCGAACGTTTTATGGCCCAGTGTGCCAAAAGCGTTGACGCATACTATAATATTATATAGAGAAAATATACAGGAGTGATTTAAATAAATCTTTTACCTATAGAAAATTAAATTAGTGCTACATTATCAACGAGTAACATAGGCCGTATTTTACAAAGTTAGACGGACGAAGTCGCGTGCAACAGCTAGTTACTAATAATCCTGGAATCGTTTGTCCTACTAACGCACAGCAAAAATTACTAAGAGTAGAAAGTTAAAATTTGGAATAGTAGATTTACTTATTTTATAACGTGAGCATCCTAATTTTTGAAAACCATGCGAAACAGAAGGCGGAATAATAGTTATTTATAAATTTAAAACACATTTTATTTAGCCAAAAAAAATAGATTTTTTTTTAATGAACATGTAAGTTTTTCTCGTAAGCTATAGAAGATAGATGATGTAAATACGTTGTCGCTGTGTAAAGGGACATTATGAAAGTTATTCAAAGCTCTAAATCCCCATTGTTACATAATGTATGAGAGTAAAAGATAAATAAACGTGGCCCGACCGGACCGTATTATAGAAGTAAATCAAGTACCGTTGCAAAAGATGGCAATTTCTTGTGCAACGGTTTATATCAGGGATTCCCAAAGTGGTCGATATCGACCCCTTGGGGTCGATATCGGTTTCCTAGGGGTCGACATAAACGAAAAGTGATTTTGGGGGTCGACGAGGTCTAAAAATCGACCCCTATTATATTAACACAAGTTCTTATTTAAAACTTTCAAGATAGGTAAGTAGGTAGTTACTGTATTGTTTATGTTGTTTTACGTGTACTAAGAATAATTAATATTTTTGTAGGAAATAATGTTCCAGGAATGTAAAGTTTCAAGTTCGTACAAGATGAAAAACTCGGCAAGTCTATGTGGACAAGTTTGTGCAAGATTGAGTTGGAGCGTACGTCTTTCAGCGGCGTTTTGACTTGCTCTCTATTTGACGATAAAGTGCTTATCACACTATTCAATTTGAACGATTCCTATTTAGGAATCTAAGTAGTGAGCTCGTGATCACACTACGCTAAATTGATTTCTAAATCGAAGATATAGAGTTGAAAATGGATAAACTCTTAATTGAATCCAATCTGTTCTAACTGCGATCACACCTTCCGATTTCCTAAATTGGAATCGTTCAAATTGAATAGTGTGATAGCGGCTTTACGCGAATTAAGACGAACGAATTCATGATCAAGTCCAAACATGTTCCTGATATTTTACTATTTAACGAGCTTGCATTTAGGTTGAAAGTTCATTTGCGTTTTGAAATTCGTTGGAGCTTGAACGATAAAAACTCATATAGCTAAGTACTCATTTATTTCAAGAGATTACAAACTTATTACAAAGCTAAATTAAGTGAAGTAAAGTGACTGAAAAAGTGTTAAACACAACATACAACATATTTTAAATAGGTATGTATAATTGTATTTGTAAAAATTACTAACACTTAAGTCTTTGGTTTTCGTTCTTATTCTACCTAATTACCTAATACGAAGTTTCTATACCTAATTACCTACTGTAGTTACTTCCCAATATAGGTATCAAAGTTTATCAAAGAGTAAGTCAGTAATACTTAACAAGAATCCATTAACTGAGTGTGATAAAAATAAGATAGTGTGCAAATTTAACAGTTTATTATTGTTTTTTATTTAGGTTCCTTATTTTTTTGTTTGCAGAATTACTGAAAGTTTTATGATGGCGGACACGAAAAAAAAATGCAGACAATACAGTTTGGACTACTTGAAGTTCGGATTTATTGCATCTCCATCAAATCAACACTTCCCGATGTGTCTCATATGTGAAAAAGTATTTAGTAACGATGCCATGAAGCCTTCAAAAATGGATGACCACTTATCAAGAGTACATGCTAACAAAAAAAGTAAGCCCTTGTCATATTTTCAAGCACTGAAAGAAAAACTAGACAAAAGGCCATCCATAGGATCGATGTTTGCGTCATCATCTATTCGAGACAATGATGGTTTACGAGCGTCCTATAATATATCTTTACTAATAGCGAAGTCGGGGAAACCCCATACAATTGGAGAGCAGCTTATCTTACCAGCCATTGCGGAGGTCCTTAACAATGTATTGCACAAACCCGCACATGATATTTTAAAGAGAATACCTTTGAGCAACAACACCGTTCAGAGACGCATAGATGAGATGGGACGCGATGTGGAAAACATTTTATGCAAGTTCTTACAGACCCGCAGATTCTCTCTCCAGTTGGACGAGTCTACATTACCCGGCAATGAAGCTCTATTGTTAGGATATGTTCGATTTATCAAAGATGAAAATATGTGCCAAGAACTGATTTTTGCTGCATATTTAGAGACTGATACTAGAGGAGAATCGATTTTTCAGGCCGTGGAACATTTTTTTACTGATAAAGCTATTCCATGGAAGAATATTGTTTCTGTTGCGACTGATGGTGCACCGTCTATGGTTGGTCGTCATCGTGGCTTTATAGCTCACTTAAAGCGACAACTGCCTGATGTACTGGTTATTCACTGTGTGATTCACAGGCAGCATTTAGCAGCAAAAAAGCTGAGTCCTAGATTGCATAAGTCTTTACAATATGTAATAAATGCTATCAACAAGATTCGAAGCAATTCTTTGAACTCTCGGTTATTTGCTCAACTATGTGACGAAAACGACGAAGTCTTTACTCGGTTACTTCTGCACACTGAAGTTCGCTGGCTATCAAGAGGCTCTTGCTTAGAAAGATTTTCAGCCCTTTTTGAATCTGTGTTGGAGTTTTTACAAGAAAAAGATCCGAATTTGAAAGAAAATCTGAACAATTGTAAAACAGATATTTATTACTTGACTGATATCTTTGGAATGTTCAACAAAGTTAATTTGCAACTACAGGGTGATGATCTTAACTTGATTAAAACAAAATCAATAATATCGGCCTTCGTGGGTAAACTAGTTCTTTATAAACAAAATTTAGGCAGAAAAGAATATTCGCAGTTTCCGCATTTGTCAAAATTACCAAAAATGCTTCAAGATGATGACATTTTATTATATGTTACTCACTTGGACGCATTACACAAGGATTTTACGGAGAGGTTTGATGATCTTTTAAATTTACAAATTCCTCAATGGATAATAAATCCGTATAACACCACAGCCATAGAAGAAGCCAATGTGATAATGCAAGAAGAGTTGATTACCATCAGCACAGACGAAGAGCTTAAGCAAAAGTTCAACCAAGGCTATCAGAAGTTCTGGTTGCAACGCAAAATTGAAACACAGTATCCTACATTGTGGAACATTGCTGAAAAATACCTTATCGCTTTTCCATCATCATATCTAGTTGAAAAAAGCTTCAGTGTGGTAACAAACATTTTGACAAAACAAAGAAACCGTTTGAAAATCAACGAACGTGGAGATTTAAGGCTGCAACTCACTAATATTGAACCGGATGTAGCTAGATTGGTAGATAGTCACCAGGTTCATCCATCGCACTGAATGTTTTATTTTCTCTTTGCGAATTAATAGTTTTTAAAATATAATTTCCTACCAACTTAAGATGCTTTATGTATTAATTTGTAATAATTATAAATTAAACTTGATATTTACTGAATTGGATTGTCTTTTTATTTTGTTAAATTTTGACGAGAAAATGAAATCAACTTCACTCACTTAACCAAGTGCAAAGTTTTCTAATTGGCACCTTAGTACCTAGGTATTTTGTACCAATAGGAAAAAACTAAAGATAGACTAAGATAGATAGCTGCTTTAAGTTAGCGGACCATTATGAATAAGGGGGTTGGTCTTAAAAGTAGGTAATTTGACCATGGGGGTCTGAGGTAACAGTTCATTGTTGAAAAGGGGTCACTTGTCCAAAATAGTTTGGGGAACCCTGGTTTATATAGTCGGAAGGAAGGAAAATATATATCTTTCGTCTAGCAAGCGAACAGGGTATGGTGTGATTGCAAGCGGGGATACAAAATACACGGTAAAATTTGCGAGTATTTTATTATTACCTAATTAATCCAAGGCCATAAATTTTTTCCTTGGGATAACTCGGCTCTAAGTACAAAAATGGTAAATACTCGTATATACTTCATAGAAAGCCAAGTTTTCGCAAAAAAAAACCTCTTTTTTTAGTAGGCGGCGAAAGCTCATAAGTAATCTTGGTAGACAACTTGAAGTTAAGCTTTTCTAATCCGCCCTACACACAATATCCAAAAATCAAAATTATGGCAATTAGTTTTTTTTATGTTAAAGTCGACAGATAGGCTGACGGTCCACTTGATGGTAGGTGGCTATCGTTGCAAGCAACGCCATAAGTGCTGCAAGTGCAGCGCCAACCATAGTAGGATATAAGAGACAGGGAAGGGATGGGGTAATTCGTTTTATTTTGAAATATAGATATATAATAACTGAGCTAAATTTAAAATAGTATAATAAAATATTTATAGCACAAGAATTATGTTCACAAATCCAACCTTTATTATGTTAACGTTTAGGGGTTATGCTGGACTCCTACCGGCTAAAACCCAACGACTTTCTAACACATTGCGCTCCCTGTCGGAACCGCGGTGTACCCGAGAGTGGAGGTACGCCGACCGTCTCGGTGGACTCACGACCGACAGTAGTCCCCAGATTAAGGGGCGCTCGCTTGTAACGTGGCCACGCATGCACTGGGACTTTCCTGGTAGTAAAGTCGATGTAAGATGAGCGAACTCGAGTTCAAATAATACGTGGTTTTTATTTACGTATGAATATTACATTACGTATTCGGACCAAACATTAAATGTAAACAATATTTTTATTCAACAGTATAATACTGTCAGTTGAAAATCGGGGAAAACCATAGAGTTCATATAAGCAAGCAAGCTATGTTCCTCTGTTTCCTCTGAGGGGAAAACGCTCTCTACGAACCCGTTTTGACGAGCCCGTTGAATGAGTGGTAAGTAGTGGCAGGACACACCGTTTCGACAGCCCTTCTGGTGGCAATAACCACCCCTTTATAGAAGATCACCGTGCAATAACAGCATATGTGCTGTTGTGTTTCGGTGAGTGAAGAAGGAATGCCAGAGCCCATTACCCTATCCCTTCTTTATTCCTTTCTATAAAAGGATTAAAGATAAGGCATAAGGCAATGGTCGGCATCGATATTCCAACACCTATGGCGTACGGCAGCCACCTACCACCATCGAGTAAAACAAAATATAGCCAGGTTTTAAATTTAGTGCCGAGATAATATCTTAAATCTTGGGATTTGAAATCTAATTTGAACTTTTCATGCGAACATAGTCGCGAACGCGAGCTGCAGAAAAAGTTCTGCAGACAGTAAAAGAATAATGCATGCATGAACTCGTGTAGGCACAATCTAAACCTCTTGTAACTTCCATAGCATATTGTCCATTTCTGACTTAACCAAATTCTATTTGTAGCAATACGGAAACACTTGTCCGCTTCCATTATGAATCACTCGAACGTTTCGTTTACAAACTTCTAGTCGGATACTCTAAAAACTATTTTAGTAGCGGCCGTTGAATAGTGGTGTGCCAGTTCAATCGATAATAAAATCGACGATTTCTAGAAATACAGATTCCAAACACATACGACGTCATAGGGGTTATATTTGTTCAAATTAGAGTACGTATTAAAAAATCAACTTTAAACCTTTGAAATAATCATGTAAATGATAATCATCTAATTTGCAATTTTTCATATACATATATTATATTACATACGCAGAATATGCTGAGCTTCAATCTCTTGGGGCATAGAGCGTGTTTAATAAAATATACAATATTGTGTACATTTACTAATATTGTAAAGAGGTAAAGTTTGTATAATATGTTTGTTTGTATGTTGGAGGTAACTTCGAAACTACTTACTCATCCGATTTAAAAATTTCTTTCACCAAAAGTTAGAATAAAATTTCAGGATGGACAATGGCAAAATAAAGCAATGGGCACCAGCTATCTAAAGATAAAGATACAACGCTTGGCGAAAGTATAATGTCAGAAGTTATATTGCTTTACACATTTTTTCAGGCGTTTTCCAAAGCTTGCGGGAAGATGAAGTTGCGGGCACCAGCTAGGGTATATAAATCTCTTTTTTGGTTTTAAAAGTTACGTTGTAAATACATATTGAGTTTTTTTTTTCATATTGATTCAAATTAATAGGTGTTATTTATCTATACTAATATTATAAAAAGAGAATATTTGTATTTTTGTACGTTCGCAATGAATAAACTCAAAAACTAGTGGACTGATTTTGAAAATTCTTTTACCTATAGAAAACTATAATACATCACATTTGTATGAATGTACTTTTATGAGGGTCCCTTAAATGAGGCTACGTCCAAAAAATCGATATATTTTCAATGTATAAATACATAAATATATACTTAGCTTGGTTTAATTAATGTTACAATGTTTGGTATATGAATACACTACTAACCTATTAACCACTGACAAAGGTTGTTAATACTAATTACGTAACATGTCGGCGTGTTTGATGAGATGTTCAAAGAGCCCGTGTATACTCGTCTGTATAGCAGTCTTAAAGCAGCGGCTGTTTGTTTTGTGGGTCTTACTCGTATACACACATTAACCGTCGATAACATACAAGTTATAACAGTTGACTAAAACACAAAATTTAATTACAAAAATAATAATTGTACATGTCGATATCGACTTATTAAGATGTAAGTGTTACATCCCTATTACTTAATGTAGCTTCCACAAGTCTCTAGTTTAAATTCAGATATATTTAATTGTTAAACGATTCCAAATGCCGAGTCTTTCTTGAAATGAAACTGCAAGTTCGACTTGACTAAGAAGATAATAAAATTGAATTGAACGAAATGAAATAAGAGATTTAAATACAATATTAAGTAATTTGATTCATTATCTTTACATACTGTTGCACGCGACTTCACCGGCGTAACTTTATAAAATATAGCCTGTGTTAATCGCTGATAATGTATCTTTCTATGGGTGAAAGAATTTTCAAAATGGGTCTAATAGTTTTTGAGTGTATTCATTACAAAAATACAAAAGTTTATTCATCTATTACAAACTTATTATTTTATAAATAGACTGGCGGAAAAATCTGTTACGGTTCACACAGTTTTTTTTTGTTTCCATTGAAATTTCGGAATAAAAAGTATATATAAGAATACTTTTCTGTTAAAATTAAATGTTATGTAAAAATTTCAAGTCAATCCATCTGCCAGTTTTCGAGTTTTGTAGACATTAACATACGGAAGCTAATTTTTTGTATACCTATAAAAAGAATTAGTTGAAGAACATGAATTTTTGATATATTTTTTTTGTAAAAGCCTCTTGTTAACTTATTTTAAAAAAGCAAATTAGACTGAAAAGCAGACACTAATTACGAAGGTAAAATAACTTAAACGTTTTTCTCTGAATGCTAATTCTTTGAAGTGAAGACTCGAAACCTGAATATCCTCTTTGGAAGCAAAATATCTTTGAAATATTAGTTTGAATACTCTTTCATTACTTTGTCGAGAACACCTTTTTCGACGAATTTTAATTTGAACATTATATTTTTATAAAATACTCAATGATTCTGTTTCTATGTTTATAAGAAGAAAAAACCTATTTAAAGAAAAAAAAGTTAAATAAATAAATAAAAATCGAAGGCTGAAACAGTATGGAGCAATGACAGAGACCTTACTATTGGAACAGAGAAGGAAACTTTAGCATTTAAGCCCGGTGTACACGGGTAGAGTAAACGGTATAGTAGCATGGTAGTGTACTAACTATACTAATGTAAACAGTATTGGTAGAGTAGAGTATGAGTAGAGTACTAAAATATGGAAGAGTAGAGTAGCTACCATCACGGGCAAGCTACTCTACTACTTGCCTTCCCCCACCCCTGGTTTTTTACAATTTTTCGATGAGTGTTCATAGTGTTCGATCAGTGTGACGTACCGGTTTCTATAAAAGACTCATGATTCTCGTGTAAACGGTTACTCTACTAAAACTGGTAGAGTACTTGGAACTGGTAGAATAGTACGCTAGTTGATTCTACCGTTTACTGTACCCGTGTACACTAGGCTATAAACTGATCTGAGCTATAAACACAGTCGTCTTCCCCCAGAATAATCGCTTTAAACAAGCCCGCGTATTCCTTCAGCGAATCTCTGGAAACTGTTGAGCTAATTTGGATGTGGAAGCGGAAGATCTCAATTGAATTACGTCCTCTCCGCAATTTCGCATGGCTTATAAAATATGAAAGAGCAAAAATGTTACATAAAAGTTAAATTTGCATAATACTTTCATGCATAATGTGTGCAGTTTTTTTTTTGTTTTTTTTTTTACAATACCCACAATTTTTATCAGATTACTGCATTTATATTGCGGAGTAAATTTCGTGCACGAATTGAAAAAAAAAGTAGGAATTGTATAGCTAGTCCGATAATTTAATCAGATTAAGGCTATATTTTATAAAATTACGCGGGCGAAATCGCGTGCAACAGCTAGTATTAAATATTTGATTAACGACTTTGTCATCTCAGTGTATATAGTTAAATGATACAGAAAATCGGACTACTGTGAGCCTTTAAGTTCGATATTAATAAAATTCGACTTGAAGTGTATGAACAAATTTATATTCTACTTGCGACCTGCTCCCGGCTTAGCATGGGTTTTTTTGTAAATTTCCTTACGTAGATATATTTCTCTTTCTATTAGTGAAAACCGCGTTAAAATCTGTTGCGTAGTTTAAAAGATCTAAAGCGTACATACATACAGAGGGACAGATGGCGGGAAACGTCTTTGTTTTATACTATGCAAAGATAGAAGGCTAATAATCGTATAAGTGTCGCAACGGTTTATGAGCGCTCGGCAAAACTGGCGGGGATGTCTGCGCAGGTGTACACTCTACTCCCGCCAAACAGATCCAAAAAATGAATACTGCGCATTCAAGGTCAGCGCTCATAAACCACTGCGACACTTATACAATGCTACATTACATTAAAAAAATTAGGTAGGTACTTCTATTTCATCACAAGTTACATTTGAGTTACTTTGATGAAATCACCTTTCTCTGTGTACTTACACGTTTGTTCTTTTAGATATTGGTGGTAATAGAGAACTTTACCGTGACAGTGTCAGCTTACTTCGTAAGATTTTCCAGCTTTTAAATTAGTACAAATATTTCTTGAATTCTTAACACTTAACACTTTGATTTAGTCGACTCTATGCTTTTAATCAATACTAATAATAAATCTGTAAGTTTATTAGGAGTAAGTAAGGAGTAAGTTACTTTGTTTTCAGAGATATCGTGTTTATAGGCTCTATACATGATACTGACACTAAATTGACGATTTTTAAAAAAAAATTTCTGTATGTTTGTATGTTCCTCCATAACTCTGAAACCAATTAACTGACTTTCATGAAACTTGGTAGATAAACATTTGGACGTACGGGACACAGGATAGGCTACTTAATATTTTCCAACGCGGACGAAGTCGTGGGCACCAGCTAGTTTTAAAATAATCCTACGTAAGACACAACCAACCTAGACCAATGATTCCGCGAGTGTGTTACCTCGTACTTCACTTTTGGACGGTTTGGACACAAAGCTGTCTACCTTCTCTTCAAGTCACAAATCGCATTGCGTGATGCATTCGACAGCTATAGCCTGGTAACAGCCTACCTGAAGCAGCCCTGCAAACTACTAGCGTTTATTTTAATACGTTCGAAGCAAATTGTAATTTAGAAGCCCGTTCGTAATTAGAGGGAACTAGATTGCTACCGTCTACAGCTCTCAACTGTTACCAGTCATTAAGCTAGACTTGTCGGACTGGTCTCTAAGGAAATTAATAGATAAACGAGGACGCTTAGCTTTCTATCTGCGCCATGAATGGAAAATATTAATAGTTTATTAGGAGATGCTGATTTTAAGACTTCTATTTGAATACAAGTTGTGAATATAGAGCATTGGAAAATGAAGCTATCATCTGCTAAGGTCAAATGCACGATTGAATCAACAATATAAACATATCTATAAAAAAAATTAAACACATTTTAAAAAATTATGTAAGAAGGAATCTCTTGTTGCATTTTGATTTTGATGTGAATTTGAACTGAAAACTTCTTTGAGCGGACTTGGCTACTTGGCTAGTTGTTGTATGTGTGAGTGAAGAATTTGGTTAGGGGTAAGTAAAATAGTAAATTCGGACTAAGATGTGACGATTCGACATGCGAAGATCTCGCAAATTTACGCTTTAAACAGTGTCAAAATATATAACTCTAACGCTCTAAACGCTCTAAATAAAAACTGTACACTCGCTTTGAGGAACGAAACGATAGCGCGTTATAACCTGCCGGCGCAGCGACATCTGTCGTCGCAAAAAAGACTTTTTTTTCACTTTTGACGTGAAATCCAACGACAGATATGACGTTTTTCTTTTAACTGTGTAGTTTTAGCCACGTAGGTCTCTGAATTCTAACAAACACGAGCAAAAGCTCCGGATAGTAAAACATACACCGTAGAACAGAAAGCATAATTATGTTGCAAGTTACAAGGTAGCCGTGATACTGGCAAGGTTACAATTTATGTTTCTACCTTATTAGGTAGGCGTTTTCCATCTACGGATAACTCAGGCACGGTGTTTAATGTTAATAACGAGATAATAATGAGAAAGAACTTTTGGTTTTTCTGCACTTGAACGGTAAGAAGAGTCATTGATTAATTAAGAATATATACAAATTATCTCTTTTATCTAGGTATGTAGGGTGGGAATTTGAGATAGGTCAGTGAAACACTACATACGAGTATTTGTTCCATAAAACAGTTCCCATACAAACAGCGTTGAAAAAAACCAAGTGATCGAAGAAAAAAAAAAACATATATGGATGCATAGAAAAGGTCGAGACAAAATAAAACTGTTCTTTTTTATACACCTTTAAGTATTTTTTTTATTATAATCGTAATTTTTTTTAATCCGATAGAATATTTGAAATTGTGCCAATCGGTTCAATGCACACAGTGTAAAATTATTTATAATACGATATCTATAAATTTCCTAAAAAGTCGTACCGGAAAATAAGGATATCATTAATTCATTTGGCTATAGAATTATTATTGCACGTGAATAAAATAAGCTTGGAACATACCCAAGTGCAAAATCGGTTTACACCTACATTACCATTCAAACTTGGTACTTAATGCTCAAACTTTAAGACTCACATTCGCTTGTCGTAAAAAACTAAATTGTGTTAAAGAAAATACAACCCAATACCGTTACAATTCGGTTGCTTTTGGGTTAAAAGTAAATTGTTAGAGTAATTACCAGCAAAAAGAATATGCAGGACTGCGAAGAGAACACGAGTGTTCTGCTGCAAAAATAAATCAAACAAAGTAGTAACAAATTTACTTAGTTCAAATGCAGTTTTTTTTAATATATCTAAAATAAGATGTTATATTGGCCTTTATGGCTACGATATATTAAAATACTCAAAAATCAAGTAAAGCACTATTTAGGTGAAAAAGAAATTATTTTACTTTACATATTTAAAAATAATTTTTTAACTCGCTTTTACTCGCGACTTCGTCTTCAATTACCTAGTAAAAAAGAGATTTTGTTTTTAGAAAATATCGTGAAAAACATAATATTTTTATAACCTCTTGGTCATAAAAACGTTGTTGGTGCTAATAGGTGACGGTAGCAATTACCATTATGTGAATCAGCCTACTTGCTGACATCTTAATACTAGCTTATTATAATATATTATAACTAGCTGGTGCCCGAGACTTCGTCCACGTTGAAAAATAAAATATTATAAGCAATATAACGCCCCGACTGCCTTGACACTTTTGAAAGGCGATAGTTTCATTGTTTTATTTTTAATGATCCCACTGGAATAGTACTTTTTTTCTAGACGATAGGTACCCTTTGGTCTTTTCGTATCCTTGAGAGTTGAGTACGGTTGAGTAGTTAAGGCGTGAAAAGGTAACAGACAGACAGACAGACAGAATTACTTTCACATTTATAATATTAGTAAATATTAGCAAAAAGGAAAGTATAGATGTAAGGACTGAAATTATTGCACATAGTTCTAGCATGTTTCTATATAAAAAAGTACCTACCTACCATTAGTTTTAAACTGATTAAGCAGTCGGTTAAAGCCAATTAAGAATTTTACAATCGTATAGGTAATAGAAATAATAAATAAATAAAAATTACAATAAGTTATATACACATATAATATTGACAACTATACATAAGTACGTATACATCATATATAACACACGTAGGTATTAATTGGAATGCTTGGTTTTAAAACTTGTGTATTCAACTAAATACAAGGTCGCAATAATTTCTCCTGTCCAAATAAGTAAGTCCAAATAGAGTCCAAATAGCTAATAACTTCCCGTGAATTCAGGCTGATGCCTGTGTCCGTCGAATTTGGCTTGATCGTGTGAATAGTGTTATTGGGGCCAACTGTACCGTATCTCGACTGAAATTACACCAATTTGCTGTGCGCTTGCTGCGGTTATTGTATAAATTTATACTAAGTATATAATATAATTAGCTGTGTAAATTTGTAGATGATCCTTCAGAAACAGTACCTTTTTTTTTCTAGTTGTAAGGCACACTATGTGCTTTTTTATATCCTTGACAACTTGTATGCAAAATTTCACGATGCTCGATTGAGCAGTTAGACGCGAAAGCGTAGCAAACAAACAAACATACTTTAGCATCTTTTAGCATTTTTGTAATTTTAATTAGGTCTAGCTGTGCCTGTTCCGGGACCCGGGCGGTGGAGACTGTCGCAAGCCATAAGGTCCCCTGAGATGTCCGGCGTACCACCACTCTCGGGTACGCCGAGATTCTGACAGGGAGCGTAGCCCCTCCCCGCGCTGGATAGCCGTGGCGGGGCAACGAAGTCGTGTCATAACATCCCCGCGACCCGCCCATCAACGGCCGCGCTAGAAAGTCGTTGGGTTTTAGCTGGTACGAATCAGGCATAACCCCGCAGTGTCCTCTACACTGTCGAGTATCCAAGAGGATTTACCAACGTTAAAAAAAAAGTCTAGCCGTGCCCGCAGCTTTTATACGCGCGGTTTTTGTAAGCTTGGTAATTCAGTACTAACTTTTTTGTTAGTAAACCGTTTCTTTGAATTCTTAACCATATAAATCAAGACAATACAAATCAGACTTAACTCGTTTTTAAAAAAAGTTGTTTTTACGAAATCAATACTAATAATAAATCTGTAAGAGTCGGTCATGGAGTAAGTTACTTTGTTTTCAGAGATATCGTGTTTATATGCTCTATACATGATACTGAAATTAAATTGACGATTTTTAGAATTTTTTTCTGTATGTGTGTATGCATGTTCCTCCATAACTCTGAAACGAATTAACTGATTTTCATGAAACTTGGTAGATAAACATTTGGACGTACGGGACACAGGATAGGCTACTTAATATTTTTCAACGCGGACGAAGTCGTGGGCACCAGCTAGTTTATAATAAAATCAATTATTTTCTTAAAGAATTAGAATTATTAAAAAATTTCTTAAACATTTACTAAAAATTTCATGTGGAATTTTCATGTAGCACTACGGCACTAATAGTAGCAATTTGAAGAAATTCCAAGTAAAATACCTCGCGAAATCTCGCATACAACTGAACTGCACTTGGGGCGTTTTCAATGAAAAATAAAATTGTAACCATTATTGTTAATTTGAAGCAATAACGTCTCATTATAATACAAGTGAGTATGTCTTTTAATTACGTAAATACTAAAAACAGTCAACCAGTAAGTGAACCAGTAAATTGTATGGCCGGCGACCATCAGCGTATAGCATTGTTGTGTGGTACAAGTGACAAGCGCGTGAAATAACAATTTTTGGCGCTTAATTATAAAGGCAAGTTATTTAATATTTATTTTTTTATACAAGACTAGCTTCTGCACGCGACTTTACATGCGTAACTTTATAAAATATAGCCTATGTTACTCGCTGATAATAGAATTTTCAAAATCGATCCAGGAGTTTTTGAGTTTATTCATTACAAACATACAAAAATATAAATCTTCTCAATTTATACTATTAGTATAGATAGATATAGCTTGCACATACAGAATACATACTTACGCATGCTTCATTATGAAACGTATAATTAATTGTTATTCGTATTAATTGTTACAATTCTACTTTACATTGCATACATTTTAAAAGTTAATAAATTTGTATAAATAATAGGTATATATTATGTACAGTATTTTAAGTTTTAATATAAAAAAAATACTCAGGCTAAACTTACTTAGTTTTAATATTTTTCTCTCACACAACCATACCTTATAACTACCATTTCGTCATAGTAGTAGAACAACGCCGGTTTTGATAATTTTCAATTTTTTTTTGCGTAAACTGACTATATGTCGTGCTTTATGTCAAAACATTTTTTGACAAATATTATTTAAAACTTTCTAAATACAGAGTTGTAATACTGACAGATTTGATTTCTAAACACAGTACAGTGGCGTATTAATCATTTCGCCAGTGCCATACTGTAAAGTTACTAAATTGCAGAACCGTCGTTGTTCTACAGCTATGACGATTTAGTTTCAAAGGTAATAATCCTATTGCTTGTATCACAACACAATCGCGTAGGTCGCATTCCACAATAGCAGGTGCTAGGCTACTTGTTCATACGAATGCTACACTCTCAAACTTAAACAGGCGCCGACTCCATGTGGGAATGTATTTATATACACAGATATTTTTTATTTATTTATTTCTCTTTCAATCTCATTCTATTTACGAGACTACACACAGTTTAATTTAATTAAAAAACTATTAAATTTGCATAAGGGGCCTCTTGGAATATAATTTCATAGTTGAGTGTCATTAACAATGAAAGTAGTTCAAATTTATCACTGATTTTTTTTCTTTCAAATAGTTTTATTTTCCGTTACTCAATTTAATATTCGTTTTCAAATACTTTAAGGTTACTTGTTCATTTAAAATTTTTTGTATTGTATGCAATGCATATTGCAAATTTGTAAGTATTTGAAAAAGGTAGTGCTTTTCCTTATTTTCCAATTGTGATTGTTAATTAAAATTCCTAATTAATATCAATCTGTCTAAAAAAATAATTTGACCAAAAAAACGAAATATTTTTTCAATATTGACCAAAAGAAAACGATTATATTTAGATTAGCAATATTGTTCTTCAATAAAGACCTAAAAAAATACAAATCTACATTCTTTGTAGATTTCATAAAATAATCACTAAATAATCTGATATGATTTTCAGAAACAAAACATGGGTAACATAGATAGCCTATTGATACATGTTGGAAATAAGAAGAAAAACCAATTTTGTGTCTATGAAAACAATAGTCTATGCAAACCTACCTATTGCCTACCTTTTGCATCTTTTGCATCTCTTGACTTATTTTTATATTCATACTAGCGACCCGCCCCCGGCATTTTTTTTCTGGAAATTTAAACACAAACCGTCCTATTTGTCGGTTTTGCCATTAGCGAAAACCGTAACAAAATCCGTTGGGTGGTTTAGAAAAAATTGGACACGGACTTTATTTTATATGACCTTATTTTATACTAGCTGGTGCCCACGACTTCGTCCGCGTTGAAAAATATTAAGTAGCCTATTTTGTGTCCCGTACGTCCAAATGTTTATCTACTAAGTTTCATGAAAATTAGTTAATTCGTTTCAGAGTTATGGAGGAACATACATACGACAGAAAAAAATTCTAAAAATCGTCAATTTAGTTTCAGTATCATGTATAGAGCCTATAAACACGATATCTCTGAAAACAAAGTAACTTACTCCATCACCGACCCTTACAGATTTATTATTAGTATTGATTGATATAACAAGCGACCCACTCCCGGATTCGTACGGATGCGTTTATTTTCAAATTATAAACGCAAGCCTTCCTCATTTATCGCTCTTTCCATTAGTAAACACCGTATCAAAATTCATTAGGTGGTTTCGAAGATACAAAGAGTAAGGTTTTCGCAAAAATCCAAATTATGTTCCAGCTTTTTTCGGTAGCACTATACTTTGACTGAGAAACGAAATAAGGAGAAGCCATGTTTGCACTTCAATAAGATTCCATTAAAAGAAACAATCTTAGTGCCTTTTCTATAAGATAAAAAAAAAAACACATAAAATACATATGAATCAAATAAGCCCACCCGATTGGTCGGTTACGGCAGGTGTGCCGCGCGGATATGGACCGTTCACATCTCCAGTGGAAACTAGTCGACAAATACAGGATGTATGAAACTTTATAATTAAAAAAGTACCTCTTTTTATAACGTAAGTCGAAAGCGTTAGTTCAGAATAATTTTTTTACATTTTCAATAGCAATTTAAAAGAAGAACATTCAAATCATTTAATAAAATGAAAAATAAATACAAAAATATCAAATTAAATGTAATTAATATTATAAATGGAAAAGTAAGTTTGTATGTTGTTTTAATAAGTTTTTTAGACAATTTATTAGATTCTGATGTTTGTGTTCTGCTATGCAATTCCGGGGCAAATATCAAGGTTTAGATGACTTACGCTGCCCAACATTACTTATTTTGAGCATTACATTAAATGCTCAAAATAAGCGAGCTTAAAATTATCCTTTAGTCAATTTGAATGTTTTATTGAAAAAAAATCTCACTTTAAAGTTATGAAAAATATTTTAAAATCCTATTATATTAATATTGTAATGCGAAGCCGTTATAATTAATATTATAATGGCTGAACGGATTTCGACGACATTTGGCATACAGAGATAGATTATTACCTGGACCAACATTAAGGGTACTTTTTATTCTAAAAAAAAAGATTAGTTCCCAAATTCCCAAAGTCTAAAAATATTTTAAAAAATGGTGCCACAGTCACAGCGATGAAGATCTCAAGCTCATATAGAGCACCAGCTAGTTATAAATAATTATCAACCTGTATATAGAGCACGTAGCGCCGTCACCTATCGATAATTGATAAGGTCGTCTCGCTCGCACCCTAGTTTATTGAACTCTTGTAAAAAATCTTCCCATTTATGACCCATTATCACTAGACCTCTCACACTTCGAATGCGATTACTAATTCAAGTTCAAGATAAAATGGTCTATTGCAAGTCGCTAGACAAACCAATTTATGTTCACCTTTGTGCACTCACAACTCGTATTGCGTTAAGTATCAACTTATATAAGTTATTCAGTTGTAAATTAAACTCGTCTCCGCGCTATGTCAAGTTTATCACGACCCTTGTTCTCTAATGACGCGGTTTAGGTTAGAGATCAAATTAAAATGGATATATAACCAGTGTATTAAGAACCCTAACAGTGTAGGTAATAATGTGAAATTACAGGTCCAAATGACTTTCTGAGGATGAAGCGACAAGTTTTTGCTTGATTGCATCTTAGAGAGTAATGCAGTTGACTCTGTGGTTACTGTAATGTTATATAAACTGGTGTTAGAAATAGAATATAGCTGGATTTCATTCGCCATCATCATTTAGAGAATTTATTCCGGAATTCTCTATGTGCAACTAGATTTTTTTTTAATGTTAAGATCGGCAGACAGTCAGACGGTCCACTTGATGGTAGGTAGCTACCGTCGCCTTAACACAAGCAACACCACAAGTGCAAATACGCTTTATTTTAACATTTTGAATCCACGTAGGTAATCCCTTAACATCATAAACTGAAGATCCTAATAAGAAGCAAGGGCCCCTTGATAGAATTTGCTACGAGCCCCGCGCATCTTAATCCGACACTGATATCCACACATAAAGTAGTTACCTTACAAAAAAAAATGAGAATACATACAACCTGTACCTAATTAATGTAGGTACAAACACGCCTCGTTTATGATTTATTATATTATGTAACTATAGACAGGTTCAAAAGTATGGGAAACACAAACAAGAAATAATTAGTCTCGCTAGAATTCGTCAGGGTCAATTCTGAAAACACGTTTTTTTTATTAAATACAAGCAATTCAATCTTATTTTGTGTCCGTGAAATATCCATCCGTTATTACTGTTTCGACACGGTAATGTCATACACGCACGCATAGGTACACTTTGAATTTAGCATGACTGCTAATTTTTTTGCATTACAAACAAGCCTGCTACAACTAGCTAGACTCGTAATTAAAACGTTTTAGGTATTAGTTTGTATCTGAAAGAAGCGGCAGGGCACACTGCGTTTCGTAGTCATTCATTCATGCGTTCGTTTCATTCATTCATTTATTCATTCATTCATTCGTCAGTCATTCGTTTCGTAGCCCGTCTGGTGGCAGTAGGTAACCACCCCCTTTATGACTGATTAAACGGAGTCGTCTGTCTGCACGACTCCGCTACTGAAACTAAATCATTTGAATATTTTATGACTAGCTGTTGCACGCGACTTCGCCCACTTAACTACAAAATATAGCCCATATTACTTGCTGATAATGTAACTTTCTATAGGTGAAAGAATTTTTAAAATCGGTCTAGTAGTTTTTGAGTTTATTTATACCAAAATACAAATCTTCTGTCTTTATAATATTAGTGTACTAGTGGGTGCCCGCGACTTCATCCGCGTCCGATCGCTACTAAACTTCACAGGATTACCCGCTGGACTAAACTGAAGGTTGTCTGAAAATTTCATCAGCGGTTTTGGAGTCCATAAGGAACATACAACTTTGCCTTTTATATGTACATATATTAAAGATTAGTATAGTTTAAAATGATACTTTTAAGGCAATAAGCAAACATGATTTGCAAAGATATATTATTGCAAAGATAAACCTATTACGTAACTATTAATGAAATTTGCAAAAATAAAATAACAAAAAAACCAACATCACGCGGTGTTCCCAGGCGGTCACCCATCCAAGTACTGACCGCGCCCGACGTTGCTTAACTTCGGTGATCGGACGAGAACCGGTGTATTCAACGTAGTATGGACGTTGGCAACAATCTATCTCAAAATAAGCATCATTACCAGGTCTATGACATCATTTCTAAATGATAATTTTATGTTTGCTATACTTACTAATAATTATTATAAAATAAAAAAGCAGTTTGTATGTTTCCAATATTTAGAATAGAATTTCAAGATGGAAATATTCCAATAGGGCACCAGCTATCTAAAAATAAAGATCTAACGTATGGCCAAAGTATGATGTCAGGCGTTATATATCTTGTATTTTTCAACCCGGACGAAGCCACGGACACCAGCAAGTATTTTATAATATATTATTGACATTATAATGCAACAGTTTGTTCTCTGCAGAAATAATACCATCTACACAACGATATCCTGTATACTGTTGCATCTACAAGATAACTGGCGAAAGCGCAAATGAGAACTGTTAGTAAGAAGTGTTCCTAAGTGGGTTGTAGAAAATTCCAGAAAGCGTTTTAAATAGAGCAATATCATCTTTAAACAAGGTAAACTTGTAAACACTGGTTCCACGAGTGTAATGTTCGAAGTACAGTCAAGGGCGAAATGTGTTGACGATTGAGTGACAAAGAAACAATACAATTGAAAATACATACTGGTATGTAACTAGTAACCACTGTACATTAATTTTTACTGTGTAGTAACTATCCTAAACATGACAATATTTTATGTAATTATTTTAACAGTTTTAATTAATAAACCCGTACTAATGTTATAAATGCGAGGATGTATGGATGTATGGATGTATGAATGTATGGATGTTTGTTACTCTTTCACGCAAAAACTACTGAACCAATCACCATGAAATTTTGCATACACGTTGTCTGAGACACCAGAAAGGACATAGGGTATCTTTCATCCAGAAAAAAGGACTATTCCCGAGGGATCATCTAAAATTAAGGAAACTAACTCCTGGCTAAGTGTAAAACTGTAAAGCAATAATGATGTCAGGCGATGTATTGCTTTTTCAACGCGGAAGAAGTCGCTGGCACCATCTAGTATACATATATAGTAGCACCAATAAGATTTGATGTTGTGCTATCTGTCATGCTGTTATAACATTTTTTTTTATTATCATACATATAACCGCTCCCGGCTTCGCTCCGCAAGCTTGCAATTTTTTTTTATCTGCAAATCAATAATAATGTTAAACTAACTCTGTCTGTCTCTCTGTTAACTTTTCACGCCTTAACTTCTCAACCGATCACGGAATTTTGCATTCACGTTGTCAGGGCTACAGGAAAGGACATAGGCTAAGTACCTTTCATCCAAAACAAGAGGGCTGTTCACGAGGGATCATCTAAAATAAAATAAAACGCTTGACCAACAAGAGGTCAAGCCTTGTATTGCATATATATTTTCTATTTTTCAACGTGGACGAAGTAGCGTTATATATAAAAACCTTCCTCGTTTAACGCTCTTTCGATTAGTGGAAACCGCATTAAAATCCGTTGCATAGTTTAAAAGATCTAAGTTTAAGTTTACATATTAAGTTCTCGTACATAGGGACAGATGGCGGGAATCAACTTTGTTTTATACTATGTAGGTCTTCTTTCAAAGATGTTGTTAGTCTAATTACTTCACCAATTTATGTGTTCGATTGTACTTCACTACACCATTTTACACGCGAGCAGTTATTTTGTAACCACGAATGCTGCGGTTAGCGACTAGCATGCACACGGAAAGCTCTGGTTTGTGACTGCGTTTTACTAGTACGATTGCAAATTGCTGAACAAACACCGAGATGTTCATGAGATTTCAACTATATACGGAATATTATAGAGAATCATCGCGATAAACAATAATTTGTTTGCTAATTACGTGTGATCTTCGTGATTACTACAAAGAAGCAATCGATCCTATTTGCTATAATATTATAAATGCGAAAGTTTGTGAGGATGGATGTAGGTATGAATGTTTGTTACTATTTCACGCAAAAACGGCTCAACAGATTTTGAAGAAATATGGCACACAGATAGTTTATTAGCTGAACTTAACATATGGGATACATTTATCCTGGAAAAATATTAGGTTCACGAGAGATCATCTGAAAATATAAAAGATTGGGCGAGACAGTCATATTATATTTTCTCTGGTGTTATATTTATCATTTCTTATCGCGGACGAAGTCGCGGGCACTAGCTACTATTTATTATTTTAAACAAGAAATAAACTTAACTTATGACTTTGGCATGGATTGTTCCGTACTCGTCCCATGACAACTCATCGCAAGTGATTAAAATTCTTTCATTATGGGTTGTGTTAGGATTATCTATACTGGCCTGTAATAAGAGCAATAAATTTAAACGATGATTCTATAGAGTAGGTATACGCAGTTACCTTAAACTAATCATAATGCTCCAAAGTGCTTATACTCAGAGTATCAATCTAAAGTTACAATACATAATCAATGAATTTCATGATCACTAAATTATTGTCGGTTATCAGTCGCTATACTCCGTACTCCGTACGCTGTAGCATGGTGCGTATGACAGTTACGACTAGCCGATGAGCCATAGAGCAAAAATGTTGGCACGAAAAAATGAAATACCAAAATTTTTTGAATTATTTAATTAATTCAAAATTTTATATTCAAATAATTTTCTTTTTAAAATAATAATCGAGTATCGTTATCGATAAAAATGAATTGCATAACGTCACATCTGTAGTCACGTAGTACTGACAGATGTCAAGGTCATAATGACAACTGTCACCTGCACCATGCTAAAGCGTACGGAGTATAGATGTCTTGGTACAGGGTACTGGGGGCGAGAACGATCGTAAATGTCAATGTCAAGTACTCTGACTGGACACATTATGTCTGTAGTAGTAATACATTGCTGGCTCGATTAATTTTGTTAGAAAATAACAGTAAATTTGTTTTTCATTTTAATTAATTGAAACCATTTGGAATTAATTACTGATTCGTTAAAGGGTCTATATTTTAATTTATTGCTCTTATTACAGGCCACACCCTGTATATTAATTTTATAAAGAAAAAAAGTGTATGTTTGTATCTTCGAGACTATTTATTCGATTTAATAAAAAATCTTTCGCAATAGATAGAATACAAATTCAGAGTGGATATTAGGCTAAATATTCCAATGCAGCACCAGCTATCTAAAAATAAAGATCCAACGCTAGGCAAAAGATAATGTGAGGCGTTAATTTTTCTTAAAAATTACAAAAAAATGCAATATGTCATCGATATTTAACAACGCGGACGAAGTCACAGGTATCAGGTAGTTATAGATAAGCTTTCAATAAGTTTTTGTGGTTCTTAAAATAAAACTATGGAGCCACGGCCATGCAGGTATGTTCAGTATTTCTAGTGCGTCCGCCTTTGCACGAAGGATACCTGTAGCACCCAGGTTTAATTCCTAATGGAGACAAATAGCACAGCGGGAAGACCTAATGGTATTTAATGATTGTAATTGTCTAAGCTTTGCGGTTCACATGGCTGTCGTAATAACTAAAGTGCCTACTTTTATTTTAATTTTAACCAATCGTTATCGACTATTATAGTAAGCGTCAACTATAGTCAACTGTAATTAGTGTGTAACTATAAGGTATAAATATGTTTGTTTATTGTCTCGGTCTGTGTGTTTTATATGTATATATTTTTCCAAATATAAGTCAAATGTCTAGTATACAAGCTCCTAACATAAGAAATGAAGGACAAAACGTAATATATGCCAAATGTTATATAATCTGTTAAAATGTTTACGTTATTGAATATAGGTAAACATTAAAACCTAAAAAAATCTTCAAACATTTTCACACAAATTATTATGTAACCTTCAAAACTAGTTTTTTCCGGCGGCTTCCTATATAAAATTAAGGATTATTAAGTCTATGTCCTATCTTAAAGTTCGGAATATCTAACTTTGTCATGATGTACGAGCATGTAGCATATGTAGCAATGGATTAACCATGGTAGGTGCTGTTCCCGAGGGATCATCAAAGAATATTAAAAAAAAACAAAGCCTTACAATATATATATATATGAGCAATAATGATTAAGAAAATTATTGTTTTAACACATAAGAAAAATCGGCGCGGGCGTAGTCGTCGGCAAAAGCTAATATAGTTTGTAAAAATTTAAATAACAATACCTACTGTAACGGATCGTAATTAATATTTAGTATTCTATAGTTTAATAACATTTCTGATCGTAAAATCATTAATCTATTCTATGTGGAACTTGACGTGACATTGACATTGTTTCGATATGTCATGTCGGCCATTTTCCTGCATTGGCAGTTAGTTAAGAACGAGTTGTTGCGAAGTGTGTATTAAGGTTAGTAACAGTGAAATATAATTCTTTGTATTGTGAATTTAACGAGCAATAAATACTTGTTCTCACGTTGATCTATGAATTTCATTATTCCATCCGTTACATCTCAGAAGTGGGATCGTGAACAAACGATTCGTTTGTAATACTACCCCACGACCTCGATGTTTATTAAATGATACATTATATTCCATAATTACATTTTTATAAAAATCAACGTGAAAACACTTATAAGTAGTATGAGTATGGTATGTAATTGTAGAAATTTGAATTGCAGAATTGAATTGACATTTTATAAAAATAAAATATTAATAACAATTATAATCGAAATATGAGTTTTAAGAGATATACCTACTATAATAAAAATAAGGATAGGTAGAAGCAATTCTTATTTATTAATTTGTTTTTAATACCTCTTATTTAAAAGTAGCTAATAAATTCCAAGATGCGAACGGATTAATATTTTCTTCTTTCTTTCTTTATAAGTAAAGTTTAATAAAAATAAGGATAGGTAGAAGCAATTTTTATTAATTAATTTTTTTAAATATCTTTTATTAAAAATAGCTGATAAATTCGAAGAAGCGAACGGATTAATATTTTCTTTTTTCTTTCTTTGGATCCTCCTTCTGGTTAAACGTACAAATACGTAAAGACGATGTTGTAAGTTTCAGAGATATGAACGACCGAGAATCTGAGACGGGTAGGAAACGCCGCTGGTACACTGCATCCCGGAGCCGTAGTCGGGACTTCCGACAAGGCGGGCAACGCAGTCGCAGTCGTCGTGATGACCGGCCGCGGGTGCCAACGCCTCGAGAAAGCAGTGATACACGTGATCAACGTTCCAGTTGCAACCGGAGCTGCAGCTCAACCACATTGCGGGAACGAGAACGCAGCCTGTCTCAGGAAATGAAACGACCGAAGGCGCTTGAAAGTGAGGTACGTAGAAAGCGTGAGAGATTGATGGAACGTGATCATAAGCAATACCTAGGTTAATGACGATAGATCTTTTTGAGGACTTTTTAATGTGTTAAAAATCAAAGCAGGAGATCGTGAATCGTTTAGAACCTCAAATAACGTGATCCTTGAGTTTGATCCCTTATCAAAAGAGCAAACCATCAACATTTGGCTTGATAAGGTTGGCGAATGTTCAGATATCTATAATTGAACTAGCAAGCAAACGATCCACTATGCCCTGCCTAGGCTCACCGGCCTTGCTAAGACGTGGGTTTGTCCACTATTAAGCATAGTTGGACAGAATGGAAAACTAATCATTTCCTGCTACCGAGAATTACGCAGAATTACTGACCGACTTGCTTAATAGGAGGGTAGGCCCTGGTGAATCCTTTGAACTTTACTATTTTACAAAAATTAACCTACTGATGTAAAATGTAAAATTACTTACTGATGTAATGATCTACTGATGTAACGATCTACTGATGTAATGATCTACTGATGTAGTGATCTACTGATGTAAGATGTAAAATTTTCGGAAAGCAAGCAGCGGATTGTGTACTCTGTGACATTAATGAAATGAAATCAGCCAAATTTGATAAACCTGAAGACGTACTCTAACTCTCTAAAAACCATTAAATTCCATCACAGAAACCAGTCGGATTTTTAAAGAGATTTAGGTCGGGATAAACGTCCTGGGAATACGTTCACTATCGTTAGCTCGACGAAAGATAGCGTGCCAAATAAAAACATTAACGTGAGAGGTCCCGTTATGTGCTTTAAATGCCATAATGTTGGGCATCCCAGTTTTAAGTGCCCTAAACCCATAGTAAAATTTACCAACTGCAACTTTCTGGTACATGACTCAACTAATTGTCCTAAGTTAAAGTAGTCGAAGAAATCCTCAGAAGGACAAAAATGTTCTTGAGGTTTCTATTGCTGACAATACTAACGATAATTATAAAATAATGATAAATGTTAATATTGTTGCTATAATGTGTCAGTTATATTTCGGAAGTGAAGCAACTCTTGTCCGCAAAAATGAAGCCGTGAGACTAGGACTAACTTGGGAAAGTGTAGGCCATTTTTTTTTTACCGAGAGACCTACTCTGAAAATTATCAAAACAGCAGCATTCGTAAGTTTTGAACGCATAGAGCAAGGGGAATAGCATAAAAATACATCTTTTTACGGTTTGTGCAGTCACAGAAGATGTTGGTGAGATGGCTTGTATTCCGGTTAAGTCAAATGTTGCGTCACCTAAGTGTGTATGTAGGGGGGTCGTTGAGAGGTCAAACAGGTCGGGAATACTATTTACTGCCAGGGGAATACCAGATTCATGGATCTGAACGTAAGTTGTTAATTCAAAATGTATCATGATACAATTTAAAGAAAATATTCTTGTTACTCGAAAATACTTGAAAATACTCGTGCACAGTTTATAGAGTCAGGTATTGATATCTCAAATTTAGACTGTTTCTAGTTGCGCGAATCTGGTATTGCCCAAGTTTGGTGACCAATTGACAGACAATCAAAACGCCATGAAGAGTTATTAGGGAAATTTCGTAATTGTTTCTCAAATTGAATGCACGATTTAGGCTTTATTTATTTATTTATTTTATTTTAGGGAAATCTGCAGATATAATTACATAATAACAGTTTCAGTAAATAGCTTAAACCTAAAAATAGCAAACTAGTCTAATAACAACGATAATAAGAGTATTATAGTAGGCCATTGAAGAATTTATCGGCTATAATATTTTTAGTTTTAACTATGGAACTGTGGAACAGGTCGGCATCTGTATCCTCTAATAAAATTTCATTAAAAAGTCTATATGAACGAGACATGAATGTATTTTTCCTATAATTTGTCTTACTAAGAGCTACATGCAGCACAGAGCGATTTCTCAAATTAGTATGAGGGACATTTAAATATAATTTGGATAATAGTTCAGATGAATCAATTAAACCCTTTGCAATTTTCATCAAATAGCAGATGTCACTAATATTACGCCTATACTGAAGAGGTAGGAAATGATAGTTTGTACTAGTGTTTTTTTTTACTAGTGTTACTGAAATGGAAATCCACCTTAAGGATTCTACTCCAGTCGTTTATAAGCCGTATCACTTGCTCTTATCGGAGCGTAGATTAGTGATTCGTGAAAGGATTCGCCCTTATCGCGAGGTCATTGACGAGTATCTTGAAGAAAAATTTTAATTGGCAATGAGATGACATAGAGGTTGAATCCTTTGAAACCATTAAAAGGTTACTCACGAATAAGCCGGTCTTAACTTTATACAATCATACTGCGGAAACACAGTTGCACATAGATGTCAGTAAGTTTTAACAATAATAATAATATCTTCACACATTCCACACAGCGCCATCTAGTTCCACACTGAGCAACTTAATGCTTGTATTATGGATGCCAGACAGTTGATATAATACATAGATTACTTTTTTTTGTAAATACATACGTATTATAAATATAAAACATCCATGACTCAGGTACACAGATAAAATGTTAACACGTAAACATTTGCCCCTAGCGGGACTCGAACTCGCGACCGTTTCGTTGACGGCTAGGGTTACTAGCCACTAGAACAAACGTTTCTTCATGTTGGTCATGTCAGTTTGGAGTCGCAGGCATCTTGCTACAAAGGAAAGGATCGGATCCTTGGAGACCGGTAGCATATTTTAGCCGCCAGACACTAGCCGATGAGATGAAACTACACTCGTTCGAGTTAGACACGCTTGCAGGCTTAAGTTTTTTTTAAATAAATTCCGCACATGCCTTATAGGAATCAAGTTCGTTATCGTGACTGACTACAATGTCTTGTGATCCACTTTCACAAAAAAGAGATCTAATTCCGCGAATATCAAGGTGATGGATACAATCTTTAGAATTTGATTGCATTGTCGAATATCGTCCAGGTGAGAAAGTGGCTCATGTAGACGCACTCAGCCGTGGACCTGTATCAACAAAACCTGACAAAATATCTTAACTATTGATACTAAAGATTGGATCGCGACAGTGCAGTCATCTGATAACGAAATTAGGCGTATTAAGGATATTCTTGAAGATCCCTAGATCCCCAAGGCTGTAAATATCTATAGGGGATATAAAATCAAAAATGGGCGAGTCTTTAAAGTATTAGACGATTATGTCACTAGGTGCGAATCGCTCAAAACTCTCTTTAGTTACTTCGAATCCCCGTCTAGACTTATAGCGGATAGAGGGACAAGCAAAAAAAAAAAAAAAAGTTATTCAGTCGATTGGTGAAAGCATGTTCTCAATGCCGTTACCTCGCCAAGGGCAAACGGACAAGTCGAAAAGTATAACCGAATGATCTTAGCTTCTCTTGGTTCTATGGTTCACGGTAAATGTAAAAATACTTGGGATGAACTCCTACCAGATGTGCAGTTAGGCCTAAATACTTTATTTGGTAGGACAGTAGCAAAAACAGTATTAGGGATGATATAGAGCACGGCGAAGAGATCGATGGATGAGATTAGGTCTGAAGCAAGTGAACAAATTAAAAAGAATCAGGATAAAAATAAAAATAGGTACGACAGACACAGGAAAGGGACTACACAATATAAAGAGGGTGACCTTATTAGAATAGCTAGGGCTATAGTGACTGGAGCTGGACAGCCCAAAAAGTTGGAAGCCAAATGTCAAGGGCCTTATAGAATTAGAAAGGTTCTACCTCATGATAGGTTTCTTGTTGAGGACACCCCTTTGACCAGAAAGGGTGCAAAATATGAAACGGTTGTGGCTATTGATAAAATATTTCCCTGGACGAGTTTCAACGCCCCTGCTTGCTCTTCGAGTGAGGATAACGATGACGATAGTGACGTAAATTATTAAGTTATTATTAATAATGGTATTGATATTAGAGATTAATTAGAGATTAATTGCGTGATATTAAAATTGATTATTAGCTATTACTATTGCTTGTCTATTGATTTGACCTGATTAGCGTATTTACTGATAATGTAATAATGACATGAGATAATTACCATGATACTAACTAATGTGAAAGTGATTCAAAGTGAGGAAGTGAGGAAGTGAGGGTGTCTCGAGTCGGGCTTGATTGGCGTATGAACTCGCCGCCCATGAGTGGCTTGAGGCATCGCAGCCGTTGCCTAGTGATTACGAAGGAAGTAGTTATCACAAAGCACAGCTATAGAATTGATTGAGTGAGGATGTTTCGAGTCGGGCTTGATTGGCGTATGAACTCGCCGCCCATGAGTGGCTTGAGGCATCGCAGCCGTTGCCTAGTGATTACGAAGGAAGTAGTTATCACAAAGCACAGCTATAGAATTGATTGAGTGAGGATGTTTCGAGTCGGGCTTGATTGGCGTATGAACTCGCCGCCCATGAGTGGCTTGAGGCATCGCAGCCGTTGCCTAGTGATTACGAAGGAAGTAGTTATCACAAAGCACGGCTATAGAATTGATTGAGTGAGGATGTTTCGAGTCGGGCTTGATTGGCGTATGAACTCGCCGCCCATGAGTGGCTCTAAACATCGCAGTTGATGTGGTGTGATAACGAAGGAAGTAGTTTCACCCCACACAGCTATAGTTAAGTCTGATCTTTTAATTGTAGTACCAAGCGATATTAGTTAAGAGTGATATAAATAATTATATATAATGATGTAATATGATGAATATGATAAATACGATGAATATGATGGATTAATAATAGATTAGTTATGATTGAAATAATAATGATATAGATATTGGTTATTACATGCATATTATTGTCCTCGTTTTGTTTACATTTTGCGATTATTAAAGAGTAGAGTACCTATAGTGATAGGTAAGTGATAAGTTTATGATTGAAATAATAACGATATAGATATGGGTTATTACATGCATATTATTGTCCTCGTTTTGTTTACATTTTGCGATTGTTAAAGAGTAGAGTACCTATAGTGATATAGTGATAAGATAGAGATAAAGATCCATAGTGATAAGATAAGATAAGATAAGTTCTCGGTGACTAGAAACGAAGGGACTCGTTCCTGGAGGATGGCCGACTGTAACGGATCGTAATTAATATTTAGTATTCTATAGTTTAATAACATTTCTGATCGTAAAATCATTAATCTATTCTATGTGGAACTTGACGTGACATTGACATTGTTTCGATATGTCATGTCGGCCATTTTCCTGCATTGGCAGTTAGTTAAGAACGAGTTGTTGCGAAGTGTGTATTAAGGTTAGTAACAGTGAAATATAATTCTTTGTATTGTGAATTTAACGAGCAATAAATACTTGTTCTCACGTTGATCTATGAATTTCATTATTCCATCCGTTACACTACATTAAAATAAAACTGCATTGCACATTAATCATAAGGAATGAATCAGCAACAGCACAGTGTTTGCAAGTTGCATCGATGTTTAAAATTGATATTCAATTTGCAAACTAAGGGATAAAAAAGGTTAATGTTTATGAGGCTGAAATTGGAGCCGTGCGTGTGGCATAGGTTTATCAATACATTTGTAAGACAAGCTTATTTTGCAATAACGAGTTCACTGTGAAACCAAATAGTTACTACCAAGTATGCGTCGTTATCATTTTATAAGTTTATTATTTTTACGTTTGAATAATAAGCTACTAAAGGTATCCTACCTTGTTTTATACTGGGAATGATTGGCTATAACGAGCTGACTCATTTGCACGTAGACCACCTTACAAGTTCACCTGTGTGTACCTACGGGTCAAAAGACTTGGTCATGGAGTCGTCAAACTGATAAAGACATTTCCAGGCAAATTGAAAATTTGTCCTATAACTCTTCTATAATACCCTATTACAGAACTACACACCTGGCTACTCCCCGTATTGGGGTTAAATCAACCCTTATATTTTCTTTCGCCTGACAGGTAGAAAATCTCACTAAAATGAACTGTCTTTTTTTGGAATATTTATTTTTAATCTATATAAATAAAATCAGAGTGTCTGTCTGTGATTTGCGAAAAACTGCCTCAAACTAAGCTTAGAGAGTCATTCGCATGCTGTTAAAACGTAAATAACTTTTTTAGAATTTTTGTCTGTCTGTCTGTCTGCTGTCCGGGGTAATCTCAGAAACGGCTGAAGCGATTTCGATGAAACTTTGCAGACATGAAGAGGGGGTCGTCAGGAGTAACATAGGCTACTTTTTGTTTATGTAAATTGCGGTACATACACCAAAATAACATTTTTTACAATTTTTGTCTGTCTGTCTGTTTGTTCCGGCTAATCTCTGAAATAGCTGGACCGATTTTGACGGGATTTTTATTGGCAGGTAGCTGATGTAATAAGGAGTAACTTAGGCTACGTTTATTTTAGAAAAAATACACCCCGGACGAAGCCGGGAGCGGGCCGCTAAATGTATTGCTAAGCGCAAAACTCGAGAACGGGTGTACCGATTTTAATTCTGTCTTCACTCATGGACAGAGGGATAATCAGGGAAGGTTTTTTACGTTAAAAAAAATGCACCTCGGGCGAAGCCGGGAGCGGACCGCTAGTTGTAAATAATATCCTGTAAAAATTTCAACGCCTCAATTTTTTTTTAAACATTTACAACATTTTTACTTTACTGGCAAAGTTGCCTAAAAAAAGTTTTTTGTAAGGTTTTTTTTTTTTTTTCAAAAACCCCTCCAGCATCATGCGCTGAAGCCTATGGCTACTGTTCCTCATACATACTATTTCTCGCTAACTTGCCTCTCGTACTTTCATGCTGCATACTGTTTCTTTCTTTCATCCATCTTTTCTTTCATTCCATTACGGGTGGGATACCCGTCTGGCTGTACCTATTCTTACTATCTATTTATATATATATATATATATATATATCATTTTATTTGTCTTTTCTGCAGTTGGGTGTTGGGTAGTTGAATAACTTGACGCATTTTTATTTATTAGAATTAAACATTACATTAAAATATAAATTTACATATTAAAAACATTAAAATAATTTAAATTTCCTTACAATTTATATACAATAACAAACTACGTCTTATTTCTCTCTAACTACGCCTTTTGTAAGGGTTGTCCCTATCTTGCTTATGTATACTCTAGTGTCCTGATTTAGCCCCACTACTCCCTAGCCAGATCTGTAGTTCCTTGTTAGGGATACAAGATCAGGGATACAGGGATACAAGTTAGATACAAGAGTTAATAGGACAAGTTTTCAGCTTGCCTCAAATACCTACCCGGAAATGTCTATCATCTCTGGAACCGTCAGATATTACATTTTTCTTATTTCAACGCTTACGAAGTCGCAGACACCAGCCAGTGTTCTACAAATTTCGTGAGTCAGAACCAACTCTTGGGTCTTCTATTTGGTACCATTTGTAATCTTAACGACGTTATAAGTACGTATACAAGTGAAAAAAAGCGGTAGCTGCCAGAGCCGCATAAAAAAAGTTAACCGAGCCGGGAATTGAACCTGTGTCATTACCTGCGGTTATTTTTCTATCACAAAAGTCATTATGTTGTCAGCGAATGGTTTTCTTATTTCTAGGAAACGTTTGTGCGCCGAACGATGAAAATACTCCTTGTATTAGTAAGAAAACAGAAGCCTGGCCTCTTAATTGCCACTAGCTATTGTCCGCGACTTCGTCTGCGTGTTTGAAATCGAAAACAGTTTAGGTAGACTCTACGCTACACTATAGAAATTAAATATCATATTCCGTATCTTAAAAAAAAAGTTAAAAGTAAGTCAAAGTTTTAATTAGTCGTAGGAATAATAAAACCATTAAATAGTTAAAGAAAACCACCCTGAAATAACAGCATTTGTGTTCTGTACCTCTACCATGAGTTATAAGGGGGCGTTCAAGTATTACGTAACGCAATTTTTGAAGATTTTTTAACTTGAACTTGACCCCCCCCCCCCCCCCCCCCCCTCCCCCCCTGCCCCCTCCCCCTCCAATAAAACAAATACTTAATAATTCTATGATAAATTAAATGTTTTGTAACAAGTTACTTTTAGACTGATTTAATCTTTTATAGTAGTCTGTGGAATTCCCTCATTTGAAAGAGCGGTCAATCCACTAAGCACTTTCACGAAAGCAAAGCTAAAAGAGAGGCTTTCAAACCCAAATTTCAATACTGAGAATGATACAAAGATACTATCGCCACATTATCAGTTGATTTTACGATATCGCTTCCAGTGAGGACTCGTAAATTTTTGTTCAAATCGCTTGCCTTTCCTGGTAAGACATGTGTTGTTTTCAACTTTAAACTAATAAACAACCTAAATTAACTGGTAAATGTCGTACTTTAGGTTATAAAAATCGAACTGTTTTTAACCCCTGATTCCCGACGCAGAGGTATGTGTTGTGTATGTGTATCTTTGTGTCTGTCTGTGGAATCGTAGCTCCCAAATGGATGGACCGATTTTGATCCGGTTTTTTTTTATAGCTGAAGCGATCGGGATTTTTCTTAGCTATAACTAATTTATGAAGATCTATTCAGGCGTTTGAAGACTATCAACCCATTTTCTAGTTAACGAAGGGATTTCTTTCACTAACTTCCACGCATTCGATTATAAATTTCGCAAACACGTTGTCAGGGATACCAAAAAGGACATGGGATACTTTTCATCCAGAAAAAAGTAATAAATCCGAATGGATCTCTAAAAGTAAAAACAAAAAATACATCGCCTGACAAAAATATATATGAGCAATAAAGACTGAATAAATATTTTTTTAACACCTAAGAATAAATAGTCGCTGTCAAAAACCTAGTAAATAATAAAAAGATTTATTAATTAATCTTATTTTGTAATTTAAGAATTACAAAACATAATTTGATAACCTCTTAATTGACTTTTGAAAATGAGAAACAAAATAGTTAATCGAGCGTTCGGTCCAACCATTCAAAGGTTCTCACCGGCTCCAATTTTTTAACCACCTATTTTTTATTCAAAACTGGTTTTGTTCTCAACAAATCCTTGAGAAAGGGTACTTTTATTGACAACAGGTGTTACGCTACTGAACGAATCTTTTTTTTTGAGTACGCACGTCCTTCAAAGTAATGGAGCCAGAGAAGTTGTGGCATTTTGTACAATATTAAAGATATCAATTGTAATATTAATATTAATATTGATTAACATGAGTATTAAACTGCAAATAAATTTGTAGATTCACGATTTTTTTTATGCTAACAAGGGCAGACAGACTGACAGTCCACTTGACAACCACTATAGGTGGCTACTGTCGCCTATAACATAAGCATAGGTATAGGTACTGCCAACTACAGTAGGGTTGAGGATAAGAGATTGGGAAGGGAAGGACATGGGCTCTGGAATCCCTTACTCGCTAACCGAAACACCGTGCTGTTATTTCACCGTGGTCTTCTGTAAACGGGTGGCGGTTCTGTAAGCCAGTTAATCTATACTAATAAATAAAATTTAAAAGTATATTTGTAATGTCAAAATAAATGCTTTTTACTGAATGTACTCGTAGGTATATCAAAATATAATAATATGGTATGAAATTTTATTATTCTGTTTGTACAAGCTTATCTCTGAAACTGAAGGACCGATTTTAACGGGACTCGCTCGCAGATAGCTGATGTTATAAGGAATAATTTATTTAATTTGTTTTTTATAAAAAAGAATCTTATAATAAGCAGTGACCAGAAACGCGCGCGCCTCACGAGTACGACCGCATCGAAGGACCATCAGCCTGTCTGACGACCTCACCGTAAAAAAAAAATAGAGTGTACAGTTGACGTGTGTAAATATTGTACAATTGACAGCCTAGTAAGTATCCTTTTTCAACACAAACAAACTGAAACCAAATCAAAACAACCCTTCTTGGACCCCATCTTATTTTTTATTAATGTAAAAAAAGTTTTAGTGTGACTAAATTTTTAAATTGGTGTTGGCTTTGTGTGATGCGTGACAAATTTCGTGAAATTTTCTTGTATTTTCTATATCTTTTTACTTGGAACCTTTTTTTACATATCTTACTTAGTGTATGAAAACAATTTTACGCATGTATAAGAAACGTGGCAGGTATGAACAAATAAGTAAGTAAGAACAAATATGTATTTTGGAAAAATAAAAAAGTATCGTGATGTAAATTTCTATTAAAAATATCTGTGTAATAACATGACAATAATAAATATTACATTATTGTTTTTTATTCGGAAACTATGACAACCGTGTAAATAAATTAAAATAGAATTTGCAGAACAATAGGTATTACAAATTGATTATATTATATTATAGCGACTAGCGACCAGCCCCAGCCTTCGCACGGAGTTAAAATTATAAAAATCCTTTTTAGCAGATACTTAAGTCATAAAATAATTTTGGCTGTTTGTTGATACAGTCGGGCCAAGCGATTTTATAATTACCTATAGATTATTTTTTCCATGATAATTCAATAGTTACTCTTAAAAAAATAATAGTTTTATGTGAAAATAATAATAATAATATGTAATACGTAATAAATAATAATAATACGTAGGTAAAGAAAAATAAATCACTTACCAAGTGCAAATAATATAATGTAAATCCAAAATAATTCCTCAACACTGGTTTGAAATAGTAACATACATTGAAAATGGAACGTGTGAAAAAAATTATAAAAGGTTTTATGTCATTGTCACAAAAATGTCAAAGTCAAAAAAAGAAAACAATAGCATATGTACGCGGGAATTCGAAATTCAAACTCGACGTTCGAGCGACACACGCGCGAGGCGCCAGCCAGTACTAGCAGGACACTGACTGAAACGGAGAAAGAAAACATCAGCGTGTCAAAGAGTAGGTAAATATACAGCGCAGGCAAATCTTTGAACTTTGTCAATTATTAAATTCAACTTTCTATTGTTACAAGCGTGAAGTCCGTTAAGAGGTCAAAATAATTAGGTATGACACAATATTTAATAAATGTTCCAATCTGCCCTCTCTCCCCTATATTATTATCTATACTAATTTATTATAAAGAAGTAAAATTTATATGTTTGCTTGTTTGTTTGTATGTCTTCGAAACTACTCAACATATTAAAAAAACTTTCACCAATACTTAGTTAGAATAGAATTTCAGGATGGACATAGGCTAATATTCCAATAGGACACCAGCTACCCATTTAAAAATAAAGATCCAACGCTTGGCAAAATTATAATTTCAGGCGTCAATGTATAGTCAAGCGTTATATTGCCTTACATAATATTTTGTCAGGCGTTATATTGCTTTACATATTTTTTAGATTTATTTTTCAACACGAACAAAGTCGTGGGAACCAGTTTGTATGTTATATTTTTAACATTAAATGTAATACAATTGACGTATTTTTATCAAAATATTAAAATAGATAGGATAGGTACCCTCAGTCTACAGCAGCACTTAGAGGATGTCAGTAATTAAATGACACAGAAATCCGATATTTATTTATCTCAACTGTTGAAAGAAATTCAAGTAAAAATTTTACAAAATGAAAATTATTGTTTGTAAAAACGAATCAAATATGAGTCGATTTAACGTCTAGTTAGACTTATGCAAAGACAGGTAAAAAATTGATTTTTCTTCAAGGTTTTTTAAAGTTCCCCAACTTAACTGAAGGGTGGGTAACACAGGGGATTCAAATTTCAACCTTCTACTTAAATTTTCATATAGGAAATTTTAATATATGGCGTATATTGCGCGTTGAGAAACTTGATTAATTTATACCTATTTCTAAAACTAAAGTGTAGAGAATTTATCAGAATTATCATGATTGGAACATCCCAAAAGGGAGTATCCAAAACATCCTATGTTTTAGTGCAGGATATGAACTACCAATGTACAAAGATTCATTCAGATTGAGTAGAAAATTTCACATTTTAATATTAGTAAAACAATATTTGGACTAATATTGTAGCAACTTAATATTTAAAAAAAATGTTATGGATATGTTATTTATTTTCAATATCCTATTGAAAATAAATAACATATCCCATTCGCTAAACACAAATTCTATAATACATCTATTAATAAAAGAACATTACAAAATTTATATATTATTGGTTCTTCTTTTAAATGTTTAGGTATACTTTTTTTAAAGGTTACGGTCGGCAGACAGGCTGAGGGTCCACTTGTTGGTGGGTGGATACCATCGCCTATAACACAAGCAACGCCTCGGATAGGGAAATGGGCTCTGGCATCTCTTACTCACTCACCGAAACACAAAAGCACACGTGCTGTTATTTCACGGTGGTCTTATGTAATGGAGAGGCTACTGTCGCCAGAGAAACACATGCTGTTATTTTAATGCGGCCTTCTGCTTGCTTGGTCTGCTTCTGACGCCGGACTAACCACAGATTCTAGCTATTGCACGCGACTTCGCTCGGGTAACTTTATAAAATATAGCTTATGTTACTCGTTGATAACGTAGCTTTCTACAGGTGAAAGAATTTTTAAAATCGGTCCAATAATTTTTGAGTTTGTTCATTACAAACATACAAATCTTCTCTCTTTATAATATATATTATACATGAACTAGCGACCCGCTCCCGGCTTTGCACGGGTACAATTTTTTTCCTCAAATCATATATAAAAACCTTCCTCCGTTTAACTCTCTTTCCGTTACATTGCGTAGTTTACAAGATCTAAGCGTATATACATAAAAAAGGAGAGACAGCGAGAAGCAACTTTATTTAATATATCGTACAATACTTACTATGTAAAGAAGATGAAACACTCCATTCATGCATAAAACACCTAACAAATTATACTCTGTGACAGAGGTATCATGCTATCTCGTTTCTTCGAATTATAAATTGCAATCTATCCTATCTGGTCTATTCTAAAGACTGCTTCAGTGGTCCATTTTGATTCTATAAATAAATTGATAGTTTCAAAGTTTATAATTAACTTTCAGGGAGGTTACTTGACTAAATAATTTAACTTGCATAGTATTCGAACGCGTGTAAGGAGAAAAATACGATTTTATAAGAAAACTAACGACCCGCTCCCGCCTTCGCCCGGGATATAATTTTTATATACAAAAATTATACATCCCCGTTTATTCATCTTTCCATATTATGTAAAAACCGAATTAAAATCGGTTTCATATATAAAAGATTAGCTGGTGCCCACGATTACGTCTGCGTTGAAAAATGAAAAATATAACACCTGAGAAAATATATAACCTAATATTATGTTTGTAACAAAACTCCTCCGAAACAATTTGACCGATTTTTATGAATTTTTTTGTGTATTTTCGGTAGGTCTATAATAGGTTGTAAACTATTATTTATACTCAAAAAAAATAAAAAAAATTTTTTAGCAAAACAACGTTTGCGAGGTTATAATATAGCTAGTCATAATATAATAAACTCTTTAATTCGACTTAAATTCGAATTAAAGAGTTTATTATCTAAAAAAGGAGTCATACAAAAAAAAAATTTAGGCGTGTATGAAGTCACGAACAAAAGTTATAAAAATATTCGTTACATAAAATTGTATACTTGTCTACTTTTGTCTTACATCTCAAAGCTCACGAGACAAGACACTCCAATATTCTTTTTTATTATTTCATTTTCACTGTAAGTAAGTATCGGGTTGGCACAAAAGTAATGAGACTCTTGGTTTACGTTTTATATTTTTTATTATTATTACAATACAAAAAGCTTAGTCAATGATGTAATCACCATTAGAATCTAAGACTTCTTGCCAACGATCCGGCAAAGTTTGGATGCCTTTCGCCCAGAACTCTAATGGCTGTGCCTCGAAAAAGTTATTCAACTCCGCCTCTACATCAGAGAAATCATTAAATTGTTTACCCCGCAAATGTTGTTTCAGGGCTCTAAACAAATGATAGTCTGATGGGGCGAGGTCTGGGGAATAAGGTGGGTTGGGTATCGTCTCCCAGTTCAAGTTCTCCAGCTGTTGGCGAACGGCAGATGCGACGTGAGGTCGAGCGTTATCGTGTAGTAAAACTACATTGACTCGTCTTCGTCGTTTTTTCTTGATAGCAGCAGATGGTTTGGTGAGCTGGGTTGAATATTTGTCAGCGTTTATAGTTTCATTGTGTAATAGTTCATAAAACAGCATGCCTTGCGCGTCCCAGAAACAGCAAAGCAGAACTTTTAAGCGGCTCTGTTGATTCAGCTTCGGTTCAGTTGGTGGCGTTTCTTCTCGAGGCAGCCAAAAAGCACGACGTTTGTCGTTCTTGTAATGAATCTATGATTCATCTCCAGTAACTAGATCAGACAAAAACTCTTTACGTCGGGGTCGCAGCAAAAGTGATTGACAGATAGCGACACGGACTGCACGACTGGCGTCTGTAAGGGTGGGCGGTACCCACCGAGCCAAAACTTTTCGATACCCAAGATCATGCAGATGATATTCCACGGCGTGGTGACTGCAGTTAAGTGCTTCCGCTAATTCACGTGTGGTAGCATCTGGATTCGACTGCAGTTCGCGGCGTAAATAGTCATCATTCAATGCGGGTGGTCGTCCTGAGCGTGGCTGACTTTCAAGGCTCCTGTCTCCTGATTTAAAACAGTCAAACCATCGGGACACCGTGGCATGGCTTGTACTTCCAGCGCCCAACGCAGTGTTGATATTGTCAGCCGCAGCCCGCGCACTGTGGCCTAACAAGTACTCGTATAAGTATAGTGTTCGAACTTGTCGCTCGTCCATTTTTCTTCAAACTGAACCGATCGCGCGGGCGGCTTTATATACCCCCGCATCAGAAGTACCTAGAATGTGCTACAACATACTAGAATATTATCGAAAATAATTAACTTGAAAAAGGAAATGTATAAAGTTTTGTAGAGTGTCTCAATACTTTTGTGCCAACCATATACTTCTTAAACAGAATATTTTCTCAGAGTAAAGAAAGTACTCGTGTTGTGGATCTCATTAACTATGATTAATTACTTTGTGGTTAAAAGAAAACTCTTAAATTATGAAACGACCGCAAAAACCCCTTTTATCCACATCACTTAAGCAATGAAAGGGACCTATTTTTTTGTTGCTAAATTATATTTTATTGTTTAAAAAAGTAGCTACAACATATTATTATAAGGGTTTGCGTAGAAAAAACTGGGCGGGTAGAATGTAATTCTTTAGTCTATTAGTATACCTACAGAAAAAGGACATAATATTCAAAACAGGCTATTGTTTTTTTTGAACACTTTTTTGAGTGTTCAAAAAAAACAATTTTTAAGCATTTTTGAGTCATGTAATGTAATGTAAGCATTGATGTAGCTGATATTAATTTGAAATAATTTTAAAAAAGAACAATAAGCAGACAACTGCATATGAAAGTAAACTTAATAGATGCGATAACAAAGATCAATATGGTATACACCTCTGACCAATAATCTAGTTTCATATCAACTTCAAACTTTTTTAATGGTCTGTCATTATGAAGTTCATGTTAAATAGTTATGTTCTATTTATTGTCATTGTGTGTCAGTGTCATATATTTTCTCTTGTATTTCTTGCGATCAATAATAATCGTGTTTACCTAATTTGATAATGCCAAGTAATTTAAATGCATGACAAGAATGCTGGCTCTTACTTTGCCCAGAAGATAAGCATATGCTTTCAACGGGGCAATGCCGCCAGCATTCTGGCCACTTTTCCGTCTACCAAAGGCTTAATAGGATTAAATTATTTATAAGTATTTTTTGAAAATAATTAGTTAGTTTTTAAGTTTTTATGTTAAATTTGTATATTTATTTAAATGTAAATTTAGTTTTAAAATATTAATTAATCAAAAGGAATATTATATTAATTACAAATACTTATTAAATACTATTAATGCATTATACAATTATTTTTTGTGAAGCAACGTTTTCACGTCTGACGTGCAGCCCTACGACTGACATGTTTTTTTTTTAACTCAGGTACACTTCGGAGAATTTTGTAATAAAAGTCTTTCTTAATTTCAGTAATTTCCTGTGAATATTTCAGATTAAAAAAATCTGATTATAAATTTTACAGATTTCATATATGTATAAATATGAATATAATTGGGCACTTGTATTTTGAAGCACGGTATTTTAATACTTTCAAACTTAAATATCTTTGAAACTCAATTACCAAAGTACACGATATTTTCACTGTAAAATCTATAATTTATTTTTACCTATTGGTACAAGTTTGAACCGTTAAAACTAAAATAAACTAATGGCCTGATCTCCATACATACTGAATGATCTTAAACAGACGCCACCAATTTTTCCAATATTTCTCTTTATGAACCTTTCTCGGACTTCAACGAATATTTGAAAATAAACAATTAACCCTTCTCGAGTTAGCTTGCTTCGCTTGAATCACCAACATAAAAGTTCTACTTTGTGATGACAGATGTATGGGTGGATGTTTGTTACTCTTTCACGCAAAAACGGCTGAACGATTTTGGGTGAAATTTGGCACACAGATAGTTTAACCTGGACTGAGCATAGGATACTTTTTATAATGGAAAATGTTAGCTTCCCGAGGGATCGTCAAAAAATATTTAAAATTAAACGGCGGCGGCGCCACCATCGTCACAGAGATAAAGATGTGATATATTATCTCAGCTGTTATATTTTTCATTTTTAAACGCTGACGAAGTAGAAACACCAACCTAGTCCAGTACTGTATATTCCAAAGGCTAAGTGGGTGGTTTTATGTGAATTCATGCGAATGTATAAGCCTAGTAATTTGATTGAACATCAGCTAATTAGTGCTTATATGTAAGAAGAATGTAGAATATTTTTCAAAAAAAAAATTTTTAATGTTAACTGTTTCATGGAAACCGTATAGCGTCATCTCTGTCTAACACAATCTAAATTTTCATGCCATCCTTTTCCCTCGTGTGTTGTCAGCTCGATTGATACAGGTGCATTTTATGAACACATGCAGTATATGTTAGAAATTCACATAAATTATGATAATTCAAATTAATGTGCGAGAAGTATATTTATTTATACTAGCTGGCGTCCGCAACTTCGTACGCACTGTAGTTCGTTTTTTTTTTTACAATTTTTTTGACCTCGGTAACATAAGTAGGCATGTCATGTACAATTTCCTTTTTTGAAAAAATATTTAATGTACCTACAGACATGGCTCGTTTACGATTTTGTTATATGTATAGATATATTATACGTTCAAATTTACTACTTATTTATTGTTTTTTGTCTAGATATATAACCAATTATAATAACAATATGTGGGGGCAAGATTGTTTAAAGAAAGAAAGCATCGAGTGAATGAATTCGATTATGGTCTATGGTGTATTGTTAATGATAGCTTACGTTTTTTTCCGACATCTTTAATTATCATCGTCATAATATATCTCTTATTTTTCAGAGTACTATGTGCATGCAACCGACCTTGCTTGCATGTCGGATTAAGTTTTTTGTCACTAGAAGACAAGCAAACGATACGCTTTGATGATGCAATGCTTCTAAGAAAACAAAACATTTTAACACAAAAGTGAGTAAGGGCAGAAAAGAAAGTATTTTGACATCCCTAACAGATTTCTTAAGTTGTGCTAGTTAATAGTTGTAAGCTGTTCTGTTACAAATAACATTTAAAAAAAAAGAATCCAAAGTTTTCTATGGTACGAAAGAAATTTATAAAGAGAATCGAAGAAAATCTAAGTAAATCCTGATGAAACATTAGTATAGGTTATACAGTAAGAACATAGGTTAAAAACCTTCGAAACAATTAAAAGGGGGCGAAGCCGAAAGCAAAAATAAGTTTTATAACAGTTCCTTCAGCGTAATCCCTGTTACGGCTCTCAAGCGTAGATATCTAATTAAATAAAGCCATAGAAAAGTGTAGCCGGGGAATTACTACTTTGTCAACAAGGCTTTGGTTTCAAGCTTTCATACATTCCGTAACAAAGAAAGTTAACTGTAAAGTGTACATCCAACTGGAGTACATTTTGTTTGAAAACTGCAGTCACTTCTTTTTCTATTTTTCCTATAATACATATATTAGATTGATTAAATACACTACTATATGTTTATACTACTACTATAGTATGTATACTACTTACCTCTGGTTAAGTACTAAGTATTTACTCTTACTTACTAAATAAGTTGTAGGTAAATAATAAATGTAACATATGAGAAAAAATAATTTATTCAATCTTTATTGCTGCTATATTTTTTTCATTAAGTTTTAGTATATGAGTAAATATAACATGACCCCCTGTGAGTAAATATAATATAACATAATATATCCCTGTGACGACGGTGGCGCCGCCATGGCGACAGTGAAGCCCATTTTTTTATATTATTAGACGATCCCTTAGGGAATCTAACATTTTTCATGATAAAAAGTTTCCTATATGTTAATCCAGGTAATAAACTATATGTGTGCCAAATTTCATCTAAATTCGTTAAGCTGTTTTCGCGTGAAAGAGTAACAAACATCCATCCATCCACACTTTCGCATTTATGATATTATAGTAGAATTGCTCTTACTATGGCAATAATAATCTGGTAATAAATAATGTTATGAAGAAAATAATGTTATGTTAAAATAATAATGTTATGAATAAATTATGCCCAAGAAATAAAAATGTCTATCAATCAATGAATCAAACAATCAAACATTTATTTTGTATTATAACTTAATAAAACACAGAAATAAATGCAAATAAAACAAAAATAAATACAAAAAATAGTACTTATTCTATAACAAGCAAAATAAATTTGACAGAAATGCTAAAATCAGGTACAATAATGAACCTTGAATTTATCGATTTGAAAGGCCTTTACAAAGGCCCAGACAGACTTGCCGACATACAAAGAGGTATAAACACAGGCTATATACCTTTCAAACTGCTAATTTCATAGGCATTTCATAATACAACCTCTTCCCCTACGAAGCCAGCATGAATTAAAAAAGGGTTGATGCCCATAAGGGTTGCATGCTACTGCTAAACTTATGTAATCGGAAAATATTCAAGTTTCCATGATTTTATTATAAAAAAAAGATTACGTATTTAGAGATATTTCAAATGTAAAAGTGTGAGTATATGCTGGGATGTTTGTACCTACCTAATTTGATGACCTCCTAAATAAAGGTAGGTAAATATTTATACTTAATATTTAAATAAAGGGTTAACAAATTCCTACAGGGTAGGCAACGCACTAGCACTCCCCTTGGTGTTGCTTGTGTCCTTACGCGACGGTAACCACCTACCATCAAGTGAGCCGCCAGCCTGTCTGCCACCTTTATATTATAAAAAAAACTACCCTTCATCAAAAAAGTACTATTCCCGCGAGATCATCGAAAAATTAAAAAATAAAAACATAAAAATATATAAAAATTGAATAAATGTCTCATAATTTCATATTTATGAGACATTTATTCAATGTTATTAGATGTTAGATTCCTAAGAACAATGGCTGTTTAAATTTCCTTAACAAATAATATTATATTTAGATAATATTAATACAATATTATCTATATTAATGTTGTTATTGTTAATAATAAAACAATAATGGACACTCGACCCATAAAAACGAGATGCTCTTCGAAAACCTTTGTGTGAAGTTTCAATCTAGAGTAAAGTGTATAGACAATAAAATTTTATGTTATAACCAACTTTGGTCTATGCTGTGAACAATATCATTTTCTTTGTGAAGTTTCTTAATAAAAACAGGAAGGAATCAATAAATATTTTCACCTATTTATACAAATATAAATAGTGGTATATTATATTTTTATTGGACATCAAAAATAATAAATCACTCTTAATTATGGTAGCCTTTGCCTATTTTATATGAATTATATTAACAGTGTTAGTAATATATCAACAGACAAACACACAGACAGAGTTACTTTATGTATACAATAGATAGATATAGACAATTTACAATTTATCTAGTGTATATTATCATCTACTGTATATGATATCTTTTATTTTACTAATCTGATATGAAGAAAAACAAGTGGAAATTTGTCAGTAATATTATTTCAAAATAGTTTTATTATAATGTACGATTAAGTAACTATTTTCCGAAAAGTTTAATAAAAGCCTTTTGGGACTTCAGTACAATGGAAAATAAATGTAGCGGTCACGTGATATTTTTGCATAAAAAAAATCCTTGATACATATATACAGGCTGATAAATTTTCTAAGTAAAGGTCTCAAGAATCAATAACAATGATTAGTCTGAAAGAAAGAGTATGCCGTAAATATTGAAATGGGACCTTTAAAGCCGTATAATGTCTGCAGCATAGAAAGCGTCACCCTTCGCAAATGTCACTTGACACCAACGTTCAACCTATGTAGGTACAGTCGGCAATAAATTTAATATTTCAAATGTTTACTCGCGTGGAATTTCTTGTTTAAAAATCATTAAAAAAAACTGCTTACATTCGTTACTCAAGGCTTTTCTTACAAATTTAATTGAAATTGTTACACTTTTTCTTTATTCTTCATCCGCGTTGAAAAAGAAAATATAAGAGTAATAGCAACTGACATCGTTATCGCTGTGACGACGGTGGCGCCGTCACGCGACAATGGCGCCCAATTCTTTATATTTTTAGACGATCACTCGGGAACAGCACTTTTAAAAAAAATTAAAGGTACCTTATGTCCTTTCTTATATCCCCGAGAACATGTATGCAAAATTTCATGATGATCGGTTGAGTTAAGACTAGTTAAGACGTGAAAAAGTAGCAGACACAGACAGACAGTTATTTTCGCATTTATAATATTAGTATGGATGTACTAACAATATCTAACTTTTGTGAGTTTTTCAAGAGCTTTTACAATCATTATTTTTTATGTTAAGGTCGACAGACAGTCTGACGGTCCACTTGATGGCAGCTACCGCCGCCTATAACACAAACGTCACAGATACTGTAAGTGGGCTGCCACTACAGTAGTATTAAGGATAAGGGATAAGGTAGGGTAATCGGTTCTGGTATCTCTTACTCACTCGCTGAAACACAGCAGCAGATATGCTGTTATTTCACGGTGGTCATCTGTAAGGACCCCCTGTATCCGGTTACAGCCACCAAACCGGCTGCCTAAAGGACTGCAAAACGTAACGTGCCCTGCCGCTACTTTTCAAATCCAGACCAGACTCAACTTTGAAACGTTCTTTTCCAAGTTGACCCTGCCGTGAATCGAACCCGGGTACCGCCAGACGGGCTATCCAAAATGTGGCTGAGGAACGCATTGTGCCAATTGTGACGTGTGTAGACAATTGTGTGTTCGACTGTACTTGCAGTTCACTAATTATTGGATGCTATGCAGTATCAGTTGACATTTAGTCTACCACATTTAAACAGTAGATAATGAAGTTCTTAGCAATTACTCCACACAAGTATGTAATGGTGTTTGATAATGACATTTTACCTACATTATTATAAACTGAATTTTTCTAAGCATCTATTTTATGTGAAGGCAAACTTGACCACAAATTTCTATGGCCCACGATCCCAGGCCACCTAGACGTGACTTATTTTTTTAAAGACAAAAAGTAGGGCATTGAGTACTAATCCTATTATGAACGTATCCGCTAAGTTGGGTGATTGAAAGGTTAATTGATTGATTGAAATTAAAATATATACAGATTAATTATAGTATTCATTTATCATTTATTGATTATTATCAAGAAATGAAAAATGAATACGATAATTGCTTATTAACCTCAACTTTTCAACCGACTTCAAAAAGGAGGAGGTTTTCAATTCGACTGTAGGTTTTTTTTGTAGGTATATTTGTTAAGCGTTTATTCCGCCAATTATTATGGATAAATTTTCATGATTATTTTTTTGTTTGGTATATCATATTTCAGAGGTGCTCCCATATAAATCAAAAACCGACTTCCACACTATACCCTCTGACATTTAGTCATAACGCGATTAAGTCCCTACACGCATTAGGTACACCTATCTAAAAACATTTATACTAAGTATACGTATATTTTTAACTTTAACTTATTCGAATGAATTGTTTACAATAACTTGATAGAATATGTTTGAATCCCGACACATCTTACACTTGTAAAGATCAAAGTTCACGACCGTAAAACTGCTTCAATCACTTCGATATGTTCGGAAATAATATTTCATGTAACAAAGGGTAAGGTTCAAGTCAACTGAGGAGCCCTTTTTTCCCGCCTTTTTGTTCAACAACTGTAACAGTAGGTAGGGTGACATAGAGCTAAAAACTCATGGAAATGTCATTAGACGCCCAAAGAGTACCAGTACTGCTACTCAACTCAACTACTCATACTCAACTACTCACTAGACTTACACAAATTGGTATTTTTTTAAAGATACAAAACAATTACGGAATAATTCGGTTTGAATGATCTATCAAAGTGATGTCATATCTACCAACTTTTTGGTAGATCTACCAATTTTCACTTCAGTCTACCTATCTACCACCCTAGACCTAAAAACTACCTATTTTTTTAATTAGTTTGACATATCACCACTAAATTATTTTTATATCGACGAGCGACGTTGCGATGTGTTGCGTGAGCCATGCGACTATGCGTCAAGCATACATAGAGTCCAGGCTATAAACCACAAAAAAAAAACGTCAGCAACAGTTCGCCGTTCGCGCCCATAGACATTATTATACTCTTCTGTGGCCCATTCCCGGTTGGTTTGTTGCAGTCTGCGGAATCAATGGTGAATGGTGAATCTTTGCTCCTGTTTTGTGTTGTTTTGTTGTTAAAACTAAATAACTACGTATTAACGGTGCTGATTGCTGTTTTTTATGTGTTGCGTGCATTTATTTATATAATGGATTCTGACAGCAGCGAAAGCGATGCACAGAGTTCTGGGTTAGGAACTCCGCCACGAAAAGCTAGAAAAAGGCACTATGACCAAAAATATTCGAAATTATGGGAGAAAGACAAGGAATTTGCAGGTTGGCTTCAAGAAAGTACTAAGGGTCAAGGATATTTTTATTGCAAATCATGTAGATGTGATCTTAAGTGTGCTGGTGGAAGATTTATTCTAAATAAACACGCAAATAGTTTAAAGCATGTAGCATGTGTGAAAGGTGAACTTCTATTCCATGGTTTTATGCTCAGTTTATATTGAATAATTAATTAAAATTTTACAAACGAAATTACTAACAATCAATTAATTTATCATTGAGTGTTTATGATTGTGCATGTATATATTTTAAATCCTAATTTTACGCAATTTCGTTTTATCTATTTTTTTAAATATATAAAACACCAGTCTTTTAAAAAGTTAAATACTTGTTTTCAGGTATAGCAAGTCAACTATCAATCACCCAGTTTGGGCACTCAGTCAAAAAATTTAGAGAACAAAATTTTGAATTTAGAATATGAAAAACAAAACCATGTACCAATTGAAGAAATATACCTTGGTGGCAATGTTATTTCCCTGTTATTGAAACAAGACTTTGTGGCTAGAATGAATGAAATGGAAATAGTACAGTTTAAAGAAAAATGCATTCTCTTTTATATGGAGAGTGTAAAACAAATAAAGCAGCGTTTTTGTTTTAATGAAAAACAAAGATTAAAATGTCTTAAATTTATAAATTCTAAACATCATTGAAAAACATGCAGTCACAACTATTGCTCATTTAGGAGTTCAGTTTCCAGGCAAGTTAAACATAATTAATTATTAATGTTGTCCACTCTAGAATATTTTTTTTATTTACATTACATTTTTATTTTTAGGACTATGCCCAGAAAACATGACCGAATTGGACCGAGAGTGGAGATTATTAAGAAACATGACATTTCATTTCACAGAAAAAAACGTGGATCCTACACCTGAAGAATTCTGGAAGCATGTTTCATCCATTAAAAAAGGAGACCAGTCTCCAATGTTTCCCCTGCTATGCGAATTCGTGAGAAAATTACTCGCACTTCCACATAGTAGCGCCAACGTTGAGAGATTGTTTTCTGTAATTAATAATATGAAAACCTTCCAGAGAAATAGAATTTGCACGGAGACTCTAGAGGGATTGTTACATACTAAAAGATTCATAGCAAACAACGGGCAGCCTAGCGCCGAACATTTAAAATTTTTCAATAAAAATATGTATAATTTCCAAAAATAAACGTTTTAAGAACAGTTCATGCATTTTTAATCTTAAAAAATCTTCTAAATTGAGGTGGTAGATCTACCAATTTTGCATTTTACATTCTACCAACTTCTCCCAACATTTGGCACATAATCTACTAATTTTCTAAAATTCGAGTTAGCAACACTGTATCAACCGGAGCTGACTGACTGACACATAAGTAAATACATTGTGTATCTCTAAGTAGTCTGTGGACATCATTTCAAACAATAAATTAAAGTTATTTCCGTTAGACGTATAGTCTATACCTTTCTATAAAATCATTAACTCTATGGAAAAATGTAGTCAAATCACAGGCGGTTCTAGTTTGAATTATGATAGTTTTTGCGATGACAACGCTGAGTTTATGAGGTGCTTTCCCGACCTTCTCTGCTGCTACGCTCAATTTCACATTCTTTTAACGTTATATGAATAACTACTGAAACCACAGTCAACGAATATTTATGGTATTTTAGGTATTTTATGTCTGTAAAATTAATTTCTTTGACAGCTTGAAAGTAGCAATGGAACAAAGAACAAAAGTGTAAATTTAGTTTATGTTAAATTTGTGTATTTGTCTTTGGCATCGTAGCTCCCAAACAGATGGACCGATTTTGATATAGTTTTTTTTTTAACTGGATTTCTATAAAGCTGACGTGTCCGGGATTGTTCTTAGCTATAATTTATGAGGCAGATCTTCAAGCGTTTGAAAGCCATCAGTCCATTTCATACTTGACGAAGGGATTTCACTAACTTCCACATATTCGATCGATGTGAAATTTTGTACTGTTACTTATGTATTATTTCCACGACATGGTCACCTTGACCTGATGCTGTAGCACCAAATACTTTGCGGGATACCCAACTCTAGCAACTTTCAGCAGATATAGCGTAAGTTTGCACTCGTAGAAATCGGGGGTTTGTTTATAATTTTATGTTTACTCTTGTGTTGCAGTACTCTATAACAGCGTAGAGGAAGATAAATATGTATATATTGTTCGATGGAAAATATAATTGCTTTATTTGCAGCAAGTCTATTGTTTTCCAATTATTTCATGCCGGTTCATCCTTTCTCTGTGAATACAAAATTCATGGAGCAATCGGCCGCCGCATTGCTAGTGTGTTGTATCGATTGCGCTAAGTGGCTTGTATTATAAAAGAGATTGCACATGAACCTAATTTTGCGCATAAATAAACATTAAACATATAGGTATTTGACAAGTTAAAGAGATTAACTATTAACTACTAATTAACTATTAACTAGTGACCCGCTTCGGGGTTCGCATGTATGCAATTTTTAAATTATATACACAATTCTTTCTCGTTTTATCGTATTTTCATTAGTGTAAACCGTTGGGTATTTCAATATCCGTTGGGTAGTTAAGAAGAATAACATGGCCTTTAATTATATTAACGAAAATTACAAAATCTAGTAAAAGAAGTTTTTTTTTTGCTGATGGTCCACTTGTTGGTAGGTGGTTACCGTCACCTGTAGCATAAGCAATGCCATAGCTCAGGCCATAGGTTGTCTGTGCCACAGGTGCTGCTGACTATAGTACGAGTAGGATTGAGAATAAGGAATTGGGAAGGGATAGGGTAATAGGCTCCAAAAGTATTTCCTTTGCGTACCTACATATTATTATATCGTATGTATGGGCAGCCATCGCTTTATTGGCGAGTATACGGAATCGATCTAACTTCGACCTTTATTCCAACCTGGCATGTAAGCGCCCTAACTACTGAATTAATTAACAAGACCTTGCAAATATCACGAAATCGTAACAAAAGAAAATGACACTTACGCCTGTACGTATAAAGCTCATTAAATGTTAGAATTATAAAACCTTTAACAAAGATGTAATAAGCTGTCAGTCATTTCTACTTTAATGACGTAATCGTTGTTCGGAGCGTGAAATTAGGCTAGTAGTGCACCGTGGTGGTTCTTATTATTTTTATTTTTTGGAACCGTATCTAAAAAGCAGTCGAGAAACATTGTTTTATTCCTGAATGCTAAGATCATGGCAATAAGGTTAAAAAATAATATGTTTAGGAAAATATCCTTTGCTGTCATAGCCGGCCCTTAGATAGTGTTTTGATACGGCCACAATACTTAGTGCTAAGAGCCAAGCTAGAAAGAAGAAGAAGAAAGAAAGAAAGAATTTTATTCACGCAACACAAAGACACAAACATAATACAAAAACCACAAAACAAAAATTATTATAAAGGTAAAAGATGTGTGTGTCCTCTCGGCAGTGAATCGGTTACTGGCTCAGCATTGTGCTGAGGTGCCCGATAAGCACCTGCAGCGCTGATTTTCAGCCAGCACCGTTTGGGACTCACTACACAACATAATTATTCTATACACCAGAGGTGGCCAACTTGATTAGACTCAAGATCTACTGTTTACTTACGAAACCCTGTGCGATCTACCAATTACATACTTCTTGAAATCCTAAATGAAACAGCGTAGTTCAGTACACAATTATGTAGTATTTTTTTATTTTATTAAGAGGGAAAACATAAAATGAAAATTATTCTTTGTATTAGTGTGAGCATTGCGTCTGAGCATCTTCCGCTAGATTAGCAAAATCAGGTTTGTAGTTGGAAATTGCCAACCTTAAAGAATCCAATGTATGAATGTCTGTCAAGCGAAAACGGTATTTATTTTTTGTTTGTTTTAAATAGGAAAATGCTGACTCACATAAATATGTTGAATCAAAACACGAATGCAGTTGTTCAACACATTTCTTCAAATATTGATATTTCTCGTTGGAAACCAATGCCCAGAAATCTAGACCTGAGGATAACCTTGCTTTTAGAAATATGTCGCGGCGCAGAGTAATAATTTCGTTTTGAAACTTCATGTAGTCAATTTGAAATGTAGGAAAACAAAAGAGAGCTATACTGCGTAAAAGAGAAGATAAATAACGTGACGGAACGGCAATTGAAAAATGATACAAGATGATGCGTGCAGCAGTTGGTGATTACGTTGCAGTCTGTTCTACGTATTTATATTTTTTGCCTTGCCACGATCGACTGGACTAATAGTCGCGATCGACTACTTTATACAAAACACAAACAACTGAGACATTATTTATATACGGAAACAAACAAATCAAACAACTGAAATACATAGATAAATAATATTAAAAAAAAAGAGAAAATAAAAAAACAAACAAAAAAAAAACAGGTATAACAAAGTACTTATATATATACACAATACAAAGCTTCAATTAATAACTAAACAATGAAAAAAAAAAAAAGAAGAAAAAATACAAATACTCGCTTAATGACTGATCCTAGTGAACAGGAGTATGGCATGCTATCGCAGTTGGCCACATTGTAAGCGACGTGCCAAGGCAAATGTCTATATTAAAGCAAAAGAGACCTTGAAAATTTGTTTACATTCTTTGCGTTGTCTCGTTAGCCTTGCTTTAGTTAGTCATCAAGCAAGTCTCTTTTCCTGAGTATATTCCCCTATATTCTACTCCCTTTGTATATTCTACTCCCTTTGTATATTAATCCTCATGATTAACGGGCCTGTTCAACGCCTTAATTTTTTTAAGTGCAAACAGTGACACCCTCTATCAGTGACACTTAATTGTATGAAATAAGCGCCATATAAGCTTAAACGAATAAGCTTAAATTTCGTCAATAGTTCGTTAAGATGTTAACAGATGCTTAGTTTTCACTTCTGACATGCATGATTTTTTTTTCTTTTGCAGTGAAATCTACAAATAATTATAATGGATTAAATTTAAACAACGATATGATTAAACAGCACCTTAATGTGAGACTTATGATGTTTATAACGGCCAACGAATAAAGGAAAGTGCAAAATTAATGAATATTATGAGAATAAATGAATTATGAAAACAAATGAAACACGCATTGTTCTGGATTTGAACAAAAGGCTTGCGTGCTTCCTGAAATATGAAATTCGATTGTTGATCTGGATTTGATTTGTTTCGTTCGTTGTTATGCTTACCTGGTATTTGCGAGCGTATTGTGTTTTAAAGGATTTCGTAAAAGTGTTGTGTCGACGAGAATATGAATTCTAGGGAGAGATATAATAATAAATGTTTTTTGGTATACCTATAATATAGACTCAAGTAAACAGTCAACAGGCACGCTGCAGTCATTTAGGAAGCCCGTCTGGCGACAGTAACCACCCCCTTACAGAAGACCACCGTTAAATTAGAGCAGGTGTGATGTTATGTTTCGGTGAGTAAGTTTTTTTTTTATTATTATTTTATTGGAGATGGGTTTGCTCTAGGCCTACAACCAGCTGTGTAGCAAAGATGAGGCCTATGATGAAGCGAGCTCGCCTAGAAGATTCCTATTTACTCGAACTTTGAAAAGATTTGGGTTATATGAGCTCGGAAATACAAACGCTGGCAGGGAGTTCCAAATCTTGGCAGTGCGCATTGTAAAGGATGTTTCAAAGTGCTTGGTCCGAAAAAGAGGGATTTCGACAAGATGAGGATGGTAACCAGCCGTACGTTTGTATGTCCGATGGTGATAGCAGAGCCTATTTCCCTACCCTAATAATTCCACTATGGTAAGCAGCGCAATTGCAGCCCCTATGTTTTTGTTAGTGTTGTGCTTTTCTTTGTAGCAGTAGCTACCTTTTTTTTTTTTTTTTTTTTCCATGAGGAGGGGAAAATCCATTATGGACGTGTGCCCGACTCTCACGGGCTAAAAACCTCTCCTCCAATACCGCTCCTTATGCAGTCGTCCGGGACTATGTATTATTTCTTCGGACGACAACAGAGCATTCAGCCTCAATCCCACGCTCATGCCTTTCCTTCACTTTCATCACAGAGGTGATGTAAGCTGCAATACGATTCCAGCACTCTTCGCTTTGTAGCATAACTTCGACCATGTTCTCCTTGCTTATATGCACTTTTAGATCCTTAATCATTTCTGCTCTCTCCGGAGAGAATTTTGGGCAGGCAAACAACGTGTGTTCCGCGGTGTCTACATTAGGACAAAACCAACACGTGTCCGTTGCAGATTTGCCGATCCTTCTCCGAAAGGAGTTAAAGATCCCGTGGCCTGACAGGCACTGTGACAAGTAATAGTTCAGGGATCCGAACTTTCGTTGGTGCCAGATCTTTATGTCGGGCAAGATCATCCTGGTCCACTCTCCTTTGCCAGGCTTACTCCATTGGTCTTGCCATTCTGTGAGAGTTTGCCGTCTGGCCTCCGCTTTTAGTTCACCTGTGCGTCGTGCTGCCCTAAACAGACGGTCTGTCTCGTCAATGATCATCTCAATAGGTATTATACCTGAGATGGCCATGGAAGCTTCATACGAGACCGTTCTATATAAGCAAGCGACACGCAGCGCAACGAGCCTGTAGCAGCTTTTTAGCTGGGCCCTTGCTTTGGCAAACTTCAACCCCTGACTCCATACCGGCGAAGCGTAGCATAGGATTGACTTCACAACTCCTGCCAGCAACTTTCTTTTGACAGTTTTTGGACCGTCAATGCGTGGCATTAGTCTCCCTATCCCTTGGCAACGTGCCGCTGCTCTGTTCGTTATTGCCCGGATATGTGGTAAAACTGTGGCATAAGGCGGGATCCAGACATTGCCCATCCTGGAATATCATTATCCCACCATCCAAAAAAGCTACACCTCCAAAAAACGTACAAAGTCAAAGGTCCAGTCCTCCGGGACCACTAGAGGAAAAAGACGTAGAGTCACAAAGCTGCGATTTCTCCAAATAAATTTGAATAATTGCCGCAATGCTCAGGATTTGCTGTTCTTGGAGATGAGGGAACTCCAAATTGATGTTGCGATTATCTCCGAACCCTACAAACCTAAGGACAACTGGCTTATTGACACGACAGGCAAAGCCGCAATTGTCACTGGCGGTTTTGGAGACATAGAGCTACTGGGCAGGGAGGATGGTTTTGTGTACGCTAGGGTCGGCCAATTCGTCGTCTACAGTTGCTACTTCTCTCCAAACGCTAAACCCGAGAAATTCGATGAGGACCTGCAAAAACTTAAACAGCATATCGCGAGAAACAATTTGCCTAAAATAATCGCAGGTGACTTCAATGCAAAGTCACCAGAATGGGGGGCAAACAAGCAAGACTGGAGAGGCCGACTTGTCGCCGAATTATTAGCGACCTGCAATTTAACAGTTGGGAACACAGGCAAAAAACCAACATTTATAAGAAGAGAATCCGAGTCGATCCTGGATATTACCCTTGCCGACGATCTGGCAATAACATTGATGAGGAGGTGGAAGGTCCTTGATGTGGAAACACTGAGCGATCACCGCTATATAACCTTCTGCATCTGCCACGAAGCAGAGGCTATTAGAAAGGTAAAAACGGGCTGGGTAGCCAGAAAATTCGAGAAGGACACCTTTACCTCATGCATAGAACTCACCGCCTGGAAACCTGCACCGAAAAACCCAGAACTATACGCGCAAAATGTCACAGCCCTGCTAACAAAGTGCTGCGATGTTGCCATGCCCAAGAAATCGAACCAACAAAGCCGCAAAGAGGTATATTGGTGGTCACCAAATATCACCAAACTTCGGGAAAAATGTGTCAGAGCTAAGAGGGCTCTTAAAAGGGCACCCAGTGAACACAAAAGCGAGCGCACTGAAGAACTAGTCGTTGCACGCTCGAATCTTGGTAACGCCATTCAAGAAGCAAAATACAACGCTTGGAAAGAAACTCTTGAACAGCTAGACCATGATCCATGGGGAAGAGGGTATCAAATTGTTACCAAACGACTAAAAATGCCACCGTTGACAGATTCTCTCGACCCTGAGAAGGTACGACAAATTGTAAATGTGCTTTTTCCGGGAGATGAGGATCTGAATGATGTGGAGTTGCCAGCAGTTAAGGAGACACCACCAAATTGGACTCAGAAGGAGCTAGAAACGGCTCTCTCTCGACTAAAGTTGGGTAAGGCACCTGGGCCGGACAACATTCCGGCCGTGGCGGTGAGGGCTTTCGGCGAGGCATTCCCGGATAGTATGCTGGACCTTATGAACACGTGTCTCAATCTGGGATGCTTTCCAAAGACATGGAAGCGTGCCAAACTGGTACTGCTAAAAAAGCCAGGAAAGGAACATTTAAGCACCCCAGATGCTTATCGTCCGATATGCCTGCTCAGCCATATGGGCAAGGCTTTCGAACGTCTTATCGCAGACAGGCTGATCACAGATCTCCAAGGAAAATGGGATCTTGCGGACTCGCAGTACGGCTTCCGGAGGGCACGGTCCACTGTCGATGCTCTAGTGGCTGTTTGCAGGGCGATAGATCACGCTCGAAGTGGTACCCGGCGCACGCGAAAATTCTGTGCCGTCATCACTCTAGACGTGAAGAACGCGTTTAATTCTGCGAGGTGGTGCTATATCCTGGCAGAGCTTCGAGCCAGGAAAATCGAACCATACCTGGTCCGACTTATAGCCTCTTACCTGGAAAATAGAAGCATCGAATTTGTGCACCGAGAGGGAACTGAATCTGCTAAGATTAGACGCGGTGTCCCTCAGGGATCCGTTTTGGCCTCACTGTTATGGAATGTCATGTACGACGGAGTCCTGAGATTAAACCTCCCTCCGGGCGTGAGTGTCATCGGTTTTGCGGATGACCTAACATTGATAGTGTCCGCAAAGCATGAGGAAGGGGTTATGGCCAGGGGAAACATAGCAGTGAGACTGATCGGAGAGTGGATGACCGAAAGGGGATTAATGCTCGTGCCCGAAAAAACTGAGGCGATGGTGGCGACAGGCAGAAGGAAGCACATACCAATGCACTTCACAGTACAGGGCCAAAGGATAAATCCTGCTGGCACAGTCAAGTGCCTGGGGGTGCCCCTTGACAAGTCAATGTCCTTTCTACCACATATCCGGGCAATACTAGCAGTAGCTACCTACCAACTAGCGAACAGTCAACCTGTCTGTCCAGTTTAACTAAAAAAATATGATAAACAGTCAGTTGATATCACTGTGCAAATATATACTTCAATATAGCAGCAAAATACTCCCAGCACATAATATTTTCCTCAAAGTAACGTTTTAGTAACGACATTTTAAAAGCAGACATAGCAACGGTGTCCATCTATTTGCCCCATGTTGTGGGCCGAGTCCATTCTAAAGTATAGTTTTAATTAACCTGTCTAGGTTGAAAATGAACAATATGTCAGGATAAGGGCGTACCAACAAGTCGTTTTGGGATATTTGTATGCGGGTTTTATTGGGTTTAGATATACGGGTCCGTCCGCAAATGACTTGCCGGTCGATGCTCTGAACCGTATATAAAACTCGGACTTTACGGTTTTGTGGTATCTACTTTAGAAGTTCTAGATGTGGCTTGAGTGTACTTACTAATATTTTTAAACAAAGCATATCTCGTGACATATTTGGAATTTAAAAAAAAATCACATCATGCATAACTGCAACATATGCAGTTGCTAAATTATAAGAACAAATTATGAAAATAATTCGTTCATTTTGCCAGTGTTCATACCTTACTTACATTGTGACGAAATGTCGCCACCTAGGTGTCTCTGTGGTTTATGTTTAGTAATGTAGATAATTCATGGTTTAGAGATTTAATAAATTTAATTAAATAATAAATTTATTTTAATCCAAAGTTTTGTAAAACGAAGAATAACGTTTACTATACCATCACGCTTTTACTGAATTTGTATTGGGCTGCTATGAGAACATCTTATTTACACTATTTTACTGCACAACCATACAGTATTTTCTTGTATAATACAACATTATTTGAACATAAAGAAAGTTCAAATTTTGAAGCTCAAGTTCATAAGTTGAAAACATTTATGTTTTTGTTAAAAATAAATACAAAATTTTAATACTACTTCTATGCTTAGCGAAACCGTCCGAGCCACTTCCAGATTCTATAGATTCACAATAATTTTCTCGGGTTACATCGTATAGACTGAATTATTGAAACGTTTATGTTGGTTAAGAGTATCCGTGGATGTGTTGTGTTGTCAGCCAGAAAACTGTATCGTCCGAACCTGTGAAGGTTTTATATTGCTGTTTCATTTCAACTAGCTACTGTTTAAGTATATTTATTTATTTATTCATTTTTTTTTCAAACATTTCAAGTCCCTAATTAAAGGCAACAACAACAAAAAACAAAAGACAATCATTGACTCATAAAAATTATTAGGCTAAGAACAATTAATTAATAATAAAATCTGGAAACTGGTGAGTGGGGCCTATACAATAGTATGCCTCATTATTAAGATAGTCAGTCCTGTCCGCAATTATGCCCAGAATATCTCAATATGAGCATTGATTTTTTTGAAACCATGTGTTATTACTGAGCAACAAATGACCTCATAATTTCCTATTTGATTCAAATATATCAGAACAGTTATAGTCCAATTTATATTTTACTTTTTTGATACGATTTTTACTAGTGGAAGGAGCGATTAGCGAATAACGTTTGTGTAAATCATTAGTAAAAAAATGTATCATTGCGGCGAAGGTGGGGCGGGTCGCTATCGCTAGTTAACCATTAAACTTTGTACTTTTTGACTTAATAACTACGTTCAGTTACTTTCACATTACTGAACTAGACGTCCAGTAATGTGAACAGCCATGTGGTAATATAGGTATTAGGTACCTATCATCAGTATCGCTAGTAATCGAAGTCCTTGTTGTGAGCTTAATTATAGAAAACAGCGTGCTCTGCCCTTATAAAATTATAATTTTGAAAGTAGTAATTTAGCATAAAATATAACACACATTGCCAGCCCAAAACACATATTTCTTCACTCAATTATATTATGTTTTAATGCTAAAGCTCTCCGCACCCAAGTTAATCTAGTGCGACTAATGTAATTACGTACTATGGAGTAGCCCGCACATTAGTGATGAGGTGATGTCTATGTGGATTGTAAACTTATCGATAAAAAAATTATATAGGCATAAATTGCACACCTTACAGATGATCACCGTGCAATAACAGCAAGTTGCCTTCAGGGCCCGGTCAGGGCTTCATCTTTTCGTAATGGACTATTTAACTGGAAACCTGATTCTTGCAAGTGAGTTGTGACAGATTCTATTAGTAGAAAATGGTGGAAATGTTTTATTGAATCTTACCAGTTCTTGAAAAAAAATCTTTAGGTATGTAGGATGGGTTATTGTTGGTTTGCCACAAAGTTGATTTGCCACACTTTTGTATTTCCATACATTGAAAGTTAATTCGCCACAAAAAAGTGTGCCAAAAATATTTATTACTTTCCGCAGTATTATCATTTATTTAATTATAGTGTTTTTATAGGTGAATACATTCGCCTATTAACAAAAAAAAAACTATTTCAAAGATTCTTCTAACAATTTTTTCATTGAGCTTCCAATACGTACATAATCTGTTTTAGAAATTTTCCTGCTAACGAAGCCGCGAGAGAAAGCTAGTTAGTTAATAAATTACAAGTAGTTAATAAATACAAATTAGTTAATAATTTATTAAACAGAAAGGTAAACTGAAAGTTATTAACTAAACATAAAGAGAGGTCTAGGAAAGAGACGTTTCGTTCCATACTATATTTTCACATATAAAATCAAAATATGTCGATATCGACATATGTATGCAAAATGTTTCGCCCATCCCTGTTTCTTTTGTACTGCACCAGCTCGCACACTCGTTACGAGTCTACATAAGCGGATAATTTTTTAATATGCATTCTTTATACGTGTTTTTCGAGAAGCTGAATAAAGTCTAGTCCGAGAGATACTTATATTTTATTCATAATTTAATCATTGTTTAAAGCAGAACGTTGTATGTATGTACTTTTATTTTAATTTCACCATTTTCTTTGAAATTTAAATAAATTTTACTTTAAAAATGGACTTTTCCTTATTATTTCAATGTACTATAGTATTTTATTTTAAAGTTTTCACATAAGTAATTGAGTCTAACAGCATTAAAAAATAGCCAATTTTGTGGATAACTCTTACTAGATCATAGTTGGAATAGACTAATTTTTGACCTCGACATCGTCAGCATACCTACATTTAAACATTTATTCAATATCTGTTGCTCATATATTTGAAACTGTATTTTTTTTTCGAAAGAAAGGTATGTCCTTTTATATATCCTTGACAATGTGTATGCAAAATTTCATGATGATCGGTTTAATAGTTAAGGCGTGAAAGTGTAACAAACGAACAAATTCACTCGCACTTATAATATTATTTTTCTAAGATATATGTGTATCTTCTAACTAAAGCCACATATCTATCTAAATAACATTAAGAATAGAATTGTCAAACTTAATTCTTCCTTAGTAATTTGACAGATAACTATTACATAGTAACATACAACTACAAAATACATGTAATTTCAAGTTATCGTAAGTTTTAGTACTAGATCGATACTACTTTTCTAACACCGTACGGACCACTCAGAACATAACGTAAATCTAACTTAACCTGTACTAACTTACTTGCCGTTCAAGTTCTGCTAACTTAATCCCAACTTTGTACGGTATAACACAATTTTAAGGATACTAAAGCGACTATAGCACGCTTAAGATGGAAGTATTCTTGCCTTTTAGTTTATTGATAGAATAAAAATAAGATGTACTTAATAATAATAAATTATAGCAAAAATACCTTTTAAAAGAAATGAGAAATTCAGCAAAAAAATGTTTATTTCAGAATTCGCAATAATAATGACCGAGTCGAAATATTAAAAATATAAAAAATATATAATCAATATAAAGCTTGACCTCGGTTTTTTATTTTATTTTATATGGTCTAAGAATAGTACCTTTTTCTGGATGAAAGATACTCTATGTCCTTTCTTGTATACCTGACAACGTGTATGCAAAATTTTATGATCGGTTGAGTAGTTGAGGCGTGAAAAAGTAACAGACAGACAGAGTTACTTTCACATTTAAAATATTAAGTAGGTATATAGTGTGGATTAGCGTTAGTGCTTTGACTTAAGATTCGGTTTTAATTTGCCATGAAGTAGTAATGGGTAAACTTACTATTTTAGGCCATTACAAAACCCATTCATTATAACTGGGTTCAGAGCCAACAGGGTCCATAATACTGTTCTGTATTATTTTTGTAACATCTATCTATATATTAAGCATGGTTTTGGAATAAATGATTGAATTGAATTAGATTGGATTGGATCGGATCGGATCGGATCTCATCTTTTCGGATCGTTTCGGATAGGATCGGATAGGATGGAATAGAATCGGATCTGATCGGATCGTTTCGGATAGGATGGGATCGGATCGGATCGGATCGTCTCGGATCAGATCGGATCTTATCGGATTGGATCTTAACGGATTGGATAGGATCTGATCGGATCGTTCGGATAGGATAGGATCGGATCGAATCAAATTGAATTGAATAATGAGACTTCGTTATTGGACATTTTGAAAATACAGTCTAATAAATAACTAATTACTAAATAGTAGGTGAAATACCGCAGTGACCTGACCGTTGATTTGTATAATATATACCATTTTTATAAGTTACCTGAAAATCTTCAAACGTTTCCACGTAACTGTCCCCTTTATGTAGGTATTGTTTTCCGTGTTTGCTTTGTTACGATTTTGTTTGCTGTCCAAACGGTACTGCGCATTTTACTGGTATTTTTTCACTTGCGATCCTAGTAAATTAAGTACTAGTATAGAATCTTGCAATATTACATAAACTAGCGACCCGCTCCTGGCTTCGCATGAGTGTGATTTTCTATAAATGATCATTCCTCGTTTAACGCTCTGTACATTAGTGAAAACCGCATTAAAATCCGTCGTTGAAACAGACGAATGAATAAAATTAATTTCATTTTTTTATTTACATCCAAAACTTCATATTATAATTCAGAAATGTCATGTTTTTTATGAGGTGGACAGCGTAGTTTATCTGTTGGTAATAGACGATTACTATGATCAATAACTATAATCATATAGTATGTAATCATATCATATAGTATGGTATTTCTCAGAAGTTTTCAAGTCTATATGTTTTTTTGGATGTTTTCAGAAAATATTTCTAATTTTTCTCTCTCCTTCTCCTTCTATAAATACTTATTATTAGAGGACAGTCCGACTGTCACTAAAAATAGTTATTATACGGCTACTCTATGGTCTTTTTTCACCAATGTTGTCAAAGTGCTGAACTCAGTGCGTCCTGCAAATACAAAATCTAACATCCAGTACTTTGTTGCAGTGAGATTAAACACCACTTCGCCAATTCAGGAAATACTGTGCTAGAACTTCGTTAGTTGGCACACAGCAGTGTGTATAATTTATTCGGCTGGCACTAAATAAATTTTAGCGGTGTCTATGTGCGCTTTGAGGCATGTCTGAAAGCATTCCCTTTGTATTTCGTCTCTGCACTTTGCTTTTGTTTTACGCTAGTAATTCTGTCAAAGCAAAATATTTATAAATTGAACTATCTGACCCGGCAAACGTTGTTTTGCATAAAAATAAAAATAAAATTTTTGGGGTGGGCCACCCTTATCTCATAGGGGTATAAAAAATAGTTTACGACCTATTCTCAGACCTACCGAATATACACGATTTTTTTTTTTTAAATCGGTCAAGTATGGTTACAAACACTGTGACACGAGAATTTTATATATATAAATCACGATTGTATTAAAATAATACGCTCATGGATATCTTTCTTCTTCTTCTATATATATAAAATTCGATGTGTGTTTGTATGTCTCCGTATGCCTCCTATAGACTCCAAATCCAGATTTTGATGAAACTTTCAGACAATCTTCAGATTAGTGTAGAGGGTGTTCCTGTGAAGTTTGGTAGCAATCGGACGAGTACAAAGCAAAAACTTCTTAATTTAAAAAAACCTAGCTGCTATGATGCACTTTACACTTCATTTTAATAGACAACACTTTTTTTAGCCACAGACAACACTTTTTTTAGCCACAGACAGATACACAGTAACACACGTCAACTTATAACACCCCGTTTTTATATCGGGGGTTAAAAATAAATTAAAATAAACAATATTATTGTATGCACAATATCTGAGTTTAAATATATATATATATATATATATATATATATATGACCTATTACGTATTGTTACCAATAAATTAAAAAAAGAACTACATAACACTCACTCCCTAAAAGGCTTTTAGTTAAAAATTTAATTTCTTAGTAAGTTTTTTGCTCGTTGCTTTGAAACGGCTATGGAGTGATGCCCAAACATTAGTATTCCGAACGCGACCTCGTATTTGCTTTGTGCAATGCCTACATATTAAAAGCTTAGATGTAGAAAACACTAGAACAGATAGATATGATTTTATCACTTCTAAAGCTAGTGGATAAATTCTAGTGTTAGCTTAACGCGAGGCTTAGCAGAGAAGTGTTATTTTTGTTACCTAATGATTTAAAGTAGAGTAACATTTAAACTTAGATAAGTGCATACTTTAAAAATACTTACTTTAAAAAGTTTGGATTGAGCAGATTTATACAAAAATTAAGAAAAAATTTAGTAGGTAAGTCACTGCCCAAAAAAGACCTTTCGTGTCACAGTAATGAAAATAAAAAGTGACAATCTCTCCGAGTACTTTATGTGCAGCATATATGCTGTTGTCTTTCGGTGAGTGAGTAAGGGATGCCAGGGCCCATTGTGTTATAGGCGACGGTAGCCACCTACCATCAAGTGGACCGTCAGCGTGTCTGTCGACTATAACAAAAAAATTATAACTATGGACCTTATAAGAAAGCTCAATGTCGCTATGGATCTTCGATCATTTGATCGAAGCTATGGATGAACTATGTTTGGGGTTACACTGCGAGATCGAATCAAAAATGAGGAGATCCGTAGACGTACGAAAGTTACCGATATAAGCCGGCGGATCAGTAAGTTGAAGTGGCAGTGGACAGAGGGCCTAGTGCGAGTTTTACTCGATCAAACGCGTCGAACGCGTAAACGTCAATTTGTATGGGAATGAAACAGCGCCACCTAGTGGCTAACGTGTAGGTCTGCTTCATTCCCATTCGTGGACGACGACCTGATAAGGGTCATATTGGAAAGTTATGGGGAGGCCTATGTCCAGCAGTAGATATCCTGAGGCCGAGATAATGATGTGATGATGATGATGATGATGAATGCCAAAAACAAAACAGTTGTACTTCTTTTTTTTTTCTGATTACAAAGATGCTTGTAATTTGTCTTGTCAGATAGGGTACGTCTTATGTTAACAAAGAAAAAAGCTTTGAAATTACATCTTTAACAACAATAGCAAAACTTTGTTTTTAATTGTTTTTAATTTATTGTATTAGGTTAAATAAAAATCCATTGAGACTTCTATGAGAAAAAAATTTAACTCTGAGTACTGCGCACGATCTCATCGAGCGCCATTGAAGTTAAATTTTAAAAGTTTTCCGTTTAAACTAACCTGCAGTAACTTTGAACTTAAAAATGCATCGAAACTCCCGATAAGTATTCAATATTATCTTTATATATTAAAAAAATATGTTCGTTTATTCAAAACCACAAATCTCCGAAAGTACTTTGTCAATCACCATGTTATTATGCATATACATGTGAAATTGAGAAAAGTTTTCCTATTATATATAAACAGCATAATTTATTATTATTTAAGGGTCCCTTACGGCAATCGAGGGTCGGGATTGTAAAAGAATTATATAGTAAACGATGCTCCACAACCTTGAAAAAAATAACACAGCTAGCCAATGAATGTTACTTTTTGCTGAAACATTCGAATTTAAGATAATGCTTATGGATAAGTGTAAAAAAAATCCAGAAAATCACTAAAAACGTGTAAATCGCACTCCCGTTTTGTTACAATTGTGTCGGTAAGTATCAAGAATTATTAAATGAATTTTATCAAATAATAAAGCTAAAACTATAAAAAAATAGATGCAATCTTCATTTCTTAATAAACATATTCCTATTTTGTGTAAAAAAATCACAAACTTGCCCAATTTTTTCGCTCAAAATCTTCATACAAATTACTATGAAGGCTATTATTATGAAATCACGCTCGGGCCACGGTTCAGTCTGGTTCAGTCGGCCATGCGCCTCCGAAGTGAGAGCACGTCGCTTTGCGCCGCACTGACAGTTCGTGATAAAACCGTGTACTTACACAAAAAATGTCAAATATGTCGTCTTTGATGTTGAAATTATAGCCCAAGAGCCCAAGGCCAGACCTTCGTTCAGTGTGACCATATATGGCAGGATTTCCACCCACATAAGAGACGACGGTAAAGGTCTACCGGGGCAACGAAAAAACAAAAAATTTGGAAAAACCCTTCCCTCCTCCCTTAAACCGCCCTGTCTGTCCGGCGCGACTCAGCCGGGTCGTGTTTGGGCTCATCGGAGACGTCTCGACGAGATAAAAAAATTGACGCCCCCCTCGGACCCCCTCAGCCGTAACTCGGAAACGACGCGACGCAGTGGGGTCATGTTTGAGCTCATCGGAGACGTCTCGACGAGATAAAAAATTTGACGCCCCCCTCGGACCCCCTCAGCCGTAACTCGGAAACGACGCGACGCAGTGGGGTCGTGTTTGGGCTCATCGGAGACGTCTCGACGAGATAAAAAATTTGACGCCCCCCTCGGACCCCCTCAGCCGTAACTCGGAAACGACGCGACGCAGTGGGGTCATGTTTGGGCTCATCGGAGACGTCTCGACGAGATAAAAAATTTGACGCCCCCCTCGGACCCCCTCAGCCGTAACTCGGAAACGACGCGACGCAGTGGGGTCGTGTTTGGGCTCATCGGAGACGTCTCGACGAGATAAAAAATTTGACGCCCCCCTCGGACCCCCTCAGCCGTAACTCGGAAACGACGCGACGCAGTGGGGTCGTGTTTGGGCTCATCGGAGACGTCTCGACGAGATAAAAAATTTGAACCCCCCCTCTAACCCCCTCAGCCGTAACTCGGAAACGGCGCGACGCAGCCGGGTCGTGTTTGGGCTCATCGGAGACGTCTCGACGAGATAAAAAATTTGACGCCCCCCTCGGACCCCCTCAGCAGTAACTCGGAAACGACGCGACGCAGTGGGGTCGTGTTTGGGCTCATCGGAGACGTCTCTCCGAGATAAAAAATTTGACGCCCCCCTCGGACCCCCCCGGCCGTAACTCGGAAACGACGCGACGCAGTGGGGTCGTGTTTGGGCTCATCGGAGACGTCTCGACGAGATAAAAAATTTGAATCCCCCCTCGGACCCCCCCGGCCGTAACTCGGAAACGACGCGACGCAGTGGGGTCGTGTTTGGGCTCATCGGAGACGTCTCGACGAGATAAAAAATTTGACGCCCCCCTCGGACCCCCCCGGCCGTAACTCGCAAACGACGCGACGCAGTGGGGTCCTGTTTGTGCTCTTCGAGGACGTCTCTCCGAGATAAAAAAATTGACACCCCCCTCGGACCCCCCCGGCCGTAACTTGGGAACGACGCGACGCAGTGGGGTCGTGTTTGTGCTCATCGGGGACGTCTCTACGAGATAAAAAATTTGACACCCCCTCCAACCTCTCCGGCCGTAACTTGGAAATAGCGCGACGCACCCGGGTCGTGTTTGGAATCATCTAAGACGGCTCTCGGGAAGGCGAATTTTTTAGAGTAGACCAAATTTCAAATTTTGGCAGTTTCGGTCTACTCGTAGGACCATGGTCAACGGTTACAGGTAGACCCTCGTGTTGGGTATCATTTGAAAGGTCTCAACGAGGGTGATCAATTGAAACTAATCCCCTCTCCCTCCCCCTTTTAAGTAAAAGTCTCCTACCCCCAATTCTTTACGAATTACAAAACAAAGACCCTAAACCAAACCAAAACAATTAACTATAGCAAATGACAACACCCAACTCACAACCGCGCCCCCACGGACTACTTGCAGACCGCAGCAGCACGCACAATCTCAATTGAAAAAATTCGTCTCCGAGATGTCCCCGATGAGCCCAAACACGACTTGGCTGCGTTGCGCCGTTTCCGAATTACGGCCGGGGGGGTCCGAGGGGGGTGTCAAATTTTTTATCTTGGAGAGACGTCTCCGATGAGCACAAACACGACCCCACTGCGTCGCGTCGTTTCCGAGTTACGGCCGGGGGGGTCCGAGGGGGGCGTCAAATTTTTTATGTCGGAGAGACGTCTCCGATGAGCACAAACACGACCCCATTGCGTCGCGTCGTTTCCGAGTTACGGCCGGGGTGGTCCGAGGGGGGCGTCAAATTTTTTATCTCGGAGAGACGTCTCCAATGAGCACAAGCACGACCCCACTGCGTCGCGTCGTTTCCGAGTTACGGCCGGGGTGGTCCGAGGGTGGCGTCAAATTTTTTATCTCGGAGAGACGTCTCCAATGAGCACAAGCACAACCCCATTGCGTCGCGTCGTTTCCGAGTTACGGCCGGGGAGGTCCGAGGGGGGCGTCAAATTTTTTATGTCGGAGAGACGTCTCCGATGAGCACAAACACGACCCCACTGCGTCGCGTCGTTTCCGAGTTACGGCCGGGGGGGTCCGAGGGGGGCGTCAAATTTTTTATCTCGGAGAGACGTCTCCGATGAGCACAAACACGACCCCACTGCGTCGCGTCGTTTCCGAGTTACGGCCGGGGGGGTCCGAGGGGGGCGTCAAATTTTTTATCTCGGAGAGACGTCTCCGATGAGCACAAACACGACCCCACTGCGTCGCGTCGTTTCCGAGTTACGGCCGGGGGGGTCCGCGGGGGGCGTCAAATTTTTTATGTCGGAGAGACGTCTCCAATGAGCACAAACACGACCCCACTGCGCCGCGTCATTTCCGAGTTATGGCCAGGGGGGTCCGAGGGGGGCGTCAAATTTTTTATCTCGGGGAGACGTCCCCGATGAGCCCAAGCACTACCCGGCTGAGTCTGCTGGTCCTCGCTGGTCGTTAATACCTGTGTTGGGGACATGCACCTAGAAACTTTTAGCTTTTATAAAATAACGAAGATCTGGCCGTCGTGGGCTCTTGCTCTATGCATACGTACGTGTGTGCGTGCGATGCGCGAGCCTCGATCGTTGTGAGGGTAACGCTAAAAACCTAAACTTCGCGCGGCGCGTCTCCGAAACCGGCCCTTAAATACTATTTGTTTGCGTAAATAATGCATAATAGACTGTATGATATATATACGTATGCATATATCGATGGTCCCTATTAACAATGTCGGTTCTGCAAAAAGACTACTGTTCAGTAGAGTAGTTCAGTTTGTTTTGATGATTAAAAAAATGCTACAATCGACAATATTAACCAAGAAACTGACTAAATAACATGATTTTCAATAAAACAAAATATTATGTACGTTAGATCTTCTTATTGTGATTCTATTTGTGTAAAAAAGTGAATTATGGTAAAAATGTATATGGGACCATCGATATTAAATGTACTAAATATTATTATGATAATTAAGGGAACTCGAATAAGATCAATTGATTGGCATATTGTTCGCAAGTAAATAGATAATTTGGTTGCTAATTACCGATGACAAGACTTAAATGGTCAAAGAGTAAAAGTCGATTAATTAAAAATCGTTAATTTATCGAATGTTTCAAACAATATTTTAATTTTAAACAAGAAATACTAGAATAAATAAGAAGAGTGCCAATCTTTTTAAATATTTTTCTTTCCCGCAAAGTAAAATTACAAAAGAGTGCTACTTCTTAAAATTATGTCTAAACTTAGAGAACTAGCTAGTTGACGTTACGACTGTATTTCAAAAAGGTTCAACTTTTCACTGGGTCGCGCAGGCAGCGGCAAAATTTACGATTTTTGTAACATTTACAACCGTCGTAAACTATGCAGAGAGTAGCAGATCCACATTACATAAGACCAGCAGTAGGTAAACTAAGATAGATATATAGACAGACAGTTGTTAAGGTTGTATAGCACTAGACAAAAAAAAGGAAAAGTGTCTATGTCAGTTGCTATGTACTGGTTGTCGTTATTATTCCTTCAACAAGACTGTCAGTTAAATTATAACTAAATATAATAATATAAAATACCTCGTAAAACTATTCTAAAAGTGTACATAAAGTAAACTATAAGTGTCCTAGGAGTGTTGTGTTTAATAGACAATATTTATTGTGAATATAAAATTCATGTGCGACGACCTGACTTCATTTCCACTTATCAACTGGTAAGACTCTGCAACTATATTAGGTTCTGTGCCCTGCCGGAAGTAAAAGACGTTCGTCATGGATTTTTCAACAAAAATTGAAATAGGCAAGTTAGCAGGAAAGGAAAATTGGGCTACCTGGAAATACAAAATTTCCATAATGCTAGAAGGCACGGAAGGTGCTATAGAGGCAGTAGAGGGTAAGCTTAATAAACCAGTCCTTGCTGATGGAGCAGGTGATACCGAAATAAGCACCTATAATATTGCTTTAGCAAAGTATAGGCGGACTGAAAGCGGTGCTCTACTGATGCTTACGACAAACATGACAGAGGATACCTTAAAGAAAGTTATGAGGTATAGGACAGCACATGAGGTTTGGCAAGAGCTTCATAGACTATTTGACGGGCAAACGGATGATAGAGCGTATAATTTATGCCTAGAGTTTTTCGGGCTTCAGCAGAGAAAGGAGGACGACATTCCTACCCATATTTCAAAGCTCAAAAATCTATGGACTGAATTAAAAGTGGAGATTACAAAAATAGACGCCACCGCTAAACTTCCAGAAATGTTCCTGATTTGTAAGGTCTTAGATACACTTGACGATAGGTTCTTCAACTTCAAGTCAAGTTGGCTAATGCTCAAACAGTCTGAAAGAACTATTGACAGTTTAACGAGTCACCTGTGTACGTTCGGAAGAGAATTGGTTAGTCAAGAGAGCTCACAACAAGAGATACTAGTGACTACACCTGCTGAACGAACTACTAAGAAAAACAAGGATGAGCAGCTGATCTGCAACTACTGTTCTGGAAAAGGACACAGAGTTCCTTTTCCAGGAAGAAAAGAAGTGGATCAAGGACGGGAGGCCTCCTAAACCAATTCCAAGCACATCAGCCTCAACCTCAAAGTCTAAGCAAGTGCAACAAATTTCGTTAATGGTTAATGCATGCTCAAAGAATCAAATACAGGATCGTGACAACTGGTATGTTGATAATGGAGCAACGACACATATTGCAGTAAAGAGGAATTTTTTCACTGAATTTCATGAATTTGATTCAGATCATACTGTTACAACAGCAGATGGAACCACAATACCTGCTATTGGAATGGGTTCTATAGAGGTGGAATCAAATGTCAATGGGCACAAGGAGAAAATAACCCTTAATGAAGTGTGGCTGGTACCATCTTTAACAAAAAATTTGTTTTCAACACTAGCAGCTCAAGACAGAATGCAGAACAGCATCTTTATTTCAACGACTACAGAGTGCAAATTAGATATAGAAGGCACTACAAGAGTTGTTGGAAAGAGGGTTCCATATGGTGGACTCTACAAGTTGGATATGAGGATGGTTATTCCAACAACGCAACTGCCTATCGCGGTAAATGCGATAACAGGCTCAAACCTGTTACAATTATATCACGAACGGCTAGCACATCAGGACAAAAGACATGTCATTCGGGTGGTAAAACGCGAGTTGGGCATACAGCTAAGTCCAGATAATGTGAAGTGTGAAGGCTGTATCTATGGAAAGTCTCATCGAAAGCCTTTTGGGACGAGAGATAGAGCAAAAGCTATTGGAGAGCTAATACACACAGATGTTTGTGGTCCTTTTGCTAAAAGCATGTCGAAATACCAATACTATGTACTATTTAAGGACGATTATTCGAATTATCGCATGGTCTACTTCATGAGAGAAAAATCAGAGGTCAAAGACAAACTTCTGCAAATGATCCAAGAAGCAACAAATGCTGGGCATACTATTAAAACTCTATTGAGTGACAATGGCGGTGAATTCAAAAATGAGGCAGTCCGTAAGATATTGCAAAGTCAGGGCATACAACACCGGTTAACGATGCCTTACACGCCTGAGCAAAACGGCTGTAGTGAACGTGAGAACCGAACGTTGGTTGAAGCTGCAAGGTCGATGATGTATGCGAGAGGATCGATGCCACAAATATTATGGGCCGAATTAATAAACACAGCAGCTTATGTACTTAATAGGACAGGTCCGACAAGAGTTGATGATAAAGTACCATATGAGCTGTGGCATGGGGAGAAACCAAAGATATCACATCTTAAAGTGATTGGAAGTACTTGTTACGCCCATGTTCCAAAACAGAATCGCAAAAAGATGAGCAAGAAAGCGATTAAAGGCATTTTAATAGGCTACGAGAACAACGACGGCTATCGTATCTGGGATGGGATCAAAACGATAAGGTCACGAGACATAACGTTTGAATCTGATGTAGAATTCAAAACTATAATCAATGTTCCTATTGCTGTAGAAGGAGCACCAGATAACAGGCATAGCGAACGTGTTCTTGAGCAAGAGCCTGAAAATGATGAGAATCTTGATCATGTTCTAGGGGGAGATAAAACTAGTAATGTCAGACAAGACCAAGATCAAATCGAGTATCAAATAAGGGAAAGTTCCGAATATAATGGAAATGAAGAATTTGTCGATGCAGAAGAAGGGCAGGTTGAGGTAGAAGAACCTCAAGAGCCTCGCTACTATCTAAGAGACAGATTATCCATTGCACGTCCCAAGAAGTTTGATGACTACGTATGTTTCGCTGGTACAGAAAGATTCCCTGAAACCTACAAGGAAGCAGTTGAGAGGGAGGACAAAGCTGAATGGCAGAAGGCTATGTTAAACGAACTTAGGTCTCTTGAAGAAAACCAAGTTTGGACATTATGTGACCTACCTCCAATGTGACATTATGCAAATGGGTTTTTAGAATAAAACGCCAGCCAGACGGAACAATTGACAAATATAAAGCCAGGCTTGTAGCAAAGGGGTTCAAGCAACGAAAAGGGATTGACTATGAACAGACGTTTAGTCCAGTTGCCCGAATGGCTACAGTACGAGCCTTACTAAGTGTCAGCGCCAAAGAAAAGTTACATCTGATTCAGTTTGATGTGTCTACTGCATTTCTTAATGGCAAGGTCGAAGAAGAGATCTACATGAAGCAACCAGAAGGATTCAGCGACGGCACTTCAAAAGTGTGTAAACTAAGGAAAAGCCTGTATGGACTAAAACAAGCACCACGCTGCTGGAATTCATGCTTTGAAGTAATCTTACTGTCCAAAGGCTTCACACAGAACACTGCTGATTGCTGTCTCTTTACAAAGAAAGTGAGAGATAAGAAAATCTTAATCACACTTTATGTAGACGACGGACTCGTGGCTTCGACTGATGAAGATTTGGCACAACAATTCTTAAAAGAATTAGGAGAAACAATAAAGATAACCACCAAAAGAGCATCGTACTACTTAGGTATAGAAATTGAAAGATTCGAAGACGGCTCTATATTTATAAAGCAAGAATCTCACACAAGGAAGATTTTAGACCGCTTTCGAATGTCAGATTGCAATCCAGTTTCGACACCAATCGAAAAGAGTCTGACTTCGGAAACAGGGAAAGTAAAAAACGGAGAGCCTGAGAAGTTTCCCTATAGAGAAGCTGTAGGAGCTCTTGCCTACCTCATGACGGGTACGCGCCCCGATATTGCCTACGCGGTTGGAGTGGTTTCGAGAAAACTAGAGAATCCAACAGAAGCTGACTGGTTAAGAGTCAAAAGGATATTTCGATATCTGAAGGGAACAATATCCTACGGCATTAGATATAGTGCAGACTGCGGTAGATCCATTATAGAAGGCTACAGTGACGCAGATCACGCTGGTGATGAACTGACTGGACGTTCCACAACAGGTGTTGCATGTCTTTTTGCTGGAGGAGCTGTTTCGTGGCTAAGCCAACGTCAACCATCAGTTGCGATTTCCACTACGGAAGCAGAGATTGTTGCAGCGAGCGAAGGTGCGCGCGAGTTAATTTGGCTTCAAAGAGTCTTCAGTCAATTGACGTGCTTGGAAGGCATACCAACATTGAAAGTAGATAATGAAGCTGCTATAAGACTTGCCAATAATCCTGAATTTCACAAGCGTACCAAACATATCCGAGTAAGGCACTTCTTCGTTCGGGAGACTGTGCATGAGGGTCTAGTTGATGTTCTAAAAACAAGCTCTGCTGAACAATTAGCTGATATAATGACAAAGGCAGTTCCGAGAACCACGCTCGCAAAGATAAGAGTGGAATTGGGACTACAAGACTTTTCGTGTTAGTGCAGGGAAAGTGTTAAGGTTGTATAGCACTAGACAAAAAAAAGGAAAAGTGTCTATGTCAGTTGCTATGTACTGGTTGTCGTTATTATTCCTTCAACAAGACTGTCAGTTAAATTATAACTAAATATAATAATATAAAATACCTCGTAAAACTATTCTAAAAGTGTACATAAAGTAAACTATAAGTGTCCTAGGAGTGTTGTGTTTAATAGACAATATTTATTGTGAATATAAAATTCATGTGCGACGATCTGACTTCATTTCCACTTATCAACTGGTAAGACTCTGCAACTATATTAACAGTTACTTTCAGATTTATAATATTAGAAAGTATGGATTCGAAAAAACTTACTTCGTAATATTGCGTCAATATTAAGTATATCGTCTCGCGAAAAACGTGATAGTTTTATTTGTGGGATTACAAAAGCTCAATGCATGAAATATGCGATGCGATCGCGGCCATATTCGGTGCCACGTTTTTAGATAATTTTCTAAAAACGTGGCAATAATTTTTCTACAGTAGCCGATAGAGTGCGGCTACTCGGTGGTGGCAGTACTTGCATGTTTTGGTATAGGAAATAGGGGGAAAGGAACGTGTCATAGCAAACTATTTATCAGTTAGTTTAAATTGTAATAATTTGGCTTTAGCATTAAGAAATAAACTGACTACAATTTTGACTGTAAATTGTTCCTTAAATATAGATTTATTTATTTTTTACTTTTTTGTTGCACTATTAAAAAAACGAATGGCTTACTGCTGTTTCTAGTCCAGTGACAGTTTTAGAATGTTTTGCGTTTAGTTTCACTCCCAACGGTGACATTAAGTATAAGAATCTCGAGAAAACTGAAACTTTTGTGTTACACTGACTGAAAAGAGTTCAAAAAGAGTTCAAGAAAACGCAACACATTTAGCTCTACATGGTAGCTTTACCACTCTTTTTCTACATGACTGTGAGGGAAACCAGAGTTTCTCATTTCTGCTTTTACTCCCATGTTCTCTTCTTACTTAAGATCTATTTTCTATTCCGGAATATATTCCGGAAGCTATTCCGGTATCTAATCCGGAACTGCATCTATTTGTAAAATTTTTTCACTGTTTGCAAGGAACGTTATTCCAAATGGACATCGGGTATATTACTATGTATAGACTAATCCTCCCATTGTACCCGGGCGAAGCCGGGGCGTGTTAGTCTAGGTATTTTATGGTGGCTATCCAACTTGTATAACTATCCTGACGAAAGTTTGTACATGTATTTTTATTCCTCAATAACGCAAAAACGGCTCAACGGTTTTGGCATACAGATAATATATTTCATCTTTTCTTTTTAACATTGGAAAATCCTCTTGGATACCCCGCAGTGTGGGACATAGTATTAATACACCTGGGACATAGTATTATCACCAGAGAGTTCCCAAGAGATTGTCTAAAAATATTTTAAAAAAATCGGCGCCACCATCGTCACAGCGATGCGTTGCAGGCGTTATAACTTATATATACAATATATTCATTTTTTAAAGGGTATGAAGTCACGGGAATAGCTAGTTAAAATTTAAATGCAAATACCAAATTGCATGTGGAGTTTTGTAGATTTGCATTCCTGCCTTCTTTCAGCGCTTTTAAACAGTTTCAGTAATAACATTCCAAAGAAATGTAAATTGTAAATGCATCTGCGAATGTGCAAATAAATCAATGCTTCAATTCCACTTTCAAAGGATAGGCGACTAAAGCCTTTGAAATTGAATTTCGCTCAAGAGCGGGCGTGTCTATGAACGTGCTAATACAACAGTGTGAGGAGATATAGTTCATTATATGATATAGAATAGTCAAGTCACAGTCCTTCGATGATATCTTTATCCTGTCTAGCTATTTCTATATTCTATAACACACTAGCGACACGCTTCGCACGTGTGCAGTTTTTTTCTGCAAATTTTATATAAAAATCTTCCTTGTTTAATGCGCTTTCTAATAGTGAAAACCGCATTAAAATCCGTTGCGTAGTTTAAAAGATCTAAGTGTACATATAGCGGGGCAGACGATGGAAGCGACTTTATTTTATACCATGTAAAGAAGAAATGGTCTATATAAATTTGCATGGAACCATTTTCAACGCAGACGAAGTCTACGTTGAAAAAGAAAATATATGACTAATTAGCTGACCCACTCCCGGCTTCGCCCGGAGTGAAATTATTATAATAAATATTTACTTAATCCAGCCGATAAATTACCTTACACCGCCATCTGTGAGAGTCTTATGGAACTCACAGATAACTTTTAAAATAAGTTTTAAAACAACTGTGTTCCATTCACAGTTGGCGGTGTAAGGTAATTTATAACTCCTTCTTATATAAGAATATTGAATTATATAAGAATATAAGAATTCTAAACATAAGAATATAAGAATCCTTCTTATATAAGAATATAAGAATTGTTTATTATATAATAAACAAATAATTTGCAATAAAAAAAATACTATAAATTGAGATAAAAACTATCCTATCTTTTAAGTTGGACCAAATTACACATAGTTACGAAGTTTTATTAAAATCAGTTCAGTAGTTTAGGAGTTTATTGGCGACAAACAACGTGACACGTAATTTTTATTATATAGAAGATTAATATAATATAACGCCTGACTACTTTACCCCTATGACTACAGTAGCGCCCAATGTTTTATATTTTTAGACGATCCCTCGGGAAACTAACATTTTTCTAGGATAAAAAGTATTCTATATGTTAATCCAGACAATAAACTATGTGTGTGTGTATCAAATTCATCCAAATCTGTTTAGCCGTTTTTGCGTGATAAACTAACAAACATCCACACATATAAATACATTTATCCTCACATTCATCCATACATCCATCATCTATACATCATACATCATCCATACATCCATACATTTATTCTCATTATTATATTAGGATATCGTCAAACGCAATAAAGTCGGAGGTTAGTTAATAATTTTAATTATAACTTGTATTGAGTTAATTGCTCTTTCTTAATTAATACTACACAATATTCACATATAATTTCGTGTGAATTTTGCAAAGCCAAGACACTGTAGCTATATAATTTAATTTACCATAATGCGCCACCGTATTACAAACGTATGAGAGCTGTTAAGCGCCCTTTGTAATGTCGCTGTACCCGTGTGTAAGCCGTGATTCGAACAGTTGCTGAGGGTTTTCAGTGGGAATATTTCCAAGAAATTACATTTAACGCTAACATATACATAATATTACAATATATTTACTGTTAGTTCCTTTTGTCTCGTCTAATTCGAATTTCAGATTGTTGGTCGAGTTGCTAGGTCTTTGGATCAAAGTTTCAGGTGGAAGCGGCCTCCGACTCTGCGGTAGGTTGTGCCGCAGAGAAGAGGTTATGGGGTGCTTCAGAAGTGAAGCCCCTCGCTGACTGCCCGCTGCGAGAGGTGGAATTTTCAGCGAGCAGTCAGCGAGGGGCTGTGCTGCTTCAGCCGGGGGGTGGCGGACATGGGGTCATCAGCCGTTATCACAACACTGGGTAACGAAGGGAGACGTGCTGTGTGTTTCCGGCACGTCTCTTCACGGCGCGGAAGTCACACTCCGCTCCTAATCGAGGTGGAGCCTGCAAGTGTGCGGGCCTCGTCTACCGGGGGAGAAGGTAGCGTGTCTTAACGTCCCCCAACCCCGCCCATAGACGGCGCGAAGAAATGCCATGAGTTTTTAGTTGGATAGAACTCCCCATGGTCAGTGGGGATCTGGTTCGCAGATTTTCCGACGCAAAAAACGTCTTTCTTTGGATTAAGACTTGTAAGTTCGTTGTCATGTAGGGCCAATATTGACTTTTTAAAGGTCTCCAGACAGGAGGACGGTTCACTTTAATGGCCACCGTCGTCGCCTAACATGAAACTTCACATGTGTTGTAAGTGTGTTGCCGAGTTTAGTAGGATTAAGGATAAATGATAAAAAAGGTAAAGAGAAATGGGTCTGGGTCTGGCATCTTTTATTTGACGATGGTCTTGACATTGTAAAACAGTCTATCAAATAACTGCGCAATTCGGCATTTTTACTAGTAAATATTTTAATAAGGCGAGGCGTAGTTGGTTGCATTTGTGTGCAATATCCGTGTATGTACACGGCGAAGGCATAGTTTTATCGGCTTCACTCTGCCGTCCACAAGGCTCTATCTCTAGTTCTCGTTTCATCTAAGTTCATGTGTAAGTACCCAAGACGTATTGTTTATTCACCTGGTTTTCAAGACACAGACATTTAATAGCAGCCATAATTCAACACGAGCATTACAAGCGTTTCACTTGCAGCCGCTAAAATATGTAGTGCAATGAAATATGGACCTCACAAAGCTAGCTCTAAACAGAAACATAAAATGTGGAGATTGCAATTCTTGAATGTACGAGATTTGTATACAAACAATCTGGTTTCATGCAAGGTCAGTAAGAAATCAAATTTTTGGAATAAATGTTTGACTAGCCTCGTCCACGCACCTTTTACTCAGGTGTTAAAATTTTTTTATTCAATCTTTATTAATCGTATATTTTTGTCAGGCGTTGATTTTATTACATTTTTAGTACCTAATACCCGTTTCTGTATCCCTTACAACGTGTATGCAAGAGGTGGGTTTGTTCTTGGCCAGCATCTAGCCGTGTAGCAAAGATGAGGCCTATGATGGAGCGAGCTCACCAAGAAGAGGCCTATTCACTAGAATTTAAAAAAAAAATTGGGTTATATGAGCTCAGATATACAGACGCCGGCAGTGAGTTTTAAACCTTGGCAGTGCGCCGTATAAAGGATGTTTTAAAGTGGTTGGTCCGAAAAAGAGGGATTTCGAAGATGAGCCAGCCGTCTGAATGTCCGATGGAAGAAAGAACAAGGCGGTATGCTATATATTTCATTTATAACTGGATAGCTTTAAAATTTAAATACAGTTTTTTCTTTGCAAATAAAAATACAATTAAATACCACGTGTGCTTTCTTAAGGATAAGCGATTTTTCAGACTTCTAGCGACATCTGTTGTAATGCAATCTGAACTCCTAAGTGTTGCTTCACTACAGCGATTAGGAATTCTAGCCGCCAGATGCTGCTGTAAGTCTATACATTACATACTCTCAATGTGCTAACCTGAATTATTATCGTGGTCAATTTCTTTTAGTAGGTATCCCTAATACGTATCCCTAAAGCCCGGTGTACACGGGTAGAGTAAACGGTATAGTAGCATGGTAGTGTACTAATTTTCTTACTAACTATACTAATGTAAACAGTATTGGTAGCGTAGAGTATGAGTAGAGTACTAAAATATGGAAGAGTAGAGTAGCTACCATGGCGGGCAAGCTACTCTACTACTTGCCTTCCCACCCCTAGTTTCTTACAATTTTTCGATGAGTGTTCATAGTGTTCGATCAGTGTGACGTACCAATTTCTATAAAAGACTGATGATTCTCGTGTAAACAGTTACTCTACTAAAACTTGTAGAGGACTTGGAACTGGTAGAATAGTACGCTAGTTGATTCTACCGTTTACTCTACCCGTGTACACTAGCCATAATAGGTAATCCCTAATAGGTACGTCTGAAATAAAACGAATTTTCGGGATATTGTCGATTTAATCTCTATTAAATTACAAAAATCGATCAGTGGATATTTATTATAGTTAATGAAGTTAGCAAAAACGAGTAGTCCAACTGTAAACAAGTACCTATATTGTTTAAGTAATGATAAGTTTATTCTATCTATCTTCTATATATATTGTTATATAAAATAATTGTCCTGTCACATTGTTTGTAACCAAACACCTCTTTTTGTGTATATTCGGTAGGTTTGAGAATAGGTTGTAAACTTTTTTTATACCCCTAAGTGATAAGGGTGGCCCACCCCAATTTTTTTTTGGCAAAACAACGTTTGCCAGGTCATCTAGTAATTATATACATACTTGAATATATTTATTATATGTTTCAGTAATAAGTGGAATCTTTGCTGATTTCTGTTTTTCTTGTATGTATCTGTATAATGTGTAGCGAGATATTTTGTTTTATTTATATTATATTGGAGAAACATACAATAAAATAATTGATACAACTCCTAGACAACATTTCATCTGGTAAACAGATGTGTGAATGACCATCTTTTTACTATTTTGTTGAGCAGTAATATCCAGTGGATACCTCTTTCGTGAAATATTCATTATATTTACAGTGAAATTTAAAACGATATTCAAATATTTTTACTCGGCAAAAATCTCTAGAGATCTCTTTTGATGTTTATCTGTAACTATTTGTTTAGGCGCGACATGGTTCAGTGTTATTTGTGTATAAAGTTACATTTGAAAACTTGGTTTCATGGGACATCTCTTGCAAATTGATCCACGTACAGGTTTGCTGATATTTCTACATCTTCTGTGGAAATAATTACATATAAATACGTCAATACTAATAATAAATCTGTAAGGGAGTAAGTTACTTTGTTTTCAGAGATATCGTGTTTATAGGCTCTATACATGATACTGAAACTAAATTGACGATTTTTAGAATTTTTTTCTGTATGTATGTATGTTCCTCCGTAACTCTGAAACGAATTAACTGATTTTCATGAAACTTGGTAGATAAACATTTGGACGTACGGGACACAGGATAGGCTACTTAATATTTTTCAACGCGAACGAAGTCGTGGGCACCAGCTAGTTATAAAATAAAGTTGCTGTGCGCTGCTGTTTCTTTTTTTTTTATTCTAAGGTCGACAGACAGGCTGACGGTCCACTTGATGATAGTTGGCTACCGTCGCCTATAACACAAATTAAACCATAGATGCTGCAAGTGTGCTGCTGACCATAGAATTGAGTAATGGGCTCTGCCATACTTTATACACTCACCGAAACACAACAGCACATGTGATGTTATTTCACGGTTGTCTTCTGTAAAGGGGTGGTTACTGTCGCCAGACTGGCTAACCAAATGAGTGCGAAACGCAGTGTGCCTTGCCACTACTACCTATAAGATAAAATAAACAAAATAAAGCTATTTAATTCTTCTAGCTTAAATGAAAAAATGTTTACATTATAAAATTACATTTCTAATTAAATTTAACGGTACAGTTATTATCGCGGTAACAACAGCATATAAATTTTAAGCGAGCATTAAATCTAGTTTTCTCCAATACCTAACATATACGCTCTGTGGACATTGTTTTTGCATCAAAATGCATAAAATAACATTTGCCATCAATATAGTTAAAATGATATCATTTTTTATGCTATTTGTAAGTAGGATTTATTTATTTATTTACTTAATAGCTAACCTTATAGCATGTAACGTTCCACAAGTACATTAAAAAAAAAAAAAAATTATGTAACCTATTACAAGGTTAGACATATTAAAAAAAATTCAAGTAATTATAAAAATGCGCGCGCGCGGGTGCGTGCGTGCGTGCGTGCGTGCGTGCGTGCGTGCGTGCGTGCGTGCGTGCGTGCGTGACAATAATATAAAATATATGTGACCACCATCCCCTTACAGAAGACCGATCATACACATTTTGCATACATTGTCCGGGAATACAGGACAGGACATGGGTAAAAATACAACTGATGGCAAAAGTATAACAGCAACGCCGACGAAGTTGCAGACACCATCTAGTCTATCTCTCTATATATCTATCTATCTATACTAATATTATAAAGAGAGGAGATTTGTAGGTTTGTAATGAAAAACTCAAAAACTACTGGACCTATTTTGAAAATTCTATCACCTATAGAAAGCTACATTATTGGCGAGTAACATAGACTACATTTTATAAATTTACGAGGGCGAAGTCGCGTGCAACAGCCAGTACTATTATGAAGAGAGAAGATTTGTATTTTTGTATGTTTGTAATGAACAAACTCAAAAACTGCTGGGTCGATTTTGAAAATTCTTTCACCTATAGAAAGCTACATTATTGGCGAGTAACATAGACTACATTTTATAAAGTTACGAGGGCGAAGTCGCGTGCAATAGCTAGTAATGTATATATTTAAAAAGAAAATAAATTTAAATGAATGCTTAAAAAAAGAGATAAACAAGATCTGGGCTTCAATTCTCTACTTGGAAATGATTTCAGGACATCAAAGCTTCTAAAGGTTCTAACAGAAATGGATTGCTACAAGACAAATTACAAGACCCAGTCATCTTGGTTCTCGATTCTCAAGAACAAGGACTGACTTTACAAGCCTTAATTAAAGGCTTCAATGATCCCTCAGTCCGCCATAGAGGGGTGAAACCAAGAGCTTCAAGGGATAAGAAAGTTTTTTCCTTTTACGACTTAATGCGGGTATAATTTATTACCTAATTTTATTTAGCTTCATAGTTTTAATCCATAATTTATTAACTACTATGACCGGCTTCCTACTTCGCCTAGGGCCTAATTTTTATATATATTATGCAATAAACCTTCCCCTTTTATCCCTCTTTCCATAAGTGAAAACTGAAATAAAATTTTAATTTGAGTTTTTGAGACACTAACGCACGGCGATTGATTTTTATGTTTTAATAGAAAGCATGACCTAATAATTGTATTAAAAATTAACAAGCTATAAACATCTAGCGCCATCTAGTAACGATTCTCAAAACTAAATTGTGAAATATTACCAGACGGAAATTTGTAACTGTATCTATTAGTTGTAAATCAGTAATATTATGGTAGCAAAGAATTACATACTAAATAGTTAGTGAAATATATATGTATATGACATTTTCTCTTACCGATAAAGTAGACTGGTCTTGTTCCTAATCCACCATTGAAATCGAAAGCAATGCAGCGCCACCTAGTGGCTAACGTGTAGGTCTGCTTCATTCCCAAACAAATTGACGTTTACGCGTTTGACGCGTTTGATCGAGTAAAACTCTCACTAGGCCCTCTGTTACAGTTGACTCACAGTAACCATTTCTTTCATTAAAATTAATTACAAATATTGCGTTAACAAATACGCATCTTCCTCTGTTAACTTCTTCTAAGCTGTCCAACTTTTTTATTACGGTTTTTGATCACTAAACACCTATCAAGGATGAAGGTTCGTGTTAGTTAAATTTGCACTGTTTTCACTGTGCGTTTCGTAGTCATTTGGGCAGCCCGTCTGGAGGCAGTAACCACCCCCTGGCAGAAGACCACCGTGAAATGACAGCATATGTTGCGCACTGCCAAGGTGTGGAACTCCCAAATCATTTCAAAGTTGGAGTGAATAGGTATCTTCTGGGTGAGCTCGCTCCATCATAGGCCTCATCCTTGCTACACAGCTAGTTGTTGGCCAAGAGCAATTCCATTTCTAATAAATAATAATAATAATATACATAATGTGCTTTTGTGTTTCGGTGAGTGAGTAAGGGATGCCAGAGCCCTTTACCCCATACCTTCCTTATCCCTTATCCTTAATCCTTCTATGATCTGCAGCGCACTTGGAGCACTTATGCTTGTGTTATAGACGACGGTAGTCACCTAACATCGAATGGATCATCAGCCTGTCTGTCGACCTTAACATAGAAAAAAAATGCACCCATACGAAGCCGAGGGCGAAACGCTAGTTATAAATAATTCATTTCTGCTCACAGTCAAATACAGAAGAAGATGTGTCACAAAACAAACAAGTTGATGAAAACGCTGTCGACGATGATTTGGACAAGTACTTAAATCAAGCGCTCATAATGAGATGTGGCTCTTTGGGTCGGTGTGTAGACAAGTGCCCGAAAAAGGAGAAGTATTATTGTTCAGTAAGTTGCCAACAGGTCATAGATGAGGATAACATGTGTGATGAACCTCCAAAAACGTCATGTAATCCAAAGAAAGGACGCAGTTGCGATAACAAATACGGAAGAACTTTCCCACCGAGATGGAGAAAACAGTTATTGAGAGCCAAATACAGTGACATCTGAAACACTAAAGCTTCTTGTTTTTGAAAAATAAATTATCTGAATGTTTTTTACTTTTTTATTACCTCGAAAGTGAAAACCAAGAAAAACAAATTACATTAATATCATCATCGTGATGTTGATGAGCGTCAGGAATCTAGTTAGCATAAGTTTAAGTATATAGTGAGTTGTTTTGGCTATAAAGACATAAAAGGAGATAAACTTCTCAGACTAAAATCACAGATAATAATTTTACTTGGATCCACAGCTTGGCTTCACATGTGGATCCGCGAAAACCTTTATCTCCTCTTAAATTCACAGGTGGATTCATGGATACTTTCATAGTTGGTAGGTACAGAAACAAATTTTGTCAAATGTGTTTTGTATCGCGATCGTGCAGTCTGTAATATGCAATTGTAATATGTCATGAAATGGCTAAAAAGATATTGTATTGATTAAACTAGTTTAGTGTTTTCAATGCAATTTTGAAGCCTGAAACTTTCTTCAAGCCCTTTTGGGACTAAGTAGGCCAGCCCAATATTAACGAAGTGCAATAATTTAATGAAAATCTATCTAGAGTTTGTAATTAGTCGTCTGAGCAATAATAATTGCAGTAACACAATCTCTAACATAAGCTAACCATAGATTCAATATCTTGGACTGAAACAGGTAGCATAAATCTGATATTTTTACCTACTATTTTGATACTAATTTGAAACTTGTAAGGGGTCATCAAATTCTCTCTGTATTGTTTTTTTTTTAACTCCATAACTTCATGAAACTTCACAGTAATATAGTTTATACATCAGTATAAACTATATTATTTAGCCTATATTATATTAGTTTATACATCAGTATAACATAGGATATTATTTAGCCTTTTTAGCCCTGCCGGGTCGAATCTGGGACCTATGAGATAGAGCGCTAAGGCTACTTACTATTTTTCGTAGAATGACTATCTATTAGACTATGAAAAAAGCAATAAGAAGTTATCATCATTTCACAGCCGCAGAATGTCCACTGTCAGACATAGGCCTAATTATCAAATAGGACAGGTCCACCGTCGACCCGCGGTTCTTATCAGATCATCTGTCCACCTTATGGGTGGACGTCCTACGCTGCGGTAAGTCGCAGAAGATGCTATAGGCATCATCCTATCAGGAATCATAACTAACACAGGCAGAGCCTATTGTGGGGGACAGAAATAGCACATTTCTGTCCCCCACAATAGGCTGGACAGGACGTTTTACGCTGCGCTTGCCAGTCTGTTGCCTCCACTCGAAAACCTTCCGACCCCAACGGCCGTCGGCACTCTCGTACTATGTGTAAGACTTCAGCTTACTGATCCGACGGATTATGTCAGTAACTTTCCTTCATCTACGGATCGCTTCATTCCTGATTCCAATAGGAAATTATCAAATTATCAAGGAAATTATCAAACTATCAATGTAGAAATTAAAAATAGAAATGAATTTTATTCTTTCATTTGTATTCATGAAAGATTTATTATATGAATTCAGTAAGATAGGTGTAGCAATGTAATGAATTTCCAAACCTACGTGATGTTTAAAAAACCTAAAACAAACGGAAATTAAAAAAAACACATTAGTTATAAAAGGAACTCAAGTATTTGTAAACAAATTAAATTAAAATGATAAAAAAAAAATCGATAAAAAAACTTTCCAACCATAGAAGAAATTACATTACTCCTTTTCAGAGTAGAATACTCAAGGGGAAGAAAGCAATGGAGTTAAGACTTACTATTTATTTGTTTTGTTTCTCGGCTATTGTAAGTAATTGAATAATTTTTGTTTTTTCGTTATTTTTGTTCGTTTGATTAATATGTCCTATTAATATAGGGCCTTATTATATAGGATATTATTATATAATAATATAGGATATCAATATGGTACATTGTATAAAGTTACGCGGGCGAAGTCGCGTGCAACAGCTAGTACTATTATAAAGAGATGACTTGTGTTTTTGTATGTTTGTAATGAATAAACTCAAAAACTACTGGACCGATTTTAGAATATTTTTTTCACCTATAGAAAGCTACATTATCATTGAGTAACATAATATTGTATTTAAACAGAGGAATGATCTTATTATTATTTTTTTCACAATTCCAACGGATACCGATTTTTTATAAAAGAAAACATAATTTTCATACGTTGACCGTTGTTATGGCAACCATGGAATGTTGCTGACTGAGCCACATCGAAGCGTGGCTGGGTTCAACTAATTTTTACAAAGTTACGCGGGCGAAGTAGCGTGCAACAGCTAGTATATAATAAAATGATTACAGGGAGCTACTGTGGAATCTAGCAGAGCTTCTAGATTTGGACTTCAAACTGCTTACAATTCACACCAACCCTCGCATGGCTCTGCTAATGACAACAGACCAATTCTGGTCATAGTCAACTCTAATCCTTCGCACAGTGTATACAACCGTCCCAGTAGCCTCAGCAGTTCCGAGGAAGACCTCACCAGATCAGGACTGATGATGAAGATTTTAAGATTGGTATTTTTTTTATTTATTTTTTTATTTTGCGGGGTCCCGTGGTGCAGCCCTACGCTAAACTTAAAACCTTAGTTTAGCATAGTTTAGCAAAGTCTAAACATGCGAGCTTTTTTTGTTAATCCTTCTTTTGGGCTTGCTTCGCTACAGTAGGGGCTCATTTACCTATCCCTTCCCAATCACTTATCCTCAATCCCACAATGGTTGGCATTGCTCTTGCAGCACCTGTGGTGTTACTTGTGTTATAGGCGACAGTAGCCACCTACCTACCATACATAAAAAGGTAGAAAAGCCACTCGGAAAAATTTGATACAGGCCCCATCTAGGGAAAAATACACCAGTGTCTTCAAGTGATATCGAGGTTATACTTTATTTTATTTTGTTTTTACTATTATTTTTGGGACACAAACAGAAATAAAAACAAAAATATAGAAAAAAATTAACACATATTCCACAAGCGTGTCCACGGATAGATAACTCACTGCCGGACCAGTATTATGCGTTTTTCTAGATGAACTAAATTGACAAATATCAAACGACATATTCATACAATAAAACTTATAAATCAAAATCCTTGCAGCCACGAATAAAACAAGTAGCACGAAGCTCTCACATGAATAATGTTTCTTATAAGAAGAGGCCACAAGAAGTGAAACACAATCTCCGAACACAAGTTTTGAAGGACTTGCTGAGTCTCAGGAACAGTTTGAGATGTCGCCAACAAGTTGAGTGCAAATCAAAATGCTATACACAAGTTTCTATATCAATGGATGTTAGAAATGGCGGTGACTGCGATTGCGGCTGCCAATGTGAAGAGAAATATGAATGTAACGTCGATGTCGATTTGGACAGCGGCTGCTCAGTTGAAGATGACGACTGCGGTTTCGATACCAATCCAAGTACCAAAGCTTTCATATGATACACTAATAAAATAAATTCAATTTAAAAACCGCCTTTTTTATGTTGAGACCAAAGACTTCTCTATTTTATTATAAATTCTTGAAATATTTTTATTTTTACATCATGCGATCGGCTCCTGGAGCAATTATCGACATAAATTCAAGAAACTAAGCAAAATTTATTTTAATCAATATATTGATGGTATAGAGACCGACAATATATTGATGGAGGCCCCATACAAGGCCATGGACCGTACCGCGGCAGCGTAGGGCGGCGACAGGCCGTATTCCGCCCACGCAGGTCGGGAGTATTCTCCCTAGTGCGGCGGCGGCCAATGAGGCCAATAGTCCATGAGTCGTGGCGCCAATTGGCGGAAATGACAGTCAAATTTCCGTCGACTATCGAGGACGAGGCCGAGATACCTCATTGTCGACCCAACAACGATGGAAACGCCTGCAGCCACGAGATGGCTATCGAGCGGCGGCATGTTCCAAGGGCCGTGGAAACACAACGCCTCGGACTTGTCGAGGGCCACCGACAAGCCCAGCCGCCGCATCCTCACATCCACGTGGGCTAAGCCAGCCGTGGCGAGGGTTGTTGCCATCCTATGGGAGGCTGTTCTGGCCGTTACTAGCGTATCATCCGCGTAACAGACCAAAGAGACACCCCTCAGGTTCTTCCCCCGCAGAACCCAATCCACAGGAGCGGTCCAAGCACACCTTAAGTTAGTAAGGTGACATAAATTCTATTTTACTGAAATAGGGTGCAATACTAGTAGATACTTTGTTAGGGAAGTTGACTTTAGACATGAAAGTATTAAATCAATAATTACCTAGTAATTTCTCAGCAACAATAGCAATGAAAACTTGCAAATGATCTAACCGTGTAACTTTCTACAAGTTCGCCCAACGAGAATGAACGAGCGAAAGGTATTATTCTGTATTACAACATCCACTTAATTCGATATTGTTCGAATAAAAATACAGCAAGCTACATTATCATAGTCAACATCACATCATAACATAGGCTGTATTTTATTTTCATAAAATTAGAGATCCCTAAAAAATTAATGAATAATTAATTAACAGAAAAAACGAATTATAGGTTCTCGCTAATTAATTAAAATACTGACATACAAAAGAAAAACTTGAAAAAAAAAAGGAAAAAACGCACACGCCTCACAGCAATACTTGTGTTGAAAGGTTTATTAATATCCTATTTTTTCGTTAATTTATTAAAGCTCTCCCAAACACGCCATAGTTATTAGACTCTCTATAGCTAGTAAACACACACACACACACACATTTGACGACACGTTTGGTCTAGTTGCTTAGTGGAACTAGATGATGCTGAGCGAAGATATTTATTTATTTATTAGTAGAGGAAAATGCTTAATCTTAATGTTTACTCCTCAGCCAGGTCTGTAGTACTTGTGTTAGAGTATTATAGAAGAGTTTATAGGACAAGTATTCAGCTTTCCTCAAATACCTACCCGGAAACTTCACTAGTGACTTTTTATAACGAAAACTATGAAATCTATCAGAATAGAACTGTTCTAAGACAGCGAGAATGTCGGACGGACAGCAATTATCATTACGAACCAGAAACTGTCCTCGAAGGGCCGGGACCTCAACATTAAGAAGAATACTTAACATACAATGAGTTATAAAAGTTTAAGTTGACTTAATCTATACATATAAATAAAATTGAAGTGTCTGTTTGTAATATTGAAATAACCGTTTTTTACTACATGCATATGAATATATATACGGTACATACACCAAAATAACATTTTTTTTCAATTTTTGTCTGTCTGTCTGTCTGTCTGTCTGTCTGTTTGTTCCGGCTAATCTCTGAAATGGTTGGACCGATTTTGACGGGACTTTTATTGGCAGGTAGCTGATGTAATAAGGAGTAACTTAGGCTACGTTTATTTTAGAAAAATTCTTTTATTAGAAAAAATACACCCCGGGCGAAGCCGTGAGCGGGCCGCTAGTTTTTAATGTAAAAATAGACATGCCGAATTGCCGATCCACTTAATGGTAGGTGGCTCCCTCGTATATTAACACAAGAAAAGCTAAACCTTCAGCCTGTCTAGTTCCATTTATCTTAACATAAAATTCAGATCTCTAAACACAAATACAAAGAAGGCGGTGACTGATTCCAAATCGGCAGTCCAGCTCATGAATGCTAAAAATATAATATACTTACTTAAATATATTAATGTTTTTTTGAGTTATTAGTCAACTAGTGTGTAATTATTAACTTGCGGGTGCCCGCTAAATTTTAATTTTAATTATAATTATAATTTTACTTATAAATTTTAATTTAAATTATAATTATAATTTTACTTATAAATTTTAATTTAAATTATAATTATAATTTTACTTATAAATTTTAATTAAAATTCTGATTTCAATTTTAAATATAATTTTACTTATAAATTTTAAATTGTCTAAATTTGGCTATATAAAAATTTATTTTTTTATGTAAGTAATTGTGATTTGATACACGCTGTAAGGTTAACTGTTAAAAAAATAAAAAAATAAAAATTGAATTGAACAGATACATTTAATAATAAACCATATCCAAACCTATCTTTTTCATAAATCACGGATCCAACCCACAAAGCTCTTTCAATTCGACAAGTCGACGGTAACCCTCTTAGTATTCCGAAACTTCTTCGCACATATTTGCTGAAAATGGCCGCTGGGTTTTCATGGGACACACTTTTCAATTAAGAACTGGGACACTCATAAATGACTTGAATTCTATAAAAATGTATCCAAAAATTTTTTTTACGACACTGTATGTACTATCATGCTCAAGTTTGCCTTCTTTATATAAAAAAGTTAAGGAAAATTATAAAGTAGTTAAGCTATGAAAGCGTAATCTTGTCCAAATTGCAAGCTGTGTGAGATGTCCTAGGACGGCTAGGAGGACAAACATCATAGAGATGTTTGTTCTTCTAACCATCCCAGGAATGCAACATCCGTCTCTAGCATCACATCTCAAAGGCTAGAGATCGGCGCTACAGACCGGGTTGTTTTTTTTAATGTATATATTTTAAAAAAATATTTGAAGAGTAATTACGGACTTAACTGATTTGGATGAAATTTGCCACACACATCATTTATTACTTGAATTAACATATAGGATACCTACCTTTTATCCTGAAAAAATTTAATGTTCCAGAAGGATCGTCTAAAAAGGTGTCGACACAGAGATAAATATGTCAAACATTTTCATTTTCAAGGCGGACGAGGTCACGGGCATTAGAGCTAGTAGTAAATAAATTAATAATGCCTAATATTAGCAGGTCTACAATTTTTAAAACAGCACTTACTGGCAGATGTTGCAATGCAACTATCCAAATTTTTATTAGAAATAAAACAATCATTTATCATAACTAATAGAAAACTTAGTCATTGAACATTGGAGATACAATTTCAAATGTTCTATATTAATGGACATATTAATGTCGAGGTCAAGACATAAATTTAAAAACAACACCAACGCGAGTGGGACTCGCGTCTGAAGTTTCTAACAACCTAATATTAATTAGTACCAGCTGCTGTAAGTGACTGTATCATAGCATATCGAGTAGCCTATTATTGTCCGTGTTTTTCTCCATATGCACTTATATTTTATCATCATCTCAGCCGTAGCCACACACTCATCACGATGATATATGACAAACGCCTAAAACGCCACGATTTCCAAGGTTTGGATGCTAGGTGGTGAAAACTAAGCGGTGGCATTTCTTGCTAGAGAGAGCCTCAAAAAGACAGGTAAGTACACAACAGATTTGCTTATAGTTTGGAACTGACTGATTGTAAATGAAAACGCAGCAAAAAAAAATCTCAGCCGTAGGACGTCCGTTGCTGGACTTAGGCCTCCCACACAATTTTCCAAAAGGACTAGTCAGAAACAGCCTGGATTCACCGTCGACCCGTGGCCCTTATCAGGTCGGCTGTCCACCTTGTGGGTGGAGCCTCTCCTTATTATGTGTCCTGCCCACTGCCTCTTCTACTTACCAATATGCCGAGTTATGTCGATAATTTTCTTTCGTTTACGGATCTCCTCATTCCTGATTCGATCTGGCAATGTAACCCCTTTTTACCGTTGGGAAATTCTCTTGGATAACCGGTAGTATAGAGGACACTGCGGGGTTATGCCGGATTCGTACCGGCTTTCTACCGGGGTTGGCCAACGACTTTCTAGCGCGGCCGTTGATAGGCGGGGTCACGGGGACGTTATGACACGACATCGGTGCCCCGCCACAGCAATGTAACCACAGATACTTTGTTCAATAAGTAATAAAGCCATTTAAAATATTATGGTGTAGTTACAAAGTAAAACAGATTACGTCAGTCATACGAACAAAACAATATTATATGGACAACCTTAGACATTGTGAACATTTATTTTCAATGTCAAAATGAATATTTCAGTTATGAATAAACAACCGTATTGGTTATTGAATATGGGGACAGTAAATCATGTACACTTGCATGGAATCGAATATATAATGAGACTACTTAAAAAACAGGCGTACGCGTGTCAGAAATGAAACTTCTTAGGCGATCAAATAAATATATAGTACTAGCTAGAGCCCGTGACTTCGTCTGCGTTGGAAGATGAAAAATATAGATAACACTTAAGAACATAACGGCACCAACATGGCGATCCTATATCCCATATGTTAATCCAGGTAATAAACTATCTGCGCCAAATTTCATCCAAATCTGTTGAGCCGTTTTACTTCAACTACTACTTCAACTATGGATTTTGCATGCCATACAAATCACTATGAACTTTATGGAACATTTAATAATGACTTATGCGTAGAGCATGAACTCTGTCATCTGTCGTTTAAGGCTTATCCTTCCAAAAAATTGAATTTTTTCAACATTTTGTAACAGTGTTATTCATTATATATACGCCTTTTCTTCAGCGAAAAAAATATATATTTATCTACAAGATATGAGGAATGATTTGTTGGGATTAAAATTTTTATTTTATTGAAATTGATTCAGGAAAAAAATTCTAAACTCACCCCTTTTATTTTCAGTTATAACAATCTCACTTCTACAATATTTATCAAAAGACTATGAAATTTTGTACACTTATGAAGATAACAATGTAGCATGATTTGTTGAAAGCGCTTTTTGAAAATTCGTAAAATTGAATTTTATATAATGTTTTTATCAAAAATATTTCCCCACTTACTCAGCGCTAACCCGTTCTCGTCCATAAAATCAGTGCGGGGCGAGTCGTGATGCTAGACGGACCTGTGCCGCGTTGCGCTTCATCAAATTATTAATTTTTACGTAATAAACAAAGAATAAACATTTTAGTGGCAGAACAGACAGTGCATGATGGTGTATATAATACTTTAATAGGTTTTCTTTTTTGTCTTTTTAATTAAATCCTTAAAAAACTAAATATAAATTATGTTGTAATATAATATTCAATTAATTAATAATCTGAAATATTCAATTTGAATATTCAATTAATAATTCATCTGTATATATACTTGTTATCTAAATTTAAGAAAGCTAGGAAGTAAGCAAAGGAGGCAAAAGCGTAATATATCAAAAATAAACCAAACGAGGAAGGAAAGTTTTCATGAATTTTAATTAATTAATTAATTAATTAATTAATTAATTAAATTAATTAATATTTATAATAATTAATTATTAATTAATACATATAAATTAATAAGCCTAATAAATAAATAATAAAGCCACTATAAAGCCGGATTCCCACTCACGTATCTAGTGACTCATCGAATTGTTCTCCTAGAAGGAGCGGCGGGGGGTTTCCCTATTGTAGGTGGTCGCGTAGGGGACGCCCCCGTGACCTCCAGAAAAATCCGATATCCTCGGTACACCGTTCTGGTAAAAAGTTGGTGAGCGGTTCTCGGAAACTATGAGGGATAGAAGGGTGGCGTTTGCGGAAGGTCATAGAGGGTGATCGGTAGTTACCAAGGAAAGTGTCATCCGGTCTACCAGGGCACCAAAAAAAAGCGAGATTTTTGACAGCCCCCTCCTTGGACCCCCTCCCCCCGACCGTAACTCGGAAATGGCGCGTCACAGCCGTGTCGTGTTTGGGCTCATCGGGGACGTCTGGACGAGATAAAAAATTTGACGCCCCCCTCGGACCCCCCCGACCGTAACTCGGAAACGGCGCGTCACAGCCGGGTCGTGTTTGGGCTCATCGGGGACGTCTGGACGAGATAAAAAATTTGACGCCCCTCTCGGACCCCCCCCCCCCCGACCGTAACTCGGAAACGGCGCGTCACAGCCGGGTCGTGTTTGGGCTCATCGGGGACGTCTGGACGAGATAAAAAATTTGACGCCCCCCTCGGACCCCCCGGCCAAAACTCGGAAACGGCGCGTCGCAGCTGGGTTGTGTTTGGAGTCATCTGAGATGTTTCAAGAAGACGAATTTTTCAGAGTAGACCAAATTTTGAAATTTGGTCAATTGCTGTCTATTGTAACCATGGTCAACGGTTACAAATAGACCCCTCATGTTAGGTATCATTTGAAAGGCCTTAATGAGGGTAATCTATCAACACCATCCTCCCAGCCTTTAAAATTATACAATTAATAATAATAAGACCCAAAACCAAACCAAAACAATTAGACATGGCAAAAGACAAGACAAAACGAAAACAAAATGAAAACGTGAATAAATTTTCTACAAGAATTTTTTTTTTAATTCTATTTAAATGAATTTTAAAAATATAAAAAAGGGCTTTTGATAGCTTTTAGAAAAATCAAGCGCTGAATCAAAAATATGCAGAAAATAATAAATGTTAAGTGTGCCTTTTACAGTTCAATATACCCAAAAAAGCCCCACAGAGTTTCCATTTAATCCACTCAGCCGCTTTTTTGTCCCACTCGATAGATTTTTTGAAAAAATTGAAGAAGCAAGATTCTCGCTCTAAAAAGTTCGTAATCATTCAAAATGAAAAAAAAAAAACACTTTTTGTCTCAACTTCTTGTCACTTCACTAACTTGGTGAATTTGAAAAAAATATCAAAATTAAAAAAAAAAAATTACCGCCGGCATTAGCGTTACTCAAACAAAACGTACCACGCGAAGGTGCAAAAACTCAATTGTTTTTACTGAAAATTAAAAAATTTGTTAGTTTTGATAAAAACTGTTGTTTGGCTCTTTTACCATATATTTTATATTCGTATAAAGAAATATACATACATCTATACATATAAATAAAATTGGAGTGTCTGTTTGTAATATTGAAATAACCGTTTTTTACTACATGCATATGAATATATATACGATACATACACCAAAATAACATTTTTTACAATTTTTGTCTGTCTGTCTGTTTGTTCCGGCTAATCTCTGAAATGGCTGAACCGATTTTGACGGGACTTTTATTGGCAGGTAGCTGATGTAATAAGGAGTAACTTAGGCTACTTTTATTTTAGAAAAAATCTAAAATAACATCCAAAATAACATTTTTTACAATTTTTGTCTGTCTGTCTGTTTGTTTGTTCCGGCTAATCTTTGAAATGGCTGGACCGATTTTGACGGGACTATTATTGGCAGGTAGCTGATGTAATAAGGAGTAACTTAGGCTACGTTTATTTTAGAAAAAATACACCCCGGGCCAAGCCGGGAGCGCGCCGCTATACACTCTAAAAACATAACCCTCGTTGTGGCGCAGACGGGTAAAAATTTTTACTAGGTAACATAATTTAACACCTAAATAACAAAACACGCTTCATTGTTACTGAATTATCCCTCTACATTGTAAATAATTATAAATTTGTAGGTATTTGCAGTAAAGTAGGCTCAGTCGACTATGTCGTGCCCACTTTAGTTATTATTCTATGGTCGTGCCTTTGTCGTCTAGTCTCCATATTACTCTTTGCCATCTCTGTGCGGTCGATCTCTTGTAGAGGGTGGCGCGGGGAAATCAGCCTAATAATTCAAGGCCAAATCGGCGTTATACACCTTAAGAGCAGGCCCCACGAAAAAAATTCCTACGCTCGCTCCGCCCACGTCCCGCCACCCGAGAGTTACAAGTTGCTCGGCGGCTCTCTAGGATTTTTTTTTAATATATCGCAAGATACAGCTTACGTAAGGTTGAATAAAATCACCTAATTATGTTTCTGACTTGATAATCTACAGATAAAGGTCTCAAAATATATATATGTAAATTCCACATTGATCAGATATGTGGTTGACTCAGCACATTTATTTAAAGTTCCCTTAGTTTCACAGGGCCTGGCCTTAAAGAAAATGTGACTTTACGTCAACACATTGGAGTCACAATTGTAGTATACATTTATAACTAACAAAAAGTTACAAAAGTGGAATAATAATTCCTCTCTCGTAACTTTTTAGTTACCAAACAGAGAAAAAAATTTCTTCTCTTGCAACTGGTTAGGTAATTTCAGTTACGAACATGGATGAAGGGATAAAATCAATAGCAGAACTTGGTCGTTACTACATTTTACCATTGACGCGCGAAGGCAAGATTCCGCCATGATTCCGTTTTAGGCGTATTTTTTATGTACCGCTTTGGCATTTGTGACGCAAAATCCATAGTTGTAGTATATTGATGCGTGTGAGTAACATACATCCATACATCCATTCTTACAAACTTTCGCATTTATAATATTATATTAGTAGAATTCCATGCTAAATAAGAAGTGGTCGCGTTATAGTAAAGAAATGCAAACACAATCTGTAACTACATTGAGTAAATGAAACAAATTACAAAGGGATCATTCATGCATTGGCATGCATGGCGCATATTCATCATCTCTTTGATAAACTTAAATTCTTTTATACGTGTTTTAGGTATGAACTCTGAACTTTAAAACGGCTAGACCGATTTTGACTTTTTATTTTGAGTTCTCGAGTTGGGTTTCTGGTTGAGGTGAGTTCTGGGACATAAATATATCACATTCGGGTAAGACATGGTAGTTTCTTCAGTAGCAGTTTGGTATCGGAATTTATTAATTAATTTATTATCTAACACGTATTTATACACAAAATGATAACAATGTCTGTAAACCATTATTAGGTTTGTCTAGACATTTTATTTCACGTCAACATGACAGCATGGTTTGTTAGAGTACCTGGTACAGTCAAGTGTAAAAATAAATATCTACTAAACCATTACAATAACATGTATGTACAAAAGGATTCATGAAATCCATACTAATATTATAAATGTGAAAGTAACTGTCTGTCTGTTAACTTTTCACGCCTTAACTACTCAACCAATCATCAATAAATTTTATATAAACGTTATCAGTGATACGGGAAAGGACATGGGGTATATTTCACGCAGAAAAAAGTCAGGAGGGATCATTTAAAATTAAAAAAAAAACTAACGCCTGGCGAAAGTGTAACCGCAAAAAATATGTTATATCTATCTCTTCTCTAATATATAAAATTCTCGTGTCGCGGTGTTTGTTGCCAAACTCCTCCTAAACGGCTGGACCGATTTTGATGAAATTTTGTGTGCTTATCGGGTAGGTCTGAGAATCGGCCAACATCTATATTATTTTCCATACCCCTAAGTGATATATTTTGTATGGCAAAACAACGTTTGCCGGGTCAGCTAGTTGCTTACATATTTTTAATTTTTTAAGCCGACGAAGTAGCGGGCACCAGCTAGTATAACATAAAAATATTTAACACAATTTCTGTAAGATTCATCGTTTTCTATTCAACTGATAATAACAACTTAAGCAGTTTTTTTTATGCAATACTAATCTATGTAGTTTATGTAAATAAACTGAGAGGTTTTAAACAAAATAAGATAAGTAGTACAGATATTCAGATAAGTCTATTTGTACATTACTAAAACAATTATACAGCATATACGCATTTCAGTGACGAGGCACACTTTTTTTTAAATATAAATCACAGCAGACAGACTGATGGTCCAATTGCAATTACAAAGTTCGGATACACTTACAGAAACCCTTATTATAGTCCAGGACAAATAATATTTAAGAGGAAAATTTTTTTTTTTTTTTTTCAAAAAATTTTAAGTAAAATGTAAGTATAAATAAACTTCACCATAAACTTCACAGTCGCGGAAAACGACACGCTTTCCGTGACTTAAAAATTAAGTATAACCGGTAAGAATTACATAATTATATATCCTACTAGCGCTCCGCTCCTGGCTTCGCCCGGGGTGCATTTTTTTTTCGTAAAAACCTTCCCTGATTATCTCTCTATCCATGAGTGAAGACAGAATTAAAATCGGTCCACCCGTTCTCGAGTTTTTCGCTTAGCAACACATTTAGGGATTCATTTTTTATATTATAGATTAATCCTTAGAAGAATTTATAATATAAATAAATAATACTTAATATATTTTTATTTGAAGACAGTTTTTATTCAGGCGACGACGATCTGATGAGTTCTTTGAGTGTCTAATTGACAATTTCTCAAAACAAAATGAACCTTGTGGTGAACGCAATGTTTGTCAATTGTGACGAGTTTTTATGTCCGGGAGTACAGTCGGCTGCTAAAATGTTACTACTGTCTGTATTACGATATATTCGCTAACTCCTACTAAACCACGCTAAACCACGAATTTTGATGCGAAAAATAATTTTCAAAGGAAATGTTCTCCCGATTCAACTTTGATGAGCTGTTTCTTTGTCTCGATATTAATTAATTAAACTATAGATTTGCTTAATTATTAATATTTATTATTTATTAATATTTTATTAATTAAATTAGATTTGTTTTGTTTTATAAAGTTATTTTAATTAATTAAACTTTTTTCGAGTTGACTGTACGCGGCAAGGTCGCAAATGAGATGTGAAATCAGTTGATAGAGTGCCGTTTCGTTGAAAACATCTCCTGTGTGATATACGAAATATGGAATTGCATTCTAACAATGTAAGTCACATTCGACTATATTATATTTTATACTAGCGACCCGCTTCCGGCTTTGCATTAATATTTTTTTTGCTAATTATAATAGATTCGTTTTTTCGTGTTTTAACGCTCTTTTGATTGGTGAAAACCTCATTAAAATCCGTTGCGTAGTTTAAAAGATATGTGTAATATGTAAAGATTATAAATAGCATGGTAAATTGTATAAGTAATTGATTTGAAATTTGAAATTAATTTATAACAAAAATAGTTTATTGACAAGTTGCAAATTTTATAGTAATGTTACCTTTCTATTCGTAACACTCTCAGAGTTAATTACTTAAATCAAAAGTAGGGAAGGCGTGATACGTATCGTAAATTTATTTTTATTTTACAAAACTGCAAATGCATTTTAAAAATCGCATTTCCTTTATTCTATTTCTCCACTAGTTCAGGGGGCATTTCGCTGTCTGTCAACAGTCGCAGACGCAGGTTTGTATGCAAGGCGGGTCTCTGTCTCTACTCATTTATTTACCTCTGATTGAGCCAAAAATTTAGTAACATGCTATCTACTAGCTCAGGGTTCCCCAAACTATTTTGGACAAGTGACCCCTTTTCAACAATGAACTGTTACCTCAGACCCCCATGGTCAAATTACCTACTTTTAAGACCAACCCCCTTATTCATAATGGTCCGCTAACTTAAAGCAGCTATCTATCTTAGTCTATCTTTAGTTTTTTCCTATTGGTACAAAATACCTAGGTACTAAGGTGCCAATTAGAAAACTTTGCACTTGGTTAAGTGAGTGAAGTTGATTTCATTTTCTCGTCAAAATTTAACAAAATAAAAAGACAATCCAATTCAGTAAATATCAAGTTTAATTTATAATTATTACAAATTAATACATAAAGCATCTTAAGTTGGTAGGAAATTATATTTTAAAAACTATTAATTCGCAAAGAGAAAATAAAACATTCAGTGCGATGGATGAACCTGGTGACTATCTACCAATCTAGCTACATCCGTTCAATATTAGTGAGTTGCAGCCTTAAATCTCCACGTTCGTTGATTTTCAAACGGTTTCTTTGTTTTGTCAAAATGTTTGTTACCACACTGAAGTTTTTTTCAACTAGATATGATGATGGAAAAGCGATAAGGTATTTTTCAGCAATGTTCCACAATGTAGGATACTGTGTTTCAATTTTGCGTTGCAACCAGAACTTCTGATAGCCTTGGTTGAACTTTTGCTTAAGCTCTTCGTCTGTGCTGATGGTAATCAACTCTTCTTGCATTATCACATTGGCTTCTTCTATGGCTGTGGTGTTATACGGATTTATTATCCATTGAGGAATTTGTAAATTTAAAAGATCATCAAACCTCTCCGTAAAATCCTTGTGTAATGCGTCCAAGTGAGTAACATATAATAAAATGTCATCATCTTGAAGCATTTTTGGTAATTTTGACAAATGCGGAAACTGCGAATATTCTTTTCTGCCTAAATTTTGTTTATAAAGAACTAGTTTACCCACGAAGGCCGATATTATTGATTTTGTTTTAATCAAGTTAAGATCATCACCCTGTAGTTGCAAATTAACTTTGTTGAACATTCCAAAGATATCAGTCAAGTAATAAATATCTGTTTTACAATTGTTCAGATTTTCTTTCAAATTCGGATCTTTTTCTTGTAAAAACTCCAACACAGATTCAAAAAGGGCTGAAAATCTTTCTAAGCAAGAGCCTCTTGATAGCCAGCGAACTTCAGTGTGCAGAAGTAACCGAGTAAAGACTTCGTCGTTTTCGTCACATAGTTGAGCAAATAACCGAGAGTTCAAAGAATTGCTTCGAATCTTGTTGATAGCATTTATTACATATTGTAAAGACTTATGCAATCTAGGACTCAGCTTTTTTGCTGCTAAATGCTGCCTGTGAATCACACAGTGAATAACCAGTACATCAGGCAGTTGTCGCTTTAAGTGAGCTATAAAGCCACGATGACGACCAACCATAGACGGTGCACCATCAGTCGCAACAGAAACAATATTCTTCCATGGAATAGCTTTATCAGTAAAAAAATGTTCCACGGCCTGAAAAATCGATTCTCCTCTAGTATCAGTCTCTAAATATGCAGCAAAAATCAGTTCTTGGCACATATTTTCATCTTTGATAAATCGAACATATCCTAACAATAGAGCTTCATTGCCGGGTAATGTAGACTCGTCCAACTGGAGAGAGAATCTGCGGGTCTGTAAGAACTTGCATAAAATGTTTTCCACATCGCGTCCCATCTCATCTATGCGTCTCTGAACGGTGTTGTTGCTCAAAGGTATTCTCTTTAAAATATCATGTGCGGGTTTGTGCAATACATTGTTAAGGACCTCCGCAATGGCTGGTAAGATAAGCTGCTCTCCAATTGTATGGGGTTTCCCCGACTTCGCTATTAGTAAAGATATATTATAGGACGCTCGTAAACCATCATTGTCTCGAATAGATGATGACGCAAACATCGATCCTATGGATGGCCTTTTGTCTAGTTTTTCTTTCAGTGCTTGAAAATATGACAAGGGCTTACTTTTTTTGTTAGCATGTACTCTTGATAAGTGGTCATCCATTTTTGAAGGCTTCATGGCATCGTTACTAAATACTTTTTCACATATGAGACACATCGGGAAGTGTTGATTTGATGGAGATGCAATAAATCCGAACTTCAAGTAGTCCAAACTGTATTGTCTGCATTTTTTTTTCGTGTCCGCCATCATAAAACTTTCAGTAATTCTGCAAACAAAAAAATAAGGAACCTAAATAAAAAACAATAATAAACTGTTAAATTTGCACACTATCTTATTTTTATCACACTCAGTTAATGGATTCTTGTTAAGTATTACTGACTTACTCTTTGATAAACTTTGATACCTATATTGGGAAGTAACTACAGTAGGTAATTAGGTATAGAAACTTCGTATTAGGTAATTAGGTAGAATAAGAACGAAAACCAAAGACTTAAGTGTTAGTAATTTTTACAAATACAATTATACATACCTATTTAAAATATGTTGTATGTTGTGTTTAACACTTTTTTAGTCACTTTACTTCACTTAATTTAGCTTTGTAATAAGTTTGTAATCTCTTGAAATAAATGAGTACTTAGCTATATGAGTTTTTATCGTTCAAGCTCCAACGAATTTCAAAACGCAAATGAACTTTCAACCTAAATGCAAGCTCGTTAAATAGTAAAATATCAGGAACATGTTTGGACTTGATCATGAATTCGTTCGTCTTAATTCGCGTAAAGCCGCTATCACACTATTCAATTTGAACGATTCCAATTTAGGAAATCGGAAGGTGTGATCGCAGTTAGAACAGATTGGATTCAATTAAGAGTTTATCCATTTTCAACTCTATATCTTCGATTTAGAAATCAATTTAGCGTAGTGTGATCACGAGCTCACTACTTAGATTCCTAAATAGGAATCGTTCAAATTGAATAGTGTGATAAGCACTTTATCGTCAAATAGAGAGCAAGTCAAAACGCCGCTGAAAGACGTACGCTCCAACTCAATCTTGCACAAACTTGTCCACATAGACTTGCCGAGTTTTTCATCTTGTACGAACTTGAAACTTTACATTCCTGGAACATTATTTCCTACAAAAATATTAATTATTCTTAGTACACGTAACACAACATAAACAATACAGTAACTACCTACTTACCTATCTTGAAAGTTTTAAATAAGAACTTGTGTTAATATAATAGGGGTCGATTTTTAGACCTCGTCGACCCCCAAAATCACTTTTCGTTTATGTCGACCCCTAGGAAACCGATATCGACCCCAAGGGGTCGATATCGACCACTTTGGGAATCCCTGTACTAGGTTGTACGATATCTAAAATAATATGATTAAATAATGCATTCAAATTGTTTTTAGAATTTTTGTTTGTTTGTGCACGCTAATCTTAGAAACGGCTTAACCGATTTGAATGTGATCTCAACTTTTGTATTAATTATTATGTGGATTAACACATTGAATACTTTTTATCCTTGAAAAATATTAGGTTTCTATGGAAATCTTTAAAAAACTAACTACAGCGCGTACGAAGTCACAGTTACCAGCTAGTCAATACTAATATTAAATCTGTAAGGGTCGGTGATGGAGTAAGTTACTTTGTTTTCAGAGATATCGTGTTTATAGGCTCTATACATGATACTGAAACTAAATTGACGATTTTTAGAATTTTTTTCTGTATGTATGTATGTATGTTCTTCCATAATTCTGAAACGAATTAACTGATTTTCATGAAACTTGGTAGATAAACATTGACGACACGTTTGGTCTAGTGGCTAGTAACCCTAGCTGTTAACCAAACGGTCGCGGGTTCGAATCCCGCTAGGGGCAAATGTTTATGTGTTAACATTTACCTTTGTACCCGAGTCATGGATGTTTGTATTTATAATATGTATGTATTTACAAAAAAAAAGTAATCTATGTATTATATCAACTGTCTGGTATCCATAATACAAGCATTAAGTTGCTTAGTGTAGAACTAGATGGTGCTGTGTGGAATGTGTGAAGATATTATATATTTGGACGTACGGGACACAGGATAGGCTACTTAATATTTTTCAACGCGGACGAAGTCGTGGGCACCAGCTAGATTTTAATAAATTTAATGTATATCGTGTCTCTCAGGGTAACAATACAAGTGGTCACGAAGAAGATAGTGATACCCCACCCAAGCCTCCTCCCCAACCACCACCGGATAGCATTGAGGATAAAAAATATGTTCTGCATTCCGATAAAGAAGAATTTGACTTCGTCGCGCAAAGATGCAGAACGAAACCTACAAAGTAAGTTTTTTTTTTCTAATAATTATGTTGAACATTTTATAATTATATTAGTAGATGATTTTATTTTCATTTTTTTTTTATGTTAAGGTCGGCAGACAGGCTGACGGTCCACTTGATGCTAGGTGGCTAACGTCGCCTATGACACAAGCAACACCACAGGTGCTGCCAACTATAATAGGATTAAGGATAAGGAATTGGGAAGTTACCCATCCCTTACTCACTCACCGAAACACAACAGCACATGTGCTGTTATTTTACAGTGGTCACTGCCGCCAGACTGGCTGCCCAATGAAATGACTGCGAAACGTTGTGCCCTGCCAATACTTTCCATATCAAGACCAGGGCCAACATTAAAAAGTTCATTTCCAAAGTTGACCTTACAGAAAATCGAACCTGGGAACATTGGAATAGAGCATTAAGGCAAGCACCCTAACTACTAATCTAACGGGGTGGTCATCCAAAAAGAAACCACTCATCCAAGAAACCCATATGAGTAAATTATTAATTTTAACAAATAATTTAAGTATTATATGCAGAGTGTGCATAGGACATTTAAACTTATTTTGTTATCACACTTTATCCAAACATATATCTTCCTCTCTTTCTTTTTCTTTCTTCCTTTCTTCCTTCCTTTCTTTCTTTCTTTCTTTCTTTCTTTCTTTCTTTCTTTCTTTCTTCATTCATTCATTCATTCATTCATTCATTCATTCATTCTTTCTTTCTTTCTTTCTTTCGTTCTTTCGTTCTTTCTCTCTCTTTCTTTCTGTCTTTCTTTCTTTTTTCTTTCTTTTTTCTTTCTTTCTTTCTTTGTACATCTGGGTAATCTTTGTTAAATCCTAATAAGCTTTGACATTTTCTGTATAATCAATTGAATAAGAATAAAAACAAGTCTTATTTTTAGCAAAAGACATATAAAAACATACATAGGTAACATATAGAAAGACAAACACAAACGTCCCCCGCCACAAACCGGCTCCAACTCAGCATAATGCAGGTTGTAGAAACCTGCCCTCGGCTTCCGTTAGAGCCGATTGTGACAGTGTGCAGACGGGGTTGTTAGCCTATATTAGTCTATACTAACATTATAAAGAGGAAATATTTGATTGTTTGTTTGTTTGAATTGAATAGGCTCCAAAACTACTGGACCGATTTGAAAAATTCTTTCACTGTTGGGAAGCTATATTATCAGCGAGTAACATAGGCTAATTTTGGTAAAGTCACGCGGGCGAAGTCGCGTGCAATAGCTAGTGTTTTAATATGAATATCAACATCAAGTGTTAAGGCAAGCGTGAATTATAGGAACGGTTCTTTATTATTGTAACTGAAATGACCTTCTTTATTGATAATCAATTAAAGAGGCATTTATATTACAATACATTGTAAGTCATACATTTAGATAACGTTTAGTAGTGACAGGACATTACACTATTAATTCAGTATTCGAACGCACTGCAGTCATATGGTGGGCAACTCGTCTGGCGACAGTAACCACTCCATTACAGAAAATTACCGTGAGAATACTTGTGCTATTCTGTTTCAAGTTAAGGGATGCCAGAGTTCTAATTCCTTATCTATACTAATATTATAAAGAGGGACGATTTGTTTGTTTGTTTGCATTGAATAGGCTCCGAAACTACTGGACCGATTTGAACAATTCTTTCACTGTTTGGAAGCTACACTATACCCGAGTGACATTGGCTACCTATATATGTAAAAGGCGATGTGTGTATGTATGTATATGTGTATGTATGTGTGTATGTATGTATGTATGTATGTATGTATGTATGTATGTATGTATGTATGTATGTATGTATGTATGTACATGTATGTATGTTTGTTCCCTATGGACTCCAAAACCGCTGAACCGATTTTGATGAAATTTTCAGAGAACCTTCAAATTAGTCCAGCGGGTAATCCTGTGAAATTTGGTAGCGATCGGACGTGGACGAAGTCGCGTGCAACAGCTAGTATCCTAATAAAATTGGCAGCGCACTTGTAGCAACTGTGAAGTTGCTTCTGTTAATAGGTGACGGTAGCCACCTACAAGAGAGTGGACCGTCAGCATGTCTGATAATCTTTACATGAGAAGCTATAATTAAAAATTAGAAACTGAAACACGACTTTCTGTTGAGCCCAAACACGTTATATCTGCTGTAAGTTGCTGAGGATTTAGGTATCCTGCAGAATCCAATCAGCTCAAGGTTATCATGTCATATAAATACCGCCCAAGCAACAGTATACCAAACTTTTCCAACGCAGGCGTCTTCGAACGCCTGATCAGATCTTCATGAATTATAGCTTAGAACGATCCTGGTCATGTCAGCTCTTAAACAAATTAACGAGATCAAAATCGGTCCATTTTTTGGCAACTACGATTCCACACAGAAACACACGTTAAACTTATAATACCCCGCTTTTGCATCGGGCGTCGGGGGTTAAAGTATGCCAGGCGCTATTCCCATATATTATCTCATCTAGGCCATATGGTGGTTTGTTTTAAATAGGTCAGTTCGCACATACCATCTGGTGGACTAATTTACTTAATTAGTCATGAGTTAAAACTAAATATAAAAGTAAAATAAACCTTGCTTTCAGTTTCCTAGAATCTACAGGACATCTCATAAAGGGATGTCTCGGCGGAGGCGTATTGGGCATTCACGAGGCCTATATGAAATGCGGCCTGTGGACATCTTTATTCCTAACAATAGTTTTTGGATTTTACATAACATACTGTTTACATGTAAGTATTACCTAGAATATAACCCCAAATCATTGATAGCTCTAACGTAAGAATCATGATTGTAGACGCAATAGACATATTGATCAATCCGGTCTATTAAGACCGGAGTAATGGCTTGTGGAAGTAAAATTGTGTTTTGGTAAACGGGCAGTAATGGTATCCATTTACTTATTTTCTCATGATGATTCAGAAATTTAAATGTGTTTACAGATTTTAGTGAAATCGGCACAAACTCTTTATCGGAGGTTGCATCTAACGGAAATGTCGTATCCTGATGTCGCAGAGGCGTCCTTAGAAGTAGGTCCGTTTCCCAAGTTAAGGAAATATAGTAAATGGTTCAGGTAAATCTTATTCAATATTATTAAGCCTTGGAAAACCAGTATAAATCTACTGTTCATTTTCCTCAATAGATTATAAGGATAGTCTTTGGGGAAAACAAAGTAAAGGTTAAACAGATAGTTTTAAATACTATACTTAACTGTGAATACGCTCACGATGCCAATGTTTTGGATGTTTGTACCTCAATAACAAAAAACAGCTTAATGGATTTTGACGAAATTTGGCACACAGATAGTTTATTACCTAGAATGTAGATTTTAACATTTACTTTTTATCCTAAAAAAATGTAAGGTTCCCGAAGGATCGTCTAAAGATATAAAAAATCCAGTCTCACTGTCGCCACAGCGATAAAGATGTCATATACTTTCTTAGACGTGTTATATTTTGCATTTTCGGACGGTTATTATGCGGACGAAGTCGCGGGCACCAACTATGGAGAAATACGAAAATGTTGTGGATCATTTTGGAGATTGGGGTTATATGAGCTCGAAAACAGACACCGGTAGGGTGTTCCTATCTTTGGTAGTGCGCATCATGAAGGACGTTTTAAAGCGCTTGGTCCAAAAAAGGGGAAATTCGAAAAGATGAGGATGATTACCAGATCTCGCTAGTAGAAACACGTGACCATGAAATTTTTTGTTTCAGATACGCAGTAGACATAACAATCTGCATAGATTTATTCGGCGCCTGTTGCGTGTACCAGATAATAATCGCTAAGACTCTGAAACAGTTGATTGAGAATGCGAATGATGGGAAAAATGAAGATTTATCTCTTTTGAGACTTTACATACTGGCGTTACTTGTACCCATACTTCTACTGTGCATGATAACAACTTTGAAGTACTTGGCACCATTTACATTGGTAGCTGATGCCTTTATAGGTAAATCATTTTTTATTAATAATTAGCTGTTAAACACCATTTTTTTATGTTAAAGTCGCTACCGTCTCGTCGCCTATAATAGTTACAAGCAAAGCCATAGGTGTTGCAAGAGCGTGAAGGCGCGAGCTTAATGTTTTTCCCCAATGCCCAACGATCAAAAAATGCCTACCGCGCGGAAAGTTTTCACTTCAAAACAATGTATATACAGTCACAATGTATGTATGTACAGTCACCTTAAAGTCGACATTTGTTTGCACCAGGGCAATTATCAGATATGCCAGAATTTCATTTAAAACGTCTTTCAGTTGTCTTCTTAATGTTTTAGTTTTCCAAAGGTACTGATAAAGGAATGAAATTGAAAACTGACGAAGGTTTTCGTACCCCGACTTTACATGAAACAGTAGCTATAGTGGTTACATAAAACTAAAAAATTTAAAACTATGTAACTTAAAGCTATGTTACATTGCAGTGGTTTGCGTGGCAGCTACAATATACTATAGTATCCGAGTTGCTCCTGACATATCAACTATACCTGGCTGGAAAAATGTCATGGGAATGTTTGAATTCAGTGGAATTGTTGTGTTCAGCATGGAAGGAGTCGGTGTCTCTCTACCTATTGAGAATAATATGAAAGATCCTCGCCAGTTTCCTAAAGTACTATGTGCTGGTAAGTTTTTTTATTTTTTATTTGATGTTGATGTTTCGACGCTTGTATGTAGAGCAGTGGTGTCCAAGGTAATGAGCCTTATAGACGTGGAGATTTATATTCTGATTAAAGCACATATATTTTCAATCCAATCTTTTATTTTACGACTTGACAATTACAACTATGACAACTACTGGTTTGTCTATATACAGCAAAACGTACCTTTTTCCTTAGAGTATGGTTGTACAATACAATACAAGAGGTTTTATATCTCAGGTATTCAGACAGTCTGACGGTTCATTTGATAATGGAGTAGATACCATGAAAGTGAGCTGCCGACCATACATTTGGATAAAGGACAAGGGTTAGGGAAATGGGCTCTACTCGCTCACCAAAACACGACAGCACACATGCTATTATTTCACGGTGATTTCAACATTCATAACTTAAGTAAAATTTCATTCTTAAGTGAAATTCTCAAATGAAAGTCTTCATATTTTATTTACATATTTTTGCGTATACTTACAGGCATGTCTGTGGTGGTCGTCTTCGTGATTCTCTTTGGATTCTTCGGTTATTGGGGTTTTGGTGAAAACTGTCAATCACCAATTACCTTGAATTTTCCGCCGGAAGTGTAAGTTACTTTGTATCCTTACCGTTTTAGAATTTGAAGTCCTCTCGCTGCCTTCAAAATAATTTAAAGGTCCTAAATAATCTATACTTTTACTAATATTATAAATAGAGATAATTTTTTGTAATGAATAAACTCAAAAACTATTGGGCCGATTTTAGAAATTCTTTCACCTATAGAAAGCGCGGTTTATAAAGTTACACGGACGAAGTCGCGTGCAACAGCTAGTAACATATATTTTATTATCTATATAACAAATAGATATATAAATACTATTCTTTTTTTCTTCTTCTTTTTGCGATGTCTCTCCTACTATTGATCTCTTTGAAGGCTGGCGATGGTTAATAACGCCAGACTGGCGACCTTACTTTGCGACTACGAATCACAGTCACAGTGTTTTAGATTTCATTTCAGAAGTAATTAAAAATTTGAAAACATAGTGAGGTATTAAAAATAGTCCACTTAACACTAAACTCTGACGAATAATTACTGAAACAGAATTCTATAAAAAGAAGAAATCCTTTTATAGAAGGTATAAATATTTCATTAAAAATAATTAATTTCTTTTCAGATTTTCATTTATAATTAAGTGTTTGATGGGAGTAATAATTTTCGTTACATACGCTTTGAATTTTTGGGCGCCATTCAATCTTGTGTGGCATTACATGTCCAAGAAGCATGACCCGAAACAGCATTGGATTTGGGAGAGGGTCTATCGCGCTACATTCATAGTAATCATCACAGCTATCGCCATTGCGTTCCCCAATGTTGGCAATTTGATGGGATTGGTAAGTTCAGTAACAGTTATATCCCTCCGCTTATAAAACTCATATTTAGTCATACTGTATACCTACTTTTTTAAGGCTAATTTGTAAAATGAACTCGACAAAGTATTAACGTCCATCAGACCAAATCTATACTTCTATACTAATACTAGCTGACCCATGCAAACGTTGTTTTACCAAAAAATAAAAATAAAATTGTGGTGGACCACCCTTAACATTTAGGGGTATGAAAAATAGATGTATGCCGATTCACAGATCTACCCGATAAGCACACAAAATTTCATCAAAATCGGTCCAGCCGTTTCGGAGGAGTTTGGCAACAAACACCGCGACACGAGAATTTTATATTAGACTAGTGGCTTGCTCCCGGCTTTGCACGGGTGCAATGTTTTACTCAATCCAGCTGATAAAATTACCTTACATCGCCATCTGTTAGAATCTTTTGGAACTCACAGATAAATAATTGCTGGATTGAATAGGTATCAACAGATGGCGCTATGTTAATAATATTATATAATTGGCAAAAAAAATAATAAACAAAAGATATAAACTAAAATTTATAAACTATTTTATTTTACTAAAGATATAAATTAACTATTTTATTTTATTAAAAATAAGATATAAACTATCCTGTCTTTTAAGTTGGACCAAATAACAAATACTTATGAAGTTTGATCAAAGTCGGTTCAGTAGTTTCAGAGTTTATCGCGAACATACATCGTGACACGAGATTTTTATATATATAGATAGATAAGGATTATCGGCGAATAACATAGGCCATATTTTATAAAGATACGTGGACTAAGTCGTGTGCAACAGCCAGTACGAACTAAAGACAGAATTTTGCGTGGATCGGTGTTGCAATAATAATTGATAATACCCCAATATTCGTAGTCGTGAAAGAATTATGATACCAAAAGCAGTCATCAAGTCGCTCAGACTCCACATTCCTAATAGTACCGTTGAGCAGTACCATTGATGGTACTACTGGGCTTTTTATTCTCATTAGTACCATTAATAATTGTACTATACTTATTATATACGGTTTATTACGGCCAACACCATTGACGACATCATTTTGATTGTTTTCATTTTGATTGTTTTATTTTTTCAGTTGGGTGCCTTCTGCCTCTCCAATATGGGTTTCGTATACCCGTCAGTTATAGAACTTCTACTTATATGGGAAAATCCTGGACTCGGTCGATACAAATGGAGATTGTGGAAGAATTTACTGATAATATTAGTCGGAATATTATTGTTTGTGGCCGGTAGCTTTTCCAATCTTAAAGAATTGGTAAAAAGTGTATAGTGCATTTTTAAGTATCTAGTATTAACGTGAATTAATGTAAATTAAAATAAAATGTAATGTAATTAAATGATTTATTATGACTAAGTTGATTTTATTTAAGGAAATGCTTTAAGATTAATTTGGTACTTGTTATTTTTATTTTTCTATGTACAGCTATGTATAATTTTCTCAAAACATTTATAAATACACACTTCTCAATGTCTTAAAATCAACTTATACATTTTATAATGAAAACCCCTTCGTTTGTTTTTTAAACTACATTCTAAATTATGTTTCTTAATTTTGTTAGAAATTAACTAACCAGTATTTAAAATTCAAACCTCTTAACAATTTTAACTAGCTTCTTTTTAATGGTACTGGCGATTTCTTAATGAATGTACTTGGCTACGTCATAAATGGGTGTGACCAATAACGAATAGACGAATGCCTAATGTGGTAAAAAGCGAATGTGACGAATGTCTAGTATAGAGATTATCAAACTTATTTCTTTTACCGCCCCCTTTGAAAATCATTTATTTTTCAGTCCCCAATTTTTTTATACACTCCTAAAACTTAAAAACCACAATTTCATTACTTTAATTAATTTAGTTATAGTGTACTATATTAGTCGGTTCTGGTGTTTAAACTTACATTCTAAACGACATTTTTACCAGTGAGAGCAATTAAAACGCAACTTTATAATATTAAAAATATATTTTAATCAAATTAAAAGAAAAATATAAATTAAGTATTAGGTAGTTAGTTTTTATACCATCATACAGGGCAGAAATATAAACTAATTATTCGATATAGAGTAGTGCTTAGGTAGGTTTTAATTTTAGTGAATTTTAAAATATAAAGTAAATGAAATTACAAATCAACCATTGCCCCCCCTGAACCACGCCAACGCCCCCCATTTTTTTCTGGCCCCCTTAACGCCCCCCTCTAGGTCTCCAACGCCCACAAGGGAGCGTTATCCCCCACTTTGAGAAAGATTGGTCTAGTAGGTAATATCACTATGTTAAGTGTTGGAAGATAAGGGAAGATGGATATATTTAATGTAAAAAGAAAATAAAATATGTTGCTACGAACATGTTTATTATTGAAGTCACTTAGATACAGCATTAGATTCTAATTATTCTTTCTTAATATTTTAAAGTACAAATAAAGAAAAAGAGTATGTATATAATGTAAAACTGGTTAACTAATCAATTAGTACTATTTACAACATTAAGGTTGACAGACAGGCTGATGGTGCACATAATGGTGGGTGGTTATCATCGACTCTAAAACAAGCAACGTCATATGTGCTGCAAATATGCTGCTGACCATAGCCTCCGTCCACTTGGCTCCCACGTCTAGGATCCCATGGGATCCTAGGATACTTTTTTTTTAATTTCGGCTCCCATGCTCATAGGATCAATTTTTATTGACATTATCGTGTTACTTTCAATCCCATTGTCATTCAATAGGATTCAAAGATAATTACTTTACTTACAGTGGCTCCCATAAAAAATTTTAATCGATAAAATTAAAACATATTTTGGAAAATTTACATATATATAACTCAAAATGTAACTTTGGAAGTAGATCAGTATTACCGCAGTGATAATGATGATACCTTGTCAGACAATGTAGATAGCAAAGAGGGTACATGGAGATGATCTATTCCACAAAGTTCAACCGGAAGTTCAACTAGTTGAACTAATTGGACAAAAACATTCCAATAATTTCAACTTTGTCATTTATTTTAAAAGTTGAACTTTCTGGACTAAATTGATCCTATTAGTTCAACTTTCTAATTATTTATTTAATTATTGTGCTTGTATTCAAAAGTAAACATGCAAAGGGCCTTTGTTTGGTACCTATACGGTAGACCTAAACTGCTGGAACAAAAAAGTTGTCTAGGTTCGTTATAAATTATGCGTGGCAGTTAGAAGAATACCTTCGGATTTATCAATTACACTGCCATTGTATTTCCTGCATGGTTGTTATAAATTCATTTTGTTTTAAACCAATAATCAATATAAAATAGATAACAACGAATGTGATTTGTCATATTTGAGAAAAGGCGAAAAGAGCGCAATTTTATGTGTGGCTGGTACGACATTATTACAACATTATTTAGTTAGATGGATCAATTGTATGGAGATGTTCATCAAAATCGTCAGGAAAGTTTAATTGCACCGGTTCTGTATCAACAAAGGTACGTAGGGCGTTACTATTTATAATCCGGACTAGCTTTTATAAAATTGTGGTCTCTCTCGAAAACAATTTTCGAAAGAACGTGCTTTTCGAATCATTTTTTATTGTCAGATAGACTGATCTTAAGGACCGACCGAGATTTACTTCCTTGGAAGAAGACTTGGAGAAAGACACCGCGCACAAATAAAAATTTTGAAGGGTTAAATTTAAAGTTAAATAATTCTGTTAAACGAAAGAAAGTAAATATCGTACAGTTACTAAAAGTGCTGCAAGACGATGCGAAATTATCCCAATTTAAGCGAGGACAAATTGAAAGACAACAAACTTTTAAAAAAAGGAAGCGAGAAAACATAATGCAAATGCAGTTGGTTAATGGCGAGATAACTATACCTACCTGTTTTGGAATGTTTGCGTTTTTGGAACAAAAAAAAAAACATTTATCTATGTTTTTTTTTTGTTGGAAGTAAAATTAAATAATACATTTTATGTTTTTTATAGTTGAACTAATTGGACAAAACATTCCAATTATTTCAACTTTGTAACTATTAGGAATAATTACGTTAAAGTTGAAATAATTGGAAAGTTTTTGTCCAATTAGTTCAACTAGTTGAACTTCCAGTTGAACTTTTAACAAACCTTGACTGGAAAATAAACTACGATGAGAAAAAAAATCGGTGGCCAAAGAAATATTTTTATTTTGTCTTTAATTCACACAGTTTTTGAGTTGTTAAAAATTACTTTTCCTGGCGCTGAATACAATATAAAATAAAAAACTCCATTACCTACATAATAAATATATATTTGCATTTTACAAAAATAAATAGTTGTATAAAATAACAACAAACATTCATTTATAAACACACAATTTAATAATACACAAACCGCATATCAAAATTACAATTTTATGTAAAAATATAACTACGTAACTACTTATAATGTTTCGTCATTTATCATAGTTAACAATAACATAATTTACAAAATAAATATAAATTAAAAATAGCCTATACAAAACATAATTTATAATATCGCTTGGAGAAAGCATTAAGATGTCACTTTAATTTTAAGTGACTTTAATACAAACAATTACAATTACAGAAACGCTTAAAAAGTGTAAAAAAAATCAATTATGGTGATATTTCTGTGTGTTTTAAATACCAGATACGGTCACGAACAGTCACACACGTGTTATATTTAGAATATTATATAATAATTCCAAACATCAGAATATTTTGCGTGGGTAGAACCAAAATCTTCCAATCTAACTGGCACCTTTAAAGACAACTTCAATTAGTGTCTTGGTATTGAATGTGGTGCCAACTATTAAAAGAAACATTCCAACCACCATAAGAAAAATCGCTTTCCACAATCTCCACTTGAATTTCCCGAGTCCTGGCCGATGAGATACCACCAAGAGATCTATCAACGTGGGCCAGATAAAAGCCATGTTAGATAGACAGAAGGCGCCAAGCTGAAAATGTTATTTAAATTGACCACATCTGTATGGTCTTAGACCGGGATCTTTGACCATATCTTTATGGTCTTAGACCGGGATCTTTGACTATATCTCTATGGTCTTAGACGGGGATCTTTGATCATATCTGTATGGTCTTAGACCGGGATCTTTGACCATATCTGTATTGTCAAAGATCCCGGCATTAGATATATGTATACCATAATATACCTATCAATCTAAAAAATGAAATTACACAGAAAAACATAAAGCGTTCCTTAAAAAAATATTACCTAAACTAAATAACTATCCTCTGAAAATACTGAAAATACATCCTCTGAAATAATGCTGCTAACTAAGTTGCATCTTGTATACGATTCAGTCAGTTAGGCATGGTATGTTATTGTAAATATCATAATGTTGTCATGTTGGCGTGAAATAAAATGTCTAGACAAACCTAATAATGGTTTACAGACATTATTATCATCTTGTGTATAAAAATACGATTGATTTTGATTTGATTTTATTTGATTTTGCAACTAATGCTTGTAATGGATACCACAGTTGATATACCACATAGATTATTTTTTTTGTAAATACATACAAAAATACAAAACATCCATGATTCAGGTACAAAGGTAAAATGTTTAGACAAAACATTTGCCCCTAGCGGGATTCGAACCCGCGACTGCTTTAAACGAGGAAGATTTCTATATACTAGCGAGTGCTGGCAACTTCGTCCGCGTTGAAAAAAAAACCACTTGTTTATGCTAAATGCTTTTTTTGTTGTTTTTATGCTAAAATGAAATATATTGAATTTGTTTTATTTTTATCACAATAAAAATATGCTGTAAATTTAATAATAATAAAATAAAGTCGCATAGGAATAACTCACAAATCCCATCAAGGCGTTGATGGTGGGAAAGACGATCGCAACGACTCCAATTAATATGACAAACAATGCTCTATAGAGGAGCTCGTATCTATAATGATTCGCTTCCTTAATTCTAGGCTTGATATAGTGATACACTATATTGAATGGTACCCAGAAGTTAACACTATGCGTCACATAAATCATCAATGCAATTAATCCCTTTACAATTTTTGGTAGACTGCAAAAAAATTATATTTTTATCATTTAACATCATCATCATCTCAGCAGTAGGACTTCCACTGCTTACTGCTAGACATAGGCTTCACATAGGACCGGTCAGAAGCAGCCAGGCTTCACTGTCGACCCGTGGCCCTTATCAGGTCGTCGTCGTACAACTTGTGGGTGGACTATTTCAAAGTGGACATAATGCTATATGGACTTTATTCATTGTGAACGTTTCGCTACATGAACGTTTTGTAGTCTTATTGTAAGTTTGCCACAAAGTTAATTCGCCACTAAAAAAAAAACACGTGTAAATTTGCCACAGTTCTATTTTTTATGAGGTAGGTAAATTGTAATAAATTTATTTTGGCTTGTTGTAAATTTGCCATAATAGTTTTTTCTGTACAGACAGCAGACAAATCAAAACAAGAATAAAAATATTAATTATTTTTCTAATGATCACAGTAATTCTTAAAAATTTTAATTTTACATTCGCATAAACATCATCATCATAATTAGAGAATTAAATGTACAATAAGGATCAAATCAAGTTTGCAATAGCTCTTACGCGATTATTGTTATAAGAACCAGTGGACCTCCTCCTCATTTCTGATTCGATCTCTTGTTGTAACCCCTCGCATAGACCTCTCCATAGCTCGTTGTGCTTTCTTACAAGGCCCATAGTTAGAGACCACGTCACATCGCCACATATCATCACTGTTAAAAACTCTGTTTTAAGGCACTGATTAATTTTGGACGAGAAAATGTCTCCGAGCTTCTCGAATTCTGCCTATAATATTATCATCTAACTAGCTGGTACTCGCGACTTCGTCCGCGTTCAAAATGTTATTAGACTACCCACTACTCCCCCATAATAAGTTACCTGCTTACTTCATAATAAGTAAAAGATATTCAGTCCAGAAATATGTGACTTATAGCGCTATAATATGGTAAGTAAAATAAACCACTCACGTAGTCATAGGAAAGTTGACAGTTATCGGTGACTCCGCATTATCCAAATAGCTAGCGTAGCCACAGAAGGAAATTGCAAATATTGCCAGTATATTGAGCGTCATACCTGAAAAATATGAATCCATTAGAAAATGCCGTAGAATGTGCCTGTCTCGACACATTAAAAACTCTTGCAACACAATGCGCCTGCATGTACCTGCATGTGTAAAGTACGAGACTGTACGTACACATTCAGAACATAACAACAGGTACGTACATATTCAGACTACAATGGTATGTAAGTACATATTCAGACTACAATGGTATGTACGTACATATTCAGACTACAATGGTATGTACATACACATTCAGACCATAATAGTCTGTGCGTACAAATTCCAGACACAACGGTATGTACGTCAATCGAAATACAGTAACATAGACATACACATTTAGACCACAACGGCATGTAAGTACATACATATTCAGGACACAACATTTGTACGTGCACATTCAGAGTACAATGACATAATACGTACACATTCAAGGTACAACGGTATGTACGTACACAATAGGAATACAGTAAAATATACATACATATTCAGACATGGCATGTACGTACACTTGATAGTGTAGGAACCAGCCAAAAATGGGCTCCAAAGTTTTTGACTGCAGGAAAGCAATAGCCACAGACTTATATAAATAATTATTATACTCATAAGTTATTCAAACTAATAGATAATAAAGTGGGAATAGGACGTATGCACAGCATCCGTCGTCGACACAAGACCAAGCGAGACTGAGTTAGGGTTTGCTAATGAGACTACTTTTAATATACCAATTGCGGAGTGCATATAATGTATCTACGTGTTATTATTGTAGGTACTATTATTTTCTAGAAACATATTTACCTATCACAAGTGCAATGGGGAATTTCTTTGGATTCTTCATATTATTTTCTATGGGTATCACAACCCCTGAACAAGACATGCTGAACACAATCATGCCGATGCTGTTAAATATATTTTGTGTAGTTCCTATGGGATTCAAGCCTTCTAATCCAGGATTCAGCTGTGTTAAGTAATATAACGTCAGAAATATGGTGAACACTGAAATAAAAAGGTTAGTTTAAAATTTTTATAGTGTCAGAGGGCTCTGCGTACCACATTCATAACCTTGGCAGAACGTTGGCGGCGGTAACCACCCTCTTTACAAGTTTTGTATTGTTGTCATGATATACTCACAAATTACGCCGTTCGCTACCAGAGATAATGGGGCAAGATATTTCAGTTTAGTTATAAGACAAACAAGTATGAGAAACGGTATCATGATTGCCATGTAAACACGTAAGTCTGGATAACCTGAAATCGAAATTTCACATTAAAAATTCTATCTAAGATTAATGTCCTTTTTCACCAACTATCACCTAGCTAGAGTTAAGTGTTCCCTAGGACCTGAGCGGTAATCTTTGGGGAGACTACCGCCCGTCCTTAGGTCCCTCGAGATGGCCGGCGTACCTCCACTTTCGGGTACGCCGGGGTAACGACAGGGAGCGTACCTGTCGTTACCCCGCGCTGGATAGCCCTGGTGGGTAGCGAATGTCGAGTAATAATGTTCCCTCGACCCCGCCCTATGAATCTACGGCCGCACTATGAAGGCCTATGGTTTTAGCCGGTATAACCAGGCGGCGTCCCCCTTTTCTTTCGTCATTATTCATAATCAGATATCTTTCATCAGAATCTAGTCAGTGTCGCCTTTGGAAAACTAACGCGCGACACTGGCGCCCAACGCGGGGCTCGAACCCACGACTCTGAGGTTAAGAGTCTCATGCTTTGTTACCGACTGAGCGTAAAATATATTAATTTGTTTCTGATCACGCCGTTTCATTTTCTGTGGTAGGCTACACTGGCGCCCAACATTTAGTTTTTTTTTTTTTTCATCAGAATCTAGTCAGTCACCGTTGGAAAGCTAACGCGCGACACACTGCCGGATATCTGCTGCCTTAAAAAGGCTTAAATATTAGTTAAGCGTTCCATAACTAAGTGACTGTTGGTGAAAATGTGCATTAGTCTCATAGAAAATAATATAAATATGTACCCTTTTTTTTAAATTCAAAATACGATATTCTTCTAATATATAAAATTGTCGTGTCGCGGCGTTTGTTGCCAAACTCCTCCGAAACGGCTGGACCGATTTTGATGAAATTTTGTGTGCTTATCGGGTAGGTCTGAGAATCGGCCATCATCTATTTTCCATACTCCTAAGTGATATTTTTTTGCAAAACAACGTTTGCCGGGTCAGCTAGTGACTAATTACACTCATTCGCGTTTTACTGGATGATATTTTGGTTACACTTACGCGTCTAAAACAGGTTAGCGAAAGCGAAACCGCATAGGTCCTCGTTTGCTTGATAATATCGTTTGGCTTTAGGTATTTCATGTATTTAATAATTATTTCAACTATCAGGTAGGTAAGTTAGTTCTTGTTAGTAATCTAGGCTCACATAGCAGTGTTAGCCCATTAGGTTGTAAACTGGGTAGGTACAAACAATACGCAAATAGATAATACCAATTATAAGATCGTTATTTTACCTCCTTGCCCATGAATAGATGTCTTTTGAACGTCCTCCACGAGTTGTTTGATCGACTTAGCGATAATCAGTTGATATGTAGCACAGGCGCCAAATAAATCGAGACATATCACTGTATCTATCATATGCCTGTCAATAAACACATTATATAGTTCCATATTTAGTAAAATTTTATAAAAATCACGTTTTGGCACTAAGAAACAGCTTAACTTCTGCATCTGCGTAACTTTATTAAATATAGCCTATGTTACTCGCTGTCAATTATCAATGTAGCTTTCTATAGGTGAAAGAATTTTCAAAACCGGTCCAATAGTTTTTGAATTTATTCATTACAAACATAGGTACAAATCTTCTCTCTTTATAATATTAGTATAGATACAGGGTGATACACAGATACATTACCTGAATGTTTTCGCCCACTTTGATATGTTAGGATTTGGATGACAGGCGACTGCTGCCTCGCCTACATCGGGATATGACATTGTGTGAACCCTAGTCCTTTTGTAGAGGACCTGTGCTGATATTACCAAGATCTGAAAATACACGATGCTACTTTATCTATCAATATTCACAACTTTAGTGACATTTCAACTATACCGAGTGATCAATCCAAATAGTTTCAGATTTGCTTTCACTGACTGATTTGGACTGACCATCGTACATATTAAAATAATTACATAAAGACAGTAGGTCATATAAATTCCAAAGAACAAATTGAAGGCTATAGCCAACTGGTATCCAGCCAACATGTAAGCCACGTGACCACTCAAGACGCCTCCTCCGAGAGCACCCTTCACCATATTCATCACCGAGCCGAGGACTCTGAAATATAGTTTTCAATGCCTAGAATGAATTAAGTAGTAATTTGCTACTATAAGAAATTCAAAATTCAAAAGTCTGAAAGTACCCGCTCGGATGTTGATGGTTCCTTTCCTTGACAAAATCATAAGCCTCCTCTTCCGCTTCAGTGGTAGCTACCAAACGAAATTTACTAGTCTGAAAATAATCGTTTCTCTATTTAACTCCGCTAAGATCATAAGGAAAGTACAGAATACAAGCTATTATTAAAAATTATAAACTAACCCCCGAATTGAACGCAAAGACGCTATATCTGCTGTAAGTTGCTGAGGAGTTGGATATTTCGCAGACTACTTGATACTGCATCATCAGATCAAGGTTGCCATGTCATAAAAGTACCACCGAAGTAACAGTACAACAAATTTCAAATCAATCGAACCTGCGTTAGTTAGTAAGATCCCTTCGTCACTAGAAAATGGGCGGATGATCTTCAAACGCCTAAACAGATCTTCATAGATTATAGCTAAGAACCATCTCGATCATGTCAGTTTTTTGATGAAAAAAAAAAGATTAAAATTTGTACATCTGTTTAGGAGCTACTACGCCACAGACAGACCCACAGATACACAGCTCAAACTTATCACACTCCCTCTTTTTTCGAAGGGCATTCGGGGGTTAAAAATCATACACTGAATCATGTATAAACTCTAATCTACAAAAACTCAAAACATTTATTACCATTTTTTATATAGGTATACTCTTATCAAAAAAAAAATTACAAAAAATCTAAGTGAAAAAAACTCATTTTATAGTTGACTGCTACATGTCAGTATAATTCTTTTATTTTTAACGTTTTTTGTGAAGTCTTCAAAAAGAAGATTTCTTTGTACATCCATAGACTATCTATAGGAAACTATATTTAAGTATTTATTTTAATTTATTTATTGCTAAGGAAATTTACAGGTACTTTACATAACAATTGTACATAATATAGCTTAAATAAAAACGAATATACCCAACTAGCTCCCGGCTTCGCCCAGGATAAAACTTAATTAGTTTTCTAAGTACTTAGATGATGAAACCCGCATCAAAATACGTTGCGTGGTTTAGGAGGATAATTACGTAAATTATAGGAAATTTTCTCTAGTTTAATTTATTATATAACTGCTTTTATCGTAAAATGAGTCAGAAAGAATATATTGTCAAAAATCTGATTTTTAGATGCAAAATGGGATAATCTCTAAAGTATGACATAATTGGCGGAATAATCGCGAAGCAAATACCTATACAAAATTATTGTGTTTTTTTTTATTTTTATTTTTTCAAAAAAAGCGCTGAATCAACTTCAATAAAATTGATATGGTAATCCCATATAAATTTGTATGATACATACTCTTAAGTATGACCTATCAAACAAAAAATGTATCATCAATATCAATTCATAATTGGCGGAGTTCATAATCGCTTAACAAACATATAACATATAAAAAAACCACAACATCCAGTCGAATTAAGAACCTTCTCCTTTTTTGAAGTCGGTTGAAAAATATCACAATGCTGCAAGTGCGGTTTCGACCATATTCGGATTAGGAAGGGATAGGGCAATGGGTTCTGAAAATATTTTACAGTAGCTGTTGCACGCGACTTCTTCCGCATAATAGAATATAGCCTATGTTACTCGCTGACAGTATAGCTTTCTATACTGCCCAAGTAAGAGCAAAAGCGGTACCTATCTAAATGAACGCGAGTTTCGAGATAATTTTTTTTTTACTTTATATATTGAATTTTTTGCTTATTAAATAGAATTTATATATTATATTGGGTCTATTTGTTATTACATTAGTTAAAAGTTTAAAATATTATTACCGTAATATATCCGTAGTACCTCAAATATCCCTAGTCATTTAAGGCAAAATTGAGAGGGAATTCTTTCTTGAGGTTTCTTCCTGTGTTTTGAACAAGATAGCGCTAAAAGGCTAAATTCATTAGTTGCGCATTTTTAATGCTATAAAAATCAAATTTACGATTGAGATACCTCTTTTGCGCTTACTAGCTGTTCTACTAGGTTCAAGAAGATAAAAACGGTCCAGAAGTTTTGGGTTTATTTATTACCACCAAAAATACAAAAATATAAATATTTTCTCTTTACAATATTAGTTACTAGCTGGTGCCCACGACTTCGTACGCGTTGAAAAATATTAAGTAGCCTATCCTGTGTCCCGTATGTCCAAATGTTTATCTAACAAGTTTCATGAAAATCAGTTAATTCGTTTCAGAGTTATGGAGGAACATACATACATACATACATACATATATACAGAAAAAAATTCTAAAAATCGACAATTTAGTTTCAGTATCATGTATAGAGCCTATAAACACGATATCTCTGAAAACAAAGTAACTTACTCCATGACCGACCCTTACAGATTTATTATTAGTATTGCTAATAGGTATAGATGCAGCATAGACATTGACAAGTCATAAATACATAAATATAAAATGCTAGTGCCGTACGGTTGTCTTAATGTAATGTACCAAGCATCATCAATTAGTTCGGTATCGGTACTGTTATTAAAATGTGATGTAGGTACTTACATAGATATGTGCAAAGTATTGACACAGAGTAAATAAATCGATCAAATTGTAGGGCGCACCGACAAAGCAGTTAGGTAGGTATCTTAAATAATTATTTTTATGTAGGTACATACCTACGATAATATTAAATTTTATAAGTTATAATAACATTAATAACTAGTCATAAGTAATTACCAAAATACAATTGCATAATAAAACACAAGCATTAATATAATTACGGCTATACAAATTACAACATTAAAAAGTGACTTTTAAAGAATTTGACATTTATCCAACTAATATTTCTATCTATCTAACTAATATTTCAAATACCTACTTAAATGCGAAAGTTTATGAATATGTTTGTTACTCTTTCATGTAAAAAATACTGAACGGATGTGGATGAAATTTGGCACACAGATACTTTATTACCTGTGTGGGAAGAAATGATGAACTCCACATTATTATTAACATATTTATAATGATATTTACACATATTTACAATTGAACAAACGCATGTATGGGCGTTTTTACATTATGTGTGGAGACGTACGATGGGCGTTTGTGGTGGTGACGAGTTGCGAGAAAGCGCGTGCTTTCTGTAGCAGTGTTGGAGGCCGACTGTCTCTGGTTTTCGTGTTTCTTCATTTAAAAGAATGACACGGCAACTAAAACGCAAATTCCCAAATAGGTTATTAAAAGGAGGTCGCCTCACCTGTATTAACACACAGGTGCTGCAAGTGCTGCTGTAGGATTAAGGATAAGTGATTAGGAAGTGATAGGGAAATGGGCTCTGGCATCCCTATACTCACTCACCGAAACACAACTGTAAGCGTGCTGTTATTTCACGGTACTGCCGCCAGACAGGCTGCCAAAATGACTGTAAAACACAGTGTTTCCTGCCACTACTAATTTAAAAAAAAAAACTAAGCACCTCGTCCGGCTTTAACAACTCTATACTTATATTGAGCACGTGCAGCGATATGATTAAGTCACAATTGCAAATAAATTCAATAACTGCCATTTCTTTGGACTTTTTGCAATTTAGTTTCAGATATATGTTTCACCGCGATGAAGCAATTGGTATTGTCTATTAGTTTTTTATTAATTACAAACACGTTAGAAAAATCAGCCGTAAGTATTGATAAGAAAATAAATTATTATTTAATCTATAAATTATTAATTAACTACCTAACCTACCACGCGCCGACTCATTAGTTTAAGAACTTGGTTATTAAGGTTAAATAAAAAAGGTTTATTATTTTTTGCTTTTCAGTTTTTTCGGCGGTTTAATTTTTTGTTAAAAAGTTTTTATATTCTTCCTATTTAAATCTCAATGTTTTTCGTTACACGTAGATTAAGTGATATTAAGTATATGACTTCCACTTGATGGTAGGTGGCTACCATCACCTGTCACACAAGCAACGTCACAGGTGCTGCAAATGCGCTGCCGACCATGGTAGGATTAAGGATAGGGGATAGGATAGGAAGGGGTTGGGACATAGGCTCTGACATCCCTTACTCACTCACCGAAACACAACAGCAAACACGCTGTTCTTCTGCAAGGGCGTGATTACTGCCGTCAGACGAGTGTCCCGCCTCTACTAATTTTTATTCTGAAATCCTCACTAACAATGCGTTAAAATTCCAGACATCAACTTTATACTCTACTGAAACAACAGAATTTGTAGATTACACGACATCTGATCCAGTTCTTGAAAGTACGATATCTTACGACGAGAACATTGGTGACTTCTTGAACATTAAAAACATATCCGCTGAAGAAAATCCTATAAATCAGCAAGTAGAAGAATCAACAGGTAACTTGCATACAATAGCAGAAATAAACAAGTCACATGTTGATCATATAGAGTATGACACTGAAAGAGTGGCTGCAACCGAAGATACTACAGAACATGACCAAGTAGAAGCAAATGAACAACCACAAGTTGTAACGATCCCTGATGTTACAACCGATGCAGCAGTTACTTCTGTTTCTGAAGAAATTCAACGAAATGAACCTGTTAAAGAAATTAAAGATTCAAATAATGGTTACCAAACACTAAATACATTTATAATGAATACAGGTAAAGAGGAATCCATAGCAGCTTCTTTTACAGACAACGTTAGCGATGTTGCGCACAAAGAACACATCACTGAATTTTCAAAGTCGAGTGATAACAAGCAAAGGACTACGGAAGACGAAATCGTTTTTATAGATTCCAGCAAACCTTTTGCTAATAGACGAATGATGCTTGATGTTGCACCTTTACCGTTAAAAAGTTTTAAAGAAATTGGTAAGATTGATTGAGAAATGAAGAATATAGTAAATAATAATGTTTCAAGGCAAATACATACATACTTATATAATAATAGTTCCTTAAAATTATTCTATTTGCAGGAAAACGAACACAAGTACCATGCACAATGAGATCTCATCAGAAAATAATACGTACTCATTTGCCTCAATTACCATTAACTGCAAAACAAACGCAATTCAAATCTTATGGAAATGATGTTAAGAATGTAAAACGCGCACATTTGCCATTATACATTGCGCCTTTTTTGCCATTAAGATTAACTGCAAAACAAACAGATTTTAAATCTTATGGAAATGGTGTTAAAAGTTTATCTTTAAAGAAAAATATTTTAAAAGAATCCAGATCTCCCCAAGGATCTTCGACTTCACGCCAGCTTAATAAATTTGACGATGTATTTCTTAAACTAGCCAAAGCTACAGATGTTTCTACTATCCAATTACCAAGTGCTGATAGAAATGAGTATAATTACGTAGGAAATTAAAACGTGAGTTATAACTCAGTCAAATTTCATTGCTTCAATTGTTTACAACTTTAATTATACTTATTTGTTTATTACTTTAATTATTTTCTTTATGAGTATTTTTGTTCCCAACGAGTCACACCATAGAAGCTTGCTTGCTTATACTATAAACTCTATGAGTCACACCCTCACCTCAACATCCTTGTGGTATATATGTGGTATATAGTATTCTGTGCCATTAACTGTCATAGTGTTGAAAAAACGTCTTTCCCATGACCAAAACACTGTGACATTTTAAGTAAAGGTGCAACCCTGACGACAGTGTTAACGGTTAACGGTTGTTTAACGATTGTGCAACAATCAGAACAAATTATATTCCTCAGAAATATCGTCGACTTGGAGTATTACTATGACCCATAACTTAACCACAGTCATCACAATATGAATTCCTAGTAGTACCTATGTTCCAAAAAATAAATATAAGTACAACTTATTTTATTTTATTTTATTTTATTTGGGAAAACAAACAATTACACTGTGTATAATAAATATGAAAAAAGAAACATGCAAAAATAAAGGTAACAGTACAATCAACAACATTTTCCTCAAATTGCTACACTAATTTCATACAGAGAAAGACATACTAAAAAAGAATATACAAAAAAATAAAACAAAAACAAGAAAAGAAAAAACAACACCATAAAATTAAATCAATTTAACAATTTCATTTTTATATTCCCGTGATCTAACAGAAAACAGATCAACACCCGTAAACAGACAATTGTACTCATGCATAACACGGTATAAAGGTGCACGTTCGCCAGCGTTAGTTTTACAGAACTTCGGCATAAATAGTTTATGCGTATGAGAATCTCGTATACGCTGGGAACTGCTTGGTAATCGATATACAATGTTATTCACGAGGTAAACACAGTCATAGTGGTTATGACAAATATTGTACAGGAACATAGCATCCAGGAGCAATCGTCGTTGTTCTAAACTTGGCAGGGAATATTTCTCCAATGCATCAACATATGACAACCTTGAGTGGAAGCACTTATAATTAAGTGTTTTAAGGAATTTACGCTGCACTAATTCAATCTGTTGGCAATACTTATCATAAAAGGGATTCCAAACTATCGAGGCATACTCAAGTTGTGACCGAACCAAAGTCTTATACAGATACAGATAAGTATCTGGACGTTTAAAATTTGAACAAGTTCTTATAACAAGACCATAGAACTGAAACGCCCTGTTACAGATATGTTGAATATGTTGATTCAAAATTAGTTTAGAGTCAAGAAAAACCCCCAGATCTCTTATAACCGGTACCTTTTCCAGTATAGTATGACACAGATTATAATGATAATTAACTATATTTATTTTCCTAGTAAAAGTTATTGCTTTACATTTGGATAAACTTAAATACAGTCTATTCTCAATACAGTATCTACTAAAACGATCAAGATCCTCTTGTAACTTAATGCAATCATCTAAGGCTGTTATCCTTTTATAGACTTTCAAATCATCGGCGTATAGTAAAAAACGGCAATGCTGAAAACAATTGGCAATATCATTGATATATATGACAAACAATAAGGGCCCTAAAATGGAACCTTGCGCAACGCCAGAACTCACTGTTGTAGTTTCAGAGGTATAACCGTGCACCACAACTCTTTGCATCCTGTTCAAAACATATGCCGAGAACCATCTTAACAAATTTCCCTTAATCCCATTAAACTCAATTTTCTTGAGTAATAAGTTATGGTCCACTTTATCGAAGGCCTTACAAAAGTCTGTATATACTACGTCAACTTGTGTTCTATCATCTAAATTTTCAAATAAGAAATTGGTATAAACTACTAAATTAGTTAATGTTGAGCGTTTCCTAACAAAACCATGTTGCTCTGGTATAATGAGGCGGTGCAGTGTAAGATAAACTTTATTATGAACTAATCTTTCGAGAACCTTAGACAGAGTAGACAGTAAAGAGATAGGCCTGTAGTTTTCAATATTATTCCTGCTACCACTTTTATGAACGGGTGTTATATTGGCAGTCTTCCATATGTGTGGGAGAACACCTTCGCTGAGACATTTATTAAAAAGAATTGCAATTGGTGCGGAGAGAATAGTGCAAGTACTCTTGAGAAAGAATGGTGGAATACCGTCAGGACCTGCCCCTTTCCCCACGTCTAGAGATCTTAGTGCTATATATACACTATTAACATCCAAGTCTATGTCTGATAAGACTTCGCTGCCAAAACCTTCCAATTCACAGGTGTCCCTATCGTCACAAGAAATAATAGCAGGTTCATAAACAGAGGAAAAGTAATTGGAAAACATATTACATATCCCTTCGACATTATCTGACTTGTGTTCACCGAAAAACATAGAATTGGGTATACCAGTCTTGTCTTTGCGACTATTCAAATATGACCAGAATACTTTAATATCTTTTTTCAATGAGGTCTCTATACCTTCAATGTATTGATTAAAATAAATTTTGCTAAGTTTTTTAAATCTATGTCGGTAAAGAGAGAACTCTTCGTAGCTACTTATGTTGCCAAACTTTTTCCACTTATCCCACGCACGTTTTTTATTTTTATGTATGTGTATTAATGGACGGGGGAACCAGATAGGATAGTTAGAACTTTTAGTAGGCCGAGCAGGAATGTATTTCTTAATGATTTCGTAAACATTTTCGTAAAAAGCATCAACACCCTGAATAGCGGACAGAGGACTCAAGAGTGTATGCCAGTTGATATGACGCAGCTCTTCGTTAATGATTTTATAGTTGCCTTCAATAAACCTATATCTTGGAATATTGTTATGCAGCATAGTCTTATAAGAAACATTAAGATTAGCCAGTGCTAAGATGGGCGGATGATGATTATCTGGTTGTACCAAACCGAAAGACGGCAAAACTTAGCAAGCAAAGAAAGCAAACTTCCTTACAAAAAATGCGACACTGCGACATACCTACATATTAGGTATACTACAGCGCCTCTGTTGCTCCGCACAAGAACTAGGTATATTTTTAATGTTAGGTAACTTAGATCTTAAATAATCAATGAACTATTATTACTAGCGTAGTAATAATAACTTTTTTATTTTTAACTTAGATAATAACGTCCATAATTAGTTAACTCAAAAGTATGACATAATAGCACAAGATTAAACCCCAGTGGCTTTTAATGTTATTATTGCATGTATATAATATACATACAGTTTTAAAATTGTTAAAATAATAAATAATAATATTCAATGCTCACAATCACTACACTACTAAAAGAGTTGTCAAGAGTTGTGAAAAAGAGTTTAAAAAATTAGACCACTTGATTAAATCTGTGGTAATTATTTTCAACTGTCATCCACTCACTGAATGTCACCGACACCGACTGTCACTGTCACATTAAATTAAGTATTATTTTTCCCGTTTTTTATTATTACAATACCATTTAATTCAATTTATAATCGTACAGTAAAGGGAAGGAAGTACTGTTCGGTAGATACCAACTGCTAAATGCGTTAAAGGAATCTAAAAATCATTACCTAATATTACCAACGCCATAGTTATGAGTAAAAGACATTATTGTGATTACTGTGACAAAACTATGGTCGCTACACCGGCTGTTATAAAAACTCACAACAAAGGATTAGTACATCAGAAATTAGTACAAGATCACTATCAGCAGTTCAAAGGTTTGTGACTATTTCATTGTATCATCATCATCTGCCTGTGTTTCCCCCACTGTTGAATGTAGACCTCTCCCAAGGCTCGCCACCATGCACGGTCCTCTGTGCTTCGCATCCAGCCGCTTCCTGCTAGCTTTCTACATGGCCGCAGGGCGTTCAACGTTGCGTCTTTCAATTCGTAGCCTCCATTTGAAAACTCGCCTATCTGATGGTATAGAGAAGTTCTCAAATGGAGCTAATAACCCATTGATTGTCTATCTGTTCTGTGGTAGATGTGACCAGCCCATTGCCACTTTTGCGTACAATATTAATGTTGACAACTTTATATAAAAAAATAAATAGTTACCATAGGGCAGGGGTGACGAACCTTTATGGATCAACCAATCATTTGACAAACGAATGAATGAATTGATGGTCAACTTTAAAAATGAACTTCAAAAGGCTCTGGTCTGGATTTGGAAAGTAGTGGCAGGGCACCACTGCGTTTCGAAGTCATTTAGGCAGCCCATCTGTCGGCAGTAACCACCCCCTTGCAGAAGACAACCATAAAATAACAGCATGTGTGCTGTTTTGTTTCGGTGAGCGATGCCAGAACCCATTTTCCATATCCCTTCCCAATCACTTATCCTTAATCCTACTGTAATCAGCAGTGCACTTGTTATAGACGACAGTTGCCATCTACCTACCATCAAGTGGACCACCAGTCTGTCTATAAAGGAAGTAATATAAAAGAATTAAATAACTTAATTAGCACAGTAAAAAAAAAAAATTAAAATTTGTACACTTTGCCCCCTCATTTCTTTAACAACTAAGAATTTGTTCAGTTAAGAAACATAAAACTATATTTATGAATTTCAGATCCAGAAACAATTTTATTTGAAGAACAGCACAAGAAGCCTTGCACGAGATTTGCTCAAGGACAATGTCAATTTGGTTATTTCTGTAGATTTTCACATTATACTACAGAGCAAATAAACGCTATGAAGGAATATGGTGGGTAATAGCTAATAGCATTTTACTAATATATATTAAAGTCTATTTCAAATAGGAAAGTATGAGTGTAGTCAAAGAGTAAATCCATGTCATGTGACCCCTTGCATAGATATAGATGACATTTGATTATTTTATTCACAGTTGTTTTATATATACATACAATATATCAGCATGGTAGTCATTTACCATCCTGACAGACCGCCAGCCTGTCTGTCCACTTTAACATTATAAAAAATTTATTAATTCCTTTAAAGTTGCCGCAAGAAACAAGAAAGGACATGTTGCACTGCCCTCATTCAAGGATCTATACTCAAAATTACAAATGGAAAGAAAGAGTGAATCACAGACCATAGACAATGGTGACACAATGGTTTTTGACAGTGATGGTGTTGCATACGTTTTTCCATGGACATACAACAGTGAATTGGAGGAAATCAATCTACCGCCGAGTGTGAGGAAAATTAAAATTGAGGATTTTGTTGATGCAGAAATTACTGAGTGGGGATGAATTTCTTATTTATCTTAGAATGCTCTCCCACCAGGCTTTCCACGGGTGCAATATTTTTCTGCAAATTTGGTATAAAAACCTTCCTCGTGTAATGCTCTTTTGATTAGTGAAAACCACATTAAAATCTGTTGAGCAGGTTAAAAGATCTAAGTGTACATACATACAGAGGGACAGACGGTGGGAAGTGACTTTATAGAAATAATATAAATAGGAAACATTTATATGCATGATACATATAACAATGATATCATATTTACAAAAAAATAAATAATAAAAATCCTAAATAGTAAATGTTATTATAACACTAATGAACATTTTATTGATAATATATAGGTTCTATGAAATGACAAATGTAAATATCATTTAAATTTAAATAAGTATAATAAAAATTATTTTTATATAATTTAGTTCAATTAATACTTCCTCTCTCCTAGCCCCAGTTGTATGCCCGACAGGATCCATAACACTAGTCTTTATAAATGTTGTAACATCTATCTATACATGGTAAATGGTTTTGCAATAAATGATTGAATTGAATTGAATTGACACACACAAACACAAGTAAAACTAGCTGTTAACCAAACGGTCGCGGGTTCGAATCCCGCTAGGGGCAAATGTTTATAAACATTTTACCTTTGTACCTGAGTCATGGATGTTTTATATTTATAATATGTATGTATTTACAAAAAAAAGTAATCTATGTAGTATATCAACTGTCTGGTATCCATAATACAAGCATTAGTTGCTTATTCAATTCAATTCATTTACATATTGCTAAACCATAATGTATATACAAAGATGTTAAAAAATATATAAAAGACCAGTATTATGGGCCCTAGTGTGGAACTAGATGGTGCTGTGTGGAATGTGTGAAGATATTTATTTATTTACTAGCTGGTGCCCACGACTTCGTCCGCGTTGAATAATATTAAGTAGCCTATCCTGTTTCCCGTACGTCCAAATGTTTATCTACCAAGTTTCATGAAAATCAGTTAATTCGTTTAAGTTATGGAGGAACATACATACAATACCTACACTTACAGATTTATTATTAGTATTGATGAGTGCCATTGAATGTGCGCCATGGCAGCAAAAAGGTATCTGGCTCAGCATAAACTGACGCAAAGCAAAGTGCTGATTGATAATATGGGAAATAAATGTAATTTTTCTTATGTATAATAGTTAATTTATTTTAAATATTTTTTTTACAATTTTCTTCTATAAAATTGGTTCATTGTCTTGGCCGGTCTCCAAGCAGTGCGTCGTGGTTGGTACGAGTACGTGGGGAAATTTATGAATCTGAATTCGGATGGAATGTGCTTAGCAGTGTCCATCTGAAAGTGTATTATATAGGTTACGTTAAATACTTGTTATAGTTATAAAGTCAACATTCAACATATGAAATTACTAGCTGTTGCACGCTAGTAAATAAAAGAAAACATACGCATAATTTTATTATACGATGAGATATCACGAAAACAAATTTAAAAAAATCAGTTGCTATTTGCGCCATCTGATGGGATGAAAATAAGACTTTTGTCACTGCAGTCTGCCAGACTTATATTTATGGTACATGGTATAATTGTTTGTTTTCTATACTAATATTATAAAGAGAGAAGATTTGTATGTTTGTAATGAATAAATTAAAAAACTATTGGATCGATATTGAAAATTCTTTCACCTATAGAAAACTACATTATCAGTGAGTAACATAGGCTATATGTTATAAATAGATACACGGGCGAAGTCGCGTGCATCTGCTAGTCCCTAGTAAAATAAAATAATGCTCGGTCACTTAGGTACCTACTTGTAATAGAAAAGAGGATTATAGTACCTAGCTATAATCCTTAAAATACTATTTTGACATTAATAAAGAAATTTTACCTCTTTTGTTATACTTAATAGTATGGAGCAAAACAGCAGGTAATACAACATTATTGTATATATTTCAGACGTAATACAGTTTAAAATGGTTGAAAAATCTATGCCTCTATCATTTAGGTATTGAATTTAAATATTTTTGTATGCATTTTATTATTTCATTTATTTTTTTATGTTTTTCAATAACTTTTATAGTAAACAATAAAAATATTTCTAGTATTTTTTTTTGGTTTGCTCAATATTCAACGGGCCATAAATAAATATGAAAGTTATTACGTTCCTTGTAAGTTTGAAACTACTTTGTCTGCTCTGGTCTGAATTTGGATAGTAGTGCCAGGGCACACCGCGTTTCGCAGTTATTTTGGCAGCCCGTCTGGCGGCATTAACCACCGTGAAATAACAGCACGTGTGCTGTTGTGTTTCAGTGTGTGACTAAGGGATGCCCCATCCCTTCCTTATCCCTATCTTTAATTCTTCTATAGTCTGCATCGCACTTGCCGTAACTATGGCGTTGCTTGTGTTATAGGCGACGGTAGCCACCTACCATCAAGTGCGTCTGCCTGTCTGTCGACCTTAATATTAAAAAAAAGATGTCGATCATCATAGTCACCATCTCAGCCGTGGGATGTCCACTGATTTCCTCTTTCCCATTGTAATTATTATTGAGCTTTACTTCGGAAGAATCATAGCAACTTTACTATGATGAACTTTTTTACTATATTTTGTCTTTAGTTGTCAAGTGTTTATTTTCCGTACTTACTCTATTTAATTTTATTGTTTAATTTTTATTTACTTACACATATTATTATACCTAAATATAAAATACTAACGACCAGCTCCCGGCATCGCCCGGTATGTTATTTTTATACATAAAAATACTATCTGGTGCCTGCAACTTCACCCGCGTTGAAAATTTAAAAAACAATTGCATTATAACGCTTGACCACATGTTGCTATAACACTTTGGCCAGGCGTTAGTATTTTATTTTAGGTGATCCCTTGGAAACATTTTTTTTTTCTAGCTGAAAAGTACCTACCCTATGTCCTTTCTCGTTTCCCTGAGAACGTGTATGCAAAATTTCATTATGATCGGTTGTTGAGTAGTAAGGCGTGAAAAGGTAACAGACAGACAGAGTTACATTCACATCTATAATATTAGTATGGATTCCCCGTTTATCCCCCTATCCATATGTGAAAACCGAATTAAAATCGGTTTACCCATTCTCAAGTTTTTGAAGCGTACACAAAACAACAACATTTTCACTTCACATATTATATTCCAGATATTAACCATGCCATGTATCGCCATCGGCGAAGAATCTGCAGAAGTTTTTGATATAAATAAAGGGAACATTTTTAATCTAATAAAATCTGCATATGAAAATAAAGATTTAAACAAGCCACAGCTATTCATTCTTAATGGTGTCCTCGATAATGTAAATGATGACGAAGCAAATAGAGAAAACGCAGAAGTTATTTATAACGACAGCTCTGATACAAAATTTATAAGCTTTTCCAATGATGTCATTCCAAATGTTATCGTACCCTCAAGAAGAGTGGACAAGAGAAAAGAATTGGTTTATTTCCTAGAAGATGAAAATGTTATCGTACCCTCAAGAAGAGTGGACAAGATAAAGGAATTGGTTTATTTCCTAAAAGATAAACCGATAGCTTTGGATTACTTTTACAAACAAATGCAAAGTATAATCAAGCAGAGGAAAACACTGAGTCCACTTAGAAAGATGCTTCAAATATTAGAGACAGAGGGAAATGAGAAATTAGGGAAGAGAACGATTGAATGCTTCCAGAAATTGTGGCGAGAAGAGAAAATAGCGGAGAAGATGAAATATAATGACTTTTGGAATGTAAAAACAAACAATCTGAATATCAACTATCTTAGAGATACCTATAATGATAACGTTTCGCCTTAATATTACCTCGATATTAACATTTACACTTGGAAAACGATTTATGGCAAGAAAATTTGTAATAAAAAAATTAATAACACTTGTATCTTAAGCGTTAAAAGACAGTCATATAAGTATCGTAAGTCATATAGTAATATGTACTTACCTTGTTTTTGATTTGAGGATTACAGTAACCGGATCTTCTGCTGAAATCGTTATATACGGACGGGTAATTATAATGGATATTTCCACTAAGTAAGTCCGACCAATGTCCAGCTAGTTTCTCGTTTTCAAAACTAAGTTGCAAAAAGTTTATTCATATTGCAATAAAAATGGTTAATGTATGAGTTCTTTATTTAATACTAGCGGTCCGCTCCCGGCTTCGCCCGAGGTGCATTTTTTTAACGTAAAAACCTTCCCTGATTATCCCTCTGTCCATGAGTGAAGACAATTAAAATCGGTCCACCCGTTCTCGAGTTTTGCGCTTAGCAATACATTTAGCGGCCCGCTCCCGGCTTCGTCCGGGGTGTATTTTTTCTAAAATAAACGTAGCCTAAGTTACTCCTTATTACATCAGCTACCTGCCAATAAAAGTCCCGTCAAAATCGGTCTAGCTATTTCAGAGATTAGCCGGAACAAACAGACAGACAGACAAAAATTGTAAAAAATGTTATTTTGGTGTATGTACCGCAATTTACATAAACAAAAAGTAGCCTATGTTACTCCTGACGACCCCCTCTTCATGTCTGCAAAGTTTCATCGAAATCGCTTCAGCCGTTTCTGAGATTACCCCGGACAGACAGACAGACAGACAGACAGACAGACAGACAGACAGACAGACAGACAGACAGACAGACAAAAATTCTAAAAAAAGTTATTTACGTTTTAACAGCATGCGAATAACTCTCTAAGCTTAGTTTGAGGCAGTTTTTCGCAAATCACAGACAGACACTCTGATTTTATTTATATAGATGTGTCTTGTCATATAGTTACATATAAATTAAAGTTTGTTGCCAAGTGCCAAGAAATTTCCGACGGGTATAGTAAAACAAACATTTTTCTGAGTGCTACAGTTGCTTATCGAAGTCGTTTTTGAAAGCCTCTTTGTATGTAGATAGATATCTACATATAAAGCTTAATAATAACAGGACTTAATAACTTAATAATAACAGGACGTGAAGGCCTTGTGACGGCGAACGTTAGTTTGCTGCGACTATAACCCTTCTACGACCATGCATTCCTCGCCCGCAATGCTCTGCCTAGTGGCTCTGCCAACCGGCAGTCGTAGCTCACCTCTCCGCCAAATCATACATTATACTATTTCCTACTAAATCTAGTTTTTGTTAGTGTAAACCTAATTAAATATTTTTGTGTGTGAAATAAAATATATTATTTTTAAAAGACAGATACCGTTAAATTCTAAATTCCCGTATAACAGAACTAAAATGGCGGTTCATATTTTATTCAGCTCAATTCAACTTTCCTCCATCAAAGTATCTTGTATCTATCAAAGACTATATCTTGAAAAATATTAAAACTAAATTAAAATAAAAACATTTTATTCCAATCACTAATATTCCATCCTTTTATTTCCACTTAAGATGTATACGATTGGCGGCAACGCTGCTTGCTTCAACTTCGATAACACTTTAATTATTTGTTGCTCAGGCACAACAAGTAATTGGAATTGTTTCTGAAAAATTCAAAATTTAACGGTCAGTTCATAGTAGATGGAAATATTTGGCGGCCACCAAGGAAAAAACAGTATAGCACAGTCTCAGATAAAATAAGAACTAAAAATAGAGCCTTGTAGACGGCAGAGTAATAGCCGGCTCCGAGCTGGGTCCGATCCAATCATCGGAGTTCGTGGCAGATCAACTGTTTGGAGGCTCCAACTGTCCGTTGGAGTTTCACTGGTCACTGATAGCTGGGCCGAGGATCCGTACTCGGCTCACACGTGTATTGGCTGGTGAGAGACGACATCCCCGGTCCTTGTGCGTTCGGTTCTGCGCACATAGACCGGCGTGGATCGCAGCAGGCGGGTTCTCGGATATCTCTGTCGCTCAGTGGTAGTTGGGCAAAGTACTTGAAGACGGGGCTCTACGGCAGCCAAAGACCGTCTGGCAGATTACTACAATCGTGGCTTTGTGGAAGGTGGTGAAGACCAGATAGCACGTTTTCAGGGATACCGGAAATGACATAGCGTACCTTTCATCCAGAAAATATGTACTTTTCCCGAGGGATCATCTTAAATTAAGAAAACTAATGCGCGCTACACACCTTCAGTTTTAACTGTGCGATTTAACTGTACAGTCGAACTGTATAGATAAATCGTAGGTCCATACAGCCTACACACGTTCAAGTAAAACTGCGAGATCTCTCAGTTTTTATCATCATGGACTCCATACCGACTAGGCCTTGGTATATTTTGATCGTCTAAGAAACGCAATAATGGGTAATACCATAACTTCGGCTCATAAATATCTTCGGCACCTGATCCTGATTTTGAGGCCATGACTATTTTGTATTCCTTGTTATACGTACAGCGCAGATTATTAATTTTCTTTATAACAGCCTCTTTATTACTCTGAGGATCTATTTCGCGTAATTTTAAGATAAGCTTCTCATAAGCTGAATCTTTTTTTACTCGATTGTGGTAATCCTTGCTTTTAATTTTCCATAACGAAGGCTCCGATTGGTAGATTTGTATAAACTCTTCCAGCCATTCGCGTTGAGCCATTGTCGACGAGTTTTCGTAAAGGCAGAGAGCAAGGGAAAAAATACGTGTTTACTTCACGCTCGCTGCGACAAAACTGACGAAACTGCGCAGTTTTCGACTACACACTCTCAGTTTTAACTGTACAGCTCTATCTGTACAGATTTATCTATTCATATTTTGATTAGATCTCAGTTCAACTGTACAGTTCAACTGTTTGTACTACACACCTAACGATTTATCTATACAGTTCGACTGTACAGTTAAAACTGAAGGTGTGTAGCGCGCATAAGGCTTAGCAAAAGTGTAATAGTAATAAAGATGTCAGGCGTTATACTTATAGCTTGTATTTTTTAATTTTCAGAGCGGAAGAAGTTACAGGCACCAGTAAGTAAATAATATTAGCTTACTTTATCTTGAATTTGAGGAGAATAGTAACCGGATCTTCTGCTAAAATCGTTATATTCGGACGGGTAATTATAATGGAGATTTCCACTAAGTAAATCCGACCAATGTCCAGCTCGTTTTTCAATTTCATAAAGCTGAAATAGTGGCTGAAAGAATAAGAAAAACTTTAAAAGAGTGCTTCTTAATAGTACAGTCATTGGAGGTGTGGCGATACCTTATATAACTATTTGCACAAAATTTGGATTTAGGTTCTACTTACCCTCTAAGGTTAATTTGAAAGTTGAACCTGTGCCGGGAGTTGCTTTTATCCTAGGGATGGATGTCATTCCTTATATCGGGGATAAAAAATGTGTCATTACCACAGTGCTCATTGTCATAACCAATGTAATCGCTAGCCATCAATAATGTTGCCAATGCTATTCCTGAATGAAAGCAACGAAGAACAGAACAAGTCTGCCGAGGAAAATTTGTCATTGATATTGATACGAGTATTGTTTGTTTACTACTTAAGACAAGTAATGTTTTACACATAAATACATAATATTGTTATTGATATTTTATATCCTACCTATCTTAAATCAACTCGGCCCCTTCCAAGAGACAAAATGAGAGCTGGTACTGATACTTAGGTACTTCGATAATCGACAAAAAGAAATTAACTTATATATTTAAAGGAGATCTTGGAATTTTTCGGCCCCAAAGGAATCTCGAAATCGCATTTTTGGACATTTTTTAAAATATCTCGAGAACGGTGTGTCTGCGAGCAATTAAAAGAGCAATTGTAATTGGGCGCTCCAATTGCAGCTATATCACAATACAAGCCCTTGTGGTTGTGTACGTATAAAAGGTTAAAAAATCTCAACACTTACGTTTTTATATTTCAAGCGCTTGAGATCTTCCCGAGGATCATTATTATCATCATCCTTCCATGGAGGCAATTGAGGCCGTGGACGCAGCGTAGGCCGCCATATAGGCCGGAAAAATCTGTGAAAAATCTTGAATCAATTATAAACAGTTTAAACGTGTTTTACAACTGTCGCCGTGACGGCCTTCATGGCAGGGGAACCCAAGATGCTAAATGTGGTTACTTGAGCGTCGTGGGGACCTATTGGATATTGAAGATTTTATGGTAAGAAGAAAAAAAGGTTATATGAAGTTTTTCATTTCAACGGTGGGGTGAGCGTGTAGACAATTCAAAATTTTCATATTACTTTTCAAATTTCAAAAATGTAAAAAAATCTGTAACATGGACATGCTCGAGCGCGTCAGATATTGATAATTTATATGCCCCACATGTCCCTGATGACGGATATATGTTAAATCTGCCGATTTGGACGGTGGGATCTCCCGTACGGGAGCTTTAAAAATGGAAAAAAAATGTATTTACTCGAGCGCGTCAGATATTCAGAGGGGATGTTAAGTGAACCCAAACTAAGCTCCCATTCAAAAGACTGACGATTCGGATGTGATGCAAGCTCATAGCAGCTTTTTGAAAATGCAAAAAAAAATCGCCATGTTGACATACTCGAGCGCGTCAGATTTTCATACAGACGGTTCAGCTTAAATTCCTGATTGTGTTTATTCTTAATCTGACGATTATATGGAGGATTTTTCTTAATCCGACAATTTAAAAACAATATTTCTTTTTCATATCTTTTTAATCACTGAATATGATAAAAAAAAATCTTGGTTTCCTTGCATTATTTCCTTTAAAATAAAATAAAATTTGACCGCGCTTGAGAATGTCAAGGTAACTTTTTTTTGCAAATTTGTGACCCTCGTACACCCTTACGTCATGCTCAAATCGTCAGGTTATTAAAATGCACACTTTTCAGCATGTAATACCCCACCATACCTTAATCTGACGCACTCGAGAATGTCAAGGTGACTTTTTTTGCAACTTTGTGGCCTTCTCACTTCCTTTCGTCACGCTCAAATCGTCAGATTATTAAAATACAGTCAGCATGTAATACAGCAGCAGCTTTTCAGCATGTAATACATACTTTCCACCATCCGCTTCAATTTAGCTTGTTAAATAATAATGTTAAATTTAAAGTGGTTTTGGTAGCCGAGTTAATATAAGACTGAGCCACAGCTAGTTTTATAATAATTTAATATGTTAAATATGTAAATTTCGGTCTAAATAAATTGCTGCATGAAGGAAGGTGTCGTCTATGTCATTTTCATACGCATTTCAAAAGTGTGAATAAAAAAAATCAACCTGGGTGAAGCCGGGAGAATGTCGCTAGTTAACTCTAATTAGATGTGTGATAGCCATCGAATTATATATCTCTGGTGATAGCATTACTGGAAGCTTTATCGGAGCTTGGTGCAGAGTAAAAATTTAAACATATTTTTTGGATTCTTCTCTATATCGACAAATTGTGGTTAAAAAGAGTACAACATGTTATTTACTCTAGTAGGTACAACCCATTATTATTAACTACTAGCGACCCGCTCCCGGCTTCGCCCGGGGTGTATTTTTTCTAAAATAAACGTAGCCTAAGTTACTCCTTATTACATCAGCTACCTGCCAATAAAAGTCCCGTCAAAATCGGTCCAGCCATTTCAGAGATTAGCCGGAACAAACAGACAGACAGGCAAAAATTCTAAAAAATGTTATTTTGGTGTATGTACTATATTCATATGCATGTAGTAAAAAACGGTTATTTCAATATTACAAACAGACACTCCATTTTTATTTATATGATACAAGTCAGTAAACTACAAATAATTAAATAAAAATAATAATAATAAATAGGTATTAAAAATGTTGCCTTATTGATTCGCTGACATCGATTATTATCTGAAACCAATAGTTAAATGGATTGAGATACAATATAGGACCATTGAAATTATTATAAACTAGCTGGTGTTTGCGACTTGGTCTGGGTTGAAAAATGAAAAATCCTTTTTTCTGCCAAACTGTTTGCGTGAAGCTATTCGTCTCAAAAGATAATATTTATGAAAAGAAAACACTTGGTTTTTGCATCACAATAATGAGCAATCACTCATATTGTTCCGTATTCCCCTGATATGGTTGCCTGTGACTTCTGGCTATTTCTTAAACTACAATAAAAAGACCACTTCGAGTCGTTAAACTGTTTCGAGTTGATAGATACAAGCAGCATCGAAGAGAGGGCTGAAGACCATCCAGGAAATCATCTTTAACAACTGTTTCAAAGTTCACTTTGAAGGCGACGTAATAGATTTGGAAGAATATATGAAAAATTTCAGTTATAACAAAAGTTTTGCCTATATTGGGCACAGGTTGTATGTCAAAAAAAATGATTTCATTTTTAATTTATTGTTCTTGCCTTAAGGGGTACGCTAGTTCGAGGTCATTCTTGAAGGAAAAGGTAATTTTGTGATGAAATAATTTTGCCATTAATTTGTATGTAATTGTAAGAATTTAATCTACATTTTTTCATATTAAATCATCACAATTTCTTTTTTATCAGTTTTCTATTAATCAAACAATATGAACTTAAGTAATAAATAACTTACCAATAATAATACTAAACAAAGAAAAAAACATGAAGCACGTTTCATTTTAACAAAATGTATTTAAAAACTGGATTTTCCTTCGGATATTTTTAATTATAATTAAAAATATTGCCTTATTTCACTTCTTATCAGTGAATAAAGATTTGAACAGATTTGTGTGCCCATACACTAACGCAATAGAACTTGATGTATAATTTAGACAATAAGATCTTTAGACAATATGTAGGTATCTAATGCCTAGATTGATTTAATTATCTAGACAATAAAATCTCTATGTAAATCTACTAGATTTATGTAGGTATTTATTTACAAAATAAAAACATCTACTTTACGATGAAATGGTAGATATGTGAAGAGTTCGTATCTTTTTATACTTAACAATTTGTTGCACGCGACTTCGCCCTCGTAACTTTATAAAATATAGCCTATGTTACTCGCCGATAATGTAACTTTCTACAGGTGAAAGAATTTTCAAAATCAGTCCGGTAGTTTTTGAGTTTATTCATTACAAAAAGAGAAAGAAAAATAATAATAAACGCGACATAACTCGCTTGATGCCGTCTTTCCTCTACCTGCTATTGTGCAAAATTTCTCCGTATAATTCCGTGGACATTTTCAGTCCACTTTTTTCTTTATAATATTATTATAGATTAGGATTTGGCAGTGCTCTAGGTATATGTTCAAAACCTTGTTCTATTTCTGAACAATCGTTACTATGGGCTAGGTATTATTTTTACATTTTTTTAATACCTTTGAGATTAGATAGTTACTAGAGTAGCTATATGAATAAATTTTGTTTTATTCGTGTTAAGTGATCAATTCATAAATATAAATTCGTAGCTTTAGGAAAGCGCATATTTTTATTGGTTTTGTACTGAGTAGGTATGTAGAACCTATTTTGGTATTTGCAGTGAGTGTTTTCTGTCTTCGTATCCTTAATTTTATTTATTAGGGCATCCATGATTTTGGAAATGAGCGACCATACGAGCGAGGGTTATCCTAGCTAGTGTTAGGTGCAAGCCATAGAGTAACTTATTATATACTGAGAACAACTGAGAATAAGCGGCCTCCGACTCTGCGGTAAGTTGTGCCGCAGAGAAGAGGTTATGGGCTGCTTCAGGAGTGAAGCCCCTCGCTGACTGTCTGCTGCGAGAGGGGAGAATAGGCGGTCTGTGTCGCTTCGCCCTGGGGGCGGCGGACATGGAGTCGTCCGCCGTCATCACAACACCGGGTAACAAGGGGAGACGTTGCGTGCGTAGAAAAATGTATGTTAAGGCCAGGCCCTGTGAAACTAAGGGAACTTTAAATAAATGTGCTGAGTCAACCACATATCTGATCAATGTGGAATTTACATATATATATTTTGAGACCTTTATCTGTAGATTATCAAGTCAGAAACATAATTAGGTGATTTTCATTCGATACATTTTTTGATCGAAATCGGCGCCTTTTCCGGAGAATATTACATTTTTCTACTAAACGGCTTGAGTTATATCGCCAAAAAACTGCTCGTAGCAAGGAAACATTGTTTACCAGTGATTGTCAAAATAAAATAAACTTAGGTTTATTTTTACTTCTATAATTAACGAAAACAATTTTGAGACTTACGTTGTTTAGTTCCGAGCTAGTGCACACCAAATCATGCTTCAAATAATGTACGCAATATTCAACCTTACGTAAGCTGTATCTTGCGATATATTAAAAAAAATCCTAGAGAGCCGCCGAGCAACTTGTAACTCTCGGGTGGCGGGACGTGGGCGGAGCGAGCGTAGGAATTTTTTTCGTGGGGCCTGCTCTTAATGTTTGTTGCTGATGAGTTTTTCGTTGAATTCGTACGAAAGCTCTGCTAACCAGTATGTACCTCTAACATGAGTTATAATGACTAATGACCGCACTCGCTAGTGAGAGTGTAAACTATTTATATGGAAAATTGTCAATTTGACATTGACAGTCTTTGTTGACAGTTGACAGTTTTTCATATAAATGTTTTACGCTCTCGCTAGCGAGTGCGGTCATTGTAAAGGTCGTAAAGGTACAGGACCCAAGTTTGTTTTTGGATTCCGCCACTGAGCACGATTTTATGGGAAATAATTTTATTATATTGTTGTAAATGTACATTGCTATAACAAATACAATTGAAATAATTATAAAATATTATTAGGAATAAGTACAGGAATTGTTTCAAATATTACAAAGGATCGGAAAGTGAATTTTCTGTGCAGTGGGCTTTAATAATTACCTAAAATAAAACAATGTCGAGTGAATGTACTGAGGATATAGGTACAACATTAGTTTTAAATATCAGAAATAATTAAACTTTGACTTTGAATTGAATTATTATTTACTCATCTTCCAAAATTATAAAATTTCACTTTTTATTGACGACATAGACAATCTGATGCGGTGGCGCTTGTTTCAACCCTTTCAATACTTTCAGAATATTTTTCTCTGGAATTTGACCTTTTTTAAATGGTTTCTGAAACAATGTGGTTTTTTTTAAAAACAATAAACTGAGTTTCTGAATGAAACGCATGGACATTGAGCATGCTTTATTATCCACTTTTTACAGTGGGTCTATCTAGCACTGGTCTAGCATGAGTTTACAATGACCGCGTCAAACATTTATAATGACAACTTTCCATACAATGTTTTAACTCTTTCGTAAAGCGAGTGCAGTCATTATAAACTCATGCTAGACCCAGGGCCGTCTTTACCCGGGGGTGCAAGGGGTGCGGTGCACCCGGGCGCAGAGCGCCCGGGGGCGCCTTGCCGAACCCTGAATATTTAGATATTTCATTGAATTTAACGCCATTGCACAGTTTAATATACTTGTTACGACAAATACGTATGCCCAAAAGTAAATATAAAAAAAATAGTCATCAAAAATAATCATTGTTTTACTTTTATTACGCTTTCGGCGCTTGTCATACCGCTCATGATGTGCAAGCTAAAATGACTCTTATTACTACACAAATAAAAATTTTATTTAATACAACACGCGCGCGGCAAAATCTCTAATCCAAAGAGAGTGTATAAAACTTGGCACATTGCCGCCCGGTCGCCCGCACTTGAAGCAAAATGATCTCTAAGTCAATAAAGTGTGAGTTCATTTGAAATGGGCGCACGGCGGCGGAGCGGCACCTATGCGTCTGTCATAGGCGAGTAATTGCTCCCTTTGATATAGCCGCCCGGGCGCTCGCACTTGAAGCAAAATGATCTCTAAGTCAATAAAGTGTAAGTTCATTTGAAATGGGCGCACGGCGGCGGAGCGGCACCTGTGCGTCTTTCGTAGGCGAGTAATTGCTCCCTTTGATATAGCCGTCCGAGCGCTCGCACTTAAAGAGAAATGATCTCTAAATCACTACAATTAGGTGTAAGTTCATTTGAATTTACAGCGCGGCGCGCGGCGCCTATGTAGTGTCGGTCAGTGATTGATCTGATATCTTCTTTTTAAGTAATTAAATTCGTTAGCTCATTTCATTTGCGACAACCGCCGAATTAGCACAGAAGATCTTAGTGCAGAAATTATTGAGATTTTGTGTAAGTTCGCCATTACAATCACTGTTAATTGTAATTAACTCATAATTCTATTGATTTCTCAACTAACAGGTTCCTTCTTTTCTTTGTTTTTGCATCATGTTCTTTTTCATGTTAAAATAAAAGTATAATTCTTCACTTTTTTGAAAAAGTAGGTACCTTTTCTAGAGTGTTAATTCCAGAAACTGGACATAATGTCTCGAATGGAGAATAGTTTTGTTTTTTATTTGTATAATTGGGTTTAATTTGTATAATTTAAGTTTAATTTTAGTTTTGTATTTTAGAAAAATAAACAAATTATCAAAATTACGTGTATTGTGTTTTCTTGGTTGACTAGGACCCCTTTCATACTGCAGTGTGTCGTCGGTCGCGTGCCACGCTGCAGTGTAAAAGAAAACGAGGGCGCAGGCTGAGCCCCGCACCCCGGCGCCGAATAGACTTAAGACGGCACTGGCTAGACCCACAAAAAACAAAGCGCTTCTTACCATTCTTACCCATGGTACTACCGGTCGTACTACTGGTAGTACCAAGTGGATTATTTTTTGCCCGTAGTACTAATATGCTGTCTGGTAGTACCACAGGAGATTTATTCTTACCTCTGGTACTACTTATGAATTAAACATATAAATATTACAAACGTATTCGAGTTTTATGAAAGTACAATAATTAACTAATCCAAGTTCCTAAGATTTTAAGATAATATTTACTTAAAAGTTTATGAAAAATCATAATTTTAGACTTTTATCAAAGGTAATTTTGTTATTAATTTATAAAAAAATATTTCTATTATTCTTGTTGAAATAAAATATTTTTTAAACAAAATGTAAATATTACCATGAATTATCCTTTTCGAATAAAAACAAACCTACCTTGTATTTCTGAACGATGTTTTTACTTCTTAAAATCTTCTCAGCATCAACCTCTTCTTTCCAAAACGAATTCCAGTAATTCTTAAAAATAAATGTTTTATATGTTCAACTAAATAAATGTATATATGTATATTATATACTTTAAAATGGGTATTATTTAATGTTGAATGCTGCTTCTGAACTCTCATTGAACCGAATTTAAATTTTATATGTGGATAATAATGTTTTTGTTGTAACAATTCAAACGATGTTTAGATATCCTCACGTTGTAATAAGTTTTACTCCTAATGTTGTAAATGGAACAACATATTTGCAAACTTACCCCACTTCTAAGTATTTCTTTCGTGATCATCTCATCCGCTGGATTGTGTGGTTTTGATTCTTCCAACAGCGCTGATTGTTTTGCTACGGCCAGAACATATTCTGGTGGGGCCTATGAAATTTATATTAAGCTAAAGAAAACCACGAGCAAAATATTAGGAGCAACTACTGAGCCATGTATATTACGAAGCGATAACTAAGCGACATACTAATCGGTCAAGTTATCTAGGCATCTTGCTCCGACAACCTCGTGACCTCGTTATTGGAGTTTATTACTGGCACTAAAAGTACTGGCCATTCTCAGTTTATAGCCTAAGATCCCACTGCTTGATCCTGCAGGTATCTGTTTTATTGATGAAATTAATTTTAAATAAATCTTGAGAATGTATGCAATGGATTAAGGATTGGTTGCCTTGTAAAAATTAGCCGCAATTACCTGTAATTAATTTTAATGTCATTAATTCACAAGTGTAATTTGCAGCTATATGTTTTTTTAGTCAATTTCATGTCATTTGAAAGAAAATGATGTAACGAATTGAAATAAAAATGGTTGCCAGTTGGACAATGGCCGCAAACAGAGGTTACCATGATTTTTGTGAACGACTCTCGCTCCAGGTAATTGGAAGCGCAAGAGAGAAGGTGCATGCATTGTTACGTGCAATAAATAAAGACAAAGCATAGAATAAGTATAATGAAATAATAATGAATAACTTTAGAATAAGTATAATATTCAACAAATAATATGTAAAAAAATGGATTTTTACTTTTTCTACAAAAAAACTGAAATTAAAATTATTGTTTAACGACTTTATTTTATGTTCCATTGCTCTGATTGATTGATGTATATTGATGTGTAGTAATTATCACAAATGAAATATGATAGTATTGTTAAAAATATGAATTATATAACAATTTGTGTTGCATTTTAGAAGGCTCGATTAATAATAAATTGATTTGCAGTCACGTATCTCAAAATATTCTATTACTCACTTGTTTACCATCAATAAAAATATTTTGTTTATGTCTGAGGTAATTTAGTAATTTGTTATATCGTTTTTTAAATAAAATAATTAAGGGCCGGTTTCGGAGACGCGCCGCGCGAAGTTTAGATTTTTAGCGTTACTCTCACAACGATCGAGGCTCGCGCATCGCACGCACACACGTACGTATGCATAGAGCAAGAGCCCACGACGGCCAGATCTTCGTTATTTTATAAAAGCTAAAAGTTTCTAGGTGCATGTCCCCAACACAGGTATTAACGACCAGCGAGGACCAGCAGACTCAGCCGGGTAGTGCTTGGGCTCATCGGGGACGTCTCCCCGAGATAAAAAATTTGACGCCCCCCTCGGACCCCCCCGGCCGTAACTCGGAAACGACGCGACGCAATGGGGTCGTGCTTGTGCTCATCGGAGACGTCTCTCCGAGATAAAAAATTTGACGCCCCCCTCGGACCACCCCGGCCGTAACTCGGAAACGACGCGACGCAATGGGGTCGTGTTTGTGCTCATCGGAGACGTCTCTCCGAGATAAAAAATTTGACACCCCCCTCGGACCTCCCCGGCCGTAATTCGGAAACGGCGCAACGCAGCCAAGTCGTGTTTGGGCTCATCGGGGACATCTCGGAGACGAATTTTTTAGAGTAGACCAAATTTCAAATTTTGACAGTTGCGGTCTACTCAGTAGACCATGGTCAACGGTTTTAGATAAACGGTTGCGTGTTGGGTATCATTTGAAAGGTCTCAACGAGGGTGACCAATTTTACTCCCCCTTTTTACTTACCCCTAATTCTTCACGAATTACAAAAAAAGACCCAAAACCAAATCAAAACAATTAACTATGGCAAATGACAACACCTAACTCACAACCGCGCCCTCGCGGGCTGCTTGCAGACCGCGGTAGCAAGCACGATCTAGTTAGTGTATAATTATTATTTTAGTTGCACAATACAAAATGAAATTGTTATTCCCAATTACAAAAATAATATATTGTACTGAAAACGTTTGTAAGCATTTTTAATTTTCAAACTGGAGTCAATTATATGATCCTGAGCATGAGTTTGTATAAATCAGAATAGATATGGTTATGCACAGGGTAAGTTAAAATGTCGTTTAGGGGTATAAGAACACGATTTACTTTCCAATAAAACCGTAAAACTTGCCAAAAGTCGTCACTAATTGGACGCTTGTATAATTTGCCGTAAAATCATTATACGCTTTGCGTCTTCAAAGTGCGGACGTGTGTGGAACTTTCCTTGCGCCCAGAGCTACGCTCGGGCTTTCGAGAACGTTCCATATGTAGTAAATTTACCATGATGATTATGTAAAAAAATCTGACTCCTAGAAAACTTAGGATCTCCTTAGATTAGAACTTATGGCATACTGTTCCTTACAAACCTTCTATTCATCAGTTGCATTCGGTTCCAAATCTTTCGACGCGCTTTGCACCCTTGCTTTCCTCTCTTCCATTGATTTAATAATATAAGGCGGATCTCGTATTTGCATGCACCGAGAATGCCGTGGGTTTCTGGCCTGATAGAAATCTTTCTGTAAAGTTTCTAGCTGCGGAGATAAATAGTTCCGAGGAGTAATTTTTTAGTTGCGCAGTTTACATCATAATTTCAAGATAAAAGACGACATAGGTATTTGAAATTTGGCGTGATCTTTTGACACTAATGATATTAGGTTTGACAGATGCGCCATCATGCGTTTCGTTATACGCAAATGGGATTTGGTCATTTTTATTATTTAGTGTTCAAAATACTATTTAGTGCTATGTCTCCTCATAATTTATAAATAAGAGCATGTTGTTTAGTTCTACGCTATTTAAATACTAGTTCGTGCGTGCTGCTGCGGTCTGCAAGTAGTCCGTGGGGGCGCGGTTGTGAGTTGGGTGTTGTCATTTGCTATAGTTAATTGTTTTGGTTTGGTTTAGGGTCTTTGTTTTGTAATTCGTAAAGAATTGGGGGTAGGAGACTTTTACTTAAAAGGGGGAGGGAGAGGGGATTAGTTTCAATTGATCACCCTCGTTGAGACCTTTCAAATGATACCCAACACGGGGGTCTACCTGTAACCGTTGACCATGGTCCTACGAGTAGACCGCAACTGCCGAAATTTGAAATTTGGTCTACTCTAAAAAATTCGCCTTCCCGAGAGCCGTCTTAGATGATTCCAAACACGACCCGGGTGCGTCGCGCTATTTTCAAGTTACGGCCGGAGAGGTTGGAGGGGGTGTCAAATTTTTTATCTCGCAGAGACGTCCCCGATGAGCACAAACACGACCCCACTGCGTCGCGTCGTTCCCAAGTTACGGCCGGGGGGGTTTGAGGGGGGTGTCAATTTTTTTATTTCGGAGAGACGTCCTCGATGAGCACAAACAAGACCCCACTGCGTCGCGTCGTTTCCGAGTTACGGCTGAGGGGGTCCGAGGGGGGGTTCAAATTTTTTATCTCGTCGAGACGTCTCCGATGAGCCCAAACACGACCCCACTGCGTCGCGTCGTTTCCGAGTTACGGCCGGGGGGGTCCGAGGGGGGCGTCAAATTTTTTATCTCGTCGAGACGTCTCCGATGAGCCCAAACACGACCCCACTGCGTCGCGTCGTTTCCGAGTTACGGCTGAGGAGGTCCGAGGGGGGCGTCAAATTTTTTATCTCGTCGAGACGTCTCCGATGAGCCTAAACACGACCCCACTGCGTCGCGTCGTTTCCAAGTTACGGCCGGGGGGGTCCGAGGGGGGCGTCAAATTTTTTATCTCGGAGAGACGTCTCCGATGAGCACAAACACGACCCCATTGCGTCGCGTCGTTTCCGAGTTACGGCTGAGGGGGTTAGAGAGGGGGTTCAAATTTTTTATCTCGTCGAGACGTCTCCGATGAACCCAAACACGACCCCACTGCGTCGCGTCGTTTCCGAGTTACGGCCGGGGGGGTCCGAGGGGGGCGTTAATTTTTTTATCTCGGAGAGACGTCTCCGATGAGCCCAAACGCGACCCGGCTGCGTCGCGCCGTTTCCGAGTTACGGCTGAGGGGGTTAGAGGGGGGGTTCAAATTTTTTATCTCGTCGAGACGTCTCCGATGAGCCCAAACACGACCCCACTGCGTCGCGTCGTTTCCGAGTTACGGCCGGGGGGGTCCGAGGGGGGCGTTAATTTTTTTATCTCGGAGAGACGTCTCCGATGAGCCCAAACACGACCCGGCTGCGTCGCGCCGTTTCCGAGTTACGGCTGAGGGGGTTAGAGGGGGGGTTCAAATTTTTTATCTCGTCGAGACGTCTCCGATGAGCCCAAACACGACCCCACTGCGTCGCGTCGTTTCCGAGTTACGGCCGGGGGGGTCCGAGGGGGGCGTTAAATTTTTTATCTCGGAGAGACGTCTCCGATGAGCCCAAACGCGACCCGGCTGCGTCGCGCCGTTTCCGAGTTACGGCTGAGGGGGTTAGAGGGGGGGTTCAAATTTTTTATCTCGGAGAGACGTCTCCGATGAGCCCAAACACGACCCCACTGCGTCGCGTCGTTTCCGAGTTACGGCTGAGGGGGTCCGAGGGGGGCGTCAAATTTTTTATCTCGTCGAGACGTCTCCGATGAGCCCAAACACGACCCGGCTGAGTCGCGCCGGACAGACAGGGCGGATTAAGGGAGGGGGGAAGGGTTTTTCCAAAATTTTTGTTTTTTCGTTGCCCCGGTAGACCTTTACCGTCGTCTCTTATGTGGGTGGAAATCCTGCCATATATGGTCACACTGAACGAAGGTCTGGCCTTGGGCTCTTGGGCTATAATTTCAACATCAAAGACGACATATTTGACATTTTTTGTGTAAGTACACGGTTTTATCACGAACTGTCAGTGCGGCGCAAAGCGACGTGCTCTCACTTCGGAGGCGCATGGCCGACTGAACCAGACTGAACCGTGGCCCGAGCGTGATTTCATAATAATAGCCTTCATAGTAATTTGTATGAAGATTTTGAGCGAAAAAATTGGGCAAGTTTGTGATTTTTTTACACAAAATAGGAATATGTTTATTAAGAAATGAAGATTGCATCTATTTTTTTATAGTTTTAGCTTTATTATTTGATAAAATTCATTTAATAATTCTTGATACTTACCGACACAATTGTAACAAAACCGGAGTGCGATTTACACGTTTTTAGTGATTTTCTGGATTTTTTTTACACTTATCCATAAGCATTATCTTAAATTCGAATGTTTCAGCAAAAAGTAACATTCATTGGCTAGCTGTGTTATTTTTTTCAAGGTTGTGGAGCATCGTTTACTATATAATTCTTTTACAATCCCGACCCTCGATTGCCGTAAGGGACCCTTAAATAGTATGTCACGACGTATTAATTCTCAAAGAAATGATTTAAATTTTTTACAATTCAAAGTTGGCTTTAGAATGATTTATGATTGTCAATAGTATTCATGAGTAAATGGTTTTTATAATTTTTGCACTATTTACGCATAAGAATATGTGCAAATATGAAATGTGTGCATGTGTAAGAGAAATAAAACGTAACAAAAAGTGTAGGGTAAATTATGAAAGTAAAATTTTTTTTGTATAAAAAAGTCGCTGACTTGTAGCCATGCTAATTAAATAATCAAATAATAGTATTCATTTAAGATTTAAATCGATCTCACAATAAAGCTTTCAGGGAAAAAATGAAGTCCATTATCTTAAGCCAGTTATTCATTGTTCAAAATGAATAGTCTAAATGAGTACATTTTATGTTTATTCACAAATAGCACAAGCATGCGAGTAAAATAATGATTTCATTATTGATTAAATTATATGTTATAAAAAACCTACATTTTGATGGTTTTCACTTTAATAATAAATGGACGATCTATTTCATAAGCATCAATATGAATAATATTGTTAAAATTAATAATAAAAGTAAAAGTAGTTTTTAATAAAACAAAAATACAGTGAAAATCGGTTATAACGACCTTCCCTGGGACCACAAAATTTGGTCGTAATAAACGGATAGTCATTATAAGCAATATTAAATCGTTATAGGCATTTAACAGGGACCTCACCATTTAGTCCTTGTAACCGATATGTCGTTATATCCGGTTTCTACTGTATTACTATCCATTAACATGGAAGAAACAAATGAAAACACTCCAATTTTCACAACATTATACTCTTGTTTACAGCACGTAACAATTCGTGCACCTTCTCTCTTGCGCTTCCACTTACCTGGAGCGAGAGTCGTTCACAAAAATCATGGTAACCTCTGTTTGCGGCCATTGTCCAACTGGCAACCATTTTTATTTCAATTCGTTACATCATTTTCTTTCAAATGACATGAAATTGACTAAAAAAACATATAGCTGCAAATTACACTTGTGAATTAATGACATTAAAATTAATTACAGGTAATTGCGGCTAATTTTTACAAGGCAACCAATCCTTAATCCATTGCATACATTCTCAAGATTTATTTAAAATTAATTTCATCAAAAAAACAGATACCTGCAGGATCAAGCAGTGGGATCTTACGCTATTATTTGCGGTCACGGCCAGTCAATGCAAAAAATTAAATAAAACCTAAATTTAAAACTCAAACGCAGTCTGAAAATAACACAATATTATATAAAAACAAATAAAATAACAATAAAACTTTATACATTACTTTTACTGGTATTGGATCTGATTGCATTTCCGTCTCGTCTTTTTGAAAAGTCTGAAATGCATAAATACACTGTGTAAATCTAATCCTTATATATATAAAAATTACGTGTCACGTTGTTTGTCCGCGATGAACTCCCAAACTACTGAACCGATTTTGATATAATTTCGTAACTATATGTAATTTGGTCCAACTTAAAAGACAGGATAGTTTATATCTCATTTTGTTTATTATTTTTTTGCAAATTATATAATATTATTAACATAGTGCCATCTGTTGATACCTATTCATTCCAGCAATTATTTATCTGTGAGTTCCAAAAGATTCTAACAGATGTCGATGTAAGGTAGTTTTATCAGCTGGATTGAGTAAAAAATTGCACCAGTGCGAAGCCGGGAGCGGGCCACTAGTTATATATAAATCACAAGACCCATGAGTGCGAGCGAGCGCGCTATATGCTCTGCTATGTTCGCACGTTTTACTATCCCAATTCTTTATATTTTTAAACGATCACTCGGGAACAATACTTTTTTCTGGATAAAACGTATCCTATGTCCCCTGACAAATTGTATGCAAAATTTCATGATGATCGGATGAGTAGTTAAGGCGTGAAAAGGTAGCAGACAGACAGACAAAGTTACTATCGCATTTATAATATTAGTATGGACTAGTATGGATAAGACCATAATGCTAGACTCATAACATATTTCTTAAAATAAATATGTTGCAAATTTTAAAAATATTTTACACTTGCTTTTTACCAATTAATCCAAAGTATGTACATAGTTATTAATATCTCGTATAATAACGTCACTCACATGTAATATGTCATTTTCATTATTTTCTTCTGCATTTAAGTCCTTGTGCTTCTGAAAAGTGGCCAATATAATCTTAAATAACTTGCTTATAATGTCATAATAATTAGGTATATTACTTTTTGAAGAAAAATAAAATATAATTTAAATGGATTAATGATCTGAGGGATTATCTACTCTCTAAGTTTTTCTAAGTTAGTTCTCCTTACCTCTGCCATCCATAAGTTCTTGAACTGAATGGACTTCAGTCGTATTATAGAGATTCATCGAGGTTTTATACTTAAACCTTTTATTTTTATTTTATTTTATTTTATTTGGGAAAACAAACAATTACACTGTGTATAATAAATATGAAAAAAGAAACATGCAAAAATAAAGGTAACAGTACAATCAACAACATTTTCCTCAAATTGCTACACTAATTTTATACAGAGAAAAAGACATACTAAAAAGAATATACAAAAAAATAAAAGAAAAAAAAGAAAAGAAAAAACAACACCACAAAATTAAATCAATTTAGCAATTTCATTTTTATATTCCCGTGATCTAACAGAAAACAGATCAACACCCGTAAACAGACAATTGTACCTATGCATAACACGGTATAAAGGTGCACGTTCGCCAGCGTTAGTTTTGCAGAACTTCGGCATAAATAGTTTATGCGTATGAGAATCTCGTATACGCTGGGAACTGCTTGGTAATCGATATACAATGTTATTCACGAGGTATAAGTGTCGCAGTGGTTTATGAGCGCTGACCTTGAATGCGCAGTATTCATTTTTTGGATCTGTTTGGCGGGAGTAGAGTGTACACCTGCGCAGACACCCCCGCCAGTTTTGCCGAGCGCTCATAAACCGTTGCGACACTTATAAACACAGTCATAGTGGTTATGACAAATATTGTACAGGAACATAGCATCCAGGAGCAATCGTCGTTGTTCTAAACTTGGCAGGGAATATTTCTCCAATGCATCAACATATGACAACCTTGAGTGGAAGCATTTAAAATTAAGTGTTTTAAGGAATTTACGCTGCACTAATTCAATCTGTTGGCAATACTTATCATAAAAGGGATTCCAAACTATCGAGTATTTTACATACTTAAGTATTTAATTAGTTTTATTTACCTGAACAACTGAATTATCAAGTTCTTCAACGGTTTTTACAGCGACCCCGCCGTCTTTCTAGAATTAAAAAAAATATTTTTTTATATATTAAGTAGGTATATACCTATGTATAATATTAGACATATTTATTTCTATAATAATGACTAACAATAATGACTTACTTGCTGTACTTCAAGGTAAGGATAGGCGTAAACGAATCGACGACCGAAATCCTTATACGATGACAGGTAATTGGGACTGGTTGATAATGATGACCAAAGCCTTCGAAGGAATTCTTCTTGAATTCGTGGATTAGTCTGGTTAACCATGAATTAGGTGAACATAACTGTATTAGGTATTTAAATGTCATTATTTTTATTGCTCAAAGTTTCTTGTAAGCAAACTGTGCTGAGTGGAACTCGCTCCTTGCATCATTCAATTTTAAGAGCATTCATTCATTCATTATAATTTAAAAAAAAGATAACCTATTTTGATCAATATTATTGTTGCCATAATAAAATATTTTACCTCTGATGGAGATTTATACAAAGCATTTCCATTTTTTCCATTCCTCAAATAGGGTTTGTGAATGTCACCATTGATTGAACGAAAGCGATATCGTTCAGATGAGCCGTCACTTATCTATAATAAGAAGTGCAAGCAATAATTAAAATTATAAACTAACCCCTGACTTTCTATCGAGCCCAAATACGCTATATCTTCTGTAAGTTGCTGAGAAATTGGGTATCCCGCAAACTACTTGATGTTGCAGCAAGTATGTCATTACATTTATTACATCATATTACATGGTCAAGGTAACCATGTCAAGGAAATACCACCGAAGTAACAGTATACCAAATTTCACATCATTCGAACATGTGGAAGTTAGTGACTCTTCGTTAACTAGGAAATGGTCTTTAAAAGCCTGAACAGATCTTTATAAATTATAGCTTAGAACAATTACGATCACGTCGGATTTCAAATAAATAAAAAAGCTGATTAAAATCGGTCCATCCGTTTGGGAGCTACGATGCCACAGACAGATACACTCACACGTCAAACATATCGCTGCTTAAATTCAAAAGTAGCACAAATCAAAAAATTCCTAAAATGTTTTTATTGCAAAAATACAATCACAATCCTCCATATTGTATGTTGCAAAAAGACTTAGGGTTGTTTTATTCCATTTTTAGTATATATTGATATTTTTATTTATATTCAAAAGTAACTTATATGCTTACATTTCCTCTAGTATTCAGTATATTATAAAAGTACTTAAAACATTTAATGCTACTTAAAAATACGCTTCTAACGATGTATAATATGCATATATTTGATATATAACTAATAAGAAAAAAATAGACAAAAAATAATTTAATTTTTTTCGATTAGCTCTCCTGTAAAAAAGTGAAATTTTGATTTGTGGCACTTTTGAATATAAGCAGCGATATACGTACCTAGCACCCCATTTTTTCTTAAATTACCCACTCATCCTAAGCCATGATAATTACACGCTTAAAAATTAATAAATCTGTTGTACATTAAACTCAATATGCAAATAAATTAACATTTTCATTCAATACATCGAGATATTCTAATTCCGGCCCCACCCAAAGCTAACGCCATTGACGACTCCAATCGCCTTAAGAAGCCTGAAGGTTCAGAAAAAGACTTCATTTTTTACATAGCAATATTTTATAAGTACAGCCTTTATATCTACCCGTGATATATACCTACATATATAGATAGATTATTGTAGGTAAAGATATTGTGCTCGACTTACGATGAGAAACGTAAAACAGAAAACGAAATTCAGTTTCATAATATTCATTATGACTACATTACTGACATCTTTTTATACGAGAATACAAATTTTTAATTAAAATCTTAATCGCTTCAAGTCATGTAGAAACTCGTTTAATGGCAAGGCATTAATAATTGACTTATGCTTGCGAACAATGATATTTAATAATAAATACCAATACGAATCTATTATAATATAAACCAATAAATTTTATCAGTTTTTACTGTCGGTATTTTTCTATGTTATGGTCGGCAGACAGGCATACGGTTCACTTGATGGTAGGTGGCTACCGTCACCTATGACACAAGCAACGCTACAGTTATCTACTGCAAATAGGCTGCTAACTACAGTAGGATTAGGAATAAATGATTGAGAAGGGATAATGCCGCCAAACCAAACGGTGAAAAATGGAAAATGACGCTCGCTGTATCGAATGCAAATCGAATGTCTCCATATGTCTCGTCTCATATGCCGTGTATGTACAAGAGAGTAGTTATTGGCAGGTAGCTCAGAGTAAACATAAGCAAGCTATAGAGCGCTAACGTCGCTTATTGTCCATTATGCCAAGTGTAAGCAGATGTTCTATAGATACTGATAGATAGATGTAGCGGTTGAATAGTGATGTGCCACGATTAATGTCTGTGCGTAAATGTCAGTACTTCATTAGTTTAAGTATTAAGTAGGTATGTATTTTTTATATTATTTTGTTGTACGATCTTGTATATATTTTGTTATATATTTGTAGGTAAGTAATACTTACTTAAATGCCTTAATTTGGTATGGTACTTATAATAACTTATTATTTATAAGTATCTATTATGTTGGTACGTAACATAATCATGAAGGTAAGTATTTATAGATCTCATATTTTGTAAAACTAAAAAATAAGATAATGATTTCAAAGTAAAGAAAAATTTGTATGTTGTCTACAGTAAGCAACACGCCTGGACGACAGCGGGGCGTAACGACGTGAAGGGGGCATTATTTTAACTATTAATCCATAATTTGTTAGTAAATAATACAAACAATATTAAGGTCTAATACTTATATATTATTATTACGGAAGAAATCATGTTATTACACAATATTCGAGTACAACGTGGTACAGCACTATCTTCAAGGTGGAGGAGGTGTGAAGCGGGAGGCGCGGAAACGCGTCCTGCGTGGACCCGCCCCCGCGCCTCCCGCAACCTCCTTTCTCGCCATGAGAAATTTTGTTAAAATCCGTGTTTTCTAATCAAAATATTACTTACCGATGAAGAGAAAAATCATTGTTCTTATTAGTTTGCTTCCGTGAATTGTTCTTACAGCTTGGTACTGCACATTCACCATTATAACATTAAATTTAAATAAATATCGGTGGGAGAAACATTCAGCGCGCGTGACATTTGTGACTAATAGCGTCGCCATTGCAATTTCGATACTGTTCAAACCCGTGCTTACAGTTCATACTCGCTAACGTTCGCTCTATAGCTTGCTTATGTTTACTCCTCAGATCATACAAACAAGGGAGATTTGTCACCTCCTCGTCTTTTCTTTGAATCCTAGTGTCGCCGGAAAAAATACAACTACATAAGCAAACAAGTAATAATGCTTGTTTCACACACATCTAAAGAATTTGTAAAACCAATCATAAACCGGCACACATCGAAAAGACCTCTACTAATGGTGCGCACTCATTGTCCCTTTTCGCGTAAATACGCACTACTACATTGATACAATGGGTGCTTATGGTAGTTAAGGAAATTGTCGATAATTTGTTATCGATACTTTAGTTAAATTTGTACTTAAATAAAAAATGCGTAAAATCATGTGAAAATGCAAAGGAGATTAAGTGTGAAATAAAACAATTCACTTTGAAAAACATATTGTTTAATGTTATGTTAGCTAATTTGATTAGAAATGCCACAACTTATTAGCCTTTATTGGCCAGTAAAATGCAAATATTTATTTAATACTTGCCGCTTTGACAATTTAGGCGTTGCGTTTTTTGTCAAATAATGTAATCGCACATTAATATATTTTTCCATCACCGCTTTTATTAGCATTATTAAATGATTGTTCATTGGAGATTGGCTGTATTGATGAAAATTAATTGATTCAAAAAGATTAATTCCAATAAAATGCGGTAAGGACTTTGACATTAACTCCTGGCCAATATTTTTTGATGAAATTTTTAATTTATTGTCAGACAGAATGTGTGACTTTATTACAACTTCCATCCGCTTACATATAGTAATGACGTCATTTGACGGATATATAAGTCCACCTTTATTCTTCAATTTTATGAATCTGAGATGCCTGTCGTCAGTTGTATTTGCCATCAAAGCACTGCAGCATGTGTCACATTTCAATAATTTCAGCAAGCGATGAACTACGAATCCTGCGATATATGATACTACTTGACTACTGAATTCAGTGACATCTTGTACAAGTATACTAATTTCTTCATCAAATGTGGCTTGCTCATATAATAAAGCCATAACGTCCTCATCATCGCTTTCGTCTAATTTTGATGGTTCAATTGTCAGATTAATATTCTTGACAGCTGAGGAGCAGGCTAAAATAGAAACCTCCTCAAGAGATTTACAATTTCCCTGGTCTAAATCTCTAAGCTCCGACTTCACCAACAGCTTTTTGTAAATAGCTTGAAATTGTCGGGCTGTTGGGTTGGTGCTGCATCCACCATGGGCCCTTATATGTCCAAACATAAGCTCCAAGTGGTCTTGGCTGATCTTGTAAACTGGAATGTACTTCAGTTTCAGCTCTCTTTCAACGAGTTGTACATAAAGTGCTTGCAGGCTCTGTATACAAATTATAAAACCAACGAACCCAGTTTTTCTTGCAGAATTAATAAGCTTAGTGCCATTTGGAAGCTTTATAGATGTTAGATATTGTTTCGTTTTTTCTAAAAGTTCAAATACTTTGTCTTTGTTTCCTGGGCAAATTGGTTTTTTATAATGCAGTTGAGCCATATGCCTTGAGTTCAACACGTCAAACAAATTATTGACAGTTTTTAAGTATTCGACGGTACCATCCACATCATGAAAGCCATCCATTTGTAGATCACAACAAAAACTCAGGGCATCCGCGACACTATTGCTAAATAATTGTGATGCCAAGCGAACTTTCATTTTTTGGTTCTTGAAATAAATGTGACCTTTTCGTAGTTTATTCGCTAGGTGTAGTTTTTCATTTTCCTGAATATTATTTAAATTTTCTAAATAACTCCATTTTATGTACCTATTTGAAGAATCCATAAAACATCCATATGCTTCGAAAGCATTCCTGAGTAACTTTAGCATATGGCATGGGTCGAGAAAGATATGCACAGGTTGACCAGTAACGGAGTCTTTAAAATTACTTTTTATGTTGTCGACATCAAAAGAACAACCAAGTTGTTTAGCCATAGTGATGTTGGATGGACAGCCGTCGAAAGTCAATGAGGTTACTTGGATACCTGTATCTTCAAGTAATTCCAAACATTGTTGGACAAGGCTGGCCCGCTGTTCCCCTGTGACACCGTCGACAAAAAAGTATCCAACCGGTATTTTCCAAGCCCCATTTATGGCGCTGACTAAAAATACGAGAACTTCTTTGGCTTCGGGTAAACTATCTCCGTGCTTTGCTGAATTTGACATATCAACATACCCGTGCATTTTTTTCCCGTCCCACTCCACACGCTGTCTTATGGCCATTTCGTCAAGAACCAAATTGCACAACAATTTGTGTTTAATGCCAGCAGATTTAAGTTTTATTGCTTTAAGAGATTCTTGCGTGAACCCAGGCTGAGCTTGGATGGATTGGTACCACTTTTTTATAGTTCGGATGTGAGGCAATGCTGTTTTAAATTTGTTTCTTACATACATGTACGCCTTTGGTGAGTAAAAATGAAGAGTACACGCAAAAACTCTTAAGGCAGGAGAATATTTCTTTTTTGTGATTTGACCTGATGAAACATTTTCATCGTAACGCTGCACAAGGTCCGTTACTCCAAGGTTTTCTAAATGTGTTACTTGATCAGCACCAATGTACTTGTTTTCTTTGAGCTTTTCTAGAATATCTTTTAAATTGTTGATTTTTTTACTATAGCGGCTGGCCTTTTTTTGAAGGGTTTTAATTTGTGTTTTTTGTCTTTTTATAATTTTTTCTTTTATAGAAATCACTTCTCGTAATTTACGCTTTCGAGGCGTTTCGTGTATTTCATTTTGCTCCTGTAACAAAAATAATTTTAATAATGAAACGAAAGCAAAATTTTCTAAACGAATAATGGAGATGACTGTGTGTACCCAAATTAAGAAAGTTATTGTATGTTTATTATATCAAAATTTTTAATTTTAAGTTTGAACATAAAAAGATACTTAAAGAATTGATGAAAAAAAATTAAAGTACGATAAAACCATGACTCCAACTATCTAAATCTCTATACGCCTCAACTGGTTCAGTAGATAAGTCAAGAACAGAAAGGCGTAATTTCTGATTTAAATTAATTGAGTAACCTTCTTATTTGAGTAAGTACCTGAAATAACTAGCTGTGACTTACCAAAACATCGTTTCTGTCACAAAATAAGTCTGTTTCTGTTGGGACGCTTGAGACATCAGTCAAATGTTGCTTCATTTCATCATCTGTTTTTATCTCATAATAAGCGCTCACTTTGGATGTTGAAGGTTCCATATAATTCTGTCAACAAAGTTAGTAGGTACATTATCATACACAATACACACGTATTTTAAAAGCCGCTGTGAACTGTATCGAAATTCAGTTTCTAGATTATATTTTTATTGAAAGAAAACTTAATTGAATAGTAGATTGCATGATAGACCAGTTTGTAGTTTGTATATAGTTTTATTCTTTTTTATGGCCCTCAGTGTCAAATTACATGATCGTATCAATAGGCATCAACTTACCGTCAACACCATACGTAATTTCAATGTTGGGATCGAATCTTGAAAAAGGCGACGAACTTTCTTATAAGGTTGAAAGCATTTTGGATCAAAGTGAGACGAGCATATTGTACTAGTTTTGGTCGGAAACCAATTCGGACCTCTTCCTGTAGCATTTATCCATTTCTCTTTTGTTTCTGGATTCTTTGGAAAGCTAAAATTTTTGAACAAAAGCAATATATTAATTCATCAGCACATAAAATTTAGTACACATACTTACTTAACCAATAAGTATTTCAAGTAATAAGAAATACAAACAAAGCAAAATAATAATTACATAAATTGTATTTATACTTAAAATAAAATAAATGCAGTATACAAATAAAACTATCGACACGTGGAGAGTTAGCTGTGGTACATCACTAACTCACGATCGTCAGCAGGTACGAAAAATTTTAGGACCACAAAAAATGTTTTCATGTTTTATATATAAAATACATTAATATTTTAATACTTACATGTGAAATGAGATGCCATCTTTCACATAATTCACATTGGAGCTTGTATTTTTACAAACAAGCACGGAACAACACGGCATTTTAACGAAATTCAAGACGCACTACAGTTCGAAAGTGTGGCGTTCGACTGATAAACGACTGATGGCATTAGCTTGCATCAAGCCCGTTTTACGCCAGATGCGTTCGCATGCGCCACGCCCCTACGCCATATCTCCCTTGTTTGTATGATCTGAGGTTTACTCTGAGGCAGGTAGTCTATTATATTCCATGTACGTGTACCTACATATCGCAAACTTTCATATTTTATTTATTTATTCTATTTCAGACCTTTGAGGTCCAATATTAAAGACAACAACAAAATGAAAATAAACAATCATTAACAAAATTAGTAAATAAAAAAACAATAGGTAAACAAAATTAGTATAGTATTCTGTGTAGAGATTCTGTGATTCGTATTCCTGAGCGTATTATACTCTGTGGTTCGCATACTATTATTATGTTCTGTGGTCGTTTCGATGCCGTAGCACGCCGTAGTCAAAGAGTATATAATCACTTGGTTGAAGTGGTTAATTTTTAATTATTAAAATAACACAAAACTATTAAACTACGTAATAATAATTTAGATATTTAATAAATTCGCATAAATCAATGATGTACCATTGATAACCATGTCATTATACATACGGAACTTGCCTAGCGGTGTAAGTACTTAATTTAAACACTCATTGAGATCTATCGATTTCTGCAGACGATACCATTAATTCAACTTATTTATTTATTACCTACATATCGCAATTTTATGTATTAATTACTTTTTTAGACTCGCTATTGGGAAGTAAAGTCGTACCTTAGAAATGACTGTGGCATTTCAACATTCACTGTCAACTCTCTGGAGCCAGACAAGGCTGGAAGAAATTGTAGCATGAAAGTAACCGTGGAGCTTAATGACGCCGAAGACAAAAACAAACTTATGCGACAGATTAGCAACACTTTCAAAGGACAATATTTAATTGTGGAGGAAATTGGAAACTCAAACATGGTTAGTATATTTATATGGATAACCCATGTTGGAGAATTTCGTAAGCAGGTAACTGATGGCTGACAGTTTAGCGGTATAAATAACTGTTTCATACAATTCCATAAAAATTGAGACATCTGAGATTAGATATCACATCTTTTATTAGGGAACCTGTTATCTCAGGATTTATCTTGAAAGTTTCTTGTTAATAACTTTCTTTCTTTCACATTTGTGTTTTTGGTAGGCCATACATATTATTTGCATTTAATTGTTTTAATCTATTGAAACTTTTTATAATTTTTTAATAATAAATTTGTGTGTTTTATTATGAAATTCTATGACATCATAGTTCTAGTAAATTTAACAAAATCTATATTTCAATTCCTTTGTATAATATTCCTTTATATTATACAAAATGGACCATAAGACATATATATATAACTGCTGGAAATACATGTTTTTATTTTTCCTTATTATTTCGCTAATCAGTGTTGCATGGTTTGATGTTACAGGCCAGCAATACGTTTTCAAGCTTCAATAATGATCCCACAACTAACTACAAAAACAGTTCAAATTCTAACTTTGGCAATTCCAATTTTGATCAATATAACTATAATAATCAAGGCCCCAACAACAGGAACCAAGATAATGTAAACACAACAGGTTATAAACCCTTACTCGGAGACAGGAGTGGAAATCAAGGTGGTTACAAAGAGAACACGAGTGGCTATGGTTATAATCGAAATCAAAATATGGACAGCATAAACTGTGGTACAACATCCACATCTCAGCCACGCAACCAAGGCGCCTATGACAATAGACCCATGTCTATTTTAAATAGGCCTGCTCCTAATAAATCTATACTAGTAAACAAGAGCTACAATAGAACCGGTTTCAACCAAGACTCTGGAAACTTTAATAAGGCTGGTTACAATTATGAACAAAATCAAAATACAGGATATGGAAATCAAGTGGTGAGTTTAAGTATTTCTTAAATTTGGTTTTAATTTAATTTAATTTTTATTTTTATTTTTTATTGTGTATTAAACTATTATTGTTTTTTCTGCAATTTAATAAATTAGTCCATTTCCTACAGTAAGGATTATAAATTTATTAAAAAGAATATTACCTGAGGAGTGGTGAAGGTTTTGCAGCACATTGGCAACATTTTAAAACTACCATACATTAAATGCCTATAATCGCATAATGACAAATGTTCCTTATAACATATAACGTCGTTCGTTATAACGAAATACTCCCTATGACATAGATATTTTGATTTACCTCAAACCCCATACATTAATACGCAACAGTCATTCCCTATTATGAAAAAATGTTTATAAATTTAAACGACAGCAAATATATACAGATGTATTTAGCAGTGTTGAAAGATAAAATTATAGTGCTAAGTCCATCTAACATGTGAGTATTTAAGGCGTGAAACGTTACTTTCACTTATTTCAATAACTGGACCACTTTTCTTCATACAAATGGTGCTCTTTACATATTTCTTCTGTCTGTCTGCAATAAGATTCAAAAAGCGCCACAGAAAGCTAGAAACGGCAGTTAAAATGGCGGAATTACCTTTGGTCTATACGAGATTTAAATTATCGTGGCCGCTACTTTTACGTTACTGCCTGCAAATAGAGCAGTTCATTGTCAGTAGTAGCGGTGATGAAAATCGACCAACGGCTATTGCCTGCTACTGGTTTACGTTGGTAAAACTAAACTAACTAACTGTTAAAAACTACTAGGTAATGTATGAACGTACTTCGGTAGTGTCATCGCCGTAATGCTAGGTTCCCACTACGCCGGAAAGGCAGAATTACCGGAAACCAGAGCCCGGACATGAAACTAGTGTGTTCACATTAAACCGAACTCCGCATCGTCGAAGTTTTGGTCTCAGTATTACCATGTGTCAAGCAATGGTAATTACCATACTCATGGTCAAAGCAAATAAAACATACTTCACGCCCTACCGCTAATTTCAAAGCGGCGGGCGAGCTGGGAACAGTACCTCTACCATGAGTTATGATGACCGCACTCGCTGTCAACTGTCAATGTCAAATTGACAATTTGACATTGACAGTTGACAGTTTTTCATATAAATGTTTTACGCTCTCGCTAGCGAGTGCGGTCATGGTAAAGGTACAGTTGTCTGTCCGGGCGTTTTGCCGGCGCTCCACAGTGACAAAACGCCCGGCAAAAATGTCGAGCTCGGCGTTTTTGGTGAACATGGTGAAAAGCTTCACATAAATTTTACAGCCACTAGGCTTTGGCAATTTTACCGGCCCGATAAATTCGCCAGTCCTTCGCGGTGGGAACCTAGCTTAAAAGCTCTTTTTTTCTTAATTGGCGCTTTTAAGCTTAAGCTCGACAGATATCAGTGACCTACAGGACTACCTACAGCTACCTTACAGGAGACCACCAAGGAATAACAGAATATTTGTTATTCTTTACTGGCATCAGTGCCCATATCCTTACCGTAATTTTTACACGGGAAAGATTTTAAAACAGATAACTCTGAATAAATAATACGTATAGCGAAAAATTCCTTTTTCCAATTGATGAGCTTTAGTGTTATCAATAATAGTCGATTCTCGACCAGTCTAAACACAATTAATAAAGAAAACACAGCATATTCATCTATAGGTACTCACGGAAAAATGTCTCGCGTGGCCTTTGTAATGTTACTTTTTCCGCTTGTACGTCTGTGGTGCCGTACAAAGGCTCGCTGGCTCCATTACAGCGAAAACGAGTCGAGAGGAGATAAATATATTAATAATAATAATGTATTTATCCACACAATTACAATAACCACAGAATATACAGACAATGTTAACCTAATTGTTACATACACAAGCAATGGTTGTAACTGTATAAGAGCCTGGTGCCCGTGGTAGGTTGTTTCTAAAAGATCTGGTGATCTGTAACACCACAACCACTAGGATTTCGTAATTTTCTTATATTGTTTCTGCTTATCTAGTGGATTGGATACGATTGAGCAGAGAGCAGACATGTCATATTTGTATTCTGAGGCCTTAAGCCAAAGTAACAATTTAAAACCATAACGAAACGATAACGAAGTTCGAAAACAATAAAATGTATGCGATTGACATATGCCGTCTCTGAATCACGTGATACATCCCTTACATTTTATTCTTTTGAACTTCGTTATCGTTTTAAATTGTTACTTTTGCTAAGGCCCCTGAGATGGCTAGGTTCTCACTACGCCGAACCGGTGCTCGGACCTAGATGTTCACATTCGACCAGATGCGGCATCATGGAAGTTTTGTTTCAATACTAAACAAACTTCACGCCATGCCGCTAATTTATAACACGGCGGGCGAGCGGGGAACAGAGGGCCTAGTACGAGTTTTACTCGATCAAACGCGTCGAACGCGCAATCGTCAATTTGTATGGAAATTTAGCAGCGCCACCTAGTGGCTAACGTGTAGCGCTGCTACATTCCCATACAAATTGACGTTTACGTGTTCGACACGTTTGATCAAGTAAAACTGGCATTAGGCCCTCTGGGATACCAGTGGGAGCTTGATCACATTTTACTCCGGTCCGGACGTCATATTACTCCGGTCCGGCGCCGCCGCAATGACAAAACGCCCGGCAAAAATGTCGAGTTCGGCGTTTTTGCCAGATCCGGCGTATAGTGTGAACAGCTGCATATAAATTGTACAGCCACTGGACTTTCCGGCACTTTTACCGGCCCGGCTTAGTGGGTACCGAGCTTAAAACTAATGTACGAAAATATAATAAATTATATTGGGAAAAATGTAAGTAATGAAATTTGTTCACAGAAAACTAATCAAACTCAACCGCCTAGCTATGGACAATTTCAACGCAACCAACCTGAGCGCCAGACCAACATACCGTCACTTTTTGACGCTCCGCGGCCCAATATTGCCCCATTTGGTAATACGCGTTGTGATCGTCCGTATCACGATCAGGCCGAGTCCAATTGGGATAGGAACGAGCCTCAGTTTTCACAAAATAAGGGTCATCGTTCTTCCGACCCCACTGTTGGGCACGGCCAATTTTCCGAACCTCCCAGAAATATTCCTCAAACAGATTATTATAATCAACCGATAAAATCGTTGTTAAAAAACACATTTCAATCTCGCCAACAAGGGTATAATACGACTGGTTTCTCCCAATCTCACATGGGCGGGAGTAATGATCAAGTTTCAGTTATTCCTCGGCAACCATTATATGGTAAAAAAAAAGATTCATTGCGATCTAAGTTAGGTGATAATTCACCACAGCGTTCATCCAGGTGGGATTCGGGATCTGAAGTTTTTGAACGCGCCTTAGAACGCTATGATTCTGAAGACTTGTATCCCGATAATCAAATACAAATTCAACGCGGCAACAATACGTTTTCGACGAAGAGAAAACCCTCACCGCCTCCATTATTGCGTTACGATTATACGGCCAAAAACGATCAACCCAAACGTAGCTTTGAAAAACGTCCATTCTACGAAATTAATGAATATACAGAGAACAGACAGAGTTCGGGTTCAGTGGGTAACAAGAGATCCAGGTCATCTGATAGTATAGATAGTACCATGGATCGCAAGGAGCGGAAGCGTAAACGGCCGCGGAACAGAAGAAATAAATCCGATGCAAATCAGTCGTCTTTTGGTGAGCCACCATTGAAGAAAAGCGCTCCAACAATGACTACTGGCAAACCAGAGAGAATTACTCGACTAAATGTTGAAAGACAACCGGCGAACAAATCGGCCGGCTATAATAAAGTTTCACCATCCCCGAAGTCAGGTTATATTGGCAAACCCGAAACATACGGTCGAGCAAATATTGAAAGACAACCGCCGAACAAATCGGCAGGCAACAATAAAGTTTCACCCTTACTTGGGTCAACCAATATTAGCGATCCGTCGATATTTGGACGACCAAATGTTGCGCCGCCTCGCCAATCATTGGTAAAACCTACTAATATTAGTGAACCACCAAAGCAAACAGTGGCCAATAAGACTGGTAACCTTCAGGTAATGGAGGGCATTTCTAAAGCAAAACTAAACAACCCTCAAGTGGTAGAGTTACACGAGAAAGCCAACCAAGGTCTGCTCAATACAACTTCATATATTGATTTCGGACGCGATAAGGGCGTACGAATTAATGCGGCCAATTTTATAGCAAAGGAAATCTTGAAAGAGATGGGTTTTAACGTTCAAAATAAAATTAATGTTCCGAAAATTAAGAAACTTGTCGAAGTGATTCTCGTGCGGTTTAATAAATTATTCGGGAACACTTTGCAACTCAAGGGGAAAGCTGTTATGGGGGCATACAAGAACGCATACGACGGTGAAGATATCGCTGCATTCATGAATAAGGCATTCAATGCTCAACCAGACGAATTCATTGATTTCGTTGGAGCACGTGATGAAAACGATGGTAAGTGTTCTATTAAAAAGCAATATTTTTGTCAACATTCACAATTGTGAATTTACCTTTTCGTATCATTGTTAAATATTATACAATAATAAACTAGCGACCCGTCTCCGGCTTCGTACAAATTCTAAATTTTCAAATCATTTCTTAGTGGATGCTTAAGTTATAAAATGAATCTATTTTACAAATTTCTAGACTTAGTTGTTTTGGCTGTCTAATCATAGTCAGTCAAGACAAACTACTTTATAAATATAGATTAAGGCGACCGTATCTCTTCTCGCTGTACTGGTTTAGTACTCGTGAAGCTAAAAACGTTGGAATAATTTGAAGAAAAATATTGCATATTTTCGGTGTCCTACTGTTTCCACGTCATAATTGTTTAAAAAAATTAACAGTCCGGACAGGCACCCCGTTTTGTTTGCTTTTTTGCCTTGTATGGTCCGATTCGCGCTGCTAGGGCCCGTAGTCCAACTGATTGCCACGAGTGTCAATTGTTAAGTCCTCACCTGATTGAAGGTTAAACTTCACAGAATGGATGGAATTCAAACCCGCTTTCACTCGGACACCCAGCCAAAACGGTTAAGACGGATGAGCAAGTTAAAAAGCGTTCGACACACTGTCGCGGCCGTGACAGACATTTTAGCCGTACAAACTACACATGCTACGGCTAAAATGATAGGCCCGAAGTAGCTACCTTACTTGAATTACCTCTGGGCCATGAAACCAACGCTCAAAGCGAATTTGCTTAGCGTCAAAAACAAATGGTGGTATTTCATGTTTCGTGGCCCCCGGGTTAAGTCGCATAAGTTAAGACAGCCCTTAAGATGGTTTTAATGTCCTAATACTAGCTGCTCCTGTGTGTAGCGCTTTACCTAACTACGCAAACAAGACGGGGATGCAACGAGAGATCCCTCGTGTTAGAGATGAGAGCTTTCTCCACACCTTTCAAATATGAAACTGCTTCCTTACAAGCACAGTAACAAATTGGTTTAAGTACCATTAGTGCCCCAGCGCATTAGGCAGCCAGGCTGCACGACCTGGCCGCGTAGCTATCAATTATTCATCAACGGCCACGTCGAGCGACCACATTCGTCAATTGAATTCATATCATGCTCAAAAATGGACGTCGAAGAAGAAATTATTGTTGCGCTAATTTTCTTATTACAAAAACGAAAGAAAAAAAAAAGAAAATGGTAATTAAAAATATTTACCAAGTTCTCCTTTTTCTTTTTGTTCCAAATTTTCCCCAACAAATAATTAGTCAGCTGCAACCGTAATTGCCTTTTTAAATTTTTATCCGAATAATAATCCGATGACTGATCCCATATAGCTTTTTTGTTTTGTATTTCTAAAATGAAACGCTCCGTATCAAACGCCATCCTGTACATACAAAACACGTGCAGCCGCTGCGACAAGTGCGCGCACACTGATTTCTTTCATACAAAATGAGGGATCTCATTGGTCGCGCGGCCAACACGTAGACGCTGGCCGCTGGCCGCCTAGTGCACGCACTTGCATATGTCATGGACGAATTAGTTGGCCGCCTAATGTGCTGGGGCACTTACTTAAAGCATTTCATGGCCGGTTCAAAGTAAGGGTCGGCGCATACTGGCGCAGAGTCGAAGCGCATCGAAGCGTCAATCTAAAAGTTCATGGCATATAAACTCCACAATTTAACACATATTTCTATTGTAATTTAAAAAAGGCGCGTGCCGCAGACCTACGAATGCGCAAACGCGCTCCTATTTTCATCACGATAGAAATGTGCACTAAATTGTGAATGTATGGTTTAATATGTCATGTAATATTTTTAGATTAACGCTTCGACTCAGCGCTAGTATGTGCCGACCCTAAAAGCTCCGGCAACGTTTAATAATAACAAAATATCACACTGTGTGCTGGTTCCATTTAAAATTTACAAAAAAAAATCAAGTATTTCTAAGGTATTTCAGAGACAGTCAGTATTTTGCCACGGTGCCCCTGAAGGATAAAGTCTGGTATGGTATTTTAACTCTGTCAGATTGCAAGGTTGACGACGACGTTAAACAATAGTCTGTAGCTTCTCTTATCCAAGTCATGTAAACACATAGCTTGTGATAGAGAAAATAAAAGCACATCCTCAGGGTTTCTCAGTTATATTGCAAAGCGCAGTGTGTCTTGTCACTATTACTTGTCTTTATGATGTACAAGCGCCCCGCCACCGGGTTCTCCCGGTATGCATTTTTTTATGTACGCCAATCTTCCTTGTTTATCCTTGTTTCCATCAATGAAATCCATATAAAATCCGATGGGTGGTTTAGAAGTAGTTATCGGAGAAACGGACAGACGCGGACAGTTTCTGCGCCTTTTGCAAAGTAATTTTTTTTTTACTTATAAGGTTTTATTATATAGACAGACAGACAGACTTGGAAAGCGACTTCAAATTATACTATAATAAGGATATATATGAAGCAACATTGAAAGCGGTGAAGGGTCCAGAAACACGCAATCTCAATATAAAATGTTAATTATTTTGACTTGCGTGTTACAGATAAACCTAAGTCTACTACAGGGGATGATTGGTTCGATTTATCTACTGCCGCTAGGAAGGAAGCTGTCCACAAGGAAATCACAGAACTCACAGACTTGGTAAGGAAAATATTTTAGCCATTCGAATTTTCACAAGCAATTGAACGCCTGTTGGCAATTCTTCCCGTTCAAACTTGAGTACGAGCCCTACTAACATTGTATTACATTGTTTTCAGTTTCGCCAGGAACTTAAGAATCATGAAGAGGTACCTGACAGAGTTATGGAAAATTATACCGTATTCAATACCACGGTCGATGCTTTTAGCCAAGTGAGTATACGTAAACTAAAGACGGTCACATTCACACACGCACATACACACACGTATACACACCTTGGAACATATCTAGAACAAATCTCAAGGTAAAATCGTGCAAATGCATAATAGCTGGGCTACTAGCAAAGGCACGACACGGGGAATGCCCGGTCGCCATAGAGAAACGACGAAGTGTTAGCGTATTGCGTTCCGTCTCACTCAATAAATTTATTAAAAGGAAATACTTACTAAATCTATATAGTCTGTCTAAACATACTTGTCTTAAGTAGTTAACAAACATGGCATTGCATATACTATTGATAAAGCTAGCAAACCAAAATGAACTAGTGAAATTAAATCCAAAATAAAGTGAAAACGTAAAAATATTTGAAAATAAAGTGAAAATGAATGAATAACCTATTTTTTAAAAGAATAACATACCTAGTTTAAAAAATGTGTGTGTGTGTGTGTGAGCTCCGACACGCGACTGGAGTTTACTCCTTACGAACGATTATAAAATTTAAATTTTCACAATTAGAGCACGCCGAAAGAACAACATTGTTCTTTTTTTTAAAATATTGTGTAGATGGCGCAATATCTCTGAAACTTCAGATATTCTAAAATATTCAAAAGTAGAACCACGGGTTACCATACCACGGGCTAATATACAATACAGGCGTAATAAGAGCAATAAATTTAAACGATGATTTTATAGAGTATACGCAGTTGCCATAAACCTAATCATAGTGCTCCAAAGTGCTTATACTCAGAGATATAGCAATCCAAAGTCACAATACATAAAATTAATGAATTTCAAGATCGCTAAATTGTCGGTTATCAGTCGTTAGATGTCCTTGTACAGGTCTTGATCACAGGCCTCACCCCCTGTATATATATATGAAAATCGATTCTTAATGAGTAAACTCCAAAAGTGAGAGCAAAGTGTATAAAAAAATTGAAATATAACGGTACTTAGGTGATGAAGCATCAGCTGGAGCATCGTCTCCAACGCGAAGTACACAATTTCTACTTGAAACTGTACGCTTACTCTGGAAAATTGCACGACAAAGCGGAAGTTATGAAGACTCTCAGCCAACACGGCGTCATACATTTACTAAAGGCGGAGAGAGAGAAGATGTTCATCGCCCAAGTAGACACATTGGAGAACTACGACAAACTCTACCAAATGGAAATGATCACTGTCGGTGAGTGTTTCTATCATATCAACATCTAATTGTACTACATTAATTGAAATCACTTTCAGCCTTACCTATAAACGTTTCTTAAATTTTAAGTAATACTTAGAAACCACTTAAGAAAATTTTTTACTTATAAACGTTAACTTTAATTTGTTGCTTAGCAATGTCTTAATGAACTGTCAAACACTACTTAAGAAGATAAGTAGTGATTAGTTAATATGATGCTAAGAAGATGATTAGTTTATTTTTATAAGTAAGACAGTTTATGTTTAGTCCCGCAATACTTTTAAAGAGCATTCATCCATTAGAATCACGCTGTAGACAAAATGTATGATTTCAATAGTTTCAGATGTTCAATTTGCAGATAAGATGTTAACTTCATATTTATTTGTAGTTGACTAGTTTATTGGCTGAAAAATATTTTAAAATGAATTCTCATTAGAACAGTTTTTAAAAACTAGCGGTCGACGGCCTACGCAGATAAACATTTAAGTTATTAAATATATATAAAGAACAATATTTTAGAACATAAACTTAGGAGGTCCGCATACTAGGTCGAAGAAAAAAAAACAGAAATATCTCAAATTTGATCCTAAAATAATACCACGAAAAATTTCTAAAAGTAACACTTGATTATACTTTTCTTGAATGTAAAATTTACAGGAAGTAGTTAAGAGTTGAGTTAAGACGTTATTAATATCTTATCTGCAAAATGAATACATCATTGGTTCATTTTCCGTCGGAAATCATAAAGGATAATGGCGAGCTCCCGAACAAAATTTTGTTGACATATTTTTTTAGCACCTAATGATGAAAAATATACAAAGGTACATATTAAATTATTAAATTCCTGAACAATTTTGTCTTAGACATTACTATTAATAGAAGTCTGGAATTAAAGAAATTCCAGTTTAAAGTTGGGGAGGTTAGGTTAACAGTAAAATATAATTTAAAGGGTTTTGGGGGAAAAACCAAGATGATGATGACCCTGAGAACTGATTAACCCTGAGAACTACTTGATGCTGCAGCATCAAGTAGTTCCGCGAGACACCCAACTCCTCAGCAACTTACAGCAGATATAGCGTGTGATTAGGCTCAATAGAAAGTTGGGGGGTAGTTTATAATTTTAATTATAGCTCGTTCACGCTCATTGTGGTCAAGGGATGACGTCAGGTGGGTACGAAAAAGTCTAAATTGTCTACCTATATATATATATATATACCTTTTCAGGTGGAAAACCGCTTAGAATAGAGCCAATGTACTTCCGCGTCCCTATGAAATCGGGTATCAGATCAGGCCCTCGAGAACAACCTCCCCCCAAAATAATTTATCATAAACAGTCAGAAATAACTAAGACAGTCGCCACTAAAGTACCAAAGGTGTCAAAACAGAAGGTGATTGTCAAAAAAGTAAACGTCAATACAATACCAAAGGATACAAATGAAATGAAAGTGACAAATGAAAAAGTAAACGTCACTACAGTTCCAAAAGATAAGGAAGTGTTATATAAAAAAGTGAACCTCGATGACAGCGACATTCAAGTTAAAGACAAAACACTTGTCTGTGTCGATTTGACAGATGATTTGTTGATGGAAAGCGATGATTTCGTCATAGACAATTTCGATGGTGCGATGCAATTCGATGATGATATAGTGCAACAAAAGCTAGTCTCTGCAGACGGTAAAAATGATGAAAATGTTACAGAGAGTAAAAGTGATGAAAATGTTACGGAGGGTAAAAATGATGAAAATGTTACGGAGAGTAAAAGTGATGAAGATGTTACGGAGGGTAAAAATGATGAAAATGTTACGGAGAGTAAAAGTGATGAAAATGTTACGGAGGGTAAAAATGATACTGAAAAAAGCGAAATAACAGAAAATGTCAAAAAGGTAAGGGTTTTTTTTTATGATTAATGTGTGTCAGACAGGCTGACGGCACTTAAGTAAACGGAGCAACTGAAACACTTCAAGCTCTACAATGTCTTACTTACTAATATTATAAATGCGAAATTTTGTGAGAATTTTGGATGGCTTGTATGGATCTATGTTTCTTACTCTGTCACGTGAAAACTACTGAACAGATTTGGATGAAATTCGGCACACAGATCCAGTTTATTACCTGGATTAACATATAGGATACTTTTTAGCCCGGAAAAATGGTAGGTTCCCGTGGAAAATGATACTATACTAATATTATAAAAAGAGATGATATGTTTGTTTGTAATGAATCAACTCAAAAACTACTAGACGGACAGATTTTGAAAATTCTTTCACCTATAGAAAGCTACATACATATATCGCGTGCAACAGCTAGTAACAAATATATATATACTACTCAAAACAAAATAGGGCCCATCTCGATTCGGTTAATTTCGAGTTTTTCAGTTTTTTGTGCGTATTTTTAAGAAGATAAAAAAATACCTATTGCCATGTTTAAACGATTAATGGAACCTTAAATTAAACATATGTATATATCCATCAAAATGAGATTATGCATTAAGTACATTATACAGTTATACATTTTCATTTTACAAAATATAAATAAAAGGTTGGCCCTATTTTGTTTTGAGTAGTATATATTGTGTTTTAAACGAAGTGGCGACGATACTCCGCAGAGTCTCCCCGCGAACAACAAAGTAAAGAAATACGCCAACCAGAACGAGAAAAGGAGGGCGAAAATGCAGAGGAGGGCCGAACGCAAGCGCCTTAATGCGCACATGGTAATTTGGCAACATCTGTATTTGTACTAATTTTCAAGTGAAAACATCTCTATGAGCGTTCAGTTTAAGTAATTTTGATGTAAAACATCTTTTGTGGCGGATAAAACAGACTGTTGGGGTTGCGACCCTCTATATTTCGCCAACACTATGGCGGAACTAATATGTATTTCGTGAATAAAGGTTTTTAAATTAAACATTTGTCCATACTTTGGCCAACACTATGGCGGAACTAATATGTATTTCGTAAATGAAAGTTTTTAAATTAAACTTTTTGCCACACATTGGGCAACACTAAGGCGGAACTATTATGTATTTCGTAAATAAAGGTTTTTAAATTAAACATTTGCCCATACTTTGGCCGACATAAGGCAAAAATAATATGTATTTTTTAAATAAAGATATTTAAAAAAATACTCGGCCAACACAATGGCGGAAATAATATTATGTATTTTTTTATATAACTTATTATATATACGCAAGGAGTATTTATTAAAAATCTCAATATATTTATTTTTAAATTTTCCAAGGGTCAAAACCAAGAAGCGCAGGAGCAAACGAAGAAAGTAGACAAGGAGCAGACGAAAACTGATGCCTTCGTGATCTTGGATGATGATGAGGTGGCTCCAGGGTCAGAGGGGAGGCGCAACGTCCAACCTTTATGCTTCTCTGACGACGAGTTGGAGGATTACTAGACTTTTTTACTCTATGGATGAAGTAAAGGGGTGATTCTAAAAGTGAGTAGCGAAATATTGTGTGAAGTGCTTATACTAGTATTATGAGCTACAAGGAATTACTAGATTTTTGTCTGACGCGTCTATGTGTTTTTTTTTTAATGTTAAAGTCAGCAGACAGTTTGACATACGGCACACTTGAAGGTATATAGATGGCTACCGTCGCCTATAACACAAGCAATAAAAATAGGTTTTTCCTACTTTTTTAACGCCCGACGCAAAAACGGGGCGCTATAAGTTTGACGTGTGTGAATGAATCTTTCTATGTGTTTTTTTTATGTTAAGATCGGCAGACAGTTGGACAGACGGTATATATGATGGTAGATGGCTACCGTCGCCTTTAACACAAGCAAAGCCACAGGAGCTGCAATTGTCAAGGGGATTGGGAGGGGATAGGGAACTCAACGAAAAACGAAACACAACAGCACATGTGCTGTTATTTCACAATGGTTTTTTGTAAGGCGGGTGGTTACTGCCGCCAAACAAGTTTCCCAAATGACTGCGAAACGCAGTGTGCCTTTCACATCCAGACCAGAGCCGAATTTGAAAAGTACTTTTTTGGCTCAGCCGGGAATCGAACCCGGGAAGGCAAGCAACCACTCATCCAACAAGCTCCTCAATCTGTAATCGCAGTTAGAAAATCTCATGTAAAATATTGTTTCGCTAATTTTAAAATTGTTTTCTTGTTTCAGCGACATCTGTTGGTGTGAAAACTAAAAATGAAATAACTCGTGATCGCAGCAATCCGATTAATTAATTGTAACACTAGAATAAAATATGTATTGTGCATTTTTTTATTTTATTTTTAACTAGCTACCCGCTCCCGGCTTTGCCTGGGATGCATTTTTTTTATATACTCAAACCTTCCTCATTTATCCCTCTCCTATTCATATAGAGAGGATAGGCTGAAATTGAAAAAAAAAATGGTCCTCGAACAATGTAATAAGGGTTCTAAAAGTGGTCACAGTGGCGCTAGTGTTGCATATATTTGCTCAATTATTCTATAGTGACTTGTAATTTATATATGTTTTAGAAATTTAGTTAAAAACTTTGCTGATTTATGTTTATGTTTTCCCTAATATAAATAAAATTAAAATAAAAAATATCTATCTATCTATGTCTAATTTAGTCCTCAATGCTACACTAGCGCCATCTCAATTTACTGGTATTCTGACACCACTTTTTAATTGATAAAGTCGTCCTTACTCCTAACCTCCATAAACGGCAGCTAAGCTGACGCTCGACTGGGTTATGGGTAACTACCGTCGTCTTTTAATACAAGCAAAGCCACAAGTGCTGCTCAGTAAGATAAGGATCTTACTGAGCAGCACTTGTGGTTTTGCTTATCTCACCTTACATTCCATACAGCACCATCTAGTTCCACACTAAGCAATTAATGCTTGTTACTACATAGATTACTTTTTTTTGTAAATAAATACGTATTATAAATATAAAACATCAATGACTCAGGTGCAAAGATAAAATGAACATATAAACATTTGCCCCTAGCAGGATTCGAACCCGCGACAGTTTGGTTAACAGCTAGGGTTACTTGCCACTAGACCAAACGTGTCATCGAAATAGTGAATAATAAGGAATAACGAAATAGTCTCTGTGGTTATTTACTCAGACACCAAATCACAAAGGCACAAGTGCTGTTATTTCGCTGTGGCAATTTGAATAACATAAACGTTGAAATAAAAGGTGTTTGTTTTTATTTTTTAAAACAAGTGATAACGCCTGGGTGTAATGAGCGAAAATCAGAATTGTTTTTGACATTAAACTATTTATTAATTAACGTGACACCAAAAATATTCTTGCCTTTTCTATTTGTACATTTCATGTCATGATGAAGTCAAGCACGACATTACCTATATCTATGACATAATACTTCTTTGGACGTTTTTATAATAATGTATTTTTTTTTTTAATAGAGATTTCATTTATGTTAAATAAAGCCAATCAAATTAACTAATATAAAAATGTCTCTAGATCGACCATCGTGCTCTGACTGTAAATTGGAAATAATTGAAAATATTTGGACAAATGTTTTATTAAATTGGGTACGTAAGGTTATAATACTACTCTAAGGGATATCCTAGATCCTGAAGAATGGCCACTTTGGTTTTCGGAAAAAATCGACATTGTGCTGACTTGTGCTAGGTTTTTTGTGCTGCGTTGTGTCGTAAAACGTGAGTCCAGATCAAAAAAACGACGCGATAATAACGAAAAATCGTTTTTGGCTTCAACATGGCCACTTTGTTTTTCGAAAATGTATAGAATGTGCCGCAAACCGTTTTCGATTATTTAAAAAAACAGTCACCTTTTCACGCCTTAACTACTCAACCGATCGTAGTGAAATTTTACATACACATTGTCAGCGATACAGAAAAGGACATAGGGTATACCTTTCATCCAGAAAAAATACTGATCACGAGAGATCATCTAAAAATTTTAAAAAATAACGCCTGGCAAAAGTGCAATAGCAATACAGATGTCAGGCGTTATACTTATTGCTTATATATTTTTTTACGCGGGCATCAGCTAGTTTATACTAATATTATAAAGAGAGAAGATTTCTATGTTTGTAATGAATAAACTCAAAAACTGCTGGACCGATTTTGAAAATTCTTTCACTTAAATAAATAATAAATAAATCAGCGAGTAACATAGGCTATATTTTATTAAGTTACGCTGACAAAGTCGCTTGCAACAGCTGGTATATCATAAATGAAGTTGATTCGAATGATTGCATACGAGTGTTAGGTTAAATTAAACTCACAAGTTATATTTCAGATAAATAACTGCGTAAAACCTAAAATGAAAGTAAAAGGGTTGTGTATCTGGATTTTGCCAGAAATAATTAATAAGTATCGCGGCGAAATTTGCGTTGACAGATCAATGCCCTGTTCAGATGATGTGGAATCATATTTAAGGAACAAATATCCTATATTGAGGCTCAGGTATTATTAAATACTTAGTATGTTGGTCCATACCGTAATATTATAAGTATGTCCAAACTACGTTCCACAGTCATTTGGGTAACCCGTCTGGCGGCAGTAAACTCCCCCTTATAGAAGACCAACGTGAAACTGTTATTTCACGTGATTCAGTGAAAAATATTATACCTACTCACTCACTGAAAAATATTCAGTAAGTGAGTATAAGGGATGCCAGAGCCCATTACTCCATCCCTCCTTCTTTATCTGGATTATTCATAACTATATTATAATAACTAATTTCCTAGTTGACAAAGGGATTTCACTAAAGTCAACATGTTCGATTGATACGAAATTTAGTTACCTAATTTTACTTCTGTGGTATTTCCATGACATGGTAAATTTGACCTGATGTTGCAGCATAAGTATTTTGCTGAACACCCAACTCCTTAGCAATTTACAGCAGATATAGCAAAGTCGGGGTAGTTTACATTACCTATAGCTTGATAGTGACCTTTCTCTATTCCATACATAGGTATATATCAGAAGACACGAATATGCCAAGAAAAATTTACATCATGGCGTCAGTTCTCTTGTACCATTGTTGTATGGCTGCAGGATCTGGTATCGTAGAGAGAGACATATGCTCAAAACTCAGCAAAGAGAAACAAAAGATTATATTGAGATTTTGTGAGAGTTTGAGCGATATGGATGTTACCATCAATAACGTCGACGTTGCTATTAAAAGTAAATAGACAATTTTACATTACAATAACGACCATTTCTCTCCCACTACCTAAACCCCTTAATACTATTATGGTCTGCAAGTATGGCATCTGTGAAGTTTCTTGTTATGGGCGAGTAATAGGAAGTGGACCGACAGTCTTCTATCGCCCTTAACACAAAAAAAAAACCTTTTTCCATTTGTGAAAACCATGTTAAAACCCGTTGGGATATTTAGAAGTAGTTAAGTAACTGAGAAACACAGAAAGGCAGACAGATCACCGAAACACTACCAAATCAGAAGACCACCGTGAAATAACACATTGTATAAGGATTATGCGCCTGCCATTTTGGTGACGTAATCTCGTGACACATTTAGTACTGCCGGTGAGTTATTAGTTGCAGATGACGTCATATGCATGTTATAGTGAAAAGGTTCGTGCGTATTAGCAATTTGCGGGGATTATATGCTAATGTGTTTTGGCGAGTGAGTAAGGATGCCAGAACCCACTTTCCTATCCCTTCCTAACCTCTTATCCTTTATCCTACTAAGCTCGCCACAGCACATGCACACATGGCGTTGCTTGAATAGGCCACGGTAGTCACATGCCGTCAATTGTTTACAGACGCATGTGAAGAAGCAGCAATCTTGACTTACAATCTTCACAAACAACAAAGAAAAGAACAACCAACTGCAAGTGCGACGGACTATTACGTGGAATCGTTAAATTCCATAGATTACTCGGAGAGAGATGTGATCACAAAGCGAAATGAAACTAAAGAACAGAGCTTGAAATTCAAATCGTCCGTGACTGTGATGTCTTCGTCTTTTTCCGATGACTATTCTAGTGTTTCAATAGAGCAGCATAATCAAGAAACGATCGAATCTGTACCAGTAAAAATGGTTTCCGAAGAGTGTAAGGACACTTGGAAAAATGGCGACATGGCTGTGTTCGCTGTTGAAGGAGTTGAAAAGACTGAGGAGCAGAGTCAAGGGGAGAGTTTTGAAGAGATGACAGGCGAAACTAGTGAGTTTCTTTTTTCGTTTAGTTTTCGTTCATTTATTGTAAATTCGTAGTTTTCTTTGATTACCGTCAACTGGTAATCTTGGCCGCCGCGACATAGCTGTCTTTTTTTTAAACTCGACAGATAGGGAACAGTATGGGTATACTACGTGACCTGTTCAAGGGGGGGAGGCGGAGTCCTCAAAAGACCACGTTTGGTCACAGGGGCGAGGGGGGGTTTAGGTTTTTGTCACATAGTCTGTTTTAGATAACTTGATAATATATTTCTTAATATTAATTTTCTTCTTGATAATATAATTGAACGCACTTTTGGCGTCATGCGACAAGCGCCGTATTACTAAAGACAAACATGAGCCAAATGTTTTTACTACGTAAAAATTGGTATAAGGGAGGGGGGGGGGGTGTGTAACCCCCAAGTTCAATTCCAAAGTTGTCCTTGTCGAAAATCAAACCAGGGAATCCTGGTACAGAGCGTTATGGCGAGCACCCTAACCACTGTCCAACGGGGTCGTCAAATTAAGCTGTAGTTATGTTAGTTATGAAGAAGTAAATTTTTAGAGGGCCGCTGTAAGCCAGACTGCTCATGCAGTAAATACATTGGCTCAGATGGACCTTATTGTGGTGTTTCTGGAAACTCAATGGAGTATTGCGACGGAAGAGAGAGAGTTGAGATCAAAGACAATCCACCGTATGTAAAATTTAATTTTTTTATCATGTTTTGTAAAGGCGTTCTTCGACTAAATCTTAGGCGACACTCTAGCTAGACTATAGCATTTCCCGTAGAAATTTATGAAATAAAATTTTAACATAATTATTATACTTTTAAGCAAATCCACCTTATGGCTGAAATTCATGGGTGCGCTCATCGCATTCTTTCTCTTAATCTTGCTGCTGTCCTTATGCATAATACCTTTCTCATCGAAAAAAGCTGACTTTACATTGAAATTCAAAAGGGACGTTGACGTCTTCAGGTAATAAAAATACAAGGGTTTATTAGTAGCAGTATTATTTACTAGTAAAAATATTATTTATTACTAACAGTATTATTTATTGATAGCAGTTTATTTATTAGTAACAGTATTATTTATTACTAACAGTTGTATTATTTGTTAGTTGCAGTATTATTTGTTAGTGGCAGTACAGTTTAGTAGTATATTAGGTACTACAAGTAGGTATACCTACTTGTAGTACCTAATATAAACATTATTACAATAATTAGATGTCCCGGGTTCGATTCCAGACAGCTTACTGATCCCGTATCCTTGTGGTGTTGCTTGTGTTATAGGTGTCGGTAGCCAGTAGCCAGTAGCCATCAATTGTGAAACATAATTGACATTTTTTTGAGACATAATTTAAAATAAACTAAACATAAATTTTGAAAAAATTAAGTGTTAAATAAGTAGGTAAACTTTCTAAAAAGGCGAAGTAAGATATTCTCTAATGATATTAACTAAACGACTTGTCTATCACACTTTCCACAGGAAACTTACGTTTAAATTGTTTTGCGACATTATGCTCTTGAATACTCTTTCTGCCGTAAGTGATAGTCTGAGATACGGAATTAGAAATATATAACCTCATCTGTTATTTAATGATGGCAAAGATTATCTAGTAGATGATACTTACATTGATAAATTGCGAATGGGTTGCCTAATTACTACCGGTGCCGATGCTGTTAAATAAAATAAATTATAATTAACTGTCTCCTAAACAATTCGATATTTCATAATAACTAATTTTAAAACAGTTTCTTTTCAGTTTTGTCGTAAACGGATCATGGGAATGCAGAGATAATGTTTGTGAAAGAATGCATAGATCATCAAAAAACAATAATATGAACATCTATCGGTCTTACAGCATATGTACCTTACTGTGTAAAGGGCCTCAACTATGGCCTTACCCGGCTGGCTACACTCACTTTAGTAAAGAAATAGTTGTCATATCTACTAATAAATTACAATACAAATTTAATGTGGTACCATCGGATGAGGTTAATCAATATTTGGGAGAAGCTTTTAAGTATTTCTTAATGGAACTGGCAGCGTTGGAGAGAATAGACGCAAAGTCTGATAAAAATGATTTCCCCACAAAAAAGATAAATATTGAAATCGTCATCAAAGATGATGAAGATCCCAAATTGAGATTAGACACTGACGAGTCATATGATCTAAAGATTGTTTCAGACGCATCGACAATTCAAATAAAAGTAAAATCCTCGTCTTTCTGCGGTGCAAGAAACGGTCTAGAAACTTTGACACAAGTTATACTCCTGGACAAATACAGTGGACACTTGATAACTCTCTCCGAAGTCGTCATAATAGACGCACCTGCTTATAAATATAGAGGTTTAATGATAGATACAGGCAGAAACTATATACCTGTTACAGATTTGATGAGAACTCTGGATGGAATGGCAATGTGTAAGCTTAATACATTTCATTGGAGAATATCAGACGCTGCGAGTTTTCCATTGGTACTTGAAAAAATCCCTGAGCTATATCAATACGGAGCATACGATAAGGCTATGGTTTACACGAGAGATGACATTAAAAATGTGGTACACAGAGCTGTTGTAAGAGGGATTAGAGTAGTTATCGAAGTGGCGATTCCTGGTCCGGTTGGCAGAGCTTGGTCCTGGAGTCCTGATGCGAAATGCCAGAAAAAGAACGATTTTTTAAATGGCAACACTTGTAACGTTTTGTGTTCACACCTCAAGATGTCCGATACAGTTTTTTATTACCTTCAGATGATCTTTACCGAAATATTAAACTTGACGAGAGTTGAAGACGTATATCACATTAGCAATGGGTTTTTTTCTCTTGCAAATTGTTATTCCATAATAAATGAAAGGGAGGGGTTTTTGGATAAAGTTTTAGAGCACATAATGCGTGCTAATAAGGGGTTTCTGCCGAAGTTACCGATAATATGGTATACGAATCACTTGTCTAAAGATCGGGAGAGGAGAGTGTGGGAAAAGTTTGGGGTTCAACTGTACGATTGGCCACTAAATCCATCTAATAAAGCTTTCAGCAAATACAAAGTTATACATTCAAGTAAATGGGACTTGTCGTGCGAGACATCTAAGCAACGTTGCCTAAAATACAGGTTAGTTTTGAACTATGATTTTCTAAAAATATAATAAGTGTGAGTACCCTTTTTTGTAATTCTGGTTATAAGATTACAACCATTATTATAATTCTTATACTTCTGGTTCATTTTGAAATTATTTAGCCGATTAGAATTATCTTCACTTATCCTTATATATTATAAAAATTACGTGCCACATTGTTTGTGCGCGATGAACTCCCAAACTACTGAACCGATTTTGATAAAATTTCGTAACTATATGTAATTTGGTCCAACTTAAAAGATAGGATATATTTTATAAAGTTACGCGGACGAAGTCGCGTGCGTCAGCTAGTAATTCAATAATTTTAGAAATGATTTTAAGGAATCCTTTAAGACTTTGTCAATGCTAATTTAAAAACAAAATCTTATGTATGTAGTTTTACCTAATTTTTTTATAAAAGTTATAAGGTTATATTTTATAAAGTTACACGGTCGGAGTCGCGTGCAATAGCTTGTTTATAATATTCTTAAATGAAATTAAAATTATTTGTAACTGAAATGTTTTCCAAATGTATGAGTGGAAATGTTTTCCAAATGTATGAGTGGAAATGTATGTTTTGGAAATAATATCTAATGTTAACTGAATACTTACTTATCTTAATTTTTATAATACTTGTATTTCAAGAAAGCTTTAGTTAGCAAATAAAAAAAAATTCAAAAGATCTTTTTAACTTAGATGGTAATCGATAATGTGTATGGTATTACTTACTTCTTGATATTTTTAGGACATGGCAAGAGATGTACAATTGGAATTCATGGCGTAGTCTTGAAGTACTTACGGTCGAAGGTGGGGAAGCTGTTCTTTGGACTGACATGGTAGATTCTGGTAATTTACAAGACGGTACACCCGTAACAAACAGTTCTTGGTGTATATGAGATTATTTATGAGACATTAGAGAAAGTAGATGCGCAAGCGCAACACTGTAACTAGAATAGATTTTATTTTTTAAATTAGTTAGACCACATTTTCACACTCACAGTAACTGTGAATAAATTATACATTCAAAATCAAAATATTAGAGCAACTGTTATGATACTTATTCATTATACTCGTAAATTTAAACCCCGAAAGAAACAGACAGGATAATTATGTGTCATTATTTTTGTCCTTTTAAAATAATAAAATTAATCAACAATTACATTTATTTCAATTAATTATTAATTTTATTTATACACAAATTACACAAGTCACAAAATCAAGGTATGTATATAGTATACATATACAATACAATATATAATACAATGCTAAACAAAAACAAAACATACTTGACTTGACTTGACAACATACATACATATATACAGTTAGTAATAGCACAGTATTACAATATAATATAACTAGCGATCCGTTCCCGGCTTCGCACGGGTGCAATTTTTTTCTGCAAATTAAACGTAGAAACCTTCCTCGTTTAACGCTCTTCCCATTAATGAAAACAGTATAAAAATCCGTTCGGTAGTTTTTGAGAATCGCAAACACACAGACAGACAGACGCGGCGGGGGGACTTTGTTTTATAATATTAAAAAACGTAAATTTAATAATGTCTGCGTGAGCGAATTGATTTTTGTTTAATTGTGCGTAACTTTGTCTTTTTCCTGTGTATATTAGTTCAACTGAGATAAGAGAACGCAGTTCGGCGAAATATGGGTATATTCTATCTCAAAACTTCGATGATGAATACTAAAGCTGAGTGATGATCGTTAGGCAGAAAAGATAAATGTTTCAACTTATTCGTGTACATAGACTTTTCGAGTTTAATGAGAATGATGCTTATGCATTAAGATAGCCTCACTCTACTTCCTTCGAAATAAATATAACAAATCACCCATCAGGTTTAACAAATTTTTAAATTTCTAAAAATTTTGACCATGTTCTGAAATTTCAAAAAATCTTATTAAATTATCTGAAAAAGTGAAGAAAGTTTTCATAGAATTTTCTAGAAACTTCTGGAATTTTCTAGAAACTTCTAGAATTTTCTATAAACATCTAGAATTTTCTAGAATGTTAGCGAAAAAAAATCCGTTCCTATTAATAATACATAATGAGCGACTCAGCCAAAGAAAAGATATGCCGCAAGGAGAACTCATCGTATTGCATGAACCTTCGTTTCAGTTGTTAACAACAAATGCAATTGTTATGAACGAAAAAAATCTTTTTTTTTTATTGTCACAGGGTTAGTAACTTTTTTTCAGTAAAAGAAAAAATATCGCGTTTGAAAAACTCGAATATATTGCATAGATCCCGTTTTTTATTGTTTATAGCGGCCCGCTCCCGGCTTCGTCCGGGGTGTATTTTTTCTAAAATAAACGTAGCCTAAGTTACTCCTTATTACATCAGCTACCTGCCAATAAAAGTCCCGTCAAAATCGGTCTAGCTATTTCAGAGATTAGCCGGAACAAACAGACAGACAGACAAAAATTGTAAAAAATGTTATTTTGGTGTATGTACCGCAATTTACATAAACAAAAAGTAGCCTATGTTACTCCTGACGACCCCCTCTTCATGTCTGCAAAGTTTCATCGAAATCGCTTCAGCCGTTTCTGAGATTACCCCGGACAGACAGACAGACAGACAGACAGACAAAAATTCTAAAAAAAGTTATTTACGTTTTAACAGCATGCGAATGACTCTCTAAGCTTAGTTTGAGGCAGTTTTTCGCAAATCACAGACAGACACTCTGATTTTATTTATATAGATGATGATATTATGACCTCCGACATTTATTCATTTCACAATATTTCGCATTATCAATTATCAGCTTTATATTATAATAATCTTATCATATCACAAGTATTAGAGGTGTGTCAAAAGTGCTGTAACCGTTACTTTGGAATCGCTACTTCATTGGTGCCACTGTAATCGTTACTACTATTTCCAGATACTGATTACAAATACACTCGTTCCGTACTTTGGACTGCGTTCGCGGAAAGAGTATCTGTATTCAGTAATAAGTATCCGTTGTGTTGCACTCACTTTCGAGTAGCCGTTACCAACTCGGAATCGGAATAGAAGCCATTCGTTTTCTAAACTGCCTTTTAGTAATTTTACAGGTCCTAATGTAAATTTTTAAAATAATGTTACCAGCGTTTTTTCCGTAGTGCTGTAATAATATCGGTTTTACTTAAATAGTTATAATATTTTACGGTAAAAAGATTTTTTTATCTTGTTTTATTGATTTAACATTCGTATTATTGTTATTTTAAGATTCGGATTTCTATTAAAGCAGGATTGCCAATGACTAAGTCAATTGGGAATGAAAAAAAACAATTCAAACTGAATTCAAGTTACTTGTAATAGGTACTTTAATATTATATGATTCCAATTTGTAAACTGAAATCGTGAGTAACTGCTGTAATTGGAACCAGTATTTGTAATCAGTACTTCAGAGTAACTGTAATCATTGTCACGGTTACATCAAAGTAATCATTTGGCACATCTCTAACAAGTATGTAACTTGATCTATTTATTATTACGTTCAATCAAATTTATTGAGGGGACAGCGCGTACGCAGTCCCCACTACCAAAAATTACGCACCCGAGTTACCCACATTAGGGGTAATCGCAAGGGTCAACCCAACCGCAGTGCAATGGAAGGGCCTCGCCCTGGGGGAACCGCCTTCATGATCACGGTGTCCCCTGTGCCAGGTAAGTATGATTTGCTCTTGTTAGAAATCGACCCTAACAAACGGAGCGAACAAGTCGTTAGCGCGATATAACCTGGCGAAACCGCGACATCTAGTAACAGTTTTGAGAACTAAGAAAACCATAATGGGATCCTGAGGCGTCCCTTATTTACAGAAATACAAAAGCATAATCGGCCATGGGCTCAATTGAGTTCTCGAAGGCTTTCTTTTAGTTTAATTTTTAATATATTATTATAGAACCATGGATAAAATATTAACTAGAAGAAATTTTATCGACGATAGAACAATTAATTAATAATAAAAGTAGTAAATATATATAAATACCTAACGGATATACATAATTATTATAATAAAAGACGTCAGTAACAAATCATCACCATTGCATTTAGTTGTACGTAATCTGTCAAAAGTTTTATAATAATAGTAGTTTTTTTTTTTCAAAAACCAGACTCATTCTTACTAAATTAATATTTTTTTTATTTTTGTAAAGTAAGATGAACAAATATTTAGGTATATTGATACAATATATAATTTTATAATACACGATTCACTTAAAACGAGAACAGATAATACCGCCATCTGTTTTCGTATAGGCATACACTTCTGCAGAATGGCAAACTATTGCGGCTATAGATGGCGTTGATGTTCTGAAATAAATTACTAAGCTAAATTCCATCAACAAAAGTCATGCTAAACAGGTCGCTGCTTAAATTCAAAAATCAAAAAATTCCAAAAATGGTTTTTATTACAAAAATACAATCACAATCCTTCATATTGTATGTTGCAAAAAGACTTATGGTTGTTTTTATTCCATATTTAGTATATTAGTATATTTTGATAAGTTTTCTTATATTCAAGAGTAACTTTTATGCTTATATCTCCTCTAGTTTTCAAACATTTAATGCTATTTAAAAATACGCTTCTAAGGATGTACAATATGCATATATTTGATATATGTATGTCTAATACGAAAAAATAGACAAAAAATAATTAATTTTTTTACGATTAGCTCTCCTGTAAAAAAGTGTAATTTTGATTTATGGTACTTTTGAATTTAAGCAGCGAGTTATTTAGTTTAGTAATATACCTTACTAAACATTTAGTTTAGTAATATTATGATTCGTATTTTTTTTTGAACAATTTACCCGTAAAAGATTTATTTAAAAATATGTTATATTCTTTTCTCTTTGCCTAATAAACTCACCTGTCATAGCAAAACTTACAAAAACAAATGTGAAACAAATGTCGCTTAAAAATTTTATTACTGCGACAAAAAGGTTTTTTGGGCAGTAATTGCTATTTTTTTTCTCAGAAAATATTTTTTTGTAAACATTTCTCCGATTCAAACTTTTAAAATATAATTAGTCTATTATTTATCTGTTTTAATTTCTCTAAGAATTCTATTTTGGGCGACAAAAATAGGCTAAGTCCTCTAATTTAAGGTATTTATCTATTGTTTTCTTCGGGGAAATATAATTAGGCGTAAGGAGGGATTAAATTAAATACCAAGGGATGTTATTTCAGTTTAAAATTATGCTCCGTTTGTTCATAATTTCTCTATTTTATTAGTATGGAAATCGAACCACCTTAATGTAGAAAAAATGGTTTCACCAGGCAACTTGGATTACCACTTGTGGCCTCGAGCTGCTGTGGTCTCAGAGAGACTTTGGTCGGACCTCGTGGCCAATACCAGCGTCAATCGCGATGTCTACATCCGTTTAGATAATCATAGGTAAAACTAATTTTGACTTCGATATATCCATACTAATCCGTACTTTAATAAATATTATAAATGCGAAAGTTTCTTTGGATGTATGGATGTTTGTTACTCTTTCACGCAAAAACTACTGAACCGTTCACTATGGAATTTTGCATACACGTTGTCTGGAACACTAGCAAGGACATAGGGTACATTTCGTCCAGAAAAAAAGGACTATTCCCGAGGGATCATCTAAAATTAAAGAAAAGAACTCCCGGCTAAGTATAATAGCAATAACGATGTCAGGCGATATATATTGCTTTTTCAACGCGGACGAAGTCGCGGGCATCATCTAGTTTTATAAATGTCAAAGTAACTGTCTGTCTGTCTGTTACCTTTTCACGCCTTAATTACTCAACCGATAATCATGAAATTTACATACACGTTATCAGGGATACAAGAAAGGACAAGAAAGAAAATAAATAAACTAACACCTGGCCAAAGTGTTGTAGCAACAAGAGGTCGAGCGTTATATTGCTTTTATGTATATAATTTCTCAACGCGGACGAAGTCGCGGTCATACTAATATTATAAACCTGGAGAGTTTGTTTGGTTGAACACGTTAATCTCTAGGGTATATAACATTTTGAAGGCAGACAAAGTCGCCGGCACCAGCTAGTGACTAGTTCTTTGCATCAATTAAATGATTCTGCCATATTACAGATGGCGAATGCAGCTACGTGGGATTGAAGTGCAACCTATATGGACATTTTGGTGCAGTTTTAATCCTGGACAGTGTTTAAATAGATTGTAACAATATATTTCATATAAACAATAGCGAGTTTTATTTTGTGGACAACTTTTTTTTAAAGTAAAGGTCGGCAGACAAGCTCACATTAGCCTACCACACGGTGCATGTGAACTGCGATAGTAGGATAAATATAACAGCACTTATTTCATGGCGTCAAATGGTCTTTCTAAAACCTACTCCTCGTTTATGGCTTGATTAAAAAGATTCAAAAAAATATATTTGAATTATCAAAGTTTAGACAAAATATTCTTCTAGTTAGAGACCACGTTTCAGATTCAGTGTCATCACTGACAAAATACATTGGTCGAAAACTTTTGTTTTAAAGCACTGAGGAATTTTGGACGAGAAGATATCTTCGGAGCTTTCCGAACACTTCTCACCGGAGCTGGATTCGACTATTGGCCTTCTCGAAGTTGTATAGTTAAACTATTCCAAGTAGATATACATGTAAACAACTTCGAGAGTTTTATTCTCAAGTGTTCCTGGAGTAGTCACAACATGGACATTAGACAACTTTTGTCTTGTATACAACTCTCATATTCATCTTAAGGCCCGCCCTTTGGGAAACTCGATTGAGGCCGAATTATTATTATTTATTTTATTTTTTTAGATTTATTTTAGATATAGGACCTTTCCCTTCGCAAAACTTTTTCCACATTATTCTGCTTAATCTTCTTTATTTTGACAATAATTCGAATCTATCAGTCTGTCATTTGTGCAACGATCTTACAGAGACAGTTTCGATGATCTTTTTATATTTTTCTAAATGATTTTTATTTAAATTGTGTACGATTTTATATTTATTATAGTTTTATATATTTTGTATTATGGTAAACACTCCGGTGAGTTTCTGTTTTTTTTATTATTTTAGTTGTGATAGCAACAGCATTAGCAATCAACACAAAGGTACATAACTACTTGGTAAGTAACTAGCAAAAACCGTAGAACTCGGAAATCGGAATATAGAACGATCCGGTGTCTCTAGTGTGAATTTATAATACCCGCTAGCGACTGTAAAAATATTATATAAAAATTTGTCAATTGACATTTACAATTTTCCATACAAATATTTTACGCTCTCGTTAGCGAGTGCGGGCATTATAAACTCATACTAGAGCCACAGAGAGGGCGTTAGATGTAGATTCCATGCACCGTACCGTGTGTGTGTGTAAAAATATTTAATGGTTTAAGGTGAAAATTTTGAAATATTAACATTATGTGAAAAAGCTATACTTCCTTTACCATTTCTTCGAAAGTCTAGGGGGCACTTTATACTAGGAGAGACGTCGCCCATCGCGAGATCCGCCAAGGTGGTTGGCGTACCTTCACTTACGGGTACGCCGGTACGCCCAGGTTTAAACAGGGATCACTGTCCTATCCGCTACCCACCACGCTAGAAAGTCGTTGGGTTTTAGCAGTTACTACACTATTCAATTTGAAGGTAACCAATTTAGGAAATCGGAAGGTGTAATCGTAGTTAGAACAGATTGGATCCAGTTTAGATTTTATCTATTTTCAATTTTATGTCTTCAATTTTGAAATCAATTTAGAGTAGCGTGTGATCACTATTCCACTACTTAGGTTCCTAAATTGGTTTCCTACAAATTGAAAAGTGTAATAACTGCTTTTTTAGTGGGTCCGGCATAACATCGCAACGTCCCCTACGCTGCCCGGATATCCATAGGGATTTCCCAACGTTAAAAAAGGGACAATTTTAAACAAGTCTTTGTAATTTACTAAACCTAACCGAGAACTGTCTAGAAGATTCGCAAGTTTGCGACATTTTAATATATTTAAAAAAAATTATAGATAATTTAATTTTTCAGAGAGGGAGTAGAGACAGGCTTCCTCACCATGGTGCTGTAAGTATTTTTTTTCTATACTAATACTATAAAGAGGTAAAGTTTGTATATGTTTCTATCAAAGAGGTAATCTTCGGAACTACAAATACGATTTAAAAAATTATTTCATCTATAGAAAGCTACATTATCAGCGAGTAACATATAGTCTATATTTTATAAAGTTACGCGGACGAGGTCGCATGCAACAGCTAGAATTTATATATAAGGAGCCATTACCCCATCCCTTCCTTATCCCTTATCCTTAATCCTTCTATGGTCACAGCTCACTCGCCGCACCTATGGCGTGGCTTGTGTTATAGGGTAGGCGACGGTAGCCACCTATCATCAAGTGGACCTTATGTCTGTCCTGCCTGTCTGTCGAGATTAACAAAAAACAAATTGAGAGAAATTAGTTAAGAGAAAACTTTAAACTTGTATTAGGTGATTCCCCCTTAAATATACGATATTTACGTTGCAATAAATGCTACAGCCCGCAAGTGGACCAAGAAATTTTGAAATAAAGGCGACCGGGGCCGCCGCGAAGGCTTATGACATCAAAGCTGCAAGACTTGCAATTGATCCTCCGGAACATAAAACTACTAAGTAAGTTAATTATTTTAAAAGTTTATTTATTAACTCATACATTGCCATATTTACATCTACCTTTACATTACAGGCTTATCATAATGCAATAGTGTGAATAGATTTAAAAGAAATTTCTATTTTTATACATTAACTAGTACATATTTGGTATACATATATTAACACGTTCCCTGTCCAATTGGTCCGTGAAACGGTAGACATTTCAGGGTAGGTATTTGAGGCAAGCTGAAATCTTATCCTATAGCTCTAAACTACAAACCCCGGCTGGGGAGTGGTGGGGCTAAAACAACCCTTATAATATATAGTTTCAAAGATATGATATATTTTTTCTCAGCGTCTTAGAGTCAATTGGACATTTGGTGAAAGGGTGTCTTGGCGCTGGTTTTGTAGCCATACACGAGTCATACAAACAAAATGGCTTAATCAGCTCGGCAATTATCAATTTGTTTGCGGGTTTCATGGTCGCTTACTGCATGTTTGTAAGTTGTTGCTGTCTATTTATAATTTATATACATAATTATTTTTTATTTATACTTACTTATTTCTTTACTTATTATAAATGTGAAAAACCGCTTAACGGATTCGGATGAATATTGGCACAAGGATAGTTTATTATCTGGACTAATATATAGTATACTTTTTATCCTAGAAAAATGTTAGGTTCCCGAGAAATATTAAAAAATTGAGCGCTACTGTCGCCATCCGTGGCGGCCCCACCGTCATCACAGCGATAAATATGTCAGATATTTGCTCAGGTCAAATCGCGAACGAAGTCGTAAACACCAGCTAGTTTAAAGATAAAAATAAATAATATAAAGGTAACAATATCAAATCAAACGAGTATCCGATATTTAGTTGAAAGTTATTTACAGATTCTAGTAAGGAGTGCGCAAAAAATGTACGGTCGTGTACAAGAACCGAGGATGTCTTATCCCGATTTGGCAGAGGCGGCTCTTAAGACATCACCGTTTCCGAAACTACAGAGACTGAGCAAATGCTTCAGGTACACCTTAATGCGTGCAGAAATTTAAAAAAAAAACGTGTGTGGTCCGGTCAACTGGACCACTGTTAATTTTTTTTTCAACAGTGGTCCGGTCAACTGTACTATGCAACTGTACCAACACCAAGCAACGAAAATTTTCAATAAAAGTCAAATTCTTCTTGTGTTCTAATTTTTTTTTTGTGGAGTCTATTACCTACTTTAACGAAAATTCTAAACAGTACAATTTGTCTTTAATATGTTTTAGTATAATAATTTATTCAAACCAATTGCGTTGTCTATTTCTTATAAATTCGAATTCATTAAACTGCATATTTTTAGTTTTTAACGTTTTTTTTATTATTTATTATTATTATTATTACATATGGGTTTGCTCTTAGCCAGCATGATGGAGATAGCTCAGCCAGAAGATGCCTATTCACTCGAACTTTGAAAGGATTTGGGTTACTTATATGAGCTCGGAAACACATTTTTTGTTTTGTTCTTTTGTAAAGCGTTTGTTTACACCTCAATTAATTTCATTAACATAGGATACAATGTTTAAAACACAGGTACGCGGTGGACGTGACTATTACGGTGGATCTATTTGGGTCTTGCTGTGTGTACCAAGTTGTGATCGCGCGTTCCATTAAGCAACTCGTCGAAGGTGCGGAAACTGTTAAGGACGCAGCTCTAGGTGAGGTTGGATTGAGATATTGGAGTTAAGATTTAAAACATTTAAGACGAGGATATAGCAGAAAAGCATTGTTTTCGTCGCCTAATTGGAACTTACTATAGATAAAAATATAGTTACAGTACATGATAGACTTGGTTTTGTAGTTGTCGTGCCCTCTAGCGTTTGACTCGTAATTTATTTTTATTTACTTTTTAAGAGAAAACAACGCAATGATTTAAAAATAAACATTATACAAATAGAGGAATATGGCTCTGGCGAAATGGACACGAAAATAAATGTCGGATAAATCCGACTCAGGCGGCTAAAGGATTAAAAAAGTGTAAATCGGGCAGTTTTATACAAAAAAAAAACTGAATTATCTGACAGAAAAAAGGAGAATACTGCCCAAAGAAACCTTTCAAAAACATAAAATGTAAAAAAATGACCTCGCAACTCAGTTCTTTCACTACAAAAAGTTAGACCTCATTTAAAACCAAGTCAGGTATATTGTATTTCACTTTTGGTAGGTATTTCAGTTTGAGCTAAGTTATCCATTAATATTTCAGGTTCCAGTCCAAACATTCGAGTGTACATACTATGTCTATTGGTGCCTTGTATACTTCTTTGTTTGATTAGAAGCTTAAAATACTTGGCACCATTCTCTATTGTAGCAGATGTATTCATTTGTGAGTTAACCCTATACTTAACCTACCTACTTTAAAAAAAATCCTGTGCCCAGCCACTACTTATCAAATCCAGACCAGAGCCAACTTTGAAAAGTTCATCTCCAAAGTTGACCTCGCCGGGAATCGAACCCGGGGCCCCTGAGACGTAAGGCAAGCACCAAACGTCTATAATACTAACATAAGTATATCTATAGTAATATTATAAAGAGGAAAGATTTGATTGTTTGTTTGCACTGAATAGGTTCCGTAACTGCTGGACCGATTTGAAAAAATCTCACTGTTGGGAAGCTATATATTATCAGCGAGTAACATAGGCTATATTCTATAAAGTTACGCGGGCGAAGTCGCGTCCAACAGCTAGTCTATAATATTTTTATACTTACCTTTTATATGATGAACTCTAGCTGTCCGCCTCTCACCGTCACTCTGCTAACTTCTTCTAAAACACTCAACGGATTTTGATGCGGTTTTCACTAAAGGTAATAGCGATATTAGCGATCAACGAGGAAAGTTTGTGCGAGTTGATTTAATGTGTCCCGATTTTCACAGTGCTAGTTGCTGTGGCGACGATTTATTACGGAATTTTAAGCGTAAAGATGAGCCCGTTTGATTTTCCCAATTTCAAGACAGTAGAAGGGTTCTTTTCGTTTTTGGGAGCTTGTGTTTTTAGCATGGAAGGTGTTGGTGTATCTATGGCCATCGAGAATAATATGACTAATCCGAAAAAATACCCAATTGTTATTATTGGTGGTGAGTATTGTTTGGGATTTTTATTCAACGATTCGATCTTCATGTTTCATGTTCTCTTACAATCAACTGTGTAGCAAGGATGAGGCCTATGATGGAGCTAGATCACCCAGAAGGTGCCTATTCACACGAAATTTGAAAATATTTGGGTTATATGAGATCGGAAATACAGATGAGAGGGAGGGAGAGAGGGAGAGGCAGAGACAGGATGATCAATTATTGTAAAGACCACTTTTCACTGTGGGATATAGGTAATTTAACTTTATCACCGACATCTCGAGATCGTTCACCGTTATTCACCGTCGTTCACCGAGATCGTACTTTATAATGCGTATATAATATATGTATAAATTGAATCTCTTGGTGGTGTTACAGGTATGTCGATAGTAGTTGGTATGGTGACAATAACCGGCTTCTTCGGATATTGGGGATTTGGAGAATCATCGAAGTCGCCATTAACTCTTAACTTCCCGTTTGGCGTGTGAGTATTATATTATTACAAGCTGTTGCCCGTGACTGCGTTCTGACTGCACTGCGTCAGACCCGTGACTGCGCAAGACTGTTGCGTCGCCACATTTATTTATATTTTCAGATGATCCCTCGAGAACAGTCCTTTTATTTGGATAAAAGGTGCCCCAATGTCCTTTCCTGTATTCCTGACAACTTGTATGCAAAAATTAATTATGATTAGTCGAGTAGTTAAGCCGTGAAAAGGTAACAGACAGACATATTTGGCGACACGTTTGGTATAGTGGCTAAGTAACCCTAGCTGTTAACCAAACGGTCGCGCGTTCGAATCCCGCTAGGGGCAAATGCATTTTACCTTTGTACCTGAGTCATGGATGTTTTATATTTATAATATGTATGTATTTACAAAAAAAAAAGTAATCTATGTGGTACATCAACCGTCTGGTATCCATAATACAAGCATTAAGTTGCTTACTGTAGAACTAGATGGTGCTGTGTGGAATGTGTGAAGATATTTATTATTATTTATATATGATGGCCGCGGTGGCGACACCGTCGTCACAGCGATAAAGATGTCAGGCGTTATATTAGGTACTCAATATATTTTCTTTTTTAATGCGAACGAAGTCGTGGGCATCAGCTAGTCATTAACAAATATGTCAAATTAAAATAAAATTCTATTTACTCGTATATGCACATATTTTTGCCGACGATGTGCACAGGAGTTGCAACATTCAGACGTACGGCTGGTCACCATCCTCATCATGTCAAAATTCCCCTTTTTTCGGACCAAACGTTTTAAAAACTCTTTCATAATACGCACTGCCAAGGAATTGGAGCTCATATAATCCAAATCTTTACAAAGTTCGAGTGAATAGGCATTTTCTGGGTTGGCACGCTCCATCGTTGGCCTCGTCTTTCCTGCACGGCTAGATTATGGCCAAGTGCAAATCTATTATTAATAATAATATTAAAAAAAAACACATGAAATGTGTATTAATTGCTTGACCAGGTTCCCTTACATACTGAAAATTATGATGGCACTCATGATTTATGTAACATTCGCCCTCAACTTCTGGGTGCCGTTCGATCTGGTCTGGTATTACTTGAAGAGAAGATATCCACCGGAGAAGTACTGGTTGTGGGAGAGAGTGTATCGAGCTATTTTCGTGACGGGAATAACGCTTATTGCGGTCTGTTTCCCAAACGTCTCAAGTTTTATTGGATTGGTGAGTTTTTGATGGATTTTTGGATTCATCGGCCTCGTCTTTGGTGCACGGCTAGCGATATGCAGGCCAAGAGCGAACCCATATAAAGAGAAGATTTTCTATATATACAGGGTGGAAAGATAAGTCGGGCCCTGGAGGGAAACTACCTTAAATCCTTAAGTTAGCTCATTTTACGTAAAGGAAACATTCCTTTAATTTTAAAAAGAAACAAAACTGCATTTAAAGATTTTCTAAAACTCGCTTGGCTCGCCCGGGACTCGAACCAACTACAATTAAAAAAACAAACACTCGCTATTTTATTATACTAATCGATAGGATAATAATAATAATTCAGGATAAAATTTCTCTAACAAACATTTGGTCTTACTCTCGTCTGTCGTACAAGATATCCATAAAGAATACCTATTTAGTACATGAACGTAATGTAAAAAATGTTATTTATGAAACCTGTTATGACACCGTGCAAGAGCTAAGGGTTGTAGAAAATGTTATTAGGGGCATACACCACAACACTTTGCTGAAGGCTACAAGAAATGAACTTCAACGGAGACTAAATTTGTGTATCCGGAACGAGGGGGCTCATTTCGAACAATTTATCAGTTAAATAATTTAAGTATAACAAATTGTTAACAAAATAAAGTTAATGTTAGATTTTACGATCATTATTATTTTTAGGACCAAATGTTTGTTAGAGAAATTTTATCCTGAATAATAATCCTATCGATTAGTGTAATAAAATAGTGAGTGTTTGTTTTTTTAAATTTTAGTTGGTTCGAGTCCCGGGCGAGCCAAGCGAGTTTTAGAAAATCTTTGAATGCAGTTTTGTTTCTTTTTAAAAATAAAGGAATGTCTCCTTTATGTAAAATGAGCTAACTTAAGGATTTAAGGTAGTTTCCCTCCAGGGCCCGACTTATCTTTCCACCCTGTATATTTGTAATGAATAAATTCTAAAATTACTGTTCAAAAAATTCTTTCATCCATAGACATTATCAGCGAGTAACATATTTTACAAAAATATGTTACTCATTTATAAAACTTATTTTCAATATGAAAAATTAAAAATATTATGTCGATTCTGCAGAATTACTTTAATAAAAATAATAGGCCAATAAATACTTAATCATAAGTATGTCAATGTCAATAATTTCACGCTTTTATAAAAATTCTAGCTGAACCGACATCATATAGTGTGTATATATGTACTGTGTTGTATTAACTTGCAGCTTGGCTCCATGTGTCTCGCCAACATGGGTTTTATTTATCCGGCGTTTATCGAGCTGTGCTTGGACTGGAACGATCCTGGACTCGGCTTCATGAAATGGAGACTAATAAAGTGGATGTTCATCATTATATTTGGTATCGTGCTCTGTATATGTGGAACTTATGCGAGCGGAAAGCAACTAATTCTATCTGTATTCTTTGAGGACAATTAATTGGAATTTTATTTACAAATTTAATACGGTGCTGACTAATAATAAATAATTTTTATTTGTAATTATTGTATTATTTTGAAAAAATGTTAAATTCTTTCTTTGAGGGGTTGTGTTAAGAGGGTAGTTTCCAACTCGAGCAGCTTACCAATTTCATTCTACGTAATTCCATGATTATTCATTAGTTAGGTCGTAGCAATGCATAAAAAAAAATCTCTAGAGACAAAATATATGAAGGTTTGCATCGTAAGATAAAACTAAAATTTATTTTATATCTAGTATAATTAATTTCTAAAATGTGCAGAATTGGTGACATTTTCACGGGAATTCTTGTAATTATTGACTAAAATGCCAATAATGTTTTTGATGAAAACATCCTAGCTATAATGGCTCAAGTTCAGAATGTTCTGGAAATTCTAACATTGTACTTTAAAATTTGGATGTTAATACACTCGCGTGAAACTGAATCGACTCGACCCCACAGTGCGCACAAAAATCTCAGCTGTAAAGCCAAAAGATTAGGCAATATAATTAAAAAAAAACTGGGTTTGCGGCAGCTGAACCATTTTTGAGGAAAAGTGATTTTTGTGCGCGCTGTGGGGTTGAGTCGATTCAGATGCATGCGAGTGTAGTTACCATCTATAGGTATTTCTAAAATATTAGGTTTGCTGGCGTATGTTTTGCGAATTGAACAAGTAATGGCTAAAATGGTTAAATATTAGTTATGGTTAAAATAATGGCTTATTAACGATATAAAAAAATATCTGGATTTTCTTTCTTATTTTATTTATTTACATTTACAACAGGATTTGCGAAACACCTTACAACTTTTGAAACTGCAACATTTTAACACAACTGAAAGTCGTGACATTCTGAAACGACGTTATGGGACCTAACCTTTTTTTTACACTGTATACTTCTATACTAATATTATAGAGAATATTTGTTATGTTTGTATGAATAAACTTAAAAACTACTGGGCCGATTTTGAAAATACTTTCACCTATAAAAGCTACATTATCAGCAAGTAACATAATATTTTATAGTTGGGCGTGGGAAGTCGCGTGGAACAGCTAGTGTTCAATAAAATTATAGCTATACGAATTAGACGCTAACGTGACACATTATATGATCCATGTGCATTCAAGTAATTGGATCTCGTTAATAATAATTGTTCTATTCGTCAAAAATCTCAGGTAAAGAAAAAAAAACCATTCGATTATTTGTACAAATTTATTTATTCCTTGTTAAAATCTCAATCAAAACACAAGCATACACAATCAACTGATATAACTAAAAACTAAAAAATAACTATCATTATATTGAACTGCTCATCGGACTCAGAGAATTTTAGACAAATGGCGGATCATTTTATTCGGTACATTTGTATCACAGCCAATGTACATTAATGATTTTTAACGATTGCAATGCAGACAATATATTATATAGCGGTTTTTTTAAAAAAAAGAATAAATTATTCTATGTCTGTCTGTAATTAAAACAACGAAAAACTTTAGACCAATTAAACTAAAAGTTTGCGAACGATTGCTCTGTGACAAACCACAGAACAAAAAAATCAACTAGAGCAACAGAATATTAATGTCAAAGGAGTATGACAGCTTCCCATACATATATTTAAGGCAAGGCCAACGAGACAACGCAGCGAATGTTCGAGGGTTGTCAAAATGAAAAAAAAACTTTCAAGGGCTGTCAAAATGGAAAAATGAAACAGATAGCGTCGACCGCTACGTGTGAGGGAAAAAAGCATTTGTTTACATTTTATGCGTTGTCTCGTTTGCCTTACTTTAGTTAATAACAATCTTTTAGCGTCTTTAAATGAAAACTTTTTAAATATTTGATTAAACATACGTTTCCGAGCTTTGCATTGTACTAAAAAAATATCAACAGATGAAGGCAGGTTTTGAATTATAAGATAAGAAAAAGAGTAAAACACAGTAAATCTTTAAAAAAAATTTTTTTTGGTTTTTAGCTTAAAATGTTTTTTTAGATAAATTTTTGCCATACCCCTTTCTGTTGAAAAAGCCCACTTTTTGTTAAATTTAAATAAATAATTAATCGTTATGCACTTTATTGCACATTGAATTATTTAAAATTTTTATTATATGGAGCCTAAATATTTTTTCATTAAATTCCCATACCACTAAAACATGGGACACTAGAGCAGACTCTGAACTCGTTTATTCGACGTCATCTTCTTGCAAAGCACCACCATCGCCCTTCATTGACTTGCGAAGACGCTCCGACACCTCCGGAAGCTTCTTCAGCAGCAAATGGAAGATTGGTGCCGGCATGGTTTGTTGGAGTACCTGAGCACAGTAGAGTGTAAAAAATAAATATCTATAAACCCATCGAAGTACTATAACTATGGAATTTAAGTCACAAATGCCAAATCGGCACATAAAAAGTACGCCTAAAACGGAATCATGGCGGAGTCTTGCGTTCGCGCGTCAATGGTAAGGTAAAGTAGTGACGACCAAGTTCTACTATTCATTTTAAACTCCAATGTGTTGACGTAGTCACATTTTCTTTAAATGACAGATGACAGTTGATGCTCTATGCATACGTCACTTTTAAATGTTCCATAAAGTTGGTAGTGTTTTGTATGGCGTGCGAAACCATAGTTGTAGTACATTGATGACTAAACCATTACAATAACATTTATGTAGTAATAAAGGATTCATGAAATCCATAATATAATATTATAAATGTGAAAGTAACTCTGTCCGTCTGTCTGTTACCTTTTCACGCCTTAACTACTCAACCGATCATAATGAAATTTTACATACACGTTGTCGGGGATACATGAAAGGACATGGGATATGTTTCATTCAGAAAAAAAGTACTGTTTCCGAAGGATCATCTAAACTAAAATTAAGAAAACTAACGCCTGGCAAAAATTTAATTAGCAATAAATATGTCAGGCTTTTTTTATTATTAGAGATGGTTTTGCTCTTTTGCCATCTTCTTATCCTTGTTTTTAATGCTTTTAAAATGTTAAAAACTCAATGATATTGCAAATTTGAAGAGACAAAAGACAAAAGAGATTTTTTGTTATATAGTTATATGGAAAACTATTTTACATTTTTTTTTATGTCTAAAAGATAAACTTTCTACTTGATCTTACGTTCAAATTGAATAGATTCACAAGTGAACATGAAGCAGTCCTTCATTTTACAATTATAATTCAGTGTGTGAATTACTAGTTACTGCTCCAACGGACCGTAACGACATTCAGCATTAATGATTTAAAATTATGTATCTCATTGGTTTTGTTATACAATTGAAAATACTTTCACATAATTTATGAACTAATACATCGCATTGAGTACTCTTAATAATGTGTTGAATAAAATAAATAAATGAACTGCCGTTATTTATAGGCAGGGGGCATCTCGTGGTGGCAGTAACCAATTATACAATAATTTAAAGTTATACAATAACTGCTGAAGATAACCACCTCCTCAAAAAGAATGAATGAGGAACATCTGAGCATTAATAAATAGCCACCTACCATTAAGTAGACCGTCAGCCTGTCTGATGACATATCTTTAAAATTAAACAGTCACTTACTGCCACCTGTCCCTGTGTATGTACACTTAGATCTTTTATACACACCAGATTTTAATGCGGTTTTCACTGGTTGAAAGAGTTAAACGAGGATGCTAACATGCTAGTACATAATAAAAAGCAAAAACAAATATTTCCTGCAACTGTGAGAGTATCAAAGGTACTTACACTCAGCAATTGCTGTGTCTGGCCACAAACGGCCACGGCTTGGCCGAGGTGCTCTACGCCGGCCTCCAAATCTCCGGCTGCCAATAACTCCTCACCGAGTTGAATCTGTAAACAATTCACAAACACTTTGTTAATTAACTACAAAAAATTCAGTTGACATGCATCCCGACTTACGAATAAATACTTTGTAAACTGAATAGTTCACATGAACCGCTGAATGTCTGTGATTGTGACAGATTGCCATGGGAAATGAGTCAAAAAAAATGTTAATTCCATCTGCAACAACCTATAAATAAAATTAAAAACTAACCTCCGACTTTCTATTGAGACCAAACACGATATATCTGCTGTAAGTAGCTGAGGAGTTGGATGTCCCGCAGACTACTTGATGCTACAGCATCAGATCAAGGTTACTGTCATGGAGATACCACAGAAGTAACAATACACTAAATGTCACATCAATCGAACCTGTGGGTGTTGGTGAATTCCCTTCATTAAGAAGGAAATGTGCTGATGGTATCACACCAGCTAGTATCGTATAAATTTAGATTTTCCAGTGTCCACCTAATATTTTAGCATGTTAGAAACTGAATCTAAGCAATTATGGAAATTTAATAAATTGATCAAAGGGATATATAATCACCTGTTGCAAGAAGAACCTCTGCATGCCCTCATGGTCATTCATATCTGGCACTGGACCACCCAAGGTGCGAGATCTTGATGCATTCTGATGTGCTTTTTGTCTACCTAGAAATTTATTAATTTTTAAATAATATTTTTAGTAGTGAGTTATTAGGAATGTAATGTTATATCTGGTGGCTAATATCGTCATAGTAGTAGAACAACGACGGTTTTGATAATTTTCAATTTTTATTTTTTTGCGTAAACTGACTTTATATGTCGTGTTTTATCGACCAAAAAAATTTTTTGACAAATATTATTTAAAACCTTTGAGATACAGAGTTGGAATACTGACAGATTTGATTTCTAAACACAGTAAAATGGCGTATTAATCATTTCGCCAGTGCCATACGTAAAGTTACAAAATTGCAGAACCGTCGTTGTTCTACGGCTATGACGATATGTAGGCCAAAATAAAGCAACTTTTTACCAGCAGGGTCAACAAATTATAGCTAAGAACGATTCTGATCCAAAAAAAAAAACCAGATCATAATCGGTCCATTCGTTTAGGTGCTACGAGGTGCATATGTCAAACCATTGTCAAACTTATAACAGCTCGTTTTTGCGTTGAGCGTCAGGGTTGAAAGAGGGTCACAACATTAAGGAATAAGGTGACACAAGTTAATCCTATTTAATGTAAAAATAAATTACTGCATGTGTGATTTAATTGAACAATATGTTTGCAAACTTTGACGACATATTTTATAGATTATTTACTAGGAAAATTAAAGATGTTAGTTATACATCGTTAAATCTTAGTTAAAACAAAAACTGCCCCTAAGGCTACACCCCAACCAAATGCTTACTTATAAAAAAATGGTACAAATCTAGTTTCATAATAATAAATGTGATTTAGAAATTCATTCTGCATTGCGAAAATGTGAAATTATAGGTTAGTAAAAAAATTCAAAATTGCGAAACCGAACATGTTCAATAATCGTTACGAACACAATTGTAATTATGTAAACTTTATTTTAAACAATAAGCACTCACGTTCCCTCAGCTTCTTTTTAAAGAGGGGATCTTTGCGACGTTGCTGGTCAAAATATACACAATATCCTAGGAACAGGGTTCCCGCGACTCCGACAGCAATTCCTAAAGTGGTGCGGCTTAGTTCCATTGTTGTTCGTTTAAATGAAACAACAATAAACTCACAAATCACTACAAAATTGTCTTAGTTTTTTAATATATTTAATTTATTATGTACTGGTATGCATGCTCCGCCATTTACAATAAAAAGAAAAGAAAGAGCGAAAAGGAAAAGCGTTTGACATGCGGCGGTGGATGTCTGACACTGACAGCAATCGGCATAAACGTCACACAAGCGTCACACACATCAATATCAATCAAAATCAAACAAAATACCATAGACTTCTACCATGGAGAATATAGGTAAGGAGGAACAACTTAGTATTAGTATTGGAAATTTTAGTCGTCCCTCAGGCACCAATATATCTATTTATTTTTTCTAAGTTTATGTGTAACATGATAGAGCGTTTTGATCAGTGTGTATTAATGCGAGTTTTACTCGATCAAACGCAACGAACGCGTAAACATGAATTTATATGGGAATGAAGCAGCGCCACCTAGTGGCTAACGTGTAGTGTACTTTGCTTCATTCACATACAAATTCACGCTTGCGCGTTATCACTGCTATACTCAACTATATATATAGTCATGTTTCGTCCACCCTTCAGGAGTGGACTGTGGAGCATAGCTGCGCTGTAGAGCTGTGTCAATCGTTCATTCTCAGTGATTCGATCGTTCAAGTATTGATTAGTGCTACGACCCGGGTCATTTCGATCGATCGTTCATTTTGCCGCCGGAGTGGGTCGTTACGACGATCCGTTTCGTTTGTGTTCATTTCACTTGTACCGATTGTGGATTATCGATCGTCGGTCAACAGTTGATCACGTACTACGAACGTAGTAACCATAGATAAATATAGATATACTGGCGTAGTACTAACAGCACTGAGCACGGTCAGTATTGCGGGACTTCCCTCATGATCAAGAGTTATTTTATAATCTCCATTTCTGACTACTAGATGACGTCTAACTTTACATTTTAAATTGTTAGTTACTATCACTTATTGGTCATTGAACAATATTTATTGGTAAAATTATTGTTTAATGACCAATAAGTGATAGTAACATGAAAATAAACTACAATAATTTCACTCATATAAATACCAAAAGGTGAAAAGGGGTTGAAAGAAAAAATAAAACAATACGTAGAAAATTAATTTTTATATTTTTTTTCCTGTGTTCTATTCTATTAACATTAACATTAATGCACCAACTGAAAATAACAATATTCGTAGTCAAATCTATGATCATTTTTATAAGACTTTCTTTATGCTTACTGCATGTTAGAAAAGAAAAATCACAATAAAGCCGTACACAATAAACACATCAAGCCGTAGTCGTTAATTTCATACACAATCACAAGTCACTATCTCAAACAAAGCACTGAACGGAGGAGGAGGGAACTCGACTCAACGTAAATGGAATGCGCAAGACCAGAAAATCACTTGATTAAAATAAAATTAACAAGAAAACGGCTAAATAACAGCACAATACAAACTTGGACAATTTGTAATGTTATTAATGTTACCAACAAAGAGAATATAATCACTACGTTACGTTACCAAAAATACCAAATACCAATGTTATCATAAGTGCACAAAGTGCAAAGTATATATTTTTTTTTTTTGAATTTTTTGGCCTGGTAACTAGACCTTTAAGCCAAGTCTTTATTTTCTACAGAACATACTGAATCATTGCATATTTTACAATACTCTTTGATCATTGCGTAGCTTTGGCGTTTTTGGCATTGCTCTTGACAGATGTCAAACTTTTCCAAGTGTTTTCTTTAGAAAATTATAAATTGGTATAAAGCAGTCCTCGTTTTTTAATAAGACAATAAGGCGGCGGGAGTGCAAAGTATAAGTAAGTGTATCTGACCAAAGAGTATGTAATCACTGCGTTAGTATCTGACATCTGTATAACAATCTGTGTTCGTAGTACAGAACACTATATACTCGTAACTCGTACTTCTGTATAATAACATAATAATCTGTGCTAGTAGTCATTTGTAATTTTGTACTCTGTCCCCACCCTGGGTGTAACCAATCATAGATGATCATAGATCAAAACGATACCAACATTTTTTAGCGATTGGTTGAACCGGATCATTCAAAACGAATGATTGCAATCATCAATACTTTTACGCGACCCGGGTCAAATGATCGTATCGTTCACGATTGACACAGCTCTACTGCGCTGCAAGCTATGACATCAACGCAACTTTGGTATGTCTTGTTGCCTCGTACTGTGAAGAAGGTGGGTGGGCGTATCCCCTTCGCTGAGGACCTCCAGCTCCATCTTATTTAATGCCTTTCCTCGCCTCGATGATCCGTGTAGGTACTTAGATCCCCACCAGGTGCTTCAAGCATTACTATCACCTTTGACTATCACATTAACACAGAAGTGTTTCTATATAGGTATACTTTTTATAAATTTAGAGCGAGACAGCGAAGCGTAGGTAGTCGTTATTTTTTATTTTAGTAGAAGTCTTAATGTTAAGACTAAAATAAAAATAAAATATGGTCAACTGTTTATTACGGTTTAGAGGTTATCACAAACTTTGTTTGTCGACAGAAGTCTTACAATATTTTCCTCGTCGGAGTAAATTATAGATCCGCTATCATCAAAAACTAAATTTAACATAGCCTTGGTGGAAATTCTCTTCAATTTTCCCGAATCGCGAACTATTTTGAACACTCCATAGTGAGAGTAGACTAGAGGAATTTCGTTACCGGGATTCAAGGTTAGGCCGTCGAAAGGCACATCTTTGCTTTCATTTATAAAATCGATACTATTAGTTTTTAAATTTCCATAAAAGAGCCCAGTGGAATTTCCAAAATAAAAATTGTCAGCACTATCCAAAGCGAAGGACTCTATAGCGCTGCCACCAAAGACCAGTAGCGATTTTGTACCTTCAAGTACATACAAATCTTTCTGAGGGTAGACACTATAATACAACCTTCCATTGTACTTGTAAATATTATAGATTGACTTTCCAGTTAATAGACCGTATGGTGACAGGATTTTAGTCAGAGGATTGTAACTGTAGGCTCCATTGTTGGTGGCTATAAGGAAGTTGCCATCTTCATCCACAGAACTGTCTACAGCGTGATCCAATTTCAACTCAGTTAACTTTTTAGAAGCCAAGTCTATTAAATAAGTCTTAGTCGTATGGTAAACGTCGGTGTCTTCGTGAAACAAGAGTGTATTGGTCTTCTTGTTGTATGTCAATTCAAATGGTCTCATTAGACCACCTTTGAGAATATATTCTTTTTCGAAGTATCTGAAATCGAAATTTACGAGTTCGCAAGGTCGACTTTTATAGCAGTTAGAATCGATTATTAAATTGACAATAGTTATTATCGAAAGAATTAGTTTTGCAGATAACATTTTTATAAAAAATTAGCAAGTAGTCAATCTGAAACGAAACAAAAATAAATAATTTTAGACAATATAATAATAAATATTCATGATAAATCCAATATGAAACATATATGAAGTATAAACAAAACACATGTACAGTCAGCATCAGATATATCGGATCTGTCTAGGTACTCAAATAACACTACACACTTTGAAGACCGATTATATCTACACTCCAAAGTACTCTAATTAATGTGAACATTCAACGCGTCAAAAATATCTAAACAGTCGAATGTCATTATTTTCTATACGATCATATTTTCATAATTAGGTACCTAAGTTGTCAGATGTATCTAAACGTAATTGAGAAGTTATGAGCGAAAGATTTTTCAAATTTCGAATGGCCCTCGTGCTTTGTTTTAGGACGTGTGTTGGTGATCAATAGTATCTAAATATGTTTATACTAAAAATTTTAAAAATAAGTTTAATAGTTTATTAATTCTTAATTACTGAACTAAAATTGACAAAACTTTACTGTTTTTGGAATGGTAGACATGCTAACGGTCCACTTTACGGTAGGTGGCTACCGTCGCCTATAACACAAGCAACGTCACAGGTGCCGCAAGTGCGCTGCCAACTACACTAGCATTAAGGATAGAGATTTTTTGAATGGCCCTCATGCCATTCGAAAGTCGAAAAATCTCTATCCCTTTTGCAGCTAATTTCCAATTATATTTAAATACTTAGATACGGGTAATTTGACAAGTGACAATCGATCTGGCAACTTAGTTGCATACCTAATTATGAAAATAAGGTCGTACAGAAAATAATGACATTCGACTGGTAGTATCATGTTGGCTGGACAAATATGTACATACAAATATCCTTTGTTTTTGGCTAATGTTTCTGTGATGACTATCGGTAATGACAGTTAAAATATAGATTGAAGGTAGAATAATATTAAAGTCGTATTTGTTTTGATTTTTTTTTTTTCAAAAAGCGCTAAATTTATATGGGACCACCTCTGAAGTACGACTTAAGTAAAAAGAATCATCAAAATCAATTCATAATTATAGTCAAATTGAGAACCCCTCTTCCTTTTTTGTATTCGGTTGAAAATAATTCCTCACTGATGTGTGCTGATGTCATTCAAGCGTATTATGAAAGACAATGTAAGTAGACGATTATTAACTAAATATGAACCTTAATACAAAGAGTTGAAAGGTTATTCCAAAAAGTGTTGAGATATAATTGAACATTTTAGTGCTTAGATACTTTTGGCGATCGGATTGTATAAATAAGAGACTTTCCCTTTGTAATGAAATATATGACATATGGGTGTTTAGATATATTTGAATTCATAGAAGCTTACATAAATTTGAAATCTGTTGTTGGGTAGATGTTAATGAAAAATTAAATGCCAACAATTATTTGCCTACTTCAGATGCTCATCTACTTCTGACGCTGACTGTACGTACGTATATATGCCACAATTTCCATATAATTTAAAAAAAAGTCCCTTAAACTCAGGTAAAATGAGAACTAAAGATGGAGCCCTGTCGACGGCAGAGTGAAGCCGGTAAAACTATACCTCGTCGTGTACATACACGGTTAAACGCACATAAATGCAATCAAACAACGGCTCGCCTTTTTAAAATTTTTACTAGTGAAAATGACGAATTGTGTAGTGAAAAAGTTTCAAAAAATAAAAAGCAGGATGGAATTACATTTCATAAGTAAGTAAACTTCGAAACCAATATTTTAATAAGAATTTAAGTTACAGCTTGGAATACAAAATCTCAATACAATAAACGGCCTACGCACACATATTTATAAAACCGGCTTCACTATTATTATCCACAAAATGCTATAGTTCTTTTTTTAGTTTGAGCCCTTAAAAAGTGATTAAAAAATATAAAAAATGAGATTTTTAAATAAATTACCTGTAATATTACTAAAGTGTTTGTTACGGAATGGCATTTTGTTGATAATAATATTGGTTTTATATATGTAACTTCTGCTGAGGGTAAAAGGTCATGATAATATAGGTACAATCACTAGGTCAAAAGATTACGCGTTTTTTTTTATTGATAAAACCAACATTCATTTAAGTTTGTTACTAAGAACTTATTTTGATGCATTATTACTAATTTTAATTTTGAAATGCATATTTTAAGATACCTATCTATATTTCGTGACAGTTTACGGAGTTCATCAATTTTTTATTTCTAAAACGGAATTATTGGGAATAAAAGTCTCGCTAGTTCCGCAACGGAACTACTGGGAATAATCCATTTTCACAATCTATACTTACCTAATTGGTGTAAAACAAAGTGGCCATGCTGATGCACAGAACGGTTTTTCATTTTACCACTCCGTTTCTTGAGATCGGGACTCGGGACTCGCAGTTTGCGGTATCACGTAGCACAAGTCAACACAGCCGGCCTCTTCTCTATCTGTGGTTTTTAAAATCTATCGACTCCAATGTCGACATTAAATTGGAAATAATACTTTGTCAAAAGTAAAAACCATACAATAACGCGCCAATAACTTCATCGCCATGTATAACCACGGTAAAAACGTCATAGATATTTTGACAGGTGTTTAGTGAATACCAAAGTAGACAATTGTCGAGTCTTTATAGTCTTTATGTCGATGCGGTTATCCGCATCGAGTGGATAACAACAACAAAACCACAGATAGAGAATACAGGCCCCGAGTTTTTGTACAATTTATACAAGCTAAACTCTAATATGCAATTAGTTTTCATAACTTATATAATCTGTAAATTATTAAGTTGGCTATCCTTAATATAAATAAATAAAACCAAAGTGGCCATGCTAACTTCTAGGGCATGGGGCCGAACAAAAGAAAACAAAGTTTTTCATTAATTCATATCAATTTATTACAACTAAAAACTCACTTTTAACCATTTTTTTTGTACAAGCATTCATTCGTCACCGGTGTCATAGTGTAACTTAAAACTACCTACAACTAAAAATTAATCGGTGAATACACGCGTATGTGTAAACTACCCATCAAAATCATAAACCTTATAAAGTACGGGACTTCTATAGTCCGTCTAACCATACTTGTTTTAAGTAATAAACAAACCAATCGGTATAAAAATCGGGACCTAATCTCACAATCTATGCCCAGTGTATAAACATCAAAAAACATAAACGATACACTTCGAACATGTAATTCAATGAAAACTATGTTATATATTAAAATCATTTTTATACAACACTAAATGAAAAAATATATATATATTGAAATCCATTGGCGCGGATAATATTATATTGTGACAGTATTGACACTCCGTAAATCTAGTTTATTTTTGGAATTTAGAGATGGTACAAAATGGTGCGATTTCGAAGTTATTTGAATTTATCGTCACCTGTTTTTAACTACCTGTTATTTGTTTCACTAGTTCACTTTGGCGATACCCAACTTTATCAATTGCCGATAGTTGTCAGTAGGCCATGTTTGTTTAATAAATAAGACAAGTACGTTTAGTTTGGACAGACTATATCCTTAATAAAACTAGTGCACGATTAGCAGACATAAAATCAAAACGCGTTGGTAATATGTATATCATATGAATAAAAAAAAAAACAAACTGAGATTGAGCTAATTGCAAATGTTTCAGTAGATAGATAGAAACAGAAAAAGGAAGATACGTTACTCGCTATCGGCGCGTGGTCCTTATAAACTGAGTCCATGATAATTAACATTTTTCAATGTTCCAACATAAGTCAAATTTCAGTAAACAACAGATTTATAACATTTCTGAAAAAAAATCGATTTCGACTGAAACTGAAAAATACCGAAGATTTGATTTCGGTTTCGGTACAAAGTCCTGTTTCGGCCGGAAACTAGTAGTAATGACACATAATAATATACTGTTACTATCTCTCTATTGAAATTGTATAGCCCATTTGTCGATTACTCTAAGTGAGAGCGTACGAGCAATCGTAGATGGAAGCAAAAGGGAAGATACGGCACGTTATTACATAGCGTAATCGATGATAAAATGTCGGTAGGTTTTAAAAACCACAGATAGAGAATAGGCCCGCTGGGGAGACACTAGTCTTTCCTTTTAATTCCATCTACGGTTTCAGTGCATTTTAATACCCAGCCAACGAGTTTACAGTGAAAATTGAACTCCCTACAACATTCATTTTATAAAACTAGTTTCTTCACTTTTGCAACGTGTATCTTTTTATAAAATATATTCCAAGGGCGGTTATTTATTTTACACTTGCAACTTAAGCGAGTTTAAATAAACTAATGATATCTAGTGTCGAACATTAAAAATAATTTTACACAATCAAATACTAAATTCAATATATCGTTTATATAAATAATAATAAAGCGAAAAAATGAATGCTTTATGTGATTAAACTATTACATAAATAAACCATTGTGGCCGGGTACATTGACAAAGAAAAAACGCATTCTAAATTCTTACGATTGTAGGGTAGTTTGAAATATAAAAAAATTTTTGTGAATGCTTGAAGAAATTCACTTTTTGTCGACTGCGGTCGAGGAGGTGTTTGTGTTGGCAGCACTTGCGTTCGCACCGCCATAGTTCTGCAAAATAATATGTTAGTGTTATGTTTAGTTTTACCACTTTTTCACGACCAAACACGGGAGGCAGGCATAGTCCACTTGATGGTAGACGGCCACAGACGCCTATAAACAAACACAAGCGACACCGGGACGACGGTAAGCTACAAAAGATCTAATGAGTTCTCAATGACTAAGGGAGAATTTCCACTTCCCTTTCCCTTTAGCAAAAGGTTCGCATTGGTTATTAGTTACAGGCCGACGGTCCAATTGATGGTAGGTGGCAACGGTCGCCTATAACACAAGTAACGACTACATGTGCTGCAAGTGCGCTGCCGATTAAAGTAGTACTAAGGATAAGGAAATGGGAAGGGGACAGGGAAATATGCTCTGTCTGGCATCCCTTACTCACTGGTCTGGCTCTCTTCTGTAAGGGGGTGGTTACCGCCGCCAGACGTGCTGCCCAAATGACTGCGAAACGCAGTGTGTCCTGCGATTCACTGTAGTATCGCTACAGTAATGAATAAAAAAAAGATACCTGGTAATATTGAGCCCACGCTTGCTGATCGGCGGTGCCTTGCTGCTGTTGATACTGCAAACGAAACAAATAAGCAAACGTCACTAACTGTTAAAATACAAAAAATAATACAACAGTCAGACTGTCTGTCAACCTTAAAATAAAAAAGAAATGAGTGAAACTCACCCCTGGCCACTGTTGTTGTTGTTGTTGTTGCTGCCACTGTTGCCACTGGTACCACTGCTGTGGAGTCCATTGGGTCTGCTGTTGCTGTCCTTGTTGACTCTGTTGCCCTTTGTTGCCCTGTTGGCCCCCGCTGGAGTTGTTCGCGTTAGCAGGGTTGCCCCAGTTGCCCCAATTGCCCCAGTTACCCCAGCCTTCAAACAGTTTCACATTTTAAAAAAAATAACAACACAATACAGTGGAGGCCTAACCAAAGTTCATTGAGTCGACCGAAATCGCTTTCAATGAAATTTGTATGGTTATTGAAAATAATACGGTAATGATATAATTGCACAAGTATGTATGTGGGAAGATTATTGCGCAAATTTCATAAAATTCAAATTATAGTTAGCTATTATTTTTTCTAAATGCTAATTCTATGAGTAAGAAACTATTTGTATATTTGATACAGTTTTTTTAATTAATTGCAAAATAAATATATAATTCTGGTATACACTTTAGTCTTTGGAATATTTATTTTGGACCTTAATTAGTTATTTGTGACAAAATAATTCAGACATAATCCTACTAATATTATAAATGCGCAAGTTTATGAGGATGGATGGATGTGTTTGTTACTCTTTCACGCCAAAATGGCTCATAGAGTTTGGATGAAATTTGGCACACAGATAGATTTTTATACTAGTAAAATGTTAGGCTCCCGAGGGATCGTTTAAAATTATTAAAAAAATGGGTGCTACTGTTGTCTCAGCGATAAAGATGTCAGACGTTATATTAGTCATATATTTTCTCATTTTTCAAATCTGACGAATGTGTGGGGAGAATGTGGGTCTTTATATTGAAGGTAATGGAAGTATGACTTTTTAAATAGCAGGCTCACTTTAACGATGACATCTAAATTACCTGGACTCTGTTGACCCCAGTTGCCCCAACCGCCCCATCCGCCGGCCCACTGATTCCAACCAGGGTTTTGTTGGTTTTGATTCGCATTCGAATTGTTATCCTGAAAGTGCACGTCAAAAACTGTTCAAAATGCAAGTTTCAGATTATCAAGGCACAGTCATGCATCAATTTTAATCTTATAAGCACATATATATGCGTTCTTCTGTCACAGTGGTTTGTACTGCCTCTTATCCTTCATCCCAATATCTCACTATATATATTTAACACATGATTGCGGAAAAATATTTTAATTAGTCTAATTTAAATGGTTACTAGGAAAGGACATAGGGTACCTTTCATCCAGAAATAAAAAAATCATAGCAAGAAAGATGTCAGGCGTTACATTACTCATATATTTTCTCAAATGTTAAGTATTTTATTTTTCAACGCGGACTAAGTTGCGGGCACCAGTTAGTAATTTTATATAATCTTAATCATTCATATTTTTCTCTCACGGCGTCGTGGGAACCTAGCATAACGAGTAGGTACCTTCTGTCCCTGTTGGTTGTTGCGCTGCGCCGCCGGACCGGAGGACGGCGGGGTGGGGCCGGGAGGGGGGCGGTTTCCACCACCGCGACCGCCACCCCCGACGTTACCGAGTCCACCACGGCCAGCGCCGAGCAATGAACCGCCACCGCCGCCACTACCGCCACCTCCACCGCCGCCCCTCTGCCACGAACCGGCCCCTGCACACAACAAATCACACCGAACTCATATAATGTATCAACAGTCATCACCATCACCATCTCAGCCGCAGGAAATCCACTGCTGGACATAGGCATTCCCCATTATTTTCCAATAGGAAACCGGTCACAAGCAACCTGGATCCACTCTGGTCTGGTCTAGTCCATCCCCCCCACTCGAGAACCATCGACTCTCCATATAAGTGCATGCAAGTCTCCGCATAAATGTGTTTACTTGCATAATTATAAAACCGTACAATACAATGTCGGCGGCGGTAATGAATTTTTTTGCCAAAGTGCATAGCAAATACTACACCGCCCGCGATACCTAATGGGGTAGGTCACTTACAGATAACTTAATTTTGGATCGAGGTCCATCAATTGTTACCTGTATTGGGTCCGGAAGGCGGGCGCTTGTCGAGCGCCGTTGGCGGTAAGCCGGAAGGCCCGCCCGGGGCTAGTCTGTTGCCGGGTCGGTCGTTCCTTCCGAACGGAGGGCCGCCGCCGGGAGGGCCGCGACCGCCTAGCTGGTTGCCCGGCCTGTCGCGCGGCCCACCCATCCCGCCGTGTGGTCCGCCAGGACCGCCCGGACCACCGCCGCGACCGCCGCGGAAGCCGTCCCGGTCGCGTCCGTAATCGTTGCTAAACACAAACATTCACTGAATAAATACAACAAAAACCGGATATAACAACACATCGGTTACAACGACTAAATGGCAAGGCCTACTCCCTATAATGAATTATTATTGCTTATAACGACTATCCCTTTATTACGACCAATTTTTGTGTTCCCTTGAATATAGATAAGCGAAGTTGAAGGATCGCAGTTATTTGGGAAACCCGTCTAGCGGCTGCCACCAGACGATCTTCTAAAAGATAAACTTTCTACTTGATCTTAAATTCAAATTGAATAGATTCACAAGTGAACATGAAGCAGTCTTTCATTTTACAATTACAATTCAGTGTGTAAATTATTAGTTACTGCTGCAACAGACCGTAACGATTAATTCAGCATTAATGATTTAAAATTATGTATCTCATTGGTTTTGTTATACAATTGAAAATACTTTCACATAATTATTGAACTACTACATCGGATTGAGTACTCTTAATTATGTGTCAAATAAAATAAATAAATGAACTGCCGTTATTTATAGGCAGGGCATCTGATGGTGGCAACAACCACCCCCCCTTACAGAAGACCACCGTGAAATAACAGCACGTGTGCTGTTGTGTACTTGCAGCTATACTTGCGTTATAGGCGACGGAAGCCAACTACCATCAAGTAGACCGTCAGCTTGTCTGACGGCCTTAACATTAAAAAATAATAATATTTAGATAAATTGGTTATATATATATTATATCTTACCCCATCATGTATATTTGGATTGGATTAAGTCCTAACCATATTATTATGTAGGTATAACGTGGGTATAACCATACATTTTTGTTTATACTACTTACTAAATTATGCATAATTACTAAGAAATTAAGTAATTCATAATATTATATAAGATTCATTAAGTTTTATTATTTCTACCCATATTAGATCAATGATGTAGTAACTATTAATCAACGTTCACCGACATGGTTGTATCACTAAGGGCCAGTTTTATAAACGACATACCTTTTTCCCGTTCGTTACAGTGCTAGTAACCGAACGGTTAACGGTCTGTCATAACGTTTACTGACGGTGGTTCTATAAAAGAAATTAAACATTCGGTAGCTGCCCGTAAAAATACGCCGAAGTTTATGAATATTGTCGATGGTTTCGTTGTAGTCTGTCAAGAACTGTCAAGTGTCGCGTCACAAACACATTTATTTACATAAATAACAAAATAAACGATACGTAAGATAAACCGACCTTATCATAGTCAGTAAAGAGGCAGTAAACGCTAGCTGTCAAATTATACTGTTGACTAACGAACAGTTGTTTATAATACACTATATTATACTATTAGATCTTTTTTTCGTCTATTTGATATAAAATTTAACTAACGGACCGTTATAAAACTGGCCCTAAATGTATACTAGATACATGGAAGATGAATTTAGCTACTTTCAACCGACACATTCAAAAAATTGTTTACCTTGCCAATAATGGTTTCACCACTCTAAAAACAATATTATAATATGAGAAAAATGTAACATTTCGTTGTCAAACCAAAATTTGCTTATAAGCACTATTTGTTGAACTAACGACCTCTTAATAAAATATGCTGTGTGCAAAATCAAAATAATAAATAAACTAATAAATTTTCATTAAGACAAATTAGTTTGCTTTTTTAATACCAGTTTATTTTTTATTTTTTAATAAGTAGTAACGTTTTTCAGGAAAAGTTTTTGTCAATATCTCAAAAGTATATTATTTTTGCACATAGCTGACTGGTTTGACAACAACGATATTTAGCAAAAAAAAATAAAATTATTTTTGTAAACATTATAAAAGATTCCTATTCCTCCTATAACTGAGCTTGCCTGCCAGAAGTTGCACAACCCCTCGCACAAGAAAAGTGTCCAGTATAGACATGGGGTAGTGTGCACTTCTTACTAATATTATGAAAGCGAAAGGATGGTATGGATGTTTGTTAACACTTTCACGCATAAACGGCACAACGGATTTGTTAATCCTGTTTATTACCTGGATTAAATCATAATAAAAAATAAAAATTTGCACATTGTCAGAGATATAAGAAAGGACATTGGGTACCTTTCTCCAGAAAAATAAGTATTGTTCATGAGGGATCAACTAAAATAAAAAAATAAAAAACTAACGCCTGGCAAAGTATAATAACAATGCAGATGTCAGGCGTTATATTGGTTATTATATTTTTTATTTTTCAACGCGGACGATGTCGATCAGCTAGTAAATAAATTTAAAATTACCCTCTGCCCGTGGGAGGTGGTGGTCCCCAGCGAGAGTTGTTGTCGAAACGGGGCGGAGGACGCTCGCGCGGCCCCCAGCGACTACCGCCGCCTCCCGGACCGCCGCCGCCCCCTCCCCGTGTGGCTGGGCCCCAACGCCCACCGCCGCCTCCACCGCCACCGCCGCCCCAACGATCCTCTGTTCACCATCAAAACAGAGCATTAATTACTAAATAAAAAACCCTACCAATTAGGGGAGTAACTACACTTATGTATTCAGTTCCATTCGCTTTTCGATGAACAATTTTAGTTACAGTTATATATGTAGTTCCACTTATATCAGCCGTCATAGCGTTTCTATCGCTATTACACTAGCGACTCGCTCTCAGCTTTGCACGGGTGCAATTTTTTTCTGCAAATCTATATATAAATAAAAATGTGTTGGTTTGTGTATTATTCAAAAACTCGAAAACTAGCCGTCGGATTGACTTGAAATTTTTACACAACGTTGTATTTAAAAGAGGAATGATCTTATATAAGTCTTTTCCAAAATTCCAACGGATACCGATTCTCTTATAAATAAAAAACACGATTTTCATACGTTGACCGTTGTTATGGTAACCATGGAACGTTGCTGACAGTCACAGTGAAGCGTGGTCGGGTTCAACTAGTTATATATAAAAACCTTCCTCGTTTCCTTTGTGGATAGTAACTTTTTCGACTTCAAAAAATGTTTTTTAAGGACATTAAAAATGTCCTATTTTTTACAAAATGCAGTCTGATAAAAAAAAAGTACCTCTCTCCCTACCAAAGTCTCTGGGGGGTCGCTTCTCGTCGCGGACGTGACGCCTCTCGTTGCCTCTCTGCCTCTTCGAGGGAGGCCCTTCCCTACTCGAAGAGCGATCTCTCTTCTCCCTGTCGCGTGATATACCCGCCGCTTTTGCCTCCTTGTGCAGCGTCTCGACCACCTTTTTCGCCTCCTCTTCGTCGAGTTCCGCGTACAAGACTTCGTCTATCCACGAACACTTCTCTGGCAGGGCGATGTTCGCTGCAATCACACCACACACATGCTATTATGCACTCATTCGAACGCCACACGGTCGCGAATGCGCTGGCGGGCGCTTGCGCACCTATACCGTAAACTGAGAGTGTCTGGCGACGACCGGCGGTTACGAACCAGTTACGAACCTTTCATGTCGAGTATCGCCCCATCGGGCACCTCCTTGCCGTCGCACTCCTCTCGCTTCTTCTGGCGTTCGCGGTAAGTTTCCTCGTCGACGACAATAGCAACGGCGATGCGCCGGTAACCGTCGAACTCCCGCAACTTGCGTCTCTGAGCCGACGGGTACACGTTCGTCTATACCACCGACCGTGCGTAAGAGCGAAACGTCACCCGGTTATGATGTGGAGCAAAACATATTCTCATATAGCATTTACCACAGTATACAGAGCCACACTCCACTTTCGTTTCGTTTGTATTGGGCGCTACGCCGCCACCTACAACTATAGCCAACTAGAACATAAACATTATTGAGAGCCGTGCACTGGACACGCATTAACTTAACTCTAACTTAAAAGTATTGCTTGTATTTTTACGTGACGCTCGCTGAGGGGACATCGGGGCATGCACTATCAAAACATTTTCAATTCCGAAATTAGAAATACATCAATATATTAATAAAATCTAAAATGCAGTTTTTACTGATATATTGTGTAGTATAAGCTTCTTATATTGTTTCATTCCATTGTTCAACATTCGTGCGAAGTCGCGGGCAAATCTAGTATTCCAGTATTTTACTGTCAGACGATCCCATAATTATGACTGAAAAGTTCTATTCATCAACAAGTACTCCTTAGGACATATAATACCACCTCTTCTAATTACGGATTTGAAACGGTGTATGAAATGAGAAATTTCAGTTTGCAAGCCCCAGACTATGGTGTGAGTGGCATCGATCAATTACAACTATTTTTCCTCACCTGATCCAATATGAAATTCCTGAGTCTCCCGTGCGACATTTCCATCAACTTGAGAACGCATTTAGCGCACTTGGAAACCATCGCGTCCCATCTGCCCTCGTACGAAGTCCGGAACGAGGCACAGTCCACCTGAATACGGAACGATCGCTACAATACTTGAAGTAACACATCAACGAGGCGATGTCTCGTATCTTTAAAAATCTTAAAAACTATGCCTTAAAAAAACTATTGAGTATTCAATATTTGATACCAGGGATCCTCGACTTAAACTCCAGCTGATAACTCTTCGCCTTCCGATTTTCGATGCTCCACTGGTATCAATGGTCTACATCTCGGTCTAATTTATTGGACCGGCTAAATTACTAGATTTTTTTTTAACTAAATGATGTTCATATCTGCCCTGTTGAAAACATACATATGTGATTAGTATCGTTTATGTTTCGAGGTTCACTCTTGAACTCAAACCTTTAAAGCGCTGAAAGGAAATACACATCCACAATTATTGATAAAAACCTTCAGGAAAAAATGTTTCCAATATATTTTTTAACGAATATCACCAATAAATAATTAAGTCGGAGAATTAAACCTTTTACAGCTGAAAGGGAAACACACACATATATTACACACCGTAAAAGCCCACAATATTTTCTGAAACAAAAAGAGCCCAGCGGTAAGAGACATACCTTCATCTTATCGAAGAGTGCACCCGTGGACAACACGTTGTATCTCTTGTCTGGGTTGGCAGCCATGTGCTGCTTCACCCAGTGAGTCTTGCCAACTCCCGGCATGCCAACCATCAGAATCACCTGTTGGCAAAAATTCACCCGTGAACACATTAAACATGTTGCTCATCAAAATATTTTTCATAACTTCTTTGGACGCGCTGTGTACTCCATTTTGTGGGTATTGAATGAGAGTGAGTTAAAACGCTCGTTCGGGTATAGTTGGCTCGAGTCGACTAAAGGAGCGAGAGAGATAGTCAACGTGCCACAGCTACTACTCGCTCGGCGTATTATTAACCTCGCCTTGATGAAGTTTTCACTTCTGTTGTGTGGTCTTAAGCATAACCCGTTTTTTTTTCTTACTAGCTGAAGCCGGCCACGCTTTCGCTGTTGGCTTCCCGTTCTATAGAAAGTATATAAAAACAAGTGTTAAAATGAGTAATGTAAAAATTTTCGAGTTTGGTGGATACAACAAATACAGAAGTTAAATTTATATATAACTAGTGACCCGCTCCCGGTTTCGCCCGGGGTGCAATTTATATATCATCGGCGGCAAACATGTGTTTTTATACGAAACATGTGGCAAACACGAAATTTTTTTTTATATATATAGAGATAGGTTTGAACTTTCATCACTTTCGAGTGTTAGGAACAGGTAAATTCTATAATAATTAAATGGGATGTCGTTTCGATCACGCTTAAAATGCGTAAGTATAAAAAAGAGTCATTCGTCTCACTTACTGACGCACCGAAACAAAGCAGCATACATGCCATGCTGTTTTACCACTGTGATTTTCTATAGGAGTATAAAGGTTTTTACATACGAAATTCCCCATAAGCCATCAGAAAAAATAGTCTAAACAAATCTTCTCTTTTGCAAATACACAAAATATATTGAAAAATTCCCAAAAAAAATCTTAAAAACAAACATCTTTTACTAAAGATTCATCTTTTAGAAACATCTAGATAAATATATTTAGTGTCGATCGAATCAAAAGTTAAGACCAATCATATATATCTCTGAAATAAAACAATAATGGAGGGGGCAATTCGACCTCTTCAAAGAATCCCACATCTTGCTGTTTGCTCTTCTGAATATCCCACATCAGCATTCAATTTCCCTAGAAAAATTGTACCTTCGAGTGAATTCTGCTCACTTCGGAATCATAATTTTAAAAAACAGTCATAAACGAAAAGTTCAATTTATCTTCTATGAACTGTCACTTATATGTGATTTTGATCTTTAACCGTAGAACTGTGTAGAATTGATTTGCTTTAACCGTGAAGGAAAATATCTTGTGGAAACTTTATAATGATTGTGAAATCTTATGCTGTTAATCAATTCAAAAAAGACATATGTACCACATACCACCTTATATTTAACATCTCTTTCATTTCTGTACAAGATATGTAGTATATATTCGTACAGTGCACGGCCAACGGCCGGGGTTGCGATTGGCTGAAAAATCTAAGTATTTCACGTTTTAAATTTACATGTGCAATGGGGATGGCTCACCTCTTGTTGGTCGGCGATGGTTCGCACGGCGCGCGTCACGCCGCGGTTACCCCATCACCTAACTCCAAGTGAAACATTTTTAACAGTCTCCACCTTACAAACGATAAGGAATTCTCTGTACATACACATTAGGGCACACTTTTGAATGCGGTTTTCATCGCCACTCTTTGGGCCAGCGGAAACAAATCGGTTCGTTTCATCCATTGCACCAAGGTGCTATACGCTTCCTGGCATCTATTACGTTAATTACGTTTACGTTAACTAAGACTTTTTTGGTCAATGTGTAGTACGATCAAATTATGCTTCGCTTTTGATACCACAAAATTCCCAACATAGAGAAAAAGCTGTAGACCCATAACCTGACAATTTGGTAGTTTTTTGCTGAAAGTACCTGGGTAGTCTGGTAGTTTCTTGCAGAAACTACCTGGTGACCTGGTAGCGACCAGATTTGAAAGCAGTTGTACTGCTCGACTGCTTGTACAAGCAACCCAACAATCCCATGATAGTTATATGCAGAAACTACCCGGTAATCCGGTAATCCCTTTTGCACCTGGTGATCTGGTGGCGACCACACTTTAAAGCAGTTTTACTGCTTGAAATACTAATTACCCCTTTTTATTTTAGTACATCCTTTACCATCCTTCTGGTTGGTTGAATTGTGAGATATTTTTCAGTTGCTATGTTCAAGCCTAGGGCAAATTGCAGGATATTGAATCAAAATGAGTGTATTTCTATATCCTTCAGAAGCACCGTTTGCTTTATCCTAAGTCTTTTGTGTTCTCCTTCGATGGACTTGTCCATGTAGCCTTGTGTGTGTCTGTGTGTGTGTATATGTATGTTTGTGTGTGCTCGGATGTGTGTCTATACATACCTCGCATTCAGCTTTAGAGGCCGGTCTCCGCGGTCCATCGACCAGGTCCGCTTGACAAATAAGCACAAAACCGGGCACCAGATCGGCCTCGCAACCGTCCAGTTCCTCTTCCACAGTGTGTCTGATGATAAATACATTAACATATTTTATGTAATACTAGCGGCCCGCTCCCGGCTTCGCCAGGGGTGCATTTTTTTTTACGTAAAAACCTTCCCTGATTATCCCTCTATCCATGAGTGAAGACAGAATTAAAATCGGTCCAGCCGTTCTCGAGTTTTGCGCTTAGCAACACATTTAGGGATTCATTTTTATATTATAAATTATTTTATAAGTATAGATTAAAAATATCGTACATTTGTCGTAAGTACTGTGAACGGGCCACAACTATTGTTAACACAAACCAATATAAAATGTATTCGTTTAAGATTTAGGTTCAAATTTGAAAAATAGAGTGTTACCTTGTGACGTATTTGACCCTCGGGTCCAACTGGATGCCACTCAACACTTGGTCCTCAGTAACCTCCGGTATGGGAGTTTTTTCTGCAACAAAAACATACAACATCCGTGAATCAAAAATCTAAGGCATTGTGATATCGAATTGATCAAAAACGTTTCGTTCGGATAGTTTCAGTTATGGATATTAGATTTAAAGGCATTTTACATGTAAAATACAAATAGAAACATAAATGAATTGAATATTATTGATATGATTAATTTCTAGTTTATCATTTCGTCAAAATGTTGTGTTTTGTAATTAGAAATGATAAAATTAGGTTCATTTTCAGTCGACTATGGTATCTAACGAGTATCTAGTGGAGTGCTTTAAGCGCCTGAAATGTAAAAACCTCAGAATCCAATTACTGCGAAAAAATTGTTATTGAAACCTGTTGAATTGTATTGTTGATAAGGTGTATTACAGAGTTTACCCATTGAAATTGGGTGTTTTTCATTTAATAATAAATTAAATAAATAAATAATTATATATAATCTAATATGTGACAAACTTAATAAATTATTTTTTATGGAAAAAATCGACGTATTTAATGTTTCTGTTGTGATAATATTAAAGGTTAATAGTTAAAAATATTCATTTTATTTAAAAAATAATAATACAGAAATTGTTAATTCACTTCACCTATTATAGACAAAGGTTAAAAATGACTGAAATTAAATTTGTTCGTTTTCGTCAGTTCTTTCTTAGTACTTCAGTTATTTTTATAATATGCATTGAAACAACTATCACCATTGTACTGTAAACACGCTGCAGTACTATATAAAGCACTTTTTCCACATCCACATGCATTCCACAGACATCTTCTGGGTGAGCTCGCATCATCATAGGCCTCATCTTCGCTACACAGCTAGATCTTGGCCAAGAGCAAACCCATCTCTAATAAAAAAAAGTAAATCCACATCCTTTTCATAGTTACAGGTTCCAGTTTATTAGAAACATACCACCACCCCCAATTTTCAATAGAAATATTAATGCCTAACCATAGTTCAAATGCTACACCAGATGTAGGTAGGTACCAAATATAATGTAGAAAGGTTTCACATTCATTCATTCAAAATACATAATTGGATTCGGAGGTAAAATTGTTCAGGGGCTCCGATATAGGGCCTAAAAGTGAGTTGCAAAGCCTTGACTTTTAAACGTACCTTGCGGCTCCTCCTTTACTTCACCCTTTGCCGCGTCGACGGGCGCCTCTGCGGACGCACTATCCGGATTTTCCGCAGGCGCAGCGTCCGGTTTCACGGCAGACGCTTCCGAAGTGTCCATCTCATCGCCATTCTCCTGAGCACGCGAAAACATTGCGTGAATAAAAAAATTCATGAGATAAAATCGAGCGTGCGAGGAGAATTAGATCTCTCAATTGTATTAAAATTTGTTATTGTCTAAACTAGTTTTTGAAGTGACTCCTCTTTGCAAGCTGTGGAAGTACAATTTCAAGGCCGAATATTGTGTGATGCTTCAATGTAACCATCACGTGGCGCTTCTTGAAACTGACAACTACAGTCTAGCCAAAATCTTCACTTTTTCGAAAATCAAACATTTCGACTTAGTGAATAGTTCAGTGCTATATCTACTGCATGACCTCTTGATAAAATATCTATCTGCAGCCAACTATAAAATTTGTTATGTCCACAATTTACTTTATTAAAAAACAAATAATTATATGTACAACAACTTTTTTTTTGCGTCGGACGTCTAGGGTTTATTTTTTTTTTAATAATAAGCAAACAAGTACCTTTGGTTCTTCCGCTTTTTTGGCCTCCTCCACCAGCATCTCAACGTCATCGTCCTTCGGCTTATCTTCCTCCGGCTTATCTTCCTCCAGCTTATCTTCCTCCGGCTTATCCGTGGTGCCGTTATCTTCCTCTGCTGCCTTTTCTTCGGCTATTTCTTTATCCCTTTTTTCGCGTTCCTGTCGACAACATAACGAGTCCGAACTAGACGTAACTCGACACACGAACAAACACTTTCATCATCACCATCAACTCAGCCACAGATCATCCACAGCTGGACATAGCCTTTCCATAATTTTCCAATAGGACTGGTCACAAGCAACCTGACCACTGACCAGTCCTATTGGAAAATTGGAATATTCGAAATTCCAGTAGGACCCGCTCGAGAACATTCCGGCCCCAGCGGTCCGGGACTGTCCAGGCAAATCGGTTGTATAATTTAGAATGAGTTAGCAGATATAGAGACAGACAGAAGGGGAAAGCGTTTTGAAAATTTGATGTCGGTTTTGATTTTTTTAAATTTCAACTCCAAGTAAAGCCGAGGTCGGGGTCTGGGAAAATATTTAAAAAAAATCACATCAAGGGCACCTGTTGTGCCTAACATAGATACATAGATTTGCATTGTTATATTTGAAGTAGTCTCAAGTGTTTTCGTTACTTTAAAAATGTTACTTGATGTTAATTTGTTATTCCGCTTGCGATCTGACCAACAATTGTTACTGGCCAGAGTAAATACAGAATCATAATGTGCCTCCCTGGATATGTCTCTTCCTCGATAATGCGTTAGAAGAGCATTTTAAGACCACAAGGAGGGCAAGAGAACAAGTATCGTGCGTTTCTTTGATAAAGTTGCTGTTTCGGTGCTAGAGGGGTTTAATACATACATTTTTAAAAAAAACCCTCTTTTTACTCTTTCTGGCTTAAATGTGAACCATTTCGTCAAACAAAAATTATGAATCGATCGAATATAGGTCAATATTTCTAAAAGCTCTCACGATAGACCGTTTTAGCACTACTGCTCTTAAACCTTGTCACTAGAGATTGGATAACCAGTGTCAAATAACAAGAATTGCGAGAAGTCTCAGTATATTCACAGATAACTGGAAAGCGAACTTTTGTAGGTTTTTAAGTAGTGGTCAAAGGCCAAGCTGCTAGAAGAGTCTCATCACATTCACAGCTTCAAGGCATCTTCTAAGTAAGCTCTTCTTCGCTACACGACTAGATGCTGGCCAAGTGCGAACTCATCTTTAATAATAATAATAATAAAGCTATCTAGAAAGCGAGCGTTTGTAGCTTACCTCTCTCTTTTTTCTCTGCCTCTCCTCCCTCTCCTTCCTCTCTTGATCTCTCCTCTCCTTCTCCCTTCGCGCGCGCTCTTCCCGCTGACGCTTCGCCTCTTCTTCGCGAGCCTTCTTCTCGTTGATCACTTGCTCCAACGGGATCCGGAAGCTCTTGCGAACTATCTTCGTCTTGGTCAGCATATTGTATCTGTTGTATAGATGCCGCGAATACTTGTTATAGCGAAAAATCGAATACCGATTAATCGCCATTCCCCATGGCGAATAAGCGAAAAAACTCGCCATTGTGCGACATAAAAAAGGAATATTTGTAATATTTATAACAATATCACGCTTGTGACGAATAATGTCGAATACCAAATAATCGCGAGTATTCGCGGATCTTTTAATACTGTTGGATGTTACTTTTGTCAAACATTTTGCTGTTTTTTTTATTAAATGTATATATCAAGGTATATACGGTACCTACTTATAACAAAAAATGTTCCAATAACCCCCCATGCTATCAATCAAATATTTGGAAGTTAGTGAAATCCCTTCGTCAACTAAGAAACTGGCTGATGATCTTTAAATGCCTCAACAGATCTTCATAAGAAAAAAAAAATCAAAAACGGTCCATCCGTTTGGAAGCTACTATTCCGTAGACATCACTCACGTCAGATGTATAACACCCCGTTTTTACGTCGCAGGTAAAAATGGTACAAAACATATGTATATGTATATACAAAAGTCTATGGGATCTACTCAAGTGTATCAAGGCTCTATAGATCGATCGAGAAATGTACTCACGTGTCGTATCCAAAGTTGACGCTGTAGCACATGTTCTTGGTGAGGACGTGCGGGAAAAGGGCACGCCCCTCTAGGTCCGAGCGGTCAAACTCGTGGGCGACGCCCAACTCGATACCGTTCAGAGTGTACGACATTTTGCACGGTGTCGATTCGAGGTCCTATCGCCAGATAAATTTAAACGTTTCATTTTAATAATACCAAGTCGACATTTTCGAGACAATTTGTCGTTTAATAACTTAGTATTTTAGTATTATCCTGGAGGATGAGACGCAGATTAACTTACTTAAGTTGAAGGTAGGGCATATTATTATATAATAATGTACGGAAATTCTCGAGTGGAGGCCAAACCAACGCGAAATAACAGCATGTGTGCTGTTGCGTTTCAGTTTGTGAGGCAAGAAACGATGCCAGAGACCACTTTAATATCCCCTCCCAATCTCTTGTCCATAATCCTTTATGATTGAGCATTTTATCACAGTAGCCACCTACCATCATGTGGACCGTCAGCCTGTCTGACGACCATAACACAAAAAATGAATTTAAAAAAATTTATGGCGTTACTTGGAGTGAAAGAAATAAATAAAAATATGAAATAAAACTCACCAAATAAACACCAACTACGTCCTTCTCGCTGAATTCTTTCCCGTACTCTTTGAACTGTGCGTTGTTCACAAATCGTCCCGTACTCTCGAAGCCATAACCCAACTTGTCCTCACCTGGGATTAAGTATTTTTAAACTGTTATTTGCCAATCACATTCAACGAGCGATTCTCTTATATATGTACGTGTAATATATATCAATTTGCATGATTTTTTTTGTATAATCTTGTAAAAACTCAATATTATCAAAAAAAAGTTTTTAACAGCTATTTTAAAATTTTAGTGGTACTTGGTATTGTTGCGGGTGGATCACCTCAATATTTTGTGAAACGGCGCTATATGAATAGGAATATGTTCGGCTTATATCCAATAGCAGCCGCATCGCTTGCAACCTCTATGCTTGCAACGCAATTATTTATTGTGATGATCTTAAGTCCACCGAGCACAGGCGCTATATTTAAACTTCAAGTTGAGAACAATTTGATGGAAAAAAAAAACTAAAAATAACTAGAATAAAGTAGAATCTATCCGTATTGAAAAAAAAAACTTGTTTATTATAATAGAAAAACAAATTTATTGTTGTTATTCCACTTGCGACCTCACCAACAATTTAATTTGGTAAGAGTAAATATAGAATAATATTGTAACTGCCGTACAGGCTTCATTCTTTTACATGAAAAAAGAACAAAATATGTCTATATACAGCAGAATAAAGACAATCATATTAAATCGCCAATTTTGGCTATTTTTACAAAAATAAAAACTTCTTTACACTAGTGGTGTACCTACTGTACTTTTTGGCGCCGTTTTTGCGTCTAGCGTCAGGTAAACACAAATGTTTAGTGATTCTAAGAGTAATTGTTTAAATATTTTCTTAAATGTATTGCCGATGACTTTCAAAGAAAAAAAACCTGAGTAAAATCGATCCATCCGTTTGGGGGTTACGATGCCACAGACAGATTAACAGACAGTCACGTCTTTGCGTCGGGCGTTAAAAACTTACCGAGATGCAGCGAAGAGTCATCCGTTGACCAGCCGATCCTCAACCCGTTGAAGTTCTCCTTTTCAGACTCCGTGGTGGAAACGATGTCACCCACTCGCACCTGAGGTATCAATCATCATCATTATCACGCTGATTATACCAAATCAATCCAAATTTACTTGAATGGTTCAAATGATCAATGATTAGAGAAATGCAACAGATTAGAAAGGCTGAGTAAATAAACTTCCATACATCAATTCCTCACAAATTTTCAGACAATGCAAACTATGTCTAACATAAATACAATATAAACTTAAGTACTATTATTTCTTTAATTATATTAGAATAATATTATTATTATTTTTTAGATTTGCACAGTGCTTGTTGGTTGAATTTTCCCAATATATATATGTATTAAAAATTACAACATTCATATATACCAGGGATGCCGAACCTTTTTTTATAATGTGCCATTTTTAAAATTAATGTTTTAAAAATAGACGTGCCTTGAAATAATTTTTTGACTTATTGGGACTCTTTATTTTACTCTTTAATTTACTAAAAAAAAACCTATTTTTCACTATTATGTTTTTTGGTTACTATAGTGACCATGACATTTCAGTGGATGAATTTAGTCAATCGGTGGCTGGTGCCATTGGTTCGCCATCCGTGATATATAGCATATGAAATGCGAATGTTCACCTCGTAACAGAGTCGGCCCGAGGTGACTCCGTGGGTGGCGCGAGTGCCGGCCCACGCGTGGGAGAAAGCGCCTTCGCTTTGTGGGACCACCGACTGGAGTTCAGGCAGCTCCAGGTACTGGTTCAGGTCGCTGTCATCTGAAAGACAAAATATTTCCTAATATCTTGTCCCATGTGCGTTGCTTGGGTTATAGGCGACACTAGACCGTCGCGTCGGCCTATCTCGACATTAAATTTTTAAAAAATAACATCAAATTAGCAGTGTGATCAAATTAAAATTGCTCTAAAAATTGCTTCAAAAGGTACTAAGACTGTATGACTTAATAAAGGAATGAATTTGAAAACTGACGCAGGTTTTCGTACCCCGACTGTACATTATTTTCAAATTTTATTAATATATCATTATAATACATGCAGTGGAAATTTGACAAACTATGACACATGTCAAAAATACTTACACCACGAGAGTGTGATCTTGTTGTCATTGATGACTTCAGGTTCGACCATTTTCACAACTTCGGAAGTCTCCTTTGCATTCTTTCCCTTATTTTTGCCATGAAAATCGGATGTCTGTGTAAAAAAGTATGATTAAATTAGCGGGTTTTTTTTAAATACCATTTTTTTAAACACTGATGACTATTGGAATATTTCGTGTACACTTGATGAGGACTAGACATATATATATCATTATATCGCGATTGTATATCCGTTTATATATATTATCAAGCGAATACTGTTGTGCAAATAAAGACTAACCTCGAGCGGTGTTGCCAGTACTTCGTTGGCCCCCTCCACGTTCCTGTAGTAATGGGTCCAACGGGCCTTGCGTTCTTGTTTGCGCTTCAAACGAAGCAGCTTCAAGGGAGACTGTGTGAAAAAAAAAAACACTTGCTTCAGCTTACACACAACTTCAACAAGTTTCAACAACAAACAATGAGAAAAGTACGTGAGAGAATTTATACAAAAGTAATACCACAGCCTATGTGTTAATTCAAATTAAAGGCGCAAACGGACATTTTTAAAGACATTTTTCTTAAAATTTATCATTTTATCAGAGATATTTTTCAAATTTATACAAATCACTTCCGATATTGGTATATATGTGTATTAACATTTTTGAAAAATTGTTAAGAAAAGAATAAAATATATATTTTTTGCTTTTTCAATAAACAAAATACACAATTGAAAACCGCTTTCAAATAGGTTAAGACGTTTATGTGATTAGCGTGTACAAACACACAAACAGACAAAAATTCTAAAAATATATATTTTGACTTTGTTTTATTCAGTTTCATGTGTAGCAAAGCCTTTACAGCGTACATTTTTTTTCCTATTCCTAGAAAGTTTTGCTTAGAAAGTAAGCACCCTTCACGAAATGACTGTATCATAAAGAATCGGTCGCACCAACCTTGCTTATTTCTTCATACTTTTGCGCTGCCTCCTCTTCAATCAATCTCTCCCTCTCCAATCTCTCCTTTGCCTTGAGGCGAACCTTTTCGTTGATCTCTTCCCACTCCTCTTCCTCGGTCGGCAGCCGCGAGATCTCCAACTATTCATGAGTTGCGTCAATAGATAAGGGATCGTCCATTAATCACGTGAGGTTTGGGGGGGGGGGGGGTGTTAGACTTTATCATCACCACGTATCACAAGGGGGGGAGGGGGGATTAAAAAAAACATTACGTGATTAATGGGCGACCCGTAATCTAAATTAGTCGAATTGTTTAGATTCAATAGAGAAAATTGCATACTATATTTATTCACACAGAGATAATTACAAGCTTATTATTAGGGTTACGGTAACCGCGAATTTCTATCGAGCCCAAACACGCTATGTCTGCTGTAAGTTGCTGAGAAGTCCTATCATATACTATGTCATGGATATATGTATAATGTATAATTATGTTAAATTCCATATGAATCGAACATGTGAAAATTCGTTAGATCTAGGAACTAGACATTTTGAGATATGCTCGTGAATCAAATTATGAGTATTACCTTTTTCTTCGTATATTGGCCTTCATCATCCGACTTTTCATCGTCTTCTTTATCTTTTACTTTCTCGCTTTTGTCTTCTTCGGCTTTAGCTTCAGCTTCAATGTCTTCACCGGTGTCTTTTGCCACTGATTCTGATTGTTTATCAGTCGCATCATCCTCATTTTTTGTTGGCCCCGTCTCAATAACCTCCATTGGTTCATCTGCAAATTAAAAAAAATGTAGTTCAAATTGTTGATTTCTATACTAATACTAGCTGACCCGGGCAAACGTTTTGCCAAAAAATAAAAATAATAAATTGGGGTGGGCCACACTTACCACTTAGGGGTATAAAAATAGTTTACAACCTATTCTCAGACCTACCGAATATACACAAAAAAATTTCATGAAAATCGGTCAAGATGTTTCGGAGGAGTTTGGTTACGTGTATAAAGGTTATACTACTGAACCGATTTTGATATACAGTAATACCCCGACTTACGCTACCCCGTTTTACGCGAATTCGGAGATACGCGGTTTTTCGGCACCAGCTTGCTTCAACCAATGGACCAGGGAGTCATTAAAACATTTAAAGCTTACTACACAAGGCGATCATTTGCACATCTACATGAAGCTATGAGACAAAACAATGAGCTTTCTGTCAAAGACTTTTGGAAGCAATTCAGTGTTTTAGATGCTATAAGAATTATTGGACAATCTTGGAATGAGGTTTCACAAAAAACTTTGAATGGCGTCTGGAAAAAACTGTGTCCATTTTTTTTCACCACTGAAACCCAAGGAGAATCAGTGTCAGATCCTGAACAAATCGATAGCATAATAGAAGAAGTGGTCGATATCGCCAAACAATTAAATTTAGAGGTCGATGATGATGACGTTCAAGAATTGCTAGATTCACACAATCAAGAGCTAACAATTTACGAGCTTATAGAAATGCGTAAGCATGAGCAAGACATTGAACAAACTGATTCGCTAGACCCAGTTGAATCGGAAAATCAAATGACAATTGCAAACTTAACAGAAGGCCTCAATTCAATTGAAGAGGGGTTACAAATTTTAGAAAAGATACATTCTAATTAAGAACGCGTTTCTACTACAAAACGGGGAATAAAAAAATTACTGGTATGCTACGAGGAAATTTTGCGTGAGAAGAAGAAAAACTTAACTCGTCAGGCAACATTGTTAGAATATCTGAAGCCTTCGACATCAAAATAACTTCGGTTTAGGTTACTTTATTCATAACAATGTAAATTGTTTTATTATCTTACATTTTATTAAACATTTTTCTTCTGAATTATTGTTTTCTTTAGACTCTGGTCCCGATTAAACATACTTTAAATGTATTTATATGCAAAGTTGAACCCCGACTTACGCGAATTCGACTTACACGGCAATCGCTCGGACCCACCTATCGCGTAAGTCCGGGGTATTACTGTAACTTCGTAACTGTGTGTAATTTGGTCCAACTTAAAAGGTAGGATAGGTTTTATTTTGAGCGGGCCACTAGTATATAGTAGATAGATTAAAATTATAAAGAGAGATTTATATTTTGTGTGTTATGAATAAACTCAATAACTACTGGACCGATTTTAAAAATTCCTTCACCTAACAGAAAGCTACAGTGACATAGGCTATATTTTATAAAGTTACGCATACAAAGTCGCTTGCAACAGTTAGTTTTTGATATAATTCAGAAGCAGCAGCCAACTGTTTAAATCAGCCATTTCATTGCATAATATTTATGTGACTACCAAACTGTATACTATAAACATACATCACGAGAGAGATAGTGAAACATAAGGTCCGTTCTTACTACTACTTTACTTATACCTACTGTTGATTGATAGGAGTGAAAGTACCTGTTTTATGATGTCCTATGTGTTATTTGGATGACAAAACTTGCTTGTGAGTTGAATGAACAATTGAGATTAAAGTATTTATTCACCTCTATTATTAAGAATATTTATGAAAAACTACTAAACTCCAAGTATAAATGAAGAATTAGTACTATGGTTCACGTATGAAAAAAATAAAAAAGTTAAAAACGATAACGAAACAATTTTGCATAGCATTTAATATCGCCTACATCTCGATTCAAGGTAATGTTTTTACGAGCGTTTTTGTATGCGAAATCAAACCGATTGTGAGGAAAAATACTCACTCCTTGGCCAAGATAATTTGTTGAATAATGTAAATTTTTAGAAAAAAGCTATATTTTATCTGTAATGAATTATAGCTTATAAACAGGTAATTGTTGGATAGTTATTGGAGGGTAATCTTCGAAACATCTCAACTAATCTATATAAATAAAATCAGAGTGTCTGTCTGTGATTTGCGAAAAACTGCCTCAAACTAAGCTTAGAGAGTCATTCGCATGCTGTTAAAACGTAAATAACTTTTTTTAGAATTTTTGTCTGTCTGTCTGTCTGTCTGTCTGTCTGTCCGGGGTAATCTCAGAAACGGCTGAAGCGATTTCGATGAAACTTTGCAGACATGAAAAGGGGGTCGTCAGGAGTAACATAGGCTACTTTTTGTTTATGTAAATTGCGGTACATACACCAAAATAACATTTTTTACAATTTTTGTCTGTCTGTCTGTTTGTTCCGGCTAATCTCTGAAATAGCTAGACCGATTTTGACGGGACTTTTATTGGCAGGTAGCTGATGTAATAAAGAGTAACTTAGGCTACGTTTATTTTAGAAAAAATACACCCCGGACGAAGCCGGGAGCGGGCCGCTATAAACAATAAAAAACGGGATCTATGCAATATATTCGAGTTTTTCAAACGCGATATTTTTTCTTTTACTGAAAAAAAGTTACTAACCCTGTGACAATAAAAAAAAAGATTTTTTTCGTTCACAACAATTGCATTTGTTGTTGACAACTGAAACGAAGGTTCATGCAATACGATGAGTTCTCCTTGCGGCATATCTTTTCTTTGGCTGAGTCGCTCATTATGTATTATTAATAGGAACGGATTTTTTTTTTGCTAACATTCTAGAAAATTCTAGATGTTTATAGAAAATTCTAGAAGTTTTTAGAAAATTCTAGAAGTTTCTCCAAAATTCTAGAAGTTTCTCGAAATTTTCAGAAGTTTCTAGAAAATTCTATGAAAACTTTCTTCACTTTTTCAGATAATTTAATAAGATTTTTTGAAATTTCAGAACATCGTCAAAATTTTTAGAAATTTAAAAATTTGTTAAACCTGATGGGTGATTTGTTATATTTATTTCGAAGGAAGTAGAGTGAGGCTATCTTAATGCATAAGCATCATTCTCATTAAACTCGAAAAGTCTATGTACACGAATAAGTTGAAACATTTATCTTTTCTGCCTAACGATCATCACTCAGCTTTAGTATTCATCATCGAAGTTTTGAGATAGAATATACCCATATTTCGCCGAACTGCGTTCTCTTATCTCAGTTGAACTAATATACACAGGAAAAAGACAAAGTTACGCACAATTAAACAAAAATCAATTCGCTCACGCAGACAACATTATTAAATTTACGTTTTTTAATATTATAAAACAAAGTCCCCCCGCCGCGTCTGTCTGTCTGTATGTTTGCGATTCTCAAAAACTACCGAACGGATTTTTATACTGTTTTCATTAATGGGAAGAGCGTTAAACGAGGAAGGTTTCTACGTTTAATTTGCAGAAAAAAATTGCACCCGTGCGAAGCCGGGAACGGATCGCTAGTTATAAATAAATAATAAACACACATGCACGACAATCTTATAACACCCCATTTTAGCGTCGGGCGGCCTTTACCATGAGGAATAAACAAAAGAGAGAGAAAAAACTCACCACTTTCAGGATTGTCATCCTTTTCAGCTACGGACTCACTGCTGTAAATAAAAATGTTAAATTGAATAAAAGAGACAAAAAAAAGATTATTCAAGAACTAAACTCGTTATACATCCAAAATCCTGTACTAGGGCTTAAGTTAGAATACCTACAATAAACAATTTGAGAATAAAAATGAAGGACAAAATACTGTATTGTGTATTTGTAAATGTCTAATCTAAAAACAGGTTAGATAAATAAAGGGTTTTTATATATTAATCTAAAACAAAAGATACAACACAAATATGTTTCATTTCTAATTTCGAAAAATATTTAAATTTTCATTACATCTATTAATTGATTAAAATAGTAGTTGTAGGGTGACACTGCGTTTTGCAGTCATATATATTCAAGGCAGTAAGGCAGTCCTTCTGGCGGCAGTAACCAACCCCTTACTTACACTGTGAAATAACAGTATGTGTGCTTATTAAAACGAATTTTTCTCGAAGATACCTAAGACCTGACAGATTGATTTCTAAAGAACCCCTAACCCTAGATTTTGTCAAAATCGTTAGGAGCCGTTTGCGAGATCGTCGTGGCATACAAGAATTCCTCGTTTAGTATAAAAAGATAAGTTAAAATAACAATGGATATAAATATATATTAAATACATTATAATATGTATTATATCAATATGTATTGAAGCATATTGTAGCCTGTAACGCAGGGGTTCCCAAACTTATTTTGTCTACTGCCCACTTTGAGAGTAAATTATTTTTTAGCGCCCCCATCTAGCTAAATGAAATTACAAATCACCCACCAAGCCCCTACACAATGCCCCCATTTTTTTCTGGGTCTCTTACCGCCCCCCTTTAGGCCTGCAGCGCCCACAAGGGGGCGTTATCGCCCACTTTGAGAAAGACTGCTGTAACGCGTAACATGTGACATTTGATTTTCATACCACAGGCTTATATATGAAAATCGATTTTTAAGGAGTAAACTCCAAAAATAGAGACAACTCACCTCTCATCGTCAACATTCTGAACCGATGGTTGCGGAGAATTTTGATCATGACTCAGAGAAGGCTGCTGTGACTCCTCAGGTGAGGTGTCCTGAACAGACTCTGACTCCTGATCGGTTTCCTTCTCCTCTTCCTCAATCGAGACGGGTGATCCCCTTTTAATAGGCTGTAAATTAAAAAAATAAAAATAGTTATACTAACAAAATATTGACTTCTATTGGTTCTATTTGGTTGATAGATAAAACTGAGCTCACAGCTGTCTTTAAAGATATTGAATTAACAATCATCATTAAAATTTATTACTGTTATGGAGAGACAGTATAAAATTATGGAGATACCTTACAGGCATCGTATTGTATGAAATAAAGATCAAATTCGTTTACAATATTGAAGGAAAATTGACCTTTTGTAAGTAAAACATAGAGGTCAAAATGCTAGAGTCCGCTCAAGGAGTTTAAGTTTGTACATGAAGGTAAGGTTTTGTTTTTTTATTTTATTTTCATTATTAATTTTATTAGATAGCCATTGAAATATTTAGTCTATGTACATCATCCTGAAATTCTATTCTAACTATTGGTGAAAGATTTTTTTTAAATTGGATAGTTTTGAAGATTACCTGCTACATAGAAACACATTATTAGAATAAGTTTATTTAATTAAAGATTCATTTTATTATATCATAATGGTTTAATTTTTGTTAATAATAAAGAATTTATAAAATTAGTAAAGATAAACAATTAGTTAGATATGCTTACCTTAACAGGAGTAGATATGTTACGAGTGGACGAAGACCGCCGTCTTGTCCTGGAGGCGGGTGTACCACGGAGCGGCTCATCATCCAAGTCTTCCGTTGTTGTATCTAATATTGAGGTATCAGGGATAGCTAGTGGAGTAAAAAAAAAACATTTTTCAAGTAAGATTATGCAAATTTATCACTTTGTTGCAAAACTTTACTGTTTTGAGTTCAAAAAGAGGAAAAAAATGATGAAATAATTTTGAAAGAACTCTGTCTTCAAATATCATCAAAACATAATAAAAATAAAATTATTTGCCAAGATTTTTAAAATAACTTTGAAATAATAAATATAAATAAATAATAAATATCTTCACACATTCCACACAGCACCATCTAGTTCCACACTAAGCAACTTAATGCTTGTATTATGGATACCAGACAGTTGATATAATACATAGATTACTTTTTTTTTTTGTAAATACATACATATTATAAATACAAACATCCATGACTCAGGTACAAAGGTAAATGTTAACACATAAACATTTGCCCCTAGCGGGATTCGAACCCGCGACCGTTTGGTTAACAGCTAGGGTTACTAGCCACTAGACTAGACCAAACGTGTCGTCGAATCTAAGCCTGATTGGATTTAGGATACATTGTGTTTAAAATAATGAAGCAGTCTAAGGACTATTTAATGTGTATAGGAATGTAGTGTGTAGGAAAGAGAAAGGAGATCGCAGTTCCAAGATTTTTTTACACTAAGGTGCGATTTCACAATACTCTGTTAGTATTTGACATCGCTGTTAAGTCATTTAACAGACGTTTACAGTATGCGAGTGACAACGCTAAATGACTTAACAGCGATGTTAAATACTAACAGAGTAACTATGGTGAAATCGCGCCTAAGGTTGACAGACAGGCTGATGGATCACCTGATGTTGGTGGCTACTACCATTACCTAAGGCCGGCGCCACACATTGGATATATTGGCCCAAGTTATATTCTTGCATCCAATACACTAATGTGTGGATCGGTCTTGGACAAATATTGGACATAAACGGAACATTGCATCCAATAGCCAATGTCAACCCGCCATGTGTCGGTTTTTTGTACACGATCAAAGGCGAGGTGGAGCGAAGGGGGTAGGCGGGCAGGCAACTTGGGTCCAACGTCGCTCCTCGATCCACACATTGGTTTGTGTCAGTACGCGCTCTGTTATTGTGCGTGTTGCACGTGCGACATGGACTCCACGAATGCCAAGTGGTCGAATGAGCAAGTGTTGGATTTTATAGAACTATATCGAGCAGAAGAAGCTCTATGGAATGCAGCCAATAAATACCATAAAAATAAAAATGTAATAGCAGATTCAGCATGCATTTTTATCATCCAGAATCGCCTTTTCCTTGGTTTCTTTTTCCCTGCAGGCTGAACTTGATTGAGTAAATAATAATAATATGTGCTCAATGCGTGACCGTAAGTAGCCAGAACCAATAGGTTCCCGGCCGACATGTCTGCTGCTCGCAAAGAAACTTGCTCGAACCTTCCAATGCTCTTGGCTAGTGTGTTGGCCAAAAGATATTGAATCCAATGTGTGGCGCATTCCCTTGGTTACAATTATTGGCCATTCAATTCGTAGCCAAGCTTGGATCTGAGTTGAATCCAATGTGTGGCGCCGGCATAAAAGACAAGCGACGCCACAGGTGTTGCAACGCTACTGACCATAGTAGAAGGTCGGCAGCGAACTTGCAGCACTAGGATTAGTAGTATTATAGGCCACCTACCATCAAGTGGACAGTCATTGTGTCTGTCAACCATAACATTAAAAAAAAGTAAAAATTAGAATACTTTGAAGATAAGTATCATGTCCTATGCGTTATAATAGACTACAGTTCATCATAATCAAACAAGGTTCATCAATCATTAGTTTTGAAACGATTTCTTTATACAAACATCTCTGTATAATATTTACATGAGCAAGCGATTGATTAGAGCATTTTAAAGTGACGTCATAGGATATACATATACAGCGTGATTGGCAAGTTAAAAACACATGTGCAATTAGCTCCTTTTTTCCATTTCTAAACATTGCTACTTTACAATTAATATCAAATTGCACAGTTTATGTTATTTAATAGTTGTTACCTTTTCCAATTTTGGTTTCTAGAGCTTTTTTCAATCTCTCGACCAAAGCCGGCTTATTCCCCTTAGTGTCCAAACCCAAGGCGCCAAGCTCCGACCTTAGGTCTACAACTTTCATTTTAGCGGGATCCATGTTTTATAATATAGCACATAAACTGCACAAGTCCCAAAAAATTAAATATACACTTTTATCACGTATTCACGTAAAATCTAAGATTACTTATACATTTTAAAAAACCATACAATTATTGCATATTGAACAATTGCACACAATATGGCGTCGATCGGCGCGGCAGGCCCATAGACTATATGGAGTATAAGATAGACGATAGACAAAACAGTCACAGACAATATACATACATTTTACTTTTCAAGTTTTCATAATTTGAGTTCTCTCTGTGTAAATTCCGAATAAAAAAATAAAAAAAACGCATTAAGTAATTCGGAAACACGAATGTATGACGATTGGCTTAATCTTATACTAACGACTGCATAAAGCTCGCTATAGGTCAATCAGGATAGTCCGCTTATCAGTACGCCTCTATGCAGGATTCTAAAGGTGTAAACCATGTGTAAACGTTTGTTTACACCTTTAGAATCCTGCACATGTGCTGCCATATGTGCACGGTCGTTCACATCCCAATACGCCAGATTTCTAGCGGACGTCCGAACGCTCAAAAGTCTATGCTCAAAAGTCAAAAATTTGAATATGCTTAATGTCATCCTTTAATGAACTTTAGCTAAGGAACCTTTAACAGAAATAACTATCAACAAATAATAAAATTAGATCAACAATAATCAACAAATCATCAACAATCAGATAACATTGGTGAAATTAAAAAAAAACATTTGCCAACTTAACATACATTCACTTATTGGTATGGTTCCACCCACAAGCTAAATAGTAGATACTAAGTTCCACCCAAGTTTATATAAGCAAGCAAGCTATAGAGTGCTAGTTAGCGAGTATGAACTGTAAGCACGGGTTTGAACAGTATCGACACTGCAATGGCGACGCTATTAGTCACAAATGTCACGCGCGCTGATTGTTTCTCCCACCGATATTTATTTAAATTTAATGTTATAATGGTGAATGTGCAGTAGCAAGCTGTAAGAACGATTCACGGAAGCAAACTAAAAAGAACAATGATATTTCCTTTCATCGGTACGTAATATTTTGATTAGAAAACACGGATTTTAACAAAATTACTCATGGCGAGAAAGGAGGTTGCGGGAGGCGCGGGGGCTGGTTCACGCAGGACGCGTTTCTGCGCCTCTCGCTTCAGACCTCCTCAACCTTGAAGATAGTGCTGTACCACGTTGTACTCGAATATTGTGTAATAACATGATTTCTTCCGTTATAATAATATGTAAGTATTGTTTGTATTATCTACTAACCAATTATGGATCAATATTTAAAATAAAACTTTTGAATTGTATGTAATATACTCAGTGAAGTTAAATACTTACTTACGGTTAGGTGAATATCTATCTATGACCATATGAATAAATAATAACACAGTAGAACGGAATCTTTTTTGACTTTTTTTTACGAGCGAAGAAAAGTACCTTATGACAAATGCTGCATGCAATGCAAATGGCATAAGGTTATGTGGGATTCTTAGCGCACTAAAACTCCATCTCGAGATGGGTATGGTTCAGTCCTGAGGGGACTTTGGAACCGTCACCGGACGTGACCGTCCCAAACGCCGCCATTTATATAACTACTTCCCCCTTCACGTCGTTACGCCCCGCTGTCGTCCAGGCGTGTTGCCAGGGTTGCTTACTGTTAAATATTGCTTACGTCTGAAGATAATATCGCTAACATATAAATTTTTCTTTACTTTGAAATCATTATTTTATTCTAGTTTTACAAAATATGAGATTTATAAATACTTACCTACATGATTATGTTACGTACCTACATAATAGATACTTATAAATAATATGTTGTTATAAATACCACACCAAATGAAGCCATTTAAGTGAGTATTACTTACCTACAAATATATAATAAAATACATACAAGATCGTATGACAAAATAATACAAAAAAATACATACATACAAAATACATACCTACCTAATACTTAAACTAATTAAGTACTTACATTTACGCACAGACATCAATCGTGGCACATCACTATTCAACCGCTACATCTATCTATTAGTATCTATAGAACATCTGCTTACACTTGGCATAATGGACAACAAGCGACGCGCGCGCTCTTGTTATTATACCTCTATGGTTCCACCTCTGTTTTTAGCCTGTGTGGCATCGGGCAACGTTTTCAGTCCAGTAAGCTGTGACATCCAGTGACATCCACTGACTTTAAGATCATATCTAGTCTGTGTCCATGCCGCGCGGCAGTCAAAGAGTATAGCAATATGCGGCAGTCACAATTTTATAATTTAATATTTTTTATTGAACAAAAACGTAAACAAATAATTCACGACATAGAATTTTCTAGTTTTAACTTAAATATCCATTATACCCGTATTCATTTACACTCACTAAACATCATATTCTTTACGATTTGTATCTATGGACAATATCAATGGACGTTACATAGATTTTGTCTAAGGTATTAGAGACAGGACATGTACACTACTTAAGTCATTTGGAGTTACATGACTACATGAGGTTTTGATTCGTACATAAATTATCAAGTTCACAATTATACATACATTTTTAAAGTTTTAGTTTATCATATAATTCATAACCGTAGACGAAAACACTTTATGAAATTATTTCTGATTAAATGGCATTAACTATAATAAAAAGATTATTTAAAATTAGTACTAATAGTTCGTATTTTATTTATTGTTCTTGTTAATATTTTATTCGGTTTTGGTTTTTACGGAGGTGCAAAATGCACCACTGCAGACTGCAGTCAGGCTGGCGCAACTCAAAGGAAAGAAAATGATGTATGAAACAGGTGGATTGGGTAATACCGGAATAACCCGACTAAGTCAAGGCGATTGCGAAACCCATTAAGTTATTAGACATCACCGATTCTCTAATTTGGCCGTATTATACATCAAAACCACAATAAACCTGTATGTATAAGTTACTCTATGCAATAAACCATCGGCGGCCATATTGATGTGTTGCAATATGGCGTCTTTCATTTCAACTGCTTTGTTTGTTTGTTGTTTATTTTCGGATTTTTCGGCAAGCAGAGTATTGATTTTTATAAAACTTGCCAAAATTTTAGTGTTTAAATACTCTTTCTTCGTAGTGTTATATTTGGTGTATCGTGTTTAGTGTTCTAGATGCCGAAAGTAAGCTGCGAAATATGTGGCCTAAGAACGAGTCGCATTGATAATAAAAAACGAATATTTTTGGCCCAATTCCCGCTGGATGAAGATAGGTTAGTACATATTATATCTTGCTGCTGTTCTAAAACCATGTCTAATATAGTTTATTGGGAGTTTAGTTCAAATTTTCGAATAAAATTGTGTTGCATATGTGTTGCATGTAAAATGTAAACAATAGTGCCAAAGAGTATATAATCACTACGTTTTAAGAGACGGGACTCCCATACAATGAAAATGAAATCCACTGTTCTATGACAAAGATGGACTGCTCCAATACCAACCTAACCAAAATTAACAAGTACGATGCTGCCAACATAACGAACATAAAAATAAGGATGTGCTATTGTTACGATAAATAAGATCGATAGTATAATTGACTCTATAGTCTATGGTTTTATGAAAATCCCAAAAAAAGGCCTTACATAATTTTAAATATTATTTATTGACAAATAAAAAAACAAATAATTACAATCATCGCTTTATTACTGTCATACAGTTTACGGTTATCGCCGACTGACGGAGTAGCAGAGAAGCAGTGAACGAAAAAAACAATGGTTAGCTGGGTGCCATTTTGGTATATGATTTGTTCCGCCTGGTATCAGTAGTACGGTTGTACACCTCACCCGGACTGTTGAGCCCCCTTTTGTATCAGTAGTTCGGCGCTGGTGAAAAACTTTTGTTTTCTAAAGTACTGATGTATGTACACACATGACGATTGTTTTACATTTCGAAGTAAGATAAGAGGAATAAATATGTATATTAATAATAACTTTAAAAATATAAAAAAGATATATCAAATTGTAAATCAAATGCTAGGAAGAGTTACACTGTCAATCGATATGGCCATACTTAGAGCATTTGATGCACAAGGAATCTCTACAAAATACATTGATAACAAGTGGCTAATTAAATAAAGAGGTTGAATAATGGACACTTATTGAAGTTCCTTGATATTATTATAAGAGCCTTATGTGTACATACAGTACCTTAGAAAACAAAGCACCAGCGCCGAACTACTGATACAAGAGGAGGCTCAACAGTTCGAGTGACGTGAACAACCGGATTACTGATACCAGGAGATTAGTTCGTCGTTCAATTGACAACGCAGGGCTGTCATGGTGGCAGACGCGGTCCTTAATGTTTTTTTATGGTACATCATCCTAACACGAACAAATCATATAGAAATTTTGGCACCCAGCTCCCTAGCCACAAGAGTAACTTCACATAAAATCTTTGAGGACTGCAGGATCTATTTATTTTTTAAGTTAATTACGGCAGTATCCAAGGTCGACGTTGAAGGTTCTGTAACACACATAAAAATTGGATTATGTCATGTATAACGTAATAATAATTTCATAAAGTAATTCAATGGATTGGAACGATACATGGAACAGCATTTCATTTGTTGTTTGTACAGGATTTTTAGCAATATGGAGAGGGAGTTCACTGAAAACTTCATCGTTCAATGGATTGGCAGAGATTCCGATACATGGAACAGCATTTCATTTGTTGTATGTACAGCTGTTTTTTTTTTCTTTTCAGTCTTGCCTGCACCTAGAAAGTAAATGAATATTGAATGTTATTTTTAGTTAAATATATAAATAAAAAAATAAAGGCAAAATAAAACTAAAACAAACCAAATGGTACATTGGGGTGTATGCATGAGTTCATCTCTTACAGCATTTTTAGCAATATGGAGAGGGAGTTCACTGAAAACTTCATCGTTCAATGGATTGGCAGAGATTCCGATACATGGAACAGCATTTCATTTGTTGTTTTTTTCTTTTCAAAGTCTTGCCTGCACCTAGAAAGTAAATGAATAATAAATGTTATTTTTTAGTTAAATATACATATAAATAAAAAAGAAAGGCAAAATAAAACTAAAACAAACCAATTTGTACATTGGGGTGTATGCATGTGTTCATTTCTTATCATTCAGTGCAATAAAATCAAAAAGAAATTTTTGCCGATTGTCGATAAAAAATGGCACTGCACTATTGTTTACATTTTACATGCAACACATATGCAACACAATTTTATTCGAAAATTTGAACTACCAATAAACTATATTATACATGGTTTTAGAACAGCAGCAAGATATAATATGTACTAACCTATCTTCATCCAGCGGGAATTGGGGCCAAAAATATTCGTTTTTTATTATCAATGCGACTCGTTCTTAGGCCACATATTTCGCAGCTTACTTTCGGCATCTAGAACACTAAACACGATACACCAAATATAACACTACGAAGAAAGAGTATTTAAACACTAAAATTTTGGCAAGTTTTATAAAAATCAATACTCTGCTTGCCGAAAAATCCGAAAATAAACAACAAACAAACAAAGCAGTTGAAATGAAAGACGCCATATTGCAACACATCAATATGGCCGCCGATGGTTTATTGCATAGAGTAACTTATACATACAGGTTTATTGTGGTTTTGATGTATAATACGGCCAAATTAGAGAATCGGTGATGTCTAATAACTTAATGGGTTTCGCAATCGCCTTGACTTAGTCGGGTTATTCCGGCATTACCCAATCCACCTGTTTCATACATCATTTTCTTTCCTTTGAGTTGCGCCAGCCTGAATAGTGCAGTGCTATTTTTTATCGACAATCGGCAAAAATTTCTTTTTGATTTTATTGCACTGAATGATAAGAAATGAACACATGCATACACCCCAATGTACCAATTGGTTTGTTTTAGTTTTATTTTGCCTTTCTTTTTTATTTATATGTATATTTAACTAAAAAATAACATTTATTATTCATTTACTTTCTAGGTGCAGGCAAGACTTTGAAAAGAAAAAAACAACAAATGAAATGCTGTTCCATGTATCGGAATCTCTGCCAATCCATTGAACGATGAAGTTTTCAGTGAACTCCCTCTCCATATTGCTAATAATGCTGTAAGAGATGAACTCATGCATACACCCCAATGTACCATTTGGTTTGTTTTAGTTTTATTTTGCCTTTATTTTTTTATTTATATATTTAACTAAAAATAACATTCAATATTCATTTACTTTCTAGGTGCAGGCAAGACTGAAAAGAAAAAAAAACAGCTGTACATACAACAAATGAAGCTGTTCCATGTATCGGAATCTCTGCCAATCCATTGAACGATGAAGTTTTCAGTGAACTCCCTCTCCATATTGCTAAAAATCCTATACAAACAACAAATGAAATGCTGTTCCATGTATCGTTCCAATCCATTGAATTACTTTATGAAATTATTATTACGTTATACATGACATAATCCAATTTTTATGTGTGTTACAGAACCTTCAACGTCGACCTTGGATACTGCCGTAATTAACTTAAAAAATAAATAGATCCTGCAGTCCTCAAAGATTTTATGTGAAGTTACTCTTGTGGCTAGGGAGCTGGGTGCCAAAATTTCTATATGATTTGTTCGTGTTAGGATGATGTACCATAAAAAAACATTAAGGACCGCGTCTGCCACCATGACAGCCCTGCGTTGTCAATTGAACGACGAACTAATCTCCTGGTATCAGTAATCCGGTTGTTCACGTCACTCGAACTGTTGAGCCTCCTCTTGTATCAGTAGTTCGGCGCTGGTGCTTTGTTTTCTAAGGTACTGTATGTACACATAAGGCTCTTATAATAATATCAAGGAACTTCAATAAGTGTCCATTATTCAACCTCTTTATTTAATTAGCCACTTGTTATCAATGTATTTTGTAGAGATTCCTTGTGCATCAAATGCTCTAAGTATGGCCATATCGATTGACAGTGTAACTCTTCCTAGCATTTGATTTATCTTTTTTATATTTTTAAAGTTATTATTAATATACATATTTATTCCTCTTATCTTACTTCGAAATGTAAAACAATCGTCATGTGTGTACATACATCAGTACTTTAGAAAACAAAAGTTTTTCACCAGCGCCGAACTACTGATACAAAAGGGGGCTCAACAGTCCGGGTGAGGTGTACAACCGTACTACTGATACCAGGCGGAACAAATCATATACCAAAATGGCACCCAGCTAACCATTGTTTTTTTCGTTCACTGCTTCTCTGCTACTCCGTCAGTCGGCGATAACCGTAAACTGTATGATAGTAATAAAGCGATGATTGTAATTATTTGTTTTTTTATTTGTCAATAAATAATATTTAAAATTATGTAAGGCCTTTTTTTGGGATTTTCATAAAACCATAGACTATAGAGTCAATTATACTATCGACCTTATTTATCGTAACAATAGCACATCCTTATTTTTATGTTCGTTATGTTGGCAGCATCGTACTTGTTAATTTTGGTTAGGTTGGTATTGGAGCAGTCCATCTTTGTCATAGAACAGTGGATTTCATTTTCAATGTATGGGAGTCCCGTCTCTTAAAACGTAGTGATTATATACTCTTTGACTGCAGTGTTGCCGTGGTAAATGATTGTACTTTATTATTTTAAACTTTGTAAAATTTGTTTTAGTGTCAAATAACAAGTAAAAAGACAAGAAATTCATCACATTAAACAATACAAAAAAGTTCCAAATGAGTTACTCACTGAGTCAACTCTCTTTGATATGCCTATTATATTGTACAAATCCCATCTCTAAAAGAGATCAGTGACCCTGGCGACGCCATATTTGTTTATCTTTTTTATTCAATCAATCAATCAAATAAAAATAGTTAGATCAGGCTGGCGCAACTCAAAGGAAAGAAAATGATGTATGAAACAGGTGGATTGGGTAATGCCGGAATAACCCGACTAATTCAAGGCGATTGCGAAACCCATTAAGTTATTAGACATCACCGATTCTCTAATTTGGCCGTATTATACATCAAAACCACAATAAACCTGTATGTATAAGTTACTCTATGCATTAAAAGATCGGCGGCCATATTGATGTGTTGCAATATGGCGTCTTTCATTTCAACTGCTTTGTTTGTTTGTTGTTTATTTTCGGATTTTTCGGCAAGCAGAGTATTGATTTTTATAAAACTTGCCAAAATTTTAGTGTTTAAATACTCTTTCTTCGTAGTGTTATATTTGGTGTATCGTGTTTAGTGTTCTAGATGCCGAAAGTAAGCTGCGAAATATGTGGCCTAAGAACGAGTCGCATTGATAATAAAAAACGAATATTTTTGGCCCAATTCCCGCTGGATGAAGATAGGTTAGTACATATTATATCTTGCTGCTGTTCTAAAACCATGTATAATATAGTTTATTGGGAGTTTAGTTCAAATTTTCGAATAAAATTGTGTTGCATATGTGTTGCATGTAAAATGTAAACAATAGTGCAGTGCCATTTTTTATCGACAATCGGCAAAAATTTCTTTTTGATTTTATTGCACTGAATGATAAGAAATGAACACATGCATACACCCCAATGTACCAATTGGTTTGTTTTAGTTTTATTTTGCCTTTCTTTTTTATTTATATGTATATTTAACTAAAAAATAACATTTATTATTCATTTACTTTCTAGGTGCAGGCAAGACTTTCAAAAGAAAAAAACAACAAATGAAATGCTGTTCCATGTATCGGAATCTCTGCCAATCCATTGAACGATGAAGTTTTCAGTGAACTCCCTCTCCATATTGCTAAAAATCCTGTACAAACAACAAATGAAATGCTGTTCCATGTATCGTTCCAATCCATTGAATTACTTTATGAAATTATTATTACGTTATACATGACATAATCCAATTTTTATGTGTGTTACAGAACCTTCAACGTCGACCTTGGATACTGCCGTAATTAACTTAAAAAATAAATAGATCCTGCAGTCCTCAAAGATTTTATGTGAAGTTACTCTTGTGGCTAGGGAGCTGGGTGCCAAAATTTCTATATGATTTGTTCGTGTTAGGATGATGTACCATAAAAAAACATTAAGGACCGCGTCTGCCACCATGACAGCCCTGCGTTGTCAATTGAACGACGAACTAATCTCCTGGTATCAGTAATCCGGTTGTTCACGTCACTCGAACTGTTGAGCCTCCTCTTGTATCAGTAGTTCGGCGCTGGTGCTTTGTTTTCTAAGGTACTGTATGTACACATAAGGCTCTTATAATAATATCAAGGAACTTCAATAAGTGTCCATTATTCAACCTCTTTATTTAATTAGCCACTTGTTATCAATGTATTTTGTAGAGATTCCTTGTGCATCAAATGCTCTAAGTATGGCCATATCGATTGACAGTGTAACTCTTCCTAGCATTTGATTTACAATTTGATATATCTTTTTTATATTTTTAAAGTTATTATTAATATACATATTTATTCCTCTTATCTTACTTCGAAATGTAAAACAATCGTCATGTGTGTACATACATCAGTACTTTAGAAAACAAAAGTTTTTCACCAGCGCCGAACTACTGATACAAAAGGGGGCTCAACAGTCCGGGTGAGGTGTACAACCGTACTACTGATACCAGGCGGAACAAATCATATACCAAAATGGCACCCAGCTAACCATTGTTTTTTTCGTTCACTGCTTCTCTGCTACTCCGTCAGTCGGCGATAACCGTAAACTGTATGATAGTAATAAAGCGATGATTGTAATTATTTGTTTTTTTATTTGTCAATAAATAATATTTAAAATTATGTAAGGCCTTTTTTTGGGATTTTCATAAAACCATAGACTAGAGTCAATTATACTATCGACCTTATTTATCGTAACAATAGCACATCCTTATTTTTATGTTCGTTATGTTGGCAGCATCGTATCTGTTAATTTTGGTTAGGTTGGTATTGGAGCAGTCCATCTTTGTCATAGAACAGTGGATTTCATTTTCATTGTATGGGAGTCCCGTCTCTTAAAACGTAGTGATTATATACTCTTTGAGTTAGATATACATAGGTATAGATAGGGCCTGCTGTCACATGCAGATACGTAAAAGCCAAAGAGTATTATAATATATAGGGGAAGTAAAGGCTCATTGTTAGAGGTTTGAATTTTAAGAGCAGGCCCCACGAAAAAAATTCCTACGCTCGCTCCGCCCTACGTCCCGCCACCCGAGAGTTACAAGTTGCTCGGCGGCTCTCTAGAATTTTTTTAATATATCGCAAGATACAGCGCTTACGTAAGGTTGAATATTGCGTACATTATTTGAAGCATGATTTGGTATGCACTAGCTCGGAACTAAACAACGTAAGTCTCAAAATTGTTTTCGTTAATTATAGGAGTAAAAATAAACCTAAGTTTATTTTATTTTGAAAATCACTGGTAAACAATGTTTCCTTGCTACGAGCAGTTTTTTGGCGATATAACTCAAGCCGTTTAGTAGAAAAATGTAATATTCTCCGGAAAAGGCGCCGATTTCGATCAAAAAATGTATCGAATGAAAATCACCTAATTATGTTTCTGACTTGATAATCTACAGATAAAGGTCTCAAAATATATATATGTAAATTCCACATTGATCAGATATGTGGTTGACTCAGCACATTTATTTAAAGTTCCCTTAGTTTCACAGGGCCTGGACTTAAATATTAGTTTCTTAATTTTGTTAGAAATTAATTAACCAGTATTTAAAATTCAAACCTCTAACCATATTTGGCAGCGCTCCACCATCCACTCTAAATCTCATCGTGAATGTAAAAAACCACGTGAATTTTGTATGATAAGAATTTAGTTAGATGCAGTGATATGTTAAACGCATATCACTGGTTAGATGTCATGGAGTTGAGCGCTACCAAATGGAGTGCCCGTGAATGGTGGCCTTACGCGTTAGGTAAGGGTTGTCACAAAATAAATGTGATTATTTAATCATTTATTTACAAGTGCCTATCTGTCTAATATACCTAAGTACATTTACAAGTTTCGCACTGCCTGATATTTACGTGACACTTAAAACACTTGATATTTTAAGTTTTCTCTAGCTTCTCTAGCTCAAACTAAATCAAATTTAATATGTTTTTATGTACAAAGGTACATCATCACCATCTCAGCCGCAGGATATAGGCCTTTCACATATTTTCTAATATAGGCAGTCAACCAAGATCCATCGACCTGCGATCCTCATCAGGTCGTCTTTCCACCTTATGGGTGGACGTCACACGCTGCGTTTGCTGTTCTGCGACTTCCACTCGAAAACCTTCTGTACTATGTGTCCTGCCTACTGCCACTTCAACTTACTAATCCGACGGCTTATGTCGGTAATTTTCGTACACCAACGAATCTTCTCATTCCTAATTTGATCGAAGAGTAACCCCGAGCATAGCCCTTTCGGCTCAGCTCTCGGTAGTACCTATTGGTATCACTGGCAACACTCACTGGTCGAGACACAGGAATCTCGAATTTTATATTTATAGTAAAAAAAAGTACTGTTGTGTTACGGTGAGGAAGTAAGCGATGCCAGAGCCCATTGCCTTCCCTTCCAAATTTCTTATCCTTAATCTTACTCTTACTGTGGTCGGCAGCGGACTTGCAGCATTTGTGGCATTGCTTGTGTTATAGGCGACGGTAGCCACATACCATCAAGTGAACCATCAGCCTGCCTGTCGACCTTAACATTTAGAAAAATCTTTATATCTGAAGGAAAAAAACAGTGTTTATCCAATTCAATCTTTATTCCATAAAAAAATATCAACAAACACTAAACATTAAATAACAAAATCAGCAAACATTTTCACCATAAAAATACCTTTTAGATACGAACGAAGTTTTATTAAAGATAAATTATACACGACTAATAACTCGAAAACGCCAACATATCAAACAAGAAACACTGTTTAAACCCGGGGTTAAAGTTAATCCACATTATTCATAGCTCCCTATTTAAATACATGGATATGGATATTGAAACTTTTTATTAATTCTGTTTGTAATAAAGTTATAAATGAAAAGTAAAATTTATAATAAAACATATTATACCTACACCAAATTTCACATCAATCGAACCTGTGAAAGTTAGTGAAATCCCTTCAACTAGGAAATGGGCTGATGATTTTCAAACGCCTCAAGAGATCTTCATAAAAGAACCATTTAAACAAAAAAAATATCGGATCAAAACCGGTCCATCCTGTTGGGAGCTACGATGCCATAGTAGACAGACACACGGACACTTACTTCAAACTTATAACACCCTGATTTTGTGTTGGACGTTAAAAACAATTTTATTCGGAGTTTAAAGTACTCTATGGCGTTTCCGGTGAAAATGTGAACACAATTTGTACAACTTACCTTTAAAAAAACTTCTTGCGACGTTCATTTAATTTAAATATTTATTATAATAAAATTAATAACCAATGTCTTTTAAAGTCATCATTTTAAGAGACTACCATTAGAGATTGAATTTTATCTAGGTACATTATAAGTGAAATACCAAATTTAAGTACTGAAGAGTCGAGTTAAGGAATTTATTGAAACCTTTAAGGCGCTTAGTGCTGTCATATGGGTGCTTTCTTAAGCCGTTTATGGCTTGTATTTTTGTATTGGAAATATTTACATGCTAAAAACTTTTTAAAAAAGGTTTATTTTCATTCAAAACATCGAGATATACGGTATGCACCCAAACGGCCAACGCCATTGAAGACTCCAAGCGTCTTAAGGGGACTATTTGCCCATTTAATTAAAGTATTAAACCCGAAAAAAGAGTTTACTTGTGCTAAATATGTTTATAAAATAAAATAAACAATATCACAAGAAATTAATATTCGTTTCATTAATATCCAATATACGATAGTATAAATGCAAATAATTGTGGCCACTGAAAAATCACAAAAAAATTCACAAGGCACCATGACATGTACAGTCGGTGTACGAAAAGCTTGGTCAGTTTTCAAATTCATTCCTTTATCCAGTCGTAGACTCTTAGTACCTTTTGAAAGTAAAGCATTAAGCAGACACCTGATAGACGTTTTAAATGAAATTTTGGCATGACTGATAATTGCTTGCTTGGTGCAAGCAAATGTCGACTTTAAGGTGACGAACCTTTTCTTACCTCGACTGTACAGTTGAAATTCGTTCTAAAATGATAATATTCGGTTCAAGCTCCACTAGCTGGTCTGACGAGTAAGAAAAAAAAATAGTGCGTTAAAGTCCAGCAGTGGGCGTCTGTCGGCTGTTAATGATGTTAAACGATAAACTTTGCCACGATGGAAATACAAATATTTAGATTAATCTACAACGATCAGGCTTCTTAAAAAAAAAAAACATGCGCGTACGCGTGGCAGTAGTGAAAATTCTTTGGCGATCAAATAAGCGGTAGATGTTACAAGAGGCGTCACTTGATCGTTACATTCAAGCGTCAGACAATATTCGACTGAAATTTTTTCAAAAAGTCTTTTTGTCAAAAGTCAATCGACTCTTTTTGTCTATTATTGTTCTTTCTCCAAAAGGACAATAATGGAAATTTCTGGAAATTTCAAAGCGTGACCAACCTATGAAGTCATAACTATGTATGTAGAAGACGACCGCCATTTTGTTTTATTCATACCCTCAAATCCATTATGAATCCGAATATTTTTAACATTTTATAATATATATATAATAAAAATATATATATTATAAAATACATATATTATATATAATACATATATTTTTATTATATAATACATATATAATAAAAATGTGTATTTCCTCGCCAGTTAGAGAAAAACACTACAGAAGTCTCGACCGAACATTTTTTTTATATTATACAGGTTGCATTTTCAAATGGTACCTTGTCAATTTAAAAAAAAAAAATTATTTCACCAACACAAAACACAAAAAAATAACCTTTAAAAAAATCACACACACTTTCAACTTAAAACTAAATTGAAATACCAGCTTAACTATTTTTTTTTTTCACTATTACTTAAATGCAGTAAAAAGGAAGACAAATCAATATCTTTTTAAAAATACATATATACAAATATAATATACTTATTCGATCATGATTATTAGCTTATATACATAAACATCTAAATTTGAACGATTAAAATATTGTATATAATCTGATTATTATTTTTTTACAACATTTTCATACGTGTTTAAACAATGTTAGATTTTGGATACCCGAAAAATAAATCTAAAAATTTATCTACAAATTTTGACTAGTGTCCATAGATTATCATCTATTTTTAATTATAGTTGAAACGACTAGCATTGTAAAACTACCCATCAAATACAACATCGCCGGTATAGACGCGAGAAGTTTATATCTTTCCTCTGAAAAAGAACAAAAAAAAAAAACATATTACAACAACAGATCTTAAAGAATATTAAGCGGAAATGAGATGTTTTTCGAATAAGAATTTATTGATTAAAATACTTAGACCGAATAAGAACTGTAGACAGAATTTTGCGGACGACATAGTGAGGCCGGTTTTATAAAGATGTGTAACTTAATTTTTTTTTAAGTTTCATATTTTTTGAACACTAGTTTTTAAACCTTTTCACTACGCAATAAGACATTTTCATTAGTAAATATTTTAACAAGGCTAGGCGTCGTTTTACCGGCTTCACTGTCCCGTCCACAGGGCTCTATCTTTAGTTCTTATTTCATCTGAGTTAATTTTTTTATAAAAACGTATGTTAATATCGCACATTAGGTTACACTATTTGGTAGAAACTGACGAAAGTGTCATTATTGGTCTTCCACATTCCTCATTCATGACAAAAGCGAAGTAAATTTTCATAAATTTCGATTTATGACGAAAGTGGAATCTGACGATTGTGTAATAAATCGACCCTTGTGGGTGGACGTCACCTCGAGAACCTTCCAACCCCAGCAAGTTCTGCCCACAAACACTTCAACCTACTTATCCGCTGGCTTATGTCGGCAACTTTCGTTCGTCTACGGATCTCCTCATTCTATTTGTATTTATGTTTTAATAGTAAATCATTTGAACAAACTTTTAAATTGTCTCAATAATAACAGGCTATAACAACGTTTTATTATCAAGGTGAGATGTCAGATGTTACACATCACATGCGGTACTACATTCTTTCGAGGTGCCAAGATATTTCCGACGAGTTATAAATAAATATTATTTTAGTACGATTTATTTACGATACAATATTCTAATAGGGACATGCGAATGCAAAACAACATGCAAATGCAATTGGAATAATAAAATTAAAGACTTTCAAAGGAAAAAAATAATACTTTTATTTAAAAACTCAGATTAATTTGATATACTTAACAATTAAAGTTAGTGAAGTACATTTTATTTTAAACAGTTCTAATATACTTTCGGATACATCGCTTTCTATTATAAATACAATTCAAAAATAACGATCTCCTACTAGGTATAATATAAACAATGACTAACACGAGAATAAGTAACAGACGCCACATATAATATAAAATATAATGGTGAACGCGACGGTATTTTAAGACTAACACATCTTACAAAACATTACCTGGTCCAATTTTACATGCGTTAACTAATTACACTACACAATGGTCCATTGTAATTTTAAACCGGTTATTCATAACTAGTGACCCGCTCCCGGCTTCGTCCTGAACCCATTTCCGACGAGTTAAATTTACGTATACCATAAAAATCATATAATACCGAATAGAATCAGTCTTTAAAGTTGAGTAAATAGGAGTCCAATTCTCATGCGTTTTATGAATAACTAATTAACTAACTTTATTCTTTAAAAAATATATCCCGAAGCCGTTTATTGAGTTATTACATTTATTCAGTACAAGTCAGCTGAATTTAAAAGCTGAATAAAAGTTATAATACACTCTTATTCAGCCTTGAAAATTCGCATTACTAAAACAATTTCCTTTCTACCCCATTTTTAGGTGTTGCCATTTTATTATAAACAGCTTTAAATAGAGCCGGTATTATTAAAACATTAGTCGAAAAAGCTCAACTCGTAGCTATGTTCTAGATCCCTAACTACCTTATTCAGCCTTGCAAATTCACATTACTAAAAAATTCCCTTTCTACCCCCACAATTAGATTTTGGGCGTTGCCAGTTTATTATAAAAAGCTTTAAATAGAGCCGGTATTTTGTTTATTTTCTTTTCTAACACCGCATCGGACACCACATTAGCGTCCGAGTCGAAGGAGCTCAACTCGTAACTTTGCTCCGAATCCCTAACAGGCTCCACCAAAATTGGATTATCATCGGTATCAAATATTATCTCTGGATCGTTCTCTATGGCCTCCTCTATCGACTCCCAATCTAGATTTTTTAATTTTGCTCTTGGGCAACACTCGCACATGCCATAGTCGCACTCTTTTTTACTCATAAAATACTCAGCATCGTCTAATATTGTCCGCTCGCTTTGTTTAACTGGCGCCGCTATAGAAAACTTTCTAGGCTGATATTGATTCAATTCGTCAAAATCCTCCTCGGGAATGACGGAATCTATCAGTTCCGAGTTCGCTTTGAGCACGTTAAAATCGAAATTGGACTCTCTACGTACGGCAAGCGACATCTTTCTGTCGTCCGACATGTGCGAGTGTTTGCCGCCGTCCTGATGGTCAGGTGACGGTAACATGCTACACTTTCTTTTGGCCTGACCTGTCATCACGATGGACTTCTTGGTGGTGGCCCAGCCGAGTGACTTTTGCACGGCCATCTTCCATTTCTTGTATCTCGCGTCTCGATCTGTAGTGGAAGATAAATAAATAAATATCTTCCCACATTCCACACAGCACTATCTAGTTCCACAGTAAGCAACTAATGCTTGTATTATGGATACCAAACAGTTGATATACTACATAGATTACTTTTTTTTTGTTGTAAATACATACATATTATAAATACAAAACATCCACGACTCAGGTGCAAAGGTAAAATGTTAACACATAAACATTTGCCCCTAGCGGGATTCGAACCCGCGAATGTTTGGTTAACAGCTAGGGTTACTAACCACTAGACCAAACATGACAATGTTGTTAATATTATATTTAACTTAATGGAAGTAAAATATAAAACAAAACGCTATTATAAATAAATCGCTGAAAACATTTTTTAAATCCATCAATAAATGACTGAGAAATAGATTATTTAAGTATTCTAGTGCGGAACGACTCGCCTGTGACGTCATTTGACCTACTCAAGATCACTTATTAGATCGTCGTCTAGGTCAAGTGACGTCACACTCCGTACCTAAAGAAATTGTTTTTGCAAACGCAACTTTAAAGTCCCATAACTTTTGCATTTGTAAAAATGATGAAGCATTTATAAAAAATTAAGTGAAATGAAACAAAAATGGGAAAGTATTATTAAAATCGGTCCACTAGTTTTTTAGATTATTCATTACAAACATACAAACAAATCTTCTTTCTTTATAATATTAGTATATTACATATTGTGACAAGGTGAGAAGTCTAAACAAGTGGACAGATGGTATGTAGGACTTACCGTCCAGGGTGGTTGTGGGCAAGAAGGTGTCCGTGTGGCACACCTGATGTCGCCACGCGTCCGCCGTCCACACTCCCACGCTGTGGCCGGCCACCATCGCGGCGCCCAGCGCGCACATGTCCCACGAGTGGGAACGCACTGGAAAAACTTTTTAGTTAGGGTGTGACTTTTAAAAAACATTGACCTGTAATATCGTATATACCACTGGACAGGCTGCTGTCTTATTTTATTTTTATGCCTATTTGAAAAACGCCATGGCGCTGTAGGCCATGGAACTAAAATTAGTGATTATACATATCTATACATATACATATATATGGAATAAAAATACGCATAAGTCAAAATTAGTTCTCGGGACAATCGAGGGCGGCATTTCAAAATGGTAAAAAAAAAATTTGCTGTCATTTGTATGGGACAGCCTGTCCAGTGGTATATATTACAGGTCAGTAATAAAAAGTAAGACTAAGGGTCTTTTTAAACGAGCCGACGACGCGCGTTGAACGCAATCAGTACGGTCAGCAAAAGCAAGGCAGTCTGCAAGTTATGATCTATGCACGCACAGATAATACGCGCTCTCTGTTTGATCGAGCCTTAAAGGTATAGATAGGCCTTAAGTTAAGGTACTCACAGACTGGTATACCGATGAGGTCCGCTTGCAGCTGCATGAGCAACTCGTTGGAAGACATTCTGCCGTCCACGTGGAGCTTCGACAAGGGCATTCCGCAGTCTTTGTTCATCGCTTCCAGTATGTCCCTAATTAAATATATGCACATATATTTTTGAAATAAAAGCTTGTATTTGAGCGTTGGGCCCTTTTAGTACGGGAAATAAAAACACTATTCTCGGGCGTAACCCTCAGTGACGCTTAATTGTATGAAATAAGCGCCATCTACCCGAATTAGTACGTACTTCTTGGTTCATATTAAGCTTAACCATCAATAGTTTTACGACTGACAGTTTTTAATAAAAGTTTTCAAAAAGGAAACTTTCAAATTTTTGAAATTAGGTCTAAAGTGAATAAGAGAAGATTGCTAAATTAACGCCTTATGAATTTGAAATTTTTAATATGGGGTTATTAAACTTCTGCTAATTTAAATTCGCATCAGATTTCCTACAGTTTTATTCTGTGGCCAATAGTTTTGAATTTATCCAAGAATAAAAAAAAAATACAATTGTATGCTGTACCTGGTTTGGAAGCACACCGCCTCCAAGGCTGCCCTTATTATGTGATTTTTTGTAGTAAAAGCTGTCAGACCGCAGATTATTCTGAAACAGAGAATTAAATATCATTATTTTTATGATGAAGCGTGCTTGCACCGTCGCTTGTGGCTACCGTCGCCTATACATATGTACATACAAGCAACACTGTAGGTTATGCAAAAACGTTGATAACCTTGAAAAGATGCAATCAACTCTTATTAGGGTATAATTATATGCGAATTCGAATTTATTGGGATGACGACAACCAGCAACCTACAATTAAAATTATAAACTAATTAGAAGAGAGAAAACTCAAACTCCCATTGGGACAAAATTAAATATTGTCATCCTCTAAAGGCAATTGTTTTTCGAATAGGTGTGATGAAACATATTATAATATATCCTTACCCTCTCGCATCTTTCCTCCAATATGGCGCGTACAGTCCATTAAAAGCCGGTACAAAGTAGACGTCTCCGGTGGAAAACACTTGTCCGGCTATATGCTCTGTGTCTTGGGCCACGTCCTTTATTAGTTTCAAATTGTCTCGGAGGAACTTCATGGCACCCCCCGCCACAGCTATTGAACCTGTTCACACGAGGGTCATACGATTTATAAAGTGCTTAAAGATGTATCAAAACTGGTTTAGGCTAGATAACTAATTAAGGCAAAGAGGTAAAACAAAAAGGTACCTTCAAGGGCATATACGGCCGGCGTATTAGGCCCCAGCCTATAGGCCACCGTGGTGATAAGGCCATGAGTGGACTGCACCCTTCGCGTGCCGGTGTTGTAGAGGAGAAAGCAACCGCTTCTGTATGTGTTCTTCGCTTGGCCGGCCTGAAGGCAATTGTGACCAACCAATGCTGCCTGTTGGTTGCCTAATATCTAAAAATCGCACAAAACTTATCATCAGATTTTATTGTGACCCACCAAGACTGTAATTTTGACCAACCAACGTAAAGAATCTCATACAAAACTCATCATTAGATTTTAGTGTGACCCACCAGGGCTTGAATTTGAAAAAAAAAAGTCAAGACTCACTCCAGATATCCTTATGCCGTTTAGAATAGAGTCGATTTTGACAGTTTCATACACTTCTGAGCTGCTCCGGATTTGTGGCAGAGAATCGCGATGAATGCCAAACAATCTTAAAAAAAATAGCATTTTATTATGTTAAAGTCAACAGACGGTCCACTTGATGGTAGGTGGCCACCGTCACTTATAAGACAAGCTACGCCATAGGTGCTGCAAGTGAGCTGGCGACCGTAGAAGATGGGGTAATAAAACAGCACATTATTATGCTGTTATTTCACGGTGGTATTGTGTTAGGGGGTGGTTACTGCCGCCAGACGGGCTGCCCAAATGACTGCGAAACGCAGTGTGCCCTGCCATTGTTAAGTAGATTTGTCAATTTGGATAAAATCAATGTCAAATTGGACCTTACCTACAAAGCATAGGGTCCCAATTCAATGTTTCCAAATTCATTAGTAGCGTGCGAGAGGCGTTCGAGACGTCCGTTATGTGAAGACCACCTTGAGAGCCGCCTGTTAGATTCTGGAAGGTTTATTACAGGCTTTAATTAAAATTATAAACTAACCCTCGACTTTCTATTGAGTCCAAACACGCTATATCTGCTGTAAGTTGCTGAGGAGTTGGATATTTCGCAGACTACTTGATGCTGCAGCATCAGGTCAAGGCTACCACGTCATGAAAATGCCAGCGAAGTAACAGTATATACCAAAGTGTTCACCACCACCAATATACCAGTCGGTCCCAATTTACTGTTGGGACCGACTGTTATACTGGTATATGATGGAACAAAATCGGTTCATCCGTTTGGGAGCTACAATTTCACAGGCATACACACATGAACACACACACAGATACACACATGCTTCACTTAAAAAATATCACAAGAAGCACTCACCCAAACAATCCACGAATCAACAGTACCGAACAAAAGTCTCTTGTCTCGACTGGCCCTTCTCACAGCCTTCACGTTGTCCTTGAGCCATCTCATCTTCAGAGCGCTGAAATACGGACTTATGGGCAGACCGGATATACTCTTCAAGTAATTCTTATTTCTATCCGGCACTTTCGCCAAGATCGCGTCCACTACTGAATCTGTGCGGTTGTCGTTCCATGCTGAAATTCATTAAAGTAAGTAACATTATAAGTAAATAAATAATGCAGTGTGAAAAACACTTTAAATCAACCCCATAAAATACAAAACAGCTTCTAACCTATGGCTGGATGTAGTGGTTCCCCCGTGAACTTATCCCATGCTATCGTTGTCTCCCTCTGATTCGTGATGCCGAGTGTAACAATATCTTCCTTGGAGTAACCTGGGATAAAAAGAAAAATATATATTGAAATCGGTAATCGTTCAAAACTATTTGGATATGATCGCATAAAAAAAATAGGAATCTAGGCAAGTTGTGCCTTCATACAAGACAATATCTATTAAGAGCTCACTTGCCAACAGGAGCTGCTTACCGATACCAAACTCTGTTATTCCAATATTACAGTAGTTAAATTCCCTACTGTTCCTAAGCGGGTACGGCGATAGGCAATATTTACACTTTAAAAAATAAAGAACCTGTTTAACACAACATAGCATATGTAAATCGATCAACATTTTCATCAAAAAATCGAGATAATATACTAATTGGAGTATGCGGCGCCTTAAATCGACAAGTCTTACCTAATTCCTTGAGCTGCTCGATAGCTTTTTGTGCGCATATTTCGATGTGGTGTATGATTTCCAAGGGATCTTGCTCACACCATCCTTCTTTGGGCTGAACCTCTGTCTTATCGAGTTGATGGGACACCAATTCTTCTGAACGCTCTGCTTCATATATCTGTAATTATAATACATGGAAATAATTTGAAGATATACATATATTCTAAAATAAAAGTAGCCAAAGTTAGTCCTTCCTGCCGTCAAAAACGGTCCAGCCGTTTCGGAAATTAGCCGTAAAAACAGATAGATGAAGGGTAAAAATTATCCTACAGTTTAATCCAGATAATCATTAATACATAAGTGAAAACCGCATTCAAATCCGTTAAGCCGTTTCTACGATTAGCGTGCACAGACAAAAGTTCTAAAACTATTTTGGAGCTCGGTGACATAAGTACGTGACCAAATTTTTTTTGGCAAATTATTAAATGTGTAGACACGGCTCGTTTACGATTTTTTTTTATATGTATAGATAAGGATTTTCATAAAATGACAAAAAGAGAAAACATATTCTCCGCCGTGACAGTGTTTAATCACTGCCGTGACCAGGATTCGAACCTGGGTTACTACGGCCACAACGTAGGGTCCTAACCACTAGACGATCACGGCTATCGGAGTTGACAACAACAAGAAGTAAATTTCCAGTCACTTTCATTTCAATGCTGTCTGATTTGTTCACGGTATTAAATTTCTTCAAGTTTAATTTTTTGCGACAGTAAACCGATGTTGTAATGAAAAAGAAAGGCATTAATATTTTCGACAAATCCGTTGCCAGCTCCGATAGCCGTGATCGTCTAGTGGTTAGGACCCTACGTTGTGGCCGTAGTAACCCAGGTTCGAATCCTGGTCACGGCAGTAAAAGTACACTGTCACGGGGAGAAATCTTTTTCTTTTTTTGTCATTTCATGTAAATTTTTATACATAGGTACATATTATAAATACTCTTGTCTGTCTGTATGTCCATCCGGTTACATATATTTTCACGGAAGGTTTTTCATGTAATGAAACACATTCTGTTTTAATACATTTTGTATGCAACTGGTTTTTATTCTGAGGCGATACGAAGTTCGCCGGGTCAGACAGTTATGTATAAAATGCTATTACTGTTATAATGATTATATTTCACTGATATGGCTGTTTGGAACTGATTCGATATTTGTTTATTGTAAACTTGTTTTGCAAATTTATGTTGAAAAGAGCAACTATGAGGTTAATTGCTAAATTAACCTCATAATTGCTGTAATGCTAAATTGACTTATTTTGTAAGACACTGAAATTTAGTATTGTGCAATAAAGAATATGTAAATATTTCACACCTATTACTAAGTCAAATGCAAATGGTGGCGCTTTTATTTGCCTCTCGCTCACAAAATATTGCTGTCTGTACACATTCGCACGTGTCGGTATGGTTAGTAAAAAAAAAATTGTGTGTGTCAGCTCCGACACACGACTGGACTTTACTCCTTACGAACGATTATAAAATTTAAATTTTCACAATTCGAACACGCCGAAAGAACAAAATTGTTCTTTTTTTTAAATAATATTGTGTAGATGGCGCAATATCTATGAAACTTAAGATATTCTAAAATATTTAAAAAAATAGAACGTAACGCATTGGTGCTCGCATTCCTTGTGACAATTTTGATTTTACTTCCATAAATTTTCATACCACGGGCTTATTATATATTATATGCAAATCGATTCTTAAGGAGTAAACTCCAAAAAACATTTATTTGGAGTCACAAGGTTTCTTTACTATGTCATGTACAATATTTAATAGTTAAATTTTTCTCTAAAATAACATGTATGGGCCAGTATTGCCCGCACATTTGTTTGGCCTGGCTGATTGCTAGACCTTAGTGGGCAGCGCCTTCGGCTAAAGAGGGCTCACTGGTCAGCCATTGCAATATAGGTCGAAGAGAAGTGGGTTGTATTTTCCCAACAAGTTGTACTAGTACAAAGGTCTTTAATAAATTAATAAATATTGTGAATTGTTAAATATTGAATAAATTATTATTAAATAATATTACTGATTCTCTCTCTAAAGTTAGTAATTTCGGCTGTGGCTATTCGGCTAAAAATAGATCTTTAAAGAGTTAGTAATATAAAACGACAACATGGAAATATAGTTAAAAATCTATACTTATAAAACCGTTTGTCCTGACTACAACGCACAGCGAAAAGTACTAAGTCTAGAAATAGACTTAAATTTGGAACATCGGTATACTTTATAACGTAAGCATCTGCTAAGAAAGGATTTTTGATAATTTCAAGTCCGTGTCGAGCCGGGGCCGAGCCGCTAGCAATACATAAGGTACATTTAATATTAAAAAATAAGTAAAAAAAAAACTAATTAATACATGCTAACAATACGCCTGCAAAGCGCCGTCATTTTCAATCCCTTTTTTTAATTGATAGAGTCCACTATTCCTTGTACTATTATTTATTCTGAAGTTATACTTACAACGAATCTAACTGTCTTGGTTCCGTCGTAAATGACGCCGACCAGCGACTTCTTGGCGCCATCCTTCACCGGCATCTCGACCCCTGCAACAAATTACAAACTGAAGTCTTATCACAGCGTTTTCAGGTCATTTGCTACAGCAAAAAAGTAGAGTGTACCGCCAAAAACCCTAATGAAATTTCAAAGTATAAAGAGTGCGACCACACTATAAAGAGCTCGCTTAGTGTTAAGAGCCAAGCAACTCGCTTAGTGACTAATTCTTGTGAACAGACTTAAAGAACTTGCAAAGTATAAGGCGGCAACCACACTATAAATCTAGCTAAGGACCGGTGCTACGGACTGTCAGCCTGCCTGTCGACCTTAAGGTAAAAAATAAAAAAAAATAGCGCTAAAGGAAATTAAGAGTTTTGCACTAAAGCCTTTAAAAACCGGCTTGTAGTAACTGTTGATACAGTTTTTCGACAACATGCGAAGGTTCAACATCCAACGTCGGTGTCAAGGACTTGAGCGTTGTTTGTTTGTCGCTTGTACAAACCGAGTGTTGAGGTAATTTATGTTTAAAAATCCTGTACAAAATAACAGGTGAGTACACATATAGGTGGTTTCGTTTAGAAATAGAGTATAGCACAGTCGCGTCCAAAAAAATCTATTGATGGTAAATACGGCGGCAAGAATGCGTAACAATCGAGTAGTAAATAAAAATCTTTTTTTTATGTACAATTATTAAAGAGGCAATATGTTTTGGGCAGGGTGCCTATTAAAATGTGTCTGGTAATATTTTTAATTATTATTGACTATGAGGGAACAAAATTATTTACTATACTCCATACGCTGTAGCATGGTGCAGGTGACAGTTGTCATTATGACCTTGAAATCTGTCAGTACTACGTGACTAGAGATGTGACGTTATGCAATTCATTTTTATCGATAACTATACTCGTAGCATAAATCTCGTTCTCTTTATTATTGTTATGAAAATTATTTTAAAAAGAAAATTATTTGAATACAAAATTTTGAATTAATTAAATAATTCAAACATTTTTGGTAAGCGGAAGTTTTTGTATAGTTTCAATTGCACTAAATATTACATTAATATTTCCTTACGATTTGAGTAACCTTACCCTATGTATGTTCTGTTGTTTTATTTATATAATTATACTTTTTAACAATAAAAAATGGAACTACGCACAATATAGGTTTTTTATTATAAAAAATATCGACTATCCATCGTAGCAGTACATCCCATCACTAAATACATCTTTGGCGTTACGTTATACGCATAACACTGCTTAATTTTTCTTTCAATTTGTTTGATTATATTTGTAGACTAGAACATTCTGGTTGGGTTTAATTTAATTTACTACTACAATTATTAATGATTTAATATATTACGAATGTGGTGCAGCTGAAATACTGAGTCATAATTGTAAATCGCGGCAACTTTCAAGAGTGAAACGAAACTAGTCGTAACTGTCATACGCACCATACTACAGCGTACGGAGTATAGGTAGTAAAATAAACTATACTTCACACCACAACCATATACGTAGATTTTGAAAAGTGGTAGGTGCCGTTGCTCACCTGGTCGAATCCTTTTGGTAGCCAGGTATAAGCCGGTAATATTTTGTTACATAAATAACCTTCTTATGTAGATGAATAAGTTATATTATCAAATTAAAGCTATTTTTTTCTGTACATGATAAACTACCTCTGCCTATGTAGAAGTGCCTGGAAATAGGGGTGCCAAGCTGTTAAAGATTACTTAGAGTAAAAAAGAGTTACCGCGCTACATCATTCGTTAGACAAGGATTTTTTTCTTTTTCAAAAGCTCAAATTTACTACTTCGAAACACCCGTTTTCAGTCGATAGAAGACAAAAAAAATTCGAAGCGAGCAGTAAAATTGATTTCAAAAAATCGTTTAAAACTTTTTTTTGATGATTAACTTATTCGTTGGCGAAGTGTATAGTTTCGGAAGGAGCATATTTTGAAGGCGATACAATAAATTAGGATAAATAATACATATTTTGTGTTTTATTGACCGATTCCCGGTACTTTCTTGACATAGTAATATATACTTTTTATACCAAAGTTCCAACGGTAACGAGAAAAAAGTCACAGCTAAGCGTAGCCGGGTTAAGCTAGTGTTAAAATAAATAAAGAAACAAGTGGCAGCTATGGGAGGTTTCAACAATACAATGCATTCAGGTAGAAAATAACTCAACCATTCTCCTTAATTTTAAAATGTTACAAGCTAGCGAACATCTGTAAATGAAGTCGATAAATACCAAAAACAATTGGTCACAATTTACATCAAAATCTCAAAATTAAATGCACATAGGAATTTAAGGCGAAGCCGCAAAACACAGCTAGTATGAAAGTGACTGTTTCATGTACATAAATTCATGTGTATCATAAAATCCAAGTTGTTCCAAGACTGAAAAACGTTTCTATAAGCAATAAAATGAAGTCCTCAGAACCTACCAACCTACGTGATCAATCTACTTGATGGGTTTCCCCCGGTTGAAGCAAATCAACGATTTCCCTTCATTTCTGTGTAAGTGATACGATTTTCCTTAACTGTTGACCAAGGTTTGCAATCTAGTCATGTAACCGCCACTTATCTATATTAATCATTTTTAAGAGTCCTCTGCGCTGGTATAGGGGAGAGAAACTATAGGTTGCTATCTTTTGTCTGCGACTTCGTCCGCTTTACCTCGTGCCCTTTTCTGTACTGCTCACAATGTTTATGTAAAGTTTCATGATGATCGGTCGAGTAGTTAAGGCGTGAAAGCATAACAAACAAACAACTCATGGCATATAATCAATTTAGATAGGTACTTATTATTTATTTGTCTTTTATTAAAACGTGGAGTTAGAATGCTAAATAACTTTTTTTACAGAATTTCGCACGAGATGTGCTGCTCTAACAAAAAATAAAATAATAACAAGAAACGCCCCTGGCCCTGGAAAAAAGTTAGGTTCCCGAGGAATCATCTAAAATTTTTTTTTTTAAAAATTGAGTCTTCACAGCGATAAAGAAGTCAGGAAATAATCTCGGGTGTTATAATTTTCATTTTTTTAACGCGGACGAAGTCGCAGGCACCAGCTAGTAAATAATAATTTTAGGTTTCGGTGTGTTTTGTAGTATTTTTGCGGTATAAGCAAAATAATAGCTTACTATACATATTATAAAAATATTGAAGTCGCTGTTCGCGTTTGTCTGTCTCTCCGCTAACTTCTTCTAAGCCATTACACAGCGGATTTTGATACGGTTTTCAAGAATGGAAAAAGCGATCAACGAGGAAGGTTTGTGTATATAATTTGCAGAAAAAATTGCATCCGCGCGAAGCCAGTGGTGGACCGCTTGTACTTGTAGACGACACGTTTGGTCTAGTGGCTAGTAACCCTAGCTGTTAACTAAACGGTCACGGGTTCGAATCCCGCTAGGGGCAAATGTTTATGTGTTAACATTTACCTTTGTACCTGAGTCATGGATGTTTGTATTTATAATATGTATTTACAAAAAAAAAGTAATCTATGTATTATATCAACTGTCTGGTATCCATAATACAAGCATTAAGTTGCTTAGTGTGGAACTAGATGGTGCTGTGTGGAATGTGTGGAGATATTTATTATTTATTTATTATTTTAATTATATAATAAATATATAGTGACCATCAGTTTGCACATGAGCAATTTGACTTCTAAAGCTACTTGTACAAAGGTCGCGTTCATTAACTGTACCTACTCATATCACGGATATATTGTACGATAAACATTTTATCACTGTTAACACAATTTAGCAAGTCGGTACCTATAAGTATAAAATTATTTCAATACACGCGAATACTTTAACAGAAAAAATATTGGGTTAGTCCAAGTAGTTCTATAGAACAGTTTGGACAAAAAATCCAAGTAGTTTGAGTATGACATATTGCACTCGAATAATTTTAATGGAGCATGTCCAAACTGTTCTACTGCTACTTGTATAATAGAACAAAATAAAAAAATCATGCAATAAGTTCTACTCTCCAATTCACTAGGTACTAACTAGAGCCCGCAACTTCGTCCGCGTTCAAAATAATAATAATAAAAAAAGCAATACAACGCCAGACATCTTTATTGTTATTACATTTTTGCCGGGCGTTAGTTTTTTTAATTTTAAATGATCCTTCGGGCACACTATTCTTTTTCTGGATGAAATGTAACCCTTATGCCCTTTTCTGTATCGTTGACAAAAAGTGTATGTTAAATTTCATTATGATCGGTTGAGTAGTTAAGGTGTGAAATGAAAATGTAACAGAGAGACAGACAGTTACTTTCACATTTAAACTAAGGTGTATTAAACTATGGGTCCCTGGGGAAGATCAGTGCTGGCCTATGCCAGAAAAATACTGAGTAGGGACCTTTTTGTAACTTGTAACTTTTTTATTTCTTACCGTTACTGTTATTTTTTTTTTCTTTGTAATCGCATGTTACTAAGTTGCAAATAAATGATTGATTGTTTGATATAAATATATTACCATCTGATGAACGCGCGGCGTGTCTTAAAACCCCAAAAGAAAATAAAACCCGAGATACGAGATATAAAAAACTTTTTAATGTGAATATAAAAACAATTAATACAATTTTGCAAGTAATGAAGCGTTAGCGTGTTATATCCTCTCTGTCCAGCGACATCTAGTAACGAGATGCGAAAACTTTCCAACACAACGAAGCGTTAGCGTGATATAACCTCTATTTTCCGCGACATCTAGTGACGAAGACGCGAAACGCTCCAACATTCCACCCACCAAGGACATATTGAAAATATCGTCCTTCAATAACCACCCACCGTGACATGCGATGGTTGAGAAAGAGATATAACAACTACAAAGAATAAAAAATAAACAAACAAAAATAAACTGACGTACATTAAATTGATTAATCAGAATCTACTGGCAAAGTACAGACCTTGGTGATTGGACGTTTTACAATAGAATTTTTATATTTTAAAGTAATGATCCTAACTATTCCATCATCTCCCGGGCGTGTCCATTACTCTTGCCATTGACCATTTTCCCGGTGGCATTCGATCATCCTTTACTAACACCAAGCTCCCCAATTTGATGGGTGTATCCTTCTTGTTTAACCATTTAGGTCTTTGTGTAGTCTCGTTTTGTAACTGGCCTGAAACAATCCACCCGAGGTGTGTATTCTGTGCTATCGGTGTTCCCCGGGGGCCCTTCTTCAACCCGTAAGTCAGAATCTGACTGTATATTTCTGCACCCAACAATAAATCAACCCTTGCAGGTTTGTGATAATTTGGATCAGCTAATTCTAAATTGTGAAGATGCGACCAGTTGCTAGTATTGATATGGTTTGTGGGTAAAAATCGAGTGAGAGATTTCAGCACAAATGCTTTCACAGGAACGAAGTAGTTCGCATTGTATCTCGATTTTGCATTGAATAAAACCATGTGTTTACATGTGAGCCTCTTTCCTATTTCTCCCAGGCCATTGATAGTGCAATTGATTGGTATTTTTCTCAGTCCAAGGAACTGTGCTGCAGACTCTGTAATAAATGAACCTTGGGACCCTTGATCTATCAATGCACGCAAAGAAGATGTAGCACCATTTTTTGAATTAACTTCAACCATTGCTGTAGGTAACAGCACATACTGGCTAAGCTCTTTGTCTGCGTAATGGCTAACTACATTGTTAGTGGCGGGTGTGTAGGCTACATTCGGTTGTGTATCTCGTATCTGTTTTTCTGTCAAATCCTGAGTTAAATTCTCTGGGTGTATAAGTGAGTGATGTCTTTTTCCACATCTTCGACATGATGTCTTCTGTCTACATTGTCGGACAGTGTGGTTTGGAACCAGACAGTTAAAGCATAATCTGTTCTTTTGGATAAAGTTTCTTTTATCAGTGAGTGATAATTGCACGAATTCTTTACATGTATAGATATAATGGCTTCCGTTGCATAGTCTACAGTGTGGTTCGACGTTAGTGTGAAAGGTACTGCGTTTAGTGGTCGTTCTTGGCATTGCCTTTGTTAACTCTAATACTTCCAGTGTCCTGAATCTTGACTCCAGAAAATCTTGAAGCTGTTTGTAAGTAGTTAAGTCACTCTGTTGATCTTCGGTACTAATGCTTTGCTCCCACAATTTCATTGAATCGGCATCTAATTTTGCCGCTGTTATGAATACCAAAATCAAATCCCAATCATTTGTGTTTATTTTTAAATTATTTAAACCATTGATACATTCGTTGGTAGTGTCGAGTAATGTTTTAATTGCATTTGAAGATTCAGATGCTATCATTTTCTGCGAAAATAGTTTTTTCAAAATTGCTGTGACTATAAACCTTCTATTATCATAACGCCTCTTTAGTGTCGACCAAGCCTCATCATAATTAGATTCAGTAATAGGTATATGTCGCAACAAACTTTCAGCTTCGCCGCTTAAACTAGATTTTAAATAATGTAGCTTCTGCACTTTCTTTAACGAATTATTTTCATGAATAAGAGATAAATATAAATCATGAAACGGAGCCCAATCATAATAATTTCCGCTAAAAATTGGAATGTTGATTCGCGGTAGCCTGATTTCATATTGGTTTAAAGTGGATTCTTGACTAGAAGTGCTCTGTGACACATTGGTACTCTTCTTATATATACTTAATGAATCCATCATTTCACATTTTGCTTCAATGTAACAGTCTTCAGCCTGTGTGTAAATATCTTCTTCCATATAAGTAGAATTTTTAATAGTTGCTAAATTAATGAGACACAAATGATTTTTACTAAAAGAATTCCATGTTTCATTTAATAAATCTATTTTAATTTGTATGTAATTTTCGTTCAATCTTTGTTTAGGTGTCTTTTTAAAGTTTCTGAGAGCCCTTTGAAGTTGATTAAATAGTTCAAGTTGTGCCTGCACTGGCTCAGACATGACGGTAGTTTTAAATTAATATAAATATTGCACAAATATTTTTAAATAAAGTTATTTAAAAGTCCTTTTTAGTTTAGTATTTGTTTTAGAATATGTAGGTAAGTTCAATATTTATATTTACACCAGTTGATTATTTTAATTTCCAAATAAATGTCAAATATAAGATTTATATGAGCAGTTGAAATTTATCAGTCTTTTTCACTGTTAATTTTCATGTCTTTACACGAAGTTAAGAATTTTAGAAGTCCAAAGCAAACACTAATAGTTCTTAACACAGAAATTTTACAAGTCTATTTTATTTTAACCGAATTTTTCAAAGTCCACTGTACTCACGGTTTACTGTACAAGTAAGTCCTTACACAATCCATAAAATGCCAATTTGCCACCAAACACTACTGTTCACTTAACTATTGTCCAATGTCCAATTGTCTATTCACTGCACTGTTTATTGTTAATTCACTTCACTTTTTTATTTATTTTGCCGTACACGCACACCCGAACTGTAATTGAATCGCAAGGATCCGGCTCGAAGGACCAATGATGAACGCGCGGCGTGTCTTAAAACCCCAAAAGAAAATAAAACCCGAGATACGAGATATAAAAAACTTTTTAATGTGAATATAAAAACAATTAATACAATTTTGCAAGTAATGAAGCGTTAGCGTGTTATATCCTCTCTGTCCAGCGACATCTAGTAACGAGATGCGAAAACTTTCCAACACAACGAAGCGTTAGCGTGATATAACCTCTATTTTCCGCGACATCTAGTGACGAAGACGCGAAACGCTCCAACACCATCCGTGTAACCTCATGAGCAATCAGCATTCCAGATAAACTCGAGGGAAGTCAACAACACTATTACTCTCACAATTAAATTATAACGCCTTCCCTAGTTTCGAAAGCTATTTACATGGATACGATATTTGTCCTTATCAAATTAAATACTTCGGTCACTTTAAGCATTTTATGTACATAATAATTGCCCTTTACACCACGCAATTTAAATTAATATCTCAGGAGTTATCGTAAATTGAAAATTATGCGCGAGAAAATATGTAAACGCGAGACGGGACTCGCTTGATGCAGTCACCTCCGCAGGCGCTCCACCACCACCCGCTGCCTTCTTATCTAACTGCAGACGACTTGCGACCAACTTGCGATAGGCGAAAACTTTTTATCAATTTGTGCAAATAGTGTTTTTGGTATCACGTAACTCATTCTTACGGACAATAACTAAAATGAAAGTGCATCATTTTTGTATGGCAGTACACGCGATCGCAAGTTGTCTGCTGTTAGTTAATAAGGCGGCCGCTGTCGTGCAAAATTGCATCCGTGCGAAGCCGGGAGCGGGTCGCTAGTCATGGTATAAAATACTTACTACATAGCATTACATCGAATGTGCATGTATGATTGCAATTTATGTGCAAACTTTGTATTTCATAAATAAAGATATTTTTTAATGTTTATTTAACATTCGATCGCTTTGTATTCGAGAAAAAAAAAACACACACACAATGTCACAAGGACACACGTAACAATATGTGTACACAATATATTATATTATTATTAAGTAGGTAGTTGGAAAATGTATGTGTCTTAAACGTTTACAACACGATAATAAAACTATTTAACGTTAATGCTGTGAAGATTAAGAGGTGATAAGCCAAGGTTTTTGCACCGAGTAGGTATCTAATCTAAATGATAAATAATAAAACAAATTGTACATTATACTATTTTACATAAAGTATAATAAATTTTACTTAAAATAAACACTAAGTTTTCTCTTCTTATATAATAAGTTTTTCTATCATGACATCTTAAGTAAATACATATAATAAAACCGTAAACGAGCCGTGTCTGTATGTACTACGTACAGGTAAATATTAAAAAAAAATGTTTTTAGAATTTTTGTCAGTTTGTGCAATCTCAGAAAAGGCTTAACCGATTTGAATGCGGATTTAACTGATGTATATTGTAGCATACATCGGAATTGTATACATGTATATATAAATAAAAGTGTACAAGTTGATTTGTGTACGCTTCAAGAACTCGCGAATTCAAAAACTCGAGAATAGAATTTTAAGTTTTTACATATGGAAAGTGGGATAAAAGGGAAGATTTTTATATATAAAATTTTCACCCCGAGCGAAGCCGGGAGCGGGTCGCTAGTATTTGATATTTATTTTATGACTATTTTGAACGAGTACGAAAAAATACAGGTCCTAAATAAACATTAAAAGATACTGAAAAATAAGGGACACCCCAATGACTTTATTTACATGCTGACCGTACAGTACCTCACCATAAGATTATAATGACCGCACTCGCTAGCGAGCGTTAAAAAGCGTCAATATGGAAAATTGACATTTTGTCAATGTCAAATTGACAATTTTCTATATACACTAGTGGCCCGCTCCCGGCTTCGCCCGGGGTGCTTTTTTTGCAATCCAGCCGATAAATTACTTTAAAGGCTGGAGCAGAGCAAATGCGTATGCGTAGACGTAAGCGTAGACGTGCGCGTACCACTGAGTTGTAATGTATGGAACTGTATAAGACAGGACACACCGCTTGCGTAACGTAGACGTGCACGTCGACGTGATGCGTAGCCCTACGCAATGCAGCTCCCAAGACAGAAGACACAAACAGGCTACGTGACCTACGCCGTACCTTACGCAGAGCAGAACGGCAACGTCGCGTTGATGACGTTGTATTCAATGGCGCTCCCTATTGGACGTCACACCAAACAAGTTTGTACACGCACGTACCTTTGCTGTGCGTTGCCCTACGCGCGTAACTACGCAGTCAGTTGTATTTTTTTACAAACAATACCGGTCGGTACGTAGTGCTAATGGTGTTTTGTTTTGTTAAATGAATACGGAAATAAAAGAACAACTTATTGAAATTGTGCGTAAATATGACCCAAAAAATAAAGACTATAAAAATATTTCATATAAAAGTTTATAAGCTTCTTCCTCATCAGATGAACTACTTGGTCCATATACCCAATCTTCATCAGACATTGTGCACAACACAACACAACACAAGCGTCGAAAACAGTAATAAAATGTGTCTGCCGCAACCGGGCACGCAATGGGATTCCGTTGCGTACTCAGCTCGATTGCGTAAGCGTAAGCGTAGACGTATGCGTAACCCGGTGTGACATCGGGTTACGCCGTAACTACGCGCATGACTATCTGTGAGAACCTTATGGAACTCACAGATAAATAATTGCTGTATTGAATAAGTATCAACGGATGGCGCTATGTTAATGATATTATATAATTTAAAAATAATAATAACGAAGTTTGATCAAAGTCGGTTCAGTAGTTTCAGTTTATCGCGAACATACATCGTGACACGAGATTTTTATATATATATAGATTTTATGCTCACGTTAGCGAGTGCGGTCATTGTAAACTCACGGTTAAGGTCTGCTTACCAATCTGCATGAAGCTGCTTAAAATATTATGCAAAATAAAATAAAAACTAACTATTTTTCAAAATTTGCACACAACTTCAAATAATAAAAAAATTCGAAAGCTACATACCATTTTCCATATTTGAAACTCCTTACAAAAAACACTGCTCACAAACGCGTGAGATTTTGTGGCGCGAATTCGATTTTAAATTTAAATGAAAAACGTAGGAACAGTGCACGCTTTCCCGCGTAAACAACACATTTAATACTGATAGGTCGGCTCGCTCACACCCACTTCGCTGACAACTTATCAATTTCGTATTATATATACATTTATACAGTGTGTGTGACGTAGAATTCGTTGTCTGATACGAATTTACAACTGCGCGGGAGTAGCCATACTCATTGATAGTTTTCCGAATGACACATAATGATTATATTAATAAACTAGCTTTCCGCGCATCTTTTTGCGCCGGTATTAAGGATTAAGAATTGGGCAGGGATTGAGATAGGGATAAATTACTGTAATGCAATTTCAAGACACAAGGAAGAAAGCGATTCATTCTCGGAAAACTATATATAAATTTAATTTACGACTCTTATTACCTTTTCTTTCTTTCTTTCTATATACAGAGTATTTTTAGAATATTTTCAATATGTATTCAAATGTTTATAATTTATTTTAATTAATTCAGAACAAATACTTTCTTGTGACCTTTGTGACGTCAACGGAGATATTAATGCCAAAAAATGCTTTATTGCCTTTAAGAAAATTTTAAAGAGTAAAAATGATTAGCTATTTTGTTCTTTCTATGTTAAGGGTCGAATAGACAGGCTAACGGTTCCACTTGATGGTAAGGTGGCTAGAGCGTCGCCTAACACAAGCAAACCCACAGGTGCTGAATGGGCTCTCTCTGGCATCCCTAGCTCACTGTTGCTAAGCGATAAACTCAAGAACGGCTGGATGCATTTGGTATATTTTTTTTTCAAATATTCGATGAAGTCCGAATGGACGGTTTTTATGATGAGAAAAATTTAAGCATTATCTGAAAAAAATATGTAAATACCCAATTTTCCTTTTTCCTTACCAGTTCTTAGTTGACAATAAAATTCAGATACATAATCTAAGTAAAATATATTAGTCATAAACAAGTTTCTTTATTTAGAAGTCTATACATTTTTTATAAAAGAATATTTTTCGTTTTTATTTTTTTGGAAAAAAAAAGAAGGAAATATTTCTCAGACCTCATTATTTATGGATTTTTCCATAACGATAAAAGAAGCATGATCTAAATCTAAACGATAAAAGAAGCAATATTTTATATATCTGCAATACCTACTTTAATATCAAGTGGGAGGGGTCAGTCATTGGACTTGCAACGATAAAGTTGTCATGGTGTGATAATACTTTTTTTATTACTTTTAAACATGGTGTTTTTGATTGGTTTTGCTGGTTTTTTTTTTAAATGTTAACGTCGAGTGATAGGCTGACTGTCCACTGGATGGTATGTGGCTACCGTCGCCTATAACACAAGCAACGACGCAGGTGTTGCAAGTGTGCTGCCGACCATATTAGGATTAAGGGATAAGAAATGTGTGGGATGAGGAAAAGATAGGACCAGGACGGTGAAGCAATGGCACGTATGACTTCAAAATATTTAATTCAAAATAATTAAGTTCATCCATTTAAATGTCATGGTGACTATTGTAACCAGAACACATAACTGCGAATTCGCGTCCAATGGGGTGCAGTCCAGAATTTTTTAACAGAGTGCATTCAAGTGGCTTAAGTTATTACATTGTACATATTTAATTTAATTTATAACTACAGTCATCTACAGTGCAAAATTAAGGGCTTCACAGGAAGCAGCTGGATATGAAAAACAGAAGACCGTGCATGGTGGTGAGCCTTGGGAGAGGCCTACATCCAGCAGTGGAGAGACACAGGCTCTTCACTGCTGATGATGATGATGACAGTGCAAAATATATTTTTGTAGTAAATAACGAGTATCGAGTCAATAGGTATATTATTTTCCCAATAATCACTTCAAGTGGACCGTCAAACCTGTCTGTCGACCTTATCATAAGAAAAAACATATACTAGAATTCATTTTTAAACAATTAACTCCTTATAAAACAAACAAACAGCAGTATTATTTAGGTACCTACACCAACCACTATCTGTATATTGCCTTATCAACAAATGAGTTTGTAAGGGTCTTTGTTGTTGGGCAGGTCCATGACATAAATACACTTGATAAGAAATCATTAAATCGTCTCAAATTTATAAGATAATTTATTAAAATAAATTGATTAGTATTCAAATCTCTGCCCACTTAAGGAATACTTAGAAAGGATAAAGAAATCTAGAAATCCTTCCTTTCTTTATCTTATGCTTATATCTATACTAATATAATAAAGAGAGAAGATTTGTAGTTATGTTTGTAATGAATAAACTCAAAAACTACTGGGCCGATTTTAAAAATTATTTCACATATAGAAAGCTATATAGCATGCAACAGCTATAGTATAATTTGAAGACGATTTCCGCGTCTGCATGTCTGTCTGTATACTCGCTAACTCCTCCTAAACCACGCAATGGATATTGATACGATTTTCACCCACAGTTAGATAATTTTTCATGAAAGGTTTGTATAATACTATAATAAAACTATTAAGTCTGCACCTGTCTGTTTCTCCATCTGATATGATCCGGCTGTCTCATTATGTTAAGTCTGACGACTAACATAAAAAAAACGCTTAAAGTTAGTCTATCCGGAAGAAGTCTTAAACTCAAAAATTTGTTAGTATTATTAATACGCATTAATGAAACCATAAAATCAGATGCACAAAATTTACACATTCGAACTTTTTACATGTTGTGGTTATAGTCGTAAAACACACACTAAATTAAAAATATAGATATATATCAAAATATTGTATAAAAAAATTACATAACTCACTCCAAATGCTCTTGCGCTTGTTCTTACTCAACATTATTAACACTCGAGAAATATAATTTAAAAATTAAAAATCTCTATTCACATAATTATCTTTCAATGCAATACAACAGGGATGACAATCTGTCTAATGAACTAATTCATCATTAATGAACTAGACATAAAAGATCGGCTCTCAAAATAGGGCAAGGGTATGATAAAATTAGATCATGAATGAAACGGCATAGCCAAATTGAAGACGTAACTTATTCCTATGTTTATTTATATATTCTTACTTATCATACATTTATATTCAAACTGAATATAAAATAAACATCTCGTGGGACTTGTATGAGATTGAAACAAGATTTTTTTAAGAAAGCAGTAGATAGTAATTAAACAAAAATATACACAATTTTCTTTATCTTATGCAACTTCATTTGATAAAAAAAAAACATAAGATAAATAACACAAAACAATTTGATTCTACTAATATTATATAAATATGAGTTACAAACTATAAAAACAAAATTATACAAATTAGGAATTATATGTTTTAGTTATATCTATTTCAATAACTATAGTTTATAGTTATTGAAAATAGAAGCTTTATTATTATTTTTATTATAATATTATAAATGCGAAAGTTTGTGAGGATGGATGTTTGTTACTCTTTCAAGCAAAAACAGCTGCACGGATTTCGATGAATTTTGACATACAGATTACTTCGATTAACACATATCCAGATACTTTTTATCCTGGAAAAATGTTAGCTTCTAGATGAAAAATGATGGATAATGTAAACCTAATTACATAACTAAGAAACAATGACTCATCAAATTTAATAATCACTAACCTTTAAACATAAACATACATCATAAACAGGAAATATTATATCCTCAAACCTTTGAACTATGGACTGTTAAAATTTATGTATTGCTTTTCCTCATTTAATTTAAAATTTACATAATCATGGTGTATTAAATGTATTTTCTAGTTTTATTTTAATATAAAATATAACTGGATGAAGGTGAAGTAAAGCATGTGTGCTGTTCTATTGTTTTGGTGAGTGAGTAAGGGAAGATGCCAAAGCCCATTTTCCTATCCCTTCTCAAGTCCCTTATTCTTGATCATATACTATGGGTCTACTATTTTATTTTTGCAATATAATAACCCAAATTAGGAAGTGTATGTGCATTTCTTTACGTTACCTAGACAGGCAAAGGTATAGTTATCCTCTTCCACTTTTTTCTTTCTTAAATAAGACATTGTTAGAGGTAAAAATCCTTAGGTACATGAAAATTTTTTAGCTACACTGATTCTTCGCAGCCTGGTTAAAGGTAACATAAGATTGTTGGTAATAAATATGTAGTACTAGGCAAAACTATATTATATAGTCTACTCTATTATATCCGAAATATATCTTAAGGGAAATTGAATAAAAGCGGTGCTAATTTAAAAAATATATACATAGTATTTTGAGAGTGAACAAAAAAATTAAGAGGAATATTTGCATTATAATTTAAAAATCATATATTAAGAGCTAATAAGAAAATTGTAATATATAAATTACAACTTACCACTTTTGTGCTTTTTTCTTTTCACAGTATTAACTAATATTTTAAATCATCAATGTTTTAAATTAACACAATTTTACAAAAACAATTTCAATAATTTTTATTTATTACTTACAATATTCATTATAATTAATGAAAATAGAAAAATGCAATGAAATGAACGAACCAACAACAGCTGTGTAAATTGGCTTGGCCAGCAGCTGGAAACAGCTGGAAAAGCTGGCCACAGAATACACAGACACTGCTCAGCTGCTCAGTCGTGAGTATATAGTGTTCTGTGTTCCTGACTGTCTGATTGACAGACTGATTTGATTTAGCGATTACCATTTATTTCAATTAATTAAATAATTTAATTTGCTTATTTAGCAATGATGACTAATAAATACGAGCGTGTTATTTATTTTCGATAGTTTCATGAATTATTCCGGAACTATGTAAACCACTGACCGCTATATATACTTTGTATAGAGGTCAGGTAAGGTACTCTGTGGTTTGACTATGGTAGATAACGAACGTCAAATTGATAAGAGCATATTTATTATTTATTGATTTGATTGATAGTGAATGAATCCGCCAATACCAAAAGTTCAAAGAGATTCTATTGTTCGATATATTTTAAATTATGAATAATATTAACCAGTTGCCCTTGGAAGTCCTAATTGAAATATTTTTAAAAACCGACGGCCTCACTTTGGGTAAATGCAGGAGGGTGTGTAAAAAGTGGCTAGAAATTTTAAATGATTGCGATCAAATTTGGCATAATGCTTGTCGGAATGAATACAAATATTCGTCAAAAATAGCTAAAAGGAAAACCGGAAATGACTGTGAGTGGTATCACATTTACAAAAACCTCTTTATGTGGTCGGAAATAGGCAATTTTGAAAAAAGGGTTTGCGAATCTTACTCTTTTCATATTGAAGATAAAAGTCATGCCTTAGAAGTGGATTACAGCGTTTTGCCCATCAGATACAAGAGAGGGATTGTTCTATATGACACTTCAACATTTAAATACATACCAGTTGTGGTGCCGACACGGGATTGTTTGAAAATAACAAACAATCACAAAAATACAGTATTACTTCTCAAAGCTGGTTTGTTTTTGCAGAGAAATGTCGATGACCCATCATATATGAGTGAAGCGTTTTTCAATGCTGACAATTACACTTTATGTCCCGACACGCTGTACTTTTATAATGATAGAGATGTCTTCAAGTGTAACTTGTTGGATAAGAATTTGAATTCAGAACTAATGTTTCATTGTCAGTACGATATTAAAGTAATGCAGTATAGCGATGGTTTTCTACATTTGTTCACGGATTGCGGTAAAATTTTAACTGTACATAAAAATATCATTAAAGAGAAATTGATAAATTGCCCTCCGGAATGGGTCCGACAGATTAAACACATATGCGTGTTGGATGACAAGAATTATGTGTGTTACTCAAGCAGTTTGTTCATCATTGAAACAGAAAAGTGCAGACACACATATCTGTCTACGAGTTTTGATTTTCCAACTATCACGGCCCTGTTTTTTTACAGTGAAGTTGTGCTGATGGGCACACGAGACGGAGAGATTTTACTTTATAGATTGTCAGACCAGCTGGAGGCAACTACGCCTATATTTGAGAAGCTAGCCACATTGCCAAATGGACACTTTCCTGTCAACTTGGATGTATTTGAAAGGAGTACAGGACCGATTATAGTAATTGCGACACTGTGTAATGTAATCCTATTGGAAACGAAATTTTTTCCACATGTAAGTTGGATTTTTATTCATCACTAGCTGGTGCCCGCGACTTCATCTGTGATGAAAAAGAATATATATGAGTAATATAACAGTTTTTATCACTGTTACGATGGTGGCGCCATCCATTTTAATATACCTCTGCCTCCCCCATTTAATAATGACGATCCCTCGGGAACTCAACATTTTTACAGGATAAATGTTGTTATTTGTTAATTCAGGTAATAAACTATCTGTATGCCAAATTTCATCCAAGTCCGTTCAGCAGTTTTTGCATAAAAGAGTAACAAACACACATCCTCTCAAACTTTCTCATTTATAAAATTAATATGATTCTATTCTGTATTCAGTCTATTTCACGAATTATTATTATGCATAATATTAAAAAAATATAGTGCCCATCTATACCTACATATTAAAATAATGTCAGTCTAAAATCCTAAGGCGCGATTTCACCATACTCTGTTAATATTTGACATCGCTGTTAATTCATTTAACAGACGTTTACAGTATGCGAGTGACAGCGCTATATGACTTAACAGCGATGTTAAATACTAACAGAGTATGGTGAAATCGCGCCTTAACCACCTAACTGATTTTGATACGGTTTTCACTAATCGAAAAAGCGATAAACGAGGAACATTTGTGTATATAAAGTGCAGAAAAAATTGCACCTGTGCGGAAGCTGGGTGCGGGTTGCTAATAAAGTAGAACACCAAAGAAATTGATTAAAAACTGTCCCTCCTTTTTTAACCATAAAAGAATATGTATTTATATTTATTTTTTTAAATTTCAGGAACCATCGCTGCCACCAAAATTCTCAGACAAACTTCTGATGTACAAAAGACTATTTAGGCTGAAAGATAGGTTGCAACTGGCAAATTTGGATACATAAATTAAATCAAATTAATAAACATTAGTTAAACAGTAATTAACTAAGGTTTACCTTAGTTAATTAGTGCACATAGCCCGCAGAGATCTACAAAACTTGGAGAAGCTGGTGGTGGTTGGTAGAGGGGTCGACAAGTGGTCTGTGGCCGGTATCATAGCCGATGTGCGGATGAGGAAAGCCGAAGACAAGAGGATAGGGTGGAAATAGCTAGTCACCAAGTCATTTCAGAGCCAGCATGATCTTCAGCAGTGACTATTTATCTATCTATCTAAAGCTAAACATTAATTAATTATTATTAAATGTGTAATTTTAAAGTATATTTCCATGTTGTCGTTTTATTGTATATTATATAAAAATGGGATTATTACAGCGAGCTCACCCAGAAGATGTTATTTTTTATGAAAAGAGCAACTAGGGGGTTTCTTGCCGAGTTCTTCCCCCTAGAAACAGCATTCCGAACCGGTGGTAGCTTACAATTAGGTGGATATATTAAATGTGAAATATATTTGACTAAGATAAATGTTTTGTAAAAACTTGTAACTTTAATGTTGTAAAAAATTTTAATTTGTAAAAAAAAAATTATTTGATGTATCAAATAAGTCATTTTTGCTTTTGTAAAATGACATAGTCATGAATTTGAGTGCAGATAATCTGCACGAAACCCTATAGAGTTAGAAATACTCAATTAGAAGAAAGTTTTTAGACTAAGACATTTAGATTGAAGAGCCCATTTCCCTATCCCTTCCCAATTCCTTATCAATAATAATATTTAGTCTTTTTGTTATTTTATTATTATTGATTATTGTATTCTTAATTATCTGAAATACGATAAATTATTATTACTATTAAATACATGTACGAATTATAAAAATAAATGTTGTATAGATATTTGTTGAACTTACTAGTTTATAAGCAAATCCGTATTATTAGTTAATAAGAGAAAATAAGATTCGTTGTGAAATATATGGCCCTCGGGGAGAATAAAAAAATTATAATTTATTGTTATGCACTTATTTATTTTCTTTCTTAATATTTTTTTTTTTACAATATAGGTACCTAAACATTAATAAAAACAATATACAGGGTGGAAAAATAAGTCGGGCCCTGGAGGGAAACTACCTTAAATCTTTAAGTTGGCTCATTTTACATAAAGGAAACATTCCTTTATTTTTAAAAAGAAACAAAACTGCATTCAAAGATTTTCTAAAACTCGCTTGGCTCGCCCGGGACTCGAACCAACTAAAATTAAAAAAACAAACACTCGCTATTTTATTATACTAATCGATAGGATTCTTATTCAGGATAAAATTTCTCTAACAAACATTTGGTCTTACTCTCGTCTGTCGTACAAGATATCCATGAAGAATACCTATTTAGTACACAAGTTCTTTAATGAACGTAATGTAAAAAATGTTATTTATGAAAACGGTTATGACACCGTGCAAGAGCTAAGGGTTGTAGAAAATGTTATTAGGGGCATACACCACAACACTGCTGAAGGCTACAAGAAATGAATTTCAACGGAGACTAAATTTGTGTATTCGGAACGAGGGGGCTCATTTCGAACAATTTATCAGTTAAATAATTTAAGTGTAACAAATTGATAACAAAATAAAGTTAATGTTAAATTTTACGATCATTTTTATTTTTAAGACCAAATGTTTGTTAGAGAAATTTTATCCTGAATAATAATCCTATCGATTACTATAATAAAACAGCAAGTGTTTGTTTTTTTAAATTTTAGTTGGTTCGAGTCCCGGGCGAGCCAAGCGGGTTTTAAAAAATCTTTGAATGCAGTTTTGTTTCTTTTTAAAAATAAAGGAATGTCTCCTTTATGTAAAATGAGCTAGCTTAAGGATTTAAGGTAGTTTCCCTCCAGGGCCCGACTTATTTTTCCACCCTGTATACTAATATTATAATGAGGAAAGATTTGATTGTTTGTTTGTTTGCATAGCTCCGAAACTACTGGACCGAATTCTTTCACTGTTTATATATTATCAGCAAGTAACATAGGCTATATTTTATAAAGTTACGCGGGCGAAGTCGCGTGCAACAGCTAGTCCTTATATATATAAAAATTAAGTGTCACATGTTTGTCTGCGATAAACTCCCAAACTACTGAACCGATTTTGATAAAATTTCGTAACTATATGTAATTTGGTCCAACTTAAAAGATAGGATAGTTTATATCTCATTTTGTTTATTATTTTTTTGCAAATTATATAATATTAACATAGCGCCATCTGTTGATACCTATTCAATACAGCAATTATTTATCTGTGATTTCCAAAAGATTCTAACAGATGGCGATGTAAGGTAATTTTATCAGCTGGATTGAGTAAAAAATTGAACCCGTGCGAAGCCGGGAGCGGGTAGCTAGTATATTATAAAAACCTTAAAATTATATATCCGGTAATAGCAGAGCAAGGCCCAAGCTACCGGGTTAGGGCTGCAGAGTGAGGAACCTCTTGATACGTGCCGCCTTCTATATCTGTCCCTTGACCCAGCCATCTAGTGAGAGCCTCTCGAGGTGTTGGTCGAGGATCTTCGCTATAAGACCGCTTGCCGACACGACTATCGGGACGATGACTGTTGAATCGAAATCCCATATGGCAGTCACCTCGTGAGACAAGTCTATGTATACTTGGTAAGGTTGTCTTTTCCGGCTTTTACGAGCTTTTCGTCATGAGGGACAGCCATGTCAACAAGTATCTATAACCACGATGTCAGGCTTATTGGCGACAATAATCCTGTCCGTGATTATTGAGCGGTCCCAGTAGAGCGTAGCATGGCCATTTTCGAGAAGGCCGTATTGAAGAGCAAGTTGATGGTGAAAGATCCTTGCTACTTGGTTATGTCAATGCAAATATTCGCCGTTAGAAAGATGAGCACAACCGGAAATAATATGCCCTATTATTATAACTAAGAACCATTTCGATCACGTCAGCTTTCAAACAAAAAAAAAACGGATCAAAATCGGTCCATCCGTTTGGGAGCTACGATTCCAGAAACAGATACACAGACGCACACGTCAAACCTATGCGTCAAACTTTCAACACCTCGGTTTTTGTGTTGAGATTTTTTTTATTCCACAACATCGCATACTTTTTTGTACAGCAATGCATAACCCTGGTCAAATGAATTGAATGATTTTTTTTCCCGGTGAATGTGTTCTGAATACTTTTTTACATTCCTGAGCGAAACGTGGCAAGGGGTTTAGCTAGAAAAATATAAACAATACCTGACCTCTGGAACCGTAGGTAAGTCGTAACCTAATATTGTGGTAACATGATTTTTTAGGAAATTGCATTTTTTTAAATGTTAAGGTCGACAAATAGAGTACGGTCCACTTGATGATGGGTGGCTACCATACCATCGCTTATGGCTATAACACAAGTAACGCCACAGGTGCTGCTGCAAGTGCATTGCCGACCATAGTGGCATTGAGGATAAGGAATAGGGATGGTAAGGGATAGGGAAATGGGCTCTGGCATCCCTCACTCACTCACTGAAACATTAAAGCACACATGCAGTTATTTCACGGTGGTCTTCTGTAAGGGGATAGTTACTGCCGCCAGACGGGCTGTCCAATTACTGCGAAAGGCAGTGTGCCCTGCCACTGCTTTTCAGATCCAGATTAGAGAAAACTTTGAAAAGTCCGTTGACCCTGTAGGGAATCGAACCCGTGACTCCAAAGACAGAGCTTTATACCACTCACCTAACGGGATCGTTAATGGGTTTTACGGTGGTAAAAGAAACACCGCCGTAAAAAACGGAGTAAACCGCTAAAACAGATTTTAATTCGGTTTTCACTTATGGAAAGAGGGATGAACAAGTAAGTTTTTGGACCGGGAGCGCGTAACTTCTTAGTTGTTTATAAGTACTAACTTGCTTGCACAGAAGAAGTAGTAGGTAATTTCAGAATTGTCTCAAAAAAAAAACTGATGTCAGCCATAATGTCTGTTTCCCAAACAAAAACGCTCCCCTTTTTTGAAACTTCACTAAGAAACATACGCATGCATATTCATAAAAGGTACACTTACGTAGGTACCTACATAAACAAATACATTAGCTACATGTCAAGAGCACTGAATAGTTCGTGCACACCACTCACGGCGTCTGGGTGTGTTGTGGTCCAAGTTACAAGTTATGAGTTATTTTTGTTTTCTATAACTGTTTTCTAAAAAGGATGCTAGATGTCGCTAGTAGTCGTTGAGTATCGGTGTGTTGTGCCAGGGGTTATAGCTGGCACACACGATCAGTCCATTTGACGTGACTCCAATCGACTTAAATAAAATGGAGGGACGCCAAACATTGTACCCATTCACGGTCAGTCCAATTGTCTTTCATTTATGCGTTTGACCGGCAGGCTTATTATCTAAATGCGTCTGCTAGCGACAGGCGCAAAATTTGTGCATAATTTGTGCAATATCACACTAAATCGTGTTTTTGGTATCACGTAACTCATAACAGTAGTGTGGTTTGCGTAAACGACGGTGCTGCTTCTGACGTGCTGCACAAATTATGCACAATTTTTGCGCCTTTCGCTAGCAGAGGCATTTAGACATAAGCCTGCGGATCGAAAGACGTTGACATGAGCACGAAGCGCGGCATGAAATACTAGAACTTAGCATGGCCTCTGTTTTTTCGAAGTAATTAAAATATTATTTTCGACTTTTTAGTTTAAGTTTGTACAGTATGTACAATCTGTGTTTTTTTTAAATTAATTTTTAATTAATATTTGTTCATAATTGGCGGAATAATCGCATAACAAATATACAAAATTATTGTTTTTGATTTTTTCCAAAAAAAGGGCTGAATCAATTCTCGATAAAAATTATATGGGATCACCTCTTTGTCCGATCAATCGGACTAAGCAGTCGGACCACTCAGTCTCTGGGTGAAGTATGACCTTGACCTATCAAAGAAAAAAGAATCATTAAAATTAAAATCAAAATTAACTCAAAATCTCTAAAACCGTGTTTATTTATTTATTTATTTATTTATTTATTTATTTATTTATTTATTTATTTATTTATTTTCAAAGGTACACCAACAGCACAAACAATAAACTTACAATATATATAGGCAACACAAGGCAATTTTAAGGTATACACAGATAGACTACAAACTAGAAATTAAGACGAACGATAACAAACGCATAGCAACTAAACAATCAATATTAAAACCGAAACATAACTTAAATTATATTAAAATAAAATCATAACAAAAGGAAAGAAAAAATGAAAAATGAAAAGAAAAGAAAACTGCTCAGCTAAACAGTATAGCCGTCAATTTACTCTTAACTTCCGCCGATTTACAATTAAATATATCAATATCAATATCAGCACCCAGCCCGCCGAACAACATGTTGAGGTTCCTACTAGCCCGCCAAAGAAAACTATTCTGCCGATATAGTGTTGCACTAAAGGGATAGTTAATACAACACTTCACAGTTTAAAAACAGTCGTTATTTCTATATTATATTTTTGAACATTAAATTTTAACATAATCAACCATTTTATATGAATCGGTGCGCCGCTATTACATTTCGATTAATAAAATAATCTTTTAATAAATAAGTTATTACAAAGTGCATTATACTAATAAAGACAAATTTTTTAGCGTTTTTCAAAAATCGCTTACAGCTTTTAACTTGTACTACAAGTTCCAAGTGCTATGTAACGACACATAGCTGTCTCTTCAGTGTTGAGCGCGTCGGGTTATAACCACCTGAGCAGAGGCACAAACACTCCGCCGCGTTTGAGTGTGTTTTTACATGTTTTCTACTTTTATTTCAGGAGGTTTTCCAATTGACTGCACACTGAGTTCGTCTGCGAATGCGGCACGAGAAAGCTAAAAGATTTTAACAAGGAACCCAATTGGTATTGTTTATTTTGGAGTACGAACAACAAATGTCTCTGTTATTGTTTTGTGAAAAATTATTTAACGCCACCTGGAAGGAAAGTTTTCTAAATATTAAGGAGGAAAAATTACCTAAAGTAAACATTCATTTATTTATAAAAAGAAACGAAACTGCATTCAAAGGTTTTTGAAAATACGCTTGCCACACCCGTTAATCGAACCAGATAATAAAGAAAAAAAAATAAACATCCATCGATAGGGAAAAATAAATGGCATCAATCGATAGGGTCACTCATAAAGATCAAATCTCTCCCACAAACATGGTAAATTTAAAGAAAGGAAAAAGATTTTTATATACGCGGACGAAGTCGCGGGCACCAACAATAGTTTTGTTATAAATTTTAATGCGTTACTTTGTGTTAAAAAATAAAATTTGTATTTTGTTACTGTGACTGAAAATAATAAGCTTGTATAATATTAAAAAAAGAGGCCATTATAATGGAAGAAAATTAAATTTTCCCTATTTTCTTAATAGTTTTTAATGATAAATTTCCACCATAAACATCAAATGGAAAAGCACACTGTATGCAATTAGGGCCGGTGTTGACTGTTGCACCGGCCTATTGTGCGCTTCAATCCCTTTAAGTGTGTACAATTTTCATGCATCCCAACTCCCAAGTATATCACGTGCTTTTCTTCACTTATTTTAAACTATATTAATTTTCTTTTTATGTTAAGGTCAACAGACAGGCTGACTGCCCACTCGATAGTAGGGTGACTATCTTCGCCTACTGCAACACAAGCAACGCCATCATCATCAGCCTGTGTATGTCCACTGTTGGATAGGAAAGTAATCAATACAATATATTCTCCAAAAGTGTATATCTATCATCACGCTAATAGATATACAGATAAAGTCGCGTGCAAAAGACAGTTCAAAATGAAAAATAATAATATCTGTAGCTTTTTCACACTATTTTTCCACAGGATAATAATAAATAATAATAATAAACATCATTTATTGGCTGAATATAGGTTGCAGTGATTTTACAATAGATAAATCTGCCTAAGTACATTCTACCCTTCGAGGGTGTGCAAATATTTTAAGTATACTACATAAAACAATAAAGCTAATTAATATTACTAATTATTACAATAAATTATCAGACATATAATCATTTATACTATAATAACATTTGTTAACGAGTAATTGCTTCATTTTCTTCGGGAATAAATTAATATTGAGTTCTTTAATGGTGTTCGGAATTTTCTTGTATATAACTGGCGCTATAAAAAAAACAATTTATTTTATTATGCACTAAATTGTACGCCAAATTTAATTCATAAGACATTTAACACTTGACAAATGATCCGGGAAGTAGCTGTAGTCCTGTGGGGAAGTTCGTGGTATAGCCAGGTAGCCAGGGAACTATTTCCAGATACAGTGTCGCGAACTGCATGATTCATAGAACAGTTTAATCAAGCAGTGGCGAATTACTAATAGAAGTATTTACCTGTACATATCGTACAGGTATGTACAGGTACATACATCTGCCTCGCTGATTTACTGGTAGTACCGCTTCACACAAGCGAATCATCAACTGATGTCTGAATAGGCGAGTCCGAAAACAACTCAACTGTCCACCAACCCTGAAAGCAAAGGCCTCCATCCTCCTCTTACAGCCTTCCCTGTCCTCTCAACTTGGTATAATTTCTGATACTGATCTGATACTGAACTGATACTGCACTGATACTGAACTGATACTGAACTGATCCTGATACTGATACTGCACTGATACTGAACTGATACTGAACTGAACTGATCTGATACTGAACTGATACTGATACTGCACTGATACTGAACTGATACCGAACTGATACTGAACTGATACTGAACTGATACTGAACTGATACTGAACTGATACTGATACTGATCTGATACTGATACTGCACTGATACTGAACTGATTCTGAACTGATACTGATCTGATACTGATAATGAACTGATACCGAACTTATACTGAACTGATACTGAACTAATACTGATACTGATACTGAACTGATACTGAACTGATACTGAACTGATACTGAACTGATACTGAACTGATATACTGAAACTGTGCCTGAGCCTGAGCCAGCCTGAGCCAGCATGAGCTAGCCTGAGCCTGTTTCTGATAAGCAACAATAACGTATGTTCGCTATTCTATCGGTTCTACTATAAAACTCTGTTTTCAGACCGCCGCAAGGATCATTACACATGGCTAGTATAAATTTACACTATAAAGTCTTAAAACACTGGTAACAAAGTACACAAATGAATAGGCACAAGAAATGAGGTTAAATATGGTAATCACTTAACATATTTAGTCACACGCTCACTGTATAAATATACGTCTGTCTGGTTCGGCCGCGCTAAGCGAAGTGAAGTGAAGCCCGAAAAGGTTACGGCGGCTCTTCTCATTTTTAATAATACATTATAATCTACCCGCACTTCAATCGACACTTACGAATTTGACTCTTATTGCGTAGGTAACACGCGATAAGTTTGGCTGAGTTGCGGAGGCATTTAATAATTTTCAATACATTGCAAGATTGCAACCTACCCACCATTCAACCCAGCACACTCGGATTTGAATCTTATCGCGTAGGTAATACGCGATACGTTTAAATGAATTTGACTCTTCGCGTAGGTAATACGCGACATACAGGATTAAAATGTGCAAAATTTAATACAAACTTTAAATGCCCAAGTGGGCAGACTAATTTACCAATAATTTAATCGGAAACAAAACGTCCAATTCGATTTGATTCATTCAACTGAATGTGTTTTATTCATGTCTAATGAGACGGTTTGAATACTATTCAAACACTATGGTGCGGAATGGTCTACACAAGTCCTTACAGTAATTAATACGCGTCTCGACACATGGCTTTGTCTGCGTCTCGCCTTTCATGCCTAAATCCGAAGAGAAAACACGGAAAATACAAAGATGTAGATTTTATCTGGATATGTCCTTCATAGTTATAGTGCGCTCAACGCAAACAAGGCTTGTCATTAAAATTGATTTATTGTAATTAGTAAAATTTGAATTATAATTTACGTTTGGTTGTAAAGAAACTCTGATGTTATGGGACCAACCCGTCAAAACGGATATTTCAACTTTACCGTTACCGTGGAAATGTACCCCCGTTTTCTTTGTTTGGTGTGATATTTTTTGATGTTAGTTATTTGATTATTAATATTAATGTCATACATATATAAATCTACTAGCGAAAACCCGCGGTTTTACCCACCGCTTGATTTAAACTGACAATAGCAAGCACATGCGCGTAGAAAGATTGAATCAACACACTGGGCTGGGAAACGCACGGAGTTAATGTCAACGACGTATTTACTCTTTTTGTTTATCCACAAATTTAATAATTTTTAAAAAATAAAATAAAATGATCCCTCAGGAACTGTTCTTTTTTGGCTGAGAGGACCTGGATAAAAATTCTTTTTCTGTATCCCTGACAACATATTATGTACCTATGCAAAATTTTACGATGGCGTGAAAGTGTAACAAACAAACATACTCACTTTTGCATTTTAATATTAGTTAAGATTATTATTATACTTTTCATTTATCGTTTAGTGTTGCTGGTGACAATAGGCTACGGTATATCCACCTATTAATAAGTAGTCAATTGGTATGCCTGCCACATCTAATCATTGGAAAAAATTGGAAAAATAAAAATGAAAAATTGAAATTAAAACATATTTCTCTGACGTTTTGCAATTTTAAGTGCATATTATGTAAATACCCACCACAATAGAATCTTTAATCTTACTTAATTTAATAAGTTTATATAAAACATATCTCAGACAAGCCACATCCAGGTTTTCTCTAATTCTCCAACACACTTTCCTTTCTAACATAACATGGCTCCGTACATTCGAGATACTTCAACAAGTTTCCACCATTCCTGAGCCTTCCTTTGTCAATTTACATCTTTGTACAGCCCCCACTTCGTTCGTCCTTTCTACTGGAAGTTTTCCAAGTACCTGCACACTAGAAAAAAAAAGAAAGGATATTTTCTTTTTTCTGTTTTTTATGTATTCTTTGTGTATCTTTATTTAGTGGCATTGTTTCTCCATTTTGTTGGTAACAATGACTGTCGGAGAAATAGTTACCTAGCTGAGTTTTTTTTTTTAATTTTTTTACAATGAACTATAACATAATTAGTGTATTTCTTATTAATTTATAGTCGAGCACATTTTACAGTTAATTTACCAATTCGTCTTACTCGGAGTTTCTTAATTATATTCAACACCATGTAATATATATATATACAATACAACTATGTATACTTATACATGCAGCACTACACATAAACGAAATCATATGTAACACAAAAAAATTAAAAACTAATTATAGGCATTTATTTTTTTCATAGACAAAAGTATTTATTATCATATTGCAAAACGCTAATCAAGAAATCGTAAAATTATCTAAGTGATCTTAGCTTATATAAACTCATCTATTTTATTTTTATTTTATTAAAAAAATAAAAATAATCTACACTAATACAAAGTGGTTATAAAGTTATTACCAATACAAAGTTATTACCAATACAAAGTATATTGGTTGGATTGGAAAACATTTTTTTTATCTCATATAACCTACCCCAGCGACCCACCCCCGGCTTAGTATTAATGCAATTTTTCATTTAAATTATTTACACCTTGTTTATCGTTCTTTCCATTAGTGAAAACCATATCTGTGAAAACAGATAGAGGCGGACAGCGACATTATTGTTTATCATTATGTATAGATTTTCTCCTAGTCACGTGACGAACTAGTGATTGTAGTGATAATTTTTACATCAAGTAAAAAAATCGACTGTAATTTTCAGGTAAATTAAGCATCTGACTCATCAAGAATCTGACCAATTACAAATCTGTCGAATATCGGAACGACCACAATAAAACACCTAAAGAAAATATATACAAACGGATTAACACATCAGGCATAAATGAGTTTATCGCATGATCTGTATCGTTAGGAGATTAACCTTTTCCCACATACATATACATGAAACAAAAACAATTAGGCAAAAAGAAACTAGTGTCATAGCTTATAAAAAAATCGCCTATAATAAAATTCGTTGTATTAATGAGTTTATATTAGATAGCTGTTGCACGCGACTTCACTCGCATGCAACTTTATAAAATATAACCTATATTACTCGCTGATAATGTAGCTTTCTATAAGTGAAAGAATTTTCAAAATCAGTCCAGTAGTTTTTGAGTTTATTCATTAGGTATATAAACATACAAAAATACAAATATCCTCTCGTTTTAATACTAGCATAGTATACTTAGATGGACACTTTTTTAACGCCTAACGAAAAATAGGGGTTTTAAAAGTTGACGTGTATATCTGTACGTCTGTCTGTGGCACCGTAGGTCCCAATCAGATAGATCGATTTTGATACAGCTTTTTTATTTGAAAGCTGACATTATCGAGATGGTTCTAAGCTATAATTTATGAAGATATGTTCAGGCGTGTGAAAAATATCAGCTCAGTCGCTGGCACCAGCTAGTATAGTTATATTTTAAACACTATCAAATCAAAAACACTATCAAAAAAAGAGGTTCACTAAATGGGTAATAGGATTAGTGAATTACGTGTACGAGTAGGTATTGTTTGTACCATAAAATTGTATGCCCTCATATCTGGCCCGCTGCTCAGCCTTATGCGGCTGGATGCACGCAAACTGCAGTTTTCGCTTGCGAAATGCACTCCATGTCTTCATAATACACATTGCTCTGTGGAACATCCTACTAATGTTATAAATGCGAAAGTTTATGAGGATAGATGGTTGAGGCACGCCGCCTTCTCCAGACCCACAGAACTGAGACCCAACTTCGGTCCGACGTACAAGGTTCGGCGATGCCGTCTCTCACCGGCCGAATACGGATCCTCGGCCAAGGGAGCGGGAACCGGTGAAGCTCCAACCGACATTTGGAGCCTCCAAACTGATGCTCCGCTACGAGCTCCTATAATCCTATAGTCGGAACTCGGTCGGAGCTCACTCGCGTGTGCCTTCTTTGTTCCCCAGCGACAATCGCCAGCCAAACGAAGGCCGTTGACCCTATCGACCCTTGCCACTGCCGAGGGTTAAGACCCCCCCCCCCCCCCTCCCACGTGGAATACACGGGCTGATTGGACAAAAGAATTATTTTATTTCTATACCTATTTTTATGAAATAGTTGGAAGTGCCCCCCCCACCACAAAAGTTCTGGCACACCTAAGGGGGAGGGGGGAGGGGGCAATTCCAACTATTTTATGAAAATAGGTATAGAAATAAAATAATTCTTTTGTCCAATCAGCCTGTGTATTCCACTAATACTTGTTATCTTTATACTGGGATGCACATCGGGAAATGGGGTGGATTTCAACGTATTACCTTATTCATAGTTGTTACCGTTTCGCTTGACATTGAAACTGTATAAGTAAAAATTCTATATTGGCTAAATTTATTTCAAGCGAGTCACTTGTGTTATGTATGCCGTATTTATAGTTGCACCTAAATGCAATTCACTGACACAGTTCTACTTAAAACGTAACTATAAATATTGCACGCGACGAAACTGTAGAGCTAATTTATAAATAAATATGTTGGTATAAATAGGTACCAACATTTTACTAATTGGCTTAAATTTTCACAAAGTAGAGTTTTAATGGACGCTGTCTGTTAGTGCTTAAATTATTCTGTGATAAAAATATCATTAAATAAATCAATGATCATTATTTATTTACAGTTAACTTTAGTTATACAAATTCATTATATATGCAGTCTTTTACAGTTGCTCTCTTTGTTTTCTCATTTTATGAACTCACTAGCGACCCGCCTTCGGCTTGGAACGGGTGCAATTTTTTTCTGCAAATTATATATCAGTTTTGCAGTAAACAAAACACCTGAGGGAAATTTATTTTATGTAAAGGATGTTAGCGGAGAAACAGACAGAGACGGTCAGTGATTTTTTTTTAACTTTCGACGCCCGACGCAATAATAGGTCTTAACTCTTGGCAATCCGGGCCAATAGTCGTTTGAGTTACCGGCCTTCGCTCGGCTGGATCGAATTCTTATGGAGACCAAAGAAGGCACACGAGCCTGTGCTCCAAGCGGACACAGGCAGCAAAGTGCTCTAGTTTCTAGTTCACAGATTTTCCCACGCAAAAAAAGGGAACACTTTGTTTTACAGTCATTTGGGCAGCCCGTCTGGCGACTGTATAAGCAACCCCTTACAGAAGACCACCATGTAATAGCAGCATGTGTGCTGTTGAGCCCACTTCTCTATCCTCCCTACTGTCGTAGTTATCGCATTTGCAGCACCTGTGACGTTGTTTGTGTAATAGCGACGGTGGTCACCTACCATCAAGTGGACCGTCAGCCTATTTGCCGAACTTAACATTAAAAAAATTGTGTGTGTCAGCTCCGACACACGACTGGAGGTTACTCCTTACGAACGATTATAAAATTTAAATTTTCACAATTCGAACACGCCGAAAGAACACAATTGTTCTTTTTTTAAATATCGTAATATTGTGTAGATGGCGCAATATCTATGAAACTTCAGACATTCTAAAATATTCAAAAAAATAGAACGTATAACGCATTCGTGCTCGCATTCGTGTCCGCACATAGGTCCTGAACCTATGTGCGGACTACCTAACAGCCTAGCTCGCTGGACCATGTGGAACCAGTGCTTTACTAAATCTTACAAACGCTGGACTAACTTGCCAGGTCTGAACCATTCCAAAGCGCTCATAAAAGCCTACAGTCGAAACGTGACGAACCAGGCTATGTCGCTTAGTAGGAGCAATCTGTGCATGCTAACGAGGGCACTAACGGGGCATTGCCGCCTCAATAGGCACCTAAAAATAATGGGTCTCACCAGTACGGGAGAGTGTCGCTTCTGCCATGAGGCAGAAGAAACACCAATGCATATCCTGTGCGAGTGTGGCCCCTTGATGCACAAGCGCAGTCACATCCTAGGAAGCCACACAATGACTTGTGAAGATGTGAGGAATGCCTCTATCAAAAAAGTACTACAGTTTCTAAACGCGGTAGGTATAGGTAGAGAGCTTTAGTTTACGTGGCGATCACAATATTTCAGCAATGGACGAAGTGATACTGGTACTCTAGCAGACCAGAAATAGCCGAAATAGAGTTTTGTGCTACTTTAAAGTTTTGTTCCCTTAATTGTTTTGAGCAGTATAATATATAAAAATCTATTCTTAAGGAGTAAACTCCAAAAATGTATAATCAACAAGTATGCAAACAAGTATTTTTATTTCACTGCCACGACCTTGGCTGAATTTATCTAATCTAAGACAGACTTGTACCTACAGTTGCATCGTTATGTTAATATTAACTTACTAAAATTCACATATCTATACATTCTCGCAACAAAGTTTGTGGCGACAAAGCGTTTTTAACTATGTTTAAAGATAAGGCAGTTTTGATTACCGGTGCCGGTTCGGGCATAGGGAAGGCGACAGCGTTGCATTTCGCTGAAAACCAAGCCAATTTATCCTTAGTTGATATTGATGGAGAAGCGTTGACGCATAGTGCGGAAATATGCAAAGAATTTGGAAATAAAGTAATGGCGTATGCAGTTGATTTAACCATTGATACTCAAGTCAAGACAATGGTCTATGAAACCGTGAAAGCCTTCAGTAAAATCGATGTACTCGTCAACTGTGCTGGTATCTGTAAAATGGGAAAAATTACTGATGCCAATTTCTTGCGAGATTTCGATAAAACAGTCGAAGTTGATTTAAGGGCTGTCGTTGTCCTCACTGCTTGTGCTGTACCGGCTTTAATTTCAAGCAAAGGCTGCATTGTCAACATAACAAGTGTTTTTGCGAAGTTAAATACTTCTAAGTACCTTGTATATAACGCGGTCAAAGCAGGCTTGAATCATTTTACAAAAACATTAGCCCTTGATTTAGCACCATACGGAGTAAGGGCTAATAATGTACTTCCAGGAGCAGTTCGAACTAATATACTTAAGGATCATGGTATGTATGTTCTTAAATTTCCATTAATTTTAGGCGTAATTTACATTCTACCAACCCACTCACAGTTTCATACGGACTTTGATACGGTTGTCCCCAATGGGAAAAGCGATAAACAAGAAAGTAGAAAAAAAATTGGATTCTTGAGAAACCGGGGGCGGATCGTTAGTTTGTAAATAACTTGACATACGAGTGTGAATCTACTAATTATAATGATTTTGATTCCCGTCCAGGTACTTTGATAGTCCAGTAGCATTTTTGCACGTGGCTATACCTATACACAAGACTTATGACACACAACACTTATGTTACAAAAGACTTATGATACACAGGACTTATTATATACTCAAGAATTATTATAAAAAATATACTTTTTTATAGTAAAGTAGTCACACAAAATGACGGTTAGCTATGGTCACAGAACATTTATACTCTAGCGAGAAGAATGCCAACTTCATACAAATTCTGAAGAGACAAAAGTCGACAACAGCGGCATCTCTGGGAATCCCCAGTAAACTATTGTGGCGGGTGTTTTAAAAATCTTAAGCGGGAAATTTGAATACGCAAACGTTTTATAGGTATTAATAATATTTAAAAACAATGTTTTTATTATGTATCCACCAATTTCCCCATTTCGTTTTTATTTAAGGATGGAAAATATTCCAATGAAATTGCACTCCAGCGGAATAATTATGAAGGAAATGAAGAAATAGGTAGGTACATAATAAAAACATTGCAAAAAGGTATTAATGTAATATAAATCAAAGACAGAAATCAGGTTTTATTTATGTTTTATTATTTCAATCTTCTTTCTTAATGAGACTAGTGATGCATCACTGCGGAACTGACGATTTTTTAAGACACAAAATCTTTTAACACATATATGAAATACATTGTTGATAATAAATTCAATATTTTCTGCATTATGACATGTAATGAAGGAAAAATCTATATTTTTACGTAAATATTCAGTAACACTTCTTTTTAAACCGACTGTATGGCTTCTTGTGAGCAAATAATCATTAACAAATGTCGCACAAGATTCCACAGTTTATAAGATTTTTGGATGCGTATAGTAGAGATTCCTTAAAATCAGAATATTCTTTAAATTGCATGAAATTAAATGTGTTAGTATCCCTTTCGTCGCTTTTTAAAAATTCATTACATGTTTGACATTCTGTGCTTTTACGTTTTAATATATAACCACACACATACGCACATGCCTGCAATTCCCACATTTTAAACATTTACGTCTGATGTTGTTGGCCATAATATCACTTCTTTAGCGACAATGAACACCGCAAAGAGTAACTGTCTCACAATATTTTACCAGCAGCAGGCACACTCAGCTTTTACGACGAAAAGAATAATGTATAGAGTCACTGTCTCACAATATTTTACCAGCAGCACAGAAAGCTATAGTCACGTCACACTATAGCGGAGGAGCAAGGGCTCAGCTCAACGCAAATAATGGAGAAAACTACAGAGAAATCAGAAACTGCTGAAGTAAAAAAATATGTTGTTTTTAAAATCACGTTGTAGAAAATTGTCTGAAATGGACCACGTGGACACTTGACCACAGAACATTTAAAAATTTGACACATAAAAACACCGAACACAGGCTAATGCTATAAAAGAATTAACAGTGTAGCCACATTACAAAACTATTTTACAGTTTACATTTGGCGTATAGCAACACAGAACAATCCCCAATGGGTTTGTCTCTTTCCGCCCATACAAAGTTGACCGCGCCTGGCTATGGTCGTCAATAAATAGAAACAGACTGCTGGACCCAGGCAAGGCAGATCAAGTGATAGGATAGAGCTTTAGCATCTCTTATGCTACGGCCACACTATCGCGATAAAGCGAAGATGTGCGTTGTCGCGACACGTCTGGCCAAAGAATTCGTCCTATCGCGAATCATCTTCGCGAATATGAATGCCCTTCGCGCCGCTGTCGGTAAATTGCCGCACATCAAAGGGTTTTGTCGCGACAAAGTTCGTGTGGTTGGCTACACTTCGCGCGCTCTACTTGACTGCGAGACGCCGAGCGGTTTGGACGTGTTAATCTTGTTATCAAATATGGAGTGGAGTAATGAGAAGATACTAGAATTTATACAGAATTATGAATCTGAGCCGGTTTTGTGGAACCCGCAGGACCCAAACCACAAAAAAAAAAAACATTATAACAATAAAACATTATCGCGACGTTCTAGATTATTTGCAATGTAGTGAAGTGTGGACACGTAGTTCGCTGTAGAGCGAACACGAAGTTTTTACGCGACAACGCAACACGAATCTTCGCTCGATAGTGTGGCCGTAGCATTACTCACTCATAAAAACACACTGTTATTTCATGACGGTCGTCTGTGCTACGGCCACACTATCGAGCGAAGATTCGTGTTGCGTTGTCGCGTAAAAACTTCGTGTTCGCTCTACTGCGAACTACGTGTCCACACTTCACTACATTGCAAGATTACCCTCCAGATATTATTATAAACAAACATACAAAATCCGCTTTTCCTTCTTTATAATATAAGTAGCATAAGTGTTATGTTTTATAACATTTATTATAGTATTGTCAAAATGTCTGCGTTAGGTATCAACTTAGGTTACACCGACCTTTACTTTAATTATCTAATCTGACACGACCTTGTACAGCTGTCTTGTTAATATTTACGAAAATATACATGTTCATTTTCGCAACGAAGTTTGTGCCGATAAAACGTTTGTATCTATGTTCAAAAATAAAGTAGTTTTGATTACCGGTGCCGGTTCGGGCTTAGGTAAGGCAACTGCGTTGCATTTTGCTCAAAACCAAGCTAATTTATCCTTAGTTGATATTGATGGAGAAGCGTTGACGCAGAGTGCGGAAATATGCAAAGAATTTGGAAATAAAGTGATGACGTATGCATTTGATTTAACCAATGATACTCAAGTCAAGAAAATGGTCGATGAGACCGTTAAAGCCTTCAGTAAAATCGATGTACTCGTCAACTGTGCTGGTATCTGTAAAATGGGAAAAATTACTGATGCCAATTTCCTGCGTGATTTCGATAGAACGGTCGAAGTTGATTTAAGGGCTGTCGTTGTCCTCACTGCTTATGCTGTACCAGCATTGATTTCAAGCAAAGGGTGCATCATCAATATAACAAGTGCTGAAGCGAAGTACAATACTTCTAACTTCAGCGCATATGACACTGTCAAAGCAGGTTTGAATCATTTCACAAAAACATTAGCTCTCGATTTGGCACCATATGGAGTAAGGGCTAATAATGTACTTCCAGGACTAGTTCGAACTAAAATACTTAAGGGAAATGGTACGTTTGTTCTTAAAACTATATAATCTTTTTTTAATTTATAATTTCAGAATCAACAGCTTACAAATCTATACTAATATTAGCTACACGCTCCCGGGTTCGCTCGGGTTCAAAATATATATATATATATATATATATATATGTGTGTGTGTATGATGTATAAATTCAAAAACTACTGAACCAGTTTTGAAAATTCTTTCACGTGTAGAAAGAAAGCTACATTATCAACGATCAAAATAAGCTATATTTATAATAAGATTTAAATTTAAATAACAGACTTTAAAAGTTTACACAAATATCGCTCAAGATGAAAATGGGATAAGTAAGTAATTTTGAATAGGGAACATAATAAATTAATAAGAACAAATTTATGAATTAATTATAATTATAAATAATAATAAATTGCAGTGAATGAAGTCGAAATGCGTTCGGAAATGTGTAAGTTTATAATATTCTGATTGCATAAACAGTATGAATGTTGTTTTTAGGTATGGACGTTGAAGCAGAGGACAAAATGTGGGAAATATTAGGCGACTCTCCCCCATTGAAGCATCTAATAGAAGCTAAGGATGTGGCTGGAATGATAGGGTACTTAGCCAGCGATAAAGCTAAAAGTATCACTGGGTCCGATTTTTCAATAGACGCTGGATATCTTTTAACTGGTAGCAAATTAAGATATTAAGATAAAATATATAAATTTAATTGAATTTTATTCAAGAAACAGCTGCAATAAAATATAAATCATATATTAATACTTATATATATATATAAATTACGTCTCACATGTTTGTCCGCCATGAACTCCCAAACTACTGAACCGATTTTGATAAAATTTCGTAAATATATGTAATTTGGTCCATCTTAAAAGATAGGATAGTTTATATCTCATTTTGTTTATTATTTTTTTTGCAAATTATATAATATTATTAACATAGCGCCATCTGTTGATACCTATTCAATCCAGCAATTATTTATCTGTGAGTTCCAAAAGATTCTAACAGATGGCAGTAATTTTATCAGCTGGATTGAGTAAAAAATTGCACCCGTGCGAAGCCGGGAGCGGGCCACTAGTAATTATATATAAACTTAGAACTACATAATAAATAATAAAATATATAATAAAAAAGAACTTATTACCATATCACTTATAATTAATATACGGAAATTGGTTCCAAAACCTAGATAGAATCAAAAAGAAAGGTACGTTCTTACATTACGTAATTGGTAAATGGGATTCATAAAACTATACACGAACACTTGTAATAACTGATGGACAGACGACCAAAAGGGCTTCGCGGGAAGCGGCCGTGCCTTGGGAGAAGCCTACATTAAATCTTTCTTCTTGCTTCCATCTACGTCTAAAAATTACGTAATCACTGAAAATAAGACGGGCATTTAGCAGAGGATAGAGCTTTCAACAATAGAAGTAAGGGGAGACAGTTTAAACCTTGGGAGGATGATATAAGACAAGTAGCAGGTCCTTTGTGGACCAGATTAGCCAAAGACCGAAGAACTTGGAAATCTTTAGAGGAGGCCTTTGTCTCATGACAAACTGATAGAGTTGAAGGACCGATTGCCGATATTATGTAGTGTTAATGTTTTTAGTTGTTTTATATTGCATTTAAATTATAATAGTATGAGGCATAATAACGTAGATATATTGTTAACCTAACAGTAATAAAGGCTTATTTTATTTTATATATTTATTTTTATAGACCTTTCCAACACTAACATTAATTTAGAAATGCATCAAAAAGGGAATCCTTAATGAAGTAGATTTTTCAACTTGTAAATGGTGGCTGCTTTTAATACCTAACAGGATTATTTTATTTTCGTTTTAAAATTTGCAACGTTGTTAATTCGAGCCAGATAGCTGCCCTCGTTATCTCCAACTAAAAACACAGCTCAAGTTTTAACCCCCGACGCAAAAAAGGGGTGTTATAAGTTTGACGCCTGTGTCTGTGAATCCGTGTATCCGTGTATCTGTATATCTGTCTATGGAATCGTAGCTTCCAAACCTATAGAGAGATTTTAATTTTATTTTTTTTGTTTCAAAGCTGACGTGATTCACATGACTCCGTGTTCAGGTTTGAAGACCATCAGCCCATTTTCTAGTTAACGAAGGGATGACAATAATCGATTATCGATTACTGTGAAATTTCTGGTGGTATTTTAATGAAATGGTTACCATTTATCTGATGCTGCAGCATCAAGTAATTTCCTTCAAGATTCGGAGGCAATTTAGAAAAGTGATGCTACTTTTTGATGCTGTAGCTCCATATCTATAATCTACATCCAAAATTTTATTAAACTCCTCGATAACTAAAGGATCAAAGAATTTTTCGGTAAGTTTATTGGAATTGGTTAGATATATAATGTACATATCATACGCTATTTCATCGTCATATTTCACGTAAATTACACGTAAAACACGAGTTCACGTAAAACACACGGACCATTTTTGATTATTAACCATTTTCCATGTGTAACATCTTATGGTGTCATAGGAGTAAAATCGTGAAAATGCAACGGAAACGTGTTACAGGAATGCGAGAGTTATAGAACTCGCGCTATTTGATTTGACCAGTGAACGCGCGCGAACGTCACGCAGTGTTGCAAATATTAAAAATCGGTAAAGTTGCCAGCAAAAAATTGGGAAAATCTTATTCGAAATAAGAATATTTATGTTTTAACAGCAATCATTTGTGAGGAATTCGAACCGATTTTTTTTTAATTGTTATATATAATGATTGGAACATAGATAGGCCATAACGGCTTATTACCAAGGTGAGGTCTCATCAACTCACGTGTACACATATAATACTCGTATATGCGGCTATTGTAAGACGATCGTTAATTTTTATTTTGTATTAAACAGTAGGTATTGATTTTTGTAACCATAGAAGGGCCTTGTGTTCTCATTATTAAAATTTGATCTTAAAAGAAAAACGTAAACTAATTATGTTTTTAATTTATCCATTTACGCAACATAACTTTGACTAAACGTTAGCATCTTAAAAAAGATTTTCAAAGATGGTCGTCCGACTCGAAACACAATTATCATTCTAATTATTTTTTGCGCCTTCTATTTAGACAACCGAATAAATGAAGGAAAATTTAGTTTATCTGCTTTCTTTTAAGTATATACTAGCGAACCGTCCCCGGCTTTACACGAATGCAATTATTTTGTGCAAAATATTACCTACGGCTGGTTACCATCCTCATCTTGTCGATATCCCTCTATTTCGGACCAAGCGCTTTAAAACATCCTTTATAATGCGCAGGCGCACTGCCAAGGTTTGGAGCTTCCTGCCGGCGTCTGTGTTTCCGAGTATTATTTATTCGTAGGTTTCCGAGCACATATAACCTGAATCTATTCAAAGTTCGGGTGAATAGGCATCTTCTGGGTGAACTCGATCCATCATGGGCCTCATCTTCGCTACACACATGGATGTTGGCCAAGAGCAAACCCAACTTATATAAAAAAATACTACATACACCTCCTATTTATGTTTAACTCGATGGACAGGCTGACGGTCCACTTGATGGTAGATGGCTAGCGCCACCTATAATACAAACAACGTCACTGTGCTGTAAACGCGTTGACGAGCATAGTAGGATGGATAGGGTAATGGGCTCTGGCTTACTCACTCACCGAAACACAACAGCAGACATGCTATTATTTCACAGTGGTCTTTTGTATGGGGGTGGTTACTGCCACCAGACAGACGGCCCAATTGACTGATGCATTTTTTTTGTAAAAATAAATACCTACATTCAATTGCTGAAAATCCGATAAAACCATCGACGCATACAAAAGTCATAACTATTTTTGAAACACGAAACTATTTCGTTCTCCATGAAATTGTGCATAAAAATATATATAAATATTTTAGTTTTCTTTACTCTAAAAAATCATGAAATGCTACGGAAAATTACATTTTTTTTTCAGCCTCGGTGTGAGAATAAAAGTTAATTCAAAATGGCCGCTTGAATATTTTATGAATCGCTTGTTAGTAGGTGGGCGCATTCGTTAGTGCTTTGTTTGTTTTGATTTGCAAAATAATGTTAGGTATCCGCTTTTAAGAAACATTTCGTTTAGCTATAGGTAATGTCTTTTTTGTATATTTAAAATAAAAGTGTCCACACGTTCGATTCTGATACATAATTCATTGCTATCATATTCGCTCGCTCTTATCGTGAAGGATAACATCACTAGGAAGATAACAGGGCACATTTTGTTTCGCAGCCCGTCTGGTCGTCTGCGTAACTTTATAAAATATAGCCGCTGATAATGTATCTTTCTATAGGTGAATGAATTTTATAAATCGGTCCATTAGTTTTTAATTACAAAGTTTTAAACCGGACGAAGTCGCGGGTAACAGCCAGTTGTTCACATGTTCGCTTCAATCACATTATCACGAGTTGTATGATGAAATGGAAATTGACAGTCGAACAATTGCGAAGCGAAGAGTGATACCAAAATAAATAATTACGATTCAAGTCGCAAAAGTTGTAAAGTCACAAGCGTTGTTCTCTCAATTCGAGCAGACTTATTGTTAAAACTTGTAACAGATGTTGTGTTCAGAGTTCGGCTCCATTCTTGAACAACATTCGCGCCTTTGAAAATTTGTTACAGAGCCCTATTAGATATAGGCTCGATTTCTTGCTTGCCATTGTCTCAAGTTAAGTCTAGAACACACATACAAAACTGGAACAAAACATTTGTTAGAGTACAAAGCTTGAATTCATTACGTCATTGTGTCTCAATAAATTGATATAGTAAAATAAGTAATAGAAAAAAAGGTAGAAATTTTCTGTGGTTTATTATGGAAAGAAGATGGAAGTATACTCTACGAGTATCACTGGCACCACGAGTATACTAAGGTAGAAATGACCCTTTATTAAATTCCCTGTATAAATTCATAAATTCAATAAGTGACTGTGAAAGTTTGGTATAAACAAATAAAGTATAATCATAGCTGGTTGAAATATTTTTTCAAACAGCTTAGACACTATGTCTTTCAAAAATAGTGCTATACTCCCTTGGCAAGTTATTTAAAAAATGGCCCATTTAATAAAGATTTCAAAATGGTACAACACATGCTACTAATCTTTCGGATTTTTGAAGTGAAAAGTGAACAAAATTTTGTAAAAGAAATTTTCACTTCTGACCTGCAGTCCTAAGACTGAGTTTTTTTTTTAAATAAAAATTGTACCTTCAAGTACAATTTTCCAAGAAAACTTTTTTGTCAATATGAACATAGCAGATTTTGGTTTGTTATTTTAAAATATCTTTAATTTATCTTTAAAAGTACCTACTTTCAGCTTATTCAATGCACACAGGCGGTAGTGTAGGTATTTCAAGAAAGTTTATCGACTGCAAAAGAACATTAAAATATGGTAATATATTCGTTCGTTACAATATCATCTACATACATGTAAAGACTTTCAGGCAAATGATGTGATTTTTTTTCCACTATTCATACTCACTATTATTCAGCACATGTATCGTATGACGTTAATACATTAGAGATCCGTTCTTAACAAGGACACGAGCCAGGCTTACGAAATAGAATTCCCGACGAAATACAAATAAAACACTAACTTGGATTCGCAGAGAGTTATAAAATAATTAAGTATAGGGTAAACGTGCTCAGATAAAAGATAGAGCCTTTGGCCGGCAGAGTGAATCCGGTAAAAATACGCTTTATGAAAATATTTACTAGTGGAAATGCCGAATTAAACCTCAGTGGTATTTAGTGTTATCATTTTACATGTTACTTTATATATTAGCCTTAAAATTGATAAAATTATAAATAAATAAATAAATTGCATTGTGAAATGGTGAAAAGGCAGTTTTAAAAAAATAAAAATCAGGATGGAATCAAATTTCACACGTAAGTAGGTAAACTTGGAAACCAATATTTTTTCAATAAAAATAAACAAGTCAATAAAGTTTTAGTTAGGAACACAAAATCACACATTTTTCCCCCACGCAAAAAAAGCCTTCCCAGGATTGATTATGGAATCTTCAATCAGCAGGATCAACTTTGGAAATGAACTTTTTATTTCCTTATCCTTAACCCTATTGTAGTCAGCAGTGCTCTTGCAGCATCTGTGTGACGTTGCTTGTGTTATAGGCAACGGTAGCCACCTACCATCAAGTAGACTGTCAGCCTGTCTGCCGACCTTTACACAAAAAAGAAATGCTTAATAATTATTCTTAATTACATGCGACCTCGCGTATGTATGTCCCTATGTAATCCGGCATTCTGGCACTGCCGGGTATTCCCCGGAGTCTGCCGGGTATTCCCTGGAGTCTGCCGGGTATCCAAGAGGATTTCCAAACGTTAAAAAAAGCTATGTCCCTATGTAATCCGGCATTCTGGCACTGCCGGGTATTCCCCGGAGTCTGCCGGGTATCCAAGAGGATTTCCAAATGTTAAAAAAAGCTATGTCCCTATGTAATTTAAAAAAAAAAAAACTGAACAAACTAACAAAGTCACTATCGCATTTATAATATTAGGATTGTTGATACCTCATCCATTTCAATTCTTGGTTCTGTTTCGCAGACAGCATTAGACGCGATGTAGGTTGAAAAGGGTGTTGGCAATAGACATTTCTGATTAGGACAGGAATCCGTTTAACTAGATATATTGTCTATGTAATAGGCTTTTCTTTTATTTCTCGACGACATTAACTTGCATTAAAAAAAACTCGGCCCATTCACATTTACATGGCTAATTAATAATCCTTTTTACGTACACATAGCTATCTTCTTTATATATATGTAGTATAATTCGAAGTCGCTTTCGCCGTCTTTATTTTATAATACGCTATATTTGTACTAATGTTATAAAGAGAAAAGATTTGTAGGTTTGTAATGAATAAACTCAAAAACTACTGGACCGATTTTAAAAATTATTTTACCTATAGATAGATACATTATCAACGAGTGACATGGCTTTATTTTATAAAGTTAAGCGCACGAAGACGCGTGCAACAGCTAGTATTAAATATAGATATAGAATTAGAAACATATTGATAGTAGTGATTATAAGGGCGAAATTTATACCAAAACCTGACTTTCAAACCAAAACATTATTTTTAATGTCACGTCGCCTATGTGCCCCAACGACGACATTAGGACAGGATAAGGGATTCGGAAGGGATAGGGTAATGGACTCTAGCATTCCTTACCAACTCAATGAAACAGCACACGTGCTACCCCGCAGTACCCCCGAAACTGCGGGGTAATGCCGGACTCCTACCGGCTAAAACCCAGCGACTTCCTAGCGCGGCCGTAGATGGGTGAAATCGCGACGACGTTATGACACGACGTCCGTGCCCCGACACGGCTATCCTGCGCGGGGAGAGCTACGCTCCGTGTCGGAACCTCGGCGTACCCGAAAGTGGAGGTACGAAAATGATATAAAAACAAAATTACTTTTCCATAAACTTGTGTTGAGCTATATTGAATTTTTCACTTCGTTAGTAAGCCGGCGAGAGCTATTCTGAAATTTAATAAATGTGGAAACAGACTGACACACAGTCTTGTTTAAGCGGCAATGTAAAATGCCTGGAAACTTCTCCGAGGCTAAAAATAAAAGTGCAAACTATTTAACTTATGAAAATACTATCGCAGTGAAACCTCACTGCAACCGATTTCCTCTTTTATTTGTTATCACTAGCAAATTGTCCTAGTCATTTTTTTTTCTAAAAAAAGCTACAGTTTTATTTGTAACACGCAACATTGTACACGCTGTTGTTCATTTTTTTTTAAAACTTAAATGAATTTAACATTTTTCCAAAATAAAAAGTAGCCTACATGTTAATCCTGGTAACAAACTATCTGTATACCAAATTTTATCCAAATCCTGAAGCCATTTTTTTATCCAAAATTGATGGTAGGTGGCTGCCGTCGCCTATCACAAGCAACGCCATAGAGTGCTGCAAGTGTGCAATCGACCCATGGAGAATAGAGGTAAAGGAGGACCAACTTAAGCGGCCTTTACATTTGGCTAAATTCAGTTCACTAAATTCAGACAGACTAAATGGGCGAAAAAAAGCTTGCTCTTTACACTTGATCTAATTAGCTAGCTAACTCAGTAATAACAGCGGAATTCCGAGCGTGTCGTACGTACTAAGCATTCTCATGAGATGATGAGACCATCAAAACATCAAAGGACCGGCTCGCCTTGGCTCTATGGTTGCGTCGAGCCCGATTTTAATGATTAAAAAAAGACGCAGGAAGTGTTGGATGAAAAAATATTTGCTTCTACGAAAAAAAGTGTATAACAAATTATATAAATATATTGTCCCATAAATAGGGCATTTCTTCATATATCTCAAGTAATTGAAGAATTACTTTTTTTCTCTGGTGGCCTTCGCTGCTCGAAAGTACTGAGCTGCGTTCGGCGACAAATGATGGACGCAACATATATATACTGGTGGCACACAACTAAACGCATTTCTTGCCTGAATCGCTTTACACTTGGCTAAATTCAGCATGCTAACTGATTTAGATCGGCAGTCACGACTCTGATTGTCTAATTAGTGTTTCTAACAGTCTGAATGTCTACACTTGTCTAAATTCAGAGTCTAACTCATTTAGTTAACTGAATTTAGCCAAATGTAAAGGCCGCTTTACATGGGTGTTAAACTGAAAAAGCGGCAAGCTAAATGCATTAAATAGTGGTTCATAAATTGACCAGAATGGCGCTAGTGTAGCATTGGTGTTTGATATGATTTGCGTAGTTCATGAAATAACCGTATAGCCCGATCATTCTAAGTTTTCAGACAAAATTCTAAACAAAATATGTTCTATGCATTATTTTGAATAGATTGACGGTTTTCAAGCTGTAGCCAGTTTTCAAACTTTTAAAGTTATTTTGTTAGTTATTCAAAATAATGCATAGAACATATTTTGTTTAGAATTTAATGAGGACAATTTTTACTCTTGACACTTTTTATGTATCTATTATAGTTTTCGCAAAATACTCAAGAAACGGGAACGGGGACAAATTTCACGATTTGAAGCGGCAAGTGGAAAGGGGGGGGGGGGAAGTTGTAGGTTTTGATAAGCAGACCCAAAGGTATAATCATACAAGTTTCAAACTTTATTAATTTGTTTGTCTCCTCCATACACTGCTTAAATAGAATGACTGTATTACGTAAATAAAATGCTACTAGTGCGTCACATCCCAATGCTACTACAGCGCCGCCTAATTGAGCGTATATTCGACGGACACTTTCTCATGTATAGAGTTGGGCCTCCTTACCTCTATAGAAGTGATAAGGAAGGGATAGGGTAATGGGCTCTGGCATCACTTACTCACTTACCGAAACACAACAGCACATAATATTCTGTTATTTCACGGTGGTCTTCTGTAAGGGGATGCCCAAATGATTGCGAAACGCAGTGTGCCCTGTCACTATTTTCCAAATCCAGACAGGAGTCAACTTTGAAAAGTTCATTTCCAAAATTTAGCCCGCCGGGATTCGAGCCCGGGGCCCCTGAGACGTTAGGCAAGTACCCTTACTACTCATCCAACGGGCTCGTCAACTGTCTCCGTTTCTGAGATTAGCCAGCACAAATGCATACACACAGACATGAATTCTAAAATTATTTTTTGACTTCAATTGTACAACGTGTACAAATTGTTTTTTTTTTTTTGAAAAAATAATATATTTAATGTACAGACACGGCTCGTTTACGATTTTATTATGTGTATAGACAACAGTTGTAAATATAGAGTAGTTTCTGCAGTTAACCTGAATTAGTTTTTCCGCGAATGCAAACGAGTTCTTTTATTTCTTGTAAATGTTGTATGCTTTTTTATTCAGTGAAATTAAGCTGTCACTCAGTCACTGTTAAAAAAAGCAATTTCCCATAATGACCTAATTTTAAACGATTTTACTTGATACGCTTAAAGTATAAGCTTTACTTAAAAAATATAAACTAACTCGTCTTTCTATTGAGCTCTAACACGCTATAGCTGCTGTAAGTTGCTGAGGAGTTGGCTATCCGGCAGAGTACTTGATGCGGAATGCTCATACTTGAGTAGACAAGAGTAAATTTTGAAAAGTTTATTTTCAGAGCCTATAGCCCTGTGGGGTATCGAACGTGGGACCCCTGAGTCCGAGTATACTAAGCCAAGCACTCAACCAACGAGCTCGGATCGTTACAACAAGATCATCCTCAAGATTAAGGTCACGATGATATATAATTTTCTTCTGAAACTTAATTAGCACAATTTTAAAGCTGGAATCTTGTATGTGTACTGTACTCTCACAATACCAAATTGCTGCTAACATTAAGACTAGAAATGGAGTAGGTACTCCATGGTAGTATAGTATAATATAGGTATAAGCGAAAATGTTCTTATGGACGTAGAAAATGATATTAAGAATACAGTCGGCATCGTGAAAAGCTGGAAATTAAGTTTTAGTAATTAAAAAAAATGTTTATGTGGTTATTTCATTTCTAGTCATAAATCATAAAAATTATTGCGTGTTTTTTATAGAGATTAGACCGGGTTCGATTCCTCGTTGCGTACTAGCGCAATATAAAATAAGTTAGAAATGAAGTTTATCTTAATTAAAAAATCAAAGCCTTCAAAAATCGAATCTAGTTTCACATTTGCCTTACTTTTATATTTATACTAGTGGCCCGCTCCCGGCTTCGCCCGGGTGCAATCTGATCAAGATTGTCCCCGGGACAATCAAGATTGTCTTACACCGCCATCTGTTAGATTGTCATGGAACTCACAGATAATTTTAACAAATAATTGCTGGATTGAATAGGTATCAACAGATGGCGCTATGTTAATAATATTATATAATTTGCAAAAAAAATAATAAACAAAATGAGATATAAACTATCCTATCTTTTAAGTTGGACCAAATTACATATAGTTACGAAATTTTATCAAAATCGTTTCAGTAGTTTCGGAGTTTACCCGTACATACATCGTGACACGAGATTTTTATATATAAGATCGATTACACTGTGTAGGAACGTGATATAATGATACATACTCGTATTACGCAGGAGGTATAATTTAAACCAATTTTAAATTATTTAAAACAATTGGACAATTTATTGCTTTACAAGCTGAAGTAGTTTTTTTTTTCTGTTAAAATATTCTCTTATTTTCTGTTAAAATTTTTTTTCTTTTAAATAATAATGATCAACAAAAAAAAAACATACATTTGTTAAAACAAAAAAGTGTTTTTTTTTTAAGAAAACAAATAACAGCGTAATTCGCACCTGGTGACACGTTAATACAGTGTGAACTTTTGTCATTTTGTCACTGCGACATTGTTACCATTAAACTTTGTACATTTTGACACCTACACATTCAAACCGTTTGGACGTTCAGTCATGTCCCGAATGGGGCGGAAGAAGCGAGTGGAAACTCCATTTCTAACGGTTGCCAAGCCAAGCAAGGCTGAGCGTCGCAGACAGCTTGGTCTTGCGGGGACTGGGAGAGGGGGGACCAAGTCACACGCCAGTGCCGCCAGATCAATCCTAATATTTATTGATGAATATATAAATAGCCACTAGTTTTGTTCTAGAAATTGTAATAAAATCATTTGGTCGTCTGTACATGTCAAAGGTTCAAACTAAATGGGCGCAATTAAACGTTTCACTCAAGCAACATGAGAGTAAGAACTCATTCGTTCGTTCCCCCACGTTTTCCTCTAGGTAAGTACACGTCTAAATTGAAACAAACTTTATTTATAAAGATATTTCTTTGAAAAGTTTTATACAAATATTTAGATACATATAAATCATAACGTTTTTGTAAAATTGAATACAAATATTTGCATACTTACAATCATTTCATCATTCAGACTTCGAAATAGCTGTTCTAGGAAAAAATTCAGTAATAAATGTTTCAGTATTCATTATTCGCGGCGAATACATTGCATGAAGTCCATATTATCAAATACGTACATTAGGATAGAAGGAGTGCAGAAGAAATTTTTACGACATCTAGGATACAAGGACAAAGTATTAAAAAAAATGATAGCTACACTGATCCTACACTGATCTCTTAAAATTATACAATGTGTTGTCACTGTCCGATCGTAGAGATCTTATCGATATCTTTCTTGAAAAATATATTATTGATGTAGGGATCGATTGTCCAAATTTGCTGAGCAGGGTGCTATTGGCGGTGCCGAAGTGTAATGATAGGTCGTATATTAAGAACAGGCTAACGTTCAGACCTAGGCGGAGCCGCTCCATTGCGCAGAATAGTCGTAGCCTATAACAGATTGATTAGGGGTACTGGCATGGATATTTTTCGATGTTCCACAGCATCTTTTAAAAAAGAAGTTAGACTGTACTAACTAAAATGTTTTATTAATGACGACGAATTACATTAATTAGAAGAAGAAGAGAAAAAAGTTTTTAGTACTATCGTATTCCACCCAATTCCATCGATTCCACCTGATTTCACAATTCCACCATTCCACTAATGACAAACTATTAAAAGGCAATAATCTCTCTTTTAATAATGATTCAATATCAGTTTAAAAGTACGTTAATTGATTTCGCAATTTACTTATCAAAAGCTGCCCGTGATGGCGCCTTCGACTGAAGTACACTCGAGGAAAAAACTTAAAAAATAATTTAATTTAACATTTTTTTTATCCATACATATAAATGAAATTGAAGTGTCTGTTTATAATGTCTTCTTCTTCTTCTTTACGTATAATGGCATTTCGGCTCATTTCGAGAACGGCCATTATCTGCCAGTGTCAAGTAAATGTCAACGTTACAACTGTGTGCTCCGCCACGAGCTCCGCAAGCGGAGCCCGCTCGGAGCACACCGGTGTGGGCCTTCTTGGTCCCCTCGCCAAGAACTGGCGAGGGTAAGCCACCCCACCACGACAAGGTCATGGCCCACCCAGGGGGGGTTTATAATGTCATTAGCTACTTTTCACTAAATGTATATTGGTACTTATACAAAAAAAAAAGAAAAAGTAAAATTATATTGTCTGTCTGTTTCTTTCCGCCTAATTTCTAAAACAGATTGACAGATTTTGATGGGACTTTCAATGGCAGACGTTCTACTTTTATTTTAGAAATATATGCCGCGTTCGCAGCGTAGCTAAAGTGTGGCCGGTTCAGCTAGTCCTTACTAATATTGTAAATACAAAAATGAGTTCGTTTGCTTGTTACACCTTCACGCCTTAACTACGGAACCGATCAACATGAAATTTTGCATACACACTGTCCGGAATAAAAAAAATACACGATGTATCTTACATCCAGAAAAAAAGTACTGTTCCCGAATATTTGAGCAAATATATGAGCAATAAAGTTGAACACCTAAGAAAAGGCGGCGCGGATGTACTTAGTTGCGGGCAAAATCTAAGTACATAGTATATAATTTAACAAATATAGAAAGGTTCGACATATGTCTGATAACGTGTGTTTGCATATTTAAATGCCTGATACAGACAATAACATTGAAACATTGATCTCTATGCTTGAATGTAGTAAATTTCCTAATTTACGAGCGCACGCAGCATGCTTCTGGCGAAGAACAGGTCGTGTCAAAAAATTACATTCTTGAAAATAATTTTTTCATATTCATACAAAAAGTTCGTATTAACACAAAACTTGCTAAAAGTTTATCATTGCTTTTTTCATGCAGTTTTAATTCAATCGATAAAATAAATTTAGATATCGTAAGCCACGTAAAAACTCGAAAATTGTATTTTCGAAAATTTGATTGGACATGTACGAGGACTTTTCTGAATTATGTATAAATTCAACTATTTTTTAAACGTAAAAAAGTTCGGAACAAATTCTCCAAATGATAAAGAAGTTTCTCAGTTTCATTATGGCGCAAAGAAACTATTATATAATCATATAACCACATCCGCAAAACGAAGTGTTATGCGGGCCATTCTTCGCTTCGCGCGACAGCTGATTGATTGATTTCTCGATCAAGAGTTTAAATTGAAACATAAAGCTGTTTAACGAACTCTCAGGTTTCGGGTTCGATTCTCGGCAAGGACAACTTTGGAAATGAACTTTGCATAGTTGGGTCTGGTCTGCATCTGGAAAGTAGTGGCAGGGCATACTGCTTCTTTTTTTTTGCCAATGAGCGAGCCCGCGAGGCGGACCTCCAGGCTGATCCACTCAGGCGTCGAAGAGCCGGCCGATGTGCCCGAGCATATGCTGCGGCGCACGTCGCGTGACAACCTTAGGGCATCAGAAGGGGACGTGTCTGACGCCCTGAAGCCCCCGACAAGGACGCGTGGCGGCTCACGGTGTTCCAGTGGGCCGCCATATTTAGTGAGGCGAAGCCATCGCCTTGAGTTGGGTTCTAAGAGAACGCAGCGGTGTGTGGGGATCCGAGGATAAGGTCTCGCTGTGAACTCGGACCCGCACATCACCGCTGATGGTGGAATCCGGGGGGGTTTTAGTGGGTATTCCCGGTGATGTCATTTCACCGGGCGAGTCCCACACTCCCCCTCGTCGACTGTCCCCGTCGACGAGGGATAGTGTATATTCCTATGTATGTTCCTCCATAACTCTGAAACGAATTAACTGATTTTCATGAAACTTGGTAGATAAACACTTGGACGTACGGGACACAGGATAGGCTACTTAATATTTTTCAACGCGGACGAAGTCGTGGGCACCAGCTAGTATTTTATAAAGTTACGCGGACGAAGTCGCTTGCAATAGCTAGTTTCAAGTAATTGTCATGAATTCATAGAAGCATCTAGAATCTTCCGCGTCCCACAAGAGCTTGTCAATTCAAATTCTAGTAACGTAGCTCCCATTGTACACTTTGTATGTTCAAAATAGCTTCTTATTGTGCTGCAGTGGTTAATATTCGATGCGATTTACTACACAATGCACGGGTGCCTCTAATGTGCGTCATTTACAATGACCTGCCCTCGTGCATACGAAGGGATATTTCACATTTCAACACTGTGTTGTGTTTTGCTTTCCTCGGAATATTTCACTTAGTTCAGTCGCTTAATTAAACTGCATTTCAGTAGTTTTTGGTTTTGTTAAAATAACTTTGTATAGGCAAGTTATGTAAAAAGTTATGTAAAAAAAAGGGACACTATGGGATGTTATGGATACTATGGGTAAGTCCACCAGGATCCCCTGACTGGATCCCCTAGGAGATCCTGGTTAACTCGTTAGGTCATCAGGATCCCCTCAGGGGATCGATATGTAATGGGATGCCAGGGTCCACTTCTTATAGCCTTCCATTTCCTTACTGTTTTCTTTTTGAACTGAAAACTTATAATATGTACTGAAAATATGTACTGAACTGAAAACTTATACAGGGAATATATTATATTGTAATACTGTGACTGTGATTTGGTCAACTTTGAAAAGTTATTTCCAAAGTTGATCAAGTTAAGGCAAGTAACCTAACTACTGATCAAAAGGGCTCCTCAAAATCATACTAAGGTTCTAAGCGTATTTGCAGTACCAGTGACATCTACCATCAAGGGGTACGTCAATATGCTTGCCGTAGGTATTCACATAAAAAAACTAGACGTGATCGCTTAAACCTTTTAAACTTTTAAAACATAAACTTTCGCTCTGACGCCATAATCTCATGGGACAAGTGCCTTATATACGAGTATTATATCCTATAATACGTTTGAGATTCGCGCCGTTGACAGGTGGCGTGCTCCACCTAAATCATACGTCACCCTTCCACCCCAATATATTTCCTCATGACAAATGGGAGATAGAAAAATGTATGTTACAGATCTGAGTGTAATCGATCCGATAGTTCGTTGGCACCGATATAATGCGATGTAAGGTTGGGTTATTTATTGAACCGAAAAAAAATAATATTAAATACTAGCGACCGGCCCCCGGATTCGTACGGATGCTGTGTTTTTCTGCAAATGATATATACAAACCTTCCTCGTTTTTCGCTCTTTCGAATGGTAAAACCGTATAAAATACTTTAGGTAGTTTAGAAGAAGTTAGCGGAGAAACAGATATAAAATTAAGATATAAATTAAATATTGTGATATTCTTACTACGAATTTTTGCTTACAAACGTCGGAGCCCCTGTAGCTCGCTTGCTCTATATACTCGAAGGAGATAATACGATTGTTGCTAAGCTTCTAGGCTTAGCAGTAATCATAAGTATGTATGATATTTTATAACATAAATCTGACATACGAAATAGCCCGTCGGATCATTGCGATTTTTATATATGTTTTCAATTTTAAGCGCGACTGTACTCCTTTCGTTCCTTTGACAGGTTGTGTCGTAAGTATTAAAAACTTCCTTTAATAATAAGTACACAACAAAAAATAAATAATTAAAACGTTTGAATAAAATTTTATTATTAATACTCCTAAAACCTATCATAAATTCAAAAATGCTGTTTCGATCGATCATCATGAAATTTTGCATATACGTTTTCAGAGGTACCTTTCATCCAGAAAAGTACCTATTCTTAATAAAGGATCATCTAAAAATAATTTAAAAACTCTCAGTCTGCACGTCAGAAGTGAAAACTATGCAATATTACCGCTATGACTTTCGAATATCGCCATCTGTTAACATCTCAACAAACTATGGACGAAGTTAAGTTTATTATTAGTCAAGAAGGACGTACTAATTTGGGTAGATGGCGCTTATTTTTTACAATTAAACGTCACTAAGTGTGTCGCTCACAGAGCGTAAAGGCCGAGTTCACGGAAAAATCACAGACAAAAACATATTAGGCAATACCAGTGAGGATGCCAGTGCGTTACCGATCTTGGACTGGCTTAAGTAAATCGGACCAGGTGTTGATAATTACTCTGTGGCTGTGGAATAACTTACTCATACGAAACACAACAGCACACGTGCTGCTTTTTCAAGGTGATCTTGAAAAAGCAGTTCTGTAAGAGGATAGTTACTGCCGCCAGACGGACCTATGCTACGGAATTGTTTCTTAGCACACTACAGGATGGCACGTCAAGTGTAAAAATATGTACCTATTAAACTATTACAATAACATGTATGTACTAAAGTAAGAATGAAATATATAGTACTAGCTGGTGCCTGCGAGTTTGTCCGCGTTGAAAAATAAAATAAATATATAAGCAATATAATATAACGCTTGACTATACTATATATTACTATAACACTTTGACCAGGCGTTAGTTTTTTTATTTTACTTTAGGCGATCCCTTGGGAACAATTTCTGGATGAGAAGTACCTTATGTTCTTTCTTGTATACCTGACAAATTATGTGTATGAAAATTTTCATCACGTTCGGAGCCCATTTGCATGCGCTAGTAATAAAATAAAATAAATCGCTCTTCGCTTATGACTTGTGCGAGGCGTTAATTAAACAGCCCTCTATCAAGTTCGATACAAAACGTCCATCCAGTTAATCTTAACGTCTTATTGATGTGAACACCAATTACCTACTGTAACAAGTTTTGCAATCTACTCTGTTTAAAAGGCGAAGCTGACTGATAATGCAGACCTTGCTGTTGTAAAACTGCTGGCAAATTAAAAATGAATTTTGAATACTTCAACAAGAAGGACGGTTTGCACCAGTATTTTAAAAAGTATTATTTTCCTCTTAGAGGACGATAAAAGTTTCGCACCATGCGTTAAACACATTTAGCGATCTGTCTAATAACCAAAAATAAAGAATTCAGTTTCCGTATGTTTCATGTTACGATCTATACAAAGAACTAGTACTCTCATTTTTCTTCTATGTATTTCTTACTCTTATATCTATACTAATATTATAAAGCAAGAAGATATGTATTTTTGTATTATTGTTTGTAATGAATAAACTCAAAAACACTCATTTCAGTAAAAAAAAATGCTCGGTCTAAGTTTAGTCCTTGTCTTGAATACATATTTCTATAGGTAATATGAATTTTGAATAATAAATAAGTATTCCGGACCAAGGATTGAAGCAAGGATTTGGTTAAGTATTTATAAATAAGGAGGGTGAGGCGGACAAGTATTGGATATCCTGGAAATAGTCTACACAATATTTCACGGGCACCGAGCCAAAGATGAGCGGCCAATATACGAAGTGACAGCCCTGATATGAAGAGATATTTCACCAAGATTGTACCAGATATATGTAGTTATAAGTTATATGTACTTATAACTATCTGTGTCTCTGTTTGAAAGTAGATCTTTAAATGAATTGAAATAAAATAATTTAGAAAATAAACTGTCTGTTAGCATGCACAGGAAAACAATATTTGTAAAATCGGGGTAAGAAAAGGTTATTTAAGCGACAACATTGGAAATGGACTTTTCGAAATTGGTTCAGGTCTGGATTTGGAAAGTAGGGGCAGGGCTCACTGAGTTTCTCAGTCATTTGGACAGCCCGTCATGAAACTTGGATTTATGCGATTCTGAGCTCATACTGTGCTTAGTATTGTATATTGTTAGCGTCTGCTATTTATGTCGACTGAAGTAAAAGTGCTCTGCGACGTTTCAAAAAGAGGTGTTCATTCGTTCAGATTCATTTGGTGGTATGATATCAAAAGGGTATCAGTCAGTTGAACGAACGCGTTCGCGAAGAGAGGTCGTCGTCGTATGTTGGCACATCTTATAGTTGGAATTGTAGTTCTGATATATCGGTCGGACGATAAAAGTATTTGGATTAAACATAAAGTGGTTTAATTAATGTACCCGAAATAGAGGGTGCTAACAATATAATTATATATACTTTGATTTTGACCACCCGTGCGAAGCCGGGAGCGGATCGCTAGTAAGTATATTATACAGGATGTCCCAGAAATCAATGCCAAGCGGGCACGTGGTGATAGGCTAAGTTATGACAGTTCTGGAAAAAATAAGAAAAAAAATCCAGGTCACGTCGTTAAGAAATAATAGAGTTAATTTCAATGTGTGGAAAATCGTCACCCTGGACGACATTTTTGGGTACTGTGATCGCAAATTATTATTTTGACATATTATAGGATCTTTACTTCCTTATAGTATAAAGAATATGAGAGGATAGGGATATAAAAATAGTTCTGCGGTACTAGTCCTTTTACTGTGTTTGAACTCGACATCAAATATCTCTTTGAATATTGCTTAAATAACCTTTTCTTAATAGTGATATACATATAAGATATAGGGATGATTAAATTAATGAAGCAGATATTTTTAGTACTAGTATTTCATTTTTATTTTTTTTATTTACAATTATAATAATTAACATATATTTTGATTTAAAACGAAACTTATAAACTAAATACCACTATATAAAACTAAACATAAAAATACATGCTAAAATAAATAAAAAATCTGCTCGAGGCTAGTATCTTGGGGGATGGTACCCAGGAGGCTGGCGGCATTACCTCTTTGAATGGCCAGACTTAGGCGTTGCCCGAGGTAAGCGCCAGCCCTTTTTATAAATGGATTCTATACATGTCACAATAATGTCACATCAAATGTATTTCCAACTTGATAAAGTAATTGAGGTTTATATTTGACAAATTATGTTAGTGTTTAAATATCTGTCAGTCAGTAATATTAAAAATAATTTGTTTAAGAATTTGTTGATTCTTAAATGTTAAAGTCGGCCTATAACACAATATACATGTGTGCTGCAATTCAAGTGCGCTGCCGACCATATATGACAACTCGCCCGTTCGAGCGAGTTAAATTCCAGCGAGTAGGTAATCTAGTAACTCGTAGGATTTAGGAGGTCATAGGAAAATGGGAATTACCTATGCTTTTTATTCGCTTGGAAGATCCTATTATTGCTTGGATAATAAAAGTCCTTAATAACTTATGATTTTTTTTTGATAAAAAAATATATAAAACTAAACTAACTAACTATCTATAAGTTTTATATATAAATATAAAACTTATAGATAATTCGCGAAAAACAGTCTGAAAACAATGTACGATGGTTGAACACTTTCACATGCAAATAAGTCGAAAAGTATTGACTTTCAGTAAATACTTTATTGAACAATTGTTGCTTAGAATTAGGCAAACTATCCATTATTTTCAATGAGACATATTCCATTCCCGAGAAGGGATGGCATCTATCCCCAGGTTAAAAGCAAGCCCCGGCAACCCAACTTTTAAGTAGAGGGTAAGTAGAACCTAAATCCAAATTTTTGTGCAAATCATTGCTGTTTGGCAAAATTATAAGGTATCGCCGTATTTTACCTGCAATGACTGGACTAATAGAAGATTGTTTGGCTTCCAAATTCATGTATCGAAATACGATTTCTTCATGGTCGAGTAGTTATGGCGCGAAAATGTAATAAGCAACAAACAAACTCATTTTTGGATTTATAATGTTTGTTAGGATATGCAATAATTGCAAATTTTGTGGAAGTAGTCTTTTGGGCAGCCTTTCTTAATGCAGTAATCACTATCTTAAAATAGTGAAATAACAGCATGTATGCTGTTGCGATTCGGTAAGTGTGTAAGGGATGCCATGCTAGAGCCCATTGCCCTATCCCTTTCTAATACTACTATGGTCGACATGGACTATTTTAGATGCGGACTATGGTCGAAACGAACTATTTTCGACGCGGACAATGGTCGACACTGACTATTTTCGACGCGGACTATGGTCGAAAAGGCGTGAAAGTGTAACGGAGAGAAAGACAGAGTTACATTCACATACATAATATTAGTATGGACGCCTTGTAAATTGAGCGTATCCACTCTAGGATAACGTTGCAAAAATTTATTAACTATGGTTATTATTTCTACACAAGCGCGTACATTGAATATCTATAGAAAAACGAAAAAAAGAATTAAGACATTGGCCGACATCGCCTTTACAAATAAGCATAGCATTATCAGATGCATTTCGCAATTTATTATTCAGATAAAACATAGACCAGTATAATCACAGGCAGTCGATGCAGCCGATACGCCCACAGCCGTCCGATTTGCGACTATCTAAATAAAGAAGAGAATCCTTATCTATAATATTCAACTATGCAAACGTGTAATTCGCCTGCTATATCTGCAAGCTGAATCTTTAATTTGATCGCGTTAGTTATTTACGGATATGGTTTAAATATGGCATCAAATGTGCAGTCATTAATTGGAATATGGAAACATTGATGCAACAATGACGCTTGAGGTTTCAAAACTCGATTATTTATATATAATCTATCTATACATCTTCATATTATAAATTTTATAAATTGAAGTATCTCCGCTAATTTCTATTTAACGATCGGATTTTATTATTATATTACTACTGGAAAGAGTGATCGACGAGGATGGTTTGTGTGTATTATAATTGTGTCTGCCTGTGTCGGTTTTCTATCGGATATATGTTGGAGTGTGTACAGCTTAGGAACTTATGACTTAGTTCCTCCATCTTCCTTTCGTCATCAGACTCTAGAGAAGGAGAGGGTATTCACCCATACGTCCACTTATCGTTAGGTGAGATTTAGGTCAATCGTATCCCGTATACAATTAAAAAAAAAATTAAAAATCCTATACCCATATTACAAAAAACCTAATTGTTCTATGTAACTAAGCAAAAAGCAAATTTCGCCACAAATCATTTTTTTTTTAAACTATTTGCGATTGAAATTCGTATTATTAATGAGTTTTTAAATGGGAACGTTAGGTCGCCCGCCACGAAAGAAATAGTAAATGTAAAGAAAGAAAGAAAAAGGGAATGGTCAGAGCATCCTGATTTATAACTCTCGCACATAGAGGAGGGGTAATTAGACTAAAAGGTTTATTCGTAACATAAATATACATTAACTTTTACGACCAACCTAAATATATTGTTTTGGACTCCCACGCGACACAATGGATAAAACCGATGGATCTTTATTTTATAAATATGTACATAAAACTAGGCCGCTTTTTTTTCGACGAGCTCGTTGGATGCTGGATCAGGGTGCCAGGGTTCGATTCCCGGCAGGGTCAACTTTGGAAATGAACTTTTCAACGTTGGCTATGGCAAGTAGTCTGGCGCCAGTGAACACTCTCTCACAGAAAACTACCGTACTATTCCCGAAAAAAGTACTGTTCCCGAAAAAAGTATTGTTCCCGAAAAAAGTACTGTTCCGAAAAAGTACTGTTCCTGAAAAAAGTACTGATCTCGAAAAAAGTACTGTTCCCGAAAAAGTACTGTTCCGAAAAAGTACTGTTCCTGAAAAAAGTACTGATCTCGAAAAAAGTACTGTTCCCGAAAAAGTACTGTTCCCGAAAAAGTACTTTTCCCGAAAAAAGTACTGATCCCGAAAAAAGTACTGTTCCCGAGGGATCATCTAAAATTAAGTAAACTAAGGCCTGGCAAAAGTGTAATAGCAATAAAGATGTCAGGTGTTATGTTGCCTATTTTTTTAAAATTTAACACGGACCAAGTCGCGGGCAAAAGCTAGTCCCAAATCTATACTAAAAGAAAGAGAAAGAGAGAAGATTTGTATGTTTGTAATGAATAAACTTGTGGTATAGGTAGATGTTTGTTACCTTCTTTGGTTATCGGATGCAGTCACACAATAAAACTCAACCATCAATTACCATGTATTAGCTATATTAGAATGTACAATTATAATTTACAAAGCTTCTATAAACACTAATCAATTATTTACACTTGCTGACATATAATATAATAATGCTTTATATATAGAATTTACCACGCACACCATTTATTTTTCACTGTCTGTTCAAAGTCCAAATCTTCTCGCGTGTTCCACGCAGGCGTTGAGAAAGGTTGGTAATGTATGGTGTATGGCCCAAGTTGAAATGAAATGCATGTTAGGGTGGTGGTCCAAGTTGGACACCACAAACTAAAAAACCGATTTCAAAAACTCTTTCACCTATAGAAAGCTATATTATCAGGGAGTAACATAGGCTATATTTATTAAAAAAAAAAAAAAAAAAATACGCGGACGAAGTTGCGTGCAACAGCTAGTATACAATAATTCATTTCAACTTGATATTTTCATAGAGCTTGTGCTTTTGTAAGAAATTGTCATTTGTAAGTAAATGTTGTTTGAGATAAATAGTAATAAGGCAAATTAGTTGACAAATAATGAATTCAAATAAAAATTCTGCAAAAGACTCGACGTTTGTCCTTTACTTTTGACATTGTCAATTTTTTTTATATTAATATTATAATGAGAAAAGATTTATGTTCAATATTTTTTATTTGTAATGACTTAATTCTACAGGACCTATTTTATACATTCTTTCACCTATAGAAAGTTATATTAGTTACATTGTGACTTAGATACAGCAATTTACATAGAACATTTTCTTTAAGAAATCGTATTTATGTAAGTATATTTTATATTAAGAAATAATACTAATAAAACAAGTGAACATATAAAAAATACACAGATAATGTTTCTACAAACAAAGAGAAATTTTACTCTAATAATTGTTTAAAAAAATTCTCATCTTACATTCAGACCTCAAGAATATTTTTTGTACAAACTTAAATTACTCCTGTAATTTATTTGTTATACTTTGAGCAGAGAAGCAAGTTTTTTTTAAAATAATTATATACCTTAGGGCCTCTTTCACCAACTAGAAGTAAAGTGTTGATCAGTCACTTTTCAAGTAACGCAAATTGGCGAGTAATATTACGAGTATCTTGTTTCAATTTCATTGAATTACCCTTGATACTCCCTAATGTTACTCGAAGATGGTGAAACTTGGTACACTTTCTTACCGGTGACTTTAAATGGTGGTTAGCCTACTTGACACTTTACTCAGATATAAGAGGCCCTTAGTCTATACAATGTGAAATTCATTTTATTTTATTTTTCTTTATAATATCAAGTAGAAAGTGGAGGTACTTCATGACGGGCAGTAGTCTCCCCTAAGACTTGCACTTGCACTAGCTTTTCTTGTGTTTGTAGGTAACCGTAGCCACCTACTATCAAGTGCCGACTTTAAAATAAAAAGTTAGTATCCTAATTAATTTTAAATGGAAATTTTAATCTAGTTTATTACGCTAGATTGAGTATAATTAAGAATCTAATAGTCCAGTACAATATTTGGGCCGTAGTCGACTTCTACGTACAATCGACTATGTAATAAACTGCTCACTGAAAAAAAATGGCTCTGGCTCAACAAACTCACTGACAACAAACAAATTTCTGGTTCCAACTTTATAGACATACTAGCTATTGCAGGCGACTTCGTACGCGTAACGTTATAAAATATAACATTATAAATACAAAATTACTCGCTGATTAATGTAGTTTTCTATAGACGAAAGAACTTTTCAAAATCGGTCCAGTAGTTTTTGAGTTCAACATTACTAACATACAAATCTTTTATCTTCATTATATTAGTATAGAAATATAGATGTACAATTGAGCTATTGCTGGTCCTCAATTTATAAAACCATCTTATGCCAGAAGAAAACATGTGCACTGGCGAAAACCTTTAAGGCACTGAGGATTTTTGTCTCGGCTTTCCCGAACGCTGTCTCATTAATCCTAATATGCATACTAAAACCTTGAAATTGTTTTTTTACCAAACATATACAAAACTTTCAAACTTGTTCTTTGATAAAATATATTACATATGTTCACTAATAAACAAAACTACGCCGACTATACAAGAGACAAACAATTTGCCAAGCGATGTCGGCAGAAAGCGGCATTTCAACGTAGGAATTAAATGTAATGAACTATGGATGCGTACAACGACTTGAACGAATTTACAAATCTAAAGTAAAAAAGCTGTCAAGACACGAGTACAAAACATTGTAATAGCTCACAATGATCACTGGATCGATTTACCATTTTAGTATACAAGGGAAATCCTCTTGGATACCCGGCAGTGTAGGGGTTATGCCGGATTCATACCGGCTGAAACCCAACGACTTTCTAGCACGGCCGTTGATGGGCGGGTCGCAGGACGTTATGACACGACTTCGGTGCCCCGCCAAGACTATCCAGCGTGGGGAGGGCTACGCTTCCTGTCAGAACCTCGGCGTACCCGAAAGTGGAGGTACGCCGGCCATCTCGAGGGACCTTACGCCGGGCAGATGTAAGCTATGTTACTCGCTCATAACGTGGCTTTCTATAGGTGAAAGAATTTTTAAAATCGGTCCAGTAGTTTTTGAGTTTATTCATTACAAACATATAAATCTTCTTTCTTTACATTAGTTAGATTATACATTATGATTTTTCTCTGAAATAATAAAACGATTAATCTTCGTACCTACCCTCAAGGAGTGCGTAGAAGAAAATAATGTGGGTACACAAACACTTCGTCACACATTTACCGCTGTGTCACACGTCGCCTCTAAAAGCTTTAGGCAACAACTTAATAAAATGTTAATAACTACCCACCGCCACAAAGCTCAAAGCCTCGTCGCCCTGCGCTGACCTATTTACAAGGTGATGGAGTTTATAACACAAACATGTAAACATATGTATACTTTAATATAGGAAGAATAATTTTCTTTTTCCGTAAAGGCTGGCTGATTGACAGTATGGCACGCACAGACTAAAACAGATCGGTAATGTTTACGAATTTCTAAACGAATTATTCTGCCAACGTCAGGAGAAAAGGGCGTAAGGCGGCGCGGTTGACGTAAATTGACGCCACGTTAGAGAGGTAAAAACCATAAGAATAAAATTTGTATTTGTTTTTCCAATATTACAAAACTATCGATGATCACTCCAAGGTACGTGACGTGGGGTGACCATCGTATTCCACAAACGCCGCAACGCCACCTTTCTATCCCTCATAGTTTCCGAGACCCCGTCGCCAACTTTTTACCACCTCGGTAGTTTTCCCTCCATAATTTTCCCGCTCCTCATTTTCGACCCCCTTTACGACCGAGTAAAACAAATATGACCAACCGGTCACTTGTTTTAAATATATAATTATCTAAGTTTTTAATTTTGTACTTACCGGTGAAACGTAAATTGTCTTTTTTGAAATTACTAAAACGACTATCACTTCCACACAACTTCACAGTGCAATTTCGTATTGTTTTCGTTATTATATTGTTTTTTCTCGATGCCGTGAATACGTTGCTTACGGATTTGTTACCTTTTTTTTGAGGTGGGGAAATCACATTTTACGGATTGTCCTTCGCCGACGACGCCGACGCCGACGAGGGTAGTCGGCGAAGGGGTATGTGGGACTCGCCTGGCGAAGTGACTTATCACCTTGCAATACCGCCCTAAAACCCCCCCATGTTCCACCATCGGCGGCAAATATGAGACCCGGGATCACAGCGAGGCCTTTTCCCCGGGCCCCACAAACACCGCCATGTCCTTGCGGACCCACCTATGTGCGACTTAGTCGCGTTCTACTCCTATTGGCGACCCACTGAAACATCTGTGGACCACCACACCTCTCAACTGGTAAGTTCCGGACGCCAGATGCCCTCCTCTAACGCCCGAAACAACCAGACGACGACGCCGAGACGACGTCGATCAGCTCCTCGACCCTGTGGAGATTGGGCCGGATATTACCCGGGAACACGTCCAGCACGTGCCTCCTGAGCCAGATACGCGTGTCCCGCCTGGGGGTTCAACCGGCACCGTCGCCAAAGAACCCAGCGGGGCTGGCCCTATCGGCCTGAGCAGGATGCCGGGGGTCCTCCCCTCAGGACTTCACCGACAGGAACTTACGATCCCGACCACACCGGCCCCTGCGACCCATCGGATGTCGAGGGTAAGCCCCCCACCACGACAAGGTCATGGCCCACTTGGGGGGGACGGGGGACGGATCTGTTACCTGGTTGCTACTAAACGACCGCGCGTTTGTGTTTTACCTTATTGAGCATTTTCGAAAATGAATGGCAAAAGCAAGGGCCTTCTATCGCATGTCTCGTGGGTTAGCTTGTCAATGATGGCGCGGCATGGTTTGGCAAATTTATAATTTTAGCACTCACGCTTCTTTGTGTGAATACTAAGAGGCCGTAGCACATGCCGCTTGCTTCGGAAATCGGAATGCCGCGGCATCCCTTCAACAACAAGAGTTATCTTTCTTTATATATAAATAAAATATCAATCACCGCGCCCAAGTCTCACAAAAACTCAAGAACAGCAAGACCGATTTTAAATCGATTGTTGACTTATGGAAAGAGTAAAAATGTTTGTATATATCAAAATTGAATTCCGGGCGAAGCCGGGAAGGGCTTAAAGTATTTACTTAAAGTATTTATTATTTACTTAAAGAAAAAGTCTTTTCTTTATATAATGAAATATAAAAAAAAATGATTGATAAATTTCCTCTCTAGTGTGTGTATTGTCTCAGCGAAATTTGAAGCTTGGGAAGAATATAGGCTACATTTTTGAAATCCACTCCCCTTAGGAATAATTACTATGAATAAGTAAGAATAAGGTAGAAATTCAAATATAATAAGAAATGTGACCCTAATTTTTGATATTCAAACTGTGCGTGCACCCTCCATTATCATAACAATGTTTAATAAATAACCGTACTTATCATTAGAGACACTGAAATATCCACATTCCGCTTATCTCCTTGTAACAAAATCTTACGCCTAACGTTTCATCTCGAGCACCTACGTTACGAATATTTGGATGTGGCGTTTTCAGGGAAGTCATCCGGAATCATCTTGAAAAGCAACTCTAATTGCATGAGGCACACATAATTTCGCAGTTATAAACTGGGCAGCTAGTCTGGTGGCAATAACCAATAATGAAGAGGAGATCACGCAAAACTGATTATTTTATGTGGACAGATACGAACTACTTCGGTTGGTGATGATGGGAAAAATAAAAGGAAGACTGTGCCTTAGAAGGCGGAATCCTGGCTAATAAGCAGTCTGGCCCATAAGTTTTAAGACAGTCATAAGTTTTCAGAGTTGACGGTCAATTTTTTTTTAAATTTATATATATTTTTTATATAAATTAAAAAAAAATTGACACCCATTAAAAATGTCTGTAAACCATTATTGGTTTGTATAGACATTTTATTTCACGCCAACACAACAACATTACACCATATATAATTATAACAATATTACAACTCATAAACATGCCTAACTAACTGAATCGCATACAACATGCCACTCAGTTAGCAGCATTAAAAAAAAAAAAAAGAAAAACCGGTCAATCGAGGCATCGGCACGCTTTGTGCGTGTACAACTCGCACACTAGTATAGAAAGGAATTTCGAGAAGAAGAAGAAGAAGACTAAGAAGAAGATGATAGATAAACACTAGACATATTGGAGAATGCAAGTATGCTACCAACCTTAATAGGATAAATTATGAAATAATTTTCAGATATAGATACTTTTTAATGCAAAGGTTGTCAGAAAATTGTCAGAAACTGACGGTCCACATGATGGTAGGCGTCTACCGTTGCCTATAAGATAATAATCCTATGAGCCTATATCTGCCGACTAAAGATAAGAAATAAAGATAAATATAAGACTAAAGATAAGATAAGATTAAAGATAAGAAACTAGGAAGAAACAGGGAAATTGGCTCCGATATTCGTTACTCACTCATCTAGTTGAAATGAAGATAGTTAATGTTTTGTAAAATTAATAAAATTTATTTTCATTTTACAAAAAATCTCTCAGTTTATGAATCCAAATAAAAAAATTTGAATGGCTAATGTACGTTTTGTTTTTCTATATAAATTCATGTTATTATTGTTAAACAATATCCATAATAATCACCTACAATATCGTTCTAACATCGATGTTCTTAAGTAATTTGCTAATAGGCTCGGAGGCTGTTGAATCTTTAACACATATCTCTAAATCTAATTCAGTGTGTGCCCCGGGGTTATGGTACTTATTTCTATGTAGATTATACATTAAATATATATAATATAAAAAATATTAATATTAAAATTGCAATTTTAATATTAAATATATTAATTTCACAAATGCAGAGCTTGTGTTCTTGTGACATTATAGCCAACGTTTAATTAAACGTCTAAATATAGCAATGTTCTATAATTTTACCGAATAAGGCTTCGAACAATATTGAATTTTAATATACGTCTGCGTAATTTCTAATTTTTTATTTATTTATTTGTTATTAAGTATCAAGGCTTCACTGGTGCTATGCATAATGATTTTACGAAGATAAAAATATGTTAATAATAATATTAATTGATTTTCAGAAACAGATGGGTGTGTTCTTGGCCACTATGTATAGCCGTGTAGCACTGAAGATGAGGCCTATGCTATGATGGAGTGATCTCGCCCAGATGTCTATTCACTCGAACTTTAACACAACAACTTTAGACAGACTAACTTTTTTATTATTTTATACTTCACTAGCTGACCCGGCGAACGTTGTTTTCGCAAAAAGTTAAAAAAAATTGGGGTGAACTACCCTTAACATTTAGGGGTATGGAAAATAGATGTTGGCCGATTCTCAGACCTACCTGATAAGCACACAAAATTTCATCAAAATCGGTCCAGCCGTTTTGGAGGAGTTTGGCAACAAACACTGAGATACGAGAATTTTATATATTAGATTTTATACAATAGTAATAAAATAAATAAGAAAGAAATTTATTCTCAAAACGCCATGTACTTCATAACATAATTGACACATCGCTACCGCGGTCCTCCATTTTGTTTTCGGCGGGAAGCCGTAGCGCCCGTCATCTTTCTTTTTTTTTACTACAAAATGGCGCCGTAATTGACAGAAGCGGCCAGTTCGATTTGTACGTTCGGCCTTTTTGCTCATGCACACAGCATATTTATCCCCTTTTTAATCCGAAATGACAACCGGAAAGGCACTTTTGCGTTTATGAAGATTACGCGGTCTCCGAGATCTCGTTAACGAAAATTTAATTGGAATTTAAAAATTACAAGTGTCACATTTCAAATGCGGAATTTTAACTTTAATTGACAGACTATACGTAATTAGGCTCGCTTTATATTAATATAAAATGAAAGTTAGGAGTCTGTGGAGGTACAGTCGCGTTCATTAAATATTTACAAGTCAGTTAATATAATGTAACATAATTTTTATTAAAAAGTCAAAAACTACTTAACTTGTGCAGTCATATAAAATTGGTTAACAACAGTATTAATAGTTTCGTCGAGTGTCCTTTAATGCCCTTAAGTAGCTGTGGCATTACTTGACGGTAGCCACCTACCTTCAAGTTGACTGTCAGCCTATCTGATGACCATTACATAAATATGGTAACCTCTGGCTGGATATCCTTACACTCTCAGATTTACATATGTTTCGTTCTCTTCAGAATTCTTATGTTTCTGAACTCATAATCTGAATTCAGAATGTTAGGTTAATATCAAGAGAGGACTGTCAAAACTAATTGTCACAGTTTATTGATCAAAAGTCCTATAATTTCTATAGCAATAAAATGGCAACAAGTTGTCTTACGAAATGGGACATAAAATAATATTAAAATTAAAAGTAAATAAACTATGATTAAAAAATATTTTGAATTGGATACAAAATATGAATAAACCTTTTTACCTACCAACTTTATTAGTAGGATTAAATAAAAGAAGTGTATTTCATAAAATTTGTGCCAAGTATTTTTTTGAAATATTCGGGAAAAAATGTTACTAACAACAAATTGAATTACCAGACGTCACGAGTTGACGTCGAAAATTCCGCAAAATTTATAAATATTCATTTACAAATGAGCAGTTTTGTGTTGGTACGCAAAGTTGTTCGGAACACCAGACTGTGAAGGGCATACGGACAAGGGTTGATCTTATATCTATCTATATTACGTCTATCGATATATTCATATATTGTTTATAAAACTAGCCGATGTCCGTGATTTCGTGTGGACCATTTTAAGATATTATGAATATCAGGAAAAAAGTTAAATCTCCCGATTGCGAAGTTTGCAATCGGGAGATATACATCACTTACTCATGGATTGCGCCAGGTACAAAAAAGAAAGAGCTTCATTGATGCATAAAATATAACATTACTAGTGACCGCTCCCGGCTTCGCCCGGCGACCTTTTTTTACGTACAAACCTTCCCTGATTATCCTTCTATCCATAAGTGAAGATAAAATTAAAATCGGTCCAGCCATTCTCGAGTTTTAGCGAGACAAACGAACAGCAATTGATATTTATATATAGATAGGTAAAACATAGGCGCTTTTATGGTTGTGCTAGCGGAGCCGCATTGTGATACGGCAAATGACTTATATAATTATGTTTATACTTCAATGAAGCTTTTAAACATTGTCATATTTTAAGCTTTGTTACTTAGCTCAGCAGATGATGTGGCTGACATACCTTTGTAAGGTGAAAATCACAAAAATTAAAAGATAATAAAAAAAAGATATGAATATATAAATTTATAAACAAATAGGTACTAATATTATAAACTAAACAACAAATAAAATGTGTGGGTAACTAATAGACCAAGTAATAGACTAATAGTAGTGTAAGAGTAATAGACTAAGCGAAGGGCTTTTAGCTACACCGCGACGTTTATTGAAGTGCCATTTTGCGTGCGATAAGAGCAAAATTTCAAGAAGAGTAAAATTCAAGTAAAACTTCGGGTAAAGAAGAATGGCCAAGAGTTCTGTTCACTGATAAGTCTCGGTTCTCATTATTCACTCCCGATGGAAGGCAAAGAGTCTACAGGCGACATGGTGAGCGATAAATTCAAGCCTGCTTCCCAGAAAGGTCCAATAAGGTGGAGGCTCTGTACGCGTATAGGCTGGCATCTCTTTAGAAGGTCGCACAGAGCAAGCGACCATAGAAAATGGCACTTTCACTGGGGAAAGATCAATTATCTTTCCCCAGTGAAAGTGGAAGGAATCAAGAGATCCTTATTGAGTATGCAAGACCATATTTAATAAATATGTGTGATGGATCGATGCTGATACAGGATAATTACCGACCATACACCGCTGAGGTCGTATAAGAGTATATTCAGGAGGTTGGTATCAGCTTGGTGGGTTGGCCATCAAGAAGTTCTGATCTCAACCCTATCGAGCACGCCTGGGATGAGCTTGGGAGGCTGGTCAGAAGTCGCAGCCCATCTCCTACCGTCCTCAGGGCCCTAAAACAGGCCCTGGGAGAATATTCCCCAAAATAGTCTCCAAAACCTCGTCTTCAGTTAGCCATACTGGCTCGATGCTGTAATCAGAGTCTGAAGAGGCAATAACAGCTATTAAAATGAAAATAAGGCGTAAAACATACTTATTAATGTTGTTTGAGTTTCTCGACAGTGTTAAAATTGGCTATTTTTGGTATATGTTATATAGATATATAGATGTTTGGATTGTTTGGTTTATAACAAAAACTATTATCGCAATGTTGTGTAACAAATACAACAGTCTAGCTAGATCATGACAATTTATCTGAATTTTAATAGAAATTTTAATACAAATTTTAAATAATTTCCTGACCTATGTAAGTTTTCGTAAAGGGTACTGTGAAGTAACTTGTTCTGAGGGCCATCATACGTAAAAGGCAGTAATTTCCATGGGAATAAAGGTTCCGTTTGTTTTAAGCGAAACAGAAATAAATAATTACATAAAGAACTACGTTGTCTTTTAACAACAACATAGTTTGGTTACAGAAGAGATGTTACGAGTATGTTAAGAGGTAGGTAATTTTACCTTACAAAGATATGTTAGCCCCATCATCCCCTGAGCTAAGTAATAACATAATGTAGGTACAGGACAATGCTTAAGGTAGAAGTAATTCGGATTGGCAGATGTTGGAAAACTTGGAAAATTTAATACATCTGTCTGGAATTCGAAGGTGGTCCCACTAGAATCCTATGTGATATAGCTACAATATGCTCTTCCAAATTTATAATTTGTACGATTTTATATAAGTATCTATACATATAAAAATGTTGTGTTTGTTTGTGTATTACTCAAAAACTCACAAACTAGCCGACGGATTGACTTGAAATTTTTACACAATATGCAATCCGCTTCAACGATTGATCATGTATCTATTTTTTTCGTAATAATATAATCTCGATTGCGAGAAATTCGCTTTTTACGGCGCCATCTGCCGAAAGAGGAAAGAACTCACTCGCCAACGAGAACCGCTGTCACATTTAAAGTGAAAGTTAGCCGTTGTTATGGCAGCCGAGTTAATATAAGACTGAGCCACAGCGAAGCGTGGTCGGGTTCAACTAGTATTATATATATATTTTTGTGATTACTTGTCTTCATTCAAAATGTGCCTTTACAAGTGAAAATTATGAGTAAGGTATAAAGGTTAGGAAATAAGAGTACTTCCCGTTTGAGGGCCTGGAATATTTAACAAGTACTCATACTGATTTTCATATTTTTCGACCGTCCTTTTTCATCATAAAAATCGGGATGATATTAGGTATATATAATATAATAGGTAATATTATAAGTCCGCGTATAACTAATGCGGAAATGAGTTTGCTTGTTACACACTTACGTCTTAACTACTCAACTGATCATCATAAAATATTTACAAGAAATTAATAAAATTAAGAAAATAAATATATATGATGATAAGAATATTAATAATTTTTATTTTTTAACAAATCTGTAATTTGCAAAAGTTAACACAAAAACTTCCTCTAAAGTTGCAATAGGAATTGTCGTAGGCCCTTTGAAGCCAGATAAAGCGTACGAGGTATTTACAAAAAAGGAACACACGGAGGCGTAAAAAAATTAAATAAAAATGCATATCTGGTCGTCGTTATGCAAATTCGGAATGTGTCCGCATACTTTTTAATGCTCACTTGTAAAATATCGCGCGTCGAGTATACCGACCGATAAACTTAATTTGACAGGCCGATCATTTTCTTATTAGGAGTCGATAAATGGATCTCTAATACACGAGAGAACCAATTATTGTTGAAGCGAAAAGTGATAATAAATTTGTATAAGTTATCTGTTAAATCTGTTCATCTATTAAACAGATCTTCATAAGCTATAGCTTCAGAGCTAAGCTAAGCTAGCTAGCTCTGAAGCTAAGCTAAGCTAAGCTTAGATCCATCACGATCAAGACAACTTTCAAACAAAAAAAAGGATCAAAATCGGTCCATCCGTTTGGAAGCTACGATTAGACATACGACACAGATACACATACATATACACAGACACACGATAAACTCACGCCACGCCACGTTTTTGCCTCGGGCGTCGGGGTTACAATTCGGTTGTCCTTATTGACTATCAACCAAAACATATAGGATTAACATATAGGATAGAAAGTGTACTATGTATAAATTCAGGTAAATAAACTAATATGTTAAAGCCGCTTTTGCGTGAAAATACAAACATATATTCATCCTCACAAACTTTCGTATTTATATTAATATTTTTTGGATTATTTGGAATATCCAAATTGATGAAAATAAATATGCGAAAAAACGCAAAACAATTTTGAATTTATTTTGAATACGTTATCTTTAAAAACGTTTCCATTCAAATCCAATACTTTATTTGAATAGTGTAATTTAACAATGGATAAACGGAGGCCGCTAGGTTTTATTTTTTTTGGTTATCTCTGTGAATTTTTTTTTTTTTACGCGGTCTGCTTGTTTTGTCATAGTTGAATTATTGAATCTACTCTTCAATAATACCGCAGTTTTTCTAGTCACCTTTTTTAATGTTATTGTGACACTTGTATGTATATAAAAGCAGACGGCAAAATGGATGAGATATCGGATCAGCTAACAATTTTTTTGAGAGTCGCATTATAATAGTCGGTAAGCAAGATTCAGTTCAGTATTCATGTAGATATTTCATGATGGTTGTTATACATTTGACGTTTTTTTAATATGTACAACTTCTTGGGACACCCTGTATAACAATTTTTAGTAGTGGCAATATTAGTGGCAGGGCACACTGCATTTCGCAGTCATTAGGGCAGCTCGTCTGGCAGCAGTAACCACCCCTTTACAGAAGACCACTGTGAAATAACAGAATAAATGTATGCTCTTTTGTTTCTGTGTGTTACAGGCGACGGTAGCCACCTACCACCAAGTGGACCGTCAACCTATCCGTTGACCTTACTACAAGTGGGTATTAAAAATGGCGATTCATCTGATAAACTCTTCCGATTGATCCGAAGATTGATATGCAACCGCGTGCAACCCACAAAACAACCGATCATAAAATATCCTTTATTAGCGAAATTCACGAATTTATTTACAACATCTTTACCCATTCGTGTCCTCTGCATAATCTTTACAACTTAATTTTCTTTATATTTACATAAAGTATAAATTTACACATTTTGAAATGTTTTACTCTTCCTTTTTTGAATTTCAAGTAGGTATAATTAACAGGTTAATACTCAACAAGATGTTAGACCGTCAGTAACGTGTCAGCCTGTCTTTTGACTTTAACGTAACGTGTCTTTTGTACTTTATGTACAAAAATTATAAAAAACTATTAAAGCCAACTTCCATAATTTACAAAGTTGATCAATTACAAAGTTGACTCTGGCGGGAATCGAATCGAAATTGAATTTTTTTTCAATTTTCAAATGTATACTGAAAATAAAGTATACAATTGAAAATTGAAAAAAAAAAAAAAAAAATCGAAGTTAGATGATTTAGTAGTCATCTCGCACAATTATATCTCGTACGAAATGTGCGAATACCAACTTTAAATTTAAATATATTTTTAGTAGTCATCGCGCACACTGGGTTTTATAGAAGTAAAAAAAAAATGAAGTACATAGATAGAAAATAATATGTTTGAGAGGAGACTACTAAAAATATATCTAAATTTAAAGTTGTCTTTTCGTATATTTCGTACGAAATAAAAATGTGCGAGATGACTACATTCACAATACACAATACACACAGTAGTTACGAATTTCTGCGCTCCGGGAACAGTATATAATTCTTAAACAATAAAACAATAATTGTACAGTCTAAAATCATAAAAACAAGCGAGCGCCATAATAAAGTCATAACCCAGCTATTTTACTAACCGGAACCTGAACTTTTACCGCCATGTCGTTAATTTAGTTTTAATTGTGTTTGGCCGCGGGAAGCACATTCGGATTCAGATGTAATTTATTGACTTTAATGACACAAATTCCTTTGGCACAATAATTAAGGTCACTTATATTTTCAATCGTAAATGGGTAATAATAATAAGTATACCAACTTACGACTTCAAAATTCCATGGCAAGGATATAAGTCAGACGCATAAAATGTTTTAACTTCATTCATTATGTGCTAACCAATTAACGCTAACTAATTTTAATATTGTAAATGAAAAAGTCAGTTTGCTTGTTATTTTGAATTGTTAAAATTTCTAACTTTACTCAACCGATCATCATGAAATTTTTAACTTCTACACAACCAATCATCATGAAATTTTTAACTTACTACTCAACCGATCATCATGAAATTTCTAATTTACTACTCAACCGATCATCATGAAATTTCTAACTAACTACACGACCGATCACCATGAAAATTCTAAATAATTACTCAAGCGATCATCATGAAATTTCTAACTAATTACTCAATTGATTATCATGAAATTTCTAACTAATTACTCAAACAATCGTCATGAAATTTCTAATTACACAACCGATTATCATGAAATTTCTAATTACACAACCGATTATCTTGAAATTTCAAACTTACTACTCAATCGATCATCATGAAATTTCTAACTAATTACTCAATTGATTATCATGAAATTTCTAACTAATTACTCAATCGATCATCATGAAATTTCTAATTACACAACCGATTATCTGGAAATTTCAAACTTACTACTCAATCGATCATCATGAAATTTCTAACTAACTACTCAACCGTTCAACATGAAATTTCTATACAATTTATTTTGGTGTAACAAAGGAATATTCTCTTATTAAGTTCGTCTCATCCGTAGCGTCCTTTCCTACAAAAACCAGAATTTATTATCAATGTTACAAAATCCAATAGTGTCCTCAATAATTCCGTCGATTGTACAATTTCTGTTGCTGAATAAATAATAAAAACGTTCCGTTTCGAGGACAGCTAATGACGTCTCTGTTTGACGAGATTGTTTGTCGAAATAAAAGAGAAGTAGCTTCCAATTACGATATACTGAGAACGAACCAGTCTTATTCGTTCTGAAATATGTTTATCTTGCTGAATTGACGAGCCCGTTGGTTGAGTGATTCATCTCAGGGTTGCCGGGTATGATACCCGATAGCCGGCGTACCTCCACTTTTGGGTACGCCGAGGTTCCGGCAGGGTGCGTGCGTAGCCTTCCCTGCGCTGGACAGCCGTAGTGGGTAGCGGATGTCGTGTCATAACGTTCCCGCGCTAGAAAGTCGTTGGGTTTTAGCTGGTAGGAGTCCGTCATAACCCCGCAACGTCCCCTACGTTGCCGGGTGTTTACGAGTATTTCCCAATACGTGAAGAGTAACAAACAGACATAAACATATCCATCATACATCCATAAAACTTATTGCGTTTACAACATTACAAGCCTTTGGAATTCGCCCCCGTCCCTCGGGATCTGTACTTTTTTCCGGATGAAATAAAGTAGGACTGTTCTCAATGTTATTCTCTATATTCTTGACATGTAAGCTAAATTATATAATATGATTATCTGTTAAGGGTAGTTAAGGCGTGAAAGCGTAACATACAAACAAACAAACTTCACATTTATAATATTAGTAGGTAATAGTAATTCTTACGTCTTTTTTGAAGTGAAAACTTCTTTAGGCGGTTGGGCATTTTTGAGATGGGAAAAAACCATTGAAATCGCGACACTGTTACCGTAACCGACACCTCTGTATATAAGTATGTACATATATTGTGTATATAGGTACATAGATACACATGCATGTTGGCATTTTTAAGATGGGATAAAACCGTTGAACTCGCGACACTGTTACCGTAACCGCACCTCTGTATATAAGTATGTACATATATTGTGTATGAACGGAAAAAACCATAGAACTCGCGACTTGAACTTGGACTAAACTATAGATTACTGTTATTCTTTAAAAAAATGCTAGGTTCCTGGGATAATGCTGACAACAATATGCAATAGGTAAAGATTGAATAAATGCTTTAACACCTAAGAAAAATGGTCGCGGACGAAGTCGCCGGAAAAAGTTAGTATTCCGAATAAAATCCATACTTTACTAATACCTACTATAAATGTGAAAGTAACTCTGTCTGTCTGTCCGCCTGTTACTTTTTCACTCCTTAACTGCTCAACCGATCATAATGAAATTTTGCATACACGTTGTCAGGGATACAAGAAAGGACAGAAATAAGTACTGTTCCCGAGGGATCATCTAAAATTAAGAAACCAACGCCTGGCAAAAGTGTAATAGCTAAATATGTCAAGCATTATATTGCTTACTTTTTTATTTTTAACGTGGACGAAGTCGCGGGCAGCAGCTAGTCCGTAATAAACTCTTCGAATGAGATGTTAACAATCAATAATATTGTTGTCCAGTGATTGTACATCTGGAACAAAAAGAAAAAATGTTTAAAACAATGAACGCGGGGGCAAAGTTTGCATAAAGCTGATTTTTTTTAAATTTCCCCCGCATACCGGTTCTTGGCCGGCTTCCAAAAGCCAGATGGCTTTGTTTCTAGCGATCCAATAATAATATGCAAATATGGGGGGGTTTTGAAAAAAAAAAATTCCAAAACTACATTAATCCAACCGGTGAGCGCGAGCGCTAAATTAAACTATGTATGAAAGTCTGAGTCAAAAATTATATTGTATTTTAATACCTCATTTACCTAATAATGAATTTCGTCACAGGCATAGCATAGCGGAAAATTCCTGTGTATAAGAAAGGTGTTAAAAACATGACGGGAAGAAAGGTGTTAAAAAGGGTCGGTCATGGAGTAAGTTACTTTGTTTTTAGAGATATCGTGTTTATAGGCTTTCACATGATACTGAAACTAAATTGACAATTTTTAGAATGTTTTTCCGTATGTATGTATGTTCCTCCATAACTCTGAAACGAATTAACTGATTTTCATGAAACTTGGTAGATAAACATTTGAACGTACGGGACACAGGATAGGCTACTTAATATTTTTCAACGCGGACGAAGTCGTGGGCACCAGCCAGTATTTTACAAAGTTAGGCAGACGAAGTCGCGTGCAACAGCTAGTAATGAATAAAATCAAAACTGGATGGAACATGCTATATTTTATAGTTACGCGAACGAAGTCGTGCGCAACAGCTAGTAAGTAGTAAATAATTAATATTATAAATGCGAAAGTCTGTGTGTTTGGATGTATATGTAATTATGTATGTATGTCACGTTTGAGGATGAAATTTGGCATACAGATAGTTTATTAATTGGATTAACATAGGTACTTTAATTCTGAAAAATTTTTAGGGTTCCGAGGGATCGGGCACTACGGGCAAAGCCGGGAGCGGGTCGCTAGGTTTTTATATAAAAGAAATGCATTTATATAGATTATAGCGCATAGTCTGATAGTTTTATGTTGGCAAGCGTTCTGCGAAATGTAACACAATTTCACTTATAGGAAAGGTTTAACTGTCACGCTTTCAGATATATGGGGTCGCAACCAACATTATTTTTTTATATGTAATATCTATGTAGGTACGTACAAAGACGGCTCACTGATTTATTTATCTAGATTGAATTGTACAGTACCTCGTTCTGAAAGCATGTCTTGAGTGTAAGTAAAATGGTTTCAGTTATATGCAATTTTATGTTCTCTATAATATCTATACTACTCCAGCGAAACTCCGAGACATATTCTCGTCCAAAATTCCTCAGTCTTAAAACAAAAGTTTTCGACCAATGTGTGTTGTCAGTGATGGATGACATATGGCGCTGAAACGTGGTTTCTAACTATGGGCTTCGTAACTAAGCTCAAGGTCGCTCAACGAGTTACGGAGAGGGTTATGCTCGGGGTTACATTACTAGTAGATATTTACCGTCACCTATTAACACAAGTAATATTACGGAGATTGCAAGTGAAAGGGTTAAGGATGAATTAGTCGGGGAAAAAATAAAATTTTTTGAACACATTTTTTTTTAAATGAAATTTAAATTCTTACTGGAAATTGAGATCACATTTCGCTGAAGAGAGAAAATGTAGCATTCTAGAAATTTATTACAAACATGTTAGCAGATTATACAAACTTTTTAGGTATAGAATACATGGGATATGCCGGTGGTGTCAAAGATTAAAAAAAATATTAAAAATGGATGAGCCATTTCTGTTTAGGTGTAAAATGTTTTATTAAACACAAAAAAATGACAAAATTTTAAGTGTAATTATTACGTTCAATTCTTACTTGTGAATAAAATATTAGAATAACATTAGTCAAGTGTCTATAAAAACCATTTTATTTTGATTCTTTCTTTATTTTAACGAGTGTATCTGAGTTGTCCGCGTAATTGCAAAACCTTGCTTGTTACATATGACATTGCACATAACATTGCACATGACATTGCACATGACATTGCACATGACATTGCACATGACATTGCACATGACTTTGTACATGGCATTGCACATGACACTGCACATGTCATTGCACATGTCATTGCACATGACATTGCACATGACATTGCACATGACATTGCACATGACATTGCACATGACATTGCACATGACATTGCACATGACATTGCACATGACATTGCACATGACCTTGCTTGTGTTAATAGGCGTATTACGCTTGTTTTAGTAAGTACATTACTAATTTCCAAGTGGACTGTCAGCTTCAGACCTTAATATTTTTTAAAGAGATGGTTGTGAGACAGTGCGCTGTCGCCTTAGTAGGTTAAATGATAAGGGATTAAAAAGGGATAGGGATATAAAAAACTTAAATAAATTTTTATACTCAAATATTTAAAATCTAAAAAAAAGTGTCACATCCATTAATTTTAAGTCCATGTCATAGTGGGTACGTATGTCAGTGGTGAACTTTACGAAATCCCATACATCTTGCTAATTGACGTTATCGCGGCGGGCCGTGGCCTGCGTTTTTCTTTATTTCTCCTTATTTTATGTCCCCGTGTTGCGGCCACTTTTTGATGTTACATTTTTTCTCCTTTAATACATTTATTTATTAGTCTCGGGCTAAGGCAGATGGCTCTACTGAGCTTTGGCGTTGCAAACTTGTCCTATACTAATATGTGTATAAATGTGAAAGAGCATGCGAGATGCGTATATATATGTTTCTTATTCTTTCACATAAAAACCTGGATTAACATATAGCATACTTTTTTCTTGAATAAATGATGGTTTAAAACTATAAAAAATTGGCACAGCGACGCCACCGTCGTGGGCACCAGCCAGTAAAAATATAAGTTCAAAATTTGTCTGAGCTTTTTACAAAAATATTCCTCACGGTTGTAAAACGTAGAATTCTGGTGTAAATGTTTTAAGAAATGGCGTAGTGTCATGGCGATAAAAATTAGGGCCCTAATCTAAACCTTATGTGCTTATTCGTCTTAATAAATGTCGGGTTTTTTGTTTGGAATAATATAAAATATTAGAAATAGAGATCAGTCATATCATTCTTGTGCACAATTCAAACTATGTCTTCGACATACGAGTATTTTATTTGTTGTTCGACACTTTCCGATGGAGATATATGACGGACGAAGCCGCTGTATTGAGTTCAGAATCGTGATTAGATCTAAATAGGTTTGCAGAAAAATAAGGCACGTAACTCATATATTATTTTTATATCTTTTTTACGTGATAAAGTAGGTACTCAACGAAACTATGATACAATACTTTTTTTATTTTTTTAGACAGATTCAAAAAACAAGACATCAAGGCGCATAGTCATGTTAAACTTGAAAAGAGACGTATCTGTTCACTGTGGTCTGTAAGAGGGTGGTCACTGTCGCCAGACGGGCTGCCAAAATGACTGCGAAACACAGTGTGCCCTGCCACTACTTTCCATATCCATTTCAGGGTCAACTTTGACAATTTCGTTTCCAAAGTTGATCTAGCCGAGAATCGAATCCGGGACACCTGGAACAGATTCAAGGCAAGCTTCCTAACCACTGTTCCAACGGTTTCGTTAAAAGATTATCTTAAGGTTTTTATTGTAAGCAGTGTACATATTAAGACATAGAACAGGGGCGACTCGATCCTTTGAGTGATCCTTGACAAAGTTTGAAGATCGGTCAGACTTAGCAAACAACATCTTCATTTGCAGTTCAACGAAGGTTCACTATTTCAATAGGCGAGGTTATTCCCTTATTATCGACTTTTCGATAAAAAAATAATTGATTCATTTCGTTATTTCATAATATTTATTTATTGAAGTGAAAACTTCTTTAGGCGCATTCGTAGGGCATTTTTGAGATGGGAAAAAAAAATTGAACTCGCGACACTGTTACCGTAACCGACACCTTTGTATATAAGTATGTACATATGTATATTGTGTATGTAGGTACATAGATACACATGCATTTTGGCATTTTTGAGATGGGACAAAACCATTGAACTCGCGACACTGTTACTGTAACCAACACCTCTGTATATAAGTATGTATGTAATTTCCTGACGATTCAAAACTCAGCAACTCTTAAATGAATAATATTTTGAATTTTGATAACATGAAATCGAATTTAAAAAAACAATGATATCTCGCTCGGGGTTCAAACCTGACTGCTCTGAAAGAAGTAAACACCTCATAATAGAAGATCACGGTGACATAAAAGAAAAAGTTGTGTTTCAAAAAATATATGGCAATCCCCTAAAGTCCCTAAACCCTCATGATATATCCATTGGTATAGGCAATAGTCCGTATTCAAACCCATCTATTCAAGTGTGTCATTGGTCTGCCACATATTTAAAAAAAAAAAACTTATAGGTATACTTAAATAAATTATTTGAAGCCGAAGAGGAAATATTCTTCATTCCTTAGTAACGTTGTTAGCACAAACTCGACGCACTTGACATGGTTAAGGAGCTGTCGATTGCCTGATGTTGTGGGCATACTAGTACCTTTACATCTATGTCTGTAGATTGAGGGGGATCAAGAGCACTTCTTACTAATTTTGTATCGAAAAAGCCTTCCGAATCATTCAAGGGTCATTCACTGCCGTAACTGCGGAAGTCTGAGAAATACATGTACACTGATAGCATAAATGATGTATACAGGATTTTCAGATTCCGTCATTCTGAAGCTCTGCAATTCAAAATTTTAAAATGTCTCACAATTTATTTATAATGTGTTAGGGATGATTTTTTGAAAAATTATGGCTGCCAATAGTCTTTTGCACAAATGAGACCCGGGATAACAGTGAGGCCTTATCCCCGGGCCTCAAAAACATCGCAATATGCTTTCAGATACACCTCTGTGGCGACCCACTGGAACATTTGTGGGCTACCATACCTCTCAACTCGCCGCTAACTCAACTCAAACGCCTAGGCGACCCTGTATGGATTGGGTCGGACTTAGTAATAGGTGGTCCTTGACCATCAGTGAGGGCATATACATGTAAAATTATATGCTAATAGAAAAACAGAAACACAAGACATGAGTGTATTGTATTATCGTATATTATTATTTCATAATATGCATAAATTCCATATACATATTCAACACATTAATGGCCAGTGACGCCATATCGCTTCCGGCCTCTAAGTCACGTGTGGACATCGAGTTCCGGTCGCGTGTCACCGGAAGTCGTATGAAAGCTACCCTAGTCGACTTCCGTTTGGCTTTTAGTCATGTTTCAGTTGTGATTCTTGACTTCAATTCTCAATATTATTGTCGCCTAAACGTAAGAATTATTTATAGATTCACCACTTGACGTGTTAAATGCTTCTTGAAGGTTTGTAATTTAAGTATAGGAAAATAAGTAGCAATATTATGTCCTTTAACACGTTAAGATCGGGTCCGAAATTACCGTTAATTGCCGTCCGAACGGGGTAAATCGATCTATATAATATGAAGTGATGGATGAATTACAATTAAAAACAATAAAAATAAAAAATTGAGATAGAATTTCATCAACAAATGGCATCAGTGAAAGGGTTCCGTTTTATAACCGGCGTTATCTCGTATCGACACTCGAGTGAATCGATTTGGTCCCCCCTAAACTTTATCAGAGGCTTATTGCCAAATTATGCGGTCTTAGAATCGCGTTCATATTGCGTTATCTTTAACAAAAGAATTTGTGGTGTAATACCAAATTGAGGTGGAGGTTTCTGTAATACTTAAATCACAGTAATAATGAAAGAAAGATAAAAATATTGATCGGTTTGTAGGCCTTTTATCCAACTAATAAGAAAAATGCTTAAGTTTGTGAGGATGGATCTATGTTTGTTAATCTTTTTCGCAAAATCGGCTCACCGGATTTGGATGCAATTTGGCACACATTTAGTTTATTATCTGGATTAACTAATAGGACACTTTTTATACCGAATAAATGTTAGGTTCCCAAGTAATCGTCATCATCAATACTAATAATAAATCTGTAAGGGTCGGTCATGGAGTAAGTTACTTTGTTTTCAGAGATATCGTGTTTATAGGCTCTATACATGATACTGAAACTAAATTGACGATTTTTAGATTTTTTTTTCTGTATATATGTATGTATGTTCCTCCATAACTCTGAAACGAATTAACTGATTTTCATGAAACTTGGTAAATAAACATTTGGACGTACGGAACACAGGATAGGCTACTTAATATTTTTCAACGCGGACGAAGTCGTGGGCACCAGCTAGTTGACGATTTGTACTACAAGAGAATTTGTTAGTTTTCAAAATCTGTACTACCAGAACTTGTCAATAGCGAAGTTATATTCGTGTTTTACAACGGTTATAAATTAAACGATCAATCGGTGATATTTTACATTTTCCAGTCTAACTTGAGCTCTATTGTAGCAACGAGCTTATTGTTTTTCAGACGTTTTAAAGGGGTCTCAACTGTTGGCTTTTGGGGGTTGGTTTGTTCGTATGTAAGTATTTCTGTGACTTAGGTACAGATGTTCCGATATAGGCAATAAAATTTATTTATAGTTTTGATTACTTTTGCTTAGATCTTGAGTGTAAGTATATTAAAGTCGAATAACCATTATGCTAGTTAATCTCTATGTATATAAAAATTAGGTGTCACGTCGTTTGTCGCCATTGAACTAAAACTATTGAACCGATTTTGATAAAACTCAAAATTGGTGTAATTTGGTCCAACTTAAAAGATAGAATAGTTTTCATTTTGAACCCGGGCGAAGCCGGGAGCGTGTAGCTAGCTAGTTATAATATATAAATATGGCAGGTGGCTACTGTCGCCTTTAACATAAGTAACGCCACAGGTGCAGCAAGTGGGCTGTATACATAATAGTATCATTAAGGATAATACATTAGGAAAGGATAGGAAAACTGGGCTCTGGCATCCCTTACCTCACTTACCGAAACACAACAGCACACGTGCTGTTATTTCACTTTGGTCTTCTGTAAGGGGGTGTCTACTGTCGCCAGACAGGCTGCACAAAAGCAGTGGGCCCTGCCACTAGTTAATTGTTCAATTTATAAGAAAATAATTTAAATTTACAATTAATGTTTAAAACATGAAGGCTTTATATTACTTAATTGGGGAATTATTTTACTTCAAAATAATTACAAACGAACTATAACAAAGAGATATTTAAATATTCAATTTTAATCTCTGTTGTAAATTAAAGCAGCTATTTCAATATTAATAATAATTCGTCTGCATTGATAAATATTAAGCAGGTACCTAGCCTATCCTGTGTCCCGTACGTCCAAATGTTTATCTACCAAGTTTCATGAAAATCAGTTAATTCGTTTCAGAGTTATGGAGGAACATACATACATACAGAAAAAAATTCTAAAAATCGTCAATTTAGTTTCAGTAGGTATGTATAGAGCCTATAAACACGATATTTCTGAAAACAAAGTAACTTACTCCATGACAGATTTATTATGTATATTGATTTTAGATGAAAGATTTTTCAGGGATCGTTTGAGTAGTTAAGACGTGAAAAGGTAACAGAGAGACAGATAGAATTACTTTTTATTAGGTAAATATAAAAAGGTAAGAAAAATAGTAGCAGGACACGTGCGTTTCGCAGTCATTTGGGCAGCCCGTCCAGCAGCAGTAACCACCCTCTTACCAGCAGTAACACCATCGAAAAATAGCAGCATGAATGCTGTTGTGTTTCGGTGAGTGAGCATAAGGGATGCCAGAGTCCTACTATGGACAGCAGCGCACTTAAAACTGCCGTAGTTTGCTTGTGTTATAGGCGACGGTAGCCACCTATGGAGTTTAACATAAAAGGAAAAAAGATGCCACAATACAATAAATTTTTACATTAAAATTTCACAAAGAAATTTAATTAAATGCCTGGATATTTAATAAAAGAGAAAATAGTAGAGAAATAAAATATCAAACTAGATATTTGGTAAAGAAAAATGACGTATTTATTAGTGTCCAGATATTGGTCACCTTCAGGTTTGAATATCTTTTGAGAGTCACCTTCGTTCGGGAATAAAGGTTATTGAAATATAAGATGTGTTAAATATTCTCATGTCAGACCGACTTTCTGGTATTACATTTAGGTACATTACATCATTTAATATTACATTTATGCGATATATCAAAGTACAAAGTATGAAAGAAAGAAATAAAAAAAATTGATTTCAGAAAAATATATTATACTAGTGACCCGCTCCCGGCTTCGCCCGGGGTGCTTTTTTGCAATCCAGACGATAAATTACTTTAAACCGCCATCTGTGAGAACCTTATGAAACTCACAGAATAATTGCTGTATTGAATTTGCAAAAAAATAATAAACAAAATGAGATATAAACTATCCTATCTTTTAAATTGGACCAAATAACATATACTTATGAAGTTTGATCAAAGTCGGTTCAGTAGTTTCAGAGTTTATCGCGAACATACATCGTGACACGAGATTTTTATATATATAGATTTACTTATACATATTTCTGTCCCAACACTAAGCTCTGGTTTTCCTATAATTATAAATAGGACATATGTCCTATCTGTAGTAAAGACTTTGTATTTTAATAAAAATTGTATATTATGCACAATAATCTTCTATACTTAACAAATAAAATTGAAGTATTTGGTTGTAATGATAAAAATAACATTTTTTTACTGAATGTATATAAAATTGTATATATTTTTTAAATATCAAATTATATAATTGTATTTGAGAAAAAAAAAATTTCAAAATGTCCGTATGTCTGTATCTTTGTTCCCGCTAATCTCCGAAACGAATGGACCGGTTTAGAAAAGTTTGGATATATTCCTAGGTGAATTTGTCCATCAAGTGATTCTATAGTTTCGTCACAACTCTTAATCATAAAAAATAAAAAGGGTCTGTTAAGAAATATTTACATTTCTACGCGGATATATTTCTAGACGAATATTTTGTCCACCTAATCAAGTGATTCTTTAGTCTCACCAGAACTCCTTATCACAAAAAATGACGAGTTCTCTTAAGAAATATATTCTTATTACTAAGCGAATTTGTCCACTCACCACCAAGTGATTCTTTTCAATCTTTTCAAAGTTAGAGTGAATAGGCATTTTCTGAGCTCTCTACATCATTGGCCTCGTCTTTGCTACACGGCTAGATGCTGGCCAAGAGCAAATCCATCTTCAATAAATAAAGTCTCACCCTCTTATTATAAAAAGCCAACGGTTTATAAGTAACAAAATAAATAATTCTCGTCCACTGAAAAGTGAAAAATAATTCAACTTATCTTACCATAATACACGGTGAATGAACTCAGTCTCAATGCAAACAATGTATTGATTAAGAAATTGTATCTTTGTACATTTCCGAGCAGAAATCATAAAATTAACTGTCAAAGATATCAGAGAGGGTTTCGCTATTTTCGTGTAACACCCGAGTCTCTGTTGAATTATTCATTCATTGAATTTATTCGCGAATATATTCATACAAAAACGCTCATTGACTCCGTACACTGTGAGAGAGTCCGGGAGTCGGTGGCCGTTTAAATTTGATTTTTTTTTTAATTTTATTTAAAATTAAATTAAATTCACAAAAATTTTATGGAATTAATAGTACTATTATGCCTTAATATTCATAATTTGTTTATAAGTCTCGTATAAGTTGTCCACTTTAAAAATCCTTGAAACTTCAGCTATTCATTCTTGAAGAAAGTTTGCGTTCTTCAAGGAATAATATTATCTTAAGTTTACTGGTACTATCGTGTCTTAAGCTATAAAATTACATCATCCCTAAATTGTGATAAAGTAGTGCCTAAGCAAGTAATAATTAAGCTCAAACAAGTTTTACACTTTAACAATATTGAAATTTGACATATTTCAATAATAAGATAGTTACTGTAAACTTCGGTTTACAGTAACCATCTTCTTAAAGAAGACCACCGCGAAATAACAGTATTTGTGATATTTTGTTACAGTGCATGAGTAACGGTTACAAGAGTCCATTTCTCTATCCATTTCGTGTGTACTCTCTACCTATTTCTAACCGTTTCCTATGGTTATCTTAAAATAATTTCACTATTAATTTGTCACAAAACGTCACCATAAAATAGGAAAATTAAACAGTACAACAATAAAGCACTCTGGAATAACCTAAACCCAAATTAGTTATGAAGCTTGTGTCATGAAATAAAGCTGTTCAGACAAAACTTGTGAATTCTGCCATTCAGTTGTGATTTCAAAAGGACAATAGCGACACCCACCTCTAATATTGTAAAGATAAAGTTTTCCAAATAGATTTTGTTACGGATACAAAGAAGCTTTTGATAGATTGTCAAATAAATTTAACCGTATCTAGAAAGTCGTAAAATGACATATTCTTACTCTATTCGTACATAAAATAAGTGTATGGTTTTTAATACCGTTTGCTCTTAATTCTTTTAAACAATTTACAATTTAACTCTATCCCTGATAACGTGTATGCAAAATTTCATAATGAATGGATGAGTAATTAAGGTGTGAAATTTTAACAGACAGAATTAGTTTCACATTTATAATATTAGATATTAACTAGTATTAAATTTGTATTAGTATAGATGTCATCAATTAATTTTGCTTAAGTATTTTTCTGCTGTTAGAAATAATGCTGTAATAAAAGCAGTTATTACGGCTTCAATATAAAAGTTTATATTTTTTATAGATCCCTTAAGGTCGATGTTTTTGTCCGTTTTCCGGAAAAATACGAATAATTTTTTTTTTTAAATAATAGTTCACTCTTATTTTCCACCTATTATATATCTATTTCTTTACTTACATTTAACCAGAGATTTTGTCAGCTTATACAAATTTTATTTATAGATAACTACAATTTATCATATGTTTGAAGCTGGAACCCCTTGAGTGGTTTGGGAGATTTGTGCGACAAGTTTCACAAAAGCATTTTTTCATAGTAGCGAATCGTTCATAGTAGTTTTCACATCGCGTTCTTTCATGATCGCAAATTTAATTATTCGTCTTTTTTCATGTAGCGATTTTTCACGAAGCGTTTTATAATGTTCCCGTTTATTTTTTTCGATTATTTTACCTGTAGATTATTTTATCAGTCGCATATGTTTGTGGTCTTTTTTTTTAAAAAATCTCGATTTTTTACTCGTTGATATTTTAATTTTCGCTACTATGAAAATATGCTTTTGTGAAACTTGTCGCACAAATCGAACGAAAATAGTGACATGTACGTCATCTAGTCCCAAACTAAGCAAAGCTTTTGTTATAGGTGCTAGACAACTGCTACTTTTGTGTTAATATTGTAAATACGACAATACATTTAAAAATACACAGGTTAAGAATAACATACACATAATATATTAATTAAATAATCTATAAAAATATTTTTTTGGAGCGGTGATAGAACCAGATACTATCCTCGCGAGACTATTAAAACCAGAGACGATAAAAATATTAACACTTTTAAATTACACATCTTTTATAAATATTTTATTCAGATTCCCCAAAGAATTTTTTTTTGCAGTTTTTATATATTTTAAGCCGTATTTAGCGCTTCATGCTCCGAGACTAACAATCGCGTAGAAGTCCCGAGCGCCGTTTCATAATTCATTAGACTCGACCAAGGAAGCCTTGTCGTAATAAGACGGTACACGATTCTTTTAATATAAATTATTTAACTAATGTACAATTTTACCATCAAATTATAATTATACTATTTCTTCTGTTACTTTGTTCTTGGTGGTAGTAGCCGTTATGATGAAATGGTCTGTGGATAGTTGGAGTCTATCCTTGCCTGCTCCTTTATTAATAATACCTTTTTTAATAATACCTTATTTATTTATGTAATATAGGTACTTAAAGATATAAATGCAAGTATAATATAACATAAATTGTATGTATCTTATCGCTGTAGATACATCTTGAACAAGAATACGAAGGAAGTTGTCATTTAATTGACAGGTCTTATTCGGGCTTCCAGATATAGAGTTTCTTATGACTCCGTTCTACCGTTTCTCGCTTCCAGCCACAATATTATACCTACCAATAAAATTATTATACGAATTATTGTTTTGTTTTCTTTAAGAGTTCAACGAAGGGATGAAAATAGAAAATAGGTAGGTACTCAGGATTCAAGGCACGATAATTAAAGAGGAGCAATTTATTTTCACAAAAGAAAATCTAAAAATAAAAAAATTTACATTATTCATTCTCCTCATTGTTTTTGTCTAAGTTTATTTAGGGGTTTAATTTAAATTAAACGGTATTAAATCGAACATATTTTGATATATCGCAAAATGTGCTTAAACCTCTACAGCCTTTATTATGTTTCAATGGATTTTGAAAATATTATGAAAATATATTGAACATTTTAAAAATATCAGATTTTTTTTATTAAATACTAGCGACCCGCCCCCGGCTTCGCACGGAGTTGAAATTTACAAAAATCCTTTCTTAGCTTGCGTTGTAAAATAAAATTTTGTTCCAAATTTTAGCTTTCTAGACTTAATTATCTAGTAGTTTTGGCTGTGCATCGATAAATTTAATCTGACATTATATTCTAGGGAGGACAACCGATGGGGTAGAAAAGTTCTCGAATGGGGGCCACGAATTGGAAAGCGCAGCGTGGGACGCTCTGCGGCCAGATGGACAGACGACCTAAAGTGACCGCTAAGTATATGACTGTAGCCCACTAGAATTAGGATTTGACACGGAAACAATCCAAGTAGCAAATTTTCCTTCGGAATTCGTTTCACTGACAGTCTATATTTCGGTTTTCGGGATCCGCACTCTGTTGCGTCATCCGCCATCTTGAATTTGAGGGTGAATTTTTGTTTACTGAATAACTCGTTTATTTTCAATTTTTACACGAAAAAATGGTTATGACCAAAATTGTTTGGCATTAAATTTCCTACAATTTTGATTCTTATCAATTTTTTCCTAGGATCGATATTTTTCGATTTAGACTCGAAAAGAGAGAGTGAATTTTTGTTTACTGAATAACTCTTTTATTTTCAATTTTACGCGAAAAATGGTTAAGTTGTTTTAGTTTTATGGTGTTGTTTTGTTTTTCTTTGTTTTTGTATATAAATGTATATAGTCTCTCTCTGTATAAAATTAGTTTACTAATTCGTGGAAAATATTGTTGATTGCACTGTTACCTTTATATTGTGTATCTCTATTTTCAAATTTACGATATATGGTGTAATTGTTTGTTTTCCATAATAAAATAAAATAAAAAAGGGTTTCGCAGGAGGAACGGTGGACCATGCGTTGTAACCAGCCTTGGGTGGAGAGACAAACCTCTCAAAGTCCAATCAAACATACATGACATCTAGTGTCAAAGCCTTCGTCAATTTATCTCTCCGAAAACATTTAAAGAACTTTCAAAACAAGATTAATCGGTTGACAAATAGTGGACTAATGTGTTGATTATAACTTGACGTATAATTAATGTAATTAGACAAACTACATATTGATAAATTCAACGGATAATCGTGTTGATTGATTCATTGATCAATTTTGATGACATCGTGTTACTAAGGTTTTCAAAGTCGAGGGAATCTCACAGTTTAGGTAATATTTTAAAAACTGGTAGTTACTTTTAAAACGCTTTCTATATTTTTCTAAATAGTTATAAATTATTGTAATATTTTCACATTCGTACTTGTTATGTTGTCAAATAATCTTTTGATGAAATGATACCTCTTATTTTGATTCGGTTTTTAAACCGGTTTAAACGGTTTTTTAATATTTAGAGACTTCAGATATTCTAAAATATTAAAAATAATAATAGAACTATAACGCATAACATAACGATTGTACTCCCATAAATTTTCATACCACGGGCTTATATATATATATATATATATATTCAAATCACATTTCAAATCAATTTTTGAATAATATGAATAAATTTAAGTTATTTAATTACATATGCTATTTAATTAATTATTCAATAGCCTATGACCTTGGATATATTTGAAAAATAAATAAATATACGTCTTCTTAAACGATAGTAACACTACACCTATGTGTGGTCCAAATTTGAAATAAAATCAAAACTATCTAATGACAACGAAATACAAGTTAATATAATAAATTGTTTCAATTACATTTTAAAACTATTCATTTGGTATGTGGACACATTAAAATTATTTATAGGCCTAACAACTTATTCTATAATTATTGAAAACATAAAAATTGTATACAAGTAAAAAGGCTCAAAACATTTTCTGTCGCGCACGTCAGGAGTGAAAACGACCTTTATGATTTTCGAACACTTTAACGCCATCTGTTAACATCTTAACGTACTAATTCGGTACATATAAGATTTTTTTGAACTATCGAAATGAAGCAAATCATATAGAGTAATTATATTCTTTTGGACAGCTTCTCTAGTACATTATAACTCAATGGACACAGATAACTTTTGAATAGATATAATTGATTCTTTTTTTAAACTGTATTTATTTGTACTGTACAACAAAAACACGATACCAACATATGGGTAACATAAAATTAAGAAAACATCTCTTTTTTCTGATAGCATTGAGGAGGCTCGAAAAAATCGTAAAGAGGTCGGGGCTTGTCGTAAAACAAAGTAATTTTTGGCAGTCGACAGTTTTAGCTTGTTTATTAATGCTATTTTGAACCTTAATGCATAATATATGGGACCGTTTATTTTATACAGCCTCAGTGTTTTAAGATTTTATGTGCATTTTATGACCGGGTTGGTGTCCATCGTATTTTATACACCTATTACAATATCATTAAGTCATAAAGGCTCTATTTACCAACACTATTCCTTTGAAAAATAATATCGTTAAGATATATAAGGACATGTGCTTTTATATACTACTAGCTGTTGCTCGCGACTTCGTCCGAGTAATTTAGTTACATAGTTACTCGCTGATAATCGGTCCAGTAGTTTTTGAGCCAACAAATTCTCAGTTGCGGATGACGTCACATGGATGCTAATGTGACAAAGTTCCTGGCCATTATCAATTTGCGGGGGCTTATATTGCCTATAGATTACTAGATATTTAACAATTGCAATATTAGGCAATTTCTGAACATTATTTTGAAAGGTAAGCCATATAAGTAAAGGTAAGAATTAGTCATCAAATTACAATCGAAATTTCACAAATAAGTTACAAATGTGTAACATAGTTAGCCTTATATGAAAATTTTAATTGACAGTGTTTCAGCAACCATATACTGCGGTTGGAATCTTGTTAAGGTTCGGTACACATAGTGCAACCGCTCAAACATAAAGGAAAATAGGAAATATTGGAAAAAAAAATTCAATATTAAAAATTAATAAATCATGTTTAAAAATCGATTTTATTATCTAAAAAAAAAATTGATTTTGGATTGTGTTAAAGAAATTATTAATTAAGTGCAGTTCATCTATATGAACACCCGTATATACAACTTCAAAGTAATGCTATGGAATTGCTCCTGTTAGCTATAAAGCTAAAAGCAGTTGTACTACAAATTGCGTATGTTTAAGCTTTCCTGATGCTAGAAGCTATTGTAACATGTCCTCCCTTATTTGTCCTATCAACGCGTATGTGGAGAGGAGAGAGAAAATTGCTTTGGCATACGCTTTATTGCTACGTGTAAAGGACCCTATACACACACCAATTTTGTTGCACAAATACGTTTCACTGGTTGTCACAACAAATATCTGAACTCGGAACACTAGTTTGTCAGTGTCAAAATGATTTGTGTCTTGTATTTGTAAAATAATGACGACACGTTTGGTCTAGTGGCTAGTAACCCTAGCTGTTAACCAAACGGTCCGGGTTCGAATCCCGCTAGGGGCGCAAATGTTTATGTGTTAACATTTTACCTTTGTACCTGAATCATGAATGTTTGTATTTATAATATGTATGTGTTTACAAAAAAAAAGTAATCTATGTAGTATGTATATCAACTTTCTGGTATCCATAATACAAGATGGCTAGATGCTGGCCAAGAGCAAATCCATTATCAATAATTTTAAAAAAAACCACATCATTTAATTAAATGATATTAAGTCGTGCACACATACTTCATTATTTTCAGTTTCTTGTGGGGTCCCAACCAGCAAAGTAGTCCAATAAGAAATGTTCTTATTACTAAAAAGTTGTAAATAAGCGTTATTAAAGTATTCGTTAGAACCGTTTATTCTATAGTAGCGACTTATACAGCATTTCAGCTTTATAAAATTAAACAGCATTTAGGCAACAATAATAGGTGTTGTAACCGTTTACGTGAAAATCTTAGATAAGGCCTTTAACTCAGTGCTGTAATTGACTTCTCTAAAGTCCTTTATAGGACCATATTGCACTATTAACGCTTTAACCGTAACTGGTTTGAAGCAAATTTGTGTTATTATAGCTCCCAAATAAGTATTATAGTGCAATGTTTTAATAGTGGCAAAAACACAACTATAGAACAATAATGCACTATAGGTGTATTTGATATTACCATTATATAGCAAATCAGAACGATAAAAGCTTACAAATGGCTACTATAGCGCAAATGCTATAACTGCTACGAGAACATACTTTTAACGCTAAAAAGTCATCAAACAGTTTTAACGCTGTTAGTATATCACATAGTGACTTTACAGAGTTTTTGTCACTGTTATAACACATTTAGGATATATTAAAGTAGCATTCCATTACTATTTTGTAACCTAAACCTCCTATAAGAAATTTTATATTATTTTTATACAACATCAGTCCACCATTTTGCTTAGCTGTCTGTACATTAAACATTTTTTTCAAAAAAAAAAACAATTTGTACACGTTGTACTTATTTTACTAAGGTCAAAAAAATAGTCTTTATATTTTTTGAATATTTGTGCTTAGTTTACCTAAGTCAAATGTATCAGTCAAAAATTACAAAGGAACCATATTTAATCATGGCTGCACATGTCTGCTTTAATATCTGTATACTAAGCCTATAGTAAGCACGCAAATACGTTTTAGTCACTTAATAGTACTTCTCAAGACTTTAATATTTTTAATAGATTTTAATAAAATAAATACTGTAAAAAAAGGGGGGGAGGGGCATTAAAAATTTGTTAAAAATACTTATGTACTCTATCAGAAAAATTTTGGTCGCAAGAAATTTTCCGTCTTAAAAAATAAAAACTGTAAATATTACAAGTCGTGAATAAGTTAACATCACTTTTTTCAATATCACTTTATATCAAGAAGTTAATATCACTTTTTTTTAATGCACAAAACGAACACTTTTCCAAACCACACGCAAGAAACGACGCCATCATTAAACTGTAGTAAGTGGTACATTAAAAGCTCCATCTTCTCTAATAAAGTACAAAAAAGTTCTTTAATAGAGTCATTGTTCCTTTTATGTAACCTTTTAGTGATGAAAGGGTAACAACATTACCTTTAAAACCTTAAAATGTATTCTTCGACACTGTTTTACCACAATTATAGTAATAAACTGTGATGTGGGAGCCACAATAACTCGGCTATGTCACTAAAGAGCTGTCTAATGGCGCCAAAACCTGCCTGAGTAAACGTTTCCATCATTGCTATAGGACATACATGAAACACAAAAAGTTATTCCGAAAACGTTCTCTCGATTGCTATAGTACACGATTTTGCTGGTTGGGGTGTTTTGCACCAAAATTTGTATGTGTAAAGGCCTTTACATTGTAACTATTCTAGTAGGTATATTAATTTATTCTAGCCAACTACTACTTAAGTTTCCGTCTATAGCTTGCTTAGTTAGAATTTGTTTTCGTCTCCAATTTACAACACAAAGGGTATTTAAAATTCATACTATGTAAAGCCTGGAGTATCTAAATGAGTCGTAACAAGTTACGTTTTGAGAGTTTTGCGGGCAAATTGTAGGTACAATTAGGAATTATTGATGCGAGAGAAGAATGAATTTGAATAAAGGATTGATGGGATTTTATGTACTTACAACGGATTTTTCATAAAAATGAAGCCTATTTACTCGGATACTTTTAAGGCGTTGTTTTTTAATGTTTTCACTCAAAAATAATATTTCATTTAATTCTAAGTTCTATATATATGTGTAAATATATAGAACTTAGAATTAAAATTTGTCATACAAGATCATGTTTTTCTAAGAAACGCTAATATTTGTAAATATGAAAAAGATATATGTGAAATTTGAGGGAAAAAAACGTGAATCTGTAAAAACAGCTTTCGATATACGATTTATATACTTCACTGGATTTTTCTTCTTCTTTTGTTATTTTCTGTATGAAACTTATAAAAAACAAATACTAAAATATCTATAATGAATAGCTTTAGAATATACGTACTGCAATGTGGTACAAACTTCACTGCAGGCAACCTGTTGTTCTTAAAAAATATAACGAAATGTAAACAAGGGCCGAGCGTTCGAGATACCGTGTGCCCTTAAGCAACGACGGGCGTCAGCGCGGAACGGACGGTGAGGTTGAGGTCCATGCATACCACTGAGGTGTAATCAACGTTTTTTCTACTGCATTTTGAACCCGGGCGAAGCGTGTAGCTAGTATTATATAAAATTAGCCATTAGACAGTCTGCCGGCCTAAAAAAAATCGGCAGACAGGCTGACGATCCACTTGACGGTAGGTGGCTACGGTCGCTTATAACAGTTGTCTTCTAAATTGTTTATTGCCCCTTTTTTTACGTGGGAAAAATCTGCGAACCAGATCCCCACCGACCATGGGGAGATCGGTGGGTTATGTGGGACTTCTACCCACTAAAACCCCACGGTGTTTCTTCGCGCCGTCTATGGACGGGGGTTAGGGGACGTTGAGGCACGCTACTTTCTCCCCCTGCCAGACGAGGCCCGCACAATTGCGGGCTCCAACTCGATTAGGCGCGGAGTGTGACCTCCGCGCCTTGAAGAGACGTGCCGAAAACACACAGCAAGTCTCCCTTCGTTGCACGGTGTTGTGATGACGGCCGACGACCCCATATCCTCCGCGCCCGGTCGAAGCCGCCTAATTTCACTTTTGGCAGCGGGCAGTCAGCGAGGGGCTTCACTTCTGAAGCACCCCATAACCTCTTCTCTGCGGCACAACATACCGCAGAGTCGGAGGCCGCTTCCACCTGACACCTAACCTACGCTCGTGTGGCCGCTCATCTTTACGACATTAATGGTGGGCGGCCCAAAGGGGTGTCCACCTGACTATTTCACATCAATCGCGGTAGCCCGAGAGACGCTTGTTTTCGTCGAGTTACTAGGCCGGGTGGCGAGGCCGTGTGTTCACTCTTCCGGACAACTACAGAGGGCGGTTACTAGGCTGGCCGTGGTTACCGGGTCTTCACCACCCTCTACGAAGCCGCGATTGCAGTATTCTGCCAGACGGTTCTTCCCTGCCGTAGAGCTCCGTCTTCGCGTGCGTTGCAATCTGAGAGAATCCACCCGCTGCGTCCCGTGCCGGTCTTTTTGCGCAGAACCGAGACCCATACCTCGGTCCGAAGCACAAGGACCTAAGATGCCGTTTCTCACCGGCCAACATCCGCTTGGGCCGAGGACGGATACTCGGCCCAGCGAGCGGTGACCGGTGAAGCTCCAACGGACAGTTGGAGCCCATCGGAGCCCGCTCAGAGCACACACAAGTGGGTCTTCTTAGTTCCCCAGTGACAATCCAACCAGCCAAGCAAAGGTCACCCGGATTGCCGAGGGTTAAGCCCCCCCCCCCCACCACTGCACGGTGCGAAGGAAAAGTCAACAATAAACTGTATCAATTAGACCAAAAAAGACGAAGCATTTTGCAAGCACTCTTGTTCTAACGACTAACATGGCCCGACAGTAATGGCAAAAACAATGGACATTCAGTTGCCACTTCTAAATGCTATCCTGCTATTAATTACTACACCGCCTCCGGTATCGATCGCGTTTCCACTGTTATACGTGAACCGTTTAATTATTCTCGTACGTATATGAAGCGTTCTATTCTATTATTTACTGAGGTTTATTCGTTGTTGAAATATTATAGAACAATGCAGTTCACACTGTTAGTAGACAATCTGCTGTTTATGTTTCTAATGCCCGTACACATCAATGTACAACAGCTATGGATTTCGCACGCCATACAAAATACTGCGAACTTTAAGAAGTGACATGTCACTTCTAAATGACAATGACATGACATGCGTGTCATTGTCACTTCTACTTTGTCATCTGTCATTTAAAATAAACCAAACATTTGTCATTTTAAGAAAATGTGTCTTTACGTCAACACATTGGAGTTTAATATCAATAGTAGAACTAGGTCGTTACTACCTTTTACCATTGACGCGCGAAGGCAAGATTCAGCCATGATTCCGTTTTAGGCGTATTTGTGACGTAAATTCCATAATTGTAGCACTTTAAGGTGTATAACGCCGATTTGGCCTTGAAATATTAGGCTAATTTCCCCGCGCCACCCTCTACAAGAGATCGACCGCACAGAGATGGCAAAGAGTAGTATGGAGACTAGACGACAAAGGCACGACATAGTCGACTGAGCCTACTTTACTGCAAATACCTACAAATTTATAATTATTTACAATGTAGAGGGATAATTCAGTAACAATGAAGCGTGTTTTGTTATTTAGGTAGTAAATTATGTTACCTAGTTAAAATTTTTACCCGTCTGCGCCACAACGAGGGTTATGTTTTTAGAGTGTATAGCGGCGCGCTCCCGGCTTGGCCCGGGGTGTATTTTTTCTAAAATAAACGTAGCCTAAGTTACTCCTTATTACATCAGCTACCTGCCAATAAAAGTCCCGTCAAAATCGGTCCAGCCATTTCAGAGATTAGCCGGAACAAACGAACAGACAGACACACAAAAATTGTAAAAATGTTATTTTGGATGTTATTTTGGATTTTTTCTAAAATAAACGTAACCTAAGTTACTCCTTATTAAATCAGCTACCTGCCAATAAAAGTCCCGTCAAAATCGGTTCAGCCATTTCAGAGATTAGCCGGAACAAACAGACACCCAGACAGACAAAAATTTGGTTTGGTTATGTGGTTGGTTTATTTTGGTGTATGTACTCATATATGGTATATGTACGTATATATATTCATATGCATGTGTAACGGGTACAGTCGGGTTTGACTGTCTCCTTTACTCACCAACTAAAACAGTCAGCTAAGCATGAACATCCCAGGGCGCCAGCTACTGAAGAGCCTATTGATCAGCGGGAATACCTCAATAAAAATACTTTCGAAAGCTACAACACATTTATTGATTACCTCCCTAATTAATACTAACAAAAGAAATGCTTATGCTACTTTACAAACTATTTACAATCTAATCTACTCGTGTGACGAAAATATAGTTTCCTTCAACACTTTACTGCACTTGCACTTGATAAGCACACCGAAGTGTGTGATTGGGAGAATAAAATTGTGAAGGGGGTACCTCTGATGAAGGTCGCCGTCACTGCCGCCGTCGAGACTATGAGACGCTATGAATGGTCTTCGCAGGATGCCTCACCATCCAATGCCATCCACCTCGCCGTCCACCGACGCAACAGCACAAAAGCACGCAGCTGCAGCTGGCTAGTAGCTCACTGGCCACGCATGTGGTCAGGCCAAAGCTCGTTGAATAAATCGCAATTAGTTACAGACAGAATTTGCCTGTAACACCCCTTGCATACAGACGCCGCTCGCTCAACCGTGTTTAAAAATCGTATTATTAATTTTTCCAAACTTGGAAATCAAATTAATTATTATCTCCGACAATCTGTCTTATCAGTGAGTTCTAAAATGCACAACCGCTTCTTATCACATCTGTCGACCAAGTCTTTTTTTTTTTTTTCTTTCACCCACCGACACTTTCCAATATTTTAATTTTAATTAATTTTTACTTCACCCGCATACTGCAGAAAGTATGTACTCTCTTCTAAATTGATCAACTACCACTTAATACTGGACCAATACGTCAGATGGCGTTACTAGTAATGAAAATATGTTCTTTAAAGTGAAGTTATGAATTTTCTATGTTACACACACCCCACCTTAGCTAAAAAATTTTTTTTTGACGCAGGCAAAAAAAAATTTTTTTTGAATTTCCGTAAGGGAAATTTCAATTATATAAATTAATGCAGAAAACTGACAATTATAATACATAACTACAAAAAAAACTTACAGTGTTCTATGAGCATACCACGAATTTACCACTCATTCATATCCTCACAAAATTAATAAAATTCATACATTTTATTTCTTGAATGTTTACTTTACGTACCTACTCACCACTATATACTTTTAAAATTATGAAAATATAAGTTATTGAATGTAATATGATTCATGAGATTTAATTCCTAAACTAGTATGCGTTTCGGATACACTATTGAGTATGGGTGTTGATAAATAAAGGAGGAAGCTGCAATCCAGCCTTCTCATCATGTTAGATCATACGGAATGATCCCTGCTCAATGTTACACTTACGTATACTGCATATACATAGGGCAACATCTATAAAACGAAAACATATTTCACACCCAAATGCTGACTCTTACCGTCAATAGGACTGTCACACTCATACTCCTCTCATCCTGAAAGCATACATCTTTCTCTCAATCATCATGCTTCAATATATCCTTTATGTGAAAGTCACCTAATACCTTACCGTCCATATCCGATAAGGTATACACTAATGGAGAGAGCTTGGCTACCACTATGCACTTTTTAAACTTCGGAGCTAGCTTTGAAGAAAAATTCTTCGAAGCATTTGACAAATAAAAAGTGCGTTTATACACTATCTGACCTATTTTAAGCTCCACTTTACGTTTCCTAAAATTGTAGTATTTCCTATTACGTTGGTGAGAGCGCTCTAAATGATCTTTTACCTTCTTACTAACGTTGGGACCGCCCAACAAACCAGGTCTGCCTGCAGTTATCGGCTTACTCGCCTTACACACTACACAACAATTGATATACTTGACGACGTCAGCATACATGTTAGGCCAAAAGTAGCTCTCCGTCAACCGTCTATAAGTCTTAGTGACTCCGAGGTGACGACCCTTTGCCTCTTTATGGCATTGGCACAAGACTTCTAACCTACATTCCTCTGATACCACCAATTTCCAGTCCGACTTAGAAGTTGCCTTATATTTATTTTTACACAGACGGAACAACCTATGCCCTTCTATCTTAAAACTTGGGTATCTATGAGGATAGCGTTCTACCATTTTGAACATATGCTTGTGCCATTCTTCTCTTTTCGATGCCACACCGACGTGGCCAACGCTGTTCACTAGAACAGGCTGAGTTACCTCCGACGTTGCTCGGTTATCTTGAGGGCGACAACCATCACTGCGTATTGGTCTGCCTGCAGTTGACGAAGTGTGCTTGCCCCCGCCTACTTTGGCTGAGCACAAAGTGATGTGGTCACCGTCCGTCGATAGGGCAACCGAAGGAAAAATTCCCTCATTCAACTTAAATTGTTGCCAGAAATTCAAGCCAAATATAACAGACGTTACTATTTGCGGCACTATATAAAATTTAACCATCTGTACCTCCTCTTTAAACATGACCGGAAGGGTCATAATACCCCTGCAAGATAACGGCGAACCATCTGCAGTGTATATTTTATCTAAATGATCAGTCTTATTTATTTTATAACCATATTCTTTAAATACCTGATGAGAATTGCTCCCTAAAATCGAATAGATAGATCCCGAATCCAATAATCCATATATACTCAAATCAGACACTTTGACACACATATGTGGCCTGATGTCTGTGTCGTTCCTAAAGAGAACCTTTCCACGTGGACTGTCACAATCACCTAAGTTTTTCTTAACTAATTTTGGCGAACAATCAGGACAATAGGGGGTTTTCACTCCTTGCCTGCCGCATTTGTAACAAACTACTTTCCTCATATTACAGGATCTCGCGAGATGATTCGGAGAACCACATTTAAAACATTTGGCCCCTTTACCACTTCTGGACATAGGCTCCTGGCCTATACTAGCCACTTTGCCCCTTTGCTCAATGTGTGGTCGCACATCACGTGACTTCGCACTCGTGTGTGGTCGTGGTTCCTCGAACTGATCTTGCCTATGTTTGATTATTTCTCTCTGTCTACATACCCCTAGGATCTCGTTCATCGACTGGAAATCATTTACTTCGACCGTCTCCATATATTCCGGTCGAATGTTATGTTTGAGGATTTCCAGTTGATCCTCAAATGCGGGTTCCGTAGAAAGCCTAGCAAACATTGATTGCATTGTCGAAATGTAGGAAACCAACGATTCCTCACTACTCATTCTCCTATCTCTTATCTCCCTTAAAAGGTGATAATCAAAATCCGGTTTATCGAATGTTTGCTTCAACGAAAATTTAAATTCTCCTAAATTAGCAAAACTCTTTTTATTAGCTCTATACCACAACAAGGGTGATTTATCTAAAATTTCTGGAAGTGAATTTAACAATTGTCTATCAGAAATATCTCTAGAGATTTTCAGCTCCTCTAATCTTTCTAAGAACGTCCTAACACATGTAGTACCATCAAATTTAAGGTTCAATGAATTAATATTGAAGGGTCTTTCACATATGTGCAATGGTTCCCTAATTGTCGCCTGTTCCCGTTCCGGCGTCACACTGACATCCTTCTCCTCATCATCCTCTTCGGATATGCTCAATAGACCTATTAGACGTGCGCGCAGCGGTGATAATCGCGAATCATCAACTTTAATTCTGGCAAGTCTGTCTAACCAATAATTTGAGCGGGCAACGATACGTCTATAAGCAGAAGTGTTACCTGCATCTACTCGGGCTTCCATGCGTGTGATGGCTTCAGTGGCTTGGCTTATTTCGTCATCTATGTTAATGGATCCTTGTTCTACAACCGGTATGCTACCCCTTCTTGCGGCATTTAACGTACCCCTCAATTGCGTTCTCATAATCTCTACGGCTGCCTTTGCATCTGGAACTAGACCGTATTGCATTAATTCAGATGCGATCTCGTCTTTGTTGAGATATTTCACATATTTTGACAGAGGCATCTTGACAGATAAACAATTTACAAACTTATTTCACACGATTTACTAACAATTTTAATATCTGGATTACTTTACTTTATATTTTAACTGATCAATTTAGTTTTACTATATTTAAACAAATATTGAGGTTCACTAACACCAAATGTATCAAAAATATGAACTATTTCAATGATATTTACTTGTAATTTAATTTTAGTCACAAACTGTACAAACCCCTAAAAATATTGTAATCTTATTTGTTATTATTCTGTATTAAACTATTGCTCTTGGTCTTTCAGCGAAATAATACATTTACACAACTTGTTAAACCAATGATATGTAATATAAACTAACAATTAATTCACAAATATGTACCTGTTTGTGTAATATGTGTTACATTCAATGACATCTGACGTTCCACTTACATGTCAATTTGACGTCGACTAAGACAAAGACACAGAGTGTTCTATATCTAAATGCAGTGTGCCTGTTAAAATTGATACCAGAGTACAAATTCATAAAAGTTTACAAAATAATCCTAGAAAATTTTTTTTTATGACAATTGATGTTGTCAGCCAATTTACCCAAATAATGTTGGGGTACTTCCAACGTTACTCTAAAAAATTGCAGGTACCTTTAAATATTAATTGTAATTCTCCCTTTGTAGGTAAGCAACAAATGTAAAAATATTATTAATTTGACAGATGAAGGGTATCTTGTTTACACTTTGTAGGTACGCTACAATAAAAAATAAAAACTTAAACTAATTAAATACATGAAAGGTAATTGAAAAATGCTGCAGCCTTCGAACAAAAAATTATAACTATTAAGAAAATGCACAAAAAACTAGTATGTATGAAAATAAAAAGAAAAGAAAAAAAAACTTCAAAAATAAACTACGATTTCCGCTGATCTTTCCTCAGCAGCAAATTTATATGGGTTCGATGCTTTGGAGGTGTCCGGCGCTCTGTCCTTCAGACAATCGCGGGTTCGAATGCCCTAAAGTTGAGGCGCCACTTTGTAACGGGTACAGTCGGGTTTGACTGTCTCCTTTACTCACCAACTAAAACAGTCAGCTAAGCATGAACATCCCAGGGCGCCAGCTACTGAAGAGCCTATTGATCAGCGGGAATACCTCAATAAAAATACTTTCGAAAGCTACAACACATTTATTGATTACCTCCCTAATTAATACTAACAAAAGAAATGCTTATGCTACTTTACAAACTATTTACAATCTAATCTACTCGTGTGACGAAAATATAGTTTCCTTCAACACTTTACTGCACTTGCACTTGATAAGCACACCGAAGTGTGTGATTGGGAGAATAAAATTGTGAAGGGGGTACCTCTGATGAAGGTCGCCGTCACTGCCGCCGTCGAGACTATGAGACGCTATGAATGGTCTTCGCAGGATGCCTCACCATCCAATGCCATCCACCTCGCCGTCCACCGACGCAACAGCACAAAAGCACGCAGCTGCAGCTGGCTAGTAGCTCACTGGCCACGCATGTGGTCAGGCCAAAGCTCGTTGAATAAATCGCAATTAGTTACAGACAGAATTTGCCTGTAACACCCCTTGCATACAGACGCCGCTCGCTCAACCGTGTTTAAAAATCGTATTATTAATTTTTCCAAACTTGGAAATCAAATTAATTATTATCTCCGACAATCTGTCTTATCAGTGAGTTCTAAAATGCACAACCGCTTCTTATCACATCTGTCGACCAAGTCTTTTTTTTTTTTTTTCTTTCACCCACCGACACTTTCCAATATTTTAATTTTAATTAATTTTTACTTCACCCGCATACTGCAGAAAGTATGTACTCTCTTCTAAATTGATCAACTACCACTTAATACTGGACCAATACGTCAGATGGCGTTACTAGTAATGAAAATATGTTCTTTAAAGTGAAGTTATGAATTTTCTATGTTACACATGTAGTAAAAAACGGTTATTTCAATATTACAAACAGACACTCCAATTTTATTTATATGTATAGATGTATGTATATTTCTTTATACGAATATAAAATATATGGTAAAAGAGCCAAACAAAAGTTTTTATCAAAACTAACAAATTTTTTAATTTTCAGTAAAAACAATTGAGTTTTTGCACCAACCGTGCAAACTTCGCGTGGTACGTTTTGTTTGGGTAACGCTAATGCCGGCGGTAATAATTTTTTTTCTAATTTTGATATTTTTTTTCAAATTCACCAAGTGAGTGAAGTGACAATAAATTGAGACAAAAAGTGTTTTTTTTTTCATTTTGATAAAGATTACGAACTTTTTAGAGCGAGAATCTTGCTTCTTCAATTTTTTCAAAAAATCTATAGAGTGGGACAAAAAAGCGGCTGAGTGGATTAAATGGAAACTCTGTGGGGCTTTTTAGGGTATATTGAACTGTAAAAGGCACACTTAACATTTATTATTTTCTCCATATTTTTGATTCAGCGCTTGATTTTTCTAAAAGCTATCAAAAGCCCTTTTTTATAATTTTTAAAATTCATGTCAATAGAATTAAAAAAAAAAATGGTTGCAGAAAATTTATTCACGTTTTCATTTTGTTTTCGTTTTGTCTTGTCTTTTGCCATGTCTAATTGTTTTGGTTTGGTTTTGGGTCTTATTATTATTAATTGTGTAATTTTAAAGGAGGGAAGGGAGTAAGGGGGGAGCGGAGGGGGGCTGGGAGGATGGTGTTGATAGATTACCCTCATCCTTTCAAATGATACCTAACATGGGGGGTCTATTTGTAACCGTTGACCATGGTTACGTCAAATTTTTTACCTCGTCGAGACGTCCCCGATGAGCCCAAATACGATCCGGCTGTGACGCGCCGTTTCCGAGTTACGGTCGGGGGGTCCGCGGGGGGGTCAATTTTTTTATCTCGTCCAGACGTCCCCGATGAGCCCAAACACGATCCGGCTGTGACGCGCAGTTTCCGAGTTACGGTCGGGGGGGTCCGAGAGGGGCGTCAAATTTTTTATCTCGTCGAGACGTTCCCGATGAGCCCAAACACGACCCGGCTGTGACGCGCCGTTTCCGAGTTACGGTCGGGGGGTCCGCGGGGGGGGGGGGGGTCAATTTTTTTATCTCGTCCAGACGTCCCCGATGAGCCCAAACACGACCCGGCTGTGACGCGCCGTTTCCGAGTTACGGTCGGGGGGGTCCGAGGGGGGGGCTTTTTTTTTGGTGCCCCTGTAGACCGGATGACACTTTCCTTGGTGACTACCGATCACCCTCTATGACTTTCTGCAAACGCCACCCTTCTATCCCTCATAGTTTCCGAGAACCGCTCACCAACTTTTTACCAGAACGGTGTACCGAGGATATCGGATTTTTCTGGAGGTCACGGGGGCGTCCCCTACGCGACCACCTACAATAGGGAAACCCCCCACCGCTCCTTCTAGGAGAACAATTCGATGAGTCACTAGATACGTGAGTGGGAATCCGGCTTTATAGTGGCTTTATTATTTATTTATTAGGCTTATTAATTTATATGTATTAATTAATAATTAATAATTATTAATATTAATTAATTTAATTAATTAATTAATAAAATTCATGAAAACTTTCCTTCCTCGTTTGGTTTATTTTTGATATATTACGCTTTTGCCTCCTTTGCTTACTTCCTATCTTTATTAAATTTAGATAACAAGTATAATACAGATGAATAATTATTAATTGAATATTTCAAATTATTAATAAATTGAATATTATATTACAACATAATTTATATTTAGTTTTTTAAAGATTTAATTACATAGTAAGACAAAAAAGAAAACCTATTAAAGTATTATATACACTATCATGCACTGTCTGTTCTGCCACTAAAATGTTTATTCTTTGTTTATTACGTAAAAATTAATAATTTGATGAAGCGCAACGCGGCACAGGTCCGTCTAGCATCAGGACTCGCCCCGCACTGATTTTATGGACGAGAACGGGCTAGCGCTGAGTAAGTGGGGAAATATTTTTGATAAAAACATTATATAAAATTCAATTTTACGAATTTTCAAAAAGCGCTTTCAACAAATCATGCTACATTGTTATCTTCATAAGTGTACAAAATTTCATAATCTTTTGATAAATATTGTAGAAGTGAGATTGTTATAACTGAAAATAAAAGGGGTGAGTTTAGAATTTTTTTCCTGAATCAATTTCAATAAAATAAAAATTTTAATCCCAACAAATCATTCCTCATATCTTGTAGATAAACATATATTTTTTTCGCTGAAGAAAAGGCGTATATATAATGAATAATACTGTTACAAAATGTAGCAAAAATTTAATTTTTTGGAAGGATAAGCCTTAATGCCCGTACATTACAAACAAATCATTAATTCGATGTAGGTTTTCACAAAACATTTTACTACCACTGATTCGTAATGCTGCTTCTAGGGGCAAGAACTCGGCAAGATTTCTCCTATTTGTTCTAATAGTTGTTCTAATGTAATTAGCTTTCATAAATAACTAATTACATTATTTGTAACAAAACACAGCCATTTAAGTATATAAGCATTAACATTGTAATGCCACAAATCAATTCCAAGGATGTTCATCATTTATATAATCCAATATTTTATGGTATCCCTTTTTGCAAAGGTTTTTCTTAATATAAACTTTAAATTTATTTATCGATAGCTGCTGTATATTAACAGAGAGCCTGTTGTAAAAGCGTACACATTGTCCTACAAAAGAGTTGCCAATTTTGTGGAAACGAGTTTTATGCAATTATTAGATTATGCTTGTTTCTAGTATTTACTCTATGAACGTCACTATTTCTACTGAAAGTGCTAATATTTTTGTAAGCACATGTCAATCCTTAAGAAAAATCCCTTCATCAGTGAGGATTCATCAAAAAATTTTCAGCAGTTTTTGCTTGAAAGTGTAACAAAAGCCTTCAGGTACTCTACCAAGATTCTACCAAGATTGGGATACCTGTTTGCCGTGTTTTGTTACAAAAACCACAAAGTAAATATTTTCTCTCATACATTTGAAATGAAACTAAAAAGAATCTACTTCGTCAAAGCATGTCGAAGGCATCGCTTTGCCGAATCGTTTTGTCAATTTGAAATTAGTTCCCAGGTCAATGGAAATGCGTCAAAGGGACTAATTGGTTCAGTACTTGCACGTGTTCAAACGACTTACTGTTTTATATACCTACGTTAATGTTGTATCACAGATCTGTACTCGTTTTTAATTTCCCGTGCTTTTCCTATTCGGTGTGTTCCTCTATTTAAAAGTACGTATGAACATATTCTCTCTAACTTTCTTTGTGTGTCTCTAATTCTTTTAACAATTCCGGATATTTTAAAAATAAATTTTGCTCTAAAGGAAGGAGGTCTCGTAGGTCTCGTACGTACTTAATAGGTACTTTGATATATTTACTTTCATATTGCTTTTAGAGAATTCTTCTAATACTAAATATTTAGAGCGTTCGAGAGAAAAGGACAAGTTAATAGAGTTGTTAATTATATTAAAATCGCTGGTAATATTATAAATGCGAAAATTTGTAAGGATGTGTGGATGTTTGTTAATTTTCCAAGCAAAACAGCTTAACGAATTTGGATGAAATTTGGCACACAGATAGTTTATTAACATGTAGGACGCCTGTTATCTGGAAAAATGTTAGTAAGCCAGTTTTCCGAGTGATCGTCTCTATAAATATAAAAAAAATGGCGTCCTTGTTGCTGTGGCGGCGCCACCGTCATCATAGTGATAAAAAGTTGCCTGATATTTTCTCTGGTGTTATATTTTAAAACTTTCAACGCAGACGAAGTCGCATGTATAGTTAATAAGCTAGTTTTTAATAATTAATTAGTTTCTAAATTAAAATGTGAAATTTAAACTATAATATCTATGTCGGAGAGCCCTGAGTATGTAGTGCGAGTTTTACTCGATCAAACAGCGTGCTTCACAGGAATGAAGCAGGCAGCGTCACATATTGACTAACATGTAGCGCTGCTTCATTTCCATAGAAATTTACGTTTACTGGTTCTATACACACTCAAACTGTGCCTGAAGTTTGAGGAATTGCTTCCTCAAAGTGGAGGGTTTGGGAATTGCTTCCTAATAGTATAGAATACTATCTAACGACTATCTATGGAAACGTCAAGTAGTAAGCTTGGTTGCAATCGACGCGGAAGTAGTCTGTATGAGGGGCAGTATGAACCTCGCTAATGGTAAAGGGCGCCATTCCATCGATAGTTAAATTTGGCTCTAGTTCATTGAACTTGACTTAATGTTTTTTAAACTGATTCCACAGACTGAGCCATCGCAATTATGAAAATTGGTGTTCTGATGCATTTCAGAAATGCAGACTTGTCTCGCCAGGAATACGCATGCATGAATACCGGGCTTATCGTTTTAGCTGCGGCTGTCGGACGCGTCTGATAGTTTGTTTCCAGCTTTACATAGCAAATATGCATAGAGCATTGAGCTGCCGTCTTTGTCATTTTGAAAGCCCAGATATATGTTTATGTGTAAACATCCCCTTTGAGTGTACAGCCGTTCAAATTGCCTATTCATTTGTGTGTAGTGTGAATCCATATATACTGCCATAAATCCATAATTAGTGCGACATACAATTTAGAATTGGTAATATTTGATTGGATAATGAACTTCACAATGAAAAGCAAAGTGGGAAATCTGTCCGACGAAGATCGTGGCGTTCAAATGTATTGAGTGTTATACAATGCTAACAACGCGATTTAGATTTGATAGTAAAAGGTCAATAATTGTGTGGCCAGTATTTTTTTTTTATTCAATAAGGTACACAAAACAGGACACTGACATTAAATACATTGAACAGATATAATTACATGGAAGTGAACTAGACAGAGGCCCAAAACATGTGTACACAGCATGTCCAAACAAAACAGTGTTACAGAATAAAACAAAGGAAGAAAACAGACGCACTTTCATCCAAAAGCAAGCTTAGCCACATTCTAAAGGAAGTCAATTTGAGATGAAAGCATGCCCACACAAAACCACAATAAAACAAGTATTATAATATATTAATATATAAGTGCAATAAAATATTATCAATTAAGAGTTTATATGTTTTTTTATTTATTTATTTATTTATATATACATAACTATTAATTTTATTTAATGACGCTCGCAGTTACGATGGCCGTGATATGCTTTTTGAATTTAGTTAAGCTATTTTCGAATATGTCCACTGTACCGCTATGTTTAAGCAGGAGATCGTTATATTGTCATTTTTTTTTTCTTTTTTTCTTTATGTTAAGGTCGACAGACAGGCTGACGGTCCACTTGATGGTGTGGCTACCGTCGCCTATGATACAATGCCGACCATAAAAGGATTAAGGATGAAGGATAAGAAAAGGATGGGGTAATGACTCGTTAAATACACAATATTTTATTTTAAATTTTAAGTTTATATCTTCATCCGTGCCTCTTTTTCGTAGCTGTTAAAACATTTATTCAATATTTATTGCTCATATATTTCTGTCATGCCTTGAATTTCTGAATTTTTATTTTTAGATGATCCCACTGGAGCAGTAATTTTTTTCTGAATGAAAGGTACCCCATGTCCTTTCCTGTATCCCTGACAACGTGTATGCAAATTTTCATTATGATCGGTTGAGTAATTAAGGCGTGAAAGCGTAACGAACAAACAAACTCAACCTTCGCATTTATAATATTAGAACTAGTTACGATTAAAATAATCACATGGGTAAGTTACAATAACACGAGAGCTACCTTTATTATATTTATTCACTATTAAACAACACATATAAAAAGTCATATTACGCCTCTAAATTATACAGTTACACAACTATAAAAGTACCTACATATCTTCAGATCCCACGTCTCTTTCAAATAACAACAATAAAAAATCCACAATAGTACAAACGAAGATGCAGTGATCAAACTTGAATTAGATTCATAGTGAAAAAATTATGCATATGAAAAAGGCGTCCTGTTTCCGAAAGGTCATCAGAAATAAAAAAATTCGACACCTGACAAAAATATATCCATTACATAAACGTGAAGTAACTGTGTCTGTCAGTTTGTCTGTTACCTTTTCGCGCCTTAACTACGCAACCAATCATGAAATTTTGGATACACGTTGTCAGGGATACCAGAATGGACATAGGGTACATATCATGCGGAAAAAGGTACAGTTCCCGAAGGATCGTCTAAAATTAAGAAAACTATTGCCTGGCAATAGTGTATTCAGCAAATTTGGATGTGTGGATGACACATCCATACATCCATACAAACTTTCGCATTTATAATATTGTTAAGTACGGTATATAAACAATGTCAGGGATATAGAAAATGACATAGGGTACCATTTCACGCAGAAAAAGGTAATTTTTCCGAGAGATCATATGAAAATAAAAATCCAACGTCTGGCACAAGTACAAGTATAACAACAATAAAGAAGTTATGCGTCATATTGCGCATATATTTTATCAGTCGTTATATTTTTTTTAAATTTCAAAGCAGACGAAGTCGTAGGCACCAGCTAGTGAGTATTGAAGTTTGAATAATTGTTTCAACTTCTAAGGAAAAAAGGGGGCGGACGAAGTCGCGGACAAAAGCCAGTTAGCGATAACATTCCTCACTGTTTATTTACCAATATATACTGTGGTATACTGTGGTCCTCTCGATTGTAAACCAGATCGGCAGGTGTGCCTTTTTGTGATCACAAATTGAACTCAAGGGTCTCAATCTTAACCAGGATCAACCGAAAGTAAATCCTTAACGATTTAACAAAATGATTGCCTCTTCAATTCTTTAAGGTGTTTCATTATTTGTAGTATAGAACAATTTTTTAAATTAATTTTGTTAATATATATATTAAGAGAGCAGATTTGTCTTTCTGTATGTTCTGTGTTTCTGTATTCTTTTACCTCTAGTAAGTTACATTATCAGCGAGTAACATGGGCTATATTTTATAAAATTACGCGGGCGAAGTCGCTTGAAACAGCTAGTTATATATATAAAAAAACTTCCTCGTTTAACGCTCTTTCCATTAGTGAAAACCGCATTAAAATCCGTTGTGCGGATGCGACTTTTTTTATACTATGTAAAGATATTTCTCTATTCTTACCATATTCTTACACTTATAACCTATCAAGGTAAACTGTGCACTTGCCTTGTACTGCATCTTTAGCCTTGTAGTGCTTGTGTATATATGCACTAAATATAAAATAGATGTTCAGTCTGTCTATCGATATTTCTCATATAAGATAATTATACTGTTTTAACGCCTGACGCAAAAATGGGTTGTTATAAGTTTGACGTGTATGTCTGTGTGTCCGTGGAATCGTAGCTCCCAAACGGATGGACTGACCGACCGATTTTTGATTCGGTTTTTATTATTATTTGAAAGTTGACGTATGGGACGGTTTTTAGCCAAAGTAATTTATCAAGATCTGTCGCATTTGAAGGCCATTAGCCATAGTTGAAAGGATTTCACTAACTTCCACAGAAATATGGTAGGTATACTGTTACATTGGCGGTACTTGGCGATAGTAACCATGATCAGATGCTGCAGCATCCAGTAGTCTACAGGATAATCAACTCCCCAGAAATTTACAGCAGATAATTATATCTTGATTGGACACAATAGAAAGTCGGAGGTTAATTTTTAATTTTAATTATATGTAGTCTGAAAATTGTACACAATTTGGCCCGCTGTATTGACGTCCTGTTTAATTTGTAAATGTATTGTCAGTGCGCCTCCAAAGAAAATAATTCGATTCGCGTGCGAGGCGGTCGCGTGGCTCCAACTTTTTGCTTGTTAAAATACTTGAAGGCGGTGAACAAACGTGAATGGAATGAACGAGTGTTTGAACGAACGGATGAGAGAGCTCCGTGAATGAAACGTCTCAGGACGTAGCAATTGACGTTTTTACATGGAACGTGTCAAGTGTGCCTTCAACTTAGTTGATTACTGAATGAATTTAAGTTAAATTGCTTTGTCGTGTACGTAAGCCATCACGCAATACGAATGTACAGGGAAGCAAATGAAAAGGAAAATACAATGGGAAAAAATTTTTGATTCATTAGACCACTTCAACTGATTCTCGTCGTCGTAATGTTACGTTTTGTTCAAATCATATGAAGCAAAAGCATTAATTTGCAAATTTGTATGTATGTTGTGGGTATATGTGTGTATGCGTGTGTGTGTGTGTGTGTGTGTGTGTGTGTGTGTGTGTGTGTGTGTGTGTGTGTGTGTTGTGTGTGCCTGTTGAAATTTAAATTGATGTCCTACCCTTACCTAATAATATCCTTTTTTCACTTATGAAAAAGTATGTGTAAGGGTGTTGTTTTCCCTTACCCTTTACAATGTTTGAGTCGGTCTCCCATTTTCACCTCTAGTGTCGCTATAAGCCGATTTTTAACTTAGTTCAAAATATTAAAATTGTATGGAATATTTCTTTTGTCTCTATAAGGTTTAATTTATTTATTTAATAGTTATCATATTAATTAGATTAATATAAAATAATGTCTCCGTCCCAAAGGGCATGCTTATGTGTTTATCTCCGCGTTGTATACAAGTATACACATACTTCATTAATATATGTATTATGTCTTAATTAGAATGTTAATAGTTATGAATTCTCCGGGGAATTCCAGTTACTTACTATATTTGTTTATGTTTGATTAATGTTTGTCACGTTTGAGCCAATATTTGTTATTTGACGTAAATCAACAGTTACTCCATAATAGGATTTATTTGACATATTGAGTATAGACGCTTGGGAGCCTTTTTGACGAGAATTTATTGCCTTAGTGAAGTAGCCTTCTTAGTACTATTATGTTTTATATATATACAAATGGATGTCGAATATTTGAATATTGGTCTCTGGTGTGGCAGGGCACACTGCGTTTCGCAGTCATTCGGGCAGCTCGTCTGGCGGCAGTAACCACCCCATTACAGTTTCGGTGAGTGAGTAAGGGATACCAGAGCCCATTACCCTGTCCCTTCCTTATCTCTTATCCTTAATCCTTCTACGGTCGGCAGCGCACTTGTAGCACTTATGGCTACCGTCGCCTAGTAGCCACCCACGATCAGGTGGACCGTCAGCCTCTCTGTAGACCTTATCATTAAAAAAAAAACTATAATAAGCACGGATTGTCGCCTATATAGATGGTATGCCTGTGATATCCCTTTGTCATGTAGTAGCAGTAGGTACGTACTATTACTTCATTGAGTACGGTTATGCCATCAGACGAGCAGTGCGTAATAGCACAGTTCAGAAAATTTTCTTTGAAATTCTCTTTGTGACACTCCAAGCCGAAACAACGTAAACGAAATTTAATAGAATAAAGAATAAAAGTAAAGAAAAGTAAGCTAGCGAATATTCAGATCAGGTGAAACAGACGCCAAATGCTAATGTTAATGGTACATTTCGAAACCGGGTCACCAGGATGCTACCGGAATATGCACTTTATTATTACGGCTTGGTCGACGGCCAATGTGAATTAAGAAAAAATAAAAAGACGAGCCCCTTGTATGGTTAGGGTGCTTGCCTCACGGCGTACCTCCACTTTCGGGTACGCCGAGGTTCTGACAGGGAGCGTAGCCTTCCCCGCGGTGGATAGTCTTGGGTGGGGGGGGGGCACCGAAGTCGTGTCATGACATCCTCACGACCCCGCCGATCAACGGCTGCGCTAGGAAGTCATTGGGTTTTAGCCGGTAAGAATCCGGCATAACCCCGCAGTGACCCCCACGCTGCCGAGAGTCCAAGAGGATTTCCCAACGTTAAAAAAAGGGTGCTTGCCTCACTGCCCGCTGTGAGAGGAGGGAATAGGGTTTCGGTCGGGGGCGGCGGACATGAGGTCGCCATTATCAATAACACCAGACAACGAGGGGAGACGTGCTGTGTGTTTCCGGCACGTCTCTTCACGGTGCGGAAGTCACACTCCGCGCCTAATCGAGGCGCGTAATGTGCGGGCCTAGTCTGCGGGGGGAGAAAGTATAGCGTGTCTTAACATTCTCTAACCCCCGCCCATAGACGACGCGAGAAAACGCCGTGGGTTTTTAGTGAGTAGAAGTCCCACATACCCCACCGATCTTCACATGGTCGGTGGGGATCTATTATCTCGCAGATTTTCTGTTGCAAAAAAGGGGTGCTTGTCTTAACGCTTCGTCCCAGGGATCCCGGGTTCGAATATCGGCAGGGTTAGCTTATCGTAAATGAACTTTTCAAAGTTGGCTCTGGTCTGGTTTTGGGCAGCACTTCGGCTGGTTTTTGGCGGCTGTAACCACCCCTTTACAGAAGACCACATTACTTTCTATTTGTTAAAGTTCTAGAATAATGTCAATAATAAAACAAGGTGATAAAATCGTTTTTCATTTTTTTTTTAATTTCAGACAATAAATTAACCAAGTTCCATTAGCAATCTCTTTATACCTATATGTCTGTTACGCTGGCCTAAAGGCTTATAGTAAAATCAGAGCGTCAAAGTCGGCTACAAGCTAACAAAAGCTGGGCTTACAGTTTCAAAATGGAGTTCTTCTGACACGCATAAAATCAGAATAAAATCAGCACTACAAAATCGAAAGGCCCTATTTTTACCTATAAGGTTAGCTTTCGAAATAACAATAATTAAATTTATTGAAAAACAATAGAAGTCAAGTTCTTCTTACGTAAGTTTCGGAATGGTTGAATTTATTGTTTAGTTTGTCTGTCAGATGTTAAAGTATAATAGGTATATAATATATCTTTTTCTAAGCAATTATTGCATTGTCTAAGTATTTCTTGTAAATTATACATTAAACAATGCTTATTTTTAGTGTTTTGCTAAACTGGTATACTCGTACTTTATTTAGCTTCAATATGCAGATATTATTAAAATAACACGTCTTAAAGTTTATCTATACGGAAACTTAAACAACCCAATCGTATGTAGCTGTCGAAACAGAAGCCTTGTTAAAACGGTACCACCCATAACGCAACAATAAAACGTCTTAAGAACCAAAAACAATTTTCGACCTTACCTCTATGTGCATAACGAAATAAATTCGCGAAAATTGATATACATTGCCATCCGAAATTCTTGACATGTTGCGCTCGGAGCCGCCACTGCAGTAGAATGTTTAATTCTGAAACGTCATATGTACGGATTGATTGCCAATTAAATCTAGAATTTGTGCCTAAACGCATAAGGTGTGTTTTTGCTATGCATAAGGTGAGTTCATTGATTATTTTTTTCTGCTCAATACCACCCATTTACTCGTCAATGAGTAGGCGCCACCGACCGGTTCGAATGCAGTGGCGAGCATATCCGTTTTTTTTGGTTTTTTTTTTAAAAGTTTTTTTTTTCAACCGTTGTCCAAGGCTTTTAAGTTTCCGTCTTAATAAATGACATCGAGAGAATATCGATACATCGCGTCGTGCGTATCGCTCGAATAATGATCGAATATTAATTTTGTACTAACGAGCGCTTTATTTATTAGGGTAATTTTGTTAAATTAATGCTTTATTGATATCGAAAGAGGGGAGATGCGAGCAATAAGGTTATTTCGAGTAGGATTTAAAAGAGTGATAGCGTTGTTGGTATTTTTTTTTGTTGATTCTATCATCATCATCATCAGCCTGTACCTCACTACTCTCCACTGCTGGATATAGGCCTCTCCCAAGGCTCGTAGATGCTCGTAGGAAAATGCCTTTCGGGTCATCTGACCACCTGGTTCGTGCGAAGCTGGGGAAGGAAAGTTAGTTAATAAATAAATAGATAGAGAAAGATATTCCATGCTAAGACTTTCCTTATGTTAAGGTCGACAGACATGTTAACGGTCCACTTGATGGTAGGTGGCTACCGTCGCCTATAACACAATCAACACCACCAACTGCTGCAAGTACGCAGACGACTATATTAGAATTAAGGATAAGGGATAAGGAAGGGATAGAGTAATGGGCTCTAGCATCCCTTACTACCTCACCCAAAACATACCGGTTTTCTGTAAAGGGTTGGTTACTGCCACCAGACGGGCTGTCCAAACAAATGCGAAACGCAGTGTCAAGCAACGTCATAGGACTATATTAGGATTAAGGACAATATATTATAATACTAGCTGACGCACGCGAATTCGTCTGCTTAACTTTATAAAATAGGTATATCCTATCTTTTAAGTCTTTCTATATCTTTTAAGTTCGATCAAATTACACATAGTGACGAAATTTTATCAAAATCGGTTCAGTAGTTTAGGAGTTCATCCCGGAGACACAACGTGACACGTAATTTATATATATATATATATATATATATGTGTATTTTTTATTTTTTATTGTATTTCAATTAATTTGTATATGGCGCGTAGAGAAGATAGCATTTAAAATTGTATGTTTATAGCAGTAATATATCAAATCGATTGCCATCTACGTCTACCTATTGATGCTACCTGTGTTTCCGTTAAACAAAAGTAATTATTAACATGTCTCAGAAGTAATAAAAAGTTAATTTACGATACAAATTCACACTCGTTAATTGGCTCCGAACATCAATGAAAGAATTTCGAAGCGCCAATTTTACTAATGGTTGTTTATTTGGATCCGACTGAATAACTTAAATATATCTATCTATATGTATACAATTCCATACTCTATACTACTCGTACCATGCTAATAATAGGGGTTAAAGTATGAAATTGCCGTTTTATTGTAATAGGTACTTCGAATTGACATAGAACCTTCATGGTTTGGGATTTTTGAGTGAAACTTTTTTCATACGGTACCTATGTAGTTCTTCTTTTAAAAAATGTGCAACATTCGATTATCAACTTTCAGTTGTTTTTTTTATTCAGCTTAGACAATAAAGATGGATACTTCGAAAATTCGTGTGATTTTTGAATACGAGTTCCGACGCGGAACTAACGCGGCAGAAACAGCTCGCAATATTAATGTTGCGTTTGGAGAGGGGACTGCTAATGAACGCACTGTGCGATTTTGGTTTAAACGCTTTCGTGATGGAAACTTCGATTTGAAGAACGAACCACGTGGAAGACCGCCCACACAGGTGAATAACAATGATTTGAAAGAGATGGTGGAAGCCGATCCGAGCCAAACTACCCAGGAATTAGCGGCATGGTTTAACGTTACCTTACCAACAATATTGACTCATTTGCGTCAAATCAATAAAATAAAAAAATATGAAAAATGCGTGCCTCATGATTTGACTGATCTGCAGAAAGAAACGCGTGTTGAAACTTGCGTTGCCTTGTTGAATCGATACAGAAATGAAGTAATATTGGATCGAATTGTGACATGTGATGAAAAATGGATTCTTTACGATAATCGTAAGCGGAAAATGCAATGGCTGACCCCAGGTCAAACGCCGCAACAGTGTCCTAAAGCAAAGCTTACCAATAAAAAGGTAATGGTAACTGTTTGGTGGTCTCAGCGTGGTGTTATTCACTATAGCTTTCTCCGATCTGGTCAAGCAATAACGGCAGATGTCTACTGCGCCGAACTCCGAACAATGATAGCGAAACTAGCAGTGAAACAGCCCCGACTTATGAATCGATCTTCACCATTATTGCTCCATGATAACGCGAGACCTCATACAGCACGAGAAACCGTTTTAACTCTACAGGAACTGCAATTAGAAACCATTCGTCACCCTCCGTATTCGCCAGACCTTGCTCCAACGGACTACCATTTTTCTCGTGATTTGGACAATTTTCTGCGTGATAAAAAGTTTTCTTCTCAGGAGGCAGTTCAAAATGCTTTCACACAGTTTGTCGAATCTAGATCACCAGAGTTCTATCGAAAGGCATAAATGAGCTTCCTATTAGATGACAGCAATGTATAGATAATAATGGTAATTATTTTGATTAAATAAATATGTTAAATTAAAAAAAAACGAATTTTTATTTTTCAGTACAAATCGGCAATTTCATACTTTAACCCCTAATATTATAAATGTGAAAGTTACTCTATCTGTTTGTCTGTCTGTTACCTTTTCACGCCTTAACTACTCAACAGATCATCATTAAATTTTGCATACACGTTGTCAGGGATACAAGAAAGGACATAGGATATCTTTCATCCAGAAAATAGTATTGTTCATCTAGCTAGAGTAAAATAAAAAAACTGACGCCTGACCAAAGTGAAGATTTGTGTATATAATTTACAGAAAATTGCATCGGTTCCATTTTCCAGGATTTTAAATACATTTTTTTAATTATTAAATTAAAAAAAAATACCTGCCCTGATGTTGCTTGTGTCTTTAGACGAATATAGTCAAGGACACAATTTACCATCAAGTGAATCGTCGTCCTTTATTAAATTAAATAATTCTTTTAAATATTTAAAAGAATACATGTTTAAAGTGTTCGAAGTTACCAGAATCTCAAGATTGCACATAAAATCACGAGAACCTTATTTAGTCTTTAACGCCTGAAGGCATAAAGAAATTACACCAGCTCCGTAATTTATTAAAGATGGTCCATGTATTCAATTAATGATAACCTCCGGGTGTCTGTCAATTAACACATATAGTTCCAGCTTCAAAACTCGTTTGAAAAAGACCTTAAAATATTGCATTGCAAAGTCCAAAATGCATTGTTTGTGCTAAAACTTGTAATGAATTCACTTTAGGGTATAAGATGTAATGAATTCACTTTAGGGTATGAAATGTAAAAGTTAAAACTTTAATGAAAAAAGATAACAATCGAAAACTCAAAATAAAATTCTTTTAATAATATTAAATGGCCCAGATTAAATGTATTAAATTATATCATATTAAAATAAAATTTTAAATTTTATAATTAGGTGTCGTTTAGGTGTTTAAGAATTCTCATGACCTTTTGTAACAAATAGATCTTACCTTATCTGGATTCTTATCTTAAAACAATAGTTTTCGATTTAAAACAATGATGACATATGCCGCTGGTCCTCATAGGAAAGCTCAACGTCGCTCAACGAACTATGGAGAGGGCTATGGGAAATTGCTATGCTATGCATGAGCTGGTTGCGCTGCTATGCGCATGCATAGCGTGCATGCATGCGCAGGCATGCATGCATGCTATGCAGCATGCGGAGAGGGCTATGCGCTGGGAACTTACATATCCCAGCGGATGAGTAAGTTAAGTGAACAGGACACATACTAAGGTGAGCCGACGGTTGATTAGGCCGGAAGGTTCTCGAATGGAGACTACGGATTGCTAACCTCAGCGTGCTAACCTAATAAGAGCCGCGGATCGACGCTACATTTGATCCAGGCTTCTTTTGACTGGTCCTATTTGAAAATCATATGGGGGAGGCCTATGACAAGCAGTGGACGTCATATATTTAAAATTATAATGATAAACTAGATGAAGACGGATATTGTGGATATTTGGTTTAAAGTTACTCAATTATTCGTTCATTCTGCCACCATTTGACATACCATTCATTTTTTCCGTTCTAATATTTACGCTTGCAACGTCCAAATGCTTTCACAGAAAAATTTATATTCCGCCGTTGTCGATACCAGATATGCAGTCGTAAATCGAGCCCGTACAAAGGCTCGTTTATTTTGCGCGGATTCTGCTGACCCTACCCATGATGTAAACATCCTGTTTTTGTTGATAAATACATTTAAAACTGAAGCTGTAATTTACACATACAACATGGGAAACGATTTTTCATAGTTCATTGAACTTCTACAAAACTGGAGTCCATTTTTTTAAATATTTTAGGCATATGACGCGCGTCGAGAATATGTCCTATGTCCTTTTCTGCATTCCTGACACGTGTATGCACAATTTCATGATGTTGAGTAGTTAAGTTACGGCGTGAAATAACTTACGAACAAAGAAACTCATAATCTTAGTTATAGGATATTAGAGATTCATTTATTTTTATGATAAAAATTAGACCTGTGATATTTATTACTTATATTTACTAGGTATAAGTATATATATTACACTATATATATACACTTTTGAAGTAAACACAAAACGTCTCGTTGTCCTTCATGAAACTTGATCGCGTGTATTTCAACTATCCAGACGTGTGTCGTATGCACTGACACTTCACAGTAGGTATTGAGTGAGAATTTTTCGATACGACGAAGGTTTCGGTATGGTCACATACTTGACGCTGCAAGTCACAGGCATTTCACAACTATTTGAAGCGCAATTCTGTAAATTGCGAGCTGTAAACAAACTCCTACAGGACAGGGTAGGCAGCACACTAGCACTCTCCTTGGTGTTGCTTGTGTCCTTAGGCGACGGTAACCACCTACCATCAAGTGAGCCGCCAGCCTGTCTGCCACCTTTATATTATAAAAAAAAAAAAATAAGCTTAGTCACATACATTGGCCGCATCATATTTATAAAAAAAATCATAGTCATAGTTATTTACTACAGTAGCAGGGCACACTGCGTTTCGCAGTCATTTGGGCAGCCCATCTGGGGGCAGTAGCCAGCCCCTTACAAAATAACAGCATGTGTGCTTTTGTGTTTCAGTGAGTAAGTAGGGAATCCCCAGAGCCCTTTCCCTATCTCTCTTCCTTAATCTTGCTGAGGTTCGTAGCACAGTTGAAGCACCTGTTGCGTTACTAATATAATAGACGACGGCAGCCACCTACCGTGGACCGTCAAGTGGACCGTCAACCTGTCTGCCGACTTTAACCTTTAACTGGTGACGTGGGGGCCGCTCAGGCCTAGCGAAAGTAATAATTATAAGTTACTCTCCTCCCCTGCACGCGACGCATACGCTGCTTATCTGGTAGCTTCAAGTTTAGTCACTTAGAGGCCGTTAAGAGTGGTTTTGGTGTCCAAAAGCGCAATTTTGAATTCGTTTTCGTTTCGTTCGTTTCGTTTTCGTTTTCGCAATTCGTTTTGAAATTTTTTGTGGGCCTCTCAAACCCCACGTACTGACGTGGGGTTTGAGCTATTTACGTAGCTTTTTCTAAAGTTGCTTAGGTTAATATTTTGTATTTTTTCGTATATGTATAGCCTAAAATGAAACCCAGTACTTCATCTGGAAGAAAACAATCAATCAATACCGTGAATAGGCCACATTTTTAAATGTAAAAATGAAAAATAAATTTTTAAATAATAAATGTACAACAACAGCCTGTAAGTATACAGAAATAAGATCGTCTGAACTCAAAAAGCTACGTGGTCGTCACGTGATAATTACGGGATAACGTGACGATCGCGTTGCTTTTTGTCTGAATTACAAGTCTTATATTAGCCCGCTACAATTTAAAAGGTTAAGCTTGTACCACAGCCTAACTAAAGCATCGGTAGGCGAAAATAGAAACTTTTTACTTTAACATATCATTTTAAACAACTTGATCCTACGAACAGAATAAACATTTTATATTGGATTGTTGGAAATGGAAAAAATATCGAAATCGTGAAAGTTTTTATTTACAATACGTACGAATCCTGTCTAGAATTTCTTTACTAATGTTGTCTAGCAATATGTATTGTCAGTTTTAATAAATATACAGATATATTCGTAGTTATTGATAATTATGGGGATCAAACTTTAGAGAAACGGATATCATACTTATAGAACTTGCCTAATTAGAACCAACATTCTAGAAATAAATATTATGTATTTACTTATATAAATTTTATAGAAATGTTACATTGAAATATTATATTGAAGTTAATGAAACACTTGCCCAATAGTTTGTGAAATATTGGACACTCTTTGTTTAGGCGTTTTATCATTTTAATATATTTAAATAAGTAGTTGCTAAAGTGAAGGCGAGATGTCGCTAGTTGTCCAAGATCATCGGTGTGTTTTGCCGCACGTCAAACGGCTTGTTTATATTTTAATTCAAATTATGGTCTAAAGTGTGTTATCAAAAACAATCTGTATATCGGGTGAAAGAATATACCATTGTGTGTATGTGCGTGGTTTTATTTATCTCTTTTGGACAGGCTTCACCCGAAAAATACTCAAACATTTTGGTCCTTACCGAGCCGGATTAATTAATATTAAAAATCAAGTGGGTAGGTGGTGATGTGAACATTGTTAAACAGTTGTGATAGTAAGTGAGCAAAAGGTCGTAAGTACAGTGACATTTAAAATTGTAAGTAAAATTGAACTTTATTTACATAGAAGAAAAACTTATTAAAAATTAGTGTTTGGACTTGTAAAAATTTATAAATTAATAATACCTAATTTGGACTTAGAATAATTATTAGTGAAAAAACATTAATATGTGAAATCAATGTCCGATTCTTCTAGTTTTTGTTATATCTAATAAATTTTTTATGGACTTGGTTAATTAACGGACTTAATAAAACGGAATTTATCCGTGTTTAAATTAGATAAAATAAATATTGCTCACTCACTAAGTGTTAAAGACGATATTATAAAATCGAACTATCTTTTTTTTAATCATTTGATTTTCAATCATGGAGGGACTTTCTTGTGTTCAAAGAGATCTACATACAAAATGTATCAACGGCTTTGCAAACTTCAAAAAGACTCCCAAAGCCAGACTTACACTATCATATGTCCAAACGAGGCTTGATATATTGGAAGGTTATTGGACGAAGTTTGACGCGAATCATCAGTCTATTATGTTGCAAGGAGATAAAGATAAATTAACGACGGATCCCTATTTTACTGGCAACATATACGACGCCGTTGAAGATTGCTATATTGAATACAAAACTATATTAAAGGAGACTTTATTAACTATCAATGGATCAAACAAATGGTCACAAAACACTACCACACAAGAACATACCACAGACAATAATTCATCAGTCAAATTACCGAAAATAGTACTGCCGCAATTTACTGGAAAATACATGGAATGGCCCACATTTCACGATTTATTTGAATCGCTTATAAATGGCAATCAATCGTTGCATGGCGTACAAAAACTTCACTATCTCAAAACACACCTTGCTGGGGAAGCTGAGCAATTACTGAGACATATACCAATTATCGAAGCTAATTTTGAGCGATGTTGGGACTTGTTGAAGCAGAGGTATAACAATAAAAGGTACATCGCGAATAACATTTTAACGCGATTAGTAAATCAACGGTCATTGGCAGTCGAATCATCATATGCATTAAAACAACTACTGGATACGACTAACGACTGCTTGGACGCCTTATCAAATATAGGCATCAAAACAGATACTTGGGATGCAATTATCATACATTTAATTAGTATGAAGCTGGATAATGAATCTCGTAAACTTTGGGAAAGTAAACTGAGTGACCTACATGCTGAATTGCCAACACTAAAAGAATTTAATACATTCCTGGAATCACGCTATAGGGCATTGGAATTTTTTGAACCAACAAAGGAGAAAGGAGAGAAAAGAATTAAGGGGAGGGAATGGACAGACAAGTCTAAAGTATTCTCTATTACAACAAAGGTCTCTTGTCCTTTCTGTTCACAAGATCACCTTCTCTACCAGTGCAATGAGTTTAAGAAGGAAAATTCTAATAAAAGACGTGACTTCGTTCAAAATCACAAACTTTGCTACAACTGCTTCGCACCGAGTCACCCAGTCACACGTTGCAGAGGTCGCAACTCATGCAGACGCTGCGGACGTAGGCATCATACACTACTTCATACAGATTCAAATATTGTCACCGTACCTTCGACCGAGGGTAACTCTGCTTCGGCTTCCCGATCAGAATCATTACCAATTACATCAGAAAACCATATGTCATCTAATTTAAGTTATCATTCATCTATATCACCTGGTCAAGTATTGCTTGCTACTGCTTTAGTTAAGGTAGAACATAGGGGAGTTTTTTACACATTTAGGGCATTGCTGGACCAGGGTTCCCAAGCCACTTTTGTTACAGAGCGGGTTGTTCAAATGCTAAGACTTAATAAAAAATCAGTAAAAGGGGTAATATCAGGCTTGGGGGGAGATCAACTTAACCTTTCGGTTAACTCTTTTGTTAAATTTAAATTACAGTCCATTCGTGCCACGTTCAGTTGTGATGTGACAGCTTACGTTTTAGATAAATTATCTACCAATCTGCCGGGGAAGAGATGTCACATTCATAATTGGCCGGAGTTATCTGCTTTATCTTTGGCTGATCCAGGTTATTGCACACCAAACAGGGTTGACATGTTGTTGGGAGCGGACATCTATGGACAAATTCTTATGGATGGAATTATCAGGAATTCTGCAGGTACTTTAATCGCGCAAAATACTCGACTTGGATGGATTCTTTCAGGGCGTGTTGACATCCAAAATCACCACCCCAACAACAATATCATCAGCTTGCATATCAAAGAAGACACAAACGATTTGCTTCGACGATTTTGGGAAATCGAAACCGAACAACCGAAGTCATTACTATCTACAGAAGATCAGATGTGTGAAAACCATTACCAAACTAATACAACGAGGGATCAAGACGGTCGATACATCGTTCAACTACCTTTCAGAGATACTGATCCTGCGTGTAAATATGGGGATACAAGGTCAATAGCATTACAACGCTTTATATTGCTTGAAAGGAAGCTTAATAAAAATGCATCGCTTAAAGAAAGTTATTCCAATGTTATAAAAGAATATCTTTACTTGAATCACATGGAGGCTATCCAGGATTCCGAGGATTTAGCCCGATCCGATTGTGTCTACTTACCTCATCATGCGGTGATTCGAGAAGACAAGGAAACAACTAAGGTTAGGGTTGTATTCGACGCTTCGTGTAAAGGTCAGAACGGTAGATCCTTAAACGAAGATCTTCTGGTCGGTCCGCGGTTGCAATGTGAATTGCGTCACCTCTTGCTACGTTGGCGTGAACATCCTATTTGTTTCGTCGCAGATATCGTAAAAATGTATAGGCAAGTCAAAGTTAAAATAAACGACACCAATTATCAACGTATTTTATGGCGAGACAATCCACAAGATAATATTACCGAATACAGACTATTGAGAGTCACGTTTGGGGTTGCATCAGCGCCATACCTCGCCATAAAGAGTCTGCAGCAAGTTGCTAAAGATGACGGCAATAACTATCCATTGGCTGTTGGACGAGTTATGGAGGATTTTTACGTTGACGATTTAATATCTGGTTGTGAAACCGAAACGCAGGCGGTTGAGATATATAATCAAATGACGCAGCTTTTGGCAAGAGGGGGATTCGTTTTGCAGAAGTGGGCAAGCAACAGTACGAAGTTGATGAATCAAATTCGGAATGTATCGAAATCTGAGAAACTTTTAGAAGACAAACAAAACGATATAGTCAATATCTTAGGGCTTAGCTGGGATGTTTCTTTAGATTCCTTTAAATATAAAGTCAACTTACCACAAACCAACGCAACAGTTACGAAAAGAGTAGTTCTTTCTCTTATATCTCGTCTTTTCGATCCACTCGGGTGGATCGCTCCAGTTATAATTAAGGCGAAAATATTTATGCAGCGATTATGGCTTACTGGAATATCATGGGATGACGCTTTACCTGCCGACATTTTGGAAGAGTGGACCACATTTAAACATCAGTTACATAACATTAACAATGTGACAGTACCTCGATGGGTTCATTTAAGCACCACTAGCAAGAACATAGAGCTCCACGGGTTTTGTGATGCGTCAAAAGATGCGTATGCTGCTGTGGTTTATCTCAGGGTGGTTGACACAGTTGATATCCATGTCAGTTTAATAGCAGCGAGAACCAAAGTCGCTCCAATAAAACAAGTTTCCATACCGCGTTTGGAGCTTTGCGGTGCTGAGCTTCTAGCGAAACTTCTTGATGAGGTATCATCAGTTATGTGTATAGAAAAGGATAAGATTAATGCCTGGACTGATTCTACAATTGTTTTGGCTTGGTTAAAAGGTCAACCAAACCGATGGAAGACCTTTGTTGCAAATCGTGTATCAAATATCTTAAATATTTTAAATAATGAACAATGGGCACATGTGGAATCATCAGAAAATCCAGCAGATTATGCCTCAAGAGGATTGTACCCCACAGAATTAATTCATAAAGAACAATGGTTTCGGGGGCCATCATGGTTACATAATCGACAGTATGTTGTTTCTCGGGCTGAAATTCCATCTACTTTAGAGGAAAATAGAGTTAAAGCCTTTTTGTTGACATCGAATAAAACCGAGACACCAGAGGAAGATCTTACCCTTTGGACAAAATATTCATCTCTAAAGAGGTTAGTAAGAATCGTTGCTTGGTGTCGCAGATTTTCTCAAAAATGTAAGGATAAAACAAAAGGCTTTCCTATGTATTTATCAGCACCAGAACTCGATGAAGCCTTGAGGACCTGTTTACAATTCTGTCAAAGGACTACGTTCTCTAAAGAAATCAATCATCTCCAAAAATCAGAGGCCGTTTCTAAAAATAGTAGTATGGCAACCTTGTGTCCCTTCTTGGATGATCATGGTCTAGTACGAGTGCGAGGACGCATCCGAAATAGTCAAGAAAACTATAGTCTTAAGCATCCTATTATTTTACCTTCGGAGCATCATATTACTCAATTAATTGTGGCAGATGCACACAATAAAACTCTTCATGGAGGAATACAACTGACTTTGAATTATCTACGGAGCAAATACTGGATTATTAGAGCAAAGAGTTTAATTAGGCGCCATATCAAGAAATGTATTGAATGTATACGATACTCTGCAAAGAGTCGTATTCCCATCATGGGTGATTTGCCGGAAGCTAGGGTGAGGATAAGTCGTCCATTTTCTAGATCTGGAGTAGACTTTGCTGGTCCCATAAACGTGCGAATTTCAAAGGGTAGGGGCTGCAAGTGTTACAAAGGCTATATTTGCCTTTTTGTCTGTATGGCTACTCGAGCTGTTCATTTAGAGGCCGTAAGCGATCTCACCACAGAAGGTTTCCTCGCTGCCTACAAACGTTTTGTCGCTCGTCGTGGTCATGTATTTGAAATATGGAGTGACAATGGTACTAACTTCATTGGGGCCTCTAAGGAGTTGAACAGGTTGGCGAAGGTTGAAGGTTCTAATCTTTTGAGGGATATCGCTGACTGTCTTGCAAGTACTGGTACGGAATGGCACTTCATTCCACCACGCGCTCCTAATTTCGGTGGTCTTTGGGAGGCGGGAGTGAAATCTACAAAGTTTCATTTACGACGAATTCTAGCTGATTCCACCTTAACGTTTGAGGAACTTTCAACAGTATTATCACAGGTTGAAGCTTGCCTGAACTCAAGACCTATGTATTCATTACCTTCCGACCAGGATGTTTCTACACCTCTAACTCCCAGCCATTTTCTAGTGGGAGAGCAATTGGTTACCGCACCAGACAATAACTACGAGACTTGTAACATCGGAACCTTGCGAAGATGGCAGTTAACGCAGAGAATGCTACAAGGGTTTTGGAAAAGATGGTCTCAAGAATACTTGACCACACTCCATCAAAGGTACAAATGGACTAGAACTATTCCTGAACCAAATATCGGCGATGTGGTCTTAGTGAAGGAGGATGATCTTCCTCCATCCAAATGGTTGTTTGGAAAAATCGAACAAAAACACCCTGGTCCAGATAATGTTACTAGAGTAGTTACATTAAGGTGTAAAAATTCAACATGTAAAAGACCTGTTTCTAAAATAATTGTGTTACCTATTGCATCATAAATCACTATTTCTTCTTCTTTCTTTTGCAAATCTTTTGTAAATTTTGTTTCGTAAATCTTTGTAAATCTTGTTTTATAATCTATATAAAGGCAAATTGTGTTGTATCTATCTGTAGCTATCTATCTGAGTAATCTATCTAAGCAATGTATCTGCCTAGGTATCTATCTGAATAATCTATCTAAGTAATGTATCTGTCTAGGTTATTTTTCAAATCATACTTTATCACATATTACTTCATGTTACATTAGATATTAGAGACAAATTAAAGGACCATCGGTCCTTGGCGGGCGGCATGTTTAGGCGTTTTATCATTTTAATATATTTAAATAAGTAGTTGCTAAAGTGAAGGCGAGATGTCGCTAGTTGTCCAAGATCATCGGTGTGTTTTGCCGCACGTCAAACGGCTTGTTTATATTTTAATTCAAATTATGGTCTAAAGTGTGTTATCAAAAACAATCTGTATATCGGGTGAAAGAATATACCATTGTGTGTATGTGCGTGGTTTTATTTATCTCTTTTGGACAGGCTTCACCCGAAAAATACTCAAACACTCTTATAATATAGACATGTAGAGAGTTTCGTGTTCCCACAGAAGAACCATGTCATTGGATTTTGTATGCAATGTTAGCTATTAAGTTTTTATAATTTAAAATTAAATAAATATACTAAATGAATGAAAATAAAAAAGAAAATTAGACAAATAAAGATTAATTAAATAGCATATATTATTGACATATGTTAATTCCAGCAGAGAGTAGACTTATATGATTCTCGTCTAAAGACTTTGAGAATGACTTTGCAGGTAACAGCTTAAATTCTGCTGGAAGGCATCTTTTTGTATGAAAATAACCCCTATAGGTATATCGCCTCAACAGGGAGATTTAAAAAGTGTAGTGTCATCTTTTATTCAAGTGTAGAATTAAACTTGTAAGAGCCGAGATGCCATTAACTTGATGTAGCCATGTACAGTCGGCTGAAAAAAATCGTAAATAAAAGTTTCAGAATCCATTAGTTAAAAATACTAAAATACTGGTGGATAAAAATACTAAAATAAATTTTAATAAAGACATTTAAGGGACCTTTTATTTCTCTTAAAACCTATCTAGACTTGTTAAAGCTTAAATAGAGGGCGGAAGAAGGAAAAAGATAGTTCAAGTGAAGCCGAATGTATTTACACTGTCAAGTCTTACAAGCTAATGAACAAAACGTGATTATAAATTGACAATTATAAAAGAACACAGTAATTTTTGTATTTTGTTTGTAATGAATAAACTCAAAAACTACTGGACTCATTTTGAAAATTCTTTCAACTATAGAAATCTACATTCTAAGCGCGTAACATAGTCTATATTTTATAACGTTACGCAGACGGAGTCGCGTGCAACAGTTAGTCTAAAATAATGTTTACGCCTAATTTGACTTTTTAGAGTAAAACTAAAACTTAGATAATCTTTGAAACAGCTTAACAGATTCGGATGAAATTCGGCAACCGGTTAGTTTATTACCTGAAATTTGAAAAAAAGACAACTTTACTCACCGGAATTTAGAAAAAAAGGCACATTTTCTAAACTGTACTTAGACTGTACTAACACACAAATGAGAGTGGAAATGCATTACTACACCTGGGAAATAATGTAAAATTAATGTAATGTTAGGTAAGTAAGTATCGGACGTGTTTTCAAACTAGAACTGATGGGCATTATGACGAAATTTTGACTGACTTTTAAAGTTTATAAATGTTACTTAATAAAACTTTATGACTATCGTAGATATGATACATTTAAAAAAAATGTTAAATTTAAAAATAGCTTTTGATGTGGATAAAATAGAATAGATAAATCAGAAACGTTTTATAGATAAACACAACTTGAAAAACAGTTCAGATTAATCATCCTGTTCTATTTATTGTTGTTCTTGGGGCTGATCTTCTGTCAGACCATCAGAAAACAAATCTATATAAACCTATGCTTACCTATGCGTTTCGCAGTTATTTGAGCAGCCCGTCTGGCACCAGTAACCACCGCCTTACAGAAGACCATCGTGAAATAACAGTATATGAATAACATCAAGTGGTCGACATTTACATACGAGTAAAAATATTAAAATGTATCGTTTCTACTAATTTCCTAGTTAATGATACTCATTTACCCTTTGACCTTGAAATATTTTGTATCCACCTCCAAACACATCAGCTATAATAGTCCAATAGGGTCTGAAAAAAATTATAAAAAAAAAATTAAAAGAAGACTATCCCTGAGCCAATTAAGTCGTCGGTTTCAAAAACGGATTATTGCTCGAAAATGAATTCTGCACCAAATATTCAGTTAATAACAGTTTGAAAAATTATATTGTTTATTTAAACTTTTGTGTATATTGTTCTAATGGTAAAAACAAAAAAACAATAATTGCCAGACCTTGCCAGCGCCAGAGAGCTGGCGGCGCGGCGCCGCAAACGCATTTTAATATAGTATAAGCGTTGAAGGTCACACACATACACAAATATACATACACACATGACAAAGTTTAAAATGTAAACTAAAAATTAAATTTAATCTTAGATTAAATTTATTGCCAAACAAAATATTACATTTATTTTCCTCTTTGCCAAAGTACTTTGAAAACATAGTTAAGATGTTTGTAAACTATTATTGATATATCGTGTGCATCAGAGCGTTATATTCGGGGTCATATTATGAAAGTTAGTATCAAAATGGGCCATTAGGGGTCGTATCGTGGCCGATTATCTAAATTCTACCAGGAAATAGGATTTGGGGCAAACACGACACCCTTTAGATTAGACGATATATTTGTTACTGCAACCATGTATTTATGTATTAGATACTTAAACATGTAATATCAATAAAATAAAAAATGGGTATAAATGAGCTAAAACTAACTGACCCCGCAAACGCTGTTTTGCCAAAAAAAAAAAACTCTGTCACCGAATATACACAAAAAATTTCAATAAAATCGGTCAAGCCGTTTCGGAGGAGTTTTGTTACAAACACCGTGACACGAGAATTTTATATATGTACTAGCTGGTGCCCGCGACTTCGCCCGCATATCTTTGTAAACTAAAACCTTCCTCGAGTACCACTCTATCCATTGGTGAAAACAGCATGAAAATCGGTGCAGTAGTTTTTGAGTTTATCGCGAACAGACAGACAGACAGACGCGGCGGAGGATTTGGTTTTATAATATTATGTAAGGATAAGAAAGATTATAAACTAACCAGCGACTTTCTATTGAGCCCAAAAACGCTATATATCTACTGTTATTGCCGAGGAGTTGGTTATACCGCAAACTGCTGGATCCTGCAGCATCAGGTCAAGGTTACATGTCATGGATATATCCCCGAAGTAGTATACCAAATTTCACATCAATCGAACATGTGGAATTTAGTTAAATCCCTTCGTCAACTAGGAAATGGCCTGAACAGATCTTCATAAAGAAATATGTATAGTAACAGTCCTTCCGGTCATTCCGTTTGGGATCTAGTTTGGACACAGATACATAAATACACAGATAAACAGACACACAGTTACACAGTCACGCACGTCAAACTTATAAACCCGTTTTTGTGTCGGGCATCGGAAGTTGATGAAATAGTTCAAATTGGAAAACTAGGTAAAGAATAAAAAAAAACATTCGTCTTAATATTTCAAAACTCAAGATTATTTCAAGATTAGGGACAGCATATCTGTTTATAATACTTAATTAGTTTAAATAAATCACACAACGCCTTTTAAACAATTTACATTCTAATGGAGACTAAATTTGATGTTAACTTAGGTCTAAGTGATGTAGTACTTTATAGAAGACTTAGTTAGTTGATTGTTTTAACTAAGCCAGCAATATCTTAAGTTACATAAATGGACTTAAAGATATTTGTTTCAGGGTTAAACCGATTATGAAAACCCGAATTGAAGAGAAATACTTAGGTAAAAAGCTCTCGGCCTTACAATGAAAGACTGCGTTTGTTCAGTTAAAAAATGTTTTGTTTCTCTATACAATCTTCTTAATCTTCTTTGACTTCAACACAATTGGTCCTGCGTTTCTTCAACTTCAGTATTCCTTCCTAGAAGTCATAGTCTGGAAGGCTGTGAAAATATTCATCTAACGGTCCTATCAACTTCTTCATTGAACGTGAAGCGCTTACCAGTAACTTTCTACATGATTTTTCTATGGTAAAAGATAGAAGTGAGATGATGGCAAATCAGAAGAAGAGCGGAAATGGCTGAGCAGCTCGCATCCGCAAATTTCGCAGTTTTTTTTATCGCTAACGCACCCATATGTGCAGGTGAGTTGTCCTGGTGAAAGATGATTTTTTTCTTCTTCAAGCCAGGCCTCTTCCCAAGAATGTTGGCATCCAGCTGGTCAAAAAGGTTGAAGTAATATTCGCCTGTAATTGTTTTGGCTTTTTCAAGGTATCAATCAATCAACAGTATCTCTTTCGTATCCCAAAACAAGTAGTTCAAGACTTCGCTTTCTTTGGCACTGAACCACCGGCTTCCACTACCGTCTCTAGTAGATTCTTTACTCTGTGAGTCTAGCGCTACTAAGTTGTTTTTTTGGGAAATCAGATTTCTTTACTCTTTTTGTTCTCCACTAGAGAAATATACCTTAGTAGTATTAAAAATGAGGGCAGATTAAAGAAAACAGATTCAGCTACAGGTTGGACAAGGATTCCAATCTAAGTTTTCGACGCTAAGTGTTCTTCGCACTTAGCTTTCAGAGCTTCAACCACTTTGTACATTGGGAATTTAATATTTTGTGTACAAATACACAATGAATAATTATAACTTCCCCAGTAAAATATGGTCCGAACCTGAAAATCACTTTCGCAAGATTAATAGATACATTTAATCAATGGGGATATTCGTGGATTCTCCCAATGGCAAAGTGTAAGGACGGCACAAATTTGGCAAATCTTAATGACGTCCATTAATAATGTTTAGCAGTGTATTGGGTCAGCATTATTGGAAATTCAGAGAGTTTAATTATCAACTTCGGCGTCCGGTTTAGCTACAGATTTAACCCTGGCTTTGCGTAAAATATCTCTTGCCGCATTCCAAATTTAAATGGCTCGAATTATAACTACTGTTGGAAATTTTCAATTGGATTTTAGTTTGTAACTGAAATATCCATTGTCCATGTTAAAATAGGAACTTGTCGTTTGAGATTTAATATGAAATCAGACAAAATTCAACGAGAATCTATTTTTAACTCATAATAAGTAATAGTATACTACAGCCTAAGTTGCTAATCTAGGTATAAAATATATCCTAGATTAGCAATATAAATTATTTTTATATTGATTACACAGTGTTTTAGAATAAAATGTGCTAACTAAATAATCCAAATAATACAAATACATATATCAGTTATGTTGCCATTGATGACATACCTACTTATGTTAGTTAAGTTGATCCCTCGGGAACAGTATTTTTTTCTTAACATAGGTACCCTATGTCCTTTTATTTAACTCTAACAATGTTTATACAAAATTTCATGACGATCGGTTGAATAGCTAAGCCGTGAAGAGGTAACAGACAGACAGAGAGATAGACAGAGCTAAATATAACGTTAAATATCACTTAGCATCACTATTAAAACAATAACGGGCTCTGTGCGGTCGATTATTCAAATGTATGTGTTAAGGGCTAAGGGATCGCCTAAGTAATCATTAAACCCTGAGCACAGTGGCACTTAAGACTAACACGACTTGTATAAACAGTTGTCTTATTATGTATTTATTATTGTTTTATCTTGAAAATTATAAAAAAAAAATAACTTGAAAAAAATTTAAAATATGTAAATATATATAGTTATATTTTGGAAAAAGATTTTAGTACAAAAATCTGTGCTATGTAATACAGTTATTTGTTATTGTTAAAGTCTCTGTCCGGCTCTCTATCTTCTAAACTTCCTTGATTTATTTTAATACGGTTTTTACTAATGGAATAAGCAATAAGGTTTTTGTATATAATTTGCAGTAAAATAGCATATGTATAAAGCAAGGAGCGGGTAACTAGTAAGTTATAATTTATTTCATACAGCCAAATTAGTCAGAATCATATATATTTTTTACATTTATATACTTACCCACAAAATTACATATTTTTATAAAATTTTTGTATTTTCTCTTTTCAATAACGATTCAGTTCTACAAGCAATAACGAAACAATAAACTTTAAAATAGTTTTATCAGTTAAATATTCGTCTTATAAGTAACTAGTTCTTCCCATGGTTTCACCCGCCTCGGCTTGTCATAGTGTGATGATATTATTATTATTTTATAATATAAAGGTGCTAGACAGGCTGGCGGCTCACTTGATGGTAGGTGGTTACCGTCGTCTAAGCACACAAGCAACACCAAGGGGAGTGCTAGTGCGCTGCCTACCCTAAAAACCTGATAAAACCTTCCTCAAGTATTGGGCTATCAAATGCAAAAAAAATTTGAAAATACTACTTCAGAGTTTAATCAAACAAACAAACTGTTCAGATTTATTATTATATATTGGTATTTTTAAATACCACACTTACATAACCACATATTTTTGAGAAAAAGCCATTGTTAAATGATAAATTAAGGTCAGCATCTCCTTTAATATATTTTTTTGTAATTGCTTACGCAAAAGGTGACATCATTTTGCTAATGCCTAGCTTTGAACAAAAGAAGGCTTTTTATCATCAACAAGATTTAATGAGGAGAATTTATCTAACCATATCAACGTCAACAAATATCGCCGTTGGTACTTTGCCAAACACGAGTTATGATAATATTGCTGAGAACTTCTGTCTTCGTGTGGCTTAAATTAAGAGAGTACAGCGATTTTAACAACGTCGTGATGTAAAAATAGATCCAGAGATATTTTGCAAAACATTGTACTACATGTTTATAATATACATCATATCATTATATGTTTATATACAAAAAATCATCATATATATACTTTAGGTTAGGTCACAAGAACCGTTTTTAAAACAAAAAAAAAATGCCATTTTAACCAAAATTTGGGCAGAAAATAAGGATTCTATTTTTGTCCAAACAGTTCTATCGTAGAACTAATAGTATAACTGTTTGGACAAAAACCATCCAAGTAGTTCTATTGCACAGTATGACAGATTGGAATAGAATTTTAATGGAACATGTCTGATCTACTATTTTATAATAGAACAAAATTTAAAAAAAAATGCAATGAGTTCTACTAGTGAGTATTGCGATTCATATTTATTGTCCCTCCAAGGTGTTTCCTTGGATCGCACTTAAGATCCCTTAAGATCGCACATTATTGATGTAATAAATTAAAATTTCAGAATTAATCGATTCTCTTATAACTTGCACCACAACTAGCCCAAAGGAAGTGGTTCATCCGAGGGAATCTAGTTTAATGCATCGTGATATACGAATATACGCAATGTAAGAGACAGTTCACACTTGTGTGCACTTAATCATCGATTTCTTCACATCAAGTTCTGCTTTCGGCACGAATTGTACTAAAACTTGCATTTTCATACAGTGACACAATAGAATATTGATGAAGCAATATTTTACCTCGGTAAAATTTCCTTTTATCATAGTTTTTTTAAAGTTAAGGTCGACAGACAGGCTGACGGTCCACTTGAAGGTAGGTGGCTACCGTCGCCTATAACACAAGCCTATAACGCCATAGGCATTGCAAAGTCGCGGGCACCAACTAACATGTAATAAAAGTAATTTATAAAATAGACATATGAAATGATTAAAATTTTGTAGAACACTAAGAAGTGATTTATTTTGGAGCAGTTTTGTGCCATTTTGGAGCACTGATTGATGAAAATCTTACTTTCCAATCCTGATTCTTAATGGATCAGAGTGTATATCAGAGATTATACTGTAGTTCATTAATAATAAACATTTTGCCTAAAGGCAAATACATGTAGACTATACATTTCAGTACCAGTAGCACCCTTGTTAGTGAAGTTTGTGTATTTAATACGAATAGAACGAACTTTGCAGAGTTCGTACAACTCTCCTTTTGGTTCATTATAAACATTTATTGCCGTCTGTCTGTTTGTTGAAACATACAAGCTATAGTTAATAAAAAAAAAATGATAAAATACCTGACCATTGTGCCATACATGCTATAACTGGTGTAAGTTGCCAAGGAGTTGGGTATCCTGCAGACTATTTGATGTTACAGCATCAAGTCAAGGTTACCATGTCATGGAAATAACACTGAAGTAACAGTATAGTAAATTTCACATCAATTGCACATGTGAAAGTTAGTGAAATCCCTTCGTGAACTAGAAAATAGGCCGATAATCTTCAAACGATTGAACAGATGTTCATAATCTTATAGCTAAGAACGATCTCAATCACGTCAGAGTTCAACAAAAAAAAAACCCATCTGTTTGAGAGCTACTATTCCTCAGAGAGACATACAGATTCACACAATCAGATACACCAGATGAACAAATACACAGACACATATTATGTCAAATTTATAACACCCCGTTTTTGCCTCGGGCGTCGGGGGTTAAGAATCCACATATTGCTATTTCAAAGTAACTGTATAATTTGTTACACGTAAAGTATTTATTAACATATAAATTTTTGTCACACGCGACGCTTTAAATGTTTATTCAATAAATGAACTCGTATAATATGTAATTGAAATCCAAATATAGAAATTTCATATATTGTTTCCTCACATAGGGTAAACATTAATTAAATTTACCTTAATTGACGTAATTGATATATTAATGATTCATATTTGATGAATGAAAATCATATTAAATTGTGTTTTGATTGCTAATAGTAGTTTTGAGGCTTGTGGGAGATGTCTTATAAGTAAAAACAATAACAGAACATTAAGACAATTAACTTAGTTAGGGCAAAAGACAATGAAATACAGCCAACAAAATTTTTTCTTCATAAAACTAAATAAATTGGTATAAAATACAAAACAAAAAAGGTAAGTAGTATAACCTTTTTAGTTAAAAACCTATAAAAAAAGTGTATTTGTACATATTTTATAATTTTTTCACCTCTAGCTTTCTACAGGTGAAAGAATTTAAAAAATCGGTCCAGTAGTTTTTGAGTTTATTAATTACAAACAAAAATACATAAATAGGAATAATGTATTTTTGTATTAAGCATGTAATAAGAACCTTTAAAAACTTTACTTGGGAAATTTTAATTACACTTTAAAACCACCCAATATATTTTTATACGATTTTCACTAATATAGAAACAGGGATAAACGAGGAAATTTGCGTATACAATTTGCAGAAAAAATGCATCCATGCGAAACCAGGGACTGGTCTCTTGTATTGTATAATATATATATATTATACAGTTTCTTTTATAAGTCACTTTTTATAGTAAAAAACGTGTAGTTCCCACACTATCGCACTTTGACACTGTGCGTGGGCTCCAGAAACCGTAAGCCACAATATTTATTGATTTACTTTTCTTATCAGCAAAGGGAATCACAATATTTTATGCAGTTTCTATTGTGAAACTCGTTTTTGGTAGTGACATTTTTTTTAAAAATAATTTCCACTAAATTTAAGTAAAGGTTAACCAAATAGAGATGTAATAAAGGCCCGGGTAAAAACCGTATTCGCATTTGCATCACATGCAGCATATGCTCATATGTTTACGTTGGCTAATTTTTTTCCTATATTTAGTATAAGGTAAAAGCACCAGTCATGGACACTTTTAGACAGTTATATGTATATATTTATGTAGAATTTCAATTTCGGACGAACGACAGTTTTGTCGTGTCTGGGCGGGATGTTTGGCCCATTGGATTAGTCTGGCTACTTAAAGTAAGATTTAAAATAGTGCTGTGCTATACATAAAAATATCCAAAAAAATAGACATTTCAAGATGACGTAGGTTTACTACTTTTCTTACGATCTTTGAAGCGTCTGGCTCAAGCTTGCGGCCACGGAAACTGTCTGGCACCAATGAGTATTGTTTTCTAACAATATGTTTTAAATAACATAATAAATAAAAATCAGCCATTCCAATTTATGGCATGTAGGTGCGATTTTGTTTTACCTTTTCCACCTGATGCTTGAGAATCAGCCGCCTAGCCAACCCGAGGGCGCTTTTATAATTATGGACAGTAACGACATCACCGTAACGGTAATATCGTGACCTCCCACGATAACGTGGAACACTTTTATAATTCCGTGTCGCCGGTGTAAACGACACGATGTGTCGTTGGTACATACGCAATGCGAAGTGCGTCGTTTGTTATCATGGACTCAAGATTGTCGCTTTTGTACTTAGTACTTAGAACATGTTGGCAGCATCCTTTATTAAAAGTTAAATATTTAGCGTGCGACACACGCACACACACACTTCGCCTTGTAGACATAAAACACATACTCAGTTTACCGGCCGATAGTTTACGGGGATCGTAGCGTGCAACGGTAACGACACGATTTACTGTGCACGCCCACGACATGTCGTTACCGTGTACAGAATTATAAAATCATTTCCATATAAATCCCCTCGGATCGTGGCGGTAAAAAAACCGTCGACGACAACGATATATCGTTACCGTCCATAATTATAAAAGCGCCCAATATAAAACAGCATTCATATTTGGAATTTCAACAACTACAAAATGACCTTGGTCTGGGACCTCATAGCTCTTACTCTACAAGATTTCAGCAACCATTTTCCAAGTGTACAAACTGTAATATAACTTTCAACATGAGTTAGGTAAATTTTGTTTCTTGTATATTTTTGCCTATTGTTTCCTTAAAAGTTAAAAAAAAATATTGTACAAGTCTCAGCCGAAATATATAATGACAACCTCGTTTATTTTGAAAGGTACACCTCGGCCTTTTACGAGTAAATTCACTTGGAAGGTGCTCAGCTTCGCTTCGTATTTGCAATGTTATTCGGACGACAAATGCCTGCTTATTTCCGGCCTGGGTGGTAATGTAGTATACATTGTTACATATATATATACGCATACAATTAAACAACGCTGAAGGAGCGAGAATCCTCTTCGACAGAAAAAAAAAACTTATGTTAAAAAATTGACAACGCTCTACTCCAGGGTTCCCGGGTTAGAATCCTGGCGGGGACAAACTTAAAGCTAAGAAAAGAAAAAAAAAAACTGTAAATGAACTTTTCAAATTTGGCTCTGTTCTGCAAGACATTTCGCAGTCATTTGGGCAGCTCGTCTGGCGGCAATAACCACCCCCTTAGAGAAGACCACCGTGAAATAACAACATGTGTGCTGTTGTGTCAATAAACCGAAGGATAAAATATAGTTTTGATTGATTTATTTAATTCGAAACAGCTTCTTGCATTTACATTACCAAATTTGAAAGCACATAGATATTAATCTACATATAAAAAATTTGATTAATATATTTATGTGGGTTAATTATGAAAGCGTGGTTTTGATATCATTAATATTAATTAGACCCCCATCACATCATGGGGCATGTTGTGGATTATTTGTGTCTACTTAATGGTATTATAAATATTAAAGTAATTTTAGAAATAATGCGAATGGATAAACCATAAGAGACAGATAAAGTAATTTCTTTTGACTAATATATTCAACAAATTTTTGAATAATTAAGTATTATAATTATATAATTATAATAATTGGATCACTTTCCAACTCGAGCAGCTCACCAATTCAATACTACGTAATTATTATTTTTTACATGAGTTTGCTTTTCGCTAACATCCGGCTGTGTAGCGAAGATGAGGCCTATGATGGAGCGAGCTCACACAGAAGATGCCTTTTCACTCGAACTTTGAAAAAATTAGGATTAGGCTCGTAAATACAGATATATTTATTTGATTAGAAGTTAAGGCGCGATTTCACCATACTCTGTTAGTATTTAATATCGCTGTTAAGTCATTTAGCGCCTGTCACTTGTATACTGTAAAAAAAGTCTGTTAAATGACTTAACAGCGATGTTAAATACTAACAGATTATGGTGAAATCGCGCCTTAAGGTCATAAATGTAAAATAAACGGCTAATTCCCACTCGCTTCGCAATGAACTATTGAGAAAAGTCTCACTAGTTTCGCCACGGAACTACTGGGAATAATCCATTTCGTTCCCAGCAACTCCGAGAGTAATATTAAATATTATCTGCTATAAATTTAAACTTAAAAAAAATATCACATACTAAATTTTAAATAAATAAGAAGTGCCTCGGTGTCCTATGGGAATCAATGTATCAATTTTTTATTTTTGGTAAACAATAAATACAACACTATTGCCAAGTTAATTAAGTTCATATTATAATAATGATTTTAATTTACATTTCAAAGTAACTCCAGCTCAATTGCATGCAAAAGATCCTCCCATTGGTGTTGTAAATTTCAAATACTGCAGCGTTAAAATGGCGTTAATATTTTACAACAAATAAAGGCTAAAGCCCGTCACCAAACGAAGCCATATCATATAGATATATTAATATACCGTGCTATAATATATATTATAGCAAGCTACCACACGCGGAGACGATGCTATAATATATATTTTACCTTCATTTTATTTGGTACAAATTACGGTATATGTTGGTAACGTCATAGAAATATACATTATAGTTGCGTCTGTGGTCACTCCAATATTTGTATAAAAATATATCGTAATATGCCTTGCTATAATTTACTGAACCTGAAACTACTGGACCGATTTTAAAAATTCTTTCATCTATAGAAAGCTAATTATCAGCGAATAGCGTATCATTGTAGTATTTTATAACTTGGTAAAAAGCGCCATTTTATGACTTCAGCATATTAGTAGTAAGTTATAACAATGAATGATTACGTGAAATAAACACGAAACACGCTCACATTTCCCAAAACTCTATTTCAAATATAACAATATTAATGAAAAACGTTTGAAAGTTGTGAAAATTAAAGTCTTTGAAAGTGATAATTGACTGCGATGTGCACGTACTGTATTTTCTTCACGAGAAAGTGGAGAGAAAAAGTTTCGTATGGGTTTGCGGAGTCGACCCAATTTCTAGAGAGGTCAAACTTAATTATTTTCTTATCAACATAATCCCTTCATATAAATCATATTAACACTAATTCCTGTAATTTATTGTTTCAGCGATAGGAAAGAAAGAAAAGGGTTTTTGTGGATAAATCATTTGGGGCCATAAAAGTTTAAAACAAAATGTAGGTGCGAAATGATGGCTGTACCCAGTCATTGATTTCTTTAAATTTTACTATCAAAGAAAAATTTAAAGTAAGGTTATTTTGTAAATAGTTAGTTATGACCAGCTCTATATTAAAAAAAAAATATGAACTAACCCCCGACTTACTATTGAGCCGAACCACGCTATATCTGCTGTAAGTTGCTGATGAGTTGGTTTTCCCGCAGACTACTCCATGCTGCAGCATCAGCTCAAAGTTACCATGTCATGGAAGTAGCACCGAACTAACAGTATACCAAATTTCACATCATTCGATCATGTGCAAGTTAGTGAAATCCCTCCTCAGCTAGGAAATGAGCTGATGGTCTTCAAACGTTTCAACAGATCTTGATAAATTGTAGCTAAGAACCACCTCAATCACGTCTGATTTAAAACAAAAACAAACGGGTCTAAATCGGTCCATGTCCATCCGTTTGGGAGCTACACAGACAGACACACAGATATATAATATACAGATATATAATATACAGATATATATATATATATATATATGTATAGATACTGGTCAAATTTACAAAACACCTCCTATCCTACCTATTTTAGATTATTTGTAATTTATAAGTTAGGAACCAAATTTACGGAAGTCACAAATTCACTGAATTGATGAAACGAATGAAAACGTCTTTTCATTGTAATCTTCGATCCTTCGTGAGTTTTCCGGCAAGTAACCTGAGATGGGCATTAATATCAATCAAATGTTATTATGAAACTTGTCAGACTATTTATTTAAAACAACATTTTATATACCTATTTATTATTTGAATGAACAATAAGACTTAAGACTTCTTAAGACTTTTTTTATTTCTTAAATATTTTACATAATTTAACATAATGTTATTTATGAAAAGGCAGCCAGGTTGACGGCTCACTTCATAGTATGGTGGTTACCGTCGCCTATAACAAGAACAACCGCAAGTAATTTATTGTGCTGCCAATCCAATTTACAAGAAGTAAAAAACGACAAAAAGAAAATGTAGATTTTCTTAATAATTAAGTGATCCGAGTCCAATAATGGCTGTAGCCGCCATGTAAAATGTTTCAGGATTAGTCTACATCGCTTGCCCTATTTAGATAATAAAGGGCCACAATTTATATTCAAAGCCGGCAATAGTCCGGGAACATTCGTGGTCAGTCTGGCTCACCGCCGCCTAGTGATGTCACTCATCACTAGTAAATCTTCAAGTTATCGATTTGTTTTGAAATTTATCGAAAATAAGAAAGCGCAAAATTATTGACAATTATTTACTAGACTGAATAAAAAAACTTACTGTAATACTTAAAAAAAAATACAATTATAACTGGCAGCAGTATTCGAATTTACTTTGTAAATTATTATTATTAAAAAATAACTGATTGCAATTCTGAATGAAACGCGATAAGTATGATGTAATTCTAAAATGAGAGATAAACCTCAATTCTCAAAAAAAAATTGTAGGTCATTTGATGTGATTAAGTTTGTGATAGAAGTAAAATACAATATAATACGATTTTTTTTAAATTAATGGGAACTTTATTTGTAGGAAGGATTGACGGATTTGAGCGCGATGAAAAGCATAAACGAAGAATAGTGGTGAAGTTCCAGAGAATAGGTGTATGCCTATTCTTAAGCCTAAACCCAAGTCGCTGTTATCATATTTATAACGTAATACATATCAGAATTAACTTTAATATGCACAGCAATTAATTATGTAAATAAAATTTATAAAAATAATATTAATTTATAATCTAAGTTATTTACAGAAATTATTTACAAATTGTATATCATGTCAAGCTTGGGTCCCTTGGGCAGGGTTCCAAGCTTGCTGGCTGCGTTAACTTGTTTATAAAGCAAGGCTAATTTGCTGACCGAGGTAATAGTGTCTGGAGTCCCCAGTAATATCGCCACTTATGTCATAAAATAAATAGTTACACACATAAATGTGGAATTATGTCGTTGTTCCAGTTAACACTGGAGTCATCAATTACAATTAAAATGGCATAATAACGCATTTACAAATTAAAATCGATAAAAATAAATTTAACATGCCAATTTCAGTGCAGTGACAATTTATTACCTTAACAAACATCGAACCTATTAACTGAATTGCAAATATTTACTACCAATAAAATTGAAATAACGAACATAAAAGCTCCATGATTCAGGAAAGGTAATTATGTTGATTGATTAAAGCATATTGCAGGTTTGAGAGAAAAACTAAGAGACGGATAAATATTCAAATTTTATATCTTGTACTAAAGACTCCGTCATGAGAAAATAGAATTTCTGTGTTCAAACCAACTTATAACCTGACGAATTACCAAGGTACTCATCTGTATAAGAGCTTACTTCAATGCTCTTTCGCAATTTAAATTACACAGGGTTATAAAGAAGTGAGTTGGCAAAATTTTAATTATATATCTATCTGCGGTGGTCACGTGACTGACCACCGTGAAGTTTTTGATCTGCCTTTGTAAAATAATTTTATTCCATTAGACTATCAAGCTATAATATCACTTATATTTACGTACCACTGCTTCTCCCAAAGTGAACGTTTTTCACTTTCTTTTCTTTCAACTTTTTAACCATTAATATCTAATGTTAGGTGGAACATAGAACTTTAGGCTTAGAATCATTTTTATTATCACAAATAATTATAAAGTTCGTTTACACGAGAAACTTGTATATTAGGGGTAAACATAAATTCGCATGAGGAGTATGACGAGAAATAACAAAATGCTACAAAACATATTAATATGGGAACTTAAACAAAACAAATGTTTCATACAAGATAAATTAACAAATAATACTCAGTTGAAACTTAGGTTAGTGTATCGATAATCTTTTATCGACATTGTTCCCATCCCTAACGACCGGGTGCCCGCATGAGTTGCCGTATCTCGGCGATTATATAGAGGAATTTATGCATCGTAAGTCAAAATCGATGGCTTAATTACGTACACTACTTTATTCACATCACTATCGTTGGTACATCACTACTTGTTTATTTTTAGCGGCGAATATTTAGTCCATATTTTGACAGGCGATTCGCTATCCAGGTTTATTTGGATTTTGTTAAAAAAAAGGTGGGTTTTAAAACAGAATATGGCATAATGGCTGATTTTAATCTACGTAAGAGTTGTTTGGGAATTATTAATGAGTGAAATATAAAATTGCTCGCTGAAAAAGTTTACACAATATGAAAATAGTGTCCAGACTCATTTATCAATACCCGGACGAACGCATATATCTTTATACATTATGGTTTCGCAATAAGTAATTGAATTGAATTGAATATATTAAAAATATAATATATTTTTTAATACAAATTATTATATTACAAAGATGACTGTCGGGAATCGAACCCAGGACGCCTGAGTCAGAGCGTTAAGGCACTACTCTTCCAATGGGCGCGTTAAAAAATATAATAAACCGTATACAATAACATATAAGCAAAAAGTGTACCAATACATTTTCTTATAATTCATCTAAACTTATCATAAAGACAGATTTGTATTATTGTATGTTTGTAATGAATAAACTCAAAAACTACTGGGCCTATTTTAAAAATTCTTTCATCTATAGAAAGCTATATTATCAGCCAGTTACGCGGACGAAGTCGCGTGCAACAGCTAGTTCTAAATAAACTTGTGTGCGAATAGCTATGGTAAAATATTATATTTTGAATAATATTTTGAAAGTCATCTAAAAACCAGGTAAGAGATGAACTTCTCGAGATAAATTATTTCACTTAAATTAACTGGACAGATCGACACAGTTGAAAGTTATAATCAGTACAAATACTTCATAAAAACTTTTAATACCAGGGTCGTAAAGCAGAGGTACTTCACCAAAACTTTCCTGGTAGACATTTTATTTAACCCCTATTAACCCAACAGGTACCAGGAGATAATGGATTACTGTAGAAAATATTTTCTAATTGTAAGACAGTGTTTTTCAATAGGCGGTAGACGAGTAATGTGTTCGATGTTTATATAGATTGATGAAAACTTATGTACTCTACTAGAGCAAGAGTTTATGCTAAAGTTCGAGACCAAAAGGTCGAAAGCGCCATGGAAAATACGGCGCTTACGCGTTCTTCAATTCCATCCTTTACTTCGCTTGCTCGCAAAAGAGTTACGAAGAAGAAAAAGCAGGCCAGAAGGTCTGCCCAAATGACTGATTCAGTGCCCTGCCACTGCTTTCCAAATCCAGACCCCAGCCAACTTTGAAAAGTTGATTTCCAAAGTTGATCCTGCCAGGAATCGAACCCTGAGATAGATCGTTAATTAAAGCACCTTAACCATTCATCCAAAGTGCTCGTCAATATGATTTATAGATGAACATAAATGTGTCGTTAATAAAGTTTTTATAAATATATTCGACATTACAGTTTTCACTGGAATCGGACTAGCTGCAATTATGTTGAGAACAAAAACTAAGTACACTTTCTGTTATGTTTATTATACTGTGGTTAAATTAAAATGTATCTTGCGGTGGCCGCTTAGTCCCTAGTACTTGAAATATTAATTGCTTGGCTTAAATTATGTGTATAAATATAGATGAAACGGCTCCAGGAGCCAAGTTTTATCGCGTGAGATATGGCCGGTATTATAAACCTTCACTGCAGTCACAATATACAGAATTGACAATATTTTACTGGTCATTTGACTCACGTATAGACATTATTTTATATGTATTCTAGCTGACCCGGCAAACGTTGTTTTGCCATACAAAAAAATATCACTTTCGGGTATGGAAAATAGATGTTGGCCGTCCAGGGTGTTTACTGCCGCCAGTAGGGCTGCCCAAATAACTGCGAAACGTAGTGTGGCCTGGCCACTTCTAAAATATTTACCTCCTCGTGTTATAAGTTTTTTTATATTATTTATTTATGTATTTCAATTGTGTAATTTAATTATTTCCGTATATAAATCATATCTAAGTAATTTATTAAATATGTTTTATTTTGTATGAAATATGTTTGTATAGTGTATAGAATAATTATTTTGTAATGTTTGTGTAGCGTCGATGTTGTGAGTCCCAAACGGTGCTGGCTGAAAATGAGCGCTGCAGGTGCTTGTCTAGCACCTCAGCACAATGTTGAGCCAGTATCCGCTCAGCACAACGTTGAGCCAGTATCCGCTCAGCACAATGCTGAGCCAGTATCCGCTCAGCACAATGCTGACCCAGTATCCGATTCACTGCCACGAGGACACACACATCTTTTACCTGTTAAATTAATTTCTGTTTTGTGGTTTTTGTCTTATGTTTGTCTTTGTGTTGCGTGAATAAAATTCTCTCTTTCTTTCTAACCGTGTGTTCAGCTGTGTATTGCAAATCGTGCATGCAACATCACTCAATGAGTGCGTAATAGGAATTGTAAGGACGCTACGACCTTGCTATGATCTCATGTGTAATGTTACGTCGCGCTTCGCTAGTTCACAATACAAACACGCTCTATTTAAACGCTTGCATGGGTGTACACATATTACAGAGTTTTTCTAGTTTTTATTAATCGTAAAAAATAATTCATACTCAATACTTAATGTTATAAATACGAAAGTAACTTCGTATGTCTGTCTGTCTGTTACCTTTTCACGCCTTTACTACTTAATCAATCATCAGGAAATTTTGCATACACGTAGGTATATATTTTTTATATTAAAACTAGTTGAACCCGGGCATGCTACTCCGAGGTGTGCGTGTGGGGGTGGGGGTGGGGGGAGGCTTCTTTGACCTTGATAACTCGGCAAATATAAATATTATTTTCATGAATTATAATCATAAACCATCCTTAGAAATTTTTATATCAATCGATATAATTAAGAACAAAATCCGTTTATAAGTTTCCGAGATTAGCGCACACATACAGACAGACTTTTATACTAGATATGTACTGAATAGTGGCAGAGGTTCAATGGTAGGTGGCAAGCATCGTTTATCAACACAAGCAACGCAAGTAGAGATATAAACACGCTGTTGAAATTTGACCGTAATTGACTTTGTCGAAATTTGTGGCTACCGTCGCCTATGTAAACAAACATCGTAAGTAGGAATGAAGATCATCGACTCTGCAAGAATTTGTTTACAGCACGCTTTTAGAAGATTCAAATGAGGAAATACCTTAGAAGGAAGTTTGTTTCAAAGTTCCTGCGCCCGCTGGATAAGGCATCTAACACATTCGGAGACACGGTCTAAGTAAGTAATATAGAAGAACTTCTTATCTAGTGTTGAAATCTTTTGAAACTGCAGAAACTCTGTTATCACGAGGATCTTATGTAGTTGGGTGTATACTTTCGCCAGAGGAGCTGCCCATTTTATAATCTTTATATATATAAAAAATTAGCTTCAGTATGTTTGTGTCCACGAAAACTAGCCGATAGATTGACTTGAAATTTTTACAAAAACATTGAAAAATGTTTTTATATACTTTCTATTCTGAAGTCCCAACGGTCTGTAAGTAAGAAAGTAGTGTCCCCACATCTCCTCAGCAACTTACAACTTACAGCATATAATCTTAATTATAGATTATACATTTATAACCACAAAATATATTATGTAGACATATCAATGTTATTTTAAAAATAAAACAAATATAAAAAGTCAGCCAGATAGTACTTATTTGAGTTCCATTAACATGGATGTTAATTAAATTAAATACTCAATAATTTATTAATTAATATTATAAATATTATGATCCAAATAGGTACGAACACTTATTTAACTTTATTAAAGTATGTCGGACTAACATAATATAATGACACAGTCATAATTACGTGACTAAAAGCGACTTTATTATTCTATATTTGTTTTGTTCGCTTTCCCTTCTTCACCTAACCCATTAACTTTATTCGAGTTCGTTCGGCCACAGCTGAACCGCCTGTAATTATAATTACTTTTGCTATTAAAGTAGTGCCTTTTAATTTCTTATATTACTTTACATTAACTGAGTTACCTGTTTTAATAGGAAAACCAACTTCTAGTAACAGTATACCAAATTTCACATCAATCTAACACGTGGAAGTTAATGAAATCTCTTTGTCAATTAGGAAATGAGGTGATGATCTTTAAATATTCATAAATTATAGCCAAGAACTATTCTGATCATGTCAGGTTACAAACAAAAAAAAAACGGATCAAAATAGGTCTACGATTCACGTCAAACTAAAAAACACACTGTTCGCGTTGGGCATCAGGGGTTTTTAACCCCGCGCGCTGCAAAGCTGAAATTTAACCAATGACAGAAACATAACAGTAACATTCCGTGAGATATTTCTCTTCCAGTATTATGTGGGTGAAGTGGCTGTAGAAATATTTGATCTATATTTTTGCTCGTGTGTCGCCGAAGATGTAAAAATTAAAATGGATGTGTTAGCTAGGGCCACATTTTTTTTTTCGGTTCTTATACTAGTAATTTATGCTTAAGGCGATGACTTAGCAGAAAAGCGTTATTTTCTTCGCCTTATTTGACTTCTTAGAATAAAATTAAAACTTAAAAAAAAAATACATTGCCTGCCCAAAAAAAATCTTTCTCGTCACAGTAATAAAAAAATTCAGCGACAATTAAATTTGTTTTTAAGCTTATTAATTAATTTAAGGGCACACTGCGTTTCGCAGTCATTTTGGCGGTCCGTCTGGCGGCAGTAAACACGCCCTTACCGAATAGCACACTAAAATAACAGCATGTGTGCTTTTGTATTTCAGTGAGCGAGTAAGGGATGCCAGACCTCATTTCTCCTATCGCTTCCTAATCCTTTATCTTACTAGGGTCGGCAGCTCAATTGTGGCGACTGTAGCCACATGCCATCAACCACTGTCTGATAACCTCCATAAGAGAGTTCTGATAACGTAAAAGAGGTCGTCGCCCGATTATTTTGCCAACATAGTGCTCCTGAAAATGTGCGTGTCATTAAGCGTTTGAATAACTTTATATCTGCACAGTAAGATCACTCCCGCTTTCAGGACGCGGTCGGTACGGGAGCACGTCTGATCCTCCCTCGTTTGTCTTATGACACGGTTATTGAACTTTCTCCTTTCTACGCATTTGCTTTACAACATATTATGTGGCCATGAAACAAGCATATTTTGTATATAATATTTTACGCTTGTGAAAAAATCTAAAGAAATTTAAAAAAGAAACATGCTATAATAAAAAAAAAACAATAAACTAACCCCCGACATTCTATTGAGACTATTATAATGAGCCCAAACACTATATCTGCTGTAACTCGCTGAGTAGTTGGGTGTCCTGCAGATTGTATTTATGAAATTGTAACTTATAAACCAACTTCTATTTAATCCAAACATTCCAATATCTGCTGTATTTTGCTGAGGAAATGGGTATCCCGCAGAGTACTTGATGCTGCAGCATCAGGTCAAGTTTACAATGTCATGGAAATACAAACTAAGTAACAGTATACACCAAATTTTAAATAAATGTGCATCAAATTTCAAACATGGCGCATTTGGGCAGTCCGTCTGATAGCAGTAGCCACCTTGAATAAATAGCATTTGTGCTGTTGTGTTTCATCGAGTGAGCAAGTTATGCCAGAGTCTATTTCCCTATCCTTTCCGAATCCCTTCATATCCCTTAAGTTGCATGTCCGACAGGGTCCATAACACTGGTCTTTAAAATTTTTTTAACATACATTATGGTTGAATCATAGGCGACTGTATATAGCCACCTACAATTAAATGGACCGTTAGCCTGTCGAGGACATTAACTTAAAAAAAAACTCAGTTTTACATGCATTCTGATTCGTTCAGTATTCTGTAGCAAGAGCTTTCGAAAACGGACTTCAATGGCAAAAGTTTACAAGCGGATGCGGTCCGAAATTTCCCAAACAATGCGTTCCCAAGCCACAGTTTCTAACACTGCGTTTACAATACAAATAAACGTTCCTGTAACCCCTGTATCTTTAGGTAGCAGAGTTTTGCAACTTCCGGATAAGTTCCAGATTTTTTTTTTGTTAGTACCTACGAGCTCAGACCAAGTAAGAATTATAAACACAATTTTACGGGCAACATAGTGAAGCAGGTTTTATAAACTTGGGTGCGTAGGCCCTTTACTGTATTGAGATTTTATTTTTATTGAAAATATTGGTTTCCAAGTTTCTATAAATGTGATTCCATACTGAAGACTTTACACTCTTTCTACTACGCAATTTCGCATTTTCACTAGTAAATATTTTAATAAGGCGAGGCATAGTTTGATTGCATTTGTGTATGTATGTACTCGGCGAGAGTGTAGTTTAATCAGCTTCAATTAGCCGTCTAATGACTCCATCTTTAGTTCTACTTATTTTATATTAGACTAGATACTAGTATATTTTGGTATCTTTGGTAATATTAGGATTAGGTATTCTGTTTGTTAGAGTAATAAAACTCTGGCGATTTTTCGTTCACGGGAATGGACTTTGAGCGCTTTTTGTGATTAATTTTCAAGCTTCAATCGAAATTAAACGCTAAAATCGTTGGTTATCTGAACACACATTTGGAGTGTTCAAATTGTGATGTGTTTACAAAGTCTGTGTAAACATGATCACGTTCGGTTTACTGTGTACAAAGCAGATATTTCTCGATACATATCTCAGTCCGTGCAATTTCAGTTAAGCAGTAATTAGTACTGACCAGATAGTAACTTATACCCGCGACTTCGTCCGCGCCCCTTTTTCTTAAGTGTTAACCCATTTATATATTTTTGTCAATTGTTGAATTTTTTATTTGTACTTTTAGTTTAACCCTCGGGAATGAACACTTTTTTCTGGATGAAAGATACCCTATGTCCAATTCTGTATCCCTAACAGCGTAGCATGTGAGCAAAATTTTATTATTAAATAAAAAATAATGACATTATAGTATATTATAGCAAGTGTATTAGATAAATATTTATATTAGCTTCTCATATCCATTAGGTATACTCTGGTTTATTTCAACATACCATTGTGGGTTCATCACTTTCAAATCGTTAGCTTAATGGCCCCATATTATTGGCACATATACCTACTACTTATAATGCAAATTCCGTGAAATATTGAACATTATTTTAAATATATATATATATATATACAATATAGGGCGCACTTATGAAGAATTCCGTCTGATTTATTTCTTTTTACTTCCAGAACTTGAAAATTGGGAGAATGTATTTAACGTTTGCAAAGTCGCGTCAATTCGTATACATACGGCAATATGTATAAGCAGGAATACCTATAATAAAAAATGCACAGTAGACACTTAAAATTGTTAAAAAAAAAAATTAAAAAAATATCATCAATAATCTGTTGATGATAAAAAATGCTGTCCGCCTTGCCTGTTTCACCGTTAACTTCTAAACCACCGAAAATAATTTGATAAGGTTATCAACTTATCACTAATGGAAAGAAATATAAACGAGTCAGGCCAGGGGTGGGTCGCTAGAGATGTATAATTGCTAACTAAAGGTTCAAAAAATAAAAATAAAAACTGAAATCGATGTAACAGTGGTTTTTGTAAGGGAATATTTACTGCCTCCAAACCGACCACCCAGTTTATAACTGCGAAACGCGTTTTTCCCCTGCAACTATTACATTGCGGATAAATTGAAATTCAGCACATTTAGATTTAGAACTTTATCCTATACTACCGACCTGCCTCTGGCTTCGCGGATGCAATTTTCCGAGTATTCTTTCCTATTTTTCTCTTCATAAGAAAATTCCCGGGAAAAACGAAGCAATCTGTCCGTTCTCGAGTTTTGTGCGAGATTTTTTAATAGCGAGATTTAATAACTCGAGAGCACCAGTTTGGCTAATTGTTTCTTCAAATATAAAATAAATTAAATTTTAATAGTTTATTTTTGTCTTTGTTTTTTGTTTGCTGTCAGTTATTTATTGTTTAGGTGCATTGCGTGTGTTATCATCGGTCGTCTGAATTTCTACTTTGCAGTTTATCTGTGTATGCCTTAAAATTATAAAAATTATAAATTAAAATTATAAATATATGCCTTATGTTACCTATACCTATTGTAAGTTTTTTGTTTGTGCTTTTGATGTACCTTTTAGAATTAATAAATACATAAATACTCGTTAAAGTGGAGAGAGTAATATTAAAAAGAGAAAAATTGGAATAATTTCAACATTTTATCAAAACTGCAGAACGTAATACGTACTAAAAGTGTCCTTTGATTTAAAAACTAAAATATTGTGAAGTAAAAATAAATAAATTACATTTTAATTAAATTACAGCTAGGCTGTCAATTTTAAATTTCCACTTATCATCTGAATAAACTTTGCTCCCAACAACTTTATAGTTCCCATTACAAATATGAAGTCGGCTGAGCTAGAAACGAGAAAGTAGTCCCAATAAAATGTCCAATTTATCTGTTTACTACGCAATAATATTAGTATTACTGTTTGTGGCGATGCACCGCAGTTATTAACTGGTTAGACATCGATTACACTGCTGGATGTAACATATTAGTTTTATTGGTGACAGTTAATAGTCTTCGACTAGGAGATAATTGCAAATGTAGTTTTAGACGCTGTTATAGGCAGCCGCATTGACTTGATTGTAATGTTTTTTAATAAGGACAGGAGACGTCGAATAGATGTGCTAAATAATAGAATAGAATAACATTTTATTTGTAGCAAAGGACATTTAAAACATAAGTAAAATATAGAAAGACAAACACAAACGTCCCCCACCACAAACCGGCTCCAACTCAGCATAATGCAGGTTGTAAAAATCTGGTTAGAGCCGATGGTGAGGTTACGCACTTACTAAACAAAACATAATACATAAAAGCTCCAAAAACAATGAAAACTTTCAAAATATAAATAGTTAAAATAAAAATATAGCGCTTCGTAAACGGTGGATTAAATCACGTAGAGCAGATCTCATAGATCAAACTACAACGTGTGAATAGTACGAGATTACTTCAGCTATAGCAATGATACGCTCTATGAAGTCTACACGCAGTAGCTGAGAGAGAGACGAAGCTCTATGTTATAGCTCACTAGGAAGTCTCTCGAATTTTGGTAGTCTAGCTAGAGCTACGTACAAATTAACACGTATTTATATTTTACTAACGATAAATAGTGGCAGGGCACGCCATTTTGGCAGCCCTTCTGGCGACACCGTGAAATAACTTTTGTTTCGGTAAGTAATTAAAGGATGCCAGCGCCCTCTCGCCTTCCTAATCTCTTATCCAGAAGCGGCGTCACTTGTGTTATAGGTGACGGTAGTAAACTACCATCAAGTGGAACGTCAGCCTGTCTGGCGACCTTGACATAAAAAAAAATTATGAACAGGAAGCTGCAATAATTCGGGCACGTAATGAAGGGCGAAAAGATATTGAAATCTTCAATTAGTGATGAATAGTAAAATACAGGGCAAACGTATCAGAGGCAGGAGAGACAAAAAAAAGAAGCAAAGAAATAAGCTCTAATAAAAATAAAAAATAAACATTTAAACTTCCTTAGAGACACTACGTACACTCATGTGGTTGGCAAGATACTTCTAATTTCGTTGTCAAAAGAATTCATTACTTCTGTGTAATGAAGTGTTAACGGGCTCTTTGGCGCAGACGTCCCGAGCCTTTCACGACAACATTGTACACACGTTTACGTAGACATTAATAGAAGGCTTTGTTTGTGTAATTCCAGAAGTCTACTGTCTGTCTGTCTACAAATAACAGAGATTCCTACGAACGATTTAAACTATAGAGTCCATTAAGGGCCGGTTTCGGAGACGCGCCGCGCGAAGTTTAGGTTTTTAGCGTTACTCTCACAACGATCGAGGCTCGCGCATCGCACGCACACACGTACGTATGCATAGAGCAAGAGCCCACGACGGCCAGATCTTCGTTATTTTATAAAAGCTAAAAGTTTCTAGGTGCATGTCCCCAACACAGGTATTAACGACCAGCGAGGACCAGCAGACAGCCGGGTAGTGCTTGGGCTCATCGGGGACGTCTCCCCGAGATAAAAAATTTGACGCCCCCCTCGGACCACCCCGGCCGTAACTCGGAAATGACGCGGCGCAGTGGGGTCGTGTTTGTGCTCATTGGAGACGTCTCTCCGACATAAAAAATTTGACGCCCCCCTCGGACCGCCCCGGGCGTAACTCGGACACGACGCGACGCAGTGGGGTCGTGTTTGTGCTCATCGGAGACGTCTCTCCGAGATAAAAAATTTGACGCCCCCCTCGGACCCCCCCGGCCGTAACTCGGAAACGACGCGACGCAATGGGGTCGTGTTTGTGCTCATCGGAGACGTCTCTCCGACATAAAAAATTTGACGCCCCCCTCGGACCACCCCGGCCGTAACTCGGAAACGACGCGACGCAGTGGGCTCGTGTTTGTGCTCATCGGAGACGTCTCTCCGAGATAAAAAATTTGACACCCCCCTCGGAACCCCCGGCCGTAACTCGGAAACGACGCGACGCAGTGGGGTCGTGTTTGGGCTCATCGGAGACGTCTCGACGAGATAAAAAATTTGAACCCCCCCTCTAACCCCCTCAGCCGTAACTAGGAAACGGCGCGACGCAGCCGGGTCGTGTTTGGGCTCATCGGAGACGTCTCTCCGAGATAAAAAATTTAACGCCCCCCTCGGACCCCCCCGGCCGTAACTTGGGAACGACGCGACGCAGTGGGGTCGTGTTTATGCTCATCGGGGACGTCTCTGCGAGATAAAAAATTTGACACCCCCTCCAACCTCTCCGGCCGTAACTTGGAAATAGCGCGACGCACCCGGGTCGTGTTTGGAATCATCTAAGACGGCTCTCGGGAAGGCGAATTTTTTAGAGTAGACCAAATTTCAAATTTTGGCAGTTGCGGTCTACTCGTAGGACCATGGTCAACGGTTACAGGTAGACCCCCGTGTTGGGTATCATTTGAAAAGTCTCAACGAGGGTGATCAATTGAAACTAATCCTCTCTCCCTCCCCCTTTTAAGTAAAAGTCTCCTACCCCCAATTTTTTACGAATTACAAAACAAAGACCCTAAACCAAACCAAAACAATTAACTATAGCAAATGACAACACCCAACTCACAACCGCGTCCCCACGGACTACTTGCAGACCGCAGCAGCACGCACGATCTAGTATTTAAATAGCGTAGAACTAAACAACATGCTCTTATTTATAAATTATGAGGAGAAATAATAGTATTTTGAACACTAAATAATAAAAATGACCAAATCCCATTTGCGTATAACGAAACGCATGATGGCGCATCTGTCAAACCTAATATCATTAGTGTCAAAAGATCACGCCAAATTTCAAATACCTATGTCGTCTTTGATCTTGAAATTATGATGTAAACTGCGCAACTAAAAAATTACTCCTCGGAACTTTTTATCTCCGCAGCTAGAAACTTTACAGAAAGATTTCTATCAGGCCAGAAACCCACGGCATTCTCGGTGCATGCAAATACGAGATCCGCCTTATATTATTAAATCAATGGAAGAGAGGAAAGCAAGGGTGCAAAGCGCGTCGAAAGATTTGAAACCGAATGCAACTGATGAATAGAAGGTTTGTAAGGAACAGTATGCCATAAGTTCTAATCTAAGGAGATCCTAAGTTTTCTAGGAGTCAGATTTTTTTACATAATCATCATGGTAAATTTACTACATATGGAACGTTCTCGAAAGCCCGAGCGTAGCTCTGGGCGCAAAGAAAGTTCCACACACGTCCGCACTTTAAAGACGCAAAGCGTATAATGATTTTACGGCAAATTATACAAGCGTCCAATTAGTGACGACTTTTGGAAAGTTTTACGATTTTATTGGAAAGTAAATCGTGTTCTTATACCCCTAAACGACATTTTAACTTACCCTGTGCATAACCATATCTATTCTGATTTATACAAACTCATGCTCAGGATCATATAATTGACTCCAGTTTGAAAATTAAAAATGCATACAAACGTTTTCAGTACATTATATTATTTTTGTAATTGGGAATAACAATTTCATTTTGTATTGTGCAACTAAAATAATAATTATACACTAACTAGATCGTGCTTGCTACCGCGGTCTGCAAGCAGCCCGCGAGGGCGCGGTTGTGAGTTAGGTGTTGTCATTTGCCATAGTTAATTGTTTTGGTTTGGTTTTGGGTATTTTTTTGTAATTGGTGAAGAATTAGGGGTAAGTAAAAAGGGGGAGGGAAATGGCTTTAGTTTCAATTGGTCACGCTCGTTGAGACCTTTCAAATGATACCCAACACGCAACCGTTTATCTAAAACCGTTGACCATGGTCTACTGAGTAGACCGCAACTGTCAAAATTTGAAATTTGGTCTACTCTAAAAAATTCGTCTCCGAGATGTCCCCGATGAGCCCAAACACGACTTGGCTGCGTTGCGCCGTTTCCGAATTACGGCCGGGGGGGTCCGAGGGGGGTGTCAATTTTTTTATCTCGGAGAGACGTCTCCGATGAGCCCAAACACGACCCGGCTGAGTCGCGCCGGACAGACAGGGCGGTTTAAGGGAGGGGGGAAGGGTTTTTCCAAAATTTTTGTTTTTTCGTTGCCCCGGTAGACCTTTACCGTCGTCTCTTATGTGGGTGGAAATCCTGCCATATATGGTCACACTGAACGAAGGTCTGGCCTTGGGCTCTTGGGCTATAATTTCAACATCAAAGACGACATATTTGACATTTCTTGTGTAAGTACACGGTTTTATCACGAACTGTCAGTGCGGCGCAAAGCGACGTGCTCTCACTTCGGAGGCGCATGGCCGACTGAACCAGACTGAACCGTGGCCCGAGCGTGATTTCATAATAATAGCCTTCATAGTAATTTGTATGAAGATTTTGAGCGAAAAAATTGGGCAAGTTTGTGATTTTTTTACACAAAATAGGAATATGTTTATTAAGAAATGAAGATTGCATCTATTTTTTTATAGTTTTAGCTTTATTATTTGATAAAATTCATTTAATAATTCTTGATACTTACCGACACAATTGTAACAAAACGGGAGTGCGATTTACACGTTTTTAGTGATTTTCTGGATTTTTTTTACACTTATCCATAAGCATTATCTTAAATTCGAATGTTTCAGCAAAAAGTAACATTCATTGGCTAGCTGTGTTATTTTTTTCAAGGTTGTGGAGCATCGTTTACTATATAATTCTTTTACAATCCCGACCCTCGATTGCCGTAAGGGACCCTTAACGTTACGATAAAATATAGAACGAGGTCACAAAATTAAATTTAGAATTATAAAAACTAACTATACATATATATACAAACCTTTCGATTTATCGCTCTTTCCTTCAGTGAAAACCGTATCAAAATCCGTTTGGTTTAGAAGAATTTTGCGGAGAAACAGATAGAGGTAGACGGTGTTCAATAAAAAGTGAGAATGAAGTAGATACTCCTTGGTAGGAAGAAAAAAAATTGATAGTGGCAGGCAAAGCCTCCTAGACATTTGTTATAATAATCCTTATATATATAAAAATTACGTGTCACGTTGTTTGTCCGCGATGAACTCCCAAACTACTGAACCGATTTTGATAAAATTTCGTAACTATATGTAATTTGGTCCAACTTAAAAGACAGGATATATATCTCATTTTGTTTATTATTTTTTTGCAAATTATATAGTATTATTAACATAGCGCCATCTGTTGATACCTATTCAATCCAGCAATTATTTATCTGTGAGTTCCAAAAGATTCCAACAGATGGCGATGTAAGGTAATTTTATCAGTTGAATTGAGTAAAAAATTGCACCCGTGCGAAGCCGGGAGCGGGCCACTAGTAATTTTTTAATAAAACGATGTTCATTTGTATTTTAAAAATTGTAGTCATTTGTTTTCTACGTTTCGGAACGTGTTCTCGAAAATGGAGAAAACTGAAATTCGCGCGGTAATTAAATATCTGCTTAATTTTATTTTACTACGGAGCAGGTAAATCAAGACTTGCAAGGAACATTAGGGGTTCATGCTCCTCCATGCTCTACAGTTGCTCGTTGGTGTGCTGAGTTTAAGCGAGGAAGATCTTCCACCGACGATGACCCACGCTCGGGGCGCCCTGTGACATCAGTAACCGAACAAATTATAAAAAAAAAGTTGAAAAAAATGTTTTGGCGGATCGTCGTGTTATATATTTTTTTATAGCTGAAGAAATGAAGATTTCGATAGAATCATTCAAATACCTCAATCATGGAGCCACTATTACGGGGAATTTATATACAGGACAAATAAAAAAATAGCGCAACGAAATACGCGAAAAACGGCGTGGCAAACGGACAAGTTGTTTTGTTTCACCAAGATAACGCGCCCGCGCACAAGTCCAACGTTGCGATAGCTGTCATTGAAGATGGTGGCTTTGAACTGATGGAACATCCTCCATATTCACCGGATCTCGCCCCCCTAGAGTTTTTAATACAATTTTTAATTATAGCTTGTCATTTGCCTGCTAACGCGGCGAGGGTTCAGCGCGACTCCTCATCGACAAATTACGACTTGTATTAATTTTCACTCATTCAGCTCTGTACGAGGCTTATAGAAGCGGAACTGTGTAAGTGTAACCAAAATCGTCTGGCAAAACTTGAATGGAGGTGAATAGGATTAGTTGCTCGCTATAAATTATTTTATTTATGTTCTATCGTAGTAATACCTAGGTGTACCCTTATGACCTGAACAGTTCTATATTCAAATTTTATAAACTATTTAAACAGTATACAGTCTATGCCTAAGATATACATAATTATTAATTTATGCGCGCTACCTGGTCTTGGCGTGAGTACGGTACAATTTCAATTTTCTCAACATATTTTAATACAATATTATAAGCATAATTATTTTTCGCAGAACTCTAAGCGAATTCAAATTATTGCTTTAAATGCGATATATACCGATAGGCAGGTTTTAATAAATGTTCTTTTAACATTAAAGTTTTAAAGTTAAGGTAGGAAAGACAGGCTGACTGTTCACTTGACGGTAGGTGGCTACCATCGCCTATAACACAAGCAATGCCACAGGTGCTGCAAACGCGCTGCCAACTACAGTAGAATTAAGGTTATTAGGTGGTTATTGCCGCCAGAGGGGCTGCTCAAATGACTCCGAAACGCAGTGTTCTGCCACTACTTGCCAAAACCAGAGCAAAGCCAACTTTGAAAAGTTCATTTCCAAAGTTTAGCATGCAGTAAATCGAACCCAAGACCCCTGAGACAGAGCGTTAAGGTAAGCACCCTTTTTTTTTATAACGTTGAGAAAATATCCTCATGGATACCCAGCAGTGTAGGGAACGCTGCATGTTATGCCGGACTCCTACCGACTAAAACCCAACGACTTTCTAGCGCGACCGTCCCTCACCACTCATCCAAAGAGTTGGATCTTTTCCTTTAGTCTTTTGGTTCAATCTTTCTATCTTTTTCAACATCAAATCATTTGCGTTTCCTTTGACGAATCTCCTGCGTCTCTGTACTGTAAAAAAGTGAGCAAGTTTTTGTTCGTGTTTTCATTTAATTAAAGCAAATAAAGCTGGCAGTGATTTGGCGTTAAGGTGTCGGGAACTATTTGGATTAGTACCGGTTTAATTTCCTGCCCCATCCGCTTTGCCCGACTCGATTTAATGAACTGGCACGCCTTCTTTATTTTTCTAATTACGGAGCTTCACTTTCTTAGCACTTCGTTTTCCGTTTCGACAACTTTCTTATGTTTCTAATTTTCCAAGACTTTTGTTCATAATTTATGCCTTTATTGCACCGTGTTTAGGGAAATAGAGGTAAGCACGACGAACTCTATACATGAGAAAATGTCTGTAGTAGCGCTGTAATAGCACTTCTATTAGCACTTGTAGTAGCATAGTGGTTACATAAACTCGATAACATCGGTAACTCGGTAACATGAAAGTTGTGGCAGGAAGATCATTTAAAGAAAAGTATCATGACAGCAAATACATACAATCTTCTTTGTTCTTTGCTAATGTTTCTGTGATAACAGTTAAAACAGAGATTGAAAGTCCTCATCAAAAAGTTTGTACGAAGTGTGTCGAAGTCAGATTGTTTTTTTTTTTTAAATAATTTTGTTGTTTTTGATTTTTTCAAAAAGCACTAAATCAATCAAGGGAACACCTCTGAAGCATGACCAAAAAAATATATCAGTCAATTCACAATTTCCGGATTCCGGATTGTGTATTTCTTCTACTTCTTTATTAAGCAATGAATATTTTCAGTATTTAGTTGATTTAGCTTTTGTTTCCACCTTAAATATTTTTTCCTGGGCGAAGTGGGGAGCGGGTTGCTAGTATATTACAATAATAAATTAGAATCCCAAAAATACAGATTACTGAGGTTACACCGCGCAACGCGTTCCTTCAAGTATTCAAACTTCACGTTAGTCAGTCGAGCTTTTGCGCTCTCGTGGTATAGTCGTGTTGTGTTCGCTTTTAAGCCCCAGTCAATACGTGAATTCTCGTAAACCTATTTGATGCACACCAGGCATCGACTTTTACTGTTCAAATTAAACCTGGACTTTCAGTGTTTTGTTTACGTTACAACGTGTTTACAAAGGTTTTTTTAAACATTTTTATTGGTGTACGGTACGGTGATGTGATTAACAAGGTTTTTAATGTGACGGGACCGTAGTGAGATTTATTGGTGTTTTGTGTTTCTGTGTAATGTATAAAATTTTGTGTGTAAACTGTGCCTAATGGATTCACGGAATTAAATACAGAGGATAACAGGTTAGTTTTATATCTCCATTGCAATGTTTACATAGAGAGGAATTCGTTTCGTCGTCCGTATATAATAAACGTTTGATATAATTTGTAAGAATTTACGAGCCACATAAACATTTATAAAATGGGTGTTGGTATATGTAGTTAAGTTGTAACTAGCGACTTGCCCCCGGCTTCGCGCGGATGTATTTTTTTTTCTGCAAAATGCCTTATTGGTTTCACCGAGCCACAGTCGGAAATGTAGTTATTTTATAGTATAACAAGCGTCTCGCCCCCGGCTTCGCACGGATGTTTTCTGCAAATTATATACACAAACCTTCCTCGTTTATCGCTCTTCCGAATAGTGCAAACCGTATCAAATTGCGTTAGGTGTTTGGAAGAAGTAAGAAGAGAAACATACCGAGTCGGAGATCGATTTTATTTTATAATATAGTAATTGTATATCTATATATGGACCAGCGAACTTGAATACAAGATACCTAACTAATTATAATTATTTCGATGATATGGGTAGATGGATAGATAGTCTAGGTCACAAGTTCAAATTAATATTAATTCTTGATAAAGCTCCTAAAATATGTGCGAAAGTTTATTGGATTAGGGAAAAAGTTATAAAAAAAATTAAGAATAAAAAAAACTCATTTAATTTTTTGCTAATAAACCAAAGACTATAAGCAATTATGAAAATCGAAAAAGAGGTTCTTAAACAGAAGGGAATTTTCAATAAAAATATACGTCTTTTCGCGGTAATACCTACTTACATAACCTACGTGTGCATCTGATTAAATAATTTTTTAATAGTAAAAATGTGGATATATTGGGAAAAATATAAGGAAAAAAATAAGTAAATTTTAAAACAATTTAGGCATAATTATGTTAATTAACTATTATTTTCCGAACTTCGTTTTACATTGAAAATGACTTAAATTTTTTATACCATTGATCTGACCAACGTCTATTGTAAGTAATACGAAAAATGTCATGTCTGTGCTCGGTTTAGTAGTCGTCTCGCACAATATTTTTAAATAAGAAATGTGCGAAAAGCCAACTTTAATTTAAATATTTTTTTATTAGCCGTCTCGCACAATTTTATTTAGTACGAAATGATGTGCGAAAAGCCAATTTTAATTTTAAATATTTTTTATGGGCCGTCTCGCACGATTTTGTTTATTACGAAATGATGTGCGAAAAGCCAACTTTAAATTTAAATTCATTTTTATTATCGTCTCGCACACTGGGTTTTATAGAAGAAAAAAAAATGAAAGTACAGGTAGTGTACGACAATAAAATAGGTAAAGTAGGTAATATAGGTAAATCGAAAGATAAATAAATAATTATTTAATAGCTAATAATAATTAGTTAATATGGATAATATATCTGAAATAAATTATAATAATGATTATTATTATTTAATCATGTAAAATTCAGCATGGTGATCGGTTGAGCAGTTTAGGCACGAAAGCGTAACAAACAAACCAAGAGTTTGTTTGCTTAATTAATAATTAGAATTTGGTTAATTAGTTTAGGATTAACTATAATATTAGTTAGGGATAAGGGACTAGCGACCCGCTTCAGGCTTGCAAATTATATAATTATACGCAAACCTTCCTCGTTTATCGTTCTTTACATTAGTGAAAATCGTATCAAAATCCGTTGTTTCAATAATGTTCAGAAGAAGTTAGCGGAGAAACAAAGAGAAGATGACAGCGACTTTGTTTTATTATATATATATATATAGACTAGCAGTTGCCCGCGACTTCTTCCGCGTTGAAAAATATTAAGTAGCCTATCCTGTGTCCCGTACGTCCAAATGTTTATCTACCAAGTTTCATGAAAATCAGTTAATTCGTTTCAGAGTTACGGAGGAACATACATACATACAGAAAAAAATTGTAAAAATCGTCAATTTAGTTTCAGTATCATGTATAGTTAGAGCCTATAAACACGATATCTCTGAAAACGCAGACGCACTTGCACTTACAAAATGATAAAAGATTTAGACTTATTTTCCGTTTCAATGACGACTTTCAGGAGGTTATTGACACATTATCAATACTAATAATAAATCTGTAAGGGTCGGTCATGGAGTAAGTTACTTTGTTTTCAGAGATATCGTGTTTATAGGCTCTATACATGATACTGAAACTAAATTGACGATTTTTACAATTTTTTTCTGTATGTATGTATGTTCCTCCATAACTGAAACGAATTAACTGATTTTCATGAAACTTGGTAGATAAACATTTGGACGTACGGGACACAGGATAGGCTACTTAATATTTTTCAACGCGGACGAAGTCGTGGGCACCAGCTAGTTGGTAATAAGATTGTTATTACATTATAGAAATCAATAATCGCTTTACAGTCTTGAAGTAAAAAATAAAAATATTTTTATACTACATACCTATAGCTTCAAGATTTGTTTAATACCTTTATGTAACGGACTATACATTATACTGACGTGCGAGTTGACATTATGAAAAAATAAGTAAAATATAAAGAGGACATTACTTAGTCACGACGCGAGTTGACCAATGACTCGATGCTTTTTTTTCTTTTTGAAATATCCGACCACTTGTGCATAATCGTAGTAATCTATGGTTAATAGGTCTTATATTATTATTATTATGTTTTATGTTTATGTGTCTGTTTTTACCTAAATTAACTTCATACGCGCTGTAGTTCGATTTTTGAAAATCTCACAGGAACCGTATATATATAATTTATGTTACTTAGGTCAAAAAGTAGATTTTAATATTTTTGTCTGTTTGTCTGCGTTTGTGCACGCTAATCTCAGAAACGGCTTAACCGATCTGAATGCGGTTTTCACTGATGTATTAATGATTACTTGGATTAAATTATTATAGAATACTTTTCATCCTGAAAAATTATTTAAAAAAAATTGGCCCCGACCGTCGCCGTGGCGGCATTATATATTTTTTTTTTTTTCAACGTCGCCGGCACCAGCTTGCAAATATCGTTGCGTATGATTCTGATTAAGCTTGAATATAATTTATTTATCTAAATCTCCATTCCAACCCCATTTAACATTAGTCTAAGCACGAAATGTTGTACAATCAACTGGTCCATTTTTTTTTGTATCCGAAAAAAGGCGTGACCCTTCAAAAACAATCGCTAACAAAGGTGTCGACGGACCCGGATCATGTAAAAACCGTTGGGCTGCCAAGGTGGCCATTTTTCATCTCAACCCGTGTGTTCTTGAGTGATAAACATTTAGGGACGAGCCAATGGGGTAATTCTCTCCCGGAATCGATTTTATTAGCTCACTTTTTATACTAAACTAGCGCGACTTGGCCCGCGTAACTTTATAAAATATTGCCCCTATGTTACTCGCTGATAACGTAGCTTTTTATAGGTGAAATAATTTTTAAAATCGGCCCATTAGTTTTTGAGTTTATTCATTACAAACATACAAATCTTCTCTCTTTATTATATTAGTATTATATTAAAGTACAGAAGATATATACTTAAAGAAACATAGCAAAACAAATTGTCTAAATGATAACCGTATTAAAGTCTGTTGCAAAATCTAACGTTTAACTCCTAATTTAAAAAAATATGCCTTTTGAGGAAAGCTACTTCAGTATTATTACTATTTAGAGAAATTTTATATTATTATTTTTTTCTTTGGAAAATTGATATTTGGGGAACACCCACGATATACAAGTTCGTATCAACCGTACACAGGTTTCTTATCAAAACATCTGCCCGAGTTTCCTGTTCTTATCGTCCTGTTATGTGCTTACTAGAACCGTTGGGGATCCCTTGGTAGGCATTAGGGGAACCTTATCTGCGTAGGATACACGTTGTGTGTTCATTTTTGACTTTAATATGCAAATATAAAACAATATGACTTTGCGAATATAAAACAAGATGTCCTCTAGAAAAAAATAAGAAATTCAATAGGTTTCTATGAAATAAATATTTAAAAGCTTAGCACTTTTCTTTAGCACTTGTTATATAATCAATACTAATTAATAATAAATCTGTAAGTGTAGGTATTGCATGTATGTATGTATGTTCCTCCATAACTCTGAAACGAATTAACTGATTTTCATGAAACTTGGTAGATAAACATTTAGACGTACAGGACACAGGATAGACTATTTTTTCTTTTTCAACGCGGACGAAGTCGCGGGCACCAGCTAGTAGAAAATATTCGCTTTGTTAAATTTTGTGGCGCTGAAACGTGGTCGCTAAACTATGGGCCTAGTAAGAAAGCTCAACGTCGCTCATTGAGGTATTGAAAGGGCTCGCGGTTACATCAGATCGAATCAGAAATGAGGAGATCCGTAGACGTCCGAAAATTACTGACATAATCTGGTATGGAAATGGATCAGTAAGTTGAAGTGGCAGAGTGGGCAGGACACATACCAGTAGTACTGAGAGCCGACAGCATCTGGAGCAAGTACAGCGCAGGACGTCCACGCGATTTCGTCTGCTCCCCTTTTTCTTAGGTGTCAACACATTATTTAAACTTTATTACTACATTTTTTTACGCTCATTAAATCTTAACTAACATTATAACTGGAAAATAAATTTGTTTGTTCTTTGTTACGCTTTCACGCCTTAAAAACTCAACGAAACGTTGTCCAGGGAATCAGGTATAGTACTTATGTATATACTGAGTACCTTTCACACAGAAATATGTACTGTTCCCGAAAGATCATCAATACTAATAATAAATCTGTAAGTGTAGGTATTGTATGTATGTATGAATGTATGTTCCTCCATAACTCTTAAACGAATTAACTGATTTTCATGAAAGTTGGTAGACAAACATTTAGACGTACAGGACACAGGATAGCCTACTTTTTCTTTTTCAACGCGGACGAAGTCGCGGGCGCCAGCTAGTCTAATAATAAATCTAAAAAATTAATAGTTAACGCCTGACAAAAATTATACAAGAAATGTTGCATGAATGTATGTAGCAATGAAAAATGTTAGTTTTCTGTCGCTACAGCTGTGAACTACGAGTACAACGTGTACGAAGTTGCGGGCATGAGCTAGTTCAATAATATATTAAATCTCCGTACAGAACCAAAAAATAATTTGAAATTTAAACTTATCCCTAAGATACCTACATACAGGGCGATTACTAATCTTTTAAAACGTAAGTTGATACGACTCAATATAAATCAAATTTACACTTTATTGCCATAGTTGTAAAGACTTTATTTCCGTATTTCACAATAAGTTATTGTAAATAAAGAAATCAATGTTATTCTTTTGCAATAAAGAATATTATTGTTTGTACTCTGTTTAAAAGAGGTTAAAGTAAATATTTGGGTAAACTGCATGCGGTATTTATGGTGTTTCCAAGGTGTTTCTCTATATTTAAAAGCAGTTACAGAACATGTTATTTTTAAATGAATTAGGTACCTACTTTTTCTTTCGATTTGAATTTCTTTCAGTTCAATGTCCCATAACTACATGGTTTTTGTTAACAGTTGCTACGAGTATTTCTCAAGATATTATATTGATAGTGATTGAAAAATATCTAATAATTATCTAAATTCATAAATCTTATAAATTTTGTTTGTTTGTTTGTTATGCTTTAACGCCTCAACTACTTAACCGATCATCATAAAATTTTGCATACACATTGTCAGGGATACAGAAAACCCTGACAAAAAACTTTCATCCAGAAAAAAAAAATATTGTTTCCAGTGGATAATCAAAAATTCAATTTAAAATTCAATTCAAAATTCAAGCAATAAAGATTGAATAAAGGTTCTTACGTCTTAAAGAAATGGATCACGATCGGAATCGCGGAAAAAGCTAGGTACTAAATAAATATCTTATTGTTTCCCATAATTTAACTGAACTAGGCAAAATAATGAGCAATTAAATTTCTATTTTTCATAATGATATGTGTAAGCCGGACATAATTATTACTATAATTTTTGACAAATTTTAAGCTATCAACCAAGATTGCTTCATATAATTACTGTTTGGACGATCTTATTACGAGTAACCTTATTGCCTTTCAAACTCCTATAATATTAATTATTTCTTTAATAGCCAATTTGTTTGAAGTGACGAACGAAGTCTAAAGTTTCATCTCGGCGACCGTTAGATGTCACCGATGTTTTACTTCTTAATGACCAAATTAATTGATATTATAATAGTCAAAAGCGCTATAGTAAATTTACCTATTTGTAATTCGATAGTCGTTTTTTATTTAATTAACAGCTAATCTCATTAGTTAAGGAGAAAGTATGTTTGTTAAGAAGAGAAGAGAGTGATGACAAAGTTCTAAGGTTTATTTTTGCATTTTATTAGGGTTTTTTAACGCCCGACGCAAAAACGGGATGTTATAAGTTTGACGCGTGTGCGTGCGTGCGTACGTGCGTGCGTCCGTGCGTGCGTGAGTGCGTGGGTGTCTCTGTGTGTGTGCGTGCGTGCGTGTGTCTGTGCGTGCGTGTGTCTGTGTGTGCGTGTTTGTGTGTGTGTATTAAACATCAGTCAACGCGGTCAACGATTTTCATCATCCACTGAGCAATACCACACACACTCATACACACACACACACACACACACACACACACACACACACACACACACACACACACACACACACACACACACACACACACACACACACACACACACCTACTTATAAATTTTAATATGTCTAACCTTGTAATAGGCTATATAAAAATTTAATTATTTTTTTAAATATACTTGTGAAATGTTACATGCTGTAAGGTTAGCTACTAAATAAATAAATAAATAAATAAATAAAAAAATCATCAGAAGAGGCTGAAAAACATGCGTTTTCTGTAAGTTAAGTGGCGTCTACTCGCGTTGATTTAAAATGGATGATAATATTGATGTGGAATTGTTAATGAATTTGGTTGAAAATAGGCATGTATTCAGCCGGTGAAATAGATTTAGTTACACATGACGGTATCCCTGTGTTCTATTTTATCACATATTATCGCTGTTAATAAAAGTTGAAAAGTTTAATCCGAAAATAATTGGAAAATTTTGTTTCATCTTCTTCCATCTTCATGAAAAGAGTATGAAATGCACCATATTCTTTCTTCCCTTTCCAATAATATAGAATGACCTTTTACGTTTTTCTGTTTCTTTTTGTTTCTTCTTGTACAAATAGTAGGCCACTATTTATTTATTTACTAGTGGCCCGCTCCCGGCTTCGGCCGGGGTGCTTTTTTGCAATCCAGCCGATAAATTACTTTAAACCGCCATCTGTGAGAACCTTATGGAAATCACAGATAAATAATTGCTGTATTGAATAAGTATCAACAGATGGCGCTATGTTAATAATATTATATAATTTAAAAAATAATAATAAACAAAATGAGATATAAACTATCCTATCTTTTAAGTTGGACCAAATAACAGATACTTATAAAGTTTGATCAAAGTCGGTTCAGTAGTTTCAGAGTTTATCGCGAACATACATCGTGACACGAGATTTTTATATATATAGATTTAGCAGCTAACCTAACAGCGTGTAACAATACACAAATAAGTACAAAAAAAATTAAAAAATAATAATTGTATATTATTATTTTTTAATTATGTATCTATAATACACATATATATATTATAGATACATAATTATATAAACATATTATACATTATACGTAAATACATACATATATACACATATGTGTGGTTGCGTGTGTGTGTGTGTGATAGGTATAAGTTTTTTTTTATTGTTCCACATTCACACGTGTAATCTCTGACAACCAATTCAAAACTAAGCGCATATAGACGGCACCCGAAGCTAACATCAATCCGGTAAAAAAAAATGTATACAGGTAAAAAAATACGTATCCGTTTAATGACGGTCCGTTATCCGGTGTAAAAAACGGACGTCTACAAGCGCCCTAAGGATTGGTTATGCCGGACTCGGCTTAAACCCAAAGACGTTCTAGCCCGGCCATGTGGAATCGCGGGGACGTTGTTGTGACACGACATCCGCGGAACGCAGTATGCTCTGCCAATATTAAAATCTTTGTTCGTCTCTCTGTATTTACGCTAACTTCTTCTAAACTGGATAACGGATTTTGATACGGTTTTCACCAATAGAAAGAGCGTTAAACGCGAAAGGTTTAACGTTATATAGTTAAATGTCAGAGAAAAAGTCTGTCTTAGGAATGAGGCTTTGGCATGCTATGGTTGTTTACTACGAGATAAAACTAGCAAAGGATTTTATAGCAAAGATTTATTAATATAGAAGAAAACTTTATTTTATCGAATTCGTTAGTCAGTTAGAAATAAAATAGTGTCTATTGAATTAACGAGAAGTACGAGGATAATCTCTTGTGGTTTTGGTTTAATTGCAGTTTAGAACAAGAATCTTGGAGTTAGACCATCTGTTGAACCAATAAACACCTGTTACCTTTTCACGCCTTAACTACTCAACCAATCATCATGAAATTTCGCATACGCGTTCTCAATGATACAGGGAAGAACTTAGGGTACATTTCATCCAGAAAAAAGTACCGTTCACTTGGGATCACCAAAAAAAAAACGCTTGGCAAAAGTGTTATTATTGCTTATATATATATTTTAACGCGGAAGAAGTAGCGGGCACCAGTTAGTTTGGTAAAATATGTACCATTATTATATTAATATAGAATATAATTATTTTTTTGTTAGAGAATGTCACCTGTAACCCAACGAAGTAGACGTGATTGGGTATGCATGCGAACTTTAAAGGACTGGCCCCGATTACACGGATCGCGTGGTTAGATTATGCGATGCGAAGCATGACGCCTCGTTTCGTTTGTGAGACTCTTAATTGAAGAGGTGATTTTTTAAATCAACAAAATAAAAAAGGTATTAAACAATAGTAATTAATATATTTTTTATATTGTAATCACTAACTAGCGATCCACTCCCGGCTTCGCCCAGGAAAAAAGGTATATAAGTACTGAGGTGCTTAAGCGGATAGTGAGTCATTTATCTTTCTTTTTGCTTCCATCTACGATTTTAGCGCTTTTTTCAAGACATAGTGTTTGGGCTAAATAAAAATTCGAAGGTTATTAAGTAAATTATAGCTTGTATCTATTTTTTATATTGTCAAAATTATCAATATAAAAATGTGCAACATTATTTCAAAATTTTAATTTGAACTCATGGGCTTCACACGGATTTTCCGGATTACAAAATTTCTCTTGATAAAAACCTTCCTCGCACTTCAACGAATATTTGAAAAAGAAAATTTAGCCGAATTGGGCCAGTCGTTTAGCGATTCAAATATATAATAGTTATTAATAAGATTCTCCTAACAATACTGAATATTGCATCGATATCCTTAGCGTAGTTTAAAAGAATTAACTAATTAAACAGAGACACATTTAGCAAATTTATACTGGTTAGTTAAAACTCACAAATTGTATGAAAATGTTGATTTTCTCGTTTAGACCAAACACGAAAGGTGGGACTGGAAACAAAGGTAAAATTGATTACATTTCCTGGGACCGAATATGTTCAGATTCGAAATTCTTCCGCAAATTGTGTCCAAAAATCAATTAACATTTAAAATGGGTCATCAAATTAAACGTGGAATTAATTGCGAGACTTTATTGTCGCAGCTTCCATTGTAATTTACGGAATTAAGTTGTAAAATTATTTATGTAGATTAAACAGTGTTTACTTCAATGTAGGGTACATCGCATCTAATGACGGGATTCCCCGTGTAGTCTAGTAAATTCGACATTCATATCGGACTGATAGAAAAAATGTAAATTACAAACAAATTCCTTAACCCATTAAACATCGTTGTAAAATAAAATATTTTTATGACCCACAGTGGGTCAGACGGGAACTTAAAAGTGGGATCAACCAACGGGTACTTTTATTCAGCAGGTCAAAACTAGCGCTCGAACTAATAGGCCCCAATTTGTCTGACAATGAGAATTGATGGAGAATTGTCACAAGCTTGTAGGACGTGTATAAGCTGGATTCAGAAAGTCGGCAATGAAAAGGTGTTCCATGGTGCCGGTGTGACCCGAAAATTGTTGATCTGCAAATACTAGATAGGTATCCACAATTCCACATACCCATCTAATATTTGCGTGAAGGATATTTTGTCAAATTTAACCTGAACACATGTTAATCTCTATAGATTTGCTCGCTCACAAATTCTATTGAAAGCCATAGCAGGGACACATCCATCTGAGTCAATTTGGTTGATGTGAAGTGTTCACATTTTGTTGCCTCTCGCCAATAACACATTGCCAGGGTTTTGCGGTATGCTGTGTATTAGAAATAATGCAACGTTCAATAATCTTTGACATTGACTTAAGTCGAATCGCTGTCATGGTACAGGTGACAGCTGTCAGTGTTTGATGACAAATGACAAGGGAAGTAGTATTATGCAATTAAATTTTATTGTTAACGATCAATAAAATATTAAATAAATAATAAATATTTCTCTCTGGCGTTATGGCATATAAATTGCTCCATTATTCTTTCAAAAAAAAATTTTTTTTGTAGAGTATAAAATATTTATAGCTGGCAGCTACAATATTTGAGAAAAAAATTATAAAAGCTAAAAGTACATAAACTAATTTATTTACTTTTAATATTGTATAATATACAGTTCTTAAAAAAATCGTATTTTTTGAACTGTGTATTAAAATGCACACTTCACAGTACAAAATTAACAGATATGTACTTAAACTAATATTTTAGAACTTCTCATCACAGCTTCGTACATCTATACTAACTTATGTATTAAAAAAATTGTCGTTTATCGCTCTTTTCGTTCGTGAAAACCGTATCGAAATCCGATAGGTTGTTTAGAAGTTAGCGGTGAAACAGACAGAAGCGGTCAGTGACTATTTCATAATATGTAACTATAGATTTTTTAATTAATAGCCATGCGTTAATCCCGCATAAACTCAATAATGGCTAGACCGATTTTATCCGGGTTTTCAGTTAAGGAACGAGGGATAAACGAGGAAGGTTTGTATATAAAAATTGCATCCTGGGACAACTTACTTGTTCCTTATAATTATCATTTCCTGAACCCTCCCTGAATATTGCACTTCAATATTTTACACTTAATTATAAACAAGCAATGTACATACGGTCTTAATTATACTGCTACCTCTGAGCTGTAATTACTTAGCGTCGAAAACGCTGTACTGTCACCTAAGCACCGTGTTTCGTTAATGCCCAGAGCTTTACCTTAAACCCCGACATCTATTACTTCACTATGACAACGCTGACATAAATTTGTGTCATCATAAACCAATGTTTTCAGGAGCTGATAAGAAATATTTACATAGGTACCATGTATACTGTCTTATTTAGTAATAAATACACGGTCGATAATTCACTAGCTGTTTTATTGTATAATACGATATATTTTATATAGTTGCGGTTACACATAGAATTAACAGGGGTTCTAATGGCGAGCGCAGTGTTGCCAGTATTGCTACATATTACTTATACCTGACATATAAGTCATGACACGCTTAAACTTTATTGATACGCCCATTGGATGAGTGGTAAGGGTGCTTGCCTAACGTCTCAGGGGCCCCGGGTTCGATTCCCGGCTTGGTCAATTTTGGATATGAACTTTTCAAAGTTGGCTTTGGGTGGCACTGCATTTAGCAGTCATTTGGGCAGCTCGTCTGGCGGCAGTAACCACGCCCTTACAGAAAGCCACCGTGAAATAACAGCAAATGTGTTGTGTTTCGGTGAGCGAGTAAGGGATGCCAGAGCCCACTATCCCATCCCTTCCTTATCCCTTATCCTTATTCCTTCTATAGTCTTATATTTAGGGGTATAAAAAATAGTTTACGACCTATTCTCAGACCTACCGAATATACACAAAATTTTCATAAAAATTGGTTAAGCCGTTTCAGAGGAGTTTGGTTACAAACACTGTGACACGAGAATTTTGTATACTCGGTATGTATATAGATAAAGATAACAATACCTATATACTTATATACAAAACATAATAACAGGTGGCGCCAAAATAACTAACCTACTATGGTGCGTTCCCAATTCCTTAAATCCACGCCAACAAACATGCAAACACCGCACACGCCGAGTCACGCCCTCTGGTGACTTCAAAACGCAACGCAGCGCTCGTTGTGAACCCGCAGTTGAAAAGAAAGAAATTTACGTGTACCGCGCCGCGCGGATTTATAATATCGATAAATCCGATTAAATTCACATATCGCATCGCTGAAGCATTGTGCTTTTATAATTAACAATTGGTCACGCCCCGCGAGTGCAGTTTAGGTGAAGGAAGACAGTTCCGATACCAGAACGAGAGTGTGTGGCGGGCCCGCCCGTCTCCATCGGCGCTGGAGGATCTGCGTAAGCTACCGACGGCATACGAGGTAGGTGTTGCATGTCCCGGTCCAGAATCACTTCCTTGCCCTTTAATTGCACGCACCATATAAAGAATACAGTCCACTTTTTATCCAACATATTTGCGTGATCCACTCTGAGTGTTCCTCACGAGCCGGATCAATGGCGTGATCATTTGAGTGGTCCTTCGAGCCGGATTATTTGTGTGGTCTTATGGTCCCATCCAGCCGCCCTTATTAGGATACTTTATAGCCCCTAGTAGGAGATTTTAATTTGTTCATTGTAAATATTAATTTTGTCAACCCGCATTCACCTACTTATTTATTAAAATATTTATTTACATATTTTTTCATAAATCGCCCGTAACGAATTAAGTTACGTGATTTCCCGCCTAGATATAATATATATCTATGTAATACATAATATATTTCATAAAACTATCAAGCTAGTTAATCATAAAAGTGATATTTAAATTAATTTATAATATAATAATATCTACCTACCGAATCTACCGCGCTAACAAATCGTGTTATCGTAAATTGTTCGATATTATCCCATCGAGTTACGAAGTCACGCGCTTATCATTCGCGTAGTATTATATTTTGCCGCGTAATATTTTCCCGCGTAATATTTGATTTTATTAATTTAACTATATATTCGCTTACATTTTATAATGCCGCCTAAAAAGGTTTTTTCCGATAACGAAGAGGATATTCCTGATGCGCAACTAGCTATTGCGAAAGCTAAATATGAAGCTATCTTTGAAATATTACAAAATATCTATGATATGTCTTCAGATAAGGAAAGTTTCTCTGGCGCTTCGTCACAGATCGAATCGCTACGCACTGAGTTCGTAACGAATTTAGATAATTATAATTCTCGCTTATTAGCATTGAATCCTAGCGCGAAACCTAACTATAAAGGCCTCGTTGCTTTCGAGTCTTTGTGTGGTAAAATAAAAGGAGTTCAATTGAAATATTTGCCGCCAACTGATAAGCACGATTCATATGCACATAAGGCCAGCCCCACACTGCCGCCGATACAACTGATGGATTTTTCGGGTGACGTTCGCTCATGGTCATTGTTTTATGCCAGCTTTAAATCTACTGTTCATGATAACCCATCGCTCACGAACTACGAAAAGTTGTACTATCTGCTAGGCAGGCTGAAGGGCAAGGCTCAGTCCGCATGCGCAGGTATCTCTCCTTGCGCTGAGAATTACGAACTTCTTTTACAGACGCTGATTGATAAGTATGAAGATCAGCGAATGCTCGCTTCCGCGTATTTAAATCAAATGTTTGATTTCAAGCCTTTACAATCTGCCACCGCGACGAACTTTGATTTATTTACAGACAACTTTACAAGTGCAGTGCGCGCTTTAAAGAATCTAAAGTTAGATAATCTAACCGACTTAATCATTCTTCATATCGCGCTTAAGAAACTAGACTTAGATACTGTTCGCGCTTTCGAGCTGAGTTGTAATTCCAAAATACCTACGTTCGATAATTTAGTCGATTTTATTACCTCCCGCGCTAAGGTTTTGGAACGCACTCAGCATAGCTTATCGGGTGCAATGAATACTCGTCAAAGTAACAACAATAATAATCGTCGCTCTAATAATAATAATAATAGCGCCCCGCCGCCGCCTAAGTACCAAACCTACTTGAGTACAACGGTCGACTCACAGTGCAAGTGTCTTTGCACTAATATAACGCATCAGCATTTATTTAAATGTTCGGAATTTAATAGGATGACTGCTCATGACCGTTTCCAATGCGTGAAGGGTAACAATGCGTGTGTTAATTGCCTAAGTTTAAAACACCGAGTTTCAAATTGCTCTTCTAATTCTGTCTGCCGCGTTTGTAAACAAAGGCACCACACAATGTTACACTTCAAGCGAGTGGAGTCCGGCAGCGCAGTTCCCGGACCCGCGTCGAAGCCTCCGCCTTTGACCGCTGCACAAGGTCATACCGCCAGGTGCGCGCCTCCCGCGCCATCGCCGCAACCTTCCCCCGCGCGGTCAGATGTTGCGTTGTGTACCTATTCATATATAAATAACCGATTGCATGATGCGCCCGCGTGTAGTAAACAAACTACTATTTTATTATCAACCGCTCAAGTCGTCGCGTATGATATTAAGGGCGATCGGCATGTTATTCGTGTACTATTAGATTCAGCATCGCAAAGCCACTTTATTACGAAAGAGTGCTGCGATCGCTTAGGAATACAGCTTCATGATACTGAACGTACTATTGTAAAGGGGTTTGGTGGAGCTGAGAAAATTATTAAGACTAACTCAATCGATTTAAAAATTTATTCGCGCTTTGACAACAACATTAATTTTAATATTTCGTCGCTCGTTGTTGATCAAATTACCGATTTATTACCCACAGCTGTGGTGGACACTTCTGTATTATCACACCTATCAGGGGTGCCGCTAGCGGATGAGAGTTTCGGCATGCCAAATAAAATAGACGCGCTGATCGGAGCCGCATTCTTCCCGCATCTCTTTCTCCCCGACGTAGTTCACGCCCCGCGCGACTCGTCGGCGCCCTCTGCTTTACGCACAGTATTGGGGTATGTTATTATGGGTGCCGCACCCGCGGTACCCACACTCATTAACAACCAGGCCTTGACATGTTGCCTCGCTCAAGAGCCTGCCGCTATTGACTCACAAGTCAGGCGATTTTGGGAGCTCGAAGAGCTTCCATCCGCACCGCCCGTTCTTCATCCCGCTGATGTTGAATGCGAAGAATTTTATAAATCAACTACGACCCGCGATCCCGTTACTGGTAGATACACTGTTGGCCTACCATTTAATGGCGATGTTTATTCTCTCGGAGATTCTTTCGAAACCGCTCGCAAGCGTTTCTTATGCCTCGAAAGAAAGCTAGAAGCTTCACCTAAATTTAGGTCGGCATACGATGACGTCATTAACGATTACCTCGCGAAAGATTACATTGCTCCCGCACCGCTGTACGATTTCCATGACCCCACTCCTATATACGTCATACCGCATCATGGAGTCGTGCGCGAGGACAAGACATCCACTCGACTTCGCATGGTTCTGGATGCTAGCAGTAAGACTAGCAGCCGTTCCCGACGATCGCTGAACGACATCCTGCATGCAGGGCCGAACTTGCAAGGCGACTTATTCCAAATTATTTTAGGTTTCCGCTTACATAAAGTCGCAATGACCGCTGACTGTCGCCAGCAGTTCCTACAAATCGTTGTCCGCGAACTTGATCGTCGTTATCAGTGTTTCTTGTACCGATTCCGTCTACAAGACCCTCTCCTATTGTACCACTTCAATCGTGTGTGCTTCGGTTTAACGTCGAGTCCATACCATGCACTGCGCACGGTTCGACAGCTCATCGACGACGACGGCGCCGGCGCTAAGTTTCCGCTCGCGAGTAGCATTGTGCCTACTTCGTTGTTTATGGACGACCTCGCCTTCTCGCTTCCTACCGAAAGAGAAGCGGTCCACGCGTCTCAGCAGATGATTGAATTATTTAAAGGTGCACAGTGGGAACTCGTTAAGTGGAATAGTAACAGTCGATCTGTATTAGATAATCTCCCCGCTTCGCACAGACTTTCCACTGAGGTGGAGTTTGATAAGGCCGTGCAACACAAAATATTAGGCTTGCACTGGTCCACAGATAATGATACTTTTTATTTTAAAATCTCCGCTCCCGCCGAAGTGAAGTGCACTAAGCGCTCCATTTTGTCCACCGTCGCGCGCCTGTGGGACATAATGGGTTTCGTTGCCCCCACAGTTGTATACGCCAAGATGTTAATAAAACAGCTTTGGCAGCTTAATCTCGATTGGGACGATACACCGCCGCTACACATCACTAAGATGTGGCAGCAGTTTTGCTTCGAGTTACCGGCGCTCAATAACTTACGCATCCCTCGTCACGTAGGAGTGTCCGCGGACTGCGACGTCACCCTCGTGGGTTTCTCCGACGCCAGTCTGCAAGCTTACGGTGCTGTAGTGTATATGCACGTGACCGCCCCCACTGGCAACACAGTTCAGCTGGTGTGCGCGAAGACGAAGGTAGCACCTACCAAACCGCATTCGATCGCTCGACTTGAGCTATGCGGAGCTGTTTTGTTGTCGAAACTACTTCGTACGGTTTACGATAACTATTCTCGTCACCTTCCAATCGAGACTTACGCGTTTATAGACTCTAAAGTTGCACTATACTGGATTAAGAGCTCACCACACAGGTGGCAAACGTTCGTTGCAAATCCCGTTATTCAAGTCACGGATAATATTCCAGCTGACAACTTTTATCACGTCGCGGGCACTGAAAACCCCGCTGACATACTCTCACGTGGCATTACGCCACAGAAATTACTGTCGCACCCTCTGTGGCTCCACGGGCCTCAGTGGGCTTCATCGCATCCATCCGGATGGCCTCTTAAGAGCCTTGACGGACAGTCTATTACAGACATACCGGAACAGAAGGTATATGCGCACCCCGTGTGCACGCCTGTAAAGCATTGCGCTTTATATGAGCTTGCTCTCCGCACCTCCTCATGGAGTAGGCTTCTACGAATTATTACATATGTATGTAAGTTCGCAAAGTTATTGCCTCGCCGCAGCACTATTACAGTGACCGCCGGTGATATTCAGTTCGCTGAAATTAATATGTTACGCGCCCTGCAAAGCCAGTACTTTGCAGAGGAATATCATAGAATTAAAAATAATAAATCGTGCTCGCCGGCCTTCAACCGTTTGAGGCCTTTCGTTGATAACGGTCTGATCCGCGTAGGCGGTCGCCTCGTCAACTCCGCGCTGGACTATGCTCACATGCATCCAGCTATTTTACCGCGCAGTGACCATGTAGTGAACGTGATCATTGAAAGCTATCACGTAAAGTCAATAATAATTCTAAAACAATAATTTATCCGCCGCGCTTTAGTTATAAGTTTGTATATATCAATACCGCTATATTATATTTTATATTATTTTTTACCGCTTCGTATACTTACCTATAGTTTTTAAATTTACTTCCGCTTCGCCGTGACTTTGTGGACTCATTGCTAACCCCGCGCGCATTAAGCGCTTTATCATGAAGTCATAGGATTTTATTTTATTTTTTATTTTTTTTCCATTCATGTTTGTTTTTTAATGGTGACCCATTAAGGGCGGGTGGAAATGGTGGCGCCAAAATAACTAACCTACTATGGTGCGTTCCCAATTCCTTAAATCCACGCCAACAAACATGCAAACACCGCACACGCCGAGTCACGCCCTCTGGTGACTTCAAAACGCAACGCAGCGCTCGTTGTGAACCCGCAGTTGAAAAGAAAGAAATTTACGTGTACCGCGCCGCGCGGATTTATAATATCGATAAATCCGATTAAATTCACATATCGCATCGCTGAAGCATTGTGCTTTTATAATTAACAATTGGTCACGCCCCGCGAGTGCAGTTTAGGTGAAGGAAGACAGTTCCGATACCAGAACGAGAGTGTGTGGCGGGCCCGCCCGTCTCCATCGGCGCTGGAGGATCTGCGTAAGCTACCGACGGCATACGAGGTAGGTGTTGCATGTCCCGGTCCAGAATCACTTCCTTGCCCTTTAATTGCACGCACCATATAAAGAATACAGTCCACTTTTTATCCAACATATTTGCGTGATCCACTCTGAGTGTTCCTCACGAGCCGGATCAATGGCGTGATCAATAACAATATAGCAATTTATAAGCAAATATAAGTAATTTTATCAATATCAAATCAAACCTAAAATTACAATAAGTTAATAGTCCATTATTATAATTTCCATTTCAATTGCAAATGTACGGCTAATGAAATTGGTGGTATGTCAAAGGAACAAATAAATTATATCTAACGGTCAGCAAATTACATTCGGAGCGTTTGCTTTCATTGAATGTTCGATTTGCGTGTGTACATCTAATTTAAAAGCTTCAGTTCACTATCGGTTGACTTTTATGGACGGTGTTATGCAACATGTAATGTACACGGAAGCAGTAATTAGTCTTAGTGTACATAGTCACGTATGCTTTAAACTCAGTACTGAAACAGAAGTACAACGATGACTTTTAAGTAAGTAATGGTTTTTTTATATTACTTTCAGTTTATTACTTCAATAATACAGGCAGAATAAATTAGTTTTTAATTTTATTTTCATATCATCATCATCATCTCAGTCGTAGGACGTACATTGCTGGACATATGCCTCCTCTATAATATCTTTAATAGGGCCTGTGAGAAGCAGCCTGGTTCCATTATTGTTCATGATTTATCGTATTGTATTTTCCTTCATATTTTCTTCTGTATCCACACATGTATGTCTGTCTACACTCACACACAGCAGTGCTGTGTGTGCTGTGACAGCACGTTACACATAAATACACTTTACACACATACACTTACCAATACTTTGAAATACTCGATTAAAATACTTTGAAATACTCGATTAAAATACTTTGAAAATTGTTGTTTTAGAAATGTAACTATACAATTTGTATAAAGAAAACTGTTGTCCAATATACAGGTCGAGGTCTGTATCAAAAGAACCAATTAAATAAATGGCTGACTAATTACAGTTCATAGTAATTCGTGATTTTAGTAGTTCTTTTGGTGTGCATAATTATCTTAATCTTAATTATTGTGTTAATTTTATTTTTAAGTTAATAAATTACGATTGCGTTGAAGTTTAATAGTATATGCGTATCGCTTCTTCAATTAAATGCGGCGTGCGCGTGGCGACTGCTATTGGACACTGCATGCTTTTTATTATTATTCTATTATAAAATAAAAATAAGCTTACTCCTTATAACATCCACTATCTGCCAATGAAAGTGCTGTCAAAATCGGTCCAGCCGTTTCGGAGATTAGCCGGAATTACCGTACATTTTTTAATATAATATACATTTAGCAAAAAGCAGTTATTTTGACATTAGTTATAAAGAGACACTTCAATTTCATTTATTAATATTGATTTAATTAAACTTTAAATTAATTTTAATTTGAAAACCTTTTAAAACCTTGTCTCATTGTTGCATTGTGTTGTCCGTGCGTGAGTTTGTGGCGTGCGATACGTCTACTGTCCTAATCTTTGAATACATTAATAAATGTTGTCACTAATACATTTCTTATGGAAATATTTATAGTTTCATTGATTAAATATATTGAATGGGATTTATATTTATGAATTAAGGGGGGAGGATTTGATTCATTATACAAAAATATATGTATAATTAACTAGCACCCATTCCATCTAGGTAGAACTACAAAGCCTTATTTGCTTATCACTCTTTCCACTAGTGAAAACCGTCTCAAATGCTTTTGGCTGGTTTAGAAGAAGTTAGCGGAGAAACAGAGAGAGGCGGACAGCACTTCACAGCTGAGCCAACTCTAGTGGGCTATGGTCGGCCGACTCTAGTGGGCTATGGCTGGACACACAAATTTTTCTTTAAGTATATTTATCAAAACAGTTCAATTGACATAATGCTGAAAAAAAAAGTTTGATTTCCGCCATTTTGTTTTATAATTTTTTTTTGATGCATTCGGAAATTGCACTGGTTGGCATTTTTATGAAAAACAAAAATGATATTTTTAAGGAAGTTATTTTAATGTTTACTATTATTTATTTTCAACATTACGATTTAAAAATGCCAATAAAATTTACAAACTTAAATTTCAATAAATAAAATCAAAATTTTATTCCATTGAGTTTCTGAAGGCCATAATGCTAGGCCATAATAAGTTTCTGATGGAACCATTTCTTTTTTCTGCGCCGAATAATTCCAAAAGTTTGTGTTTCTAATTTTCATCACGCTCGCAGCAAAAGGCGATATTTCCGCGAGATTTTAGGCACTAAAAGCTTTTCGTGCTGGAGAGGTGAAAATTATTCTTTTAACATTTTAAATTAATTTGCAATTTAAATTTTTAATATTTAAAAAATTGACGGACAGTAGCAACTTACTATCAAGTGGACCGTCAGCCTGTATGAAGACCTTAACAAAAAAAGGCAAATTTTAAAGAATCACATCCAGGTACTTTTTCCACTGACACCAAACATACTGTGAACCACCTTTGCTACTTTAAATAAACCTAACTCAAGGCATTTATGGTGAAGCGTGAACCGTTTGTTTATTGTAAAAAGCATTGTAAACTTAACTTGCTAAATTCAGTGCTTACATACATAACAATTTCATAAACAAGCGGAGCGGTTGATGCAAATTACCCGAACCGAGGACTTGCATCGGCAAGTGGGGTGTGGTCACATTGCAAGCGGGGAAGGTCAGTTTTTGCTTTAAAATTTTTGTTTAAATATCTCGTAGCAGCATCATTCATTTATCATCGTTTTTTTTTAGGTTAAGCACGTTAACAGGCTGACTGTCTACTTGATATCGTCGTGGCTACCGTCGCCTATAACACAAATAACGCAATAACTGCTACAATTGCGCTGCAGACCACATTAGGATTAAACATAAAGGATTAAGAAGAGATAATGATATGGCTGTGGAATCCCATAGATGCCAGAGCCATATCATTATCTCTTGGTGAATAAAGTAATTAAATTAGTAATCCAAATTAGTAAGTTTAATCTAAGTTTAATTCGAAATTTTTTTAAAAAAAATCCCGTTTTTGTAAGCGCGACACGACTAAAACAACTTTTTTATTAATTTACTTTTTAGTGGCAACTGTGGATTCATGCAAACTAATAAAAATAGAGAAATAAATCAAAAAAGAAATTATTTAGCTCCATTGTCCTTTCTGCTGATACCATACCATCTCAAAAAGGCTTGCGAAGCAAAAAATTCCCAAAATGTTTAATCACATATTTCGAACAATTTCTCTATAGTTTTCTGTTCTCTCCGAATAGACTAGTTACTAGCTTATTAGACTAATGAAAAGCGCTTCTCTACGAACTATTTTCTCTAAGGACTAATTTACGCTTGCAACATGGCTCTAACCTAGTTACTTAAAATGTACCGATATCGTGCTGTGTAATTATTAGCACAGTTTAAAAATATATCTCGTATGTGTGTGTGTATGTTTTCTTTCATAATAAATTAACTTTAACCTGTGGTACTGATATGCGAGAAAGTGCTAGAGAGATTTTAATAATAGGGGTTAAAGTATGAAATTGCCGTTTTATTGTAATAGGTACTTCGAATTGACATAGAACCTTCATGGTTTGAGATTTTTGAGTGAAACTTTTTTCATACGGTACCTATGTAGTTCTTCTTTTAAAAAATGTGCAACATTCGATTATCAACTTTCAGTTGTTTTTTTTATTCAGCTTAGACAATAAAGATGGATACTTCGAAAATTCGTGTGATTTTTGAATACGAGTTCCGACGCGGAACTAACGCGGCAGAAACAGCTCGCAATATTAATGTTGCGTTTGGAGAGGGGACAGCTAATGAACGCACTGTGCGATTTTGGTTTAAACGCTTTCGTGATGGAAACTTCGATTTGAAGAACGAACCACGTGGAAGACCGCCCACTCAGGTGAATAACAATGATTTGAAAGAGATGGTGGAAGCCGATCCGAGCCAAACTACCCAGGAATTAGCGGCATGGTTTAACGTTACCTTACCAACAATATTGACTCATTTGCGTCAAATCAATAAAATAAAAAAATATGAATAATGGGTGCCTCATGATTTGACTGATCTGCAGAAAGAAACGCGTGTTGAAACTTGCGTTGCCTTGTTGAATCGATACAGAAATGAAGGAATATTGGATCGAATTGTGACATGTGATGAAAAATGGATTCTTTACGATAATCGTAAGCGGAAAATGCAATGGCTGACCCCAGGTCAAACGCCGCAACAGTGTCCTAAAGCAAAGCTTACCAATAAAAAGGTAATGGTAACTGTTTGGTGGTCTCAGCGTGGTGTTATTCACTATAGCTTTCTCCGATCTGGTCAAGCAATAACGGCAGATGTCTACTGCGCCGAACTCCGAACAATGATAGCGAAACTAGCAGTGAAACAGCCCCGACTTATGAATCGATCTTCACCATTATTGCTCCATGATAACGCGAGACCTCATACAGCACGAGAAACCGTTTTAACTCTACAGGAACTGCAATTAGAAACCATTCGTCACCCTCCGTATTCGCCAGACCTTGCTCCAACGGACTACCATTTTTTTCGTGATTTGGACAATTTTCTGCGTGATAAAAAGTTTTCTTCTCAGGAGGCAGTGCAAAATGCTTTCACACAGTTTGTCGAATCTAGATCACCAGAGTTCTATCGCAAAGGCATAAATGAGCTTCCTATTAGATGGCAGCAATGTATAGATAATAATGGTAATTATTTTGATTAAATAAATATGTTAAATTAAAAAAAAAACGAATTTTTATTTTTCAGTACAAATCGGCAATTTCATACTTTAACCCCAATATCTCCAGTTTTGTGTTCACATGCATATACAGGATAAAATTTCCCAATATTTCGTTCGATAAATTTTTTTTACGTTTACGAGTTATTTCTTTTATATACTCGCATATGCTATAACAATGAAAATAGCGAGAAATGTAATATTGTTTTAAGTTATTATTGCGTATAAAATAGGAAGTTGTATATTTCGATCGATCTAGCCTGGCCATTGGCCCTTATAGTTCGATTCATCGGACAAACCGATCTAGTAAACGCTCGTCATGAGGTTCGATTCTCAAATCGAATCAACAGGAAAAAAGTTCACAAGGTCGATTATATACGGTCGAACCACGAGGCCACAGCGTACCGTCAAACGGGGTTGCTTTGACTTCCAAGAGAACATTAACAGATTTTGGGGCTAAATTAACGATGGGTTAAAACAAGTCTGTTGGTGTCTATTAGTTTCATTGACTGAGCTGGCTGAAGAAGGATAATTCGAACTTATGTTCTAACTAATTTATGCAAATGCGACTATATAGTTTCTATCGGCTTCGTAAGGAATGGATCCAATGTGTCACTTGCAAGAAATGGGTGTGCGGAATCTGTAACAGATCCAAAAATCCGATGTTTGAGTGTGAAGTTTGTGAGAAATCCGACTGATTTAGATTTATAAGTTATTATTTTATCGCTGTGATTGTAATACTCGTGATAATAATTATTGCATAGAAGACAAATTATATCTATGAAGTTAAGTTTAACTGATTATTTTTTTGGATCATCTCTGTGATTCGTTTACATTGTGATTCTTTACTTTTAATAAATAAAAAAATGTTTAAGCAAGTACTCAGTACTTTAATGTAAGTAATTGTACCTTTAATTGTTCGTTATTACTGTAGGAATCTCTATTCCTAAGTTAATTTCTTAAAGTTCCTATTGTTACGAAAAAAAATATGGTTCCTAATAAAGAAATGTTGATTATTTTTGCCTTTTTTATTCAATTTTCATAAAATTTTCACTCAAAATGATGAATATTGCTTCATATTTTGTAGAAAGCTTATCAATGTAAGTTTTTAAGGAATTACTTTTACTTGCAGTGCATTTCAATGCCCTGTCAAAAAGCCCTTTACTTTGGGTAACTTTGACACCTACAAAAAAAAATAGTAATAAAAACGATAGAAATTGTAAATATTTCTATTTACAAAGAAAAATAGAAAAAATATTAATAGAAAATTGAAAAAATAGAGAATAGAAAATGAAAAAAAAAATATCAATTTTTTCCCCATTTGAGCATTGGAATGTATAGCCAAAGAACTCATTGTACTAGTTATAGAGATAAAAAAATATTATATATCGTAGAAACGCGTCGTAGGAACAATAAAAACCCTCAAAAAAACCTCGTTTGACGGTAGGTATTGGTCCTTGCTCCGCGATTTTTTTATTAATTATTACAATTCCTCAAATTCTAAATTCATTTTTTATTACTTATATTGAAACATTTTTTTCTTCTGAAAATAATCTCTAAAATTAGTCATTCGGAACACACAGAAATGGGTGACAAAAAAACAATTTATCAATCTATTCAATGTTCCAAACAAAAGGCATCGTTTAATAATTCTTTTCGGACATCCTTGTTCAGAGAAAGATCATGGCTCTTTCTCGTATTATACATTTCGTGGTGACACTTTAGCAGAATAGAGGTGATTTTATTCACCTTGAGACTAATGTCAGACAGTCATTACAAATTTAGATCGATCTAGGCTTGTAGAGTCAAGCATATATATAGCGATATATCCAAAGAATTGCTTTATAAATATGTTTTTGAAACCTTTTTTTATGTTAAGAGATCGACAGACAGCCTGACAGTTTACTTGATGGTAGGTGGCTACCGTCGCCTAAAACACAAGCAATGCCAGAGACGCTGCAAGTGAGTTTTAGGGTTAATTTGCCTGATTAGGAAGGGATAGGGAAAATGGGCTCTGGCATCCCTTCATCACTCACAGAAACACCACAGCACACGTGCTGTTATTTTAAGGTTATTTTAAAAAGATCCAAGAACATACAAACTTTCGCATTTATAATACGATATTAACTACTAGCTAAACATTACTGCGAAAGGGCAATTGAACCAAGCGCTACACGTTAGCCACTAGGTGCCACTGCTACATTCCCATACAAATTGACGTTTACGCGTTCGACGCGTTTGATCGAGTAAAACTCGCTCTAGGCCCTCTGGTGTTCGGCCAGCGTGCCGATTTTTATCTAAAAAATATTCCCATATTAAGTCAATATACCAATGTGTTAACAATTCGACTTCACCTTGGTCGCAAGAATGCAAAGAAAATGTTTAAAGGCACCATAAGCGCCTTAATGAGCTTGTAAATTAAAATACCTATTCGTTAAAAAAAACCTCCACTTTAAAGAAAAAAAATAAGGCCTGCTCTGCCTTGCATTCGCGTCTGAATTTCCCGTGAAATTACTGAGACGCAAAAAAAACATGGCCAGGAAATTGAAAGGGCAATTGAACCAAAAGTTCGTTTTGGTGAATTCGGCCTATCGTTTCGCCTCCGTTAACAATCTAACGGAGAAAAAAGAAACTCAGTACTATAGTTTACCAACAATACAATATTCCCATTGTTTTAGTTTCGTAGAGTAATTAACAATGCGATGCGAACTTGGTTTGGTGCTCATTTGCAAATGGGTTATACGTACAAATTAAAATGCCTAAAAGTATTGTGTATAGAATTGGGGTTAGTAGTTCATAATTTATTACTTACTAGCTGGTGTCCGCGACTTCGTCTGCGTTAAAAAAAAATGAAGCAAATAACCTTAACCTCTTGTTGCTATAACACTTCGGCCAGGAGTTAGTTTTTTTATTTAGGAATATTTTACTGAGGAACAGTCCTTTTTTCTGAATAAAAGGTACCTTTAAGTCCTTTCTTGTATCCCCGAAAACGTGTATGCAAAATTTCATAATGATCGGTTGAGTAGTTAAGGCGTGAAAAGGTAAAACAGACAGACAGACAGACAGACAGACTCATGAAAATGTCACAATTTCTGCACATTTTAGAAATTAATTATACTAGACTAGATTTTAAAAATAAAATTAACTTTTTTTGTTTCCATGAAAACCTTCATCTTATGTCTCATATAATTGTCATTTTTTTAAATTTTTGCTACAACCAATAACTAATGAGTAATCACGGAATTAAGTAATATGGAATTGCTAAGCTGCTCTAATTGGAAAGTCTTCTCTTAAAAGGGCTCGAACCTTCAGTTCCATTACCATAAACTATAATTGCACTTCATTCAACACAAAGCGAGTTGTTTAATAAAGTTAATGACAAGGCACTATTCATACAGAAGTCTTTTGTAGTCGTCTATTTTCTCCCAAGAAAAGGGGAACTTTTTCTTATTGAAAGTGTCCAATAAATCGCACCAGCTAAGGGCGGAGCATTAGCAGAGTAGGGAAACATCAATTACTCCGGCAATTTGAATAAAGGCGTTACTTTCCGTCTAGCTGATTCCGTCAGGCTTGCGTTTACAACAGATTTTACCTTGGGAAAGTATTTAAATTAAATTTAACAGATGTATTATTCTTAAGACAAGGATTAACCTCAGACCGAACACAATTTTTACCTATGAATTTTGGTGTAATATTGCAAAAGAAATTGTTGCTTCACAAAGATGACCGAACAGATATAAAATTGAAAAGTTCTTAAATATTGTGTAAAATATTTTAAAAAATAAATAAAAGTAATAAGATTAAAACTTTAATACAGAACTTTAGTTAATCAATAAACTTAAAAACAAATGTAGTTGTCGTTGAAAAAATTTATTACCGTAACACTAAAGACTTTTTTGGGCAGTAATTTACTGTTATTTTTTTTTCTAAGAAAAAATAATTTTATCTGCCCGATATTCAAACTTCTTTAAATATAGTCTATTATGTATATTATCTAAGTTGTAATGTTACTCTTAGAAGTCAATTTAGGCGACAAAAAACGCTTTTTATGCTAAGTCTTAAGGCAATCGCTTTTGGCACCTAGCTTTTGCAAACTTTGTTGCGTTGTAACCTGGTCATTTAAATTAAGCATTGTTTTCATCTGTTCATTGCTTCAACAGTAAAATATAGTTAATGCACTAGCTTTTTCTCGCGACTTCGTACTTGTATCTTAATAAATTATACCAACCTTATTTTTCAACCTATAACTAATAATCCTACTTAATAGATGTCCTATAGATGTTTGTTACTATTTCACGTAAAAACGTCTTAACGGATTTGGATGAAATTTGGCACACAGATAGTTTGTTATCTGGATTAACATATAATATGTACAATACTTGTTATCATGGAAAAATGTTAGCGCCACCGTCGTAAATATTTCCTCATCTCTCAACGCGGGCTAAGTCGCAGGAACCATTTATTAGTTTTTGATGTTTATATATACACATTATAAAAAAACATTAACATATAGTTAATACTGTCAATAAAATCTAACTTGCAAGTGAAATAATGGAATTGTTATAAGATTTTAATGACCCCAAAGTTCAATAGTCATAAAGCGCCATTCATTTTGTGGCTTTAAAAAGAAGGCAATGAAAAACAAAGAAGGTACCTTTGAAACTAAAAAAACAAGTCGCAAGTAGAACTCTCTCTAGTAGCAACAATACGGAACGGGGCGAGGCATCTACGCCAGAAAAACACTAAAAATAATGAAGATCCCTTGTTATATCTCTCATCATGAACACTGCGAGATAAGACGCTTTTCTACTTTGCCTCTGGATTGATTATTTATTATATTTCCAATAAGTATTATGTTTCAAATATCTTTATACATCAGCTATACTAATCTTCTTATATATTAGGGGTTAAAGTATGAAATTGCCGATTTGTACTGAAAAATAAAAATTCCGAGTCGGAGAGCGATTTTATTTTATAATATAGTAATTGTATATCTATATATGGACCAGCGAACTTGAATACAAGATACCTAACTAATTATAATTATTTCGATGATATGGGTAGATGGATAGATAGTCTAGATCACAAGTTCAAATTAATACCTATTAATTCTTGATAAAGCTCCTAAAATATGTGCGAAAGATTTATTGGATTAGGGAAAAAGTTATAAAAAAAATTAAGAATAAAAAAAAACTCATTTAATTTTTTGCTAATAAACCAAAGACTATAAGCAATTATGAAAATCGAAAAAGAGGTTCTTAAACAGAAGGGAATTTTCAATAAAAATATACGTCTTTTCGCGGTAATATTAGGGGTTAAAATATGAAATTGCCGATTTGTACTGAAAAATAAAAATTCGTTTTTTTTTTTAATTTAACATATTTATTAAATCAAAATAATTACCATTATTATCTATACATTGCTGCCATCTAATAGGAAGCTCATTTATGCCTTTGCGATAGAACTCTGGTGATCTAGATTCGACAAACTGTGTGAAAGCATTTTGCACTGCCTCCTGAGAAGAAAACTTTTTATCACGCAGAAAATTGTCCAAATCACGAAAAAAATGGTAGTCCGTTGGAGCAAGGTCTGGCGAATACGGAGGGTGACGAATGGTTTCTAATTGCAGTTCCTGTAGAGTTAAAACGGTTTCTCGTGCTGTATGAGGTCTCGCGTTATCATGGAGCAATAATGGTGAAGATCGATTCATAAGTCGGGGCTGTTTCACTGCTAGTTTCGCTATCATTGTTCGGAGTTCGGCGCAGTAGACATCTGCCGTTATTGCTTGACCAGATCGGAGAAAGCTATAGTGAATAACACCACGCTGAGACCACCAAACAGTTACCATTACCTTTTTATTGTTAAGCTTTGCTTTAGGACACTGTTGCGGCGTTTGACCTGGGGTCAGCCATTGCATTTTCCGCTTACGATTATCGTAAAGAATCCATTTTTCATCACATGTCACAATTCGATCCAATATTCCTTCATTTCTGTATCGATTCAACAAGGCAACGCAAGTTTCAACACGCGTTTCTTTCTGCAGATCAGTCAAATCATGAGGCACCCATTTTTCATATATTTTTATTTTATTGATTTGACGCAAATGAGTCAATATTGTTGGTAAGGTAACGTTAAACCATGCCGCTAATTCCTGGGTAGTTCGGCTCGGATCGGCTTCCACCATCTCTTTCAAATCATTGTTATTCACCTGTGTGGGCGGTCTTCCACGTGGTTCGTTCTTCAAATCGAAGTTTCCATCACGAAAGCGTTTAAACCAAAATCGCACAGTGCGTTCATTAGCAGTCCCCTCTCCAAACGCAACATTAATATTGCGAGCTGTTTCTGCCGCGTTAGTTCCGCGTCGGAACTCGTATTCAAAAATCACACGAATTTTCGAAGTATCCATCTTTATTGTCTAAGCTGAATAAAAAAAACAACTGAAAGTTGATAATCGAGTGTTGCACATTTTTTAAAAGAAGAACTACATAGGTACCGTATGAAAAAAGTTTCACTCAAAAATCTCAAACCTTGAAGGTTCTATGTCAATTCGAAGTACCTATTACAATAAAACGGCAATTTCATGCTTTAACCCCTATTATATAAAAATCTCGATGTATGTTCGCGATAAACTCTGAAACTACTGAACCGACTTTGATCAAACTTCATAAGTATCTGTTATTTGGTCCAGTTTAAAAGATAGGATAGTTTATATCTCATTTTGTTTATTATTATTTTTTAAATTATATAATATTATTAACATAGCGCCATCTGTTGATACTTATTCAATACAGCAATTATTTATCTGTGAGTTCCATAAGGTTCTCACAGATGGCGGTTTAAAGTAATTTATCGGCTGGATTGCAAAAAAGCACCCCGAGCGAAGCCGGGAGCGGGCCACTAGTATTATTATATAAAGGTAGAAGATTTGTATTTTTGTCTGTTTGTAATGAATAAACTCAAAAACTATTGGACCGTTTTTAATTATTCTTTCACCTAACTATAGAAAGCTACATTATCAGCGAGTAACATAATATGCTATATTTTATAAAGTTACGCATACAAAGTTACGTGCAACAGTTAGTATATAATAAAACCTAATTAAGTTTTTTTTCTGGGCGAATCCGGGAGCGGGTCGCTAGTATAGACCTATATATAATAAGAAAAATGTTAACACGATTTACCAACAATATATTTAATAATAAAACACGTTTCTCAACGAAAAGTGGGGGGCTCTCTTGAAGTTAAAATTGAAGGAGGAGGAATATTTTTAATATGCCAAAATTTGTCATATTTTAATATGCCCTTGATTAAAAGGTCGAGACGGGGAAAATTGTTTGAAAAAAATATAATATTGTTAAGTGCCGTCGTCATCATTTTCACGACGATTGAAGCGGGGGTGGGGGAGGGGGTGGGGGGATCCCTGAACTAATTAAAACTTACACCACGTCAAATAAATTGAAAAAGTTCGTGTCTGATGGCCGACTTGATAGGATTTCAGCTTTACAGTGTCATTACCAATCTAGACGTGCCTAATTTGTCTAATATTCGAGAATAGTTGGCGCAATAATATTCTAGAATAGTCGGTGCAATGATATTCTAGAATAGTCGGTGCAAAAGTATTCCAGAATAGTCGATAAAATACTATTCTAGAATATTCGGTGCAAATGATATTCTGGACTAGTCGTTCCAATACTATTCTAGAATAGGCGGTACAATGAAATTCTAGAATAATCGTTACAATATTATTTGAGAATAGTCGGTACAATAATATTCTAGAATAGTCGGTGCAATGATATTCTAGAATAGTCGGTGCAAAACTATTCCAGAATAGTCGATGCAATACTATTCTAGAATATTCGGTGCAAATGATATTCTAGACTAGTCGTTGCAATACTATTCTAGAATAGGCGGTACAATGAAATTCTAGAATAATCGTTACAATATTATTTGAGAATAGTCGGTACAATAATATTCTAGAATAATCGTTGCAATATTATTTGAGAATAGGCGGTGCAATAATATTCTAGAATAATCGATGCAATACTATTTGAGAATAGGCGGTGCAATAATATTCTATCGTGTTCTCCTTACAGAAGACACCATGAAATAATATCATAATGATGTTCGGTGAATGAGTAAGGTATGTCAGGCCTATCTATCCTTAATCTTACCAAAGTAGGATTACCAATGAAGGATTAAGATACAATATATTATGGGGGGAAAATTGCAGATACCCCATGCGTAAGCAAGGGTCCTTGTTCATCGATTATTTTATTATCATTTCCCACTAATCTTCTCCAGTATAAAATCTAAGATACAATATAAAAAGCATGTCTCCAGAAATAAAATTTAAATACAATATATTAGAATTATATTTACCTACTTGTAGACGTATCAAGTAGGCTTAGACATTTGTTCAGATAAATTTAAATTTTCTGTCCTAAATTGTTCAAAATTATTTCACCTTGCAGATGACCGCCATGCAACTCATGTGATGTTATGTTTAGTTTAGTGAATAAGGAGTTACGAATACACAGTAGGTGTTATATAATATACAGGCTGATACAGAATTATAACTATTACAAATTATGACAAAGTTTGTAACTACATTCAATTTAAACGCCCGTTATTTGTGTAACTAATTTGGGGTTTATAACTAACAATAGATAACGGGTGAATGTTACCGCAACGGTTTCAGTTAAGTTTTGGGTAACATATGCGTTACTTGAACTAGTAATATTTCATTTTGCTTCATTTAGAATGTAATGAGTTTATAATGCGTACTGCCAAGGTTTGAAACTCCCTTCAAAGTTTTTTCCTAACCCAAATCTTTTCAAATTTCGAGTGAATAGGCATCTTCTGGATGAATTCGCTCTATCATAGGCCTCATCTTCGCTACACGGCTGGATGCTGGCCAAGAGCAAACCCAACTCTAATAAAAAAATATGATAGAATAGTGACAAGATTATTAGAGACAGGACATACTGTGTTTCGAAGTCATTTTTATGCAGCCCGTCTGGCGTCAGTAACCACCCCCTTACAGAAAACCACCGTGAAATAAAAGCACGTGTGCCGTTGTGTTACGGTGAGTGAGTAAGGGTGCCAGAGCCCATTTTGCTATTTCTTTCCAATTCTTTATTCTTAATCATACTGTAGTTGACAGAGAACTTTCAGAACTTGCGAGGTTGCTTGTATTATAGGTGACTGTAGTCACCTATCATCAAGTGGATCATTAGCCTGTCTGCCGACTTTAATCGCCTGCCGAGTTCAGTGCTTTTCCTAAAGGTGCCCAAAGTGCCTAATCACAGTGCCTTTTTTATTAGAGATGGGTTTGCTCTGGGCTAACATCCAGCTGAGTAGCGAAGAACGAAATCACCCAGAAGATGCCTATACACTCGAAATTTGAAAAGATTTGGGTCTCGGAAATACAGACACTGTATTTCTAATACTAGTTACTGCCGGCGCGGCGGGGAGTTCCAAACCTTGGCAGCGCATAAGGGATTTCGATAAGATGAGGATCGTACGTCTGTATGTCCGATGGACGAAAGGGGAAGGCGGTATGAGCTCATGCAGCTTCTGAATTATTAGAATTATTGAATCCTGAATTCATTAGGCGGTATGTGCCTAATGATGTTTTCAATTCAAAAAACAGAGTTGTCTCACCGGGATTCGAACTTATGTATGCCGTTGCGGTAACCGATAGCCATTTCACTGAAGCTTTTATGTTAATAATAATACTTAATGCAGAATCTGATCGATCTATGTTACTTGTTCGCAAGTTGACGTAAAACTTCACTACATGTATTAAGTCATTAACTTAATCACCAATAAATAACTTAACGATGCATCTTGCCACCGTGGTGGTATAAAACTTCACTTGTAATTACTGTTAGTTTTTATAGTAAATATCAACTTCAGTATTAAATTTTTATTGAGGCTATACAGTGCCTATGAATTTTCAAGTTGCAAAAGCTTTACCTTCGGTTCACATTGTAAAGGATGTTTTAAAGAGCTTGGTCCGAAAAAGAGGGATTTCGACAAGATGTAACAGATGCATTTTTTTTTTTTTTGCAAAAATAAATCGGATTTTAGAATTTCCGCAGACTATTACATATCTACATAGACTTCTCTCGTTCAGCGCTCTTTCCATCGGTCAGATTGCTATTTTTTTTTATCATAATAAATTTACCTGTGTCTCTTACTGAATGTATTTACTTTTTTTGGCAATTTCTAACCCTCCCTCTGACTCCTCTCACGTATGACATATTTAACCCCATAAAACTCACTTATTTGTATGGGTAGACAGTCTATTACTAAAACTGATTCTCTTCAGTTTATCTGACTTTCCATGTCATGAAGATTATCGATTACATTCAGTCTAATGTCAATGTACTAAGAGCCATTTTGCAACATATATATGTCTATCCATGTGTAACACAAGTGTTAACTCATTACTTTGTTGAGATAAAGTCGGGTTTATAGCTTAATTACTTCAAGTATCTTCATCAAAGCAATTAAGCCATAGCAATCACATTGTTGATGGGATTCTCGCGCAGTGTAAGTAAATAAACGTACTTAGTTAAATACTTAGTGAAGCGTTTTTACTTTTTTCCCTTATTTACGCTGCTTATTATTTACATATTATTTATTTTTTACTTTTTAGTAGTGACAGGACACACTGCGTTCCGCAGTCATTTGGGCAGCCCGTCTGGCGGCAGTAACCATTCTAGTCGTTCATAACATATTAAAAAAATGCAGCATAACTATGACCTGTTGTGTTTCGGTGAGTGAATAGAACGCCAGAGCCCATTACCCCATCCCTTCTTTATCCCTCGTCCTTAATCCGTCTAATATGGTCGGCTGTGCACTTGCAGCACCTATGGCGTTACTTAAGCGACGGTAGTCACATCTATCGCAGAACTGGGACCCTAGCTAAGAGCAAACGTACAGTCGTAAACGCTACGCTCAGACTACGCTACGCTGGGAGAAAGCTTTGTGATTGGTCAAAATTTTATGTGGGCGTTACAACAACCAATCACCGGGCTGTATTTCTTTTGTTTCGTAAGAACGCAACGAAACGTTTGCATTGGTTTGGTTCTTGGCTTGGGTCCCTGTAGACGGGTTCACGAATGACGACCAAAATTTCATGATGTTGCGTGAAAAGGTAACAGACAGACATAGTTTCTTTCACATTTATAATATTAGTATGTAAAGTATGGATTTGATATTTTCAATTAGAAAAGTGTTCGAGCAGTGCTGAACAAGACTACGTTATTTCATGCTGAACAAGACTACGTTACGTACATTTCATCATTAGGTTTTAGTCCAAGCTAAAACCTAATGATGAAATGTCCTTACGATCGCCACACGGGTATGTACACTGCATATGTATGGAGTTATGTTATTCCGTTTTGTTACTAACAATCTAATGATAATAGTGATTTTAAGACAGTTACACAAATCTCGTTTATCAGTAAAATTATTTCCTTTAAATATCACAAAAGTAGTACCGAAAAGGGGATAAAAAAATAATAAGTACCTAGTCGGTTGAACTTGACGTCTCGCGTGTTATGTGCGGACCCCTTATTTGTTTGATTACTGTCATTAGGGATCCGTTCGTCCGCTGCGGGCTACTTTCGACACATTGTTTTGGGTTCATGGAATTATCACTTTGCCTCCTCCTTGGTACAGCCGTCGACAAAAGTGTTATTGTAACCACTTTTGTTGTTATAATAAATAATAACACCGAGCTCATATAACCCAAATCTTTCCAAAGTTCGAGTGAATAGGCATCTTCTGGATGAACTCGCTCCATCATAGGCCTCGCTACACTGCTAGATGCTGGCGAAGAGCTAACCCATCTAATAATTAAAAATAAAACACCTATATTATAAACTAATAGCGACCCGCTCCCGGCCTCGCACGGGTGCATTTTTTTTTTTCAAATCATATAAAAACTTTCCTTAACGCTCTTTCCAATAGTGAAAGCCGCATTAAAATCGCTATAATTAAAATTATAAACTATCCTCCGCCTTTCTATGAAGCCCAAACACCCTTTCCGCGTCTGTCTCGTAATATAACTCCTCCTAAACTACTTCTGGCCGCTAACTCCTCCAAAAACAACAACGGATTTTAATGCAAACCTAAGATTTTTCCTGGGCAAAGCCGAAAGCGGGTCGCTAGTATTATATCACATATTATAAAACAAAGTCGCTTCCCAGACGGTGGGAAGATCGCATAGATCTTTCCGCTTAGATCTTTAAAAACTAGGCAACGGATTTTAAAGCGGTTTTCACTAATGGAAAGAGCATTAAACGAAGAAAGATTTTATTTCATATATTTCAACGCGGACGAAGTCGTGGGCACCGGCTAGTATTTTATAAACCACTAGCTGACCCGGCAAACGTTATTTTGCCAAAAAAGATTTTTTGGGGTGGACCACCCTTAACATTTAGGGGTATGGAAAATAGATGTTGGCCGATTCTCAGACCTACCCGATAAGCACACAAAATTTCATCAAAATCGGTCCAGCCGTTTCGGAGGAATTTGGCAACAAACACCGCCACACGAGAATTTTATATATTAGATTATTGCATTAAATTAAAACAGTTTTATTTTTTCATTATTTCTTACCATTTTTTTTTTAGTTGATTTCTATACTTATAGTGTCAAGAAGTCTCAAGGTTGCCAGGCCTTTTTAAAACTTCTGACAGTTCTAAGTTAGGTATGTTTCCTTCAAATCTCATAAAAAAAGTCGGTTTCCACTTACTTACACATCATACATAAATAAGTCTCGTTCCTGGTCTTGGAATACGGAATTCCTGATTGTATAGTGGCTTGTGAAAATAACCAGACCTTCCGTTGCATACAATCTGGTATGCAAATGGGGGTCAAATTATAATTGCGAGATAAGCTACCAATTTACTTGACCCGCGTCGCCATATTAAATGTAGGCGACGAGAGATCTACAAGAGTAGAGATAAGTTTGAATTGTTTCTTGTAAAATAACAATGTAGATTCAGACGTTTGGCTTCGTTAGTTTTTAACGAACTTCGCCGTTACCTGAATTATTAATGGTATTTGAGAAATATTATCGTTGAGAAAATTTGTATAATTTTTACAAATATGTACTCATTAGCTTTTGCCCGCGGCTTTGTTGGCTCTTCTTAGGTGTTATAATATTATTTTATTCAATCTTTATTCCACTATTAGATTTTTTTTTATCTTAAGATTATCCTTCACGAATCTTTTTTTTTCTAGATAAAAAGTACCTTTTGACCTACCTGTAGGTATCCCTGGCATCGTGTATGCAAAATTTAATGTTGATCAGTTGATTAGTTAAGGCGTGAAAGCGTAGATTTTTTATGTTTTTTTTTAGACATTTTGGCTGTTTGTGCACGCTAATCTCAAAAACGGCTTAAGCGATTTGAATGCGGTTTTCACTGATGTATTGATGAATACCTGTATTAAAACTATTGGATAATTTTTATCTCATAAAACTTGGTTCTTGTGGGATTTTCAAAAAGCGTAGATATGAAGTTGCGGGCAGCAGCTAGTGTAACATAAAATTAATAAATTAGCTTAAATGACAGACGTGCTTAAATTACAAATAATATTCTGTATGTAATAGTTATAACATGTATGTATTTATTTATAGCCGAAGCATATTGTATTGATCTAAAATAAGTACTCATGCGTAACCTTGCTCCTGGATCGTTCATGCGTGTCTTAATTCAACGCTCTGGGTCCAATTCCCATGCAATTACCATTCCATGATACGCTATTCAGTCTGCAAAAGTAAAAATAGGAACAGAGTGTAATCTGGTTAAAGAATTCATTTTATAGTTACACTAGCTGTTTCATGCTACTTCGTCCTAGTTACTCGCTGATAATGTAGCTTCCTATAGGTGAAAGAATTTTTAAAATCGGTTCAGTAGTTTTTGAGTTTATTCATTACAAACAAAAATACAAATCTCTTAAAACTAGCTTTTGCACGCGACTTATAAAATATAGTCTATGTTACTCGTTGATGATGTAGCTTTATATAGGTAAAAGAATTTTCAAAATCGGTCTAGTAGTTTTTGAGTTTATTCATCACAAACAAACATACAAATCTCTTTATATTATTAGTATAGTTTTTTTTGGGGTTATGGGGAGGCTTATGTCCAGCAGTGGACGTCCTGCGGCTGAAATGATGAATGATGATGATGATAGTTTTTTTTACAACTCGGGTTACATTATTGGAGTTTTCGTAGGGATCCCTATTATAACTCGATTAACAATGTAGCATATGTTACTCAGTGATAACGTAGCATTATATTTTACTTCTTCTTATCAGGTTTCCCCCTCGAAAATGCCACTCTATCACGCGCCACTCGGAACAGCTCTTCCACTTCCGTAATTCCGGTCCATTGACGGATGTTTCTTAGACATATGTCTTTTAACCCCTCAGAGCATGACCCAGATATGCAACTTTTCGAACCCTAATATTTGCCAGCAGTGCCGTCTTAAGTCTATTCGGCGCCGGGGTGCGGGGCTCAGCCTGCGCCCTCGTTTTCTTTTACACTGCAGCGTGGCACGCGACCGACGACACACTGCAGTATGAAAGGGGTCCTAGTCAACCAAGAAAACACAATACACGTAATTTTGATAATTTGTTTATTTTTCTAAAATACAAAACTAAAATTAAACTTAAATTATACAAATTAAACCCAATTATACAAATAAAAAACAAAACTATTCTCCATTCGAGACATTATGTCCAGTTTCTGGAATTAACACTCTAGAAAAGGTACCTACTTTTTCAAAAAAGTGAAGAATTATACTTTTATTTTAACATGAAAAAGAACATGATGCAAAAACAAAGAAAAGAAGGAACCTGTTAGTTGAGAAATCAATAGAATTATGAGTTAATTACAATTAACAGTGATTGTAATGGCGAAAAACACCAGCAATCCAAGTTCCAACTCTCGTTTATATTATTATTTAATTGCTAAATATCTATTTATTGTATGTACATACATCAAACAAACTCAATTTTTCTTGCTTTTGAGTCGGCAAAGATTTTAATTAAATCATTTATTTTTATATTAATTTTGGATTCTATACTTATAATAGCTAAGTTTGTCAGTCTGTCTTGGGTCATGGTTGACCGAAGATAATTTTTTATTAATTTTAATTTTGAAAAGGATCGTTCACCTTCAGCTACTGTAACAGGCAGTGTTAAATATATACGTAGAGATGTTGAGATATTAGGAAATGAGGAGATTAAATTATTAGAATATATATAGCTTAAAATATTAGTGGGAGTGCTTGTTGATGCATTGGGAAAAAACATTGGTAACAATTCTAATTCATTATATAAATCCTCCCCGTCAATATCAAATCTATTTTTAAATGTTAGTTTTTGTTGGAGCCGAGAACATTGAGATTTTTTTTCATGCAACTCTAATTTCCTCCAGCATTCAATGTTTTGGAAGAGTGAAAAAACTGAATTGTGTTCCGTCAGCAAATCGAATCTCTCATTTAATTTAGAGATAGCAGTGTCCAGTATAAAAAAATAAAAACATACTTTAAATTTGTTGGTTGGGTCTAAAATGGGCTCATCTGCAGCCTCGTAATCAAAATGTCTTTTTCGGGGACGTGGACGAACAGTTTCTTTAAATTCTGTTTCGCATTCTAATTCTTCAGCAATTAATTTTGCATCAGATAACAACTGTTCAAACGCACTATCGGTGCGGTATTGCTCCAAATCTTTTTTAACCAGATTAATCATTTTGGTAGCCTCTGAAATAATTACGTCTGATTTTTGCAAATTTTTGCTTACAATATTAATCTTTAGTAAAATATTGTACCATATAACTACTGAACATATGAATCTATAAGACTTTAATTTGGCTATTAATGAACTCGCTATGTTTTTTGTGTCGCTATCATACTTGTTATTTGTAAAAATAGAGTATAATGCATCGTAAATTTTATCCATGTTAAAACGTAGTGCTCTAAGAGCATCAAATCTACTTTCCCAACGCGTATTTGAAAGAGGTTTTAATGACAAAGTAGGTATCTGTTTCATAATTACATCCCAGCGTGATGTGGATGCTGAAAAAAATACATAGATTTCTTGGACAATAGAGAAAAAGTTTGTAATTTCCAATGAGCTTTTAGCGGCGTCATTTACTACTAAATTAAGGGAGTGAGCAGCACACGGTACGTAAAAAGCACGAGGATTCATGTCCAATATTTTTTTTTGGAGGCCTATATTTTTCCCCCTCATATTGGCTCCATTATCATATCCTTGGCCTCGCAAATCATCGAATTCAATATTGCATGATTTTAAAAAATCTAACAAATAAGTCTTCAACCCTTGTCCGGTAGTATCAGTTACAGGTAAAAAACCTAAAAAATGTTCTCGTACCTCAGCGCGTTTTGTCGATGGATTTAAATAAATAAACCTCACAATAACAGTAAGTTGTTCTTGGTGTGAGATATCAGGTGTGCAATCTAGAATTACAGAGTAGTATTTACATTGCTTCAAAAGACTAATTATAGTCGTTTTAATTTTTTCAGCAATTATACTAATCAGTTCATTGGAGAAACCTATGTCCAGGAGTGGGTGATAGGTGGCTACGATGATAATGATTGACCTAACACTTAAAAAATAAAATTGACTTACCTTGATATTTTTTCTCTTATTTATGACGAAGAAATTTCATTTATTCCATGCATTTACAACTTACACAAAATCTCAATAATTTCTGCACTAAGATCTTCTGTGCTAATTCGGCGGTTGTCGCAAATGAAATGAGCTAACGAATTTAATTACTTAAAAAGAAGATATCAGATCAATCACTGACCGACACTACATAGGCGCCGCGCGCCGCGCTGTAAATTCAAATGAACTTACACCTAATTGTAGTGATTTAGAGATCATTTCTCTTTAAGTGCGAGCGCTCGGACGGCTATATCAAAGGGAGCAATTACTCGCCTACGAAAGACGCACAGGTGCCGCTCCGCCGCCGTGCGCCCATTTCAAATGAACTTACACTTTATTGACTTAGAGATCATTTTGCTTCAAGTGCGAGCGCCCGGGCGGCTATATCAAAGGGAGCAATTACTCGCCTATGACAGACGCATAGGTGCCGCTCCGCCGCCGTGCGCCCATTTCAAATGAACTCACACTTTATTGACTTAGAGATCATTTTGCTTCAAGTGCGGGCGACCGGGCGGCAATGTGCCAAGTTTTATACACTCTCTTTGGATTAGAGATTTTGCCGCGCGCGTGTTGTATTAAATAAAATTTTTATTTGTGTAGTAATAAGAGTCATTTTAGCTTGCACATCATGAGCGGTATGACAAGCGCCGAAAGCGTAATAAAAGTAAAACAATGATTATTTTTGATGACTATTTTTTTTATATTTACTTTTGGGCATACGTATTTGTCGTAACAAGTATATTAAACTGTGCAATGGCGTTAAATTCAATGAAATATCTAAATATTCAGGGTTCGGCAAGGCGCCCCCGGGCGCTCTGCGCCCGGGTGCACCGCACCCCTTGCACCCCCGGGTAAAGACGGCCCTGTTTGCCAGTAGCTTTCTGTTAGTAAGGACTCTTTGAAGAATTTCCATATTGGAGACCCTGTCAAGGATTGGGCCCTGTGTTGGAGACATTTCAAACACCTCCAACCAGTTCATGGTGTTTACAATGTACAAAAGTTTTTAAACTTGAAAGTTTAATTACTGCAGTATTTTTAATATTGTGATATCACAATATTCGATGGCATCGAATGTACATACCTGTTTTGTGCTAAAATTAAGGTGTCCATGTGTCAGTGGTTTTGGACATTCGGAGCCCGTGAATTGTGTGATTGAAGAGACCAATTTAAATGAAACTGATTATGGGTTTCGACATTATTTATTAAGCGAACCATGCCGATAACTTATGCCCATTTTAGGTGGAAACTACACTTTTTAGTTCTCTTCCTATATATTTTTTACATAGTATAATTTGTGGTCGCTTTGTGCGTCTGTCTGGCTGTATAACCGTTAAATCCTCCCAAACAACGCAAAGGAATTTGATGAGATTTTCACCATCAGTTAGATAATAGATTTTTTCTTGGGCGAAGCCGGGGGCTAGTCGCTAGTAGGTATTATATTTTTTTTAAGTGGTGGGCTATCTCAGGGGGTGGAGGCCTCCGGAAATAGCGAGAGAATTTTTCAAATATATAGGTATTTATTTATTATAAAAAACATTTTTATTTTAACGTGAGAACTTCTTTACGATGACGATGACGCTCAATTGGACCAAAAGGGTCCAATTGACAAGACACACTTAATAATTATGGCCCAAAGTTCGCTTGTGTGGCCCCTTATAACTGCAATAATATTTTGATTCTAATTTACACTTTTTTGGTTCAGGTAATCAAGACTTTCATGAGGCTTCACTGTTATTGAATGGAAGCCAATAATAAGCTATGTAAGACGTAATTTGTGCTCCGGTATTCGGTTGAACCCATTTGGTTGAACCAGTTGGCACAGTGCTTTGATGTTTTTATTACAAGACGAATGGGTTGTACTTGTTTGCACTCTTGCAATCGATTTAGTATACTTGGCGAAGCCTATAATTATTACAGGGATGACCGACTTTTGTATGTGTATCAGGGAATTACGGCCTGTCTCAATTATGGTACTAGAAGGAAATTGTGGTAAGAATATTTTTAGTTAAAATCATTTTAGTACTTATGATACTACAAATAAGGACAATATTAGCACGAAATAAATGTTGTTAAATGTTTTAGTATATTTCTCGCTGATCTAAAACATAACATATAACTAAAGGTTTTGTTGAATCGGTTTTTTTAAACTTTTGAATATCTTAGCCAATGACTACACTATTCAAGTTATTTTTTTTGTTAAATTTATACGCTACTAGCTTATGCCAGTGACGTCGTCCGCGCTTCTTCTAGTGTGTTTAATTATTTAATTTTTGTTTTTTGGAGATGAAAGGTACCATTCTTTTTCTGTAACTGACAACGCTTATGCAAAATTTCATGATGATCAGTTGAGTAAGGCGTGAAAGCGTAACAAACATACTAATTTTCGCATTTATAATATCCTTTCCTGTATCCCTGACATGTATGCAAAATTTCAAGATGATTTAAAATTTCAAGTCTAGTAGTTAAGGCGTGAAAACATATAGACAGACAGTTACTTTCACATTTATAATAATAGTATAAATATCGCCTACAATATTAAATCCGAGCAGTATGCGAACAAATCTCTCTTGTTTACAAAATATCAGCAATATAATCCGAATGGTTTATTCGATTCTTTTTGTTCCCGAAGTAAAACTGTTTTCAATATAAATCATCCGACATACGATGATCGAAAGTAAATGGGAGCATTCATCAATCATTCACAACCAAATGAATTTTCATCGAGAACCGTATAATGTTGTGTTAAGATAAATCGTTCTATACAAAATAATAGTTTTCCGGAAATACTCAGTATACAATAAATTCTTGGTTTGTGTTCAGTTTGGTGATGACGAGCGAATTAAAACTATAGAAACATTAGAGTTGTAAAAAAAAAAGATTAGTCCACTAATTTCTGTCGTGTGTTCCGACCCTAAAACCCCGAATTCGCTGCGTCCATATTTCATAATATACTATATGAATATACCTTTTTTTGACGCTGGGAAATGCGTCTAGGTTATGTGGGTCTCCTCTAGGTAAGAAAAAAAAATGTTCTCTTGTTTTCCACATTAAAACAAAAGAAAAGTCTAAACAGGAATTGAAGGCTTTTTTCTTTGTTAAAGCGTTTTAAAACTAAATAAAGCAACACAAAGCCAGAGACTAGTAAAGAGGTCTGATACTTTGAAATGGTAGATTTAGTTCGTTCTACTTAGTAGTTTTAGCCTAGTTCCGAGTGTAGTGTTCAGTGGGGAAGCTAGATCTAGATTTAAAGTGTTACAAGAACTTGATAGACTTACTATAGGAAACCACATTCCTTGCTATTGTTAATCTGAAAGTGATGGGAGTCGCTCATATACTCGTAAGACTAAAACCAGACGTCGTCTGACGACTCACCATCGAGTTACCATCGAGTTGAGTAACGGGAGATGTGATATCTCTTTTTCAACTGTTGCACGCTAAGCGTAAATATATAAGCTGTTGCACGCGACTTCGTCCGTGTAACTTAAGCGTACTCGCTAATAATTAAGCTTTCTATAGGTGAAAAATTTTTCTAAATCGGTCCAGTAATTTTGAGTTTATTCATTACAAACATAAAAATACAAATCTTTTCTTTTTATTAACTCGATCAAACGCATCGAACGCGTTAACGTGAATTTGTATGAGAATGAAGCTGCTAGGTTAGCCACTAGGTGGCGCGCTACTTCATTTTCACGTAAACGCGTTCGACGCGTTTGATCGAGTAAAACTCGCACTAGGCCCTCAGTATTATAGTAGTGAACGCAAACCGGCCACATTATAGTGAATGGTAAAACTATAACCATAATTTGGGCACTGAGTATTATATATAAGAGATGTATATAAGACCGTATATCTTATATAAAAAAATACTGTTTAAACTTACAACATTCAAGTTAATCAAACTAATAATAGCGATCATATTTGAATTAGCGTTAACAAAGTTGTAAAATGAATTCCGCTTTCGCGTATCGGCTCTGAACGTTCGATCGAGGATCATTTTCTCAATTCGACCTAATTTTCGGGTGAATCCGGTGTACTTCCAGTAATCCCGGATGTACTAAACGGTCCAAGTCATAGGTGACGAGCTGTTGAAAAATTACGCTATGTAGGTATACAAGTTTAAATATGAATTCTCTTATTGTTTTTTTTTCACGTATTCCCTTTATCCTTACGAATGTGATTTAAGGTAATCCTTATGAGTAAGGTAAGCCCGAACTCATTATTGACGTCATGTTACACTTATTCTATTTGTACCCTGTACCTTTTTGCGTGATCAAAAACACCAATAGACATTCAAGTAGATGAAATCCTGCTGATGGGTTGTCTGTCTATCCGTCATAATTCTACATAAAAATGAAATAAGTTAAATGAACGACATGATATTTGATCCAATTGTAAACAATTATAGTAAAAATAATATACTATAATAGTAGTGAGTTGTATCGTGATTTCGATAAAATCTTATTTTATGTTCTGTTGTTGTTTAAAAATAAATTGTATTTTATTTTTGTGTTATCGTTTATTTCTAAGTTAGCAAACATATAATATGAAAAATTAGATTTCTCATGCTTTTTTCTGTCGTAGAAATAGTTTCATTGTTTTATTATTTTTATTGTCCCTTGTTTCATAAAACCGCTGTTCACTCCCAACTTGGAGCAACGTTAGAGACATCGCACCCTAAGTGACCCCAACTTCATAAATTGACGGAAATTCCAGAAGTTTTCTTTATACGTATCCAATTGGGCTGAAGTTTACTCTGACTAACTCCTAAACGAATAAAATTTTCCCCTTATTGTTATTAAAGACTTGTTTCTAGAAAACCCGGTTTTCTAATTATCAAAGATCGACATCGGAAGAGTACTGGAATATAATACGTACTTGGTTACTGGCCGTTTTCCAAACATCGCTAGTATAGATTAGCGTTAGCTTGTATATGAATTTAAAATCGGAAAAGACCATTAGCTAACGTAGAAAAATCCAATAGCTTTTGCTTTTCACTTTAGATCTAATAAAATTTTCACTGAGCCTTTACTTTTTTTAAACGAGAATATTAATATTTAGATACTACTACCTGTTAAGAATAAAGAAATTTATTACAGTACTAGCTGTTGCACGCGACTCCGTCCGTGTAACTTATGAAATATAGCCCATGTTACACGTTGATAATGTACCTTTCTATAAGTGAAAGAATTTTCAAAATCGGTCAAGATGAGTTTATTGTCACGCACACATCTAAAACCACTATGATTGTATGTATAGACTTCTTATTCCCGCTTACATATTAATTGTGAATTCCGCTGAGTAAGTCTTGTTGTGAAAGTAATATATTTAATAGTTTGACGAGCCCCTTCGTCGAATGGTTATGGTTACCGATCTAACGCTCTATTTCAGGGGTTCTTGGTTTGAGTCCCGGCAGGTCCAAATTTGGAAATGAAGTTTATTCATATTTGGCTTAGGTCTGGTTCTGGCAAGTAGTGGCAGAGCACATTGCGTTTCACAAACTTTCCTCCCTTTTCCCATTAGTTAAAACTGTATCAAAATCCCCTTGGTAGCTTAGAAGTTAGTGTAGAAACAGACAGAAACGGGCATCGATTTTATTTTATAATAATTTATAATTAAGTATATGTTATAGATATGTATATAAATAAATAAATAATAAATAAATAATAATTTATTCATCAAACTTAAGCCTAGTTACAAAAAGGGTGTAGGGGACCTCCTATTAAGTATGAAATACTTGTATCAGGAGACCCCCGCTCCTCCAACACCGTACTTAAATCTTAGGCTAATTTAGGATAGAAAAAACTTAGAAATATCTACAATATTAGAATAAAATATGTAAGGGTATGTGTGTGTGTAAAAGTATATATGTGAGTGTATGAATGTGTATGTGAAGTAGCATTATCTTTATGTAAGTTAAAGTGTAGTTTTTACATAATACATAATAATTTTAGTTTAGTTTATATATAATAATAATAATTTAGTTTTTACATAGTTTCATCCCATAATCAAATCAATGTTTCAAATATACAATTTAATCAAGTAAAGTCTTTAATAAAGATTCAGTTTCATTATAATTTAGGGTCTTGAGCCACTCCGACAGGGCCTTTTTGCAGTTATAGTATGTCATTGGATAAATATTAAGCTTCTTATTTAATTTGTTGATTCGTTTCGCATTCTTTGCCAGAACCAACTATTTCAGGTTAAATATGTTTTATTTATTGTTGAAATGCATTATTATTCTTGTATTTTTTTAATTAAAAAACAAACATTACTAAACTAAGTCACAAATTAAGTTAATAAAATTTAATTAATTAATCGAAAAAGTCTAATTAATGATGTAAGGCACATTTTAATTAGACGTTTACCGCTCCCGCTTAAGACTTAGGGCAAACTCTCAGCATAAGCACGTAGTTTCATAAATCCGCGAATTCTTTTGGTGCGCGCCTCGAATAATTTATATTAAAGAGTTACTACTGGGGTGAACTGTCGACGCGTGAAAACGCGAACTTATGTGGGCTGTTCATAATACTTGTTAGTACAATGTGCAAATAAAATTTATTTGCTTGGAATGTTAAAAACGCCCTCTATCGTTGACCATGGTAATACCAATCAAAATGTTCATTGCTATCCTTTTAAAATTTGTGAGACTGGACTATTATCCGTCACCTTACTTTTCGTGCCTCTCCAATACTGAAGGTCGGCAGTCATTTTTTAAAATCTTTCCTTATCTTTTGCAAGTCCAAACAATTATTGTTCCACGGTTCTAATACCTTTTTTTTTACGTGAAAAGGGGAAATCCATTATGAACGAATGTCCGACTCTCACGGGTTAAAAACCCCTCCTCCAATAGCGCTCCTCATGCAGTCGTCCGGGACTTTATATTGTATTACTTTTTCGGACGACATCAGAGCATTCTTTACCTCAGCGCTCTTTCTTGAGCTTCGATCGCACGCTCATGACTCATGATTCTCTTTCAATTTCATTAGCAAGGTGATCTAATACTGGTTCACTCTCGCATTACGCATGTTATGCAATCAAGACAACTTTTCCTATAATAGATGAAAAAAAGGTTAATTAACTATTCGTCTACCCCTCAGGCGGCCTGTGAATGGTAGCATCTGCAAAAGGAAAATATGCTAAATTCAGCATTTTCTTCTTTATCATGCACAAGCTGTCTAAATATCCTTTCAAGTTGAAATAGCATTACCCACTTTACCTATCTAAACGGCGGATCGGAGGTGCAAAGGGAAATTGAAGAAAGTCGCAAATTGAAAACGCCACTTGATTAAACATGAACTTTTTCGGGTTTGATTAGTAGATATCCGATGTTTTCAGAATGTATTTCTTTTAACTTGTCTTTAAGAGTGACTTCACTTATTTGAATATATCGATCGTAGGCCAAAAGGAATAAATTTATCCTTGCTTTTTGAATAAATTAAGGAAAACTAGAAGCTGGATTGTCCACATTGTTATTGCTTCATTGTATTTTTCTAAAAGAAAAATATTCAAAATGTTAAGCGTGCGAAGTGAGAAATAGGTATATGGGAGAATTTGTTATCTCAGCTTACTACATATAATGCAAATAACCAAAGACAGAATGCGACGCAAGACATTTTGAACTTGCGAAAATAATAAAACATACCAGCAATTCCAATATTTTATAAAAACATGGATTACGAGCAATCGTGGAGTTACGTAGTATGGATTGGTAAGCTGCTCAAGGTTGGTAAGTGTGCTCTTAAGAAATGAATATGCCCTTGCAAGTGTCAAGTGGTTTCCACCGACATCCACCACAGCAAGTCGCCGACTCAGTAAATAATTCATAACGAGAAGGACGTAAAAAAAATTCTCTTTCTTATAAAATGAGGAAGCTCTCTGAATGAGACGATACAAGAGGAATGCTGATGAGGTGCGAGCGAGATGCAAGATCCGCAAATAAAACGCTAGAAAGAGGCAGATGCTTGGAGCAAGCGATGTGAGCATTATCTGAAAACAAGGGCATTGGTAAATTAAATTTAAAGGAATTGGAAATTACGTCTAAGCGTGTACAATAAATTCAATGAAAATGACTTTTAAGGACGGTTTCAAGGATTCAAGTTTAAACTAAGCACAGTTGACGTGCTCCTTGGATAAGTGGTTAGAGTGCTTGCCTTGGAGACTGCCGCCTGTTGTAAGGTCCCCCAAGATGGCCGGCGAAACTCCACTGTCGGTTACGCCGAGGTTCTTACAGGGAGCGTAGCCCTCCCCGCGCTGGATAGCCGTGGCGGGGCACCGACGTCGTGTCATAATGTCCCCGCGACCCCGCCCATCACCAGTCGCGCTAGGAAGTCGTGGCTTTTAGCCCCTACACTGCCGGGTATCCAAGACGATTTCCCAAAGTAAAAAAAAGGGTGCTTGGCTTAACGCTTTGTCTTAGGGGTCCCGGATTCGATTCCCGGCGGGATCAACTTTGTAAAGTAATGGCATGGCACTATCCTTCGGGAACAGTACTTTTTCTTCAATGGAAGGTGTACAATGTCCTTTTCTATGTCCTTTGACATTGTGTATGCAAAATTTCATGATGATCAGTTGAGTAGTTAAGGCTTGAAATCTTAACAAGGAACCTCACTGTCGCATTTATAATGCTAATTAGGATATTGGAAACCAAAGCTTATTACAACAAAAACATTGACTCGATTATTTACGAGTATGAAAAATCATTAAAATTATTTTTTATAAAAAAATCAAATTCCTTTTGAAAATGATAGTGAAACTGTATTAAAATAAGCATATCTACATCTAGTTGCTTTTGCAATTTTGTGACACCACATATTAGCATGCATGAAGTCATGTCATATTCACAAGAAGATAGAAATCATATGAGATTTATACGTGAACATATTACTTAAATATTATTTATTATATTCACTGCGTTATTGGTTTTAAGAAAAGTGTTAAAGTCCCTATCAATGATGAACATGCGAGTATACTCGTGTCATACAGTATAATTTTTAGCAAAAATTCTAATATTTTGGTCAGCCCGTCTGGCGGCACTAACCACCTCCTTACAGAAGACTATTGTGAAATAACAGCACTTGTGCTTTTGTGTTTCGGTGAGTGAGTAAGGGATGCCAGAACCCATTTCCCTATCCCTTCCCAATCCCTTATCCTTAATCCTATTGTAGGCGGCAGCGCGCTAGCAAAACCTATGCTAGTTTGCTATTTTTATTTATTTATTTATTTCAAAAAACTTACACCAACTAAAGACATACCCAATCACAACATACAACACTTACAGAAAGGAACATTACAAGTATGAATTTAAATTATAGGAAAGCACAACATTATTAGAGATCAATTAAATTATACCTGTTATAAATGAATCAACAAATATTAATGAGATCAAAAATATCTAGAACAACTTAAACATTATTTTTAATCAATAAATCAATCACTCAAAATGAAATCAAGTCAATAAAACAAAACAGCAATGAACAAAAGAGAGAAAAAATTAAATAATGTCAAAATAAGAAAACAAGAAAAAACATATTCATGCATTGCTACGGTACACTGTATATATGTATACAATGTAGCCCTTTTAAATGTTCCGATTCTAAAAAAAAAAAAAAATTATAGGTGACAATAGCCATGGTAGGCCATCAAGTGGACCGTCAGCTTGTCTGCCGATTTTAACATAAAAAAATGACAAATTTTAACATGAAAATTCACAATTGCTACCACTCACGTCAGCTATTCGAAGCTGAAAAAAACATAGTGTTGATTAAAGTTTTTAATTAAAACCTTTTTTGGTCTCAGCGGACTCAGATATCGGGGCGCGGTTGTTGAAACTTCGACGCTTTTTTTATACGTTGCTTTTTAAATTAGTTGCTTACAAAGCCTTCATGGAAGCACGCGTGCTGAACAGTCCTGATACCCCTCTTTTAAGAAGGGGATACACTGCTGCCTTGAGGTTCAGCAAGAAGGTGTACACCAAGGCGAGAAATCATCATATCGGCAGGATTGGTGAGCGGCTAACTAACTACCCCTCCGGGAGTAGGGCTTTTTGGTCGCTCGCCAAGGCCGCTGAGGGCAACTTCTGTCGATCCTCGCTTCCCCCACTGCGGAATCATAATGATACTCTGGCTCATTTGGCGAAGGAAAAGGCCGACCTGTTGTGCCACATCTTCGCCTCCAACTCGACTTTGGACGGCCAGAATGCCATTCCGCCGACAATTCCGCGTTGTGACAGCTCCATGCCGGAAGTACGCTTCACTCAACGTGAGGTTCGGCGGGAACTGGCTTCTCTTGACGTTCGCAAGTCGAGTGGGCCAGATGGTATTCCAGCAGTGGTTCTAAAGATTTGCGCACCTGAGTTGTCTCCCGTGCTTTCGTGGCTCTTCGAACTTTCCTATTTAAGCAAGCGCTTCCCGAAAGCTTGGAAAGTTGCTCACGTCCACCCTTTGCCCAAAAAGGGTGACCACACGGATCCGGCCAATTATAGACCGATCGCTATTACTTCCCTCCTTTCCAAGGTGATGGAGCGCATTATTAATAAGCAGCTCCTGAGGTATCTGGAGGATCATCAGCTGATCAGCGACCGCCAATATGGATTTCGGCACGGCCGCTCGACTGGTGATCTTCTCATTTACTTTACACACCGCTGGGCCGAAATTGTGGCAAACAGGGGGGAGGTTTTGGCGGTGGGTCTGGACATAGCAAAAGCGTTTGACCGGGTCTGGCATCGAGCTCTTCTCTCCAAGCTTCCATCTTACGGGTTGCCCGAGGGATTGTGCGATTGGGTCGCCGACTTTTTGACTGGTCGGAGTATCAGAGTCGTGGTTGACGGATGTTGCTCCGACAACATGACAGTTAACGCCGGTGTCCCGCAAGGCTCTGTGCTTTCCCCAACACTCTTTCTTTTGCATATCAATGATCTGTTACAAGTCAACAGTATTCATTGCTATGCAGATGACAGCACTGGGGAAGCTTATTACAAAGGCCGCGCTAATATTCCTCTCTCAGACTTGCAGGAGAGCCGCGACAGACTTGTGTCTTCGATTGAGACATTATTATCTGAGGTCTCAAATTGGGGTTGCTCGAACCTTGTGCAATTCAACCCCTGTAAGACGCAAGTCTGTGCATTCACCGCAAAAAAGGCCCCATTTGTAGCGACACCTAAATTTCAGGGCACTCCGCTCGAAATATCCAAGAGCATTGGCATCCTTGGTGTGGACATTTCGAACACAGTCGAGTTCAGGTGTCACCTGAAAGATAAGGCTACTCTAGCTTCCAAAAAAATGGGCGTGTTAAACAGAGCAAAGCGGTATTTCACACCGGAGCAGCGCCTTGTTCTCTACAAGGCCCAGATTAGGCCCCATATGGAATACTGCTCTCATCTCTGGGCTGGCGCGCCAAAATACCAGCTAGATCCATTTGACGCCTTGCAACGTCGAATTATTCGAATTGTCAATGATCCAACGCTCACACAAAAACGGTTAGAACCCCTTAGTTTAAGAAGGGATGTAGCCTCTCTTTGTGTGTTCTACCGGCTGTACAATGGTGAGTGCTCTGATGAGTTGTTCCAACTAATGCCTACCCCAAGTTTTTACCACCGTACTGCGCGTCATAGATGTGGAGTTCATCCGCATTACTTGGATAAGGTGCCACTACGCACAGTCCGGTTGGGTAGAAACTTTATTCCGCGGACGCGCGATCTTTGGAACAATCTCCCTTCTGAGGTGTTTCCACCTAGCTACAATATGGGCTTCTTCAAGCGAGGGGTTAACAAATATCTACAGGGTAGGCAGCGCACTAGCACTCCCCTTGGTGTTGCTTGTGTCCTTAGGCGACGGTAACCACCTACCATCAAGTGGGCCGCCTGCCTGTCTGCCACCTTTATATTATAAAAAAAAAAAAAAAAAACGTACCTACCTACGTTAAATTTCAAAAATGGCTATCAGTTTTACACAAATGGTTGATTATCTTTGCTTACATTTTGTGCAAAATTATTTTACGTGTTCAAAGTAAATATTTGGTTTTGATATTGATTTCTGTTTTCATTTAAGTTTGTATCGTTAACATAACATTATAACATGGGTGTTATAAGTTTGTATCGTATGTGTATGTGTGTGCGTACATGCGTGCGTGCGGGCGTGTGTGTGCGTATGTGTAAGCGCAAGGGCGTGTGTGCGTGCGTGTGTATGTGTGTTTATCTGTGTGTAGAATCGTAGCTCCCAATCGGATGGCTCAATAGAAAGTAGGGGGTTACTTTATAATTTTAATTATAGCTTGTATCCCGAAATTTAAATTTGAAAAATATACCTAAATAGGTAACAGGATACTTCAATTTAATGAAGGGTTTGATTGATTTTATACCTTTTTCTAAGATTTCTAAAATGGCCAGCACTTGTGTCGAATGCTCCGATCTTATCCGATGGTAAAAGCCTTGAAGGTAGTCTTTAAGTGCTTAGGGTATATGTAAAGTACATAATAACCGTACGACTGCTACAAGCGTCTCATTGAGAAGTATCAAGATTGCTCCGAAATTCCCGTATTCTCGAACACGCAAGTGCGTGAATAAAGTAAAATGTAATGCTGTAGTCTCAATTTAAAAGCGGAAGCGGGAACCCTTTGAGGTGGAATTTAAGATGAACTTAAGATGGAATTCAATACTATATTTAAGTCTATCGAATGGTTAAGGTGCTTTCCTTAATGCTCTGTCTCAAGGATTCCAGGCAAGGCCAACTTTGAAAATTATTTTTTCCTAGTTGGCTCTGGTCATTTGGGTCGCCCGTGTGGCGGTAGTAACCACCTCCTTACAGAAGACCAATGTGAAATAACAACATGGGTGCTGTTGTGTTTCGGTGAGTGAGTAAAAAATGCGAGAGCCCATTTCTTTATTTCTTCCTTATCCTACTATGGTCCGCATTCACTTGCAGCACCTGGGGCGTTGCTTATGTTATAGGTGACAGTAGCCACCAACAATCTGACATAATAAACTTGATGTGAAAAGACTTAAGCAAATAATAATACTTTTCAAATCTAATTAACACTAAGGATCTTCGTCAATAATAGCCCTTGTAAGTTTAAGGTGTAAGAAAATACCATCACAAGTATGAACACTAAAGTCTGAGTGTTGTTCCCAGGTGAACTGGACGTTTGTGACTTGTACCACACGACATTTTAATACCGCCCCTTTCATCCTACAGTCGAAGAGGCTGTGTAGGAGAGGAAATAATCCCTCCTTTGGGACAATTCCCGTTATAACATTTAGTGAAGTCAGCGTCAGTAGAACAGTTTGATTGATGGATCGCTTTGTCACATTTTTATATCCAAGATTTTTTTTATATTATGATAATATAGACAAGGTCATTTTTCTATTTTCTTTGTACTCTATGACATAATTTGTGGAAATTACAAGGATTCGCGTAACAACCGAGTATTTTTATGATAATTGGTGCTGACTACTTGATTTTAAGTGACTAACATCGTCCATAAATACGGGCAATACCAAGTAAGTGAAAATACTTTGCGAACCGCTATAGAATAAATTTATAGCCACCAATAAATCCGAATAAAACAGATTATTATTCAATAATATTATTATAATGTAATTAGCATAATGTAAAGATTTTTCCTGGACAAAAACTATTACTTATCTACTTAGGAAAGGTCCGTATAAGAGTATTAGAAAGCTTTTTAATCAAACACCAACATCTAGGAATTATTACATTTTTTAAACAATTGATTTGTGTGAAAAAACATTTTTTGTTAATGTTAAATACCAATTTATTTTACCAGGTTTAAAATGTACAGGTAAGTTTCCATGTACAGGTATTGGTCGGAAGGTTCCCGAGTAGAGGCCAGAGGCCTGATAAGGTAACATACGACCTGACTTGGGCAGCGTGTCTAAAAAGTGTCTAAAATCTAAAAAATTGAGCGCCACTGTCGCCGTGGTGGCGCCACCGTTGTCAGGCGTTATTTAGGTAATATATTAGGTGACAGCTAGTATATTATAAATATGAAAAAGGTCCATTTGCCTGTACCCACTGAAGCAAATTCGAACACAAATTGGATATCACCCTGCATGCCCTAGTTTCCGAAAATGTCTTGTAATAGTGATTGAACGTATTTTAAAATGCAAAATTGAATATACCTTAATAGAATGAACATTCTTATTATTATGTAAATGTCGTCAGACAGGCTTACAGTCCACTTGATGGAACTTGCCTATGATCACAAGCAACGCTATAGGTACTTACCTACAGTGAGCTGCAGACCTTAGTAGGTTCAAGGATAAGGTATTAGGAAGGTATAGGGCAATGGGCTCTGGCATCCTATGTAACAGTATGATGACAATCTATACTATATGTAAACACGAAGCGCTATTTACACAGGCAGACTTGATAAAGGCGTAGACTCTTAGTACTTTTTGACACCAGTCAGTTGCAAGAAAGAAATCATTAAACCGACATTTTCTAATGCCTAATTAAATTTAAAGCCACCATTAAATTAATGGCCATTGCAGGAACGTTCATTAGCTCAATGGTAGGTTTTCATTTAATAATGAAAGCATTAGGACAAAAGAGTGAATGATCTCAAAATATAATTATATATTAGAATAATTGAATTGATTTTTCTTTATTTAAAAATAGGAAATTTTAACAATATTCCATATGTCAATTATCTTAAGAAAAACTGTACTAAACAATAAAATACAAAGCAAGTAATTGAAATGGCTGATTAATATTAATATGTTTTTAGGGTAAACAAAGAGCTTTGGAATTTTGCAAAAAATCAACCAAACCATACCATAATACTATTAATACTGAACTATTAACTAAAAACAGTATTAACCAATGATGTTCGCACTGAAAAATCTTGTTGGCTATGACTTCTGCTACTTCAGGTATATCAAATCCGATATTGAGGTCTAACATTAGTTCTTCTTCTTCCAGTTCAATAGCAATATTATGCAACACAGCTGTTGCTACAATCACTTTCAAAATGGTGTCCATTTTCCTCAGTGTTATGCCCTTATGTACACAGGGAAACCGACGTTTCCATACACCTATACACCTTTCCACTGTATTCCTAGTAGAGATGTGACTTTTGTTATAGTTTTCTTCTCCTATTGTTTGAGGGTTGAAAATTGGAGTCAACAAGAACCTTTTACAAAAGTAACCACTATCTCCTAGTAAGTAAAAATTTTGGTATAGGCCATTTTCTAATTCAGCACACAGCGGAGAGTTGTTAAATATGGTGCTGTCATGAACTGATCCCGGCCAACGCGCTATAATATTTCTTATTTTCAATTTAGAATCTGCCACAATTTGCACATTCATGGAAAAGAAACCTTTGCGACATCTAAAACACTCTGCTAAACGTCCTCCAGGAGAATTAACCTTTATGTGAGTGCCGTCTACTGTACCAATTACTCTCGGAAACCCTGCTAACTCATAAAACTTTCCACTCATGGTTTCCACTGTCCGTTTAGGAAATCTAAACCTGGCTCGAAATTCTTCATCGTCATATTTGTTCCAAATATTAATTCTGTCAGGAATGTTTCTATGCACTGGTTCTTCATCAGATAGTGGCAACAGAGATGACATAGACATGATTGCACAAAAAGTTGTTGTTAAATATATATATTTTTGCGCTCACACAGTAATCGCATCTAGAACTTTTTAGAGAAAACTATTCTAAAACACGTGTAAACAGTTTAAGCGTAAACTTAATTGGCCGATAATGACATGTGTACGGCTCATTAAAAATAATCAATGAAATGTCAAATTAAACTCTCCATTAGCTATGAAAATTGTTTCTTGCAACAAATACGGCGAATAATGATGACTTTTGACAGTTAAAAAATTATTTTTTAATGAACATTAAATCAGCATAGATCAGAATTGCTGCAATAGAAAACGTAAATTAATGGAACATTACAAATTTAATGAGACTTTAAAATTAAATGATAGCTTCTTGCAACTGACTGAAATACTAAGCAGGCAACGGACAGACATTTAAAAGGAAATTTATACAGGACTAATAATTGCCCGAATTGAATTTTCTTACCCCGACTGTACATAAAAGCGATTTAAAAAAGTGTGTGTGTCAGCTCCGACGCACGACTGGAGTTTACTCCTTACGAACGATTATAAAATACATAATAAAAATTATAAAAACATTTATCATAACAAATTAATATCAGCGCCATCTCTGTTTGTATTATGATACATGATTACCGGTGCCATCTAGTTTTCGCAAGGATGTATTATTACGTAACATATTCTAGTTTCAGAGACAAGGTCATTTTTTAAGTCTTAAGGAGTAAACTTCAAAAACAATGTCCCTCATGCCCTTATTCTTGTCACGTACAAATATTTAAATTGAATTATGGCTTCCCATTATATTCAAGGGTCCCTCCAATCGATCTACATTATCTAATAAGCTAGTTGTGACAGTGTTCCAAAATGTTAATTCTCGTCTAACTCAAAATGTCCCAAAACTCCCCAAAGACGCACCTGTACTAAGCCTGTTAAGAACTTGAGGGTTAAGGTCTGACATTTACAATTAAGTACCTCACTAAGGGTTGATATTTACTTAAGCTCAATACAAATTGATAAACAATTACCAGCAATTACAGTAATTTCACTGATGCTATAATTTTAAGGCATTTCGTATTATTGGATCAGGTTTCTTGTTAAGATACAGTCCTATTTATATTTTTAACTAGCTGTTGCCCGCGACTTCGTCCGCGTTCAAAATGTTATATAGCCTAAAGCCTTTCTCAATAAATGGACTACAAAAAGTAATTTTTAATTCGAACCAGTAGTTCCTGAGATTAACGCGTTCAACCAAACAAACTCTTCAGCTTTTTAATCTATACTATGTAAAAAGAATTTTAATCAAATCTATGTCTAACCAGTTGCTTTTTCATCAGATAGTTGCTCCATTTCCTAATGGTTTCCAGGAATGAATTAACAATTGTTTGCAAATTCAAAACAACTCTACCCTATTCTTGAAATATCCGATAAGTAGATCATGAATTTGAAATTCACTTAGGCACCATAAATTTACATCCAAGTGTTTTCACGTATTGTTATCATTAGTCATGCCAAAATAATTCTACAATGGGCTTAGGATTCTCTATAGAATGATTAATATATAATAGTATTGCATGTAAGGTTCTATTCTTTAATAATGTTTGGTGAGTTTAGTGTCAAAATCCAATTTTTTTTATTTTTTTATTTATTTTTTATTACTTTAGATAAAATTTTACGTAACATAGAGTTGGACGCTAACTTAAACATTATAATGTGGATATACTGGTGCTTGCTTGACATACTGAGCAGGGGGTCTAGCCAAGTGTGCTTTCTACAGTCGTTTACGCTACGCTACGCTACGCTAAGAGAAAACTTGGTGATTGGTCAAAATTGTATTTTGACGTTACAATAGCCAATTACCAAGTTTTCTCTTAGCGTAGCGTTAACGATTGTAGAAAGCACACTTGACTACGGGCCCAGGGGGCCTAGCCAAGATGTACATTAAAGAAACGCTCCCTAGCGAACTTTACGAAGCGAACAAAATAAAGCCCGGTGATTGGTTGTTGTAACGCCCACATAAAATTTTGACCAATCACAAAGCTTTGTCCCAGTGTAGCGTAGCGTTTACGACTGTAGAAAGCACTGCGTTTGCATCTTGGCTAGGGCCCCAGGGGCCGTTACAACAACCAATCACCGGGCTTTATTTTGTTCGCTCCGTAAAGTTCGCTAGGGAGCGTTTTCTTTAATGTACATCTTGGCTAGGCCCCCTGGTCGATACATGTTTGTAGAACTTGTACCGCACATCGCCGCGCGGTACCGCGCGGTTATATAGACAAGGAACACTGTTTAGTTTGATCTTGTACCACGCGGTTAGTAGTTTCGTGCGGTCATATAAACTTATGCACGATTTCACCCTACTCTGTTAGCATTTAACATCGCTGTTAAGTCATTTAGCGCTGTCACTCGCATACTGTAAACATCTGTTAAATGACTTAACAGCGATGTCAAATACTTACAGAGTATGGTGAAATCCGCGCCTTAGCCTAATACCAAACCAACCGAATGAGAAAGGGAATGGTAGTACTGAATACGATAAAGGAGCATGAAATGAGTGGCGAAAGATACCGTAGTCTTCAACTAGTGATGCAAGGAGAAATACAAGGCAAATAAGCACCTAAACTGTGCTACACCAAAGCTTTCATTTCATAAATAAAATGCATTATGTAAAGTTTGCTATTTTCAAGAGTCCATAAATCAATCGAGGTGACATAATCAATTTCGTCTTTATGAACACACATGCGACACCAAGCCTTAATATCGTATGTACTGATTTTGATTACGATAATAAAGGACCGAAAGTACATCCCTGTGGCACACCACAGACAATAAATAAAGTTAATTTATATTTTATTCTCAGACCTGACCTTTTCGTTTCCGTTCTATTATTATTTCCATGAAATTTGAACAGGAAAATTGATAGTCAATCCTAATAAATCTAATAAATTATTGATTATCAGTTTCGTATTACGAACGTCAAGTCGAATAACATATTCGAAAATTACAGGCCCTATAAATAGTAGGTTATAGAAATGAAGTTACTAACTTACTTTACTTTACTTCATTTGGGCGTAGGAGTATAATATGTACCTGAAACTTGAATATTGCTTATTCAATACTAAATGTCACACCTATCAGAAATACGTTAAATATTTCACCAATACCTTTTGTTCATCCCTATTTTGTTTCCATGAATAGTTAATTGGATTCTCAGTTCATTGTTAATACAGATATTGTCTTCGATCTTCACCATCATAACCAAGTTGTGAGTGAAGGTTCCTAGAATTCTGAGCGTATTATCTGAGCAAATCGAGCTAAGATCCATATTGACCTCGGTAACATCAATACTAATAATAAATCTGTAAGTGTAGGTATTGTATGTATGTATGTTCCTCCATAAGTCTTAAACGAATTAACTGATTTTCATGAAACTTGGTAGATAAACATTTAGACGTACAGGACACAGGATAGGCTACTTTTTTCTTTTTCAACGCGGACAAAGTCGCGGGCGCCAGCTCGTAATGACATAAACTGTTTTTTTTTTTAATAATAGTACTGGCTGAACCCGGCTACGCTTCTCTGTGGCTCAGCCAGCAACGTTCCACGGTTGCCATAATAATGGTCAACGTATGAAAAAAAAAATTTTTTTATAAAAAAAAATCGTTTTCCGTTGGAATTTTGGGAAAAAGAAGTATATAAGATTATTCCTCTGTTTAAATGCAATGTTTTGTAAAAATCGACTTGTTTTGTAACAAGTCTATCCGTCGGCTAGTTTTAGAGTTTTTGTAGCATACACAAACCAACATAACATTTTAATATATGTATATTAGATAGATAGATATTTGAATCAAACGACAATAGGAAGGACGACGCATTTGGTGCTCCAATTTAAAGAAGTAATCTTCACTTGAACAAAAGGTTGCTAAATCTTTTCACAAACTTTTTTACAATCAACCCTTATTGTTTGTTACAAAGTTGACCTTTTTTGGCGACGGAAATTAAGAAAGTTAATTTACTTCCAAGTTAATTTACCTTTCTGATGGTTTATGTGACATTTAAATTCGCTAAAGGGTTTGTTAGGACGATCATATTATATTCTGCTTTGCTTGGAGATCGGTTATTTTCAAATGGACACTTTTTTTATCGCAAAAATAAATATTTGAAGGGGGTGAATGTTTGTATGGAGATCCAAATCGTAATCTTAAGTATAAAACGTATATTCTACGCAGGCGAAGTAACGAGCATCAGCTAGTAAATATATCAAATAAAAAAAATAATTGTCGGTTATCCGTCGTTAGATGTCTTGGTACAGGGTACTGGGGCGAGAACGATCGTAAATCGTCAATATCAAGTACTCTGAATGGACACATTATATCTGTAGTAGTACATTGCTGGCTCGATTAATTTTGTTAAAAAATAACAGTAAATTTGTTTTTCATTTTAATTAATCGAAACCATTTGGAATTAATTACTGATTCGTTAAAGGGCCTATGTTTTAATTTATTGCTCTAATTACAGGCCACACCCTGTATACTCGCACCAAACTACGTAGTGTTAATTATTCTGTGCAGTAATTAACACTGAAAACCGCACCGAATGCATCAAGGCTCTTAACTTTTCTCATATGATCCCAGACTTAATAAACAAACGCTAACTTAGTCCGCTGAATGCCAATATATATGGAAGTAGAAATCTATTAATATAGACAGCCCTATAATGACTAAGTTCCTGTGGGATTTTCAAAAACTAACTAACTACAGTCCTAGGCACAGATAGTACAATTTTTATAAATTGTGAAGTTACTCTGTTTGTCTGTATGATTGTTACCTTTTCACGCCTTAACTACCCAAACGATCATCATGAAATTTCGCATACACGTCAAGAATACAGGAAAGGACATAGGGATTTCATCCAGAAAAAATTACTCCCTGGGTCATCATGACAAAGAGAAACAGATAGCATGTGTTAATAAGTGCAGCTCTTGTGCCCTTTCTCTAAATCACCACTTATCTTTAAAAGAAAAGCAACGCCCGTTTAATTTTCGCAAAAGCAAGTCACAGCTCTAAAACTTCAGTCGCCAGCAATAACAATAAAAAATATAATAACGGTCACGAAATTGAACCTTAGAACGCAGGTGTTTAGAAACAATTCTACAGTCTCGTGTACTATAAGCACGTATGGCAAAGACCTCGGTTTGTGATGCGATAACTGTTCGTGAAATACTTTAGTGATAAGATGAGCGATAAGCTGAGCGGAATTGTAAGAAAAAAAAAATCAAATTTATGTATCCAGATTACAAATTTTGAAATATATGAGTTTGAAATATATATGAGTACAAAACGGATTTAATGCAATTTAAATCGTATATGGAAAAAAAGAAAGATTATCGATTTAATATTCGCGCATGGACCTCATATACTGAGTCCAATGAATATTGAGTCTCTCAAAGGTCACTTGATACATACACATGACACAGGATATATTTTAATATATTTTTCTACTCTCTATTATTATTATACGTGTACGATATTGGAATATGATAGTGTACTATGATTGTACTATGATACATATGATTAGTGTAGGGATGAGTATTTAGGTATACGGTTTTATCAATTGCCTCTCATTTGTCAATCTATGATTGCAGCATTATTTTAGAATTTTGGACGTAGTGATAGTTCTTTATTTTATAAAGGATAATAATAATATCGCCTTTCGTACGCTAATGAAGCCGCGGCCTCATTTTGCGTTAACTCTCCACCTGATACTACCCATCTCCCCCCTTTGCACGATACTATTTCAGGGTCGTTCGACCATTCGGGATTCCCATGAATAACGTAACATTTTTATAGAAAACTGTTTCAGTAAAACGATACGAGGGTAGTTTATAGAATGTTTACCGTATAGTAAATATAAAAGAGGATCCTGTTAATACTTACTTCAGTGCCGTAAATATTTATCGATATAACCCACTCTGTTATAATGACTCGATGGATATAATCAGTAGCACGCGATGTGAAACAAAAAAACCAATGGAAAGTGTTGCACACTCATCGTAATAAGGCCTACTTTACATTATATCGATATGGTCTACGTTTGAAGAAAAGTTAAGCAACGATATTTAAGGCATTAATAAATCAGCAGACTAATTAAATTCGAACGCGAATTAGTCACAGGAAGGTGAAAATCATAGGCAGGAAAGTGGTAGCGCGATTCGTTATACACTACCCGGTGCCTGCGACTTCGTCCGAATTAAAAAATAAAAAATATAACGTGGGAGAAAACATATATACTATAAACATATTATAAAGAGAGAAAATATGTATTTTTGTATTTCTTTTGTAATGAAAAAACTCAAAAACTGCTGGTCCAATGGAACAGCTAATGAGCAACATAAGCAACGCCTGACGTCTATCTTTATTGCTGTGAGGCTGTGACTACGGTGGGGCGCTGCGCCGCCTCCCATTTCTTTTAATATTTTTAGACGATCTCTCGGAAACCTAACATTTTGCAAGGATAAAATGTATCCTATATGTTAATCCAGTTAACAAACTATGTGTGTGTGCCAAATTTCATCCAAATCAGTTAAGCCGTTTTTGCGTGAAAGAGTAACAAACATCCATCCATCCATCCTCACAAACTTTATAATGTTAGTAGAAATTTTCCCTAATTTTCGCATTTATAATATTAGTAACATATACGAGTATATAGTAATTTTAGCTACGTCTGTGCTGGACTGAAACTCAACGAGATTGTTGTTTCGTTTGCATGCCTTGTCAGCCGTTGGGCAGTCGTTCGTATGATAAGACTTCGACAGCGCAGTGTGTGTACATATGTGTGTTGCTTTGCTATACCTATATATTATGTCTTAATATATTTACTATAGATGGTGATATACTGTAAAATAGTTTCCAAAGTTGTTCTCGAATTTAATATTTAAACTTTTCTCGAACTTAAGATTAAGATTAACGTTAATTGGTGGATTTCATCTCAAGACAAGGACTAACCTCAGAGCTCAGATTAAAACCTGTACTAAGAACTTAATTAATAAGCTTAAAATCAATTGTAGTTGTCGTTGAAAATTTTTATTGCTGTGACACGAAATATTTATTATGGGCAGTAAGTAATTTAGTAAGTATTTCTTTTTCTCAGAAAAAAGATTTTTTTGTATAAATCTGTCTGAATTAAACTTTTTTAAATAATATAATCTTTTTTATTTTACTCTAGAATTCAAATTAGCCGACGAATATAACGCTGTTCTGCTAAGTCCTGGATAATATAAAAGGAAAACTAATATTATTAACGTCGAAGGAAGACGAAGATAATAAATAAGAATTTAAAGCACTACATTTTCTACTTGTTGCATTTTGCTGAACGCCATGAACAATTATGGCCACAGAGTATCTCAACACATTATGACAGTTTATAAACAACTATAGCTGTTGCACTAGCTCCGCCCGCGTAACTATAAAATATAGCCAAGTTAGTCGCTGATAATGTAGTGTAACGGAAAGAATAATTGTATAAATGAAATTCATAGATCAACGTGAGAACAAGTATTTATTGCTCGGTAATTTCACAATACAAAGAAATATAATTCACTATTACTAACCTTAATGCACACTTCGCAACAACTCGTTCTTAACTAACTGCAAAGGCAGGAAAATGGCCGACATGACGTATCGAAGCAATGTCAATGTCACGTCAAGTTTGACATAAGATTAATGATTTTACGTTCAGAAATGTTATTAACTATAGATTACTAAATATTAATTACGATCCGTTACTGTAGCTAATATAGGGGAAATAATTTTTGAAATCTGTCTCGTAGTTTTTGAGTTTATTCATTACAAACAAAAATACACACATACAAAAATAGAAATATTCTCTCTTTATATTAGTACAGAAAGCTATTACATAAATGTACAAGTACATATATAGAATATACTTTAGAGATAGGTGTGTATTTCAGAACAACGTACGCTTAGTTCTTGTTAATTCTCAACTAAAAGTTTTGATGGATTCAACCCCCTTTAAGCTTTAAGTTTACTGCTGCAGGGTAGTTCCAACTTGCAGTTACATTCAATCTAATGTAGATACTGTTTAACGAACTTACCTTAGATTAGGTTTAGACTATCGACAATCGACTGAGTTCTTCTTATACTTACTCTTTTATTTTACTAGAATCCTGGACAAAACAAGGCTTCATATTACTTTAGGTTTTTTTATAATTATGTTAAGGACGGTCCACTTGATGGTAGGTGGCTACCGTCGCCTATAACACAAGCAACGCCATAAGTGCTACAAATGTGCTTCCGACCATAGAAGGGTAAGGGATAAGGAAGGGAATGGGTAAGGGGCTCTGTCATCCCTTACTCACTCACCGAAACACAACAGCACATGTGCTGTTATTTCACAGTGGTATTCTGTAAGGAGGTGGTTACAGCCGCCAGACGGGCTGCCCAAATGACTGCGAAATGCAGTGTGCCCTGCCACTACTTAACCAGAATTAACAGAATATTGGACCGTTAATTTTTTTTATTTATTTATTTATTTATTTATGAACATAAACCCTACAGCAAAACAAAATAACATACAATAGACACAGTATTATTACTTACATTGCCAATTACAGGGTTTCATTATGTAGGACATAATGAATGTTATGTTAAAGTCGGCAGACAGGCACCAACGTTGATTTACATCTGATACAATATAATGTAATATGTGTAATGTATTGGGTGGTCGAAACGTAAGATCTAGTACGTAGTACATTTTTGGTGTTAGTGATAGAAATACGAGTAGTTACCATGATTTAAGTTGTAGACCCATCGAGTCTGAAATAATTTATTTTATCAATTGCAATTCTAAAGGTAAAGACCGTAAGGTCTGAATATGTTAATAACACTTAAAATCCATGCTCGTAATCCATCTTGCCAACCCACTTCTCTTAACATCTTATTGCAAGGGACGCGTCTAATAGCGAAGTTTAAAATTGCCTTTTGAACGAGCTCAAAGCCAGAAGTAACTTTAACTGCGAAGGCGAATTTTGATAATCACTTTTGAGTTTATGATTACGTCAAAAATTACATCTTGACTCTCTTTCTCGTTTTGAGACACATCAAGGATTATACCGATGTGTCCCTAATTTTCTTTTTATCAGTTTAATGTTATAGGTATTTACTCGTTTGTTTTGCTCTCTTTTTGTGCTTATTTATATTTTTTCATTTTTAATTGGAAAGAAAATAAACTTTTTTAAAGCATGCTTACAAATGCTTAAAGAAATTGTGATACCACACTATTGATAGTATGGTACCACAAATTGGGACTTCTTCCTATGGGGGAAGAAAACATTTTTATTGAAAGTAGAGAACAGAGAATAATTTTGTAACATTTTAATAGCAAATGGAACCGTTAATTGGATGTAATCAAATGCAAACGCAACTTGTGTGTGTTTTAGTCGAAAGGGTAATACATTGTGCACCCAGTTGACACTGTTTTGTGCAGTCGGCAAACTTCAGCCTGCACTGTAACAAGATTTGCATTGAGCATGCTCTTACTGAACGCAATACACACGGACCCTTAGAATTATCACGATTAAGGCATACAAAAAGCTTGTGAAACATAGGTCATGAAAAGTTAAATGAGATCAATCAGTTGCGTTTTAACTGTCGAAACGAGCCCTGTACCTTTAAGAATGTATTACAGATTTTACTGAGAAAAATCGTGTAATTTGGTAATGGGGTTTAATAGATATTTAAGTTTGAAAATTTAGATTACTTAAATGATTCTGTGTAATTAAAGAATTTTATTTAACTTAAATTGTGATTCATGGTGATAAAAACAATCCGGGGTATGAAGCATATTTTCATACCCCGGGCTTATATATGAAAATCGATTTTTAAGGAGTAAACTCCAAAATAAAAATTCTTTTATATGTATATAAAATTCTTTTGAATATGAAAAGGCAATTTCTTCATAAGAATGTATTGTAATAATTAAGTGCCTATACAATTTAGAAGGGGAAAAAATCATTTTTTGCATTCCAATTTCCAAAAGAACTAAGAAGATAAACAGTCAGACACGGTGCTTTCTAGTAATCACGCTAATGGTTTTTTAAGATATTTTTTTTTTGTTTCAGGTACTGTCTGAAAATATAATAACGTCTACGAATAAGTTTACCAGAAGAAATCGTCTTCAAACCGAACAGTCGTATGTCACTGTATGCATAAATACTAGCTAGTTTGTATTTCGCGTTCCGTTTTACTTTCCCATTACACTTCTTGGGTTTTACGTTAAAAGGAACGTTACTCTTTTCACATGTCAGTAAATGGTATCCAAATTTGCGAGGACCACGGAAAATGTGGTTCGAAAAGCAAAGAATCGTCGCGCCGCGCGCTACTAGAGACGGCATGGTCAATGCTTTCCATACCAATCCAACGTGTCAAGGGTCAAGGCTTACGCATTGTTTAGGTTTTGTGTTCCAAGACAATCGCGACTCACATTTTTGAAAAGCATTTAATTACTTATTTGTTATATGATACACCAGAATTTCGCTCATTCGAGTTTTTAATTTGATTATTACACCAAATCACAGCAAAATGAGGCATTTGATAGTTTTTTGCATAATACTCTACAACGTGCCAAGTGCGTCTGAGTTACGCTCAGCGCAATTGCGCGGTACCATATTATTATTACTGCCGTCTCTAGTAGCAGAGGGCGGCGATTCTTTGCTCTGTGGTTCGAAACATACTGAAAAGATGCATGTGTGTAGAGAACTTGTTCTCTTTTTAAATTGTTTTCGTCAACAGACATTAAAGTCAGTATTTTTTGTTCTTTTGAACAAAATGACATTACTACGACATAAATAAATGTAGGTTGCGTTCTTTCATGTTAGTCTGCGGCGTACATTTGGTTGCTAGTAAATCATCTATTATTTTATATTTTACTAGCGACCCGCCCGTCCCCGCCTTTGCATGTTTGAAATTTTCAAAAACCGTATAGCATTGCTTGTGTTAATAGGTATGTTAACGATAGTCTGCTTGTATGCCTTTTTTTTGCCTGTATGCCTACCTTTACAAAAAAATTTTGTACTAGTATGTTAACATTTCATGGTCACACTACTTTTTTACTTTTTTTGGGATGTGGAAAATATTTTGGTTAGGCATTTATAGTGAATTATCTAAATTTACCATACATACATAAAATTGCTCTGTGCAAAAAATGCCGCAGTAAGAGAATTCCGGATGAACGTAAGTTACGATCGGTTTCCCTTTGTGGCGTGAAACGCTGAAAATCTGAAAACAAATGCTGCCAATGCCTGATTTCCCTTCATTCCGAATACAATTAAGTTAAATTCATGCGCTCTCTAACGCTGAAACAAGGCTGAATCGTTAAATATTTTCAGCGCGCCAGTACAATCAAGAACATATTTGGCAGCTCGCCAATCGCCGCACATAGGTAACAAAGCGGCAACGCACTTTATCTCACGAGTGTACCCACCTCCATTAGCATAGAAATGTGATGAGGCGCCTTAACATTCTACGGTCGTGTGCGATAGGGGAAGCTGTCTTAACTGTTTATTTGCTTTTTGACACTCGCGGAATGAACTACTGCGAGGCAGGACGTCGAGTGTCTTTGACAGTACCAGTACTGCGAAGTCAGAAGGTATAGAAAACGTCGTTAAATAAAAAAGACGCTTAGAGCCATCAAATGGGTACTTCCTTAAGCCTACTCCTCGTTTATGGCTAGACCATAAAGCTTGAAACAAAAATATAAATGTATTATCAGAGTTTAGACATTTGTTAGATTTTTTTTTCATATCACCAAAACTTATATATTTGAAAAAATGTTAATCAAACTGTGTTTTTTGGCTTGAATTCCCTACTCCCTATTTAGAAGCCAACAAATTAAGAATCTGTTGTACTTTAAGCACAACATAATATATGTATATCAATCAGAATGTGGCGGTCTATACCCCGCACAGAGAGAAAACGCCATTGACGACTCTAAGCGCCTTAAATAAGGGATAAAACAACCCACTGTCACCTTTCGTATTGTTAATTACCTTTCATCCTATATCCACGCCTCTACATCCTACTTAATTGATCTATTTCCTTGGGTATAGATCTTATTAAGTAGGGATTAACATTGTGGCCGTATTAGTTAACTATCGAATACTTATTTGGATGAAAGGTTTAATAATCCTATAAATGCGAAAGTTTGTGACGATATATGGATGTTTGTTACTCTTTCACGCAAAAACAGCTTAATGGATTTGGATAAAATTTTGCATACATATAGTTTATTACCTGGTATAACTTATAGGGTACTTTTTTATCCTGAAATATGTTAGGTTTCTGTTGGATCGTCTAAAAATATAGAATAAATGGCGCCGCTTACACCCTTGAAAAAAGCCTAGGTAGCCTAGGTTTTTGTCCTTTAATAAAATGTACTAAATTCCCGCCGGAGCCTCAAATCAGATATTATTTTGGTCGCGCCTCTACAGTAACAAAGACGATTAAACCAAAAATGAGTTTAACTAACAATTATTTGAAGAACGTTATACGCAAGTGCAGTGTTTATTTAACAGGCAAGTTTCGAGTAACTTATTTACAACTTTTGGACTAAGTTAATCTAAGTAAAACTACCTAGCGAAACACATAAAAGCGCAAATTACGTACAGTTATTTGCTTGGGGTGTTCAAGCTTGTCTTTCCGACTTAAATTTATGTGTGGGTATTGTGTCTCGCTTTTTACTTGCTTTTACACGTTTACTTATGGTGAACACATTTATTATTATGTCAAAAATTGACAAGACCTAATTTTTGACAAGTGACGACAGTGGCGCCAATTTTTTTGATTATAAGGGAGGGCTCCTCGGAAACTTAACATTTTTCTATGATAAAAAGTATCCTAAATAATAATCCAGGTAATAACCTATCTGTGTGCCAAATTTCATCAAAGTCCGTTGAGCCGTTTTTGCGTGTTTGTGCAACAAACATACAAACTATCGCATTTATAATCAATACTAATAATGAATCTGTAAGGGTCGGTCATGGAGTAAGTTACTTTGTTTTCAGAGATATCGTGTTTATAGGCTCTATACATGATACTGAAACTAAATTGACGATTTTTAGAATTTTTTTCTGTATGTATGTATGTATGTATGTATGTTCCTCCATAACTGAAACGAATTAACTGATTTTCATGAAACTTGGTAGATAAACATTTGGAAGTACAGGACACAAGATAGGCTACTTAATATTTTTCAACGCGGACGAAGTCGTGGGCACCAGCTAGTAATAAATAATCGGATTACCAAGTTCGATTCCTGGTTGCATATGAGCTTAATTTTAAAAAGTTTGAACAGTTTTTCTTAATTAAAAAATCGAACCATAGTTCATTACATTTGCCCTTACTGGCCTTATTGGATTGATCATGCTGTAGGTACATCTTATTGTGATTGATATAAACGCGAAGGATCTAAACATTCTTTTTATTTGCTCTCAGTAAAATATTGCGTTCTCATTATGGAAGTCTGTTGAAATTATTCACACAGTGACAAGCTAAGATACGTGCCAGCGTAGCATCCATCTCAATAAAACACGTGAATACGTGACCTTACTAATGCGTACAAGGCACGAGCGGAAGCGATATTTACAATACGGGTTTGTTATAATTTATATACAGAAAATACCAATAAAATGCATCACCTTCGCACTAAATTAAAAAAAAAATTTTTTTTAATAAAATGTTATTAAAATATTTTTTCAATATTACCATTTTGTTTAAAGTTATACCATGGCTGATTTTGTATGACAAGTATTGATTAAAGTACATTACAAACAATGTTGTTACAAGTAATTATAACATACAACATTTTAAACATTAAGAACTATATATGTACTGTATATGTACTGTGGGATTGGGCTTTTCCCAGTATTTCCATCAACTGTTAGTAGGAAATATTCTGGTAGTAGGAAAATATGTAAGACTGGCTGGTTCCTGCGGCTTTGTTCACGTTGAAAAATAAGAAAAAGTATGAGTAATATAACGGCTGACATCTTTATAGCTGTTACGACGATGGCGCCGCCACCCGATCTTCTTGGGAATCTAAGAAGTAGTCCTTTTTTCAAGATAAAAAGTAAGTAACCTGTATGTTACTTCAGCCAAATATCATCCAAAACCGTTCAGTCATATTTCGTAAAAGCGTAACAAACATCCATCCTCACAAACTTTGTAATATTCAGGACAGCATTGGGCCAGTGATACTCCTACAGATATGTTTTTTAAAAACATCGCTTGTCTCTTATATTTTGCACCACTTCTGATACTTCTGTGTCATCTCCACTCCAGGGGTCAGTTAGACAAATGACGTCATCAATGCTGATAGATGGGCAGCCCCAGGAATGTGGACATGTTGCTTCTATACCAGTGTCTTGGGGTAATGTATCTAGTTATTGATACCTCAACGTATAGCGATGTTTGATAGTTGAATGCTGGTCGGAGATTTATTAATGGTTATTCGGTGTCGGAATACATGCGGTTAGTATTCGGCCTGAATAGCTGTTTGGCTGCAAATTTCCTCGTGTTTCAGTCTATATTATGAATACAGCTGTAGGGCGATCTCAAGGGCTGGCTTTTGTAGAAAAGACATCATTCAAAATCAGGCCATTTATTTTTAACTTACACTTTGAGAAATTGATAATTCTTTCTCAATGTCAATAATTTCCTGTGAATATTTCAGATTTATAAAATTCAGATTATAAATTTTTACATATTTCATAAATAAATATAATATGAAAATGAGGACTTTTGTATTTGGAAAATGCACGGTATTTTAATACTTTCAAACTTGAACCAAATGACACGATATTTTCCCAGTAAGTAAGATCTATAATTTATTCTTACCTAATGGTACAAGTTCCAACAGTTAAAACTAAAATAAACTAACGGCCGATCTCCGTATAAAACTGATTGACTAAAGATCATTCATTTCGAATTTATATTATGCTGACTTATTTGACTGCTGGTTTTATAGTATGCATGAAAATTTCCACTCAATTAAACATTCACCTATTAGAAATCGAAGCAACATTCGTTCGGTTTGAAATCCTTGTAAAACAAATCATCTCTCGACTGGCATCAATAATTCCCGCGCACACCTATTCATCTTGACATAGGTCGTAATAAGCGCGGGGTTTTGACGTGAATGGCTTACCCAATTGACATGTAGAAGTCGGTGGAATTGCGCCATTGTGCCGCTGACACGGGGTCTATTCGAGCGATCCACAAAAACGTATAGCGGTGAGGTACATTACGATAACTATAACATATTCGTATGTATGCAGCTGTATAATACATTTGTGTAGATTATTCCTTAGAATACAGCTATACTTATGATATCGTTTATCCTGACTAACTATCAACGCACAGCCAAAACTACTAACAGACAGTTGCAGAAAGCTTTTTAAAAATTTGCATTAACTAATGAGTCCTTATGGCATCCCTAATTACATTAACTTTAAAGACGTTGCACAGAACGATTGACGACCCTTTTAAAGGTTCCTTAGCTAAAGTTTATTTAAGAATGACATTAAGCATGTTCAAATACAAAATGAATGAACTGAGCGAATGGTTTCGCGTTTTGTTCACAAATTTGTCGATATCAAATGTCAAAAGCTCAAATGTCAATGTCACAATTTTCTAATGTGACGCACGGTGACTGTGTTTCTCTTTGTACGTTTTTAATATATTTAGTAATTTAAAAATTATGATGAAGTAAAAATTAAAAATTATATAATTTAATCAATCATCATAAAGTTATATAATCAATCATAAAGTTACATACATTGGTGGTACCAACAGTTTCTCTGTTATAAATTTGCTTTGCTTTATTTTCAAAATTAATTTGTAAATAACCAAATGTCATGAAAACAAAATAAATAATGAAGACAAACTTGATAGTGACATGATAACTGTGGAAACTACTAATGACAAGTTAATGGGCGCTTCTTCCATCATTAAAAACAAACTGTCAAATAAAGTTCCTTTAGAGCAAATATGGCGCTAATGTCGCTTTGTGCAATACTTTTTCTCTAAAAGATGAAGGGAAGGTCTTGTTTGACACTTCTTTATCATTAGTTTTTAAAGGCCACTTTATAATTTAAAGAACGTTAATCTGCAACTGGCTGTAAGTCAATAAGGCTGTTTGGAACATAGGTTTAATTGTTATTTTGAAAGCGTGTTATTTGTTAACGTTGTTAACCAAAGTGAGTGTTTATTTGTTTCTTACGCCATCACGTCCTAACTACACAACAGATCATCATGACATTTTTGCATACAAGTTTTTCAGGGGTACAGAAAAGGACATAATAATACTTTCATCCAGAAAAAATAGAATAAAAAAATAAAACATACCCCATGTTACATTTGAATTTTATTTGTTATATGTTACACATCAAAATTTCAATATAACAACATACTTTGTACTGTAACTGCTGTAGGTGGAATTCCCACGGAAATGTGTTTATTTGTGTATATTTCCTGAAATTTCTATTTTTGAACCTTCAAATAACAATCCAACGATTCGTTTGAAGCAGAAGTTGAATTTGGTGCCTACGAAAAACCATTTATTAAAGGGGTAGTAGGTATTAGAAAAATTCCGGAACCGCCCCGACACTGTGTAACATATGTTTCATGTGTCAAGCGTCGTCTGAATTTTTCATTGTACTCGATTCGCTGATGGTAAATTTATTGCTATCGACTTCCGCCTTTACGTCATGTTCCTAATTGCGTGCTTTTAGAAAAATACAAAAAATAAAAAAGTAATCCATTCAACTTTCATACCTTATATGTGGGTTCTACATGCCAACGAAAGTAAAATTTTTCCTTTAACGCTTACATTACGTAAGGTAACATGACACTGTCGCGAGTTCAATGATTTTATCCCATCTCAAAAATGCCCAAGGCGCCTAAAGAAGTTTTCACTTCAAAAATTCGAGTCAAGCCCTAGGGGCACGACGACACTAGAGTGACTGAGCCCGTCTGGCGGCAGTAACCACCACCTTACAGAAGACCACAGTGAAATCCCTTATCTTTAATTCTTCTATGGTCCGTAGAGCACTTGCAGAACCTATGGCGTTGCTTGTTTTATAGGCATAGGCGACGGTAGCCACCTACCATCAAGTGGACCGTCAACCTATTGTCTGTCGACCTTAACATAAAAAAATTACTAGATTTAGGTTTAAATTAACAAATTATGGTACATTTTTATTTAGTAGATACTTGTTACAGTTCAACATTTAGATATTTTTACACATGTTTCCAAATAAATTTGGGCTGCGGAAGAAGTAGCCGTCGCTGTTAGTCGTGTGTAATTCCATACGTCAGAACATATATTTTTACCTGTTTCCCTTTCATTTGGCGCCATTGCGTAAAGGATTTCCTTTCCAGTTAACTAATTAATTAGGGGAAAAAATATTATGTGGGTCACCCTAAATGGAAGTTTCGTAACATGGCCGCTGCTGACGTCACGCAGAGAAATGTCATTCAGTAGGTATATAAATCTACTTTATTTTTATCACAAACATTTTGTTTATATTTTACGCTGTTTTTGAAGTGAAAACTTCTTTAGGCGCGTTAGGCATTTTAGAGATGGGAAAAAATCATCGAACTCGCGACACTGTCATGTAATGTAACCGTAAATTACATCTCAGTATATTTTCTGATATAGCGCTGTAATTGATTTAAAAAAAAGAACAATTTTTAAGATGGGTAAAAACCATTGAACTCGCGACAGTGTCATGTAATGTAACCTTAAAGACATCTGTATATTTTCAGATATAGCGCTGTGACTTATTTTAAAAATAACAATTTTTGAGATTGGAAAAAACCATTGAACTTGCGACACTGTCATGTAATGTAATTTTGTAAAGCTTAGTTTTCACTTATGACGTGCAGTCCAACGACTAACATGTTTTTTTAACATAATCTGTCACTGTTTAATTAATTAGAAAAGAAATCTATCCCTATAATAATTAAAAATAATATTGATTACATTTGAATATCATGATGAATTAACAACATTATAAGAATCTGCACCAGTTCGAATAAACTAGGCATTTATCCTTAACTGTTTATATCCCGTCTTGTCTGGATATAAACAGTTAAGGATAAAGATAAGTGAAATGAGCTTTGGTTCCCCTTTTACAAAGAGTTGATTAAATTCAACAATAGTAAGAGCATCAGTTTCGAGGTTAATGTGCATTTTTTTCTTTTATTATCAGTTGCCAAACCATAATTGGATTTCGGGAATTATATCTTTCTAGGTAAAAGGCTTCAGATTTACACATTGTCTGTAGATCTGAAAAATTGATAACTTCTGAGACAAGGTTATTTTATTTTTATTTATTTTATTTTTAAAATATTATAACTTCCAAGATTTAATTAAGAATATATCAAAGAAATTAAATATATTATTTAATAATAATAAATAATTTATATACACATCTCCTAACCCCCAAGTTGCATGCCCGACATGGTCCATAACAATGGTCTTTATCTTATTTGTACCATCTATCTATACATTATGGTTTTGCAATAAATAATTGAATTGAATCTCGAATAACATTTGGTCCATTTTTAATTTTTTTCTCAATATGTTTGTATTTTTTTTTTTCAGTAACACAAAGAAACTAATTATTTCAATTTCTACTCGCTCGTTCTAAGACAATTTTTTTGTAATTCCAATTTAATCATCCAAGCAAGTTTACAGTGGAATTCCGTATCTCCTTTTGGTATATGGTTATATGTGCATCTTGGTTCGGCAGTTGTATTACTAAGGCTTTGACAAATATCTATTGTAATCGAAGCCCGACCGTGTTTCAAACGATCCGGACCGTGACGCGACGAAAACATGGAAGTGAATTTTCCTGGAAGCGACTTGTGATATGTTAAACATATTAAAAAATATATAGTTAGGTTTGTATGAAATACTTAAATAAACTTAATTAGTTATCATAATTGATTACTAATTAATTAATTAATAAGAATCTATACACTAGCTTTTACATGGTTTATCTGTTGGAACATGAGTATATATGTATTTAAAGTACTTATAAAATCGTTAGTCCTGACTGACTATCAAAACACAGCCAAAACTTTCTAGACTAAGTCTACTAGTCTTATTCTTAGTCAGTCTTAGTAAGTCTAGAAAGCTGAATTTTGCAACATAGGTTTATTGAAGTGAAAACTTCTTTAGGCGCTTTGGGCATTTTTTGAGATGGGAAAAAACCATTGAACTCGCGACACTGTCATGTAATGTAATGTAATGTTTTTTGTGAAGCTTAGTTTTCACTTCTGACGTGCAGTCCAAAGACTGACATGTTTTTTTATTATTATAATAACGTAAGCATTAGCATTAATAACGTAAGAAATTATTTTTGAAAAATTCTACTTCGTACAGAGCCTGAAGGGTCGCTGGCTATGTCTAACAGTATTTTGACAAAAGAGATATTACCTATCTGTCTAAAAATTTATACACTCGACCCGACAATTCTCGACTATATTTTCTCCGCAGTTAAGATAATAGACAATGTTTTCCCCATTGGTCCTTTATCCATTTAAGCATATAAAAATAACACGTTCTACTACCATCCGCTGGTAAGAATACAGGTGACCGTCCACTTGATGGCAGGTGGCTACCGTCTCCTATTTACACGAGCAATGTTAGAGATGCTGCAAGTGAGCTACTTTAGTAGGATTAGGGATAAGGGATTAGGAAGGGATAAGCAGTCTGTCATTGCTTACTCACCGAAACACGACAGAAGACGGTGGTCTTTATATAGGGGAGTTGGTTACTGCCGACAGACTGGCTGTCCAATTTATGACTGCGAAAAACAGTGTGTCAGAAATGTGCCATTGTCACTCTGTGTCACTGTGTCACTCTGAGTGATCACTTCTGAGTGACAGAAGACCAGGAAAGAATACCGAATACCGAAATATCAATCGTAAGAAAACATACGAAGTTGCGGTCACAGCGTAGTTTATTTATTTTTTCTTTCAATGATCTCTATGTCTGTGTAAGACCGCTCCCATTCTTAGTACGAGGTAGTTCTGCCCACCTGCCATGCAATATTGATTCGTATTGCCTTACCGCGTGTGTGGAAAGTAGTTCAATGCTTTATATTTTACTGCCTCTACACCTGTTCGCGAGTGTGTTCGCTTGGACATTATTTACGAGCAACTAGGATGTGAGCATTGTTGAAAAGTGTTTTAGCTGATCCGATTTTTGAATTCGCCTATTGAAACGGGTATGGTTTGTATATATCAAAATAGCACCCCTGGCGAAGCCGGGAGCGGGTCGCTAGTTTTTAATAAATTTATTATTTATTATTATTATTATTTATAAAATATTATTATTATTTATTTATTGTTACGTAGCTATAATAGTAATACAAAATAACCAATTGAATACTTTATAATTATTTTAGGACTATAAATTCCTATATATAGATAAATTCCTCGTTTTACGCTATTTCCATTAGTGAAAACCTCATCAAAACTGTTGCGTGGTTTAGGAGGAGTAAGCGATAAAACAGACAGACAAACAGCGACTTCAATTTATATATGTAAGGATAAATATGTATAGTAATTGAACATTTAAAACAAAAAGTTATTACAAGTTCTAAGTGTAGATGTCATTATGAACAAAATATTATGTCTTTAATTTAAAATGAGTTCTTCGTAACTAAGTCCTATATTATTTCATTATTGTCTGAAGTTAAAATTGGCTAGGTGTTCTTTGAAATAGCGCTTTCAAGTTGTCAGCGTACTGTGTAAGTTATAAGTTATGTGTACAAGTTTAATTAAGTTAGGTGTAAAGATTTATAAAATGAACTAACTTAACTATCCTAACAAAGTGTGTTGCGTTTAAAATTCGACCTTAATATCTAGATATTCTCTTTTTTTTGTGCGTATGTGTGTACGTCATTGTGTATGAATTTATGCTCATTATTTGTAATCAAAAAATGAAATCAAAACACCAAGATTTGCAGGCCCGACAGGGATTCAAATCTACACCTGTCATTTTGGCCCACAATCGTTAGATCCATTTAGCTATCACTTGATATTGACTTCATTATTACTTTGAAAATTACTGAGTTAAAGTGCTTAACGTTCTGCTCTCTGAGACTTCCCGGGTTTGATTCCCGGCTGGGACAATTTTTTATTTTTATTTTTTATTTATAACCAAATCTTTAATATAGAATATAAAACCAATCATTAAAATAGAGGGTGGGGGGAGACTGACCAGAATTCCTAACATAATTAGGGAACTTTTACATCCTTTGGTATGATTTACGTAGTGACTATGTTTAATGACTTTTGTAACAGCTATCTTGTTGAAATATTTTATCAATTTTGGGATAATTTTGGAAATAAATTTTTCAAAGTTGACTTGGCAAGGCTACACTGCGTTTTGCAGTCATGTGGCCAGCCTGACTGGCAGTAGTATCCACAGACCACTCTCTCGAAACAAACATTTTCGTTCGACTTTTTCTTGTCGACTTACTTTGCAAATTCGATTATCATGTCCATCCTGAAATTCTGTTCTACTATTGGTGAAATTTTTTTTTTTAATCGGATGAGTAGTTTCAAAGATTATCTCCTACACACATTACAAACAAGCAAGCATACAGTATATTTACCTACTTATAATATTATAATAACAATAATAAATAACATAAAGAACAATAACATTTATTTAATAAATTAAATAAGCTAGTTGTAGGCGTGCGGATCCCTTGGCTTGTTTGGATAAAAGCCTCCTCCATTTTTTCCATTGTTTTCTGTCACTAGCAAGATTTAACCAACTTAATAGTGTCTTCTGACCACTTTTCCTTTGGATTTCCAACACCCCTTCTCCCTTCTGGTCCTTTCTATCTCGTTATAATATTTGTATAGATTAATTAATAAATTGTCTCGCAGAACAAATTTAGGCCCATGGTGGGCCGTATCCGATCTGCGGGCCGTGGGTTGATCATTAAGGCTACCCGCCTAAGTATCATAAATTGATCATAAAAAACTTCACGTCATCAAAGGTCCAAGATCCTGTCTAACATGGAATGGTTTGACCTTAATTGTCTTATGCACATAAAATTAGATTAAATTAACTTTACCACGTTCAACCTACCAGATTACAATTTGAATCGGTCTCGTCTCTGTGTCACCGCTAGACAGTTCAAGCTAAATACGATTTTAAAGTTATAGCAGTAGAATATAAAATCGAAGAATCTACTTCACTAGAAAACAGACCAATAGTTCAAGCCGTCAGATACTGTAGTGCAATGACAATAAAGTCTTGTTTTGAGGTTTTAGTTGAAATGTAAGTTTATGCCGCGCTCTAATGAGATCTGCTTGAAATTTGTGAGGGATGAAACCAAGATTATCTCGAGGGATAGAGACGCAAAGATTTTTAATAAAAAAAATTATCCTACTTGTGAGGTGTTAGTAAAAGCAACACTAGTTATTAGCAACATTAATTATAAAAACAGAAAGTTTCTTACTATTTTTTTTTTACTTTAAATTTACAAGATATCTCAAAAAAAGACTCCGATACAAATTTAGAACAATGTTTATACTTGAATCAAAATTTCATTTGTTAATTATTTTATTTTAACACTCAAATACTTGATAGAAATATTAAATGAGTGAACAAATTCAAAGCTCCCGTAAAGTAAGAGATTAAAGGTAATATTTTATGGGTCAGAACCCCTCAAGGGTTGTTACAAAGGTAAATGCTTGTTTCAACCTCCTACAGAATTACTCGAGAGCAGTTACAAATTCAAAACTCCGCGAATTAAGACTACGACATCGCATCTGGGCGTTTGGAGGACTGTGTTTTTTAATAAAATTTCGTGTATTATTTGCATTAAGAATTTGTCAATTATAATTAACTAGCTGTTGCACTGCGTTGAAAAATATTAAGTAGCCTATCCTGTGTCCCGTACGTCCAAATGTTTATCTACCAAGTTTCATGAAAATCAATTAATTCGTTTCAGAGTTATGGAGGAACATACATACATACAGAAAAAAATTCTAAAAATCGTGAATTTAGTTTCAGTATCATGTATAGAGCCTATAAACACGATATCTCTGAAAACAAAGTAACTTACTCCATGACCGACCCTTACAGATTTATTATTAGTATTGATTATTTATTAAACAAATGCTTGTAACGGACGCGTACGAACTGACTCAGCGGTTAGGGCACCTCATCGAGGCAGGCCCGCGCCCGCGCATTCAGTCGTTCCACAAGCGTTACGTAGACTAGACGTAATTCGTTCGGTCGTCCGACGAGCGCTCCGTAGAGCAGGCCGCGCACGTCGTCCGTTCCATTCCTCTTGCCGTTGCATATTTTGCCGTGTAACTTTATAACAATATAAACTCAGTCTGGCTAGTTACATCTTTTATTTTAGCACCTGGAGTCGCAACCTTCTGGAGTCGTAATGTCCAACATATATAATATTACATAAACATTACATTGGTGACCCCGTCCCGAACCCAGGGGGCTAAAATTAAGCTGCAATATTTTAAATTCACGGAACGACTCCGAGGCAAGAGGTCGACGACCGCGACCGCGTGGACACACCACGTTAGTTACCTCGTTTAACACCACGTGCATATACGTAGTGTACGATGCAAGCCAGCGGCACTTCAACGGAACTTTCCGTCATCTCAGTGGCAGCACGCATACCAGAATTCTGGACGGATCAGCCCAGAATATGGTTCATTCAAGCAGAAGCGATAATAGACCCACTGAAGAGTGCTGACGAAGCACGTTATCATGTGGTGCTGGCAAAGCTGCCTAAAGAAGTCATTATTCAAATCGGCGATTTCCTACAAAAACCGCCTGATAAAGACAAATACGCAGCACTAAAAGGTCAGTTACTCTCAATTTACGAAGAGTCCCAAACTCAGCAAGTTCAGAAGCTCATCGACGAGATGGAGCTAGGAGACAGAAAACCCTCTCAGCTTTTAAGAGAGATGACCAACCTAGCTCGAAGCCACGTGACCAACGAAACTCTGACGGTCATGTGGATCAAACTTCTACCTCAACCAGTAAGAGCAGTACTCGCAGCTGCTGACCCAGCCTCCAGCTTGACCACGTTAGCAGCAATGGCCGATAAAATCATGGAAAACATAGGCGTTTTCCCAGTGGCGTCGGTATCGGAAAGCAAACCCAATCCTTTCGATATGTCAACTCTCGTGGCACAGTTATCAAGGATCAACGCACGCCTCGACGAGAACGAAGCAGCAATGCGACGGGGACGAACAGCTGTTCGGTTCCGTCGTCAACGGTCACGGAGCCGCACGCGAGCACATAGCAACACGAGGACACAGCCGTGGAAGTGCTACTTCCATCGCAAGTTCGACAAGGACGCAAGAAAGTGTGCAGCGCCTGGTCGGTGCGCGTGGCAGAAGCGCGCGCCGGCAGCTCCAGCGGAAAACTAGGAGCGGTGCAGCCTTCGGTGGGGGCCAGCATCGCCCACACCAACCATCGCCTGTGCGTCACAGATCGGCAGAACGGTTTTTGTTTTCTCGTTGACACGGGTGCCAACGTGTCCGTAGTGCCAGTGTCAGTGCTCAATAGAACAGTGTCGAAAGTTAAAAGTGTCGGTCTTAAGCTATACGCGGCTAACGGAACCGAAATTAAGACGTATGGCTTACAAACACTAGAATTGGACTTAAACCTACGTCGCGCGTTCCGTTGGACTTTCATCATAGCTGACGTTTCACAGCCTATCATAGGCGCAGACTTTCTTAAACACTATAAACTCTTAGTAGATTTAAGTAGTCGTAAGCTAATTGACCAAGTGACTTACCTAAAAGTTGCAGCAAAAATTGTAAGTACTAAACAACCTTCCCTCAGTACCATTTGCTTTAAAACGCCATACCATGAGTTGCTCAAGGAATTTCCAGAAACTACCAAACCGATTTCCTTCAAAGAGCCACCAGCTCATAAGGTGTTTCATCATATTGAAACGACGGGACCTCCTGTCCATGCGAGAGCCCGACCTCTACCCCCCGGTAGGTACAATCAGGTCAAAGAGGAGTTCCGCATTATGCAGGAGATGGGCATCTGCAGACCATCCAAAAGCGCTTGGTCCAGCCCGTTACACGTGGTACCTAAAAAAGATGGAGGCCTACGCCCATGTGGTGATTATAGGCGGCTTAACGCCGTTACTAAACCCGATAGGTACCCGATACCCCGTTTGCACGACTTTACCTATATCTTGACAGGTAAACAGATTTTTTCAAAAATAGATATTAATCGTGCCTATCATTTCATTTGCACCGCCCCCGAAGATATAGAGAAAACGGCAATCATTACGCCGTTCGGTTTGTTTGAATTTCCTCGCATGACATTCGGCCTGCGCAATGCAGCACAAACGTTTCAACGTTTTATGAATCACATGCTTGAAGGGTTAGATTACATATTTATATATCTCGATGACATATTGATAGCTAGCAAGTCAGAGGTGGAACATAGGGAACATCTGCGCACAGTTCTCGAAAGATTTAGTACTTACGGTATCACCATAAACCTCCACAAATGCTGTTTTGGTCAATCTCAATTAGAGTTTTTAGGTCATCAAGTTAGCGCTGAGGGCATAAAACCCATTCAACAAAAGGTGGATGCCATCAGCAATTACCCTAAACCAACCAATATCGAAGAATTGCGTAGATTCTTAGGCATGGTTAACTTTTACCGTCTTCATATACCGAAGGCAGCCATGTCACAGCGAATCTTAAACAGTTACCTTCATAACTCCAAGAAGAAAGATAAGACACCCATTGCATGGACACCTGAAGCGGAAGAGGCTTTCGAACAATGTAAAAGTAGCCTACAAAGCGCTATTACACTGTCGCCACCGCTTCCTAACGCCAAACTGGCATTGATGACTGATGCCTCAAATACTTGCGTAGGCGCCGTCTTACAACAAAAAATAAACGGCCAGTGGAAACCTCTTGGATATTTCTCTAAAGGGTTATCCACGGCGCAACAGAAATATAGCACCTACGACCGCGAGTTGTTAGCTGTATATTTGGCCGTTAAACACTTCTTGTACCTTATTGAAGGACGTGAAACAACTGTTTACACTGATCATAAACCATTGACGTTTATGTTCAGCAAAAAAGATTTGCAAAAAGAATCCCCAAGGCGCGCAAGACATCTATCGTACATAAGCGAATTCATTGCTAACATCGAATATGTGCAGGGCAATGAAAACGTGGTGGCTGACGCATTATCGCGTATTGAAACAATAGCCTGCCCCACAACGCTCGATTTCGCAGAAATTGCACGCGCGCAAAACACGGATGTCGAATTGCAAAACCTTTTGTTATTAAATGATAACAAATTTAACTTCTTGAAAGTTAATTTAGGTATATACGACATTCCCATAACGTGTGAAACATCGCAAGGTATTGCAAGGCCATATTTACCTAAAGACTTTAGGCACAAAGCTTTTTTTGCTGTACATAATCTGAGTCATCCAGGTGTACGAACATCACGCGAGTTGATGCGAAAAAAATTTTTCTGGCCAAACATGAATGCAGATGTAGGCAAATGGGCTAAAACCTGCATTCCATGCCAGAAAGCCAAAGTCACGCGTCACACAGTAACAAGTCTAGGTAAGTTCGAAAAATCTAACAGATTCGAGCACTTACACATAGACATTGTGGGACCGCTACCTACGTCACAAGACGGGTATAGGTATTGCCTTACGATGATAGATCGTGCTACATCGTGGCCGGAAGCATTTCCTATTAAAGATATTACGGCCCAAACTGTAGCCAAAGTAATTTTTGAAGGGTGGATTACTCGATTTGGATGCCCAGTTAGGATCACAACCGACCAGGGTAGACAATTTGAGAGTAATCTTTTCAGTCAACTCATGAAGTACCTAGGGATCGAAAAAGTTCGGACCACAGCCTTTCACCCAATGAGCAATGGAGCGGTAGAACGATGGCACAGGTCACTCAAAGCTGCCTTAATGGCACGCCTGGATAGTACTTCCTGGGTTGAAGAATTGCCGTTTGTCATGCTCGGGCTACGCGCCGCACCGAGAAACGACACAAACGTCAGCCCTTCAGAAATGGTGTACGGTACCGTAACCCGCTTACCAAGCGATTTTTACGACAACACGTCCAACAGGATAACAGATCCTGATGAATTTGTAGTTAAAATACAAAACATAATCAAAAAGCTCAAGCCCAAACCTGTAGAGCATAGGGACTATCGCACGCTTTTCGTGCATAAAGGGTTAAAAAACTGCACACACGTTTTCGTTCGTAATGACATGTGCAAAAGATCGCTGCAACCACCATATTCAGGGCCTTACAAAGTCCTTGCAAGACATGACAAGTCTTTTAAGTTGCAGTTTCCTAGTAGGCAGTCCGAAGTTTCCCTAGATAGACTAAAACCAGCATTTGTCTTGGGGAGCGACTTGCCAGGTATTCACGGTCACGACCCTAGTCCTAAGGTAAAGGACGTTGCGCAATCACAATCGCATGTTACGCCGTCAGACGCGCCAACGCCGCTTAGCAACACGTGTAACCCAAAGGTGACACGAAGCGGCCGGGTCATTAACCGACCGGTTAGATTTGCGTCATAAGTATCACGCCATACTAACTACATGCGGTGCAATTTATTTCTTCAATAATTCGAATTGAAACGATTTCGCAACGTTCCACATACTTACGTAAGTCCACTAATTATTATAATATTAAGGTGTACAAACAATTCTTTACGCACTCACACTCAACTCGTCGACGAACTTGTTTCCTTATTACCTACCGCTAAAGTCAATCCAAACAAACATTATGGGTTCATACGCAAGCACGGAGACGAAAAAAGTCACTGCCGAATTAGGCAGCAGCCAAGTTCGCGAAGAGCAACTGATCATCATCTCCGAACAACTAAGGCAAAATAAATACTTGCTTACGTGTGTATTAATAGTACTAGTCGTTTGTCTCACCTTCGAAGTGTACCAACGAGTCAAGAAACAAGCCAAGAAATGGATGACTAAAAAACTGTCGACGACGCTCCCCAAACCTGGCATGGAGCGAGTTCAAGCTTAGTGTTTATACATACCGAGTGCGCAAAGAAATGTTCATTAGTGTTTTCAGTTAAATTTAGAGTTCGAAAGTTTACCTTTTTTAAATAGTAATAATTGTGAATTAATATGTGTTGTTAACTTTAGCCTCCAATATGTTTCAAATGTTGTAATATGTGCATGTTAATTTCAACAATCTTTTAATTGTGTAAATTGCGTCATGCACTCTGCGACGTTTTTCCAGTTAAAGCCAGCCATAACATTCCATTATTGTTAATGCAATAGGCGTCATAACAAGTTGATCATATTACATGACGCGACCAGAGGTCGCAGCGATTTGCTGAAATTACATTATGACGGATAAACATACAGGTTGTAGTTTTAACTGGAGAATTACAGGGTGTATCGACTATTTAATTTTTTTGTAATTAACTATTTTATAATTTTCATAGTTATCATTGTCATTCTCTCAAAAGGGGGGGAATGATGTAACGGACGCGTACGAACTGACTCAGCGGTTAGGGCACCTCATCGAGGCAGGCCCGCGCCCGCGCATTCAGTCGTTCCACAAGCGTTACGTAGACTAGACGTAATTCGTTCGGTCGTCCGACGAGCGCTCCGTAGAGCAGGCCGCGCACGTCGTCCGTTCCATTCCTCTTGCCGTTGCATATTTTGCCGTGTAACTTTATAACAATATAAACTCAGTCTGGCTAGTTACATCTTTTATTTTAGCACCTGGAGTCGCAACCTTCTGGAGTCGTAATGTCCAACATATATAATATTACATAAACATTACATGCTAATACTTTAATTGGGCCACCGTTTATATACAACAATAAATAATAAGAACCTTCGTAGTTGAAGACTTAATTTGCAAAAAAATATTCAACCGTGCCAAGCTGGGAGCGGGTCGCTAGTAACAAATACATAATTATACGATTAAGATAAGTAAAAACCAATTAATGATTTATTACAGCGCCTTCAGTTCCATTCATCTTCTTTGACAGGTCATGGATTAACGAACATTACTTCGAGCATTTATCTTTGTTCAAATAGAGGGTATTTGGAATGGCAAAATATTACCTATGTATACAACGCCGTCTGAGCATAGTTGAGGATTAATTATTGGTACGTACAATATTACATAGGAACATACAATAGGTAAAATTAGCGAAATATTCTAATCGGTAATTAGTAAGAGACTTACTGATACTTTACTTACTATAATAATATGTAACTATGTAGAGTCGTATAGTCTGCCTCAGATTTTTTAAACATAGCCATTTTTGTATTTTATTTTTGAAATTAAAGATTTTTTTGTTGTCTATTCATTTATTTGTTTACTAGCTGTTGCACGCGACTTCATTCACATAACTTTATAAAATATAGCCTATGTTACTCGCCGCTAATGTAGATTTCTATAGGTGAAAGAATTTTTAAAATCGGTTCAGTAGTTTTTGCGTTTATTCATTACAAACATACAAATCTTCTCTCTTAATAATATTAGTATATATTAAAAAGCGGTTACAATAAATAAAACCTTGTGCAGATGTGTAAGTAACTAAGTAAAGTGACATCATATGTGTCAATAAAATTCCTGTAGAAGCGGCCTGGATCCATCGTCGACTCGTAGCCCTTATCCAGTACCTTTACCATGAGTTTACAATGACCGCACTCGCTAGCGATAGCGTAAAATATTTATATAGAAAATTGTCAATTTGATATTGACAGTTGACACTTCATATAAATGATTTACGCTCTCGCTAGCGAGTACGGTCATTGTTAACTCAAGGTAAAGGTGAAGGTGAGGTACTGTCCACCTTGTGAGTGGACGTCCTACGGCAAGCGCATTGCCGATCCGTGGCTTCCACTTCCGGAAGGAGAACCTTCCGACCCCAGCGGCAATCGGCTCTCCGTACTATGTGTCCTGCCCACTGCCATTTCAACGCCACCTACCGTGTGTATTTCTTGCTGTACACCATTGCTCCAATGACATTAATTGTAGATCGCAACGTCCTCTACATTTTTTGTTCTATAAATTTTCCTGTGAAATGCATACATTTCGAGAAAAATGCATTTCAAATTTTTTTTTTTCACTTTTTTTGAGTGTAAGTAGCACATGTCCATCGCAAAGGTAGCTTAAGTACATCATTCTTCCACGAATAAAACAACTTTTACCCATTCGCAAATTTTTTCAGTTAACCTATTTATTTTATGACAGATTGACTGTACTACTATATGTCATTATCATAACTTTCGAACGTCTACGGATCTCCTCACTTCTAATGCGATCTCGCAGTGTAACCCCGAGCAATAAACCTCTTCGTAGCTCTTTCTATATAAATCCTTGTTTATAAACTGTATATAGAAAGAAATTATTAGTTGCTTTTCCAGTATCTGCTACCAAAGGGATAACTTTTAAAATGGTCCTTTTTATTTTTCTCTGAGCAATCATTAACTTTTAAACTCCCTGGTGACCGCTCACCGATACAGTATGCGTCACACAGTCCGCATGTGAAGAAGTCTGGAATAGTCTGGAAGAGCATATATTGTTAAAAAAGGGAGCATTTTTCCTAAGTGTAAAATATCCAAGTCGTTTATACAAATTTCAAATTAAATTTTCAAGCGCACTTTAACTCAGCAGCGTTTCAAGCACTACCTCCTGTTTTTTTTAATAGATTTATGTTAATTAAATACGCGACTTAGTTGGTTCCTGGAATGAGAATAAATTAAAAGGGATGATACGGGTTTAGTGTTCCAGCATTCCTAGATTCTTGCTACTACACTTCTTCATATATACTTATATATAAAGAAGTTATATATATACTGTTCTTCATATACATTTAAATATATTTTCTTCCGTACAATGTAATCTTCTTGATCTTTTTTATACATAAGGACTGTATGGTGCCCGCGACTTCGTCCGCGTTGAAAATGCAATATATCGCCTGACATCGTTATTGCTATTACACTTAGCCAGGAGTTAGTTTCTTTAATTTTAGATGATCCCTCGGGAATAGTCCTTCCTTTTCGGATCAAAGGTAGCCTATGTCCTTTCTGATGTCCCAGACAACGTGTATGCAAAATTCCATGGTGATCGGTTGAGTAGTTTTTGCGTGAAAGAGTAACAAACATCCATACATCCATACATCTAAACAAACTTTCGCATTTATAATATTAGTACGGAATAGCTGTTTCATGTGACTTCGCCCGCGTAACTGTAAAATATAGCCTAGGTATGTTACTCGCTGATAATGTAGCTTTGTATAGGTGAAAGAACTTTTAAAATCGGTTCAGTAGTTTTTGAGTTTATACATTACAAACATATAAAAATACAAATATTTTCTCTTTATAATTTTAGCATAAAAAAAGAATTCATTTGTATTAGGTCGGGGAATTTTTTTTTTTTTTTATAAGTAAGAAATTTCAGTAAAATATCCTTGGTTTTTTTTATTGATTCTTCTTGTTGATAAAATACACTTTTCATCTGGTAAAGAGATTGTTAAAGGACGACCTCTCTTCGTAACTTAGACCAATAGATCTGCTACTGGTTCAAAAAAAAATCTCTGTAGTTAAACCTGTGTCAGTAAATTTTTATCTTGCAATTGTTATGTGAGTTTTACAGAATATCTAGGTACTACGGAATTGTTTTTTCAGCGTTAAAAAGTTCCCTAGCAATTTTATTCCCTCGGCTAGTAGAATTTTTGAAAAATATAACCAAAACTGAGTCAAAGCTATTTCTACGAGTATTATTTATTCGTAGATTTCTACATAAAAATAACGCTACGAACAGAGTGCTACGGCTCGTAGACGCGCTACGAGCTACGAGCATACGGCTACGGTCGGCTACACTCAAAATTTCCGCTAGATTCAGAGCTTAGTGAATTTTACATTTTCCATAGTGCTCCAAAATGATCTTTTCTTGTTATGAAAATTGTAAGATGGTGTCTTTATTTACCCCTTCACAAATTTACCCCGTCTGCCACCTTTATATTATAAAAAAATGAAAATGTGTAAATTCTTAGTTTATCTATTATATTAACAAAACATTCAAAACAACCTCTACTAGTCCAAGCGGCGACCGTAAAAAAGGGTGGTGATCGAGAATAAGTACAAAAATAGACTTTATTAACTTTTTAGATAACTTAACCTACCTGTAACTTGACCTAATTTTTTTTTACCAACAAAAGACTTTTTAATTGTAGTCTGGCAGAACTTTGGTCAAGTATTAATGTGCCAGACCAATTCTATTCAAAGGAGCTTATACCTTATATAGAAAATTTATCATTGTAACAAATATTTTGAGGGTGGTCTGGCAAACATTTGTGTTAAGAATCGGGGTGCCAGACTTAAATTTTATATTCTATTGATCAAAACTCCTTCTAATAGTAAAACATTGTATTATACAGGGTGGAAAAATAAGTCGGGCCCTGGAGGGAAACTACCTTAAATCTTTAAGTTGGCTTATTTTACATAAAGGAAACATTCCTTTATGCAAATTCATTCAAAGATTTTCTAAAACTCGCTTGGCTCGCCCGGGACTCGAACCAACTAAAATTAAAAAAACAAACACACGCTATTTTATTATACTAATCGATAGGATTATTATTCAGGATAAAATTTCTCTAACAAACATTTGGTCTTACTCTCGTCTGTCGTACAAGATATCCATGAAGAATACCTATTTAGTACACAAGTTCTTTAATGAACGTAATGTAAAAAAATGTTATTTATGAAACCTGTTATGACACCGTGCAAGAGCCAAGGGTTGTAGAAAATGTTATTAGGGGCATACACCACAACACTTTGCTGAAGGCTACAAGAAATGAATTTCAACGGAGACTAAATTTGTGTATCGGAACGAGGGGCTTCATTTCGAACAATTTATCAGTTAAATAATTTAAGTGTAACAAATTGATAACAAAATAAAGTTAATGTTAGATGTTACGATCATTTTTATTTTTAAGGAATGTCTCCTTTATGTAAAATGAGCTAGCTTAAAGATTTAAGGTAGTTTCCCTCCAGGGCCTGACTTATTTTTCCACCCTGTATATCAATTTTACAAAAAAATTTGGAAAAAAATTATTCGAAAAACAAAAAGAAATTGGTCAAGTTACAGGTCGCCAAACCGTTGGTTCCTTATTTGTCTAATATCCAAAAAGTTATAAAGTCCATTTTTGTACTTATTCTGGATTATTTGCGTTCGCCGCTTGGACTATACTATTGATCGCATCGCAGGTATTTTTTATGATTAGGCACGATAAAAAAAAGGTCACTATATAAAAAGGAAAAAGTGTAGACAGAATAAATAGAATAAGTGGTACCTATAGATAAATAAATAATACATTGTTATACAAAAATGATGTTTGATTACTAAATGAACACACACACACACACACACACACACACACACACACGCACGCACGCACCCGCGCGCACACACACACACACACACACACACACACACACACACACACACACACACACACACACACACACACACACGAACACGAACACTAACTTATATAATAATAGATACAAGAAGCTATATAAATTAATTTGATAGCAACCAAGCAATCTCAAGTTCTCTGAACAGCGGTAATTGAAACAGTCAATATTCTGAGTCACAACAAACATACAAACAGAATATAATTATTATGATTTTCTAATACTAACTAATATTATAGTATAGATACAATAGAATCTCAAAAACAGTAATTACCTAGCAACTAAGCAATCTCAAGAAAGACGTCTCTGAATAGCGTAATTGAAACAGTCAATATTCTGAGTCACAACTTCAATAAGGAAACATAATTATCCGAACTTCAGAACCAATGAATGTGTTTCCAATTCGTTTCAGTTAATCCCGTTTTAAATGCGGCTGAAAATTCGCTTCAGTAAAATTGCCTCTTTTTTACTCCTCAGAGTCTGACCGTTCCGTTTTCGATCGACGTTTCGTATCGGATAAAGAATGCGTTTTAGTTCAAACGAGAAAAGTTTAGTGTTTTTTAAGTGCAGAGCTTTTATCCAATTGCAAGAAGTCCATACTGATATTATAAATGTTAATATAATTTTGTATGTCTGTCTTTTACCCTTTCACGCCTTAACTACTCAACTCAATTTTGCATGCATATTGTTAGGGACACATACGTAAAAGGACATAATATGGTAACTTTCATTAAAAAAAATTGTTCCATAGAGATAAAATAAAAATGAAAATAAAATGCCTGGCAAAACTGTAATAGCAATAAAGATTGAATAAATTATTGCTCATTACTTGGAAATAGATAAGCGGGGAAGGAAGGTTTCTATATATAAAAAATTGTACCCCAGGCGAAGCCCGGAGCGGGTTGCTAGTATTAAGTGTAAAAGAGCGACTTTAACTCTGCATTTTTTTAATATTGATGATATACCGAGAGAAAGCATTTTCTCTTACAAACACCATTTTCAAAATCACAGACGTAAAGCGTCACGTCGTCACGTGACTAATCACAGATAATTATATTTTATTAAACTTTCCGCCTCGTTTAATGAGTGGGTTACATTCATCGAAATAATATATGTTTGGTTATATTGCATTTCACAGCAGTACAGCGTTTAGAAATCAGTAGGAACTCCTACTAAACCAGAGTATTTGCCACAAAAAAAATTCTACACAAGAGACGTTCGGGCAGAATAATCTAATCTCTAATCTTAAAGAGATAAAAACCTTTTTCGCTTGAAAAATCTGCACTCTGTGAAAGCTCTTTTATCATTCGATAAAATCAGCGTTTTGTCGCTTATCGTGTACCTCGAGAGAGCGTGGTAGGGGGGCGGGCGTGACGTCATCAATCACGATGCCATCCTCATTTGTACCAGTCCATATATTTTTAGTTATTCATTTTTTTGTGTCATTTATATGATAAAATATCTTCGCACGTTCGACACAGATAGCTTATTCAAAAGGCCTTTTGATGAAGCACATACATAATATCTATATATACCTAATACCTATTGCACAGGTTGTGCCAGCGACTTCATCCACGATGAAAAATAAAAGATGTATATATAACGTTTGAGAACACATGTAAAGCAATTATTCTTTGCCATTGCCTGACATTATTCGTTGCCAAGCGTATGATCTTTATTTTTATTTTATATGGCTGGTGCCTATTGAAATATTTAACCTATGTCAATCCTAAAATTCCATTCCAACTATTGGTCAAATATTTTTTAAATCTGATAAATAGGTAGTTTCAAAAATTATCTCTTACATTAATTTTCACGCATTAATTATGAAAATTTGTATACACATTGTCAAGGGGTACAGAATAGAACATAGATTACTTTCATCCAGAAAAAAGTGTTGAGCAAGTGAAGTCAGTATAATAGGTATTTAGGAGAATTTGTTGTCTCAACTTACTAATAATAATAAATCATTTATTAGATGTAAGTTTTTTACAAAACATTTACCCTCGTCAACATTATTTTACATTTACAAACTACCACCGGTTTGGAAAGCTGCTTCTAGGGGGAAGAACTCAGCAAGAAACCCCCTAGTTGCTCTTTTAATAAATCAATCAATCAATTTACAACAACATGTAACAATACTTAGCAATCTATATAACACCATATTCAACTCCAAGGAAGCTCCATTTTTGCACAGGGTTTTCTTAATATAAACTTTAAATTTATTCGTAGATAATTGTTGTATATTAGCAGGAAGCCTGTTATAGAAGCGTATACATTGTCTCATAAAAGAGTTGCTAACCTTGTGAAGACGAGTTTTATGCAATTGAAGCCTATGCTTGTTTCTAGTATTCAAACTATGAACGTCACTATTTCTACTGAAAGTGCTAATATTTCTGTGAGCAAACAAATGATTTTCAAAAATGTATTGTGAGGCTACAATAAGTACATTTATTTCCCTAAACTTATCTATTAGCGAGACCCTGGGACCGAGCTTGTAGATGGCACGAATAGCCCTTTTCTGTAACACAAATATAGTGTTTATATCCGCAGCATTACCCCAAAGTAAAATACCGTACGTCATTACACTATGAAAGTAGCTGAAATATACTATCCTCGCGGTATTTACGTCAGTAAGCTCGCGAATTCTTTTAACAGCGTAAAACTATAACTATAATGCGAATAACAGTACGTAATGCAACGCAAAACATTCGCGCGACCTATTGAACTCACGAAGATAATAAAACATACGCCAGAAATTACAATATTTTAGAAAAACCTTTATATATTAGATAGTAGCTATTCACAACCCAATTTTAAAAATGTACATTATAGCTAGGATGTTTTCATGGAAAAACATGTTTTGATTTTATTCAGTAATTACAAGATTAATTGTACTAGATATGAAATTAATTTTAGTGTTTTGTTTCCATTCACATTATATATGTCAGAAATGTCATGTTTTTTATGACTAAGGAGTAATCACGGATTTACGTAGTATGGGAGCTGGTAAGCAGCTCCTGTTGGCAAGTGAGCTCTTAAAGCTAGTATTACAAAGTAAGTAAGAATGTAATTATTCCGTGTATTAACACGACAGTAGACAAAGAGCAAATCCGTATAAACACGTCGTTGATTTCCTTTGGGAATTACAGTTGCTGGCTTAGTAGATGTACCTTAAATGCCCGGTCACAGTACAATCAAATTCTTAAACCGCTATTTGCTAGGGTTGGCAAAAAAATTTTTTTTATGTAATTGTTTTAAAATAGTAAACTTAATATATTTCCTAATTAATCAAAGATGTTTCTGAATGATGTTCGTCGTACAGTAACACGATTTAACCATTTAATTTTTTCACAATTTATATACATACAATCGTTTATCGTTTTTTTTTAACTTAGTGAAAATGGTATCAAAATTAGTTGGGTGGTGTAGAAGAAGTAGAGGAGAAACATACCCCCCTAGGTGGGCCAAGACCTTGTCGTGGTGGGGGGCTTACCTTCGACAATCCGATGGGTCGCAGACGCCGGTGGGGTCGGGACCAACAAGGCCCGCACCCGTGGGCTCCGAGCTACGTTCAATGGAGCTCGTGGCGGAGTGCACACAGAGGAAGAAGAGTGCTCCGGGAAGCGCTCTCCCAGAGAAGGGCGGGCACGTGGTGCAGGGAGGTCTGGGCGTGCGCAGCTCCTGGTGAGCATCCCTCCCTACGCTGCACCCACACGAGGCCGTAAAGGAGGAGTAACCGGCCTTGGGTCATCAGAGGGGTGTGAAACGGCACGTGCTGGATCTGCCCCACACAGGACCGAAGAGCTGGTCGGCGTCAATGGGATATTACGGTGGCGCCGCCTGGTTGTTCTGGGCGTTAGAGGAGGGCATCTGGGGCTCAACGGGTGAGAGGTGTGGTGGCCCATTGATGTTCCAGTGGGTTGCCACAGGAGTAGAAAGCGGCTTGGCCGCAGGAGATTGGAGGACATGGCGGTGTTTATGTGGCCCGGCGATAAGGCCTCGTCGGCCAGGGATAATCCGTAAATTGTGATTTCTTCTCCTCAAAAAAAAAAATAAGTAGAGGAGAAACATATAAAAGCGGCTTCCGTGCGTACTTAACTAAGTTGAAGTAGTTCTCCGCGTCTATATGTTTGTACTTATATAACCGCTAAATCTTCTAACCATGCAACGGATTTTGATGCGGTTTAACCATCAGTTAGATAATTTTTCACGGAAGGTTAATATATAAATATATAAGGTTAAAATCATATCATGTTTTTATGTAAGTAGAAAAAATAATATTTTGCAACTAAGTCGCCGATACTGTCCGCATCTTTCCGTTTCTTCGCTAACTACTTATAAACCACCCAACAGATTTTGATACTGTTTTCACTAATGAAAAGAGGGATAAACGAGGAAGGTTTATCTATATAAAAAATTGCATCCAGGGCGAAGACGGGAGCTGGTCGCTAGTTATTTTATAATATATATTTATGTATGAATGAATAAATATAGGTATACTAATCCTTGCTTTTATTCCTTGTACGCAAATTACCCAATGAGATCTACATAATTTATTAACTTTATAATTATATTTGGTCAATGTAAGCGCCCTTGAAGCTTAAGGTGAAGGCTTTCGTCTGCCGGTGCTTTGAGAGGCATTGATTTTACTCAACATTGCCAATGATGCAAATTCTACAAGAGATACTTTGAGGTTAGGCTAAAATAGATACGAAGCCCTGTTATCAAGCAGTCTCAGCTTTTGATGACATCATAAACTTAAGTATGAATCACAGCAGTGAGATGACAGTAGAGAAATTGATGAAAACTTAATATTAATTAATTTATTTATTTATTTAGCAGCTAACCTTACAGCGTGTAACAGTTCACAAATACATTATAAATTAATAATTTATATCTAGCCTAATAACGAGGTTAGACATATTACAATTTATAAGTACAAAAAAATAACAATATACATACATACATATACATTATAGATACATAATCATATAAATATACTAGCTGACCCCGCAAACGTTGTTTTGCCAAAAAAGGGGTAAAAAAATAGTTTACTTACAACTATTCTCAGCCCTACTGAATATATGTATACAAAAAAATTCATAAATACGGTCAAGCCGTTTCGGAGGAGTTTTGTTACAAACACTGTGACACGAGAATTTTATATACGGGTAATAAGGCTCATATACGGTATTGGCCTCATATAACATAAAATTATCACTTATATTATATAAACTTATGTTACCCGCTATATCTAAAAAGTAACATAAAAGTTTCTAACGGCATGTCTACCATAGCGAAACATTCATTAGTTTTGCTATGCTATGCTATGCTATGCTACAGGAAAGGAAATTAATTCTGTTTTTCATATCAGTGTCATAATTAGGTTTCATATAGGAAATAATCTGTTTATGCACTGCAATTTAATTAACGTTTTATTTTACATTTTCCAACGTGCATTAGGCTTTACATCAATTTTATGTTACGAAATTTAAAAATGGTAACATAAGTAACATAAAAACCTAACCTCTTTTCAAAATTACTTCAATTTACGGCAATACAGGGTGGTCAAAAAGTCGTGGATCAAACGAAACAGGGAGATACAGGAGGTAATTTCCAACAAAAAATCTTTTTCCAGCATGACCATAACTTCATTGCACGAAAAGTTATGAATATTTTTGTTTTTCTCAATGAAACTACCGAGTTTTTTTACAATTTAATCAATAAAAAATTAAATTGATTAAAAACAATCAAACAAAAGATGTTGTATTATGACTCGATAATGTATCAATATTACAAAAATTGTATTGCAGCTCTTGGTACTAAATTTAACGAGCAATGAATTTTTTTCCGTAAATTTTAAAGCGTTACAAAAAATTACTTCTCACTTTAAGAGCACCATGTGAAAAAAAAATGCATTACGGAAAAGTGACCCTGTATTAAAAAAACTTGCTGATTTAATGCAGATTCAAATGAGGTACAAAACTTTACTTGTTGACCTTTAGTTTTGGTTTTATGCTCGTTTTTTCATATCAAGGTGAAAATTTTGAAAATGGTAAATTCAAAGGAAAATTTAGATTTTTGCTCATACATACTATGTAGTAATTTCAGAAGCCATCATGAAATAAAAAGAACAACTATGAATTGGTAATTTTATTAAAATTCAAATTTTACAATAAATGTTCAAAGTTTCTACCTCTGACCATAATGCACAATCTGCACCGCCTAATAAAATTCGCACGTAATCGGCGGAATGCACCTCTGTTATTACGAATTTGTAACCTAGCAAACTCGAGCTTTTGTCGTAGTTCTTGTTCGGTGTTATTCTCTCCTTGATACACTATTTCTTTGAAATAGCCCCAAACAAAGAAGTCTATTGGATTAAGGTCGGGCGAACGGGGTGGCCATGCAATAGGTCCGCCTCGACCAATCCACCTGTTAGGGAAGCGCTCGTTCAAATGTTCTCGAACTGCTCGAGCGTAATGAGGCGGGGCGCCGTCTTGTTGCAGCCACATTTCTGCCACTCTATCTTCAGGAATCTCAGCTTCGTTGATTATTTGGTTCAAATTATTTTGTAAAAAATTCAAGTACAGAGCACCATTCAGCCGTGGTGGCATTTCATGTAGCACAAGCTGCTGGTCAATTATTCCAGCCCACATGTTTATACCAAACAGATGCTGGAATCGATCATTTCTGATGATATGTGGGTTCACTCTGGAGTAAAAATGTAAATTGTGGATGTTAAAAATTCCCATTCTTCTAAAATTTGACTCATCAGTCCATAACACTTTGTTGAAGAACTGCGGATCCTCTCTGTGTCGCCTAAGCATCTCTCTGCAAAATCTCACTCTAGGTTCATAGTCAGCGGGCAGTAAAGCTTGCGTCCTTTGCACGTGGTATGCGTGATATTTATTTCTTTCAATGATAAGCTGCACCGTCGATCGTGGAATCCCGAGATTTCGTGATATTTGGCGTTGGCTAATACCGGGGTCCAATCTTAACTGTCTCAGTATTTGCTCTTCATTGTCAAATCGTACCACTGGTCTACCTGTTCTCGCAGCATGCTCACCGGGTAAGGTTCCCTCCATGTATGCATTATGCACGCGCATAAAAACCCTGTAGTCCGGGAAACGGTCTCGGTTAGGATAGCGTTGTCGATATTCTCTGGCAGCAGCCCGAGCATTGCCGTCGCAAAAGCCATAGAGGAAGTGAATTTCTGCATACTCCCGTTGGGTGTATGCTCTCCTCGCAGCAGCCATCTTTCGCTTACCTAGCCAATCCGTAGTAATCACAAAGTCAGATTCACACAGCGCAGGTCACAGGTAGGCAATCTATCACAAGTCCATAAACGAAGCGTAGGTCACAGGTAGGCAATCAATCACAAGTCCAAAAACGAAGCGCAGGTCACAGGTAAGCAACTGATCACATAAAATACCGTACACAATAATACGTGTGCGTAGTCACAGACAAAAAGTGAAGTGAGACACTAAACAAAGAAAGATACTCACGCGCTTCCCCCCCTCCAGTTCCGCTTCGCCCGGCATTCTACTACCTGAACTGGCGTCCTGACCTTTTTCGACAAAGGATTAAATGGTTAGTGTGAAAGAGAGGCACAATTTCTTTGTATTAACGGCTCCAGTTTATTTTCACAGAATTGTGATTGACCTTTTGTTTCCTAGAAAAGATAAATCGTTACCTGAACTGACACTTTTTGACAAAGGATTAAATGGTTAGTGTGAAAGAGTGTCTGTCCTTTTCATAAATCCTAAGTGTGACAAGAACAGAACAGTTCTAGCGTTCCAACGTACAAAAAACTAGCCGTTTATGATAAACTAATAAATTAAAAATAAGGCTAATTTAATGAAATTTGCACCTTGACATGAAAAAACGACCATAAAACCAAAAATAAAGGTCAAACAGTAAAGTGTTGTACCTCATTTGAATCAGCATTAAATCAGCAAGTTTTTTTAATACAGGGTCACTTTTCCGTAATACATTTTTTTTTCACATGGTGCTCTTAAAGTGAGAAGTAATTTTTTGTAACGCTTCAAAATTTACGGAAAAAAATTCATTGCTCGTTAAATTTGGTACCAAGAGCTGCAATACAATTTTTGTAGTATTGATACATTATCGAGTCATAATAAAACACCTTTTGTTTTATTGTTTTTAATCAATTTATTTTTTTATTGATTAAATTGTAAAAAAACTCGGTAGTTTCATTGAAAAAAACAAAAATATTCATAACTTTTCGTGCAATGAAGTTATGGCCATGCTGGAGAAAGATTTTTTGTTGAAAATTACCTCCTTAATCTCCCTGTTTCGTTTGATCCACGACTTTTTGGCCACCCTGTATAATGAATAACAAGTTAGATACCGGTGTTGCCAATTATTAAAAAAGGATTCTACTGCTCAATTGCCTCGTAATAGACAAATTATGGTAACTTAAATCAGTAACATAAAAGTATATAATACTAGGACATTTTTTTATTATTATGTGTGCTGTGTATGGGGGTTTTGTGTTGTGTGGGTGTGTAATATAACTTTGAAAAGTTTATTTTCATAGTTTATCTTGCCAGGAATCGAACCCGGTAACCCTACAAAAAGGGTTATCCAACCCGTTGAAACAGGTCGTCGTTGTACGCATTATACTTCTGTACTGTGTGCTTAAATTACTGTGACGATTTTCTAGCGACAAAGTTGCATACTTGTTCTCAGCTTTGTTACCGCGATAATAACTTGACGTACTACACATATAAGGACTATAAAGTGTTTGCAAATAACCTAGTAAAATGTATCTCTAGATACTGTACTTGTAGGACTGTGCGTTTACTATTTTGATAATATATCCCTGGAACCCCTCTTAGGACCTAGGACTAAACTTTAGTGCTATAAAAAAAACTGTTATGGTTTTATTTACATTTTTGTGTATGACCCCCACACTAACTGAACCAAAGTGCGTCGTTCTAATGGTTAAATTCTATAGAAGGTTCTGAAGTTATTATCATAAAATATAGAAATATATCATATTTTCCAAATAAACATTAAAAAATTATCTTTACAAAACACATTAATTACCTCAATTAAGTTAATCAAATAATAAATAAAATAAGTCATTCATTTATTTATAAAAAAGGCAACTCCAGACTGAAAATTCTTAATAGCACAATAAAAAATTCTAAGAATTTACATGTTTATACAACCCCCGACGACCGACGTAAAAACTGGGTGTTATAAGAGTCACGTTTGTGTCTGTGTAACTGTGTATCTGTATGTCTGTCTATGGCATCATAGCTCCTACAGGATTTACAGGAGAACAGTTTGTTCGGGCTCAATAGAAAGTCGGGGGTTAGTTTATAATTTTAATTTTAGCTTGTTAGTATACTTAATTCGCCCTCTTCATTATTTTATTTTTTAATTTCGTATTTCTTATTAAAATAATAAAACCTGCAAGCCGAAGCGCACTTAGTGTTCTTTGATATGATTTATGTATTCTGTCGGTGTTTTACGGATTTCAATCCCATAGGCAGTGGCGTAGCTAAGCGTGGGCGAATTGGGCCCTCGCCTACGGCCACGCACCGAAGGGGGCCTCGCGTGGCCTCTTTAAATGCGATGCCACCAGACATAAAATCCCCGTTTATTTCTAAATTAAATAAAAATCTAAAAAATATTGGCCACGTCACAGACTGGCAACACAGCTTAGCTTTGCAAAACGTTTCTTTACACGCATACTTCATACAAAACAGTGAAGGTGGTAAACATTTTGGAAAAAATTGAGGATTTAAAAAATTCTAGAAGTAGGTAGTTCAGAATAAGATAGTTTATTTGTCTGGTTTAGCAATACTCTCAATCGAAGCAGATTTAGCTGCAAAAATTAATTACAAATCCTTACTAGAGGACTTCAGTAAAGCAAAAAGCCGAAGAACATTACTTTTGTGAAAAATTAAATCACTCAAGTTACAAAATAAAACCTTTTTTCAAATCTATATGCTATGGTAAGATAAATTTAGTGAGTACATCTTGGGAACGAAAGAAAAGGGGCCTCGCTGATGCGACTTCGCCCACGTGTATATTAGTCCACGCTACGCCACTGCCCATAGGCATAAATAAGAATAATATGTGAAGATGAAAACGGATCACTTGCTGCAATAGCTGACCGTGGACACTGAATTTCATAAAAATTACAGATAAATTTACAAAATTTACAATTCTGGTATTTAATATTTTTTGGTTCATAGTAAAAATCTTGTTTTAACAATAAGTGTGTAAATATCATGATAACTTAAAACCAACATAAATAAACCACTAACAGACCTTCTATCTTACATACACGGTACATTAAAATGGATCCCACCAACCACAATAACAATCAAGATACCCTAATCTCATCCTATCCCATCCTTCATAACGTCTGATGTAAGCCTCTTGCGGTCCATAACTCAATGTTTGCGGTTGGCGCGTTCGGGCAAACGTTTTGCAAACATTTGTGACCAATGTTTGTTGTAAACTCTATTATTTTTTAATGAAACAATCCATCCATTAAATTTTATAATCAAAATATTTTGCATATACCTTAATTTACATACATTTATATAGTACTAGCTGCTGCTGCGTTGAAGAATAAAATATATAAAAGCAATATAACGATTGACCCCTTGTTTCTATTACACGTTGGCCCAGATGTTAGTTATTTATTTTAACCGTGAATCGTACTTTTTTTGGATGAAAGGTACCCTATGTACTTTCTTGTATCTCTGAAAACGTGTATGCAGATTTTCATGATGATCGGTTGAGTAGTTAAGGCGTGAAAAGGTAACAGACAGACAGACAGACAGAGTTACTTTCCCATCCGTACTTTAATTTAACAATTATAAATGCGAAAGTTTGTTTGGATGTATGGATGTTTGTTACTCTTTCACGCCTTAACTACTCAACCGATCATCATGAAATTCTGCATACACGTTATCAGAGATACAAGAAAATACATAGGGTACCTTTCATCCAAAAAAAGTACGGCTCACTTCGCTCAGTAGTCTATATTAGAAGACTACTTCGCTAGTTAGTGATTTAAAGTCGGCACTCGCAGTTAAAAACAATTTTGCTCTCTAGTTGAACAAATACTATTCTTTGGTCACAGAGCCTTTTCGCGTTGCCAAACAAATAAATAGAATGGGGCTTAATTCATTTAATTCTGTAAACAACATCAGAGGGCGTAACATTTGTCCTTTTAATATATTGTCATGTTGGATATTAACTTGACCTAAAAATTTTGCTCGTTTGAACATAAATCCGGTGTGATTGTGATGAGCGTAGCGAGTTAACAGAAACTATAACAGAAAAATGGACACTTAAAGTTATTAGATAATATACAAAGGGTTTAAGGTTTATATTGTGACCTATAAGGCAGCTTACGTCCAGTTTTAGATAGTGAAACTTTTTCTTTATGTTAAGATCGGCAGACAGGCTTACGGTGCACTTGATGGTAGGTGGCTACCGTCACCTATAACATAAACATCGCCACAGGTTTTCCAAGTGCGCTGCCCACTATATTAGGATTAAGGATAAGGAATTGGAAAGGGATAAGGAAGTGGGATCTGGCATCCCTTACTCACTCACCGAAAACAACAGTATTTCACTGTGGTCTTCTGTAAGAGGGTGGTTACTGCCTCCAGATGGGCTACCCAAATGACTGCGAAACGCAGTGTGCCCTGCCACTACTAGTTTTTGTCATACTACTTACTTTCTTTTGATGCCTTTATTTTATTTCTTCATGCAGTTATAAACAGAGCTGCCCAGTAAATATCTACTTACAGAAAGCCAGCGCAATAATAGCTCGTGTGTTGTGTTTCGATGAGTAAGTCTCCCTATCTCTTTCTTTTCTCAAGTTCAAGGTCATATGAAGGTCGAAGGTCGAAGTCCTACGGTAGAGATCTAACATGAAATGGACCGTCTGCCTGCCTGTCGACATTTACATTAAAACAAAATAAAACATACACACATAGATTGATGGACTCTGAAACAAGCTACATACCTATAAGTAAGTGATGGATAAGTAAGGGGTGCCAAAGCTCCTTACATATCCCTTCATATAAGTCCTACAAACGGTAGGTAGAGCATGCAGCATGGTAGTTGGACGTTTACAGTGAAGAAAATATAAATGGTTTTATTCGGTTCACGCTCCCGCTAACTCGTATGCAATAAACCGTCGCCCTAATCTACATGAAGTCGGTCCCAACAAATGGACAATATACGAGACCTTTGGTACGGAATCCCTTCTAAATAGATTCCTTCATGTCCCTTGTTTTGTATATACATTACTTGTGACCGTATGTTTATTTTGTAGACGCTACCTACGTAATGTGTTTTACTTTTTTACTCTGGGTAAAAGCTCTTCTTCTTGTGCTTACTCCATTCTTCAAAAATTGTGTTACGTAATACTTGAACGCTCCCCAACGATAAAGATGTCAGGCGTTATATTACTCATATATTTTAACGCGACGATGTCACTGATATCAGCTAATATACAATAATATTTAAAGAAAAAAGATATCAAAATGTTTCTGGATCAATTTAGTTGGTAAATTTAAGAAAAATAATTTTATGGGCAATCTCAAAATAGCGCTGAATGAAGGCAATTCTCAAATTATGACTAATCATAAAAGCCTCTTGTATTCTTACAAGACTGCGGCATCCCTCAATCATAACAAGAAACCAATTACCACAGTGAAAATTATTTACACTTGAACGGGGGCGAGAAATAGGGAAAAAATCTTCAAATACTGTCAATTAGATAACCCCAATGAAAGAATATTTTCCAATTTCACTTCTCTACGTAAACAATTCTTTATTTTCCTCGAACAACTGGATTTTTTTTATTTTACTTGATTATTGCGAACATTGCATGCGTTCAGCTGTCGTGAACTTTACAGTTATTGCATTTGTATCCGCATCGGCGTATGTACACGACGAAGGCGTAGTTTTACCGGCTTCACTCTGACGTCCACAAGGCTCTTATCTTGAGTCCCATTGGAAAATTAAATTAACTTAAATCAAATCGTATGCCAGTTTACATAAATCGATATACAAATGCGAACTATTTTCAATATAAGTGTTACGAAGAAAATCTTATACTTCATAAAATATTTCATTAATCATAAAAGCCTTTTGTGTGATTTATAGGTCAGACATACGTAATAAGAAATGAAACTTGGAAGTAGAATAAAGTAACATATTATGCGTCTTGTACGAACAAATCATAGTGTATCGAACAAAGCGAGAAACTGAATACAGTAAGCGATCCGTTTTCTCATTTCCTCTCGCACTAAAAACGCACATAAACCAATGATGGCACAGTATAGTGGAAGAAGAAAGATTCAATTATTAAAATAAGTTTTTGTGTAGAAAGGCTGACGGTCCACGTTAAGGTCCAGAGATAGGCTGAGATGGTCCACTTGATTATCCATCACCACACACACGATATTTTCCAAGTAAAATCTATAATTTCTTCTTACGTAAGTAATGAAACAAATTTTCTAAAATTAAAACGAACATAAACTGATTGCCTGATCTTAATACATAACTTTGAAGGCGAGCGAAACTATGAGACACAGTCAGTGGGATGTTAAAACTGGGAAAAGGCAGAAAAGTCTCTGGGTATAGTAGATAGATATGTATGCAAGTTGTATGTATCTTTTCTCTTCTGATTACTGTGTCACTGCATTGCCCTCAATCTCTGAAGAACATAATTCAAACTCAGATAAAGCCGAGACCGGCGTTCGCTGACTTTTCAAAAGTGTGCAAAAGTGTTTTGCTCGTTTTTGTATGAAACATTTACTGGCCACTAGACCTTGTGGCATGGTTGGTTTTTTAATCCTCATACGTCTTTAGTAGTTAGGCTGCTTTCGACCAGTTCTATTGGTAAATTTGTGGGGGAGGCCTATGTCCAGCAATTTACGTCCCACAACTGAGATGATGATGATGATCACGTAAGAGTAATATGTACCATATTCATTTTAAACTTTTTGTCAGTTTTGAAAGTTGCTCCACTTTGAACTATGTTGTGATTTTCTAGTCTAATAGCAGCACGTAGGTTCACAACGCGCTCTGCATATCAACTAGGGTAAGGTAACTAAACAAGATCCAGTTACCTAATAATATCAAGTGAGGCGAACATCAGCAACTCAACTAAGAACATCGTAAAGTAAAACCTAATCTCCCATCCTCATTTTAACCGTTTGGTCTAGTGGCTAGTAACCCTAGCTGTTAACTAAACGGTTCGAATCCCACTAGGGGCAAATGTTTATGTGTTAATATTTACATTTGTACCTGAGTCATGGATGTTTGTATCTATAATGTATGTATTTACAAAAAATATAATAATCTATGTAGTATATCAACTGTCTGGTATCTACAATACAAGCAATAGTTGCTTAGTGTGGAACTAGATGGTGTTGTGTGGAATGTGTAAAAAAACCTTATTCTTTGTAGTAGAGTCAGAGTTTTTGCATTTTCCCTGCTGTTGCTCACATAATTTGACGATGGGTAGCCATCGACCAACAAGTGAATCATCGACCTACTTGAATTGCCGTTAACGCTTTATTACAAAGCATAATGTAGATAAAATATGTCTTCTTCTACGTCTGTCCTGTCAGTTCAAACATAGTTTAATCATAATTCATAACAATTTGTTGATAAATGGACCGTAACCATCCACTTTAGTCTTAATTTTATCAAAATTTAATGCCTAGATTGACCGTAATTTGTAAATACGCCAGAATTCACAGTAATTATCAGCAACTCAGAATATTTCGTGAGTTTCCACTAATGTAACTGCTTAATTTTTGCTTCACTGACAATAATTATTTAACTCCTGAATTCTTGACTGTCTTGAATACCTACGTGTATTTCTATCTTACATAATTTTAGGAACCTTATTAGGATCTTATCTTAGGTTTTTATCTTTAAGAAGATGGTATGAAAACGGCAGACTATATAGGTAAGTAATCAAACAAAATACTTTCGGCTAACTATCTATACACATTTATGAATTTTCTGATCACCATTCTATACACAACTAATGACATCCAGACAACGGTAAGTGCACTTACACTTACGTTACCACCATTAAAAGGTGCTTGCTTGGCTTGGCTTGGCGAAATGCTGTCATCAAGAGATTCTTTTGTACTGTCCTGAGATTCTTTTCTTCGTCTAATCATGTCCATGATTTCTTTAGAAATTCATATTAGATTTTCCTTTAGGAAGCTATAAATTAAAATCCATAAAAGTGGCTCGATAAAGAAATAGTAGAGTGCTGCTATCGCATATTGAAACCCGACATAAATATGCTTAAGACGCTCTGGTCCGTTCTTCAATAGCCTTTGCAGCTAACGGGTAATTTTCAAAGGATTCTGTGCCAAGAAACTTCGCGATTGTGATGCATTGGTTTAAAAGAATACTGTAAAACTAGCCGTAAGTTATGTGAACTCGGATTTTTTTTAAATAAAATATTAGGTAGGTGGCTGAAAAGCTAATGATCTACTTGAATACTTGATTCTACAAAAGAATCACTAGGAATACGAATGATATACTGATTTTGACTAAAGAGACCCTTAATAGAGTTGGTCAAGGTACTTGCTTTAACGCTCTGTCTCAAGAGTTCCGGGTTCAATGCTTGGTAGGGCTGTATTTGGAAATGAACTTTTCATTATAGGCTTTGGTCTGGATCTTTCAAGTAGTAGCAGAGCACACTACGTTTCGCAGACTTTTGGGCAGCCCGCCTGGCGACAGCAACCACCCCTTAACGGAAGACCACCGTGAAATAACAGCATGTGTGCTTTTTGTTTCGGTGAGTGAGTGAGGGATGCCAAAGCCCATTTTCCTATCACTTCCTAATTCCTTAAACTTTTTCCTACTATGGTCGACAGAACATTTGCAGCATCTGAGGCATAGCTTGTGTTTAATGGCGACGGTAGCCACTTACCACCAAGGGTTCAACTTGTCTGTAACATAAAAAAAGGTAGGTAGGGTTAGACGAATGTACTCTAGACATCTATAAATGACGTACCTAAATACGTAAAGTTCATTATTCTCCCTTTATTTCATTATTGTATTTTTTCGTTTCAGGTACATTTTTAACACGGTATTTTTAATAAGCTTGTGGTTCTTATGCTACTAGCTGATGTTAAGGTAATAAGTAATTATTATTATATTCAGTATGAAAGTTAGTATAGGTATTATTTAAAAAATGACGGTAAGTATATTAAACGTTCATGATGAAAGTTGGAACAGAATATACGTTCTGCTGTCTGTTTTCCAGTAACCTTCCACTAGATGGTGCTTATATGAAAATGATTTGTTTTATTTTATTTTTCACTATATGTTATTCAGGATAAAAAACTATTTTACAGTGAGATCATAATTTACGAGTAGTTAAGCCTTAACGCTTAGTTTTTGGTTTGATTACCGGCAGGGTCAACTTTGGAAATTAACTTTTCAAAGTTGTTCAGGTCTTGATGTTGCAATTAGCGGCAAAGTACATTGCGTTTCGAAGTCATTTGAGCAACCCGTCTGGCGGCAGTAACCACCTTTAAATAACAGAACTCAAACCGTCTGTAAAAACAAATTGGTGCAAAATAAACTTAATTCTTTAGTTTATACAAAACATTTAAAAACACACTCGTAGCTTCATTCTTCCCCTAGAATATTGCTCGTGTCACTGATTTCAAAAAGTGAGACATTAAATGTTCTGATTTCGAATGTGTTTTTTTTTTTAATTTTTATTCGGAATAAGCAACGGTTGCGAAACAATAGTTGGGGAGACATTTTGCGGTCGCCGGATTTTAATTTTCGTGATTAACGCCACGCTCATTAAGGAGTTTTCGACTTATACAGGTCGCTGTTCATAGAACTACTGTACTTACTATACATTTAAACTGCTTTTTTTCATAGTAATGTGTGAATGCATATTCAAGACTTTATTGTATCTTATAACTGTCAAAGTCCAATGTAAATCTATAGGGGAGGGCAGGGACATAATGGGGATAATCATTTATAATATTTATTCTTCCTTGGCAAATCAGTCTTTCATCACTCTAATTATGGCACTAAACATTTTAACCGTTCATAATTAGAATGTAAATTTTAGAAAACAATGGAAAAACCATCTTGCTCAAATTCTCGGGGCATGGTCAAAAATTACATGACCAATAACGATTCAATTAATGTTTTAACATTTAAAAAAAAGTTGGTTGTCTAATAAATATTTTTATAATAGTTAACAAAGCGGGTACCTTACGTTAAAAAAGGGGGTAGTTAAAACGCGTTTAGTAAACAAGCGTCGCTATCAGAGCACGAAACTATTTGTTTGTCGCACGGCTCATTTAACACGATTTTTTCCGCCATTTTCTCACACATCTTCTCAAACCCGGGCCCGGGTTTTATTTCAACCCATTTGAGCCCCCGTTTCGCGCCCCGGCAATGTCCCGGTTGATTTATTCGCGGCGAGGAATTTAAATTAAACCAGCATTTCCACGATTCACTCTTTAACACCCTGTTTTGTGTGCAAACATTTTGTGTACACCAAATATTTGGTTTTTCCAGGTTACGACGCTATGCCTCTCGCCCTTCTAGTCGTTAGGGACGTGTGTTTCGAAAAAGGTTTTCCATTACTTTTAATGTTCTTGAGACTATTTTGTTTAATATTTATTTGAGACGCTTAGTGCCATCAAATGGTTGCTTTCTTAATCTTAGTCATAGTCTATGGCTAGACCAAAAAGCTTAAAAAAAATAGATATTAATAATTTGTACAATTTTTTACATCGAGCCTTGTTACTCAAAGATATGCACGTATTCACTGAAAACATTCAAATAAATAGGTTAATGGCTCACAAAGATAAATGTACCAATTTCGTAGTTGTTTTGATTGTTTCTTTCTTTTTCTACATTTAAGTATAATGGATTCGGTTTCTTCTTAGGAATATTAGGGTCCTTTCATAAATTCTGCTTAAAGAATGATTTGACTGCTCGCATGACTGCGAAACACCTGCCGCTGCTGCCACTGCTAAAATTCTTCAAAATTTTGAATGTACTTAATCGAAAATGTAATCTTCATATAAAATTAACAAAATGGACGAATTACACACAAATTATACGGTGAAATTTTATTCAATGTTAATCTTAAATCTTTAATTAAAATTTCTTTCAGCTTCAGCTCGAAACCTCTAACATAAGGTCTGGGGTTCATTAAGAGACCTTTCACACGGGGGCGGTTTAGTAAAACCTTGGGTTATCAGATTTAGATAATCTTTATTAGAGACATTCGGCCCTTTCTGTGTTGAAAGGCTTTAACGTGGTCACAGACGGAATACTATTTGGAAGTGTTTCGTGCGTGACAAAATTTAGATTTTGTGATTCGATTTGGAAATTTAAGGTTTGTTTTGCATTGTGTGAAGTTCACACTGTGAACTAGCTTAAAATTAATAGAATATACTAGCTTTTATAATATAATCTACTAGCATTCTTTTTTTGCAAATTATTTATAAAAACTTTCCAAACATTGGGAAGGAATAGGGAAATGAGCTCTGGAATCCCTTACACACTGCCGCCAGACGGGTTGCCCAAATGACTACGAGTACGAAATGCAGTATGCCCTGCCAATACAAATACAAATTATTTTATTTATTTATCTTAAATCTAGGTACAAATTAAATTTGTAGGGCACTCCTATTAAGTATAAAAATACTTGTATCAGGAGACCCCACTCTTCCATCAACGCATTCGAAAAAAAATCTAATATTTTAAAATCGAGACCAGAGTAAACTTTCAAAAATATATTTCCGAAGTTGACCCTGCCGGGATTCGAACCCGGGACCCCTGACACCGAGAGTCAAGGCGAGCACCCAAACCACTCATCCATGGGAGCTCCGTCAAATGTTTGACACTGACTACATACTTGTGCTTGATGTGTTGAAAGCATCTGAACGCCGCATAGATATTCAATAACATATTTATTTCATTGAAAACATTTCGTTACATAATTATTACGAAAACATACTAAATGAACACGGCATGTATTTAAATTTTCACGAGTTTATCAAATATTACTGTTGTAGATTAAATTTGCAATTATACATTTAACTTCGATTTAAACGTATGAATCAAGTTATGCGTAATTCGAATTAATGAGCAATTAGCGTATTTATTATACTGAAATAATTCGTTTTAATGGATCCCCTTTAATCCGAGTCGAATTTAATTATCTACTATTATACTAAATTTAACCACCAAAAACACCATATTTTAATAAAAAAAAGCTACCATAAATCTGCATACTGTGCGAGTGATGTGCACATTGATATTAAAGATGAATATTGTAAATTGAAATTGAAATTTATAATAATATATTGAAATTGAAATTTATAATAGTACTAGTGGCCCGCTCCCGGCTTCGCCCGGGGTGCTTTTTTGCAATCCAGCCAATAAATTACTTTAAACCGCCATCTGTGAGAACCTTATGGAACTCACAGATAAATAATTGCTGTATTGAATAAGTATCAACAGATGGCGCTATGTTAATAATATTATATAATTTGCAAAAAAATAATAAACAAAATGAGATATAAACTATCCTATCTTTTAAGTTGGACCAAATTACATATAGTTACGAAATTTTATCAAAATCGGTTCAGTAGTTTCGGAATTTATCCCGAACATACATCGTGACACGAGATTTTTATATATAAGAAGACTAGTGACCCGCTCCCGGCTTTGCACGGGTGCAATTTTTTTACTCAATCTAGCTGATAAAATTACATCGCCATCTGTTAAAATCTTATGGAACTCACAGATAAATAATTGCTGGATTGAATAGGTATCAACAGATGGCGCTATGTTAATAATATTATATAACTTTCAAAAAAATTATAAACAAAATGAGATATAAACTATCCTATCTTTTAAGTTGGACCAAATAACAGATACTTATGAAGTTTGATCAAAGTCGGTTCAGTAGTTTCAGAGTTTATCGCGAACATACATCGTGACACGAGATTTTTACATATATAGATAAGATATAAGATAGATATTGAAATTGAAATCTCTATATATATAAAAATTATGTGTCACATGTTTGTTCTCGACGAACTACGAAACTACTGAACCGATTTTGATAACCGATGTGTAATTTGGCCCTACTTAATAGATAGGATAGTTTATATCTCTTTTTTTTTTTGTAAACTATATAATATTATTACCATAGCGCCGCGCCATCTGTTGGATTCTTACTCAATCCAGCAATTATTTGTTATAATTATATAGAATGGTAATTTATCAGCTGGATTGAATAAAAAATTGCACCCGTGCGAAGCCGGGAGCGGGTCAACTAGTAACAAAAAAATAATTTTTGGGGTATAAAAATTTATATACAACCTATTCTCAGACCTACCGAATATACACAAAAAAAATCATAAAAATCGGTCAAGCCGTTTCGGAGGAGTTTTGTTACAAACACTGTGACACGAGAAGCAGGAAATGCAGTGTGCCACTACTTGCCAAATCCAAACTCTTCATTCAAAGTTGGCCCTGCCTTGAATCGAACCCGGAGACCCTGAGAGAGAGCGTTAAAGCAAGCAATATCTTTATCACTCGGCTAAAACTGAACATCTCTTTAAACCAGACCAACTCAGTCTCAGTCTATATTTTATTTTTCATTCTATAGTTGAAAAATGGTGACTAGAAACTAGTTTAAACAAAACTATAGTAGAACTATTCGTTCAAGACAGTTAGTCAATCCGTCTTCCGCACTCTGTTATACAAAAAAAAAAAAACAGATGCTTAATACAGCAAATGTATTACAGAGAATGTCCTCGATTAATTTCAGTGTTGTGTTGTTGGGTCATCTGTGTGTAAAGGGCATGATTAAACTTCTCCTCATATAAAGGCTACAGGCGACAATATTCTCTGAGAGTATTACACGCACCGTATAGTTTTACGAGAGAGCTACGCACCCTTGTGCACTTCAGTGCAAAATAAATCCACGAAAACAATTACTTGTCTCTCTTAACTCTTTAGTCCTTATTTTTTGTGCAATTATTTTAGTGACTCTTCTTCTTCTTCTTCTCTAAGTGCTTTATCAGGCTTCCCCGACGTTAGCGATCACCCTCGAAAAACCCTCGAATTTTTGCATAAACATTTTCAGGGATACAGGAAAGGACAAACAGTACCTGTCATCTGGAAAAAAAAATACTGTTCTTGTGGGATCATAAAATTAAAAATCCAACACCTGGCAAAACTATAACAGCAATAAAGATAAAATTATTATATTTTACTAGCTGACCCGACAAACGTTGTTTTGCCATACAAAAAAATATCACTTAGGGGTATGGAAAATAGATGCTGGCCGATTCTCAGACCTACCCGATAAGCACACAAAATTTCATCAAAATCGGTACAGCCGCTTCGGAGGAGTTTGGCAACAAACACCGTGACACGAGAATTTTATATATTAGATTATATATTATAAAATGTGAAAGGGAAGGCACCAAACGATCTAGTATCTTGTGTACATATTGGCTAAAAAAAATCTTAATGTAATCTTTTTTGAATTGTCCCCAAGTGTACCTATTTCGTAGCACATACAACACATGTAATGTTTTCAAGTTTTCCGTTTTTGCGTCGACGCGAGAAACTTCAGCAGTTGACGGAGAGTTCACCAAAAGTTGGGCACAATTTGCGATATCTTTTCTAACTGGGGGCGGTTGTTGAGGGAAAGTTGTTTTTATTTGCACTACATTTCCTAATACACTATTGTTTTGCTTTAAGGCTTCACTTTTCGAATGAAGAGTAACACAAGTAACATATAAATACATTGGCACGTTTTGAGTTTTAACTGTACTAAATTTTATTAATAACATAGTGCCAACCACTAAAATAATTGTGCCACGCTGGCATGGCACAACGTTCCTTCAAGTTGAACAGCCCGTCTTGTCACTGTAACCAATTTATTACTGCGAAAATTAAGCCATAAGTTAATTTATTTATCTTTAATTCTTATTTATTCATTTAAAATATCTATTCCAATGTAATAATATTCATTAACAAAAAAACACATTTTACTATCAATAGTGAATTGAACCATTTTGACTTCACTTTGTGACAATACTTCACACTTTGACAGACCATTCTCAATTTTGGGAATTATTGGAATATGTTTCGGATTTTAGCAAAATGACTATAATTTCAAAATAACCTAATATCAGTTATCAATGGATCAGTGGGATCAACTTTAATGTTTTTTCCATTAGTGAAAACCGCATTAAAATCTGTTGCGTAGTTTAAAAGATCTAAGCGTACATACAGAGGGACTTAGTATACAACTTTATTATACATAAAGAAGCGACTTTATTTTATGTAAAGATGGTGTTCTTTTGCTGTCAGAAGCACAGTTGCACGACAGAAAAAATATCACTAGGTAAAGATATTTCTCTATTGTTCTGTCCTTACATTGTGAGTATTGTACACATAGATAATAGACCATGGAGTAATCATAGCAATGTTCCCACAGCTGTCCCACAGCTGGATCCAGGAATGCTACAGTCAGAAAATTTGACTTTAAATCTACTAACCAAGAGGAGAATAATGCATTAGAAATGTAACCAACTCGCACGGAACACCGTAAATTGGCTGAGAACCGTCAATTTGCAACTATCTCTTCAAATTAGTTGCCAGGTGCTGTTACTGTGTTCTGCCACAGTTCTGCCACAGTGTAAAAGAAACAGTAAGTTTCCTTATTTCTGTCAGGGCGTAAATAAATGCCTTTCGCAGGAAGAAACTGGGCTGTAACAACCTTTTAACGAAGAGAAGAACTTTTTATAATTCAGCATTGAATACAAAGACCTATAGGTACTAATACAATAAAAAGAGCCATGAAAAGGGCTATGCTCAGGGTTACAACGCGAGAACGAATCAGGATGAAACTAATTAGCAGTTGAAGTGGCAGTGGTCAGGACACAAATAATACGGAGAGCAGACGGCCGAGAAAGACGTTTTTTGTTTTCATTAAAACTTCGATATAGTAACGCTATCTGGTTAATACTTTTAACAGTTGTAACTGTTACAGCTGTAACAGCAGTTACTAAAACACCATTTCAGTATTACTATTAGTAGTAGTATCATTATTCTATAAGAGTCTGGTTACTGTCGCCAGGCCGCCCGCCACAATTAGCACGGTGGAGGCAGGGTCAGGTGAGGAGGGAAACGTGCATTATGCACAATCTGTAGCACTACCATGAGTTTATGACGACTGAACTCGCTAGCGAGAGATGAGCGAGAACGTAAAATATTTGTATGGAAAATTGTACAGCGCCTCTAGCGGTCACTCAAAGAACTAAAATCGGTACCATGAGTTGCATAAGTAAAAAACCTATCGAATGTAGTCACTAGCGACTAACGTCAACTTGACCTTTCTAAACAAAATCGGTACCATGAGTTACAAATTTGACTGATGGTCTCGAGAAATACCGTAACGTTAGTAGTTAAATGTTTCACTAGCAAATTGAAGGGTGAAAAGTCGTGAATATATTTTTATATACTCTATATTGTTGTTATTATCATTGAAATGCCTACTTAATTATTTTTTGGTGTTTTATGATTGATTGGTTGCGTAGTTCATGAAATAACCGTAAATAAAATGCTACTAGTGTGTCACATCCAAATTCTATTACAGCGCCGCCTAATTGAGCGTATTCGACGGACACTTTCTCAAGCATAGAGTTGGGCCTCCTTACCTTTATTCTCCATGGTATGAACGTAGGGAATCCTATATCCTTCTCTTTCGTTCAAGTACATTTAAAAAGAGATAGCTTTATTAAGCATGAAGTTAGACACAATCGATTTAGCGTTAGCGAGTAAAGTAAACATTAGCGAAACTCATGGTGCGACTTATATTGTAAACAATTCGAAGCTAGTTTATTCGTTATCGACAGAAGTAAACTAACGTCAAATTTCGATAGCAACTCATGGTAGTGCTACTGGTAACGTCGCGTTGTGGAGATACTTTAATAATATAATTATATTATTAATACACCGTTCTACTTTTATAGTTGCTGAATTTATATGAACAAAGTAAATTGAATGTTTATTAAGTTAGTAACTATATAAACTTGAAAAGTTCATTTACAAAGTTGGCCGTTAATTTGAAACCAATTAAAAGTCTCAATTACCCATATTATAGTACTTAATATAACCCACAATTTCTTGTAGGAGATATTTCGCATAAATCTTTTTTGAGGTATAAATAACCTTAATATGTACATATAATATAACCTTTTCTAATGATTTCTTTTAGTAATAGTATAGGAAGTTAACTTTGAATTTGTTTATTCCTTTATTTTAGGTCATAATGAGATTACTTACTACAATCAAGCTGAATGTGCAGGTGTTACGCAATACTATTCATATATTACTTATGTCAAAGGAAGTGACGAAATACGTGCTCGCTTTAACAAACGAATCGTAGGTATTAGCAAATAAATGTGGTCGGGATTACTCTGGCTAAAACGGCTGACGGAATTTGAATGAAGCCTGATATTCGGCAGCTAGGGGTAGTTTTCATTGAGTTACTCAACTTAGCTATTCTGTATGCAAGTTATTTCAACTTTAAATAAGTTAACTTAACGGAAGATAATTTTTACAAATGCAATTCCAAAATTTTCTATCCTGACTGTAATGTTATAAATGCAAAAGTGAGTGTGTTTGTTTTTAAAGCTTTCAAAAGTAGTCAATCGATCATCATGAAATTTATATACACATTTTCGGTTTAGTTGTCATCTCGCCCGATTTTATTCTGTGATTTTTTGGATTGCATTTCTAAATTATTTATTATAAGTCCATCTACCCCTCAATAAAGCACCCGTGAAGTATTAAAAATTATAAAATTATAAAATTAAAATTCAATTCAATTTATAAAATTCAACATTCAGACGACATTAAAAAAAAACGTTGAAACGTAATTTTGGCGAAAATTCGAAAATACCATTTACAAGCTAATATTTAATCAAACTACCAAATAAAATATTGTGTAGGAATTAATATGTTTTTCATAGAAACATTTTTCCTTGCCCGGACTAATGAGGTCTCTAGACAAATCGCGCAAAATGATCTACAGGTGTGCACTAAGTATACATATGTAAAATCCTTAATTAGCTGTTAATAAGTTTTTGTTTTTGTCCATAATATCGTAATCGTGTTGAAAAATCGTTGAATAGCAAATAGCAAAACAAGCAATGTGAAATCCTTATAATGCAGTGGATTTAAAAGCACACATAACTCTGCGTAAAGTGAAATATTGTTATCAATTACAATTCTGGCGTTTTCCATTTTTGCCAGCTTTTAATTTTCTCGTTTTTAAAAGAGCGCGTTAATCATAACGCTATCCGGTCCGGTGGCAAAGGCGCGTAACTCGCGTTTCAAGCTATTTAACCTTTCATTCTTATTACCCACTCACGTTGGAACATTTCACTTTTTTTTCGAATGTGGTTTTGTGATTTATTAATATAAGTAACTGACTTCCTCAGCGTTACAAATTAAAAAAGAAGAAAGAAAGAATTTGATTCACTGCACGCAACATATAGACACAAACATAATACAAAAAACAAGACAGAAATTAATAAAAAACAGGTAAAAGATGTGTGTGTCCAGTGAATCTGATACTGGCTCAGCATTTTGCTGAGGCGCTAGACTAGTACCTGCAGCACTGATTTTCAACCAGCCAGATAACGCCATCTATCCATTGTAGTTTAAAAAAGAATTAGATCAAGCGATAGAGAGGGTCACACGACATCTTTCGGATTTGGGTAGAACTGCTTGATGATATTTTTAGCGACCCGCTCCCGGCTGCGCACGGGTGCGATTTTTTTTCTGCAAATCTATAATATAAAAATGTATCCCTAAATGTGTTGCTAAGCGCAAAACTCGAGAACGGCCGTACCGATTTTAATTCTGTCTTCAATCATGGATAGAGGGATAATCGGGGAAGGTTAATACGTAAAAAAATGCACCCCGGGCGAAGCCGGGAGCGGGCCGCTAGTCTATAATATAAAAATGAATCCCTAAATGTGTTGCTAAGCGCAAAACTCGAGAACGGCTGGACCGATTTTAATTCTGTCTTCAATCATGGATAGAGGGATAATCAGGGAAGGTTTTTACGTAAAAAAAATGCACCCCGGGCGAAGCCGGGAGCGGGCCGCTAGTTATATATAAAAACCTTCCTCGTTTAACGCTCTTTCCTTTAGTGAAAACCGCATTAAAATCCGTAGTTTAAAAAGTTTAAGCGTACATAGAAAGAGACAGTGGGAAGCAACTTTGTGTAAAGATATACATATTTTTTGCTTTTATTGAAGAAAAATAATAATAATATTTTTCTATGAGTTTTTGAAGTGAAAATTCTTTGCGAGCGATGAGAGTAAAATTTCAAAATTGAAATTTCTGTGACACTTTAGTGTATGGATCACGTGTGAGAAAAACATAATATTATTTTTTCTTATTTCATGCACGAATTCAAACATTGCACTAGTCTGGTTGAGAAGCACGTTTGTTATACGAAAACTTCGTAATGCACCACAGATTCCAGCGACGACATTAATAATGTGGATTTCAACCCAAAATCATGTGCATTCGAGCTTCTGAAACTCTACGCAGTGCTTGCATACTAAACTAAATAAGAAAATATCGCATGTTATCAGCGAAACATATTGCTATTCATTTATGTATAACTCCTACCAACATACCAATTTTCGCTTAGATAATTTTCACGGGAGTTTCACATCTATATAAATAAAATCGGAGTGTCTGTCTGTGATTTGCGAAAAACTGCCTCAAACTAAGCCTAGAGAGTCATTCGCATGCTGTTAAAACGTAAATAACTTTTTTTAGAATTTTTGTCTGTCTGTCTGTCTGTCTGTCTGTCTGTCTGTCTGTCTGTCTGTCTGTCTGTCTGTCTGTCTGTCTGTCTGTCTGTCTGTCTGTCTGTCCGGGGTAATCTCAGAAACGGCTGAAGCGATTTCGATGAAACTTTGCAGACATGAAGAGGGGGTCGTCAGGAGTAACATAGGCTACTTTTTGTTTATGTAAATTGCGGTACATACACCAAAATAACATTTTTTACAATTTTTGTCTGTCTGTCTGTTTGTTCCCGCTAATCTCTGAAATAGCTAGACCGATTTTGACGGGACTTTTATTGGCAGGTAGCTGATGTAGTAAGGAGTAACTTAGGCTACGTTTATTTTAGAAAAAATACACCCCGGACGAAGCCGGGAGCGGGCCGCTATAAACAATAAAAAACGGGATCTATGCAATATATTCGAGTTTTTCAAACGCGATATTTTTTCTTTTACTGAAAAAAAGTTACTAACCCTGTGACAATAAAAAAAAAGAATTTTTTCGTTCATAACAATTGCATTTGTTGTTAACAACTGAAACGAAGGTTCATGCAATACGATGAGTTCTCCTTGCGGCGTATCTTTTCTTTGGCTGAGTCTCTCATTATGAATTATTAATAGGAACGATTTTTTTTTTCGCTAACATTCTAGAAAATTGTAGATGTTTATAGAAAATTCTAGAAGTTTTTAGAAAATTCTAGAAGTTTCTCGAAAATTCTAGAAGTTTCTCGAAAATTTCAGAAGTTTCTAGAAAATTCTATGAAAACTTTCTTCACTTTTTCAGATAATTTAATAAGATTTTTTGAAATTTCAGAACATCGTCAAAATTTTTAGAAATTTAAAAATTTGTTAAACCTGATGGGTGATTTATTATATTTATTTCGAAGGAAGTAGAGTGAGGCTATTTTAATGCATAAGCATCATTCTCATTAAACTCGAAAAGTCTATGTACACGTGTTAAAAAAGGTGTTCTAGAATTTGCTCGCACAGATTGTTTGTTTGCTTCCATTCTTCGCCCTTCCTTTAGTTTCCAGAGGGTTCTCCAAGCGTCATAAACAATAAAAAACGGGATTATGCAATATATTTGAGTTTTTCAAAAGCGAAATTTTTTCTTTTACTGAAAAAAAGTTACTAACCCTGTGACAATAAAAAAAAAAGATTTTTTTCGTTCATAACAATTGCATTTGTTGTTAACAACTGAAACGAAGGTTCATGCAATACGATGTGTTCTCCTTGCGGCATATCTTTTCTTTGGCTGAGTCGCTCATTATGTATTATTAATAGGAACGGATTTTTTTTTCGCTAACATTGTAGAAAATTCTAGATGTTTATAGAAAATTCTAGAAGTTTTTAGAAAATTCTAGAAGTTTCTCGAAAATTCTAGAAGTTTCTCGAAAATTTCAGAAGTTTAATTTAATTAATTTAATTCAGGCTATCTTAATGCATAAGCATCATTCTCATTAAACTCGAAAAGTCTATGTACACGAATAAGTTGAAACATTTATCTTTTCTGTCTAACGATCATCACTCAGCTTGATAGACAGCTTTAGTATTCATCATTCATCATCGAAGTTTTGAGATAGAATATACCTATATTTCGCCGAACTGCGTTCTCTTATCTCAGTTGAACTAATACACACAGGAAAAAGACAAAGTTACGCACAATTAAACAAAAATCAATTCGCTCACGCAGACAACATTATTAAATTTACGTTTTTTAATATTATAAAACAAAGTCCCCCCGCCGCGTCTGTCTGTCTGTATGTTTGCGATTCTCAAAAACTACCGAACGAATTTTTATACTGTTTTCATTAATGGGAAGAGCGTTAAACGAGGAAGGTTTCTACGTTTAATTTGCAGAAAAAAATTGCACCCGTGCGAAGCCGGGAACGGATCGCTAGTATATAATAAAACCTAATAAAATTTTTATGTAAGTACAATCAAGTCGCTAAAAATAAATTTACATGGTTTCCTGTAAAATTGGAGTTCTTCTAAAATACTCAAGAAAACTCCGTGATAATATAATATATCTATATTATGTTACGGTTGAATCACAGTAAACATTTCTTTCATTAAAACCTTAATCTCTACATATTAGAAATCCGTCATATCTGTTTTTCGCTAACTACTTTAATATTATTAAATGAAAATATACTGGTTTTGTAAATGATTTTATAATATTTAAATTAGAAACGAAATACAAAACTGTTCACTAGTGATGCTACGGAGCAGAGAGAAAATAAACATAGACTATATATAAAACTAATGATGCTATACATTGCAAGGAATACTATATATATACACAGACTACATACTGAGAGAAGGCGCAAATTTGGTTTTATTACAACACTCCCCCTAAATTAATGCCTTATTTTAATTTTACAGATTATTAATTTTACATTTTATATTTAAAGCAAAACATCAGAAAATAAGTTTCAACATTAAACTATCTTCGACTACTCGACAAGATTTAATTCCAATTTTATCTCTAAGATAACAAAACTTCATTTTACACAAAGGTTTCGTAAAAATATCAGCATATTGCTCGTCACTACACACATAGTTTAGTTCAATAATTTTAGAGTAATATTTTTCTTTAATAAAATGAAACTTAATGTCAATATGTTTGCACCGTTTGTGAAAGTTTATATTTTTAATTACACTTATAGCACTTTGATTGTCTAAATTCAAGCACACTGATTTTTGATTAAATTCACCGATGTCACATAACAATTGTTTAATCCACATAGCCTCTTTAGTAGCGGCACAGGCTGCCATGAATTCTGCTTCAGTAGTCGACAGAGCCACTGTCTGTTGTCTCTGAGATGCCCAAGTCACGGCTGCTCCATTTTTGGTGAAAACATACCCTGTGACTGAACGTCTTGTGCTAGGATCGTTAGCATAATCTGCATCACTGTAGCCAACTATTACATTTGTTTCTGACATTGGTGTGTAGCACAGACCGTAGTTTCCGTAGTTTTTAGTTTCTTTTAGGTACTTGAAAATTTTCTTTACAGCGTTCCAATGCTTTTCATTGTAAGAATTTAAAAATCGACTCACCAGGCTTACGGCGAATGAAATATCAGGTCGACTTACTGTAGCTAGGTGCATCAATGAGCCAACTGCTTCCCGATATGGAATGTTCTTTTCTGTTTCTCCTCCTCCATTTTCCAACTTCACATGTGGGTCAACTGGAATGCTGACAGTCGGAGCGAATGTTTCCTGGTAATCAATACCCTTAGTTTGTGAGTACCCTTTTGCACAAAGCCGGGACTTATAACGTTGACCTGTAGGTTCTTCTTTGATGCGAAACACCCATTTACATGCAATTATTTTCATATTAGGAGTTTTGTTAACCAATGTCCAAGTATTATTTTCTTGATGAGAATAGAGCTCTTCTTTTATAGATTTTATCCATTTTGTGGCATCAATAGACTTTAATGCCTTTTCATAGTTTTCAGGAATTTCATTTTCTGATAATTGGTCTTCACAACACAGGTAAGAACTTTGTTCTGGTTTCTTTACTTTTAAACATTGTCTTCTGGTTCTTATTATCATTTCTTTTTCAGGTGAAGATTCTACACTTTCATCGGGGATGTACTCGCTGTCCGACTGTGATTTGCCTTCGGTCACGGTGTCGAATGAGTCATCACTTGAAGTTTCTTCTGTATTACTTTTAATACTGTTTTCATTTGTAGTTAATTCAATCGGTACATAATCTCTTTTAACTGTTGACTCTAAAAATATTGCATCTCTGCTTTTTATTACTCTTCTTGAATTAGGTAATATGAATCGATACCCTTTAGTATTTTCACAGTAGCCAATAAAAATTAATTTTTGTGATTTTGAATCTAACTTCTTTCTTTTTTCTTGTGGTAAATGAACCATTGCCTCACAACCAAATGTACGCATGTGGTTGACTTTAGGTTTCTGTCTAGTCCACATCTCTTCTGGAGTTTTATAAGACAGAGATTTTGTCGGAGAACGATTGACAATGTAGGCAGCTGTATGAATTGCTTCAGCCCAATATATTTTAGGTAAGTTAGCATTTAACATCATACATCTCGCTCTTTCTATTAAAGTTCTGTTCATGCGTTCAGCTGTTCCATTTTGTTCTGGTGTGTAAGGTGTGGTTGTTTGATGTATTATTCCAGCATCTTTGAGAAAATTTGAAAATTTTTCATTAACATATTCAAGTCCATTGTCAGATCTGAGAATTTTAATAGTGCGATTTAACTGATTCTCAACTTGCTTTTTAAATTCTTTAAACTTTTCTAGGACTTCTGACTTGTTGCACATAGTATACACAAATATTTTCTTTGAGTAGTCGTCGAGGAATGTCACAAAGTATCTGGCTTTTCCCAATGACTGAGTTTCCATCGGACCACAGACATCTGAGTGTATCAATTCAAGTAGATCTTTGCTCTGAGACCCTTGATTTTTAAAAGGTAGACGTGTTTGTTTTCCTTCCTGACACGTTATACACTTAACATTCTCTTTAACTCGACTTAAGTTTAAGTCTGCAGTGTTCTCGGACAATTTCTTCATACTTTGAAAATTCAGATGTCCCATTCTCTGGTGCCACAGGTAAGTATCTTGCTCAATAACATCTGATATGCATGCATAGCCATCAGGCATGTTCAGCCGGTACATATTGTTTATTAAGCTTGCTGTTGCCACTATTACATTGTTTCTATTAAGAATAACACAGCCACTCTTATTAAACTTCACTTGGCCACCATTGTTAATAATTTGACTTACTGACAGCAGGTTCGTAGCTAGTTCAGGTACATATAATACATTTGTAAACAATATTTCATTTTGTTGGCCTTTTTCATTGTAAACATTCAAGCTTATTTTTCCACAGCTTTGAACAGGCAATGTTTTACTATTTGCAACTTTAATGCTTTTAATGTATGAAGTTGTTTCTTCTACAAACAAATTATTGCGTTTGGTCATGTGTACAGAAGCGCCAGAATCAACATACCATGCATCGGAGAATTCAGAAGAAGCTATGAAGACTGCGGCATAAGACGAACTGTTATGATTATTTGTATTCTTCTGATTCTTATTTGATTTTGTTGATTTACACTCAGGACTTTTATGGCCATATTTGTTGCATGTGTAGCAGCGGGGGCCTTTAGAAAATCTTTTATTTTTGTAATGAAATTTCTGACTTGTAGCGAGAGCAGACGAATCACTCTCAGTTTGTTTGACGTCTTGTAATATTTTAGATTTAACTGAGTCAGAGGAAATCTTCATACCTGAACTTTCAATAGCTATTATCATTGGCTTATAACATTCTGGTAGACCAGATAGCAAAAGTGTGCCTAGCCATTCGTCATCTACATTAAAGCTAATGTTCCTCAACTTATGTGCTGTTGTCATTATTTTACTGACATACTCCTCTACATTTAAGCATCCAGCTAGTGTAGTATTGCATAAGTCTCGCAGCAGACCAACTCGGCGTGTCAGCCCGGAGTCATCAAATGCACGAGATAAATTATCCCAAACTTCTTTCGCAGTGCTTGATTCTTGAATATGAATATAGTTAACAGGATCAACAAGAAGTATTATTTTCGATCTGGCTTTTGTGTCACGCTTTTTGTCGAGCGTATTTAAATTTTCATATTCCACGCAATCCCACAACTCTTCGTGCTGCAGATACGTTTTTACAGCAAAACGCCATGTAGCATAATTATCACGGCCGGTTAATTTCTCAATTAATGCCAGTTGATTATTTGATGACATTTTGAATTGATTTGTATAGCAGCCCTTTGTTCTCACAAAGCACAATGCCTTTGTTGTAGGTTAGGTATTTTATCCAACTTATATCCAATGTGTATCAAACTTATTTTATGAATTTTTGCACTGATTTTATTTCTCAGGCTTTCTGGGCCCATAACCTAATATTATTAAATGAAAATATACTGGTTTTGTAAATGATTTTATAATATTTAAATTAGAAACGAAATACAAAACTGTTCACTAGTGATGCTACGGAGCAGAGAGAAAATAAACATAGACTATATATAAAACTAATGATGCTATACATTGCAAGGAATACTATATATATACACAGACTACATACTGAGAGAAGGCGCAAATTTGGTTTTATTACAACATACTTCTAAACCATGCAACGTTTTCACTTATGGAAAGATATTGACGAGGAAAGTTTGTGTACATAAAAGAAATTACATTCTGGGCGAAGCCAGGAGCGAGTCGCTAGTTACTTTGGTTAGTTCAAAGTAATATATCGTATATACACGTTCAGTATCAAACCGTAACATTTTTGATTCGCTAGCAAGAATTTTCGTCTTTGAACTGAGCTCTTCCTTTTTTAGTGCATCCCTTATGAGTATTTTGACCGTATTTGTTATAAGAGACTTGTAAAAATCTTTAGGAGCAATTGCAAGAGATAGCTCCCACAAGTGGCAATAACAGTTTTCATCCAACTTCGGCTGGGACACGTACAAATTCAATAAATTGCGTCTTCGCCGCCAAGATTTTATCTCCACTTGGAAACATTCGATACGGATATTGCGTACGGATACGCAGATGTTTTACTATATTGCAAGGCTAATAAGAACATAGAACGTTCGCATTAAATAAAATATTTGAAATGCAATACGTTAAATGATACCGTTATAATTTATTGTTAAAACTGGAATACAAATATTGTATCACGACGTGTAAAAGATTTAAGTTTGGATAGATTCATAGATTACATTTAATAACCACCCAATGAGAGAGGGATACACGAGGAAGGTATGTGTATATAAAAAAATGCATCGTGGACCAAGCCGGGTGCGGGTCGCTAGTTCTAAATTATTAATTAATTTAAGGTGTTATTAAATGTGATTAAGTTTAATTGAACCGCTTCGGAAACGCCTGCAATGCCCGCCCGTATTTTCCACTGAAAGGTCTTCCGGATGAATCAGCGACTTTTTAAGTAGGTATCTATTTGAGGTTGTCAGCGAGACTCGGATTTTTCTTGACTATTTCTACCTTTAGTTGACAGATCAACCTTCATATTTATTTAATTGATCTGGTTTGGTTTGAACGACTTTTTTTACAAATCTATCCCCCATTTTAATGCTTTGTTTTACTGTAAATTTAATTATGTATACCTTTAGGATTTCTGGAACTTTCTGGAAGCGGAAATGGGATGGGTAAAGGAATTTCAACTTATTCGTAATCTATAAAACCTCTACAAATAGCATTTGAATGAGGAAAGAGAAAAATTTGGCATTGAAAGAAGTCGTGGCTGCGGAATATCAGAGAGTTGACTGATTGAAAGATTACAAGTGATTCAAAGAATTGAAGAATCCACTGATTGATTATGATTGAAATTCTTTCGATCAGTGAATGAATGAACACTAATAACAATAATTAATCTTCATTTCCTTACATAGTAAGAATTATAGTAGCTGTCTACGTTTATCTGTGTATATTCGCTAAAATATCCTGAAAGTTGACCAACGGGTCGACCTTCTGAAGTTGATGATGGCAAAATTCAAGCCATAGTTGAATCGAATTATCATATTATAACTGTGCAAGAGATCGCAAATCGGTTAAATGTATCCACATACAACATTTGATATATTTTTTATAGAACCATAAAAAAAACAAACGATCGTTTTTTTAAAACGACAGTTTTTTTGATTAATAGATACCTCGTTTAATAGTTTTTTTTTTTTTTTTTTTCCACACTGAAAAACGCAAATTTACTTTCTTGCCAACAAAATACATTAAAAAATTGGTATGAATGTTCTAATTTCCTGCATTTTGGTATAATGCCAACGGGTATTAACTTCGGTTGCCCAATTTCGGGAACGGAATTAATATTTCGTATCGCGAAATGAGATAAGTTCGTTGTTTGCTGAGGACTTCGTCTCGTGTGTGGTTGGCCTGGTACACATGGGTATGGTTTTCTTCTCACACAGTGAACTGAAAAGTAATATTCTATGAATTAATTAACACATACATACATGTCTCTCACAGGTCAAGTTATAATGGGCGTTGTGCTAAAAATTTTGATATTGCCTTGGTGCGGTGGGATTAATCTTCAGATCGATTACCCGACGTTGTCCTTGGTCTGTGTCTTTGTGTTAAATACTTAGCACCTTATACATACATATAATACACTAATGTTACACGTGTCTAAATTACGGTTAATGGCTATTAATGATTATTGGGAGAGTTAGGTCCCCCGTCTACATGGGAACTTTATATGGTTTCAAACATAATACGAGTATATAATTGCTAAAACTATATTTAGTTTTTTATTACACTGCAACTATAAGTGGGACTAATATTTGCAAATAGTCCAGTATAATACCCAGAAGATCAGCGTCGTGGCTCATGCTGTGACTATGTGCTGAGCGGAGACCATTTTGGTACACTATCATTTAAATTATATAATAATAATAATTTATTCGGGTTACTTAGACCAAAAGTGTTAGTAAAGTCTTAAAAATCTATTGTTAGTATACATAAATATTACAGACACATATACATGAACATAACTTTTATTTATTGATTATATTATTAAAGATGGCCACAGACAGGCCTACAATGGTACCGTCCACTTCTGTATCACCTTTTAATAATTAATAATATATAAAGAAATAAATCGTAACAAATCGCTAAAAAACTAAACATCCAATATTCGAACTTATAAAGAGGTTGAAGCAGTAAACGTTTCAAAGTGAAAACATAGGTTTACGTAAGTTATATACACGGTACGATTTAAAGCCAAAGCAAACTCTAACAAAAAGTACCCTTCCACAAAGTTGTCGTATACCTAGCCATTTTACGTCGAACTATAACCACTACAGTAAGTATTCTTGGATTTCCTTAAAAAAAAATTCATTAATAAGAGATTTTTCTACTTTTAGTCATGTATTAGAAATGCTATATATGTAGTTTAATTAATTTCATGTTATTGTAGCGTTGTCTTTTGGAGCAGTTGACTAAGAAAACATTTCAATTAAAATTAAATTCATTTTTTTTTAATTTTAAGTTTAAGGTTATCAAAGACAACGTCTTATTGGTTTTGACGTGAAAGCATCTTTTTGCTTCCAGTGGGAAGCAATTCAGAAAAATGATGATAACAAAATCAAGGGATACAATTTGATGTTGATGTTGTAAATTATATATCATCTATATCCAAAATTTAATTAATCCACTCGATTATCATAGAATTTTTTGGTATTTATGGTATATTCAATTTCGTTGAATATATTATTATTCTTAACATACACATATTCATATAAAATACACTCCCGTGTCCACGACATATCCACACCCCATTTTTTGTTTGCTTATCAGTTCAGTTCAGTTTTTTAATTTCTATTTTTAAAAAGTCTTATATCTTGATTAGAGATAACATACTGTCTTCAAAATGTTGTCGGCTTGCACATTGCCTCTGAAACGTGTCAAGTGAACACTTGATCTAGTAGAACACGGTTAAACATAACCACTGTAAGTTGGCCCTCAATTCTAGGTTACTTCACCAGCCTTTTTACTGCACACTACTCGCTATATTACAACACTTTGACATTCACCCTGCTATTATTGATACTGGCACTTTGGAATTTCAATAAGAAGAAATTGAAAATCACTACATTCCACTATTGAGAACTAAGAAAATATTCTATAGTAGAAATGTAGAAAATGTTAGAAATAATTGAAAGAGCTTATTAGATAAGATTGGAATTAGAAATTTTATAATTTCAATTACAGGTGAACCGACTACCTGACAAGTAAGATCAAAGTAAGTAACGAAATTAAACTGAATCTATATTTAGTGCTTCTTCTAATGGCTCCAGAATAGTTGAAAGCCTGCGTTTTTAGTTTCCAATTAACAACTTGTAGTTAGTACCAGTATAAGTTTATTCAATTTCAAAATTAGACGGTTTCATTTTAAACTTTTGAACAACGTATATTCAGCTAAGTTGAACTTCCTCTGGGTTTCAGTGCCAGGAAACTTTTCAATAGCCACTTATCTCGTTTTAGCACGGTTTTACAATTAATTACGAAATTGCGGCAAAATGAGGTGGGTAAATCTTAAAGCGACCTTATGCTGTGACTTCACCGGGTAAAGTGAAATTTTGGAAAAGACAACGCCAGTTTTAGGGTAATGGGAGACTTTATGAGTGTGTTTTAAACTATTATGTGGAATATATTGAACATCGATACTGTCCCTTCTATTTTATCTGTAAGAAATAAAGGATAAAAAACGTGGTGAAGGTAAAAGACAACAGCCCACGTACTGCTATTATTCATCATCTCAGCCGTAGGACTTCCACTGCTGGACAAAGGCCCCCATAAATTTGTAATAAGACCGGTCAGAAGCACCCTTGATCCACAGTCGACCCGCGGGCGTCACCAAAGGGCCTAGTGCGAGTTTTACTCTATCAAACGCGTCGCGTGCTTTTTGTCACAGTGGTCTTCTGTGAGAGGATGGTAATTGCCAGACAGCCTGCCTAGTTTATGAGAGCACAATGAACCCTACTCACACTGTTTAGTTCACACAAATATGTAGCTGAATTTGCCTCCCGAATTTTCCCACTAGAGCAATAATTTTTAACATATCTCACACTACCTTGTATTACAAGATAAGTTCCATTTTTAACTTTCGTAATATAATATACTACGAGTACCTCTTGCAAAAGCAAAAGTGTGTTTGTTGGTTTGTTTATCTTTTAAAGCACCAACAAAAGTCAGGATTTTTTAATAAAAAAAAATGAATAGGTAATTAATTGTTCATCCTTTACTAACTGAAACCCCCTTATTCACTCACTGAAACACAACAGAATACATGCTATACAGTTGCCAGACGGGCTGCTAAATGACTGTCAAACGTAGTGTGTATCCAACCAAGTCTAAAATACTTACTAAGACTTACTACCAACTTTTATCAATTTATAAATATTTGTTTTTCTCTGTTTTCTTATTTCATATTAATATGTATGTGTTTTATTCCTTTTTTTTGTGTAAGTTTGATATTATTATTTTTTGAATACTTAGCGAATGAGCATTGATATTGTGTATTATATTTGACTTGAATAATGACTTATGATATTTGACTAAATGGATTTTGAATATGTAGGTACAAAATGATTAATTGAATTATATAAATATGTATCTAAGAATTAATGAATATGCATACTGTGGTAGCCTGTAAATTTGATTTGTGCAAGCTGAACTGTGTTACGCAATTTGTTTTGAATTTTATATGTACACTATTACGTTGGCTATCCCTAATATAAGTAAAAAAATAAATAAAAAAGGTAAGACTCCTACTAAATGTTCCTGAAAAAAAATCTCCATACGCGATCATTCCCACAAGACAGGTCCAGTACTACTGGCACTAGAGGAGACTACCGCCCGTCGTGAGGTCCCCGAGATGACCGGCGTACCTCCACTGTCGGGTACGCCGAGGGTCTGACAGAGAGCGTCCCCCTAACGCTGGATAGCTGTGGCGGGGCACCAATGTCGTGTCATTACGTCTCCCCCCTCCACTCCGCCTACGACTGCGCTAAGAAGTCGTTGGGTTTTAGCCGGTAGCCGTCCCCTTCACGGCCGGGTATTCATGAGGATATCCTAAAATTCCTTTATTTACTATTATAGCTTATTCTATCAACACATTAGTTTAATTGATGATTGAATATTTCCTTAATACGTTGGCAAACTACAGAGCATGCGTAACGTGGAAACCATCCCATATGTTTGCTAAGGGAACACCTAATCGGATGAGGCGTCTACGAGTGCATACATTATGCAAATTGATGACCTCAATACTGAAAATCGAGATATTGGAAATTTAGTTTTGAAACTAGAAACTATGGGAGCTAATTTTCAGAATTTCAGTCGGATTGGAAAATCGAATTAGGTTATTTGATTTTAGTCATAAAAGCCTTTTCACGGAATGAATACTTTTAGCGCTCAGTTTTCTCAGCTCCAGATTTATGCTCTCTGGGAGAGAGATTAATAATACGAAATTATCGAGCGGTTTTATCTATAGCTATACTAATCCATACTTCCATACTATCTCTATATATATAAAATTACGTGTCACGTTGTTTGACTCCAATGAACTCCTAAACTACTGAACCGATTTTGATAAAACTTCTTAACTATGTGTAATTTGGTCCAACTTAAAAGATGGGATAGTTTTTATTTTGAACCCGGGTGAAGCCGGGAGCATCTAGCTAGTAATATTATAAAGTAACTCTTTCTGTCTGTTACCTTTTCACGCCTTAATTACTTAACCTTAATACATAAATAAAGGTAAACGAGTTTGTTACAGTTACAACTAATTTTTTACAGAGAAGACTTTATACATGACAAAAGAAAAAAAAAACATTACAGTCAAATATCAAATGATATGTTGTTGGAGCCTAGAAGTTTATTCTAAGTTTTATCAGGAGACCTTTTCTAAGATAGATTCACGCAATCCACATGAGCTCTTTGCTGTGTAATTTATCAAAACTTAGTGATGTTACAACGATATCGATGATTTTCTTTCTTTTTTTCTGGTTCCTAGATACTAGTGACCGCTCCCCCGGCAACCAATTTTTTTACGTACAAACCTTCCCTGATTATCCCTCTATCCATGAGTGAAGACAGAATTAAAATCGGCCCAGCCGTTCTCGAGTTTTGCGCTTAGCAACACATTTAGGGATTCATTTTTATATTATAGATAAGAATAGATAGTCCTATTGACTGTGATTAACCAAAATCATTTTGACCATAATAAAGTAGTGGCAGGACACTAATAAAATATGTAGATATAAATATATATTCATCCTCATATTTATCTTTGAAAAAGTTTTCCTATATGTACAGTACACGAGTGGGGATTTTTATTTTATTACCACATAACTGGTTTTATCTGTGTCTCAATTTTAAATATTTTAAATGTCATAATTTTAATAAAAACAATGTATATTATTTAAAAAAAAATCTATTGTAAAACAGGTAACAGGTCAAAGCTATCTTGTTAGTCCTGCATAGTATTGATTCAGATAGATAGATAGATATACTTTATTGTACACAGAGTAACACAATAAAAAAATACAAAATATGACATTGTACAATGGGCGGTCTTATCGCTAAAAGCGATATCTTCCAGACAACCTTTGGATGGACAGGATTAGTAACAAATAGAACAAGGGGAAATTAGCGGTGTACTACAGGAGACATATACATACATACATTATATACATACGTTGTATATACTTACATAAAATAAAATATTAATTAAATTCAGCCAACTAGCGAAATCCTCTTAAGGCGTTAGCAAGGCCTTCCTTTATAAGACCACTAGCGGACCGCCGCCGGCTTCACACGGATTTTTTTCTGCAAATTATATACAAAAACCCTCCTCGTTTAACGCTATTTCCTTTAGTGAAAATCGCATTAAAATCCGTTGCGTAGTTTAAAATATGTAAGCGTACATATAAAAGGGCAGACAGTGTTAAGAGACTTTGTTTTATACTAATATGTAAAGATAATTCGTCAAATTATTGTAATTATTATCTATATATTATAAAATCTACTTTTTTCTCATAATAAAATATCAATACAATAATTTGGAGTTTTTTTTTTTTTCACTTTTCTTTTATTAATCGGTGAACTCTAGTTACCTGTGATCTAGTATTGTACCCTGTCAATACAATGAATGTTTTTACTAGACATCGAAATCTTAACAGCAAATCACTAATTACTACGTATTTACGTAATATCGAAATCACAAACCCATTAATTCAAGATCGTCCAATAAGACGCGTTTGGCTTAGCGCTATTAACCTAACAAATTTATCGATAATCGATTCTCAGTGGTGAATACAGCACTAATACGTGTTAACACTAGGGTGTCTACACGTTACATAAAGAATGACGCATTTACATGTAAATGTTCGAAGCAATATGAGAAAAGAGGACAAAAATAAATTTGTAGTTTTATGATAAAGGCCACTTTTCCTGTCAGATATAATTTAACTTATATTACATCTTGAGATATAAATAAAATTAAAATCATTTTTTTAATGTTAAGGTCTTCTTGTGTTCTCATTTTTTTTTTTTTACTTTCTATTACTTTAATGAGTAATGAAAAATATTTTCAAAGCAATTGTGTTGTCTATTTCTTGTAAATATTTCATGAAACAATGTATATTTTTAGTACATATTTAGCCATTTTTCCACCATAAATCTCGACGATTTATTTATTTGTTATCTGCATCTTTTCACATTGTGTAAAAGTTTTCTATAAGCCATGTCAACATTGCAAAATTAATATATTTTTATTATGTAGACATGCCCTCATTCGTGCCAAGCAGTCAAGCCACTCAAGCGTTAAACTCACGACAACTGTCATAACATTCACATTCAGTGTGTCTAGTATATAACTACCGTATTCGCTAGCGAGAGGGTAAAACTTTTTTTTATGGTTAGATCGGCAGTCAGGCTGACGGTCCACTTTATGGTAGGTGGCTACCGTCGCCTATGACACAAGCAACACCAAAGGTTATCGTTTATTAGGATTTAGGATTAAGGATAAGGGATTGGAAAGGGATAGGGAAATGGGCTGTGGCATCCCTTAGGTTCTCAATCACCGAAAAACAACACTACATGTGCTGTTATTTTACCGTGGTCTTCTGTAAGTGAGTGGTTACTGCCTCCAGATGGGCTGCCCAAATGACTGCAAAACTCACTTTCCAGATCCAGACCAGAGCCAACTTTAAAAAGTTATTTCCAAAGTTGACCCTGCCAGGAACCGAACCCGAGAACCTTATAACAGAGCGGTAAGACAAGCGCCCTAATCACTTTGGCATTGACAACTGTCAATTTGATATTGACAACTGTCAATTTGATATTGACAACTGTCAATTTGACATTGACAACTGAAAATTTTCCATATTTTTTACGCTCTCGCTAGCGAGTGCGGTCATTACCACTGCTATGTCTATGTGTGTTAATGCTATGTTTATGCGATTAGGCGACACTCACCGTTTTATTGTTAATTGAATTTAATAAAAAAACAAAACATTCTTTAATAATAATAAAAAACCTAATCGATTTTTGATGAACATTCAAGACTTATAAGCATGTAATCTGAAAAGGCTTTCTGATTAAGAGGTGCGGGAACACCCGCATATCGCCGCGCAGACAGTTTAAAAGCAATATATCCTCTGAATCCTTATGCTAGCGCGTATATCGCTTGCAAGCTTTAACCATCAACTGTGTTCACATTACTATATAAATTCAAAGAAGGGAAACTCTAAATCAATATATTTATGTGTTTACTATCGAGTTGAAATTTTGAATACTTTCTTCTCATATCAAATAAGAACTAGGTATTACATTGTTAGGCGGTTGCAGGACAGCTCTAACAAAGTTCTATCAATGATTGCTGATAGGCTACATTATTTATTACCTATATCCGGCATAGTTGTAAATAGACATGTTGATAGTTTTCAGGCATTTACTTATTATTTTTTTCTCTTATCTTTCAACTTTATTTGTTAGTATGAAAATTGCTTCGTAATAAAACTTTAACGTTTTTTTTAAGACTATCTAGATATATAATAATGTTACATATGGCCTTATGTTGCTGTTTATGTTGCCTGAAAATAAATGAATCTTAATTTTATTTTTTAAATTTTTAATATACAGAATTTCGTGGACAACCTAGTGAAGCTGCTTTTATAAACACGTGTACGTAGCCCTTTTACTTTATTGAGATTTTGTATTAAAAGCAACCTTGAGAAGGAGAACCTCCTTAACCTATAACCTAGAGCTTAGTGAAGACCACCGTGAAACAACAGCATGTGTGCTTATGTGTTTCGGTGACTGAGTAGGATACCAGAGTCTATTTCCGTATACCTTCGTAATCCCCTTATCTTTAATCCTACTATGGCTGGCACCTGTGACGTTGCTTGTGTTATAGGCGACGGCAGCCACCTACCATCAAGTGGACCGTCAGCCTGTCTGTCAACTTCGACATAAAAAAAATTCAATTTTTGTATAAATTTTTATTGAAAATATTGGTTTTAAAGTATACCTACTTATGTGTGAATGCTTTTTATTTCTTGAAACTCGGTTTGTACACCCTCTTACTTTGCATTTCGGCATTTTTACTGGTAAATATTTTAATAAGATTTTTATGATTTTTATCTGAGATTTTATAAAATAAACCTATGTTCCAAACTGTTTTCTGTACTCGGTAGCTTTGGCTGTGCGTTGAGAGTCAGGAAAAATGATTTTGTTTACATTAAATAAAAGAGCAGTGTTTGGAGGTTGTTTTTTTGTTCTGCAAACATACCATGTCCATGCAACATACCTACTGAAAAACTAGTGCCAACAGTGTTTTCCAAATAAAGTGATTTTGTCATTAAATAAAAAAAAATCAAGTGAAAAGACACAAAAAAGTCAATGATAATTTTTTCTGTATACTGCTGACTAAAATGTATTGTGATTTCTAACAAATCCCATAGTTGAAGCTATATATTATATAATACAAGTCCGAAACACTGGAGACAATAGCAAATGTAAGTGACAGCTTAGTGAATGAAAACACACGGGATGTGTTCACGTTTGTGTGTCTGACAACAACGCATTTTGAAGTGTTTTTTTTACCATCATTTAGACAATTTATTACGGAAGGTTTTTATAAATATATAAAAAATCAAATCAAAATATTTATTTATCAATTAAGTTTCTCCAAGAAACTCTTATGATCGTCATTATAAATTTAAATTTACCAGGGTTTCGGAAAAAAAGCCAAGATGATGACAAATAAGCCTTGAGAAAAAGCCCCGAAAGAAACTCAGGATACCATTCTTTTTGTTATCTTTAAAATATAAAATTGCAAAAATTACACTTAAACAAATCAAAGTATATATACAACACTAAACATAGTATAAGCTCCGAATCGCTTAAATCCAGGCTTCATTGTCGCTTAAATAAATAATCAGTGATTTTATAATAATAAAACCTTATTAAGTTTTTATGTAATTACAAGATAAAAACAATATTTTGCAACCAAGTCGCCAAAACTCTTCATCACTTTGGAGCACTTACCATTCGTTAATTTCTCATCAAATTGTACAAAACATATGAATCAACAGAATGGGGAAATCATATTATAGGCCATCTCATTCACGCTACGGTTTAAAAACATTTGTCTACTCTCTCTGATGTTATACGTGTTCGAAATTGTAATGTTAGTTGTAGGGTCGAGTATTTACGAAATTAGTTTTATGGGGCCCATTTTTCGATTACGTAATGTAAGAAGGTACCGTATGTATTTATTCTATCAACGCGTAGGTACAGTTCTGAAATAAACGATCGTATGTTTTCATCACTCGAACGAGTGAATGCACCAAATTCACTAAACATGATTCCACCAGAGAACTCGCAGCTTATATAATACATAATATTCATGATAGGAATATTCATTGCCATTTCCTAATTAAATTTTGTAATTAGGTTTACATGAATGATATACATAATTTAGCTAATTAAATATTAAAGTATCTAAATTTATATTAAAATATTTCACACATATTAATCACATTCTTTGTGTAAATTTTTAATGTGATCATGCTTTAACCCCCGACGCCCGACGCAAAAGAGGGGTGTTATAACTTTGACCTATGTGTCTATGTCTCGCAAGCGGATGAACCGATTTTCATTCATTTCTTTAGTATCAAAGCTAACGTGATCAAGATGGTTCTTGGCTATAATTTATGAAGATCGTGTTCGAAGATCATCAGCCCATTATTTAGTTGACTAAGGGATTTTACTAACTTCCAAATATTCGATTAATGTGAAATTCAATGTGAACTTCAATGGTAATCTTGGATACCCATCTCTGAGCTCAGTAGAAAGCATGTCCATACATATTATAATACAATCGTAAACGAGCAGTGTCTGTACATAAAATTATTATTTCAAAAAATAATAATAATACAATTGTTACACCTTAACTTTACTTTGTTTTTATAATTTTTGTCTGTCTGTGCACGCTAATCTCAGAAACGTCTTAACCTATTTGAATGCGGTTTTCACTGATATATTGTAGCAAGCTTCCCATAAAATTTAGTTTTTGTTTCATTTCAATCGGTTCACAAACAGAAAAGTTATACCGAATATCAAAATATCAAGCGCACGAAGTTGCGGGCAGTTAGTCATGAATATGTTTATAGCTTGGCATTCGCTTAGCTTACTTAGTGTAAGCGAGCCTAACTAAACGCCGATATAGTTACACTTTGTTTAATTTAAAAGATAAGTCTACTTTATTTGTATTGTACGCCGTAGGTGTGGGTTCGTCTTTCGCTGCCTACGCGCCTCATAAATTATTATCTAACGTCTTAATAAGAAAGCTATATTGACCGCTACAGATCTAAAATTGTGGATAATGTTAGTTTGCTTCGATTGCACGCAGTTTAATACAAAACACAATAAACTTGTTTTTATTTTGTGGGTGGCCTACTGTGTCAATGTTTCTCCGTTCGTTTTCCATCATACGGATTTTACGTAGCATTAAATCAAAACCCAGAGAATTTAAGATTCTATTTATAAGTAGACTAGCGGCCCGCTCCCGGCTTCGCCCGGGGTGTATTTTTTCTAATAAAAGAATTTTTCTAAAATAAACGTAGCTTAAGTTACTCCTTATTACATCAGCTACCTGCCAATAAAAGTCCCGTCAAAATCGGTCCAGCCATTTCAGAGATTAGCCGGAACAAACAGACAGACAGACAGACAAAAATTGTAAAAAATGTTATTTTGGTGTATGTACCGTATATATATTCATATGCATGTAGTAAAAAACATTTATTTCAATATTACAAACAGACACTCCAATTTTATTTATATGTATAGACATTGATTTTTTCAATGTTAAAGTCGACAGACAGGCTGACGGTCTACTTGAAGGTAGGTAGCTATATACGGATTAAGGATTAGGGATAAGGATATATGGGATGGGGTAATGGGCTCTGGCATTACTCACTCACTGAAGCACAACAGCACTAATGCTGTTATTTCACAGTGGTTCACAGTTACTGCCGCCACAAGGGCTGCCTAAATGACTGCGAAACGCAGTGTGCCCTACTTAAAAAGATTACAGATTGTAGGTACACAAGTACAATTTTAAATTTTATAATAATAATTGAATTGGGTAAAAATGAAAAAGTTGTCTTACAAACGACCAAAATTAATATAAATCCTCAATAAAAGTCCTTTGAAATGGAACCCGTTACAAAAAACATTAACAATATTTTCAGCTCATAACTCATTAAACAGAGGGTCGAATTACAAAATCCAGGAAAAGTTAGCTAAATTGCTTTTTCATGCTTCTTTCGGCAGTGTCACCACACATAACACATAATGCAGTATATAAAGTACTAGCTGTTGTACGCGACTTCGTTTATGTAAATTTATAAAATATAGCCTATGTTACTCGCTGGTAATGTAGTTTTCTATAGGTGAAAGAATTTTTAATATCGGTCAAGTAGTTTTTGAGTTTATTCATTACAAACATACAAAAATACAAATCTTTTCTCTTAAAAATATTAGTATATACATATATCTATGTTCCATTTAATTAGGGAACGTACTACGTGACCCATTTTTTACAATTTTTGGTGACTCCTCCCCTCGGTGACCACCTGTAGTATATGCCAAGAACCCCCCTCTAGTTTTTACAAAGTAAATTTTTTTTGCAAACAAAGAGTTTTAAAAAATTTGGCTCATATTTGTCTTTATATATTTGTACTCATATAGTGTGTGCATACGTATAATTACACGTGAAAAATATATTATCGAGAAGAAAAAAAACTTATATAAATGCTTATATAAACTTATATATTGTAACAGGAACTTAATTTACAAAATTGACTACGTGACAAAAACCTAACCCCTCCCCCTCCCCTCCTCCCCCCGTGACCAAGCGTGGTATTTTGAAGACCCCACTTGAACGGGTTACGTAGTATGGGTACGTTCCCTTACTACGTTCTTGTACCGTGTGCTTCTCTTTTCAATATTATTGTTTGCTCAAACACGTGTTTGCTTCGTCGTACACATTGAAACAAGGCCAAAAAGTTGAAAAGACGCACTGACACAAATCAGAAACGAACACATTTGTCCCCGGCTTATACAAAATGTATTCAATAATTTTTAAATGAAACCGAATATGTATTATCCTTGCTTTTAATGTTTTATCGTATTATTGTTTTAACGTGTTTTATCGTACAGCTTAAAGCTAGTTACATATAAGTATAGTAGGGCCCCGATAATCCGAATCCATCTATAATCCGAACGAGCTCCCCTAGTGGAACACTCCACATACTCGAGTTGTGAAGGCATTTCATTTTAATTTCACCTTTTAAAATATATACATACTATAATCCGATCACCTCATTAATACAAACAGATTGTTCGGATTATCGAGACCCTGCTGTAATATGCATTTAAATTCTAAATTCTAAATAAATGAAATATTTAATTAAATATGGCTATACTTACTAGATTTAACCCGCAATGATCGGTTTATTATGAAATTATCGACTAGTTAACGCGAAATTCATTTTCACTATTGTATTTTTAGTTACTAGCGGGCAAACTTCGCACCGATTTTTTTTTCTGCAAATTATATAAATAAAAAACCTTCCTCCTTTAACGCTCTATCCACTAGTGAAAACCGCATTAAAATCAGTTACGTAGTTTTAAAGATCTAATAGTTTAGTTCACAAGTTTAAATTCGTGTTAAATGTTGATAAAGCTTCTAAAAATATGAGCCATAGCTCATTGGATTTGGAATTACGTCTAGAAAAAAGGTATTCGGAGGATTTTCCAGCATTGCAAAAATTCGTAAAAAAAAGTTGAAAAAAAAGAAGGCATTTAATAACTCTGAAACTGTTAATATTTAAGAAATGGAAAAAAGGTTTCTTAAAGAGGAGGAAATTTCCAATAAAAACTCAACTCCCGGAATTCTATCTTCATTATTTATAATTTTAATTTAACGTTGAAAATAGGAAAACGCGACCGTTTGGACATGCGCGCGCCGCTGCTAAAGTGAAATTTGAATTAATTATTGTGTATTTCTTTAGACTTGAAAGAATAATGTCCAGTTGGAAAAAAAAATTAACTTCATTTTTTAACAAGTTAGGCAATTGTTAATTAACAAAATATTTTCGGGTCTCCGTTTTTATTGAGGATAGTAAAAAATGTTTAAATAATTCGTATATAAATTTTTCGTTTCTTGGAGCTTCGAAGAAAATCCTTCGAATTCTTTTTTTTAGACGTCATTCCGAATCCAATGAGCTGTCGCTCATATTTTTAAGAGCTTTATTACTATTTAATACGTATTTAAACTTGTGAACTAGACTATAAGCGTACATACAGAAGGACAGACGTTGGGAAGCGACTTTGTTTTTATACTTTAAAAAGACAATTGCAAACCGGCGCCTATATATCTTAATTTGTAACTTGAATGCTCTTTTGTACTTGTTACAAGGAGTCTGACCGTCTGGGTTTGGACACCCGAATATGAAATTGATATTCAATCAATCAATCAATCATTTATTGACTCAAACACTTCAATAAACTTGTAAATTGTTGGGAATTCTAAGGGTAGTACAATTTCACCCGGTCTCCCTTCAACATTGGAACTCTCTCAGAAATATGCTTTGTATAAGATTAAAACGTATTTTTAAGGTACATATAGTATATTATAGTTTTGATTATCTAATATATAAAATTCTCGTGTCGCGGTGTTTGTTGCCAAACTCCTCCGAAACGGCTGGACCGATTTTGGTGAAATTTTGTGTGCTTATCGAGTAGGTCTATTTTCCATACCCATAAATGTTAAGGGTGGTCCACCCCAATTTTTTTTTATTTTTTGGAAAAACTACGTTTGCCGGGTCAGCTAGTATTTATATAAAAAGAGAAAATTTGTATTTTTGTATGTTTGTAAACTCAAAAACTACTGGACTGATTTGGAAAATTCTTTCACCTATAGAAAGCTACACATTATATGTATCACCGAGTACATTTTATATTTTTTAAAGTTACGCTGGCGAAGTAGCTTGCAAAAGCTAGTTATACTATATAGACGACTCTAAACTAAATCCTGACATATTATACCTAATCTATATAAATAAAATCAGAGTGTCTGTCTGTGATTTGCGAAAAACTGCCTCAAACTAAGCTTAGAGAGTCATTCGCATGCTGTTAAAACGTAAATAACTTTTTTTAGAATTTTTGTCTGTCTGTCTGTCTGTCTGTCTGTTCGGGGTAATCTCAGAAACGGCTGAAGCGATTTCGATGAAACTTTGCAGACATGAAGAGGGGGTCGTCAGGAGTAACATAGGCTACTTTTTGTTTGTGTAAATTGCCGTACATACACCAAAATAACATTTTTTACAATTTTTGTCTGTCTGTCTGTTTGTTCCGGCTAATCTCTGAAATAGCTAGACCGATTTTGACGGGACTTTTATTGGCAGGTAGCTGATGTAATAAGGAGTAACTTAGGCTACGTTTATTTTAGAAAAAATACACCCCGGACGAAGCCGGGAGCGGGCCGCTATAAACAATAAAAAACGGGATCTATGCAATATATTCGAGTTTTTCAAATGCGATATTTTTTCTTTTACTGAAAAAAAGTTACTAACCCTGTGACAATAAAAAAAAAAAGATTTTTTTCGTTCATAACAATTGCATTTGTTGTTAACAACTGAAACGAAGGTTCATGCAATACGATGAGTTCTCCTTGCGGCATATCTTTTCTTTGGCTGAGTCGCTCATTATGTATTATTAATAGAAACGGATTTTTTTTCGCTAACATTCTAGAAAATTCTAGAAGTTTTTAGAAAATTCTAGAAGTTTCTCGAAAACTCTAGAGGTTTCTCGAAAATTTCAGAAGTTTATAGAAAATTCCAGAAGTTTCTAGAAAATTCTATGAAAACTTTCTTCACTTTTTCAGATAATTTAATAAGATTTTTTGAAATTTCAGAACATCGTCAAAATTTATAGAAATTTAAAAATTTGTTAAACCTGTTGGGTGATTTGTTATATTTATTTCGAAGGAAGTAGAGTGAGGCTATCTTAATGCATAAGCATCATTCTCATTAAACTCGAAAAGTCTATGTACACGAATAAGTTGAAACATTTATCTTTTCTGCCTAACGATCATCACTCAGCTTGATAGACAGCTTTAGTATTCATCATCGAAGTTTTGAGATAGAATATACCCGTATTTCGCCGAACTGCGTTCTCTTATCTCAGTTGAACTAATATACTCAGGAAAAAGACAAAGTTACGCACAATTAAACAAAAATCAATTCGCTCACGCAGACATTATTAAATTTACGTTTTTTAATATTATAAAACAAAGTCCCCCCGCCGCGTCTGTCTGTCTGTATGTTTGCGATTCTCAAAAACTACCGAACGGATTTTCATACTGTTTTCATTAATGGGAAGAGCGTTAAACGAGGAAGGTTTCTACGTTTAATTTGCAGAAAAAAAATTGCACCCGTGCGAAGCCGGGAACGGATCGCTAGTCTAAAAATAAAAATAAAGAATTCAAGGCCATAGAAAAATAAATGAGTATTAAAGATCAATCTTATATTTTGAAACACGGTATGTAAACAATGTTTAAAATATGTAAATATTTTAACACTGGAGAAAATGGGGCGCAGATGAATATATTTTTTTTTAATGTTGACCTTAAATCTTAAATTAGAAAGTAATTGTAAAAATTGTTTACTTATTTTGTTGCCAATTTAAGTTCTGCGTGCTTAAATTGGAGCTGGCGAGATTTATTCATCGTTCCATAAGTAAAGGCTGAGTGTTATCCCTTAAGTAGAGACAATTTTCCTTAGTCACGGCTAAATTAAAAACGTACAAGGGCATAATAAAACTTTGAACTGGAAGGCTGTTGAATTTTTTTTCTTTATGTTTATGTCGACAGACAGGCTAACAGTCCACTTCACGTCTCAGGGGGCACGAGATCGATTCCCGGCGGGCTCTAGTCATTTGATCAGCCCGTCTAGCGGGCGACAGTAACCACCCCCTACAGAAGGCCAGCGTGAACATAACAGCATATTATTATATGTGCTGTTTACACAAACTCTTCCTAATCTCTATCTTTAATCATAGCATAGCAGTTCTTGTCTTATAGGCGACGGTAGCCACCTACTATCAAGTATGCTGCCAGCCTGTCTATTTTTTTATTTTTTCCCGATTTTAAAATAATTAAAAATTAAATGTTACCTCTTACATTTTGTCATACAGCATAATTTCCAATAGTATTTCTAATAATAAATAATAATATAAACGATTTAATTCATGGTAGTAGACTACAATGAAATCCTATAATATGTCTCTTAGACTCATACATAGCGTAGCATCATAGCATAGCGGCCGTCATCTGAAAGATATGTCCTTTAAAAGCAATATTTAGAAAATCAAAGACCCAAAACCAAACCAAAACTATTAAAAAGAGCAATTGACTTTAACACAACAAACCCCCCTGCGGGCTGCTTGCAGTCTGCTGCAACGCGCACACTAGAGTTACCTAAGGATATAAATAAAAATATGTATATATGTACTTTAATGTTAGTCATAGTGGACAAAACTCCCGTTTTTGCCTATATTCGCTTAGCCTCGAAAACATTGTATCTTCTACTCAACACCACAAATTTTAATTTTATTCAAATGAATACAAGACTTGTATCGTCACGTCGCTTCGCTTATATGACACAAGTCTGCTCTAAGTTATTCATAGAGCTAATATTAAACTGGTTCATATGATATACGAGAGGTCACGTAAAACATCCGCTCCCAATTAATTCGAAACACACAATCCGTGGGCTTTTTCCAATTAATTCATGCTTTCATAATTAAAATAAAAAAACAAACACGTGGTAAACATTTGTCATTAGCAATGGTTAAAAATCAATGAAAATGGTGGTCCAAGTTATGAGCGTTTTAATGCGAAACTTTTCGTGTTGCAAAAAAGCTTGAATAAATTAAAAATTAAAAAAATTACGTAGTCTATAAGTTAGAGAATACTGATTGCAATGAAATCCTAGAAAACTTCTTTAGAATAATTTTCCTTTACAAATGAAATTTTGTATTCTCAATCATACCTGAAGAAATGTCGGTATGCATTTTCAAATACTTATTTGAAAATACACCACTTGGAGGCATCTGACAAAAATTATGAAGGCGTTAATTACGCGCCTTCGTGGCGTGAAATATTTTGCTAATAAAAAATATATTTTAATTTAATTGCACTCTGAATAAATTCCCAAACTGTATATTTTGGAGTAACAACATACATGATTTCTAAGATTAGATTTAACAACAACAAGAAATTATTTTAAATCAAGTTATTGAAATTTTGATCTCCTTTTTATAGTCATACAACTTAATTTAAAAATTTTAAAAGTTGTTGTATTTTGATGAGTCCTCGTGCCCTTCGAAATTCTGTATTAGTTTTGTAATAATAATAATAAAAATAACATACTTACATAATTTTCATTTTTTTTTCTTTTTTAGGTCATTGTATTCTTTTTTGGTATTCTTAATTGCCCTTATTCAAACTACTGTAATTGTAAACTTTACAGTCTCGCTGTCTCTTATGCCTTACACCACTTTATTGATATACGACGCGCTAACATAAAAATCCTGTTAGCTTTGAATCAATTCGATAGTCATTCGAAACTCTTGTTTAACAAGTTTAGTAGTGAAAATTGAATATTTGTTAACAATATTTATTATTTTTGTAAAAATCTTTTTTATTTCTCTATTGAATACAAATTTACAGACGAGTGTTGTATAAGCTTAGGTAATTGGCAATATATATTTTTTTGGAATATTTATTTAATAGCTATGTAATACAAAAAGGGATAGAAATATCTCTTTATTCTGAGGCAACACCTGTCTCTAACACTTGGTTGGAAATATTCAGCCTAAACCACACAAACCCGGCTCTGTTGATAAATAAAAACCGCATGAAAATCGGTTCAGTAGTTTTTGAGATCATCATCATCATCTATCCACTGCTGGATGGAGGCCTCTCCCAAGGCTGCTTCCTGCGAAGCCTTATGTCGCCTTAGGTCGCCTGTCCATCTGGCCGCAGGGCGTCTCACGTTGCACTTTTCAATTCGTGGCCTCCATTCGAAAACTTTTGTACCCCATCGGTTATCTGCTATATTTTTCTGCAAATTATATATACATTTCTCGATACAAATTATAATAATATAACGTTGAAGAACAATTCTGCCTGTTTCTTCGCTAACTTCTTCTAAACCAGTTCTATTGGTTCTGATAGGATTTTCACTAGTGAGAAGAGTGACAAACGAGGAGGTTTTTTTTAATTTGTAGTAATTTGCAGAAAATTTTGCATACATGGGAATCTAGGGCTTAAAAAGTTAGGCTGGCTAGTTTACTTTAAAAAAATAATATTTTTACTATAAAGTCCTTGGAATATAAAGATGACGCGTTAAATTCAAGGAGACTTCAAAAATTCGAACAAAAGCTACTAGTAGGTATTTTACAAAGAATACCCACTAAGCATTCTGCGAGGCTCATCGAGTTCCTACATAAAATATCGCGCGTCATTTTTTCACAGAAAGTGAGCAGTAAATCATTATTGAACAAAAGTGGCACAAGTGCCGATTCCTCTCGAACCAATGAGTTCATTTTAAGAAGTTCCCCGTTAGATTGATGTGTCAATATCTATCAATGTTGCCGTCACAATGGGCAGGTTTGACGTCACCGGTCTTTCAACAAATTCACAATAGCTCCGAAGATGTTTGGTTCGCAGAAGTGGTTATACACGATAATAATAATATGAAGTATATACATTTTTGATGCAGATCTTATATATACTTTTACGGATTGTGGTGAAAGTGCGGTGTGTATAACGTTGAAAAAACCATCAATTTTTTAGCAATTTTTTTTTATCGACATACAGGCTGACGGTCCATTTAATGGTAGGTGGCTACCGTCGCCTAAACACAAGTAACACCATAGATGGTGCAAGTGCGCTGCCGACCATAGAAAGATTAAGAATAAGGGATAAGGAAGGGGTGGGGTAATGGGCTCTGGCATCCCTTATTCACCACCGACACAACAGCGCATTATGCAGATATTCTGCACTGCTAATTCTATAATTCTTTTTTTTTATTTTCATAATCGATACAATATGTAACAGATAAATGTATATCAATATATATAAATTATGTGTCACGTTGTTTGAAGCCAAGAACTTCTAAACTACTGAACCGATTTTGATAAAACTTCTTATCTATACGTAATTTAGTCCAACTTAAAAGATAGGATAGTTTTTATTTTAAACCCGGGCGAAGCCGGGAGCGTGTAGCTAGTTATAATATAGTTTAACTAAATAAATACTTACAAATTTTAAAAAAAGTTTCTTAAAGTTATCAATAGAAAATGGTGAAGTACTCAGACGCCCATTATTAACAGTGACAGACCACCCACTTCAAGTCTAATTGACGAATTGAACAATCCTTCATAAAAGCGGTCACGTGACATCGAATTTCAAATAACAGTAAGTAATCTTAGCTCCGAATACAATGCCTTTAGTATGACAGTAAGTGTTCAATTTATGACTGTGAAATTCAGTGAAGCAATAGAGATAGATAAAGATGCAAATGCAACCATGCAAAACTGAAGCGGTAACCCAGCTTAGTAAAAACCCTACTGTTTTATATGTTATACTGTGTAAGAAACTGAGTCGTATAATTAGCCAATTGGGAGCGAACTGAGACTCGATCACTCCGATGTCACACAATACTCGCGAGTGACGAGTGATACTCTTATTGCTGACATTGTATTGGGTTCTGCATTTCACTCTAATCAAGTCGCCAAGATTTCTATCAGAAAGGCCACTAACTGTTTTATGCTGTTAATTAATTTTATTTGACCTGTAATTTTATCCAACTTTTATTTTTATTTGACCTTCTGTACTAATATTATACTTCTATAAATACTAATATTATAAAAAGAGAAAATTTGTATGTTTGTAATGAATAAACTCAAAAAATACTGGTCCGATTTTAAAAATTCTTTTACCTATAGAAAGCTACACTGTCAGCGAGTAACATAGGCTATTTAATAAAGTTACGCCGTCAAGTCGCGTGTAACAGCTGGTATTTTAATATTATGCTTAGCCTTTCGACATTATAAACGTAAAAAGAAACCTATACAACAAATTTCATAGTGCCAACTACTTGAAATAAAGATTCTAACTGTAGCTGCGCCTTTTTCTGAAACTTCTTTCTTTCAGATTCTTTACAAACAGTTAAATAAAAACAGAATTTGTTTATGACCAACAAATCTGAATTACAGAGGCGTAACGCAAAGTTGTCTTTTCCCAGTAAATCTGTCGCCAATAAAAACAAGCAACACCGGATGTCATACAAAATAATAATAATAATAATAATAATTTGGGAAAGGCGGATAACACGCAAAAAATATCTTCTATTCTTAAGGGAAATGCTGATTCTATTTATGAAGTTGACTGTACCGAATACAGTAACCGCAATGAAAGGTTGAACATCGATATGTCAAGTTGACGCCTTAATTTGAAACGCCGCGCCGCCGTTTATTAAATGTCAGTAAAAGTCTATATAAAAAGGATTCCCGATATTCTCTTGGGAGCACTTTTTTTATTTATTTTTATGAAACACATCAAATGTTTGCAAATTTAAAATACAAAAAAGGAAACCTCGAGTCTTCTTTCTCTGTACTAGATATATCAATATTATAAAAAGGAAAAATTTGTATGTTTGTATATATTGAATATACTCAAAAACTACTGGACCGATTTTAAAAATTCTTTCACATATAGAAAGCTACATTATCAGCGAGTAATTTAGGCTATATTTTATAAAGATAAGCAGACGAAGTCGCGTGCAAAAGCTAGTAATATTATAAAGAGATGACAGACAGGCCGACGATCCACTTGATGGGAGGTGGTTACAGTCGCCTGAGAACATTCTTATCCCATCAAGGTCAGCAGCACATTTGCATTACTCGTTTATGTTGGTTATATTTTTAGATAACAGTTAGTAGCTATTATCTACCATTAAATGTACCGTCAGCCTGTCCGCCACCCCTTCACATAAAAGAAAAACGATATGTGTTTAATCGTGATCATATTCAAATTCTTATTAACTCATACACCTATTCTTACTATGTATTACCTTACGAGCATTGTTCCAAGACTTTTATCTTACCTTACACAGAGGTTCACAGAGATTCACAGCAAACTTGTGTTTCTTCTATTCTTAGTTGTGTTTAAAGACGACGCGCTAGGCATCTCATTGTCATTATCATAATATCAGCAGTAGGACGTTCACTGTTGGACACAGTCCTCCCTCAAAATTCTCAAAATTCAAAATAGGACCGGCCGAAAATAGGAAGTAGCCTTATCAGGTCCCTTTATCAGGTACCTTGTAGGTAAACGTCCAACGCTGCGCTTGCCTGTTTGTAGTCTCCACTCGAGAACCTTCCTCTACCTCAGGGTCGTCGACTCTCCGACATAATGTGTCCTGCCCCTGCCACTTCAACTTACTGATCCGTTGGCTCATGTCGGTAACTTTCGTACGTCTATGGACCTCCTTATTCCTGATTCGATCTCTCAGTGTAATCCCGAGAATGACCCTCTCCATAGCTCGTCGAATGACGTTGAGCTTTCTTACGAGGTCCGTAGTTAGAGACCACGTTTCATTCACCGCTATATGTCACGAGAAAAATTGATTTCCACACAATTTAAATGAATGTTTTCTTTGTTACAGAAACGGGTCAATGGAGCGATAAAACTAGTGCTATACGGTGAATAGTGATGTGCTCCTCGAGTGTCGATTACCCGTTTAGATAGTGTTGCGCCTTACCAACAATGTTCTGCTCAAGATCGAGGGTTGTGACAAGCGTGTTTGTGATTCTACTGGTGCAGTGCTGCGTCGAGAGCCAACAGGAGAACCTTATTGAGGAATCATGTGAGTAAGATTATTTTCCACTTGTCATTTTTTCATAATTTATATGGATCTCCGGTTCGATTCCCGGCAAGGTCAACTTTGAAAATGAACTTTTCAAAGTTTTGTGAACTGTTAAACTTATGTACATTGTAAAATCGTGTATATTATAAAATATATAAAAACCCTATAAAATAGTACCTCATTTTGCATATACATATTTTTAAACAAATGTGGCTAAATTGTGTTTACATCTTGTGTTCTACAAATACAAAATTTAGCTTATTCGAGTGTACAAGAAATAAAAAAGAGATGTGGCTGTGTCGTTTACATGGCCGTATGTTTTACGTGAATACGTGTACTTTACGACACGAATAATACTTTCTTTGAGCGTATTATATTTATATGTGTATTATATCCCATAATTTCGAATATATATATATATATATATACCATATATAAGTACCAAAAATATGTTTAATCCTTTAGCCTGCTTTTGCTATCGAGTGGTGCAATTAAATTTTGGATTTCAATAATAGAGTAATTACGGCATTAAACTGTGGTTTAGTAGTCGTCTTGCACAATTTTATTTCGTACGAAGTGTGCGAAAAGCCAACTTTTAAAATATTTTAGTAGTCATTTAGCACATTTTTGATATCTCTTTATTTTGTCAGCTTTCTGAATTGCCTCCCAATATGGAAGCAAATTTATAGACATTTTCACGTCAAAAAGAACTACGACTTTCTTTGTAGAACAAAGACATTTCTACAAAGGAAATAATATACTTAACTCCTTAATAATTATGTTGCATAAAATGACGAAGTCAATACATAATTTCTAGTTTTATGTTGCAGTCATTTAGACAGCAATTAGATACGGGCTCTATTTTACTACTCTTCGCAATTAAGTTTTTATTGCTTAGACAATAAAGCTTATTTTATGTGACAACGGTAGCACGTGGCGGTTATTATGTTATTACGATAGATCGCATATTGCTTCAGTTCCTAGAAAGAGTCAATTTAATTTCTACATTTACAGTTGTAATATATATATAGGTATATATATATACCAATAAATAAAATTGAAGTGCTTGTTTGTAATGTCAAAATAACTGCTTTTTACTAAATGCCAATTATATAAAAGTATACGGTAGTTATAAAAAAAAATTTACAAAAATTTCAAAATGTTTGTCTGTCTGTCTGTGTCGGCTAATCTCCGAAACGGCTGGACTTATTTTGACGGGACTTTTACTGGCAGATGTCCGATGTTATAGAGAGTAACGAAGGCTTCTTTTTTATTTTAGTTAAATAAAAAAATATAAATTAAAGGCCGGGTTCAGCTAATAGATACATCTACAGAATAAAACTCATATAATTACCACGGTACAACTTTTGAAATGAACTTTTCAGAGTTGCTCTGGTCTGGACTTAGAAAGTAGTGACTGGGCATCTGGCAGCCCATCTGGTGGCAGTAACCCACCTCCCTACAGTGAATGAGAAAATGATGGCAGAACCTATTTCTCTAACTTTTCTTAACCTTCTTTCGACGGCTCACTTGTAACGTTGCTTGTGTTATAGACGACGGTAGCCACTTATCATCAAGTGGACTATCAGCATGTCTGAAAAGTTTCACATAAAAAAAATTGTCCATACAGCTTTAGTTTTGATTAAATTTGTATTATTAGCACATCCCAAGGGCATTTGTAACGAGCTCAATTTAATACCCTTGTATGTTATGTTAATATCAATCTAATTTGTTTTGTTAACCAAAATTCTGCTAATAAATTATAAACTCACAGTAACGTAGTTTAAACAAACCATTTATATTACTGTGTGACGGCGATCCGTGAAGGCTTACGCTGGCTAAACCTTAATTACCTTCGGGCATTTAATGTAAATTCAAAATTAGCTATTGCAAAACCAGATGGGATTGCTAGTGTAGAAAAATAGTTATTTGTGTTAAAAGGGGCAAAGTAATATTTTGTTCTTCGAGGGTGTTATTTTGAATGGATTCTAAAGTAGCATAGGAATTCAATATGCACAGCCCGAGAAAAAAATGTTTTGGCCTCGAGTGGTACACATTATTTTTCATCACTACCTATTATCATCAATGCCTACTAATAACAAATCTGTAAGTGTAGGTATTGCATGTATGTATGTATGTTCCTCCATAACTCTGAAACGAATTAACCGATTTTCATGAAACTTGGTAGATAAACATTTGGACGTACGGGACACAGGATAGGCTACTTAATATTTTTCAACGCGGACGAAGTCGTGGCCACCAGCTAGTATATCAATATATCACAACATTACATCATACTATCCTACTAATATTATAAATGCGAAAGTTTGTGAGGACAGATGAATGGTCAGATGAACAGATGATGTATCTATGTTTGATAATGTTAATCCTATTTCTAGCAAAAACAGATTTGGATGAAATTTGGCACACAGACAGTTTATTACCTGATTTAATATATCTTAGAACATTTTTTATCCAAGAAAATGTTAGTTTACCGAGGGATTGTCTAAAAAATAAAGATGTCAGATATTTTCTCAGGTGTAATATGTATTTTACATTTTCCAATGCGGACTAAGCTAGGCATCAAAACATATATGTATACATTAATATCATAAACGAGCCGTCTCTGTACCTACATTAAATGTTTTAAAAAAATACACGTTGTGCGTATGTTACAGAGATCAAAAAAATAGTTTTTAGATTTTTCGTTTATTTGTTTATATTTGTATGTGCTATGTACGCTAATTTCAGAAACGGCTTAACCGATTTGAATGCGATTTTGATGAAACTTTCAGACTATCCAATCTTCAGATTAGTACAGCGGGTGTTCCTGTAAAGTTTGCTAGCGATCGGACGCAGACGAAGTCGCGGACAAAAACACTAGTAACCTAATATAAATCGATACAGAAATCCTTTTACATTAATTTAACGACGGCTACACTTCGCATCAAACGTACAATGAACATGTCACCTAGATTCCTAAATAACCCTAACGCAGATATTACGAGGCACAAATCGACGAAATAATTCGTCGCCAAAAGCTTTCATGCAATTTGGCGCTGAAAGCCTTTTTCACTTTTACATGTTTTTACATAAAATCATACGGAATATACGTGACTGTATCTTTTAATGCTTTGACATCACGTTCTCATAAAAAATGGGTTGTATGATAGTCAATTTTAGGTTTAATTTTAAATGCTTTTAAAGTATTACTCAAATGTTTTAACTGATATCTGTATACATATTCTCATCAGGATATGGGAGCCCATTAGGTACCCTAACATTACCCAGTGCTTACCGTTTCACAAATTTCCACATGTTCGATTGATGTGAAATTTGTTATACTGTTACTTTTACTATTGTTTCCAAAGATATATTATTTCGATGCCTCGACCTGATGGATTGGATATATGCTGTTAAGTATAAAACATTAAATTAATAACATTCTCTATATGTATTATAAACATTAAGTAGTACCTATATGTATGTATATACAAATAATAAATAAATAACTTCTGATTTTTATTACAAAATTTACCTTTTATCGTTAATTTTATCAAACGTAAATATGATACGAAATGTTGATACAGTCTGACTTTGCTTTGCAATTGTTGCCAAATTCTATACTATATTATACAGTCTAATATCAACCTTAACACGTGCGAAATAAGGTCTACAAGAGCAGTAGAGAGAGTTGGTAACTTTTAATCCGTTGGATAGCCGCCAGAGAGCGCTGTTACAAAATGGCGGAATAAATTATGAAGCACACTGGTTGTATGTTGGGCCAATGTCTAGGTTTTATTAATAGCGAGCAATTAACTCAACTGAATGTTGTTGTCAGTTAATAAATTTGTATTATAGGTTTTTTTTTATTAATAATAACTTCCCATGTCCTGTCATTTGTTACAACATTATAACATGTTATAACATTGAATTATGTTTATAACATATAACTATAAAAACGTTTATAGATTTGTGAATAGATAAAAATAATATTACTATTATACTTGTATATATATTATTAGTATACTTTGGAGAATTTGGTAATAAAAGTCTTACTTAATTGCAGTGAGTAATTTCATGTGAATATTTCAGATTTATAAAATTCAGATTACAAATTTTATTTTACCGATTTCATAAATAAATATGAAAATGATTATGTCTTTTTCTATAGTGAAAACCGCATCAAAATCTGTTACGTTAGTTTAGATGAAGTATGCAGAGAAGCAAACAGGTGATGGAGAACTACTTGGTTTTATTCCATTTAGAGACCAGCCCTGGCTTCGTACTTATGCAATTTCATATAAACCAATAATCCACGTTTATCGCTCTTTCCATTAGTGAAAATCGCATTAAAATCCGCTGCGTGGTTTAGAAAAAATAAGCTAAAACAGATAGTGGCGGGCGGCGACTTTTTTACCATAATAAAATGCCACATTGCTTACTTACTACAAAACAATATCCGTTTACATACTAAAAGTAGAGCTCAGAGCTAATTAAACCAATTTGTTAAAATAAATAGTAGCGTAGATAGTAGCCAAGAAAATAGGAATGAACTGTCTGTGTTCGATATTTCAAAATTAACTGCGAAAAATATTAAAGTCGACACACGTCAAGCGTACGACACGTTGCAACTGTCCACATATTAGTAGTAGAGTGGCCATAATTTTTTGAAAAAAATAAACCAAACTAAAACTTAAATTATTATAGTTTAAAAAATAAAATCACCTTATGGGTCTTAAAATTCTTATCAAAATTGACAAATTATCCTTAATTATAAAACTTCAATAATGTCTCTAATAAACTACATAATATAGATATCTCATCTAATGCTAAGTGAACTACTTTTGAATCTAGAATTATTAAATGTGTCGGTAAAGCTCTAGAAACGAGTTGCTTCAAACAGGAAAAGTCTCTTTCAATATAGATAAACATGAATTGACAAGCTACTTACCATTGTAGTCTCTCATAGACTGGGAATAACATTTAACCTAGATTTCTTATAGAAGAAATTTATTTTGTATTTTTTAGGGTTTCCCAATTCAGAGGAATTGGAGCACATTTACATTTGTTTATTGTTTTTTCCGAAGGTCAACTTCCTTTTTCTCGCACTGTATCAGATGGAAATTAGTATAGACACATAAATTCAAAGCCCTTTGATATAAAGTAGCATGATTTCAATTAAAGTAAAATTTTCTATAAATCGACACATTTGAAATCACCAACACTAGAAAATGCACAGGATAAAACTATTCACCTTTTGACTTTTCAATAGATACCTGTAATTCGAGTTTTGAATTGAACATTATCTTTAATTAAATAATGACAAAAAAATCATGTAAATCATGTAAGTAAGTAATAATATTTTGCTGATTAAACTGCAAGGCTGATAAAGGATTTAAACCATTGTTAGTTACTTTATAAATTATAGCCTAGTACTGAAACCAAAAACGGTGAAATGCGTATTTATTTATTTCTAACCAGAAATTTCATGTTCTAACTTTGAAAATGATGAATTTCCATATAACAGTTCATCCCTTACTTCACCCTATTAGGGGTGGAATTTCCAAAAATCTTTCCTTAGTATATGTACATCATAAAATGCATCAACTGCCAAAATTTCAAGTTTTTAACCCCTGTGATTTTGGCTATGCGTTGATGAATCACTCAGGACAAACGATTATAGCCATACTAATTCATATTCATATTACTAAAAATATTAAAAAAGTGAAAGTAACTCTATCTGTCTGTTGTCCGTTACCTTTTCACGCCTTAACTACTCAACCGATCATCATGAAATTTCGCATACACTTTGTCAGGGATACCAGAAAAGACATATGGATACCTTTCATTCAGAAAAAAGTACTGTTGCCGAGTGCTGATTAGGATACAATACCTACATAACTTTATAGTTTCTGTTTCACAAATTATAAAACGCATGGTCACCGTACTTGACACGTTACGTTCCGTTTTAATAATTCCCACATGAGATTTATGCCGTCTCATACGTTTCCTACGAGTATAAATTATGACGTTACGTTTTACGCACGTATTTAGTGGTAATAAATTAGAAATACGACTTTCCGGTCGCAAAGTTGTGGTTATTGCGTTTAGAGGAACGTTTTTTTGTTGTTTCTTTTATGGACACACAAAAGATATATACACACAATTTGTACGCAGTGAAATACGCTGACGGCGTAAAAAATAGATTTCCACTATGGCCGCGTTTTAATTGCGTCCATGTGTTTCGTCTAGACAGCTTTTATGGTTTTTTTCACCGCTACAACGAATTTATAATATTGTTTTCATTGAAACATTACTTTAATATACGTATTTATTTTAATTTTCAAACATTTTTAAAAGTATTTTATGACAGATTTAATTAACTTTTAATTATATTTTTATATAGTTGTATATTCTTTGCAAAAATCCCAATTTCTTTAGGACGATTATAAAATGAAACGCTGATTGGTCAATGATGTATAGCTTCTTTGTTCTGGTTTGTCAATCAGCGCATCCGTCAATAAGTATTGACGTCAATACGTTCATTTCGGCCAATCAGCGCTCAAGACTTAGACAGTTGAGCGTTTATTCGCGACTTACCTAAACAGTTGAGCGTTTATCGCGACTTACATAAACAGTTGAGTGTTTATTCGTGACTTACCTAAAAAGTTGAGCGTTTATTCGCGACTTACCTAAAACTGGTCGGATTTTTGCAAAGATCCTGAAAGTTCCTCGGATGATTACAAAATTCGTTGTTAAATTCTTACTATCTGGTCCTTTGCAATCGTACTAGGATTTTTGCAAGAATCCGTTTTTTTTTCGGCTTATACTGCGACATATATTGTATAGTCATTTGGTAACTATAACCTTCTGGTAACTATAACCAACTGTGTATACATGGCCATGGTGAAATTGACACTCATCCAAAGGTTACCTATAATAATTAGTATAAAAATCCTTTAGTTGTGTTCTAAAGTCAATCAATTCAACAATAAAAAATGGGTTTCCATAAAATAATAATATATAAATAATAATTCATAAAATAATAATTTTATGAAAATGTTATTTGCGCGTTTATTTTTGAATTTTATCAAATTTATCGCAAAGTGCGCGCTCACAATTCGAGAAATTTATATAAAATAAACTTCCATACAATTTTGATTGTTTATCAAAACGAGATTGGGACGTTCCACAATGGAAATTATTTGAACGAAAGATTAACATAAAATATTTATATAAAATTTAAGATCTCATCTGTAAGAGGCTTCTCTAACACAAATTCATTCGACTTAAAAACTTTGAACGTTGAAGACCGTCTAAAAATTTGTGCTGTCTAAAAATTCATGTCGTGTTTACCAAAATAGATCCCATTAAGTTTATAGACACCGTATACTCAGGCTTATGTAGCCATTATATTAATATGTAATAGAATTATATTTGATATACTATACACGGTAAACCCTAGAAATACCTTTGATATTTGGTATGTCGAGGGGGTTAAGGAACACGAACTCATCCTTTACTCATTGCTAATATTGACTTGGGCCTAGTTCGGTGGGTAATTCTGAAACAATTTCATATACACAAAAAATCTTTGTCATATCCGTCGGTTTGTGAACAATTTACAATTACAAATTACATTACAAATTACAAATTAATAGAAATTTACAAGCAATGGACAACGCAATTTCTTTAAAAAAAAATATAAAAAAATAATTATACTTAAACATGTGACGGACAAATTGTATTGTTTAGAATTTTCGTAAAGTAATATAAACACAAAAAAAAATGAAAACGCAAAAAGAATTTTACTTTTATTGAAAAATATTTGGAAAACGGTTTATTGCACGATGTCAGTTTAAAATTTATTTTTTATATTGTTCTAATATTAAAAAAAACCATAATAGTTGACGCCGCCAACGCTTGTATAAAGCATTTCATGTAAAAGTTGAAGGTCAAAAATATCAATGTCATTTGCTCAAGTGAGTCTCTTAATGCACGGTTTGTGCAGTGTTACTGACTCAGTAATACAAGTTTTTGGTTATAGTTAAAAATAGGATTCAAATTGATCTTTGGCCATCGTCATAACCATCACCATCACCTCATGATTTTATTGAGCAGCCATTCGGTCCTGCATACTTCGCATCTGTTTACTGCCTACTAGGTACTGTTTTGAGGTTATCTGTCATGTGAACAGTTGATCGGCCCACGGGACTTACCGACCTTAGTTTCCACTTTAAGGCTCTTCTACTTCAAGCCCCGTATAAGTTTGACATGTGTGTCTGTGTATCTTGGGTGGGTGTATCTATGCATCTGTGTGTCTGTATATGGAATCGTAGCTTCCAAACTGATGGACCGATTTTGATCCGGTTTATTTTTTGTTTATCTAGTCAGGCATTTGAAAATAATCAGCCCATTTCTTAGTTGACGAAGGGATTTTTACTAAATTCCATAGGTTCGATTGATGTGAAATTTGGTATACTGTTACTCCGGTGGTATTTCCATGACATGGTAACCTTGAGCTGATGCTGCAGCATGGAGTAGTCTGCGGGACACCCAACTCCTCAGCAACTCGGTGGTTAGTTTATAATTTTAATTACAGCTGTTACATAAACAAATCTCATTGGTTTTCGCATAGTAAGACTCTTAAGTGTTTGTGGCTCGCATAGCATGTGGTCATAAAATCTTGTTAACTGGAAATAGCTACAGTAGCAAGCAATGTTGTTTCAATTAAATTCAAGTTGTTTAGTTCAGAATACACCGGCCAATAAAGTCGTACCTTCAATGTGGCAATACACAGGGCCGGTAATGAGATAAAACGGTTGCCCGGATGAATTTTGGTCGATACAAATTTGCGTGAGGCCCGGGTCTAAATCAATAGACGCGCACCAAATGAATTAGCTTATATTATGAAATATGATTTAATTTTGTTAGTAAAATACGAAACGGATATACGAAACCAAGTTCATTTATTTAGTTTTAATAGTTAATTTTCTGAAATTTACTGTCTGTGTAATCTTTAATGAAAGGGCAATTACTTCACCTGAAATATGAACTAAGCTTTGTTCCAAAATGGCGGCCAGGCGTATTAGCAATTTTCAGGGCTAATACTATATTTTTATCTGGAGGTGATCAGGTACCTCTAAAAGTTTTAGACCAAACCAAATTATAATGTTAGTTGGTTAAATAATTAACATTTTTGATTGTGAAACTATTGCCACCCTGAAACTTGCGTAACTTTGTTAATAATCAAGGACCTATAAGCTTATAAAAACCTGAAAATATGAACTGATAAATAGAAAGTCCTATCTACTTATTTGATAGTAACTAAAAAACAATTGCCAATTTCTGAAATTTAATGGGCAGTAACTACTAAAATATACTTATTTTTCGTTTTTATTAAATAAAAAATATGTATTTATTTTATTATAAATTGAACTTCAATAATCCACAAAACAATAGGTGCTTTAATTTTAGATATTGAATAAATTTCAATTTGGGTACACATTTTAAAGAAATACATACTTCAACTATGTCAATGCACTTAAGTGGTCAGTTTTTTTTTTTTTTTTTAGGGGCTTTTACCTTAGAAAGGCATGTCAGCCCCATCATCCCCTAAACTAGTTAATATAAAATTAAACCTAATTAACCTAACATAACCTATTAAAAGCTTCATAGATGTATAAACATGTAAAATAAGTCATTTGCCGCATCACTGTACGGCTCTGCTAGCACAGCACTGAGTGCGCCTATGTTTTGTCTACAAATGTTATATTTATGCATCAATGAAGCTCTTTCCTTTTTGAATCTGGCGCACTCCATGAGTAAGTGATAGACATCTTCTGTGCTCCCGCAAACTTCGCACTCGGGAGAGTCCACTTTTCTCATAAGATATCCAAACTTTCTACATGGATAGTGCCCGGATCTTAACCTAAAAGCTATTTTAAGTTTGGTCCTGTTTATATTCTTGCCTAGAAACCATGGGTTCGGAGGAGGCTGACTCTGGATGGTCCTGTACCAAATGCCTTTCTCTTTACTTCTTTCATCGAAGTACTCTTTAAATTTATTGTACCATTTGTACCGAAATTTTCCGAGTACTTCCATGAAATGTGGCATGACTATCATCTCTCTGCCTTCTAGTATGGCTAATTTAGCTAATCTGTCAGCCTCTTCGTTACCCGTTAAATCTATGTGAGATGGAACCCATTGCAATCTCAGTTTTTTGTGGTTCTTACCAAGAGTAAAAATTTGTTCCAAAATTTTGTAAGCTATCGATCTGCCTCTGTAAGCAGAGGTGCATCGTGCTATATGTTGCAGGGCACTCTTGCAGTCTGAAAGTATAACAATATTACTTGCATCACACCTGTTGCTAACATATTCCAAAGCTTCTGAGATTGCAATAAGTTCCATCGTCATGATAGAAACACACGATTGTGTCTTGTGCATAACAAAAGTCTTTGTACCTGGATCATAGTACGCTGCACCAAGACCGTTTGATTGTTTTGACGCGTCCGTAAATACCTTACACCAACCATCATATTTTTCATGTAATTCTTGTAAAACATCTGCCTTAATCAGTGAGCTTACATAATTGTGTTTTGACTCTTTTATACAATCTAGATTGTCTCTTATCACGTTGTCTACTTTTATGTATGAGACCCAAATATCTAAAGAGAACATTTCCAAACTGCTAACGGAAAGGTTGGTGTAATGTTTACAATCATTGTATGCCGATACCAATAATGGTTTCTTTTTTTTGTGCCAATACCTCATCTCAGTCTTAGTGCTAAGCTCTTCTACAGTTTCAGTTATACTATTATCCGACAAGGACATGTTTTTAAAAATGTACTTATAAGCTAAATAAATTCTTCTAATATATAATGGATAAACACATATTTCACTCTCCATAACATGGATTGGAGTGCTCTTAATAAATCCTCCAATTATTCTAAGAGCTTGGTTTTGTATCTTGTCTAATTTGTACAGGTGAGACTTGGCACTACTATCGTACAAAAAGCATCCAAAATCTATCCTACTTCGAATGAACGTTATGTATAGAGAGCGTAAATGTTTAGGGTGAACACTCCAAGACGGTCCTGCTAACAGTTTTAATAAATTTAAATATTTTGTAGATTTTTCCCCAATTTCAGCAATATTTTTATTCCAACGCAAAGATCTGTCTAACCATAACCCCAAATACTTTACACAGTTATCTGCAGGTAGATAACAATTATTTATTTTAAGTTTTATATCATTCCTTTTTCTACCTCTACTGAACAAGCAAAATTTAGATTTACTCGCAGACATATACAGACCAAGATTTTCAAGCAAAGTTACCATTGTGTCTAAGGCTTTCTGCAGTGTTAATTGACAACAGGCTAGGTCTTTGTTACTTAAATATAAAGCAAAGTCATCCGCATACTGGGTAACTATTACGTTTTTAAGTCGATGGCAAATTGTGTAGGTCGCAACATTAAAAAGTAATGGGGATATCGGATCTCCTTGCGCCAGACCCCTATTTGTCCATCTAACTAAGCTTGCTTGCCCATCTTTGACCTGTTTAATCATAAGGTGCCTTTCACTCAAAAATGACCACAAATATTCACAAATATTCTTACCTATCCCTAGTCCATCAAGTGTATTAACTACTTTATCTACAATGATATTATTGTAAGCATCCGATATATCTACAAAGCAAGCAGCAGTTGGAATATTATTTGAAAAACCTAATTGTATGTGAGTTGTAAGTCTTGCTAGGCAATCTAAACAAGATTGACCCCTTCTAAAACCTGATGTGTAAGGTGATAATATTTTCTTATTTTCCACCCACCACTCTAATCTTCTACATATCATACTATGAAAAATCTTACAAAGACAGGATATAAGAGATATTAGTCTAAATTTTGGAACAGAATTAAAATTATTATCTATTTTTGGTATTGGTACAACAACAACATTACGCCATTGAATTGGTATATATCTTAATCTAAAAATAGCATTATAAAACATTAGAAGATGTTCCTTACCTATTTGTGGTAAGTAATAGATCATAGAATATGTAACTCCGTCATTACCAGGGGCAGTGTCTTTCTTTTTTAGGCAGCTTTTAAGTTCATGTAAGGTAAACTCTACTTCCAGCAGTTCGTTACTTGAGTCAAATATAGGGGGTGAAAGTGGTCAGTTATAAGTTCATTTACCCTGCTCTTTAATTATTTCGATTAGTTTAACAATATGGCCCCACACTGATGACCATTAAGCTTACGCCAAGAAGGTATTAAGGTATTAAAAATACTGCATTAAAAAACATTATTTACTCCTACGTACTCGTTGCATTGACTTTATAATCGTATAAGGTACTCATACGCCAATTTAAACACAATACTACGCTATCAATGTATTTATTGAATTGTTTATTTGTATTCAATCGCACAATAAAACGCATTGACACACAAATTGAAAACATTTTCCAGTTAATGCCGTATTGAAAACAGACCAAAATTATTTCCTGCTGGTGACGCCTAGATGGCGTCATTGTCGTTGAGTACCGAATTCGAATTAACTTTTTTGTCTACACTGCCACTCCAATTTCAACCTTATCGTTGGACGGTAAGATTCATTTTTAGTTAGCTCAGTATTGCGCGATATCAACGATTATGGCTGCCGCATTATTTTGTAATGAGCCTCTTTTATTTCCTCCTCCATAATGTATGGATTATATTTCGGTTTTTAAAAAAGGTCGGTTTTTAAATTTTATTCGGATTGTTTTGCTTTGCCGACCCTTTTCTGATCCGGATTAGGTAAGAATTTTAATAAAAGAGAAATATTTCGGGTTGGAATAAGTATTATGACTTGTTCGAGATTTTCGCAAGTCATTGTGCAAATCCAAAATGACATAATAGTTTAGACCTTTTATAGTTATGACACGTCAGTTATCATCATCTATCACATCAACGTCAAGCGTCAGCTATCATTCTTTTTATCAAGAATATTATATCTAACTAATATTATATTGTATCTATTAGCTTTCTTCGAAACTTGAATTGAAAGTATCGAAGAACTATTAATTGTTTAACCACTGAATTAAGGGTAGGCTGATTAAGGTTATTTTTAGTTTAAATTTTTTAATAAATATATTTTTGATTTAATATAATATCTTCACAGATATCTTAATATCTTCACACATTCCACACAGCACCATCTAGTACCACACTAAGCAACTTAATGCTTGGATTATGGATACCAGACAGTTGATATAATGCATAGATTACTTTTTTTTTGTAAATACATACATATTATAAATACAAACATCCATGACTCAGGTACAAAGGTAAATTTTAACACATAAACATTTGCCCCTAGCGGGATTCGAACCCGCGACCGTTTGGTTAACAGCTAGGGTTACTAGCCACTAGACCAAACGTGTCGTCATTTATTTGTGTGCTTTATTTTCTTTATTGTGCTTTCTTCGTGATTTATTTACTAAATTAAATATTTACTATTAATATTACCCCATAGGTATCACTTTTGTACGGGTGTACTTTTAATTCAAGTTTTTTATAGAAAATATATGTGCGAGATGACAACTAAAAATATATTTAAATCTAAAGTTGGCTTTTCGCACATTTCATACGAAACAAAATGACTACTAAACCAAAAGAAAATCTAATGCAGAAATTGTTTAAAACTTTTTGCCGTAGTTTTTGCTGTTTAGCTAAAAGGTCACCTATGGCGTTTCTCAGAAATATTTTAAAACATAATTGCCAGGCCTGTTGTAACGCTCAATGTTTAATACATTGAGGTTGAAGGTCAAATCGTCAATGTCATTTGCCCAAGTAAATCCCTTAACCACTAGACCTTAATCTCGTTAAATAATATTAAAAAAAAATACATTCAAAGAAATTTAATATCAGAACATTGATGAAGTTAAATAATTGATTGATTAATTTTGTCAGTACAGTATTGGAAAATGTGAAATGTGTTTCGGAGCACGCATAAACCCATTCATTTTAAAACGAATAAAAATCCAGCCAATATTTTAATCCTCCATTGTGCATAGGTTACCTATTATATTCATGATTCATACAAAAATAGGCAACCCTTTATTATATAACCTTTGCCTTTGTAGTTGTGCAAAAGGGATCGCCATTGACTCGCACGCCTTTTGTGATAGGTGGGCTTGGTAGGACAGTACGATACTAAAGATACTGTTACCAACCAAAAAGCCTTACAAAAATTTCTGTAGTTATCTGAACACTATTCAATTGAGCTCGTTTATCGAGTGGTTAAAGTTTTGAATCAAATTATACAGCCATAGATGAGCTATTGGTATTATAAAATTTACAATAACCCGATAAATTAACGTTCCTGAGAAAGTTTTGAAGCCTATCTTTGTTATCTACCAAGTTTCATGAAAATCAGTTAATTCGTTTAAGAGTTATGGAGAAACATACAAAAAAAAAATCTAAAAATCGTCAATTTAGTTTCAGTATCATGTACATAGCCTCTAAACACGATATCTCTGAAAACAAAGTAACTTACTCCATGACCGACCCTTACAGATTTATTATTACTATTGATAAAGATAATAGAAGTTACATTTTTGTCCGTTTTATGAAAAATTATTTTAAAATTTTATACCGCGTATGTAGTAGCATTAGATTAAAGAAATGTGATCGTATTATTAACAAGTATATATTGTAACAGAATAGCCCTAAGCGAAATACGTGCTAATGTTATTAAGACCACTGTAGCCGTATTGCGTTACAGAATAAATGTGTCAAACATCTTGCCTGTGTCAATTTAGCTGTCACACATTAAAGTATGGATCGAATTAAGATTCCAAGCGTTTGACAGATTAGTGAGGCGATGTGTGGTATCTTTACTATCTATATTACTAATATTACTATCTAATTATTAAAGAAATAATTAAATTAATTATTTCTTTAATTAATTAACAGAACATACCTAATGTTTTTCTTTTTTTTTATGTGAAGCGCTTTAAAACATCCTTTATTAATGCGCACTGCCAAGGTTTAGAACTCCCTGTCGGCTTATGTGTTTCCGAGCTCATATAACCCAAGTTTAATATACAAAAAATTTTTTTTTGTCAAATTTGACAGAAAGGCTGACGATACTTGCTGGCTGCCGTCGCCTATAACACAAGAAACGCCACAGGTGTTGAATGTGTGCTGCCGGCCATAGTAAGATTAAGGATAAGGGGATTAGGAAGGTATAGGGACTCTGGCATCCCTTACTCACTAACCGAAACACAGCAGCACATATGCTATTATTTCACTGTGGTCTCCTATAAGGGAGTGGTTACTGCCGCCAAAAGGGCTGCCCAAAACTGCGAAATGCAGTAATCCCTGCCCTTAATTTTCAAATCCAATTTTGAAAAATTAATTTACAAAGTTTACCCTGCTGGGAATCGAACCCGGAATCGAGACAGTTCAAGCACCCAAACCATTCATCCAAAGGACTCTTACAGATATTCAACTGTGAAATAACGACCCTATAATGCTGTTTTATTTCTGGGCGTGACTATGTGATATTATAACCCAGTCCTCTATAACTGTTATAACCTTATCAGTTACCCTAAACCGTAAAACGACCGTTATCTCGCCTCCAGCCCTTGTCCAGTCATTAAAAAGCCACACACATTACACATCACTAACCGAGCGTCCGTCATTGCCTACAGGAATATCATATTACAAAATGATCCCCCTCACCCACGCCAAAACACAATTGTTTTTACCCACACCCATCCCTTTCGCACGCTACAAATATGGCTTGGTGTGAAAGAGACAGCGATAGTAAGGATATCTTGAAAACTATCAAGTGTGCGCACTGATTTACAGGATGTCTTTGTATAACGTCTTTTAAGAAAGGTCAATGATTTTTAAAGATTTTTTTTTTATAATTCAATACGGTATTTCATTTATAATGTATTTTATTTTTATAAAAAGTTTGTCACCCAGGCTGACGGTTCGCTTGATGGTAGGTGGCCACCGTCGCCTGTAGCTGGCACACACGATCAGTCCATTTGACGTGACTCCAAACGACTTAAATCAAATGGAGGGACGCCAAACATTGTGCCCATTCACGGTCAGTCCAATTTTCTTTCATTTATGCGTTTGACCGGGTCGAGAGACGTTGACATGATCTCCGATTCGGAAGCGCGGCATGATGCCACGGCGTAGTGTTTCTACACTCACTATCAGTTGGCGCGATGAACTGGCGCGATGAACTGGCGTGACGCCAATTGGAAATCCATTGTTTTACATCACGCCAAGGGATTTCAACATTCACGATTAAATTTTGGCTTACACCTCAGTCCATTTGACGCGATGGACTGATCGTGTGTGCCATCTATTATACACAAGCAACGCCACAATTGCTGTAAGCTCGCTGCCGACAATAATTAGGTAAAGATAACGGGAAATAGGATATAGCATCCCTTACTCACTATAACTAACCAAAAGACAACAGAACACTGCTCCTGCTGCTAAAATCTGCTCAACGGATTTGGATGAAATTTGGCATACAGACAGTTTATTATCTAGATTAACATATATAGGATAATTTTTATCCTGAAAAAATGTTAGGTTCCCGAGGGATCGTCTAAAAATATAAAAAATGGCGCCACCGTCGTCACAGCGATAAAGACGTCGGGCGTTATATTATTTATATATTTTCTTTATCAACGCGGACGAAGGCTCAGACAACAGCTAGTTTCTTATAATCTTGAGATTATAAGAAACAACCTTCTATAATATAATATACTTAGAACATATTAGAACAACCAATCTATATTATCGCTGATTCATTCAGCCCGCTGTCTAGATTGAAATTGGCTCCCACAGACGGTATCTATCTCTTTTTTATCTATTTGTAATTGATATTAGGTTTTTCATTAACTTATTCGGTTTTGTTCGCTTCTTCTAAATTGCTGTAAGTAATAAATGTTCGACTAGAAATTTTGTACGCACTATCTTGAAGCGTAAATAAAATTTAAATTTAAAAATCCTAATTCTACAATCCTACAAATAATATATTATAAATGCGAAAGTTTGCGAGGAAGGAAGTAACTCTCACTCAAAAACGGCTAAACAGATTTGGATGACATTTGGCACACAGATAGTTTATTACTTGGATTATTATATAGGATACCTTTTGTCATGAAGTTCCTATGGTTTTTTTTTTAATACAGTGCGTAAAAAGTCAAGGACACCAGGCAGTTCCAAATATATAACGAAGGTGGAAAAGTCTGTTTAGTTTTGTCCAAATTTTTGTAATCACCTACAGACTAAACGTCTTAGCTATAAATTACATTTAAAATTTGAATCTCTAGCTACCATCTATAAAGACTTTTCTATTATAATATATTGAAATTACTGGCATATGTTTTATTATTGTGGCGAGTTGAATAAATGTTGCTAATGTGTTGGTTGTGCGGTTATTCGCATTATAATAATGTTCTCAAATAGGTGTTCTCCCAAATACCTATTACACAGATCCCGCGTTCGTACAGCGTGTCCTTAACATAGCTTTCTTTAATAATACAGAATCTTTGATCAAAAAATTTTAATTGCCATTTAATTAATGTATAATTGACTAACTTCACTTCCCCAAAATTAACCTCGAAAAAAGTTCCGCCAACCCAGAAATCGCATCTATAAAACCTCCCCCCACCACCGCCCTCCGTCAAAGTTGCCAGAACTAATTTCATTTCCCTATTAATTATTGTCGTAATAGAATTTATCCGGGTTCCGTAACAATAATTAATTAGGAATGAAATTTTCAAAGGTCTCCGTCGATTCATCAAACGTTTGTGAAGAAAACCTTGGCGGAATTATATTAATCGATGACTTTGTGTTTCACGGTAGCATTTCTAATGTTTTTCCAGCCAATTAACGTAATAGTATAAGAGCTAGCAACGTTTTTGAGAATGCATTTTAGGTCGATTAGTTTTTCTATATTTCTCATTCATACTGACGGTCGGTAAGAATGTAGTACGTCTGGCACCTGGAAGCGGTTGCGTTTACCAGTGCGCATCCCATCTGTACAGGGAAAATTGTGCATTTTGAAATTATTTTAAGACAAATTTTATTTTTTTTATAATTATATATGCCTCTTTAGCAATATAAATTTATAGTTGCCAGACATTTTTGTCGTTGCTAACATTGCCCCAGATACAATTTTAATCATTAAAAAATGATAAATTATGTCCAGCAGTGGACGTCCTGCGGCTGAAATGATGATGATGATGAGTATAGCATACAGTTCATTGATGTTGATATATCTCTGTCGCAACTGTCTCTGTCACACAACTTTTTTTTTTTTTTTTTGACGAGGAGAAATCCTTTTATTGATCCCCTGCCGCCCGCCGGCGACAGGGGTATGTGGGGGTCGACAGTATACTCCGCGTTGCGCACGTGCAGACGGAACTGCCCCTACCCACTAAAACTCCCCGATGCCTCCTTTGCGGTGCCCATTATTGCGGGGGGTGGACGGGCTCTGGCGAACCAACTGCTCCGACCCACCCCACACGGGCGGCCTGACCATTGCTGGCCAGGTTGACGCCAACGGGGGATTGCCCGGAGGCATCCGAGCAATCCCCAGATGGGGGGGACCCGTGCAGGCACACGCAGCTCGCCAGCTACGTGCGCAGGTCCCCTAGGACATTTGAAGACAGGCTAAGGCCCGCCTTCTCCTGTCCTGCCATCTGCGTGTGTTGAGGAGGACTCAATGAACACCAATGGTGTCCATTGGCTCCTCCCTTCCGGCAGCAATAGCCCCTGTCGGGGCTTTAGGTTGTGCCGCTAGGCGGCCCTTAACGACTGGGGGGGAGCATTTGACGCCCCCCATGCGGTGGTCGGCCGGGAGGCCTGCGTCCGCGCAGGCCCCGCAATGATAGGCCGCCTCACACTCAAAGGCAGAGTGTCCTTCCTCGCTGCAGCGGAAGCAGTGCCCGGCGCGGTCTTTACGCGACGGGCAGTTGACCCTCGGATGGCCGAGCCCCATACACTTGAAGCAGCGCATGGGGCGCTGCTCCAGCAGCTGGATGGTAGCCGAGCTCCATCCCACCGCAAGTCGGCCATCAGTGGCCAGCTTCCGGGCGGCCGCAACAGGGGCAGAGGCGAAGGCGGAGCCCACTCCTCTAGCGCCAGGATGCACCTTTCCCACCCTGAACTGCTCAGGGGGGAAGCCGGTGCTCAACGCCAGCGCAGCCTTCAGCTCCTCGGCCGACACCGAGTCGTCAAGACCGACGACCCGGATGTCGGCCGATTTGACGGGACGAGTCACCCTCGCCGCGTCTCCTAGCACCGAGCTCATCTGCTCCGCCAGTTTGTCCGCTTGAGCGGGTGTCGCCTCCCTAGGGAGCACGAACACCCGGGAGCCCGTGATGCCCTCACGGAACTGGAGCGGGCCAATTCCAAGGGCCTCTAGGGAGACCTTCGCCTTTGTTCGTTTGATTGCGGCAACATAGGTGTCCCCCTTCGCCAGAGCCTCTGGCTTGAGGGACAATACCACAACCGATCTGTTAGGCACCTTAGGGAGCCTAGGGGCGGGCGTCTTCGCCGCCTTTGGAGCTGAAGGGGCAGAGGGAGGGGCGCGCTTCTTTCGCCCCACGACTTCCGTCCAGCTCACGGTGGTGCCTCCCGGTTGGCCCTGAGCTTGCGGCTCTGGGGCCTTGTCAGCAGCAGTAGATTTAGCTCCTTTTTTGCCCTTGGCCCTTGCCTTCTGCGGCAAGTTGGCCGGGGGCGTGAGCGTCGTTTGGGAGGGCTGTGAAGCTGCAGCCAGCTCTTTCCTCGAGGGCGCCTCTGTAGGCGGTCGGTGCTGTTGGGACGGGAGGAGCCTCCCATCCGCCTCCAGGAACTCCAGGCGGTCGCTCACTACGCCACTCACGTGGCATATGAGCTCGTCCTGGAGGGCCCCGAGGGCCTCCAAAAATTCAGCCCGTGACAACGGCTGGCTAGCAGCCACCGTCGTAGGCGCCTCTAGGGGAGGCTGCGTGGCAGCCGAGAGCTCATGACGGGAGTCCTGAGACTCCTTGAGGGACTCCACCTCCGATAGTAGGGTCTGCACCCTTTCGGCGAGACCCCTGTTCTCGGCCCTCAGCCGGCGAAGCTCATCCGAAATGATGAGCGCCCTCGCTTTCGACGGAGAAGCTGCCTCCAGCTTGCTCCGGAGAGCCTCGTTGTCGGCTTGGAGCCGACGCATCTCAGCGGACAACCTCCTGTCCTCCACTTTTCGTGCCCCGAGCTTGGGGGGTTTCGCAGCCTCAGCATTGACCAGCTCGATAATCGACCTGGTCGCATCTTTTACTTGCTTTTGGCAAGTGCCTTTCATGTTGGTGGACTTTTTGACCACCTCCAGTATTGCGGAGGCTCTCGCCTCCACCTTCCTGGCTAGGGCCTCCAATGATCCAGTGGGGGAGACTGATCCCACCGACTGGTATTCGGTCTCATCCTCCGAGTTGGAGTCGGAGGACACCCAATCCCTTAACTCACGGCGGGCCTGAGCCAGACCAACGTCGTGGCCGTGCTTCTTCTTACCGGACTTGACCACCTTTGGAGGAAATGGTTCCTCCTCGGGCCCGGACTCGTCCATGGATCGGACCGACATTGCAGAGGACGCCCTAGGCAACTCTGCACCCTCCATTATGCGCTTCCGCGTTTGCGAGCGCGTCTTGCCCGTAGGCGGACTGTCCCTCTTGGAAGCCGACATTGGCCAATTAATGGCCCTGTCGACCTCCGACTCTGTTGGTGAGGCCAACCCTATGAAAGGGGTGACCAAAACAACAAGAAACTTAACTAAACAACCAAAAATTGACAAACAAACTTAAACCTAAAACAATCAAACAATAATAATTTAATAACTACAGACGCTATCAAAAGCGGGTTGGGGCCGGCTGAAAGCGCCTCCAAAAAGGCTTCTTCCGAGCCTCCCAAAAACCGAAAACTTCCGGAATTCCGGAACTTACGGGCGGAAGAAAATTTCGGAAAACCCGAAAATTTTCCGGCCCGGCCTACCCTCCGAAAGAGTCTTGGAAGGCGGTTCTAATGAATCTCCTCCCAGACAGATCCGGCCACAAGAGCCAAAGTTATTAAACAATAACACTTGAAAACCACAAAATCAAAAACGAAAAAACGACCAAAACAAAATAAACAACAACAATTTCGACAGCTGATGTGGGCAGCCCTACGGAGCCTCGAAAGAGGCTTCGAATGAGCCGAACCACACCGCCGTGGAGCCGCTAGCGGCGCAGCGCCGGCCGATCAAAAATTTCCGGAAATCCGGAAATTTCCGATTTTCCGGCACTGTCCGAAAGAGCTCCGAAAAAGACCTCAACAGACCAAGTTTGAACAAAATCTAATTTTAACAATTTCAACAAATTTTAACAAACAAAAACCAAGAAAACAGACAAATCAACAATATAACAAGAATAACAACAATTAACAAAAATTGCCGCGGGCCACCCGACGAGCCCTGGAAAGGGCTACAAATCAACGCAATCCGCGGCAAAATCCGTCAACGAATAACAGAGAAACAACAAAGAAAAGTTTCGGGATTGAAACAAAAGAAGGCCAAAAAATGACCTTCAATCACTTCAATCCGTCAATCAACTACCGGGAACAGATAGAGGCCTCGAAAGTGTCTAAAAGTACCAATAGCTCAGTAGCTTTTAGAAAATCCTCAACCTCCTCTGTCACACAACCTACGAATCAGTTGCCGCACTCACCTATTCTCCCCGTTAGTTAAATTGATCTGAATTCTAATTAAGCAACGGAATTTCTTATTAGAATGGCAAATTAATATTATATTCTTTGATTATAGAACTATATTATATTAAAATTACAGACATACTAAAAATGTTTGAAAATTATCATTTTTTAATGATTAAAATTGTATCTGGGGCAATGTTAGCAACGACAAAAATGTCTGGCAACTATAAATTTATATTGCTAAAGAAGCATATATAATTATAAAAAAAAAAAAATTGTCTTAAAATAATTTCAAAATGCACAATTTTCCCTGTACAGATGGGATGCGCACTGGTAAACTCAACCGCTTCCAGGTGCCAGACGTACCTACTACATTCTTACCGACCGTCAGTATGAATGAGAAATATAGAAAAACTAATCGACCTAAAATGAACTTTTTCGTGACGTTGCGAGCTCTCGTACCATAACGATGTCGACATACGTGCTGTGATAAGAAAAAAACTTAATTTATTTATAATTTTATTATACACTAGCTGTTACACGCGACTTTTTCCACGTCGCGATGTTAATCGCTGATAATGTAGCTTTCTATTGGTGAAAGAATTTTCAAAATCGGTTCAGTAGTTTTAGAGTTTATTCATTATCAAACATACAACTCTATAATATTAGTTGTACATAATTTTGGAAGCTTAAATGGCATTTCAATCAATGTCCTCTAACATTCTCTTTGTGCATTTATTCCTGCATTGAATTCTTGGCTATACTTAAGCTTTTTCTGGAAGCCTTTTTTTTTAAAAAAGTCCTCTTTCTGGATCACATACGGCCCTTTTAATTCAATTTCAATTCAATTCAATCGTTTATTGCAAATTTAGTGTTGTGAACGGTGTCAAGACGCTTTCAAAATTATCAAAAAAATTGAAATAACAAAAAAAAAATAACGCAATATTTTTCTCAACTTTAAAGACTTTTTAAAAAAAGTGTACATAAAAAAAATTGTCGTACAGATTTCAAAAACTTCCTCTATATGTGAAGTAGCTATCCTGCAAATTTCATTGGGCTACTCATAGGGTTTCATAAAAAAAAATGAATCTAAATGTAGCAAGTGAAAAATTCAAATTTCTTAATTAAAATTGAAAAGTAATTAAAACAATGCAAAATAAATCAAAAAGTGTTTATTAGTTAATCAATACTAATAATAAATCTGTAAGTGTAGGTATTGTATGTATGTATGTATGTATGTATGTATGTATGTATGTATGTATGTTCCTCCATAACTCTGAAACGAATTAACTGATTTTCATGAAACTTGGTAGATAAACATTTGGACGTACGGGACACAGGATATGCTACTTAATATTTTTCAACGCGGACGAAGTCGTGGGCACCAGCTAGTATAATTATAAAAATTTCTACATGTAAACCTAATGTTTGACAGCACGATACAAATTTTGTTGTCCTTCGAGCTCACCCCTCGCTGAAAACATTATGTTACTTGTATTTTATATATAGGTACATGTTTATATCATGTTGAAAAAAAAAAACCGGAGAAGCGCCTTCATGCGTGGAAATTGTAAGCCATAAATGTAACAATTTGCTACCATTTAACGTACCGTGAAGTAAATATTGCTCAAAGTTTGTGTACACAACAATGGTTCGGTATCATCTTGTGCCATTAAATAAACAGACAAACTGATTTATTATTATATGTAAACATATTTGATCAAAGCAAATTATGGTAATACACAAAAAAGTATTTGAATATTTGATAGTCTAGTCGAGGTAGTCCAGGACGTTCTATTAAAAAAAAAACTTCAAATAATCGTCAGATTAAGAATCAGCACGATCAGGAATTCAGACTGAACCGTCTGTATGAAAATCTGACGTGCTCGAGTATTACAAGATGGCATTCGCCAAAATCTTTTTTGCATTTTAAAACGCTGCCACGAGCTTGCGTTACATCCGAATCGTCTGTATTTTAAATGGGAGTTTATTTTGGGTTCACTTAACATTTCCTCTGAAAATCTGACGCGCTCGAGTTGTATTTAAATTTTTACCCCAACCCCCACCAACCACACCAACCAAACCGGCAGATTAATACATATACGTTATCGGAGACACGTGGGGAATATACATTGGCAATATCTGACGCACTCGAGTAAATCCCAAAATCCCATCTTGGGCTCGCCTACTATTAGGTGATGTTTTTTGTTTATGTTACCGAGGTAAAAAAAATTGTTTTTAGAATTTTTGTCTCTTCATCTGTTTGTCTGTGCGTTTGTGCACGCTAATCTCAGAAACGGCTTAATGAATTTGGATGTAATAGCGCCTTTTCCAATAATGACCACTTAATCCCCTAAAAAAGCTCGTTGCGCATACAATTTAACTTACCGGTTAGCGAATACGTTGTAACTTTAAATTTAGTTGACTGCACGTGAAATAATACGTGCCTTCGCTTGCATAGTTAGCGCGAAACTCTAACGAAGGCTGGTAATGTTATCTAAACTTCACACTAGACGCACAGTAGATACTCATTGTAACGCAGTGATCAAACTCATTGAAGTAACCGAAATAAGCTTTATAATATTTGCTGTTTTTATGTTTATACTGAAATATAATTGTGTATGTCTTTTTTATTGTAGTTGTTGAGTATAAAGCTACTTTGCAAATACATAATTACTTATTTAGATTCTGTGGTAACAGTCAACTGACGCGGCCTAAACGTGGCCGTTTTTCGAGTTGTCAGACAATTATTTCATTAAATTTAGTTCTTAAGCATGTCGATGAAAAGGAAAAATTGTTTAGTGCAACCAGAAAACTTGTATTTAATATGATACAGTTTTTTTTTTACGCGAGAAAGCACTACATCGCCCTCATACGCTACGTCGCGTCGGTTGACTTTTGCAACAGATTCTAATTATTATTTGCCTATTTGGCAACGATGGCTGAACACGTTATTATTACTGTCTATTACTGAACATGTTTACTATATACTAGCCTTTACCTTTTTCTTAGGTGTTAAAATATTTATTCAATATTTATTGCTCGTACATTTTTGTAAAGCGTTAAATATTTATTTTTACTTTTCGATGATCCCTTTTGCATTTTTATTATTAGTTAATAAGCTTAGTCCAAATTCATTCGTTATTTCATGCGTTAATCTGAACTACGGATTTAACGGATTTAACTACGGATTTACGGATTTAATCTTTCAAGCGACAAGATTAGTAAACTATGAACACAGATCACCGTCATTCGCTTGTACTGTGTTCTATATAATTAAAGGCAATACAGTAGTGCCTTTAATTTACACACAAGCGACGAATTAACATCAAAATTGAAGCTTCAAAACCGAACAAACGTTCCTTGCAGTTGCATAACATTTAAACGCTTTTGTTCACGATTGTCTCAACAACTACTACCTTTATAGGATATCCAACCAGTTTTCATGACTAAATGGCTGAGAGTGGCTGAATAGGAATAACTGTCATATCGAGATTGTGTTACTAGGTTTTGGGCATTGCGTATAAAATGCGTTCCATTCCAAACAAATTCAAACTTTAACACTTGATAAAAAAGATATAACTAATTTTGGAGTGTTTAGGAGGGGTTGGGCAGTTGTTTGTATTATTTATAAAGAATTTACAGAATATGGTATGGGGTAAAAAGGTAAATTTGAAACGACATGCGACATGTCTTGCTCAGAGAGAAATTTTATTTGAAAAGTGTGGTTCTCTTTGAGGAACGAAACGATAGCGCGTTATAACCTGCCGGTGCAGCGATATCTGTTTTTTGTTTGTATAACTGATAACTTTATGTATTGAGATCTAAAATAAGATATAATGTTGATTATTATTTTACACAGTTTTTCATGTATAAATTTAGTTTTAATTTAAATTATTTATATATAAATTCTTTAATTATAGAAATAGTTTCTATGGTAATATCTTTACCGCGAACGAGATATCATCAATCATAATAATAACTAAGTTTAGCTTTTATGTTCTAAATCTTCTTGTTATAGTCTGAGAGCTAACTATTTTAATTTATATACTATTTATATAATATTCTAATATAATAACAATAATATGTGCAAGCAAAAAAAATTGTGTGTGTCAGCTCCAATGACTGGAGTTTACTCCGTACGAACGATTATAAAATTTAAATTTTCCCAATTCGAACACGTCGAAAGAACAACATTGTTTTCTTTTTTTAAATAATATTGTGTAGATGGCGTAATATCTCTGAAACTTCAGATATATTCTAAAATATTCAAAAAAATTGAACGTAACAATAACGCTTAACGTAACACATTCTTGTGACAATTTTGACTTTACTCCCCTATATATTCATACCACGGGCTTATAACCAAAAAATAACTTTTTAATATAAAATAATGTAAAATTGTAAAGTACAGTGTGAGTGTGTGAGAAATGTATAAGTAGACGGTTATATACATGAACCGCCTGATTTTATAATTTTTATAAATATCTAGTAGTTTGTAAGTGAAGCTTATGTATAGATAGATAGATATAGATAGGTATAAATTATTATAAATACCGTGCAAAATTTTAAGATTTTTTATTTTAAATTTTTTATTTTAAATTTTACGAATTCCTTAGTTAAAAGTTATTGAAATTTACTTAAAAAGTACAATTATAATATTTATTTATTTATAATTTTAACATTTTTAAAGCTAATAATATAATACATGTAAAATGATAACACTAAAAACCACTGAGGTTTCATCATTTGTAATTATACTAAAATCTGTAAATATATTTACAATTAATTACAATATAACTTAAGCGGTTATAATGTCCCGTCATCCTTAATCCTTTTACTTAGATTTAAGTAGGAAGAGTCCCACACTGTACTGACAGTCGAAATACTGTCTTCCAGCTCTCGTACTATTACTGTCATACGCAGTTTCATGGTATGTTTAATTCCTTTTCGAAATACTCTCTTCCAGCTCTCGTACTACGACTGTCATACGCAGTTTCATGGTATGTTTAATTCCTTTTCGAAATACTCTCTTCCAGCTCTCGTACTATTACTGTCATACGCAGTTTCATGGTATGTTTAATTCCTTTTCGAAATACTCTCTTCCAGCTCTCGTACTATTACTGTCATACGCAGTTTCATGGTATGTTTAATTCCTTTTCGAAATACTCTCTTTCAGCTCTCGTACTATGACTGTCATACGCAGTTTCATGGTATGTTTAATTCCTTTTCGAAATACTCTCTTCCAGCTCTCGTACTATGACTGTCATACGCAGTTTCATGGTATGTTTAATTCCTTTTCGAAATACTCTCTTCCAGCTCTCGTACTATGACTGTCATACGCAGTTTCATGGTATGTTTAATTCCTTTTCGAAATACTCTCTTTCAGCTCTCGTACTATGACTGTCATACGCAGTTTCATGGTATGTTTAATTCCTTTTCGAAATACTCTCTTCCAGCTCTCGTACTATGACTGTCATACGCAGTTTCATGGTATGTTTAATTCCTTTTCGAAATACTCTCTTCCAGCTCTCGTACTATTACTGTCATACGCAGTTTCATGGTATGTTTAATTCCTTTTCGTAATACTCTCTTCCAGCTCTCGTACTATTACCTACTGTGTGTTATGTTTGTCGAGATCCACGAAACTTTCTAGCGGACGTTCCACTTTTGGAGCTTTGTGGAAAAAATTCCGCGGGAATATATTTGGCGTTTTCTGATTTATGCGGCTTCGGTCGGGAGGTCGCGCTTCCGGAGCGATCCCGGACTCCCAGCTCCGAAACTTTGTCCTGTTCGTGTAATGAAACGTCCTAATCCTCGAGAAAACTGTAATGCGAAATAACGAGCTAAGTTCCTTTGTGAAAAAAACGCTAGAGTACGAGCACGTGAAGGGGGCGCAAAAAGCCAAGTTGCAAATTGTCTTAAATTTGACTTCGACCCTTATTCGAATTCGTTGAAGTCATATTTTGGTCTTACGCTTTACTTTCTTAAATTTTCGCAGACTGTATAAGCTTTTGTAATGTACGCAGCTTATTTATGAGTATTTTTTAAATATCTCACTTTTCACACAAGCACAGATTATTACATCATCTAAGGTTGCATGGGCTAATAGGACACCATATTAAATATTAACTCACTGTACTCATTAGTAAGTCTTAAAAAGTCAGTCATGTCATGTCATACAAGTTTCTTTAGCAGTTTTCCTTATACCCACATGATTTTTTCTTCACACTTAGAGAGGAATAATTTTTATATATAAAAACTCAGATGTACCGTGCGACCGGGTTTGAATATACTGAATAATCTTACCATTTTGTAATGAGATGGTCACTGTCGCCAGACAGGCTCTGCCCAATTGATCTTCTACCTTCTTCTTCTTAAAGTGCCGTTTCTCTACGAAGGTTGGCTCTATGTTAATACGATAGATGGCGCATAATTAAATTTAGTTATAATATGCTGGATCAAAACACGGAAAGATAAACGAAAAAAGCTCCTATTCTCACGTAATAAGATTGATACTTTACATTACAATACAGGAGGATTTAGGACCGGGCGGAAGGAAACTAAAATTATTGTGTCCCTAAAGCTTGGCAGCTAAAACACCCGTAAATCTAATTGGAGTGGAGCTATTCTTGAGCGAACTCCCTTGTACCCTGCTCAGGGTAAAATCAGGAAAAATGGACACCCATCAATTCAAATAAGGTGAGAGGGGAAAGTTAGGCCAGAGTTCAAATGTTACTCATAATTTTTCGTTGGGATATTATTACTAGATAGAATACCGAGGTTCTGTACTGACTAACTGACAAATAGGTATATAAATATATATACAGGGTGGAAAAATAAGTCGGGCCCTGGAGGGAAACTACCTTAAATCGTTAAGTTGGCTCATTTTACATAAAGGAGACATTCCTTTATTTTTAAAAAGAAACAATACTGCATTCAAAGATTTTCTAAAACTCGCTTGGCTCGCTCGGGACTCGAACCATCTAAAATAAAAAAAAACAAACACTCGCTATTTTATTGTACTAATCGCTAGGATTATTATTCAGGATAAAATTTCTCTAACAAACATTTGGTCTTGAAAATCAAAATGAACGTAAAATCTAACATTAACTTTATTTTTATTATCAATTAGCGGCCCGCTCCCGGCTTCGCCCGAGGTGCATTTTTTTTACGTAAAAACCTTCCATGATTATCCCTCTGTCCATGAGGGCATAGGCATTTTCTGGAAGAATTCGCTCCATCATAGGCCTTATCTTCGCTACACGGCTAGATGTTGGCCAAGAGTAAACCCATATTTAATCATAATAAAAAAGTTATTACCGTGATTTTAGTAAGCTAAACCTTGTGGAAGATTAGCATAACAATAGATATAGATAAAGAAAGATAGAGAAAATAATTTGTTATTAAAACATTTAAAAAAAAAAACAGAAAACATAAAATAGAATTTCAGTATGGAAGACTAGTTTTTCTGCGACTTCGTCCGTACCTCCTTTTATTGGGTTTATATTCAAACTTTATTCCTCCTATATTTGATTTTTAATTTTTAATTTTTAGATGATAAAACCCTTATTTCCCTATCCTCTCCTAATACGTTATCCTTAATCCTTACTGTAGTCGGCAGCGCACTTTGCAGCACCTGCATATGTCCTTTTCTGTAACCCTGACAACGTGTATGATCGGTTGTGTTGTTAAGGAGTGAAAGCGTAACAAATAAACTTAGGCTAAGATTAAAGATTGTGGTTTATGCTTGGAATATTTTTATGTCAAAAAAATAAAAAATAAAGTTGCATTATGTTTTCAAATAACAACAATCCTGTTGGTTTTAGTGAGATTGGGGTTATATTTTTTACCGTTTCAAAATGGCGGACGCATCTTATCTCGTAAGCTGTCGGGAAACGGAAGTGTCTGTTTCCCATCCTTTTTCTTGTTAAATTAAACTTTCAGTGGATATATTTTGTGAAAAATTTACTAGGAAAGCGGAGTTGGCTTGTATCTCGGAGAAATTTCCCACTATTTTTCCGTTATTTAACATCAAATATGGGGACGAATCGCATGAAATGTTTTCTTATACTTTTATGGTCCAGTTACTAAGCTTTTAAGCTCAAGATAGGTATGTACTATAGCTTATTGACTCATAGTCTTTTAAGTCGACTTAACTAGTTTATAGTTTTTATTTATAGAAGTGAAAAGTTGTATGTTTAACGAGAGCAATTTTATTAAATGTCTCGTGCCTTTAAATTTCTCGCTGCGCTCAGTAGTCTATATTATTACTTCTCTAGTTCGTGATTTAAAGTCGGACCTCGCAGCAAAAAACAACTTTGCTCACTTGTTGAACAAGTACATTGTATCATACTTAACTAACATTGTAACATTATTATTAAAATTGGTTCGGTTATTTAGACGTAAATACGTAATATACAGATAGATGTATTATACAACTAGTTTCGAACCGCGGGTCGCCAATTGTATTTGAAGACCGATTTTTATGATATTTGATTTGTTGAATTTGTCTCCAAAATCAAAATCAAAATATTTATTTACCCATAAGATTTCTCCAAGAAACTCTCATGATTGTCATTATAGATTTTAACTTACCAGGGTTTTCGAAAAAAAGCCAAGATGATGACGATCCTGAGAAGAAACGCCATAAGAAACTCAGGATACCAATCTTTTTGTCATTTTTAAAATAATAAATAAATTAAAACAACGATTACAGTGATTTCAATTAACTGTGAACAAAATCAAAGTGTTTATAATACTAAACATATGTAGTATGAGCTCCAAATCGCTTGAATCCAGGCTTCATTGTCGTTTAAATAATCAGTATAATAGCGTCCTCTGTCGCGAATAGCAAAATGTTAAAACATCTGAAATATTCATGGAAATTGTGAAGAAAAATCATTTTCTCAAACATTTTATATGGAACGGCTTACATACACGGATACATACAAGCTAGTTCAAGATAATTATAGGAATGATACTATTTAATTATATTATTTTGTATTTTGTAAGAATTACATTTATTTTGTAAATGCTCTATTTTTAGTTTTAACAGCAATATGCTTTAACCGTTTAACTCTAATGTCTATTTCAATATATTTTATTTGTAAATATCATCAGATACAGCGACATTACGAAATGCTACTTCAACCGAATATACCAATAAAGTATAATAAATTCCTGGCGTTCCTCGGAGGGTCCCTTTCGCCCGGGCCAAGTGAGTTTCCATGTACGCACGAACTCATGGGGAAATTGTAAAAAATGTTCGTCCCCTATATGTATGTACATTTTTTGGGAAAATTCATGTTTGTTGTGCATTCTTAGAATATATAAAGCCGAGTGCTCATTGTGAAATTTTTACAATAAGTATTTTTTTTAGTCTACATTAATCGAAATATAAAGTCGGATAGATGGAAACATTAATTATATATACATACTTCCATACTTAATATTATAAATTTGAAAGTAACTCTGTCTGTCTGTTATCCTTTTCACGCTTTAAATACTCAACGGATAATTATGAAATTTTGCAACACCTTGTCAGGGATACAAGAAAGGACATAGAGTACGTTTCATCATGAAAAAAGTACAGTTCTCAAGGGAACTCCTTGCCAAAGCAATAAGAGATGCTAACAAGAGAGAAAAATGTTTTAATGATTGGGTTATTCGTTGGCATAAATGTATAGTTTCGGAAGTAGCATATTTTGAAGGTGGTACAATAAATTTAGATAAATAATACATATTTTGTGTTTTATTGACCGATTCCCAGTACTTTCTTGACATAGTAGTTCACGATCTGTCTAAGCACATCACGAACTGCCGGATTATACGATCAGCCGCCGACATATATTTAGAATTAATAATACACTAGTGGCCCGCTCCCGGCTTCGCACGGGTGCAATTTTTTACTCAATCCAGCTAAGAAAATTACCTTACATCGCCATCTGTTAGAATCCATTGGAACTCACAGATAAATAATTGCTGGATGAATAAGTATCAACAGATGGCGCTATGTTAATAATATTATATAATTTGCAAAAAAAATAATAAACAAAATGAGATATAAACTATCCTATCTTTTAAGTTGGACCAAATTACATATAGTTACGAAATTTTATCAAAATCGGTTCAGTAGTTTGGGAGTTCATCGCGGACAAACATGTGACACGTAATTGTTATATATATAGATTATTCTCTTTAAACAATCGATTAGTGAAAAATTCTAAATCGTTAGCAAATTTTGCAACGCAAATCTATTACTAAGTAAATTTAGCGATATCTAAGGGGCCATTCATTTATTACGTAAGACGATTTAGGGGGGGAGGGGGGTCGACCATGTCTTATTTTTTCTTACAAGGGGGTGGGAGGGAGTCTCGATAGTTCTTACGTAAGATCACAAAAATGCGCAAAGTTAAAATTATACTATGAAAAAGCGCGGGCAACGCGCGAGGGCCGAGGTACGCTCGGATGCGTGTAGGTAAACGATTTCCCTTTCCATGGCAACGGACCCGCGCCACCCGCACTGCGCCTCCCGGGAACTCCCCGCTTGTGGACTAGTCGTCACTTGTTTGCGTAAACAACACTCGTTATTGCCTTGATTTTTTTATATTGTAGTTAAATAGTAATTGAATTATTGAATTATTATTATTATTATTATTAACTCTTTATTTGCACCAAAAACACACATATAAAAAAGATAATAGAAAAAAAAAGAAAGAAATGACAATTAAAGGTACAAAAGGCGGCCTTATCGCCTTGTGTGAATAGTTTGTTTTATAGATGTATGTCAATTGCACAGTAAATGTCTTTATTTTGTATTAATAATGGCTTCATTGTCAAACGCCGATTTATATAAAAGGTTATTTGATGCATACAAAAAATGTTATTCGTATTCCGGACGTTCCGGCCAAAAAATCCACAGTCACTTACAGTGACCCTACATATATTGCAATCAGATCTGGAAAACACTCGTCTTCTACTGCAAAAACCCACTGTTCTGACTTCAATCGCATTTTGCAACTCCCAGAGTTCGCAGATTTTGCCTCAAAACCGGTGGTTATATTTTCAGTCGATGGAGGCCCTGACGAAAATCCTAGGTATCCAAAAGTTATTGCAAGTGCAATAAAAAAATTTAAGGAGCTTAACTTAGATGCCGTTTTTGTAGCAACAAATGCACCTGGTAGAAGTGCATTCAACAGGGTTGAACGACGTATGGCACCGTTGAGTCTTCCATTGTCTGGTCTGGTGCTACCGCATGATACCTTCAGTAACCATCTCGATGCAAACGGAAAAACTACCAATTCTGATTTAGAGCTGAAAAACTTTGCTCAGGAGGTAAAATTTTGTCAGTGATTTGGAGTTCAATTATTATAGATAATGAACCAGTAGTAGCAGAATATTTGCCTCCAGACAATGATGACGTTGGAGAAATGACAGATGTATTAGATGATCAACATTGGTATGCAAGACATGTGCAAGAGTCCCAATACTTTTTACAAATTGTAAAATGCACTAATAAGGAATGCTGTGGTGATATAAGGAGTGATATTCGTAAAATCCTTCCGCAAGGGTTTTTTCCTCCACCATGCCCTTTAAGAAGTGAACCTTCGCTCATATTTCCCTCCCCAGAGGATGTTAAAGCATCCGATCACTTTGCATCTTTGTTTGTGCGACAATCATTAAACATGGAGGTCAAGACCCCATTCAAGACTGTTCCTTACGATTTTTACTGTCCATCAATACAAGATGCGCTCATAGAAAGAATTTGTTTAGTATGCTCTAAATACTTTGCGTCGAAAAAGGCAGCGCAACTTCACAAAAAACTTCATGGCCGTATTTCAAATATTGAAAAAGAAAAAGCTTTAGCCATATATTCAAGGCGAGGCAGAGAAGTTTTGTGCCGCATCGGGGCTGATGTGGAATGGGTGGACGTCGATGACGTCATAATCCTGAATAACAAACTAGAAGCAACACCTATTATTAGAGATGTTCCAGTGGCAGATCCACTTTCTGAGTGGGTTTTGATATGAGTGATCTTATGAGTGGATTTATAATATTAGTACGAGTATAGATTAGTATGGATGTAATATAGACGGGTGAAAGCAATCTTTGATTCCAACTTGTAGAGGGGGATGAAAAAATATCAAATTAAACAATCCTCAAGCCCGAGCCGTGCCACTAGTAACAAAATATGTAATTTAAAAAAAATGGGTTTGGCAATATTTAGGGCTCTTGGGAATCACCCCTAACACTGTATTATCACCTCGCGCACTTATCACTTGTACCAAACACTAAACGGAAAACATTGTCCATAATTAATTAGGCAAACTTACCTTCCGGCTTCTTCCAAGTTTGACTCTCCGCAAATGTAAAAAAAGCCCCGAAGCGATTTCAATTTCTTTCTAAATTCTTAGCCGGCCTCCACACTACTCGCGAAGTGCCTCGACGAATTATTCGGGAAAGTTGACCGAAGTACGAAGTGCGTGGCTACACACTCGTTCAACCTCGCGAGGAACTCGAGTACTTCGCGCTACTTTGAGTCCTTTGACTCGGGCTCAAAAACCGACAACAAATGGAAGTAGCACGAGACGAGGTAAAGTTGAACGAGGTAAGACGAAGTGCCCGTCCACACTCTCGTATTTTTAGGCATTATAAATTCGCAATTTAGAAGCACAGTGGAGATAAGGTTTTCTTTAGACTAGGCGTAAGTAGTTGATATACAGGGTGGAAAAATAAGTCGGGCCCTGGAGGGAAACTAACTTAAATCCTTAAGTTAGCTCATTTTACATAAAGGAAACATTCCTTTATTTTTAAAAAGAAACGAAACTGCATTCAAAGATTTTCTAAAACTCGCTTGGCTCGCCCGGGACTCAAACCAACTAAAATTAAAAAAAACAAGCACTCGCTATTTTATTATACTAATCGATAGGATTATTATTCAGGATAAAATTTCTCTAACAAACATTTGGATTCGACACCAGAGTCTACTTCCGACTTTCACACCGCCAGCTTTCAACTAACACATGAATTAAAATTCAAAGTACAGTCGGGGTCAGAAAAGGTTCGTCACCTTAAGATCGGGTGCAACGATACACTAGCGCCACTGCTTTTAAACAAAATACGATCTAGCTAGAGGAATTTGGCCGCCTTTTTTGGATCAAATTTTGGTAAAACTTTATAAAAAGCATTAGAAAATTCTAGATAAACTTACCGAGGGTTCTTATTAGGCCGTTATTCATAATTCCTTCTTAGTCACGAGATTTTTTTGAATGAGTATACCGTTGTAAAGTCTTAAGTCGACACTTGTTTGCACCAGGGCAATTATCAGTTATATGCCAAAATTTTATTTCAAACGCCTGCCAGTTTTCTGCTTAGTACTTTAGTTTTAAAAGCCACTAAAAGTCTAGGACTTGTTAAAGAAATTTTTCGTACCCGTACTAGGTGATTTATGGGTTATGTCCTACAAAAAAATCCCACTACGTCCCAGTTTGTATGCCCCGTTTGTCCCGAAATATATTTTCTGATTATAAGTCCCGTTTTGACCCGTTCTGTATGCCTACTTCGTCTCACTTTTTTTTTGTATAGATCAAATAACATTTCTAGTACAGTCAGCCTAAAAACACTTAATTTTCTATTAAAATCACGGTAAAATATTTTATTAAGTTTACTTATTGAAAATTGCCAATAGTTTTTTTTTCCAAGAAAATGTCACGCCATTTCGTACCAATTGTAAAGGTTTTAAGAGAGCGTGTAATATGAAAAATCCCTCGAGGGAAACCTTGTCTTTTATCTTTAGTATAGCGATTTTGCTTGGAGACATCCAAACATGCTCAAAGAGCGATTTTAGAAATGCGATTTTCGTAATTGTGTATTGGTAACAAAATATACGTATTGCCATGTTACAACCTACGCTAATCGGATTCAAAAGAAAATTACGCTCAATAGAAATGTGAACTAGAGGCGTGTAGTCATAATGTCCTAAAAATGTATTTATTTATGTAACTACGATTATTAGACTTTTTCAATAAATAAATATTTATTTTTATCAATTTATTTATATTATTTAATTTTGGTTTCATACAGCCATTAATTAAAAACAAATAGACCTAAAAATGCTATTTTTTAAAAATTGCCCTGGCATTGTGAATAATGCCTTTTTAATCACTTGACCTGTAATATATATTTCTAAACATGTAAACCTTAAAACTAAAATTTCTGGTAATGTATTTTATAGTACAAAAGTCGATTCATAAATCTTACCTATTAGAAAAATAAAATGTATAATACTTGTAACAGTTTTATAAAAAAAAAGTGTTTAAAGTGTACGAAACAATCTTTGTCCATTTATTTTCTCAGACTGACAACGGCAGAGTATTCGAGGTGACAAAGAAATATTATCCCCAGGGATATCTTACGAGATTTAATATAACTTGTAAAGGTCAATTTTGTTTTGAGCTGTATTTGGTAATTCAGTTTTTAATTAAGTTTATAAAGTAAACATGTGAGGAGAATTTTAGAAATATTTAATTTAGTGATCATATACAATATCAATAATTCGTGAAGTTCTTCCTAGTTTGTTAATTAAAAAATCCGACAGGAACCTAACATTTTTTCCAGGATAAAAAGCATATTATATTTTACTAGAGGTAAAAAACTATGCCAAGTATGCCAAGTTTCATCTAAATCCGTTCAGCCGTTTTTCGTGCAGTGGTAGGGTTAAGTATAAGGGATTGGGAAGGGAAATGGGCTCTGGCTTCTCTTATTCACTCACCGAAACACACACGTGATGTTATTTCACGATGTTCTTTTGTAACGGGGTGGTTGCTGCGGCCAGACGGGCTGTCCAAATGACTGCGAAACGCAGTATCCCTTCCACTACTTTTCAGAGCTATACCGGAGACAACTTGACAAGTAGCCTGGCAACACAAGTAGTTTTGGAGGCAAATTTTTTGCTTCCTTTCACATATTTTCAAATGAAAAAACTTTTCTTTTACGTACAGGATCGCACGCATAAAACAAACTGTACCTTTACCGGTTACAACATTATTCAGACGGTGTGACATTGTCGCGGCGTACTGTACTAATTGAAATACTTAATTCCAACAAACTAATTAGTGGATTACAGTTGAAAGTTTTGCATTTGGATTACTTAAAATTATCGTAAATACTTAATTATAAAATCTCGTGTTAAATTCAAGTAGTCTGCGGGATACCCAACTTCTTAGTAACTTACTCCTAACAACAGGTACCTATAGCCTGTTTGTGTTCAATAGAAAGTCGAAGGTTTAGTTACAATAAAACGTTCTCTCCTTGTGACTGAAAAGATCATACAAAACAAATCCACGGAATATTCATACAAAATGCGATCAAAGAGGTGAAGGAAATAATCGGAAAAAATGCCCGGAAGCAAAAGGTCTATCTCTCGAGAAATGTATAGAGGTATATATTAAGTACTCAGAAATATGCTGTGTATTTTAAAAGATAGCTTAAAGCTTACGGTATAGCTTATATTATAGCTTATAGCTAATATTTTATACTAACTGGTCCTCGTGACTTCGTCCGACTTACTCATTATTTTTTTAAAGAAAATATCTTCATCGCTGTGAGTTGGTTTGTATACGCTTCTAAAATTCGGTCATCACTTATGGAAAGAAGGATAAACTGGGAAGGTTTTGTATAAAAAAAACTGAATCCCGGGCGAAATCGGGAGCTGGTCGCTAGTTTTTAAATTTTTAGACAATCCCTCGGGAACTTAAATTTTTTTCAGCATAAAAAGTATCCTATATATTAATCCAGGTAATAAACTATCTGTGTACCAAATTCCATCCAAATATGTTCAGCCGTTTTTGCTTGAGAGAGTAACAAACAAACATCCGTCCATACATCCTTATAAACTTTCGCATTTGTAATATTAGTAAGATCGGTTCGCTTCTTAGCTACCCACCCCTGGCTTTGCACGTCAATTTTGTCCTCATAGGAGCTTGAGTTTTCTCTATTCTAATTGGTCCGAGTTGTAAATATAAATATTAAATTTTTTTTTCATAATGATTTTATTTATTTATATTTCAGTCCAATGTTTATACATATGATTTCGAGACGAAGTAGGCTCTTTCTTTTTCACATAGGTAGTAATGAAAAATAGCGTGTGTCACTCGGAGCCAAAGCATTTTTTTCTCGGGCTGTTGAATTCTTCGATGAACAAAATATTACTTTTTTCAATGGTAAACAATTAAGTTCTTTTTTGCTCGGAAATAATATATTCAGATATATTAATATATATCTCTGAATATATTATTATATGTTATAAAAATCTTAAAGTTCTTTTAAGTTTTTTAAGTTAGCTCGCCCCATCTGCGGCCTCGTCTTTCCTGCACGGCTGGATGCAGGCCAAGACCAAACATATTATTAATAAAAAAAATAATAGAAAAAACAACTAGTAATATCTAAATTTTACAAGTTTTAAATAGTAATTTATTTATCTTTCGATTTACCTACTTTACCTATTTCATTGTTGTACCCGACTGTACTTACATTTTTTTTTCTTCTATAAAAAGCAAAGACCTACTAAAAATATATCTTATATATAAAATTCTCGTGTCGCGGTGTTTGTTGCCAAACTGCTCCGAAACGGCTGGACCGTTTTTGATGAAATTTTGTGTGCTTATCGGGTAGGTCTAAGAATCGGCCAACATCTATTTTCCATACCCCTAAATGTTAAGGGTGGTCCACCCCAAAAATTTTTTTTGGTAAAACAGCGTTTGCCGGGTCAGCTGGTTTAAATTTAAAGTTGGCTCTTCGCTCAATTCGTACGCATTATTCGTACGAAACTAAATTGTGCGAGACAACTACTAAACCAAAAAACTATTAGTCATCAATAAGTGACGTCAACGGTTCACATCTTAGAAAGGGAAAAATATTTTTGTATCAATGAACAGGTGTAACATTCAAAGTGTTATCAAAAACAAGCTCACAGCTCCGCGTTACATGTGAACCGCATAAATCAACACCTACACAAAGAAATCGAGTTTCAAAACCTTTGGTTCCCACAAAAATGCCTTCATTGTTCTGTGGTATTCATTTTTTAAGATAAACCCTCACATTAGGTGAGGCGCGTTACTGGACTGGCCGACCCCCCGCGGTCTCTTTTGTTACCTCCAAAGAACGTTTGTTAGTTCATGTTATGGTGCTAAAGTGAGTTCCAAACGGCTTTTGATAATCGAATTACATGATTTTTTATTGCATTTTTTTTTTCAATTTTAAGGCAAGGACTTAGTTACCAGAAAAGTGTTATTTTCATAGCCTATAAATTGACTTCTTAGAGTAAAATTAAAACTTAAATAAAAACACAGTGCATATTATAGACTACTCGTATTTAAAAAAATTAGAACCGGGCAGATTTATACAAAAAAAAATTTTTTTTTTCAGAAAAAAAAATTGTAAATTAATACCCAAATAAAATTTTATATTTGTTTTTAATAAAAAAAATTATAGAAGCTATATTAGTTTTTAAGTTTATTAATTAACTTAAGTTCTGTACTAAAGTTCCAATCGGCTACTTTTACTTCTTTCTTCTTATTTTACACAATATTTAAGTAAAAAAATCCAATTTTAAATCTGTTCGGTTATCTTTGAGAAGCTACAAAAATTTGTTGTGCAATATAGGTTATAACAGCGAAGGTATATATTCTGTAAATTTTAATTTCATCAAAAAAGATAATATTAAGAACATTTTCATGTAAACTCTTAACGAGTTTTTTTTCTAACTCTTACCTATTTTTGTGTAATTTGGAAAAAATACCTAATTTTATTTTTTACCCGTTCTACAGGGTAGAATCAAAAATTTCTTTCACCCGTCGTTATTTCATATCTTCTAGATACAAAATGCCCCCAAGTGACTCAAATTTATATTTGTTAGTAATTTTTCCTGAACTATACTTGTTTTATCATGTCGGAAATACTGAAGTCGTGGCTATGAAGTCTTACTTATTTATTTATTAAACTGTACTCTGGACAGATTTTATGGACCTAGTGAGCGTACAGTCGGCTTATTAAATTTCCTTCGCCACTTAAGAAACTATTTTGCAAAAGATTTAGTTTTTTTTAAAATTATATTATATTATATTATACTTATTTTAATTATATTATTTTAATTATATTATACTTTCCATTAGTGAAAACCGCATTAAAATAGATCTTAGCGTACATACAGAGCGACATACGGCGGGAAACGGCTTTGTTGTATACTATATGTAAAGAAGTTAGGGTGCCCTCGTTTACGTATATAAGTATGTTAAATATTAAATTTAAAAAACGTAATTCGCGATATTAATATTAGATTTAAAATAAAATCTCAAGAACATCAGATACTAATGTGTAATTTTCATTTGGACTTAAAATAATATATATTTTCAGAAACTACATATATAACATTGTTATTACTCTATTTCGGTTACATTAATTAAACCACTTTATATTTAATCCCAATACTTTTATTGTCTGACTGATACATCAAAATGAATGAACGAGCATCTCTTTTTGCAACGGCACAGAGCACTTTTTACTATACATTCCGTCTTAATCAATCAAATTCAGTTGACATAAATAGCAGACACTAACAACATGTATGTTAGTATTTTTTTAATAATACATATCAACGCTTAAGAATTTCATTTGTATGTGTAAGTCCTCAAGCGATTTCCTTTTAACTGACCATATTGAATTATTGATGCTGAGTGTACCTTCGCCTAGGTCTGTACAAATGGACTCAAGTCTTAAAGCGTATATCACGCGGCCTCCATTACTCACTTGTCTACCATATTTAGAATGTATTGTTGCCAATTAATAATTTTTACCATAAACGCGGAGATAACATAAATAATACTTGGAAGTGTCATAAATTAGGTCGGCCATTGTGTTTATTGGGGGTCAGTTTCCTTAAAAGGCGTAGGAATGGTGATATCTTATGTGCTTCGGTTGAAATGTTTTTGTGTCATATTCGCATCAGTTGAAACACAGAAGAAAAACGGGATAAATCACCTAACTACTAGTTATGTGGGACCGCTAGCTTGGTTGGTTACCATAGCGTGCCATAGCAGACACTGTGGCTATGCTAAGGTTTGAGTCCCTATCAGGCCTGCACAACTCCACATTGCCATAATCCATACTAATATTAATGTGAAAGTAACTCTGTCTGTCTGTTACCTTATTGTTGGAGTGAATACTCCTTGATTGTAATGTGTACCTCTGTACCTATAAATATTTTTATGAACTAAGTTTAAATACTTAATACTTACTTGTCACTGTATGTCAGCCTAAAATATGTGTTGTAAAAATATAGAAGCTATAATATATATTCTTGTTTATTTACATTAAATTATAATTAAATCACTTAATTACACATCTACTAAGACTTATCACGCCTTAATTACTCAGCCGATCATAATGAAATTTAGCATACACTTTGTCAGGGAAACAGGAAAGTACATAGGGTACCTTTCATCCAGAAAAAGAGGACTGTTTCCGATGGATCATCTACAATATAATAAAAAAACCTAACACCTGGCTAAACTAAAGTGTTATATAGCAACAAGAGGTTCAGTGTTATATCGCTTTTTTTTATTTTTTATAAAATAAAAAGTTATATATAAACGAAGTCGCGGGCACCAGCTAGTGATCAATAAATGTACACAAATACACAAAAGTATTAGATTCAAGTTTTGTCACAAAAACTTAACAAGTTTCAGCCAAAGTTACAAATTATATTAAGGCGCAAATGAACGTCGCATTTCTTGATTTTTAAATGCCTTCAAATTATACGGATAGACTTAAGTAGACGGGTAACTGGATGAAGTTCAATCTAAGTTAGTGGCGCATAACATGTAAAGATAACAGGGACATGTGATAACTGCTATTTAAGTTCGGAGTTTCCAACTTAACTCCCAACTTCATTGTAGTTAGAGATCAGAAGATATAGTTGTTCTTCCGCTTTTGACATGAGGGAGTTTTATGCGGGATCTAATTTATAGTTGCTCCGATAATATCGGATATTTGCAAACCTAATAGAAGTCGTATAATAATATAAAATTATTTAGTATTTATAAGTCTAGAATACAGGCTATATCCATACTTAATATTATAAATGTGAAAGTAACTCTCTTGCTGTCTGTTTGTCTGTCTGTCTGTTACCTTTTCACGCCTGAAGGCATGAAACTAGACCGACCAACTATACTCAGCCAATTTTCATAAAATTTTGCATACACGTTGTCGAGGATACCGGAAAATAGGGTGGGTACCTTTCACCCAGAAAAAAGGACTATTCCCGAGGAATCATCTATGCTAATATTATAAAGGAGATAGATTTGTTTCTTGATTTGAAAAATTCTTTAACTGTTGGGAAGCTATATTATCAGCGAGTAACATAGGCTATCTATCAATACTAATAATAAATCTGTTAAGTGTAGGTATTGTATGTATGTATGTATGTATGTATGTTCCTCCATAACTATTAAACGAATAAACTGATTTTCATGAAACTTGGTAGATAAACATTTGGACGTACGGGACACAGGATAGGCTACTTAATACTTTTCAACGCGGACGAAGTCGTGGGCACCAGCTAGTACTTTATAAAGTTACGAGCGCGAAGCTGTTTACAACGGCTAGTCCAAAATAATATAAAAAACTAACTCCTGGCCAAAGTGTTACAGCAACAAGAGGTCAAACGTTATATTGATTATATATTTTTTCAACGCGAACGAAGTGCGGGCACCAGCTAGTAGTACATATCTAAAGTTAGGCATTTCTCAGGACTATATAAATACATATTATAGCAATATAAAAGTAGCATATATATTTTTACTATTTTCACGTATAACATGAATTTTTTCATTAGGTAGGTTAATTAATTTACTATTTTTTTCTGGGAAGATGTTTTTATAAATCTGCCACATTCTAAAGCGGTTATCACACTACAATTTGAAGGATACCAATTTAGGAAATTGGAAAGTGTAATCGCAGTTAGAACAGATTGGATCCAATTTAGATTTTATCTATTTTCAATTCTATGTCTTCGATTTAGAAATCAATTTAGTGTAGTGTGATCACTAGTTCACTACTTAGGTTCCGAAATTAGAATCCTTCAAATTGTAGTGTGATACTTAACTCTCTTCAATATAATCTATAATGCACTGTATTTTTATTGAAGTTTAAATTTTACTCCTCGTCTGGGACTTATCAGAACAGAACCGAAATTGTAACCGAATAAATCTCACATCTCACACCCCGATCCCAAATCACATACATTTTAAAACAACGAAACATAAAGATAAATTAATTATTTAATTTTGTTTGCCTCGCACACGACTGGATGTTAAATTATTCCAGAATCTAATTAAACCAATTATAGGAACCCGGAAAACCCTCATTGTCATTTCCTGTGCTGATTAAACATTTTTGGGTTCTCTCTCTATAACTAATTGTAATTCTGAACTACTCAATTATCCAGCCCTTATAGTTTTAACATGAAATAATGACTTATCTACACTTAAATTACAAAATCTTTTGTCCAGATTGACTACCTAGAACAAGTTTAGAACGATAAAAGCTCTTTTTTAAAATAAGGAGAGGAAATACTTCATTGGACACTTAACCTGTCTAAACAGTCAAGTAGTGCCGGGCTCTTACCGGCTAAAACCTCTCCTGTCTCCCATTTATCTATGTACCCGCCGTTATAGCCTTAACCATACTTTCCAATATGGTTAAGTATTTCATACGAACGCCGTGTCCACTGAAACCATAGACTACCTACCCCAAGGTGGTCTGTGACTGACATTGTACCTGCTACACAATATGTTGTATGGCTATGCCTTTTGTTTTGTGCCTTTTCCAGCTGAGCTATGTTTCCGATGAAAAACTGAAACATAGTTTTATTTTAAAACGTAAGCATCGATTTTTTTTTATATAATTTTTTTTCAATTTTCATTTCAATTTTATGAACAACTCTGTTACGTGCGCTAGCTCAAGCGTGACGCACCAATTATTTCGATTTTAATTTTATACAATTTGTGCTGTGTAAAAATTGTAATTTATTATTTCAATAAATATGAATATATAACACTCACGATTGTCCTCAATTTATGCTCAAAGTACTGGACAAATAATCTGTTTTAGTTTAGATACGGGTTTTGGGGCGGTTAAGCCTCCTCATGTATATTTAATGAAGGCGTATCATAAAAGTTTGAGTATCAATATGGGTAGTTCATTCGACGTATTTATTCTATAATAACTATTGTATAATAACAAATTGTACGCAGTTGACACTTCTTTGTAACGTATAAATATAATCTGTGGCACAAGCGCAGAACTTCCTCCAACTCTTCTGTGACCTGTGAAGGGCTTGACCATGGGCTTGACGTTAATGTCAACATAGTAATAATGAAATAGACATCTGTCATTTGTCATTTGGCAAGCGCAGCGAAAGATTTGAATCCAGGCTGCTTCTAATCGGCCTTTTTGAAATTATGGAAGGACCTGACTGCTTAGGACTTGATGGACCTGTTTTGGAAAACTAAGAAAAATTATAGACTTGACTTGACTTGACTTACTAGTCTCGGGATCTGCTACTTTTGATTTTAATTTCAATGAGGCTATTACAAATTGCTATTTTTACTAATGACACTGGCAAAATCGTCGGAGGAGATCTGATGGAGCCAAGACATTAAAAGAGAAGAAGAAGAAGAAATTATGGAAGGGGCATATGTCCAGCAGTGGACATCTTATTGCTGAGATGATCAATTTGATATCTGCTATTTTTCGTTCCTCGTCGTCTAACTAGTTCAACAAAAAGAACTTGACACATTCAAATTGGTTTAAATATTATACTGCAAAATATTTAAACCAGTTTAAAGAACTGTGAGGACGTGACAATTCAAGAACAGACATACGTTGCAATAGTATTTTTTATTGCAAAATCCGAATATCGTTCAAATATATATCTTTTTTTATCATTATTCCACTAAAATAGAACTCCGAAACTGTTTATAATTCATTCGTTATTATATGAATTTATTTATAACTTCTATTGTACTATTACGATCGACTCGTTCCTTACAACTCGATTAAATCATGTTTAAAGCTAAATCTGTAATGGTTCGAATTGATGATATGGTTTTTAAGACGTGGTTCTATTACACAAGATATACTATAGCTCTTACAAAACAATATCTTTAAAAGCGTGATTTTACGCAAATACGCCTTTTTTGAGTTTACTACTACTTTATTAAGTATTAACTTCACTAAAATTGCTTATATAAATCGTTTAAAATTTAAATCATCATAAAGTAAGCGTCGTGGTAATACTGGAATAGTAAAAATTTAAGCCACCAAATGCAACGGATTTTAATGCGATACGAGGAAGATTTTCGTATAAAATTTGCAGAATTTTTTTTTGTGCGAAGTTAGGGCCTAATTAATAATAAGTAATACCTACTCATAGTTTTATAACACTCAAAGATACCTAATAAAATATGTATCTACATCTGAACTTGTATTAAGAGTTTCACCAGCACTCAACAGACACGAAAAGGCCATTTCCAGGGAGAATCTTAAAAGAAAATAGAAATGTGGAATTTTTCAAGCTAAAACTGCTAAAAAAGGAAGTAAAATCATAAGCTCAAATAAATTTTAAAGGGTATTTAAATGCTTACCACTGCATTCTCGTTTGTAAAGTATTTTACTGATAAGTAAGCAGTCACAAAATATAAAACAAAATCTATAGCGTAGCATATATTTCAATGTACGTTGCTTACCTAAAATCGATCCCTTGTAAACAAACTTCTTTTTTTTTTTCTGATTAACCTATTATAATTCGAATCGTAATAAATCGTTAACCTCATCGACGTTCAAGTTTATGTACAATCAAAACAAATTTGTTTTTGATTAATGATTGAACACACAACACTGCATCGTTCTATTCCAAAATATCCTTTTTTTAAAACATGTTGTGCTATGCGGCTTCTCTTGCAACAAACGTTGAATTTAAAGGCTATTCTAGCTTAAATGTAGCATTAGCACGCTTGCTGTTTTATTGCTCACTGTTAGCGATGCTAGAGTCCTTTTTCCTATCGTTTTTTAATCTTTAAACACCTTATTCTTAATCCTTAAGCGTTAATCCAGCTGAGGTAGGCAACAGACTTGCAGCAACTGTGGCGTTGTTTGTGTTAAGTAGACCACTTGATGATAAGTGACTACTAAAGCCTACACACTTACTATTATTTCAAGGTAGTTTTCCACAAGGCGATGGTTACTGTCGCCATATACACTGAAAAAAAACCAAACCTACGTGGCTTTCTGCCAACAGTTAAATTCTCATTAGCGATTATCTGCAGTTGATTTTATTTTGTTTTTATCTTTTTCTGTCCTACGTACCTATATCAATTATAACTAGGGCACGTTCTTTTCTCTTTTTTTTTTTCATCTTTTCCCGCGACTTCGTCCGCATTGTAAAATGAAAAATTTAACCCATGAATGACTCTTTTTATATTTCCAGACCGATCCCTCGGGAACCTAACATTTTTTGAAATTAAAAAGTATCCGTCAATCCAGGTAATATACTATCTGTGTGCTAAATTTCATCGCAATCTGTTCAACTGTTTATGCGTTATTGAGGAACTAACGTTCAAACATACAAATTTTCACATTTACTTACATCAAATCTACTAGCACAAGCGTATTAAGAAATGCGAACAAGAATTCATGTAGTTCAAACATGTTAAAATTCCACCCTCGTTTACTCATTGGATCGCTAACGAATAGATCCAAAGAGAGTTAGGAGGCTATAGAAAACTACATCTTCCGCTTTTGCGCCATTTCTCAGGCCACAAAATTGCAAATATTATTAAATTTGCACAGCGTTGAGAAGGCTTTTAAAGGCAGCGCAGAATTACTTAGTCCAATTTAGTTGCCTCGTCACTTACCGAAGGGTAATTTGTGAAGAAAATTCTCAAAAGGGTTACATGTAGCTATAGAAATGGAGACAATAAAAATTTGTAGATATTTTTTTTTTCGGACTCTCAAATCAACAAAATTTTTGTGTTTAGTAGAACATTTTTTCCCTAGATCACCTCCACTTGAAAATCTGAAAAATAATTTCGAAGTTTGATGATTTTTTCGTAATTAGTATGAAATTAGCTAATTTTTTAGAATGAACTCTGGAATGTGTATTTAAACTTTTTACAAACGAATATAAAATGTATAACTATTCAATTAAAACGTTCGAATTTTTTTATGTAAAGCTCACACTTTATGGTATGTGGCTACCGTCGCCTACAACACAAGTAACACCATAGGTGGTTACTGCAGCCAGAAGGGCTGCCCAAATGACTGTGAAACGCAGTCATGCCCTGATACTTTACTATTATTTTGTTATATTAAACAAAGTTACCAAATAACTTTTACGCGTCGATAAAAATGAAAGAGCTGCAAATACATTGGATCGTGATAGTAAATTTCGAATGCTGCCTCGATATCGGCTATATAATGTTCAAAAATGTAAACTTTTATACTTATTTTATAGAGGCGACATCTCGTAAAGTAAAGTTAGAGACTGCTATCGGAATTGTTAAGCTTAGACTACATTGTAAACGGAATATTGTTTTTATTCAGCTTTGAATCTGCAATCAGTCTCCAGGACAATGAGCTGATACATCTGGTGTCCTGAAACATCTAAAAAAATGATGCGTGGCGGCTGATGGGATTCCTAAGCCGCCACATAAAGATAATGAGGCGAACACTCGCCACGAGATGAGTCCGAAGCGGACGTAGCAGTGAGTGGGGATCCGAGGATAAGGCCTCGCTGTGATCTCGGACCCACACATCATCGCTGATGGTGGAATCCGGGGGGGTTTAGTGGGTATTCCCGGTGATAAGTCACTTCACCGGGCGAGTCCCACACTCCCCCTCGTCGCCTGTCCCCGTCGACGAGGGATAGTGCGTAAATGTCATCTCCCCTCCTAAGACCTAAGATATCAATTAGTTCTTTATTGACATAATAAATTTGGAATATTACAAAATATTATGTAACGCTGTCATCACGGCAACGCGGTTGTTACAGCTACGCGGTCGTCACACCGTGTTGCTTTATGACCTATCTACATGGATATTTATAATTTCTACTAATAGCCTATCCCACCAGGACTCCATTTATATGGAGTCCTTAGCCTTAGGATACGCTATTAGTGACTTATTATTAGGCTATAAGGGACACTTTTGTTTTTCCCTTTTTCTAGTAACTGTCTAAAAATAGGTATTAGGCATTAAGATTCAACATAAAGTTAGTTTTACTTACTCGTAAGCCATTAGCTTTCACAATGGTAAAGCAATGCGATATTTTCACATGTGTACACCCACCTTTAAAACAGTTATGCAAATTCGACGCTTTATTAGAAATTAAGAAGTCCAACGCAGTCAGTATTGTCTCATTAGGTGAATTGAATTTTTATCGATTCGGGCCTAGTCGGGGGGGAAATGAGATGTCAATGTTTTCCGGTTTAGCTCTTTTTGAAAAAGGAAACAACCGTCCGATAAGGTTCTTTATCGATGTAGTTCCTTAATGGGTTTTTTATTATGATTCTGTTTACTTTTATGTTGTTTTAATAGCGTGATTTGGGTTAGTGATTGCAGGAATTTGAATATTAATAATATGTATTATGTAGGTATGCGTAATCTAATGACTACCTATTTACTAGTCACAACTCAGTCATAATTCATGTCACAACAAGTCATGAATTTGTAGTCGTTGTCAATTTTCTTAGGCAACATCATCATCATCATCATCATCATCATCATCTCAGCCACAGGATGCTTAATGCTAGAGATAGGCCTCCCCCATAATTTTCCAATATGACCATGCAGCTTGGATCCACCGTCGACCCGCGACTGTCTGTCCACCTTGTGTCTGTTTATCGCCTTGTTTATCAGGTTGTCTGTCCACCTTGTGTCTGTTTATCGCTTTGTTTATCAGGTTGTCTGTCCACCTAGTGTCTGTTTATCGCCTTGTTTATCAGGTCGTCTGTCCACCTTGTGTCTGTTTATCGCTTTGTTTATCAGGTTGTCTGTCCACCTTGTGTCTGTTTATCGCCTTGTTTATCAGGTCGTCTGTTCACTTTGTGGATGGATATCCTGCACTGCGGGTCCACTCGAGAACCTTGGAGCCTACTGCCACTTCAACTTCCGCCGGCTTACGTCGGTAACTTTTGTACATCTACCGGTCTCCTTACCTCTGATTCGATCACGCAGTGTAACCCTGATCATAGCCCTCTCCATAGCTCGTTAAGCGACATTGAGTTTTCTTCTTACTTATTTTGTATTATTAGTTCTTTCTGTTATTTTATTGTTTATTTTTTTATTAGTTATATTTTTCTGTCATTTTGTTTTTATGTTGTGTTTACATCTAGAAAGGCACAGCCAATGTAGATTTTTTTCATCAAATTGATATTATTATTTTTTATATTAGATTGTGTGTTGTTTTTAAAAAAGAAATAATCGTTTAAATATCTTAATTATAATCGCTGTAACAAAATCCCATTGAAATCTGACACTCTCCTTAACCGAAAAGTTCGCGTCGTTACTGATTGGAACAGAACAAATGGAATCTAATATAGTTAGGAAGGACAAACACGTTTGTTTACCAACCCCACGTCGTTAAGTTTAATAGGGAAACTTTATAATTTGTTGTCGCGAGGTCAACTTTGTAACGGCTGCATTAACTTTGTTTCTGAATAAAAGGGTTTGTAGAAGTTGGCCAGGATTATGTACCCTTTAACTATTAGCACGATGGTAGAATTTACAATTCGCACATATTTTGTTTAGGAGTTAGTTGGCCTTGGAAGGGTCACCTACATATTATATGGGCTATCCTAGTTACAATAAATAATTCTATTGCTAGCATTACCTACTAATATTAGAAAGGCGAAAATTTATGAGGATGGATGAACGGATGTATGGATGGATATAAGGATAGATGTTGTTCGACGAGCAAACAGATAAGGAAAAAAATAATAATAAAATAAAATGAAAAAAAAAGTTATCATTTTTTATTAACATAAACAAAACAAAAAGACGTAATTATATATATATATATATATATATATAAACTTTGGAAATGAACTTTTCATTTTGGTCTGATCTGGATTTGGGAAGTAGTGGCAGCGCACACTGCGTTTCGCAGTCATTTGTGCTGCCTGTCTGGCGACAGTAGCCACCCGCTTACAAAAGACCAGCGTGAAATAATAGCACGTTTGCTGTTGTGTTTCAGTAAATGAGTAAGGGATACCATAGCCCGTTTCCCTATCCCTTCCCAATCGCTTATCCTTAAACCTTCTGTTGCAGCATCTGTGGCGTTGCTTGTATTCCATCAGGTGGAACGTCAGCCTGTCTGCCGACCTTAGCATAAAAAAGTCAATTTTAAAATTTACAGTCATAGAAGAGCATAAATTTTTATTTATGACGGTTCTTAGTCATACAATTTGCATTCGGACCTGTTTTTTTTTTAAATACTAAAATTTATTTCTATGCGATAAAGGATGAATAATAATATTGCTAATGAGAGTATGCCTTTCAGTGAAGACTATTACTAGTATTAAAACGAATTAACATATTTTATAATAAATATAACCTCTATTCCACAGTTTGAATATATTTCAATATATAATTTAAATTTATAAAGAAATAATTTTAATACAAACACTTACTGCGCCTCTGGTTAAATGTTTTTAATTAATGATCAACCGTTCGACTTTAATGATAGCTAACGAATACGTAGCAAAATATTCAATAGTATATTAAATTATTGTTTTATAAACTTCTTTCAATTATTTTACGTGCATGTTTTGTTTCAGGTAAGTTCCGTGTGAAAATTTCCGTACGTTACGTAAGTTTACTTATGAGTTTTTTTTTACAAACAATATCACCTTTGGCCTTGATCACGCCAATATGTTATCGAGAATCTTCAATGGAGAAAAGTGGACTTATTTTTTTTAAATTACGCTACGCCCAATCAAAGGAAGTGAGGAAACGAGAGGTCAGGACATGCAGCACCTATCTAGTAGTACTTTGGCAATGGCCCTAAGTCTTTCAGGCGATGGAGACATCAGCGTTCCTGGTGTTCAGTCCTCCAGCACACTGTCACAGATTAATAAGTAGTTACTACCGTAACAGATAAATCACTCCCTAACAAAAAGACCATCACAACTTTTTTAAATGCCTACCGTTTTGCCTCGCCAACTGCTTAGCGGAAAAATATACCTTATAGTTCAAACGTTGAGTTGTTATTGCTCTGCAGCCGCACGCGCCCGCGTGACATTGAAGTAATAGTAATAAAGTCAGGGCTACTACTACTGAGTTTTTCTAGGCCGTCCCAAAATACAAAGCTAATTAAGCCGCTAGTAACTATTTATTAAGTAATTAACTAGTAACTATAAGCTTACAACTTCTCAGTTCAAGTTGATCAGAATAACATGATTTTTAAGATGTAAATAAGTACTAGTAGGTAACGAGCAATGATAAAAAACCTTGTAGGTACCTAAAGGTTTTCATATTGGTAGGTACTTATTCCTATTTCCACTGACGAGACCAAATAAAAAAGCTTAAATTGTGTATATCATTAGTCCACAAATCCACACAACACAAAGTCGACCAAACATCGAGTTTTGATGAAATAGTCGGAGAGCTCGCTGCTAAATTGTTCTCGACATAAAATTATTTGGCGATACATTATTGTTCTATAGTGAAAAAAATTTTGAACAACGGCGGAGAGTATTTATGTAAAGTATGTAAGTATTGAGTAAAGTAAGTATTTGTTATGTTACTAAATAAAACTGTTTTTACAGATTTAAATTGTGTATTGCTTTATAACAAAACCCATCGTTTCGACACCTTTATAGCAGCCGTGATAGTTGGGTTTATTAAAAATCAATACACAACTTAAATCCGTTAAAATAGTTTTATTTAGTTACAGGGAGTTGTGACAGATAAAGAAATGTTGTTAACTAATATTTTATGTTTCAGGTTTTCATCGGGTTACTTTCTGCGACCACGGAAACGGCTTCGACTTCGTAGAGATACAGGATCAATTTAGTTACAATAATGAAATCTTGACCTTTGTTTTTTAACAATTATTTTTGTTATGAGTTGGTTTCATTTATTTTATATTGTTGGGAATAATATTTTTAGGAAATAATATTTATTGTAAATAAAAGAAAATAATAATATTACAAGTGTTTTATTTTTACGTAATGGTTAATAAATTTCTTTCCTTGCCTGAATTTGCGATTATTAAACTTTAAAGTAGAAAATATTCTAAATCGAACGAAAAGTTTTAACAGATATACATGTGGAAAACAGGGACAAGGTGGGTTGAAAGGAACACTTTTTAGAATGTCATAAATCGTGCTCCGATTATTAAACGGAGAAATTTAAATTCTCCGTATTATATTTTTTAGTTTTCACGGATTTACATCCTTCCACTGCACACGTATTACGAGGCATAATACCTATTATTCTTTCCGAAATGTAAATCAAAGACACGGAACACAATTACTCCTGGCGGAGATCAAAGAAGAAAAAAATAAATGTGAATGCGCGCGCTCGCGTCGGTGGCAACCGCGTGAATGTGTACCTTGGAAAGTACAGCGGCGCGTAGGCACTTAGCGCGCGCAAGTACATGAAGTGAAAGAGGCCTGACACTGTTACCACATCACTGCACTGCTATAGTATCACTGCTATAGTACAGTGATGTTTACCACATCACTGTACTATAGCAAACTATTATCAGTTTAAATAAATAATTTGGCGTTACTTTTAAGAAGCATTTGAATATTTTCACAATAAGCCTGGTTAAGTCAGGAAATTTGATAGTTGTTAAAAATTTACAAAGATATTTTTGATGAAATCAGGCACTGTGTTTCGCCGTCATTCGGGCAGCCAAATATTCATTTAATATATAAAAATCAACAAATTGGTACATATTCTTCTAAAAAATAAAATTATTTATGATATGTGATGAACAAGTAGACACTCCGTTAGATATAATACAGCATATACATCCGTTAACATCCGTTTATGTGCGGTTGTCAATCACTCAAAAAGGTTTCAGGAGGTTGAATGTTAAGGTACAGGAAGGATTTTTTCTATTCTCACCTTGTCCCTTATCCATTATCCTATTAGGGTCGTGCGTTGCATTTGCATAACCAATGGGTTGTAAGTTCTGAGGCTAGATTCTACTACATACTATAAAATACTCAACCGGCAGCCTCTCGTACCTAAAAAAGAATAGAGCCTGATTCAGTTCGTAATTATCTTTATCATCTCAGCCGCAGGACGTCCATTGCTGGACATAGGCGTCCATAGTTTTCCAATATGACTCCAATTTTTTTTTATCAAGCAAAACAATTAACAAGTTGCCCTAAAATTTATTAATAATGGAAATAGTTCATCAAAATCTCACACTCGGTTAAACAAAAAGACAATACTCTCAGTGAAAACGTTTCACCGACGCGGACAAAGCAATTAATAACGAATTGATTAAAATAAATTTATAATTTAAACAAAGCTTTGTTTCTGGCGTCTATTATTTGAATTCAGCTTATAATTTGAAGGGTGATTTAATTAAGAGGAAATTATTATTTTAGGATACGAGGAAAATGGTGATTTGTACGTAGTACTACATTATTATGCTCAGACCAAATAAGAAGGACAACATAGAGAAGCCGTTTTTATTATTTATTCATATTACATACTAGTGGCCCGCTCCCGGCTTCGCCCAGGTTTAAAATAAAAATCCTATCCTATCCTATCTTTTAAGTTGGACCAAATTACACATAGTTACGAATTTTTATCAAAATCGGTTCAGTAGTTTAGGAGTTCATCGCGGACAAACAACGTGACACGAAATTATTATATATTAAGATTTATATATTACATATTTATTTTGGTGTATTCCTAGTAGTTCGGTTAACAGTTCGGTTGACCGAACTTTTTATATACTTTCATATATTATAGGTACCACAACTACCACGATTGTAAGCCCTGACTCTCGAGATACAGGTGTCCTACCTAGTTCGGGAGTTAGGGAACCTAGCATTTTGCATTTTGTATTCAATGTGCGTAATTGGGATCCTGTAGACATGTGTTTTGTACAAATAAAAATTATTATTATAAACATGTTGGATTTGATGTCTGGACCAATATATATAGGATATAGTTTAATAACTTTTTCTCCTTTATATATTGGAAATCCCGAATATCCCGAGATACAGAGCGTACGTCAAAAAATATAAAAAAAATTAATAATTAAGAATTTAATTTTTCAACGCAGAGAAAGTCGAAAGCACCAGCTAGTATTACACATTTAACATGTACAGAAAACATTATTAATGTGTTTAAAACATATAGGGGATTAGGAATGTCTTTTTTATTTAATGTCAAACGAAACCCTAGGCGGTAAAACTTGTTATAGTGTCTTCTAACGCAATAAAGGCCCTTCAAACAATGGCTTGAAACGCAATAAAATGCAGTCGTCTTTATCAAAGGATAATCATATGGAGTTAAAACCCCACGGCTTAGCGACTGCCATCCCATGGACGAAGTACTCTCACCATGATTGTTCTGTCTGCGATAGTTTATGAGGAAATTATAATTTAAAACTCGATTGCCCCCTACTATTGCTACCCGAACTAAGTACTGTTATATATTGAATAAAATAGCCGTAATTAATTAATACTTTATTTTAATCCAGCACACTTTAATATCAACACGTTATACCAGGGCTGGGGGCGAGATATATATATATATATATATGAGTGAGCAGGACACATGCAATGTTGCTGGCAATGTTCATACATAACAAGACTTAATACGGGACAGTAAATGCTTGTAGCTAGAATATATGAGAAGTCTAGTTTCAAATCCTCCTAAAACGTTAAAATTTCGAGAAATTGAAAAAAACCGCTCATGAGTATAGATAGCTTTGGCCTTAGGCAAAAAAAAATTGATACGAATTATTATTGGTAATAATACCATCTGGTAATAATACCAAGAGTGCTTGCTTTTCATCTATAAATAAAGGATAATTTGAATTATAACGGAAATCATTTTCATTTTGGCGTAGGGGAGGGGTGGCATGAAAGGGACATTTTTGATTTTGAGGTCCTAGTAAGTGATTGAGAAAATATTTGGAACAGGTTGGAGTCGAATAGGAAGCGTTTATTATTAAACTATCGAAATGAAATGTTTGTTACGAAAATTCAGTTTTAATGGAATTTGAAACACACATGTAGTATTTTAGCGGGATTTGTTATGATCAAATTGCAAGGCGTGGATGGCGCTCTACAATAAAGTCTAATCTATAAAAATTTTGTATCAAAAACAATAGAACCCAGAGCAACCTTTAGCACGTTATGAAAAAATCGCCATACTGATTTCGTGGTCACGTGACCAAAATACTGTGGTCTCATTGGTCAATTCATTTTTAGAGGCTTTTAAAAGAAACGGAAGTCGTTTAAGCGGGGTTTGCAATACAAATTGAATTTCAAGTCCTAGTTTAGCATGTTGTCTTTTAGCATCTTTCGATCGGAAATAATTGAACTGTATGATAAGAAAATCGCAGTAGCATCATTGTGACATATAAACAGAAAATTGTTGCAGGAGCGTTTTAGTGGGTTTTGAAACTAGACGCCTCATATGGACTTCCTGATACGCTAGGTTAATTCCAAGGGAACGTTCAAGTATTACGTAACGCAATCAAAAAATCTTCAAAAATTGCGTTACGTGATACTTGAACGCCCACCAAGTCATGATTTTTTTTAAAATATATTTATAATTAAATTTCATGTACTCTCTTAACAGAACTAAAATGTAAAGTAAGTAAATAATTATACTTAGTAAAGCAAGGCTTCGTTGTCTCGATGGCTTTACTTTACATGGAATCATTTCTAAGCATAACCTTAAAATAGACCACAGTATCAGAAAATATATCAAAATTAATTAATTAATTAATTAACATTTTTTAAATGTTATAGTCGACAGACAGGCTGACTCTCCACTTGATGATATGTAGGTGGCTACAGTCGCCTATAACACAAGCAAAGCCACAGGTGCTGCAAGTGTGCTGCCAGTTACAGTTAGGATTAAGGTTAAGGGATTGGTTACTGCCGCCACACGGGATGCCCAACAACTGCAAAACGCAGTGTGCCCTGTCACTACTTGTAAACTTGTATTTGTATTGTAAAACTAACTAAAGATCTTAGGAGAGTTTTGAAAACAGTGAAAAATTAGATGCGACTTCATTAATCGAGAACTCGTGGTAGTTTTAACAGTAGTAACGATACGCCGTTAAATTCCAACGTAAATTTACGACCAATCCGCGGTCAACCCTTATTTATTTTGAACTACCTACCTATAACATTTGAAATATAATTCGAAACAATTTTGTAACGATTTAAATTTCGAAAATTGTGGATTCCACTCGGTGGAGGTATTTCAATGGCATCCCACAGTTTATTGAAGTTAGCTATACACATTGGACCCTAGATGACAGACTGGATAGGTATTGCCTATAGATTGAACTATTTTTGACTTCACCGTCATTGGAATTTTTTTACTATATTACATTGGGATTTTGTGTACATGTGAATTTTTGTGTACATTGGGCTTTGGAAAATTGATATTTAGTAATACCTATCTATCCCACTAACGCCCCCGGCTTCGCACTATTTTTTCTACAAATTAAATACATAAACTTTACTCGTTATCGCTCTTTCCATTAGTGAAAACCGCATCCAAATCTGTTGGGTGGCTTAGAAACAGACAGAAGCGGACAGCGAGTTTATTTTACAATAGACGCACGGGTGCAAATTTTTCTGAAAATTTTATATATGAAAAACTTTCCTCGTTTAACGCTCTTTTCATTAGTGAAAACCGTATTAAAATACAGAGGGACAGACGGCGGGAAGCGACTATGTTTTATACTATGTGGAGATATATAATACGAGTATGATGTACATTTATAATAATGTACCTTTCAAATATTAACAAATATAGAAATAGGTGCAATGTTTCCTAAAATATAAACCATATATAAACCATCATAAATATTAACCATTACTTAAAAAGAGTTTTCAAACTGTCATAAATAAATCGTGACAATAATGAAAATTACTATGACAATAGAAGCTATTCTTATTTCCTCTGAATTATGAAATCACAATTTGTCAAAACGAGGGCACATTATGCGGCCAATCAGGCTAACGGTTTGTTTTTTAATCCTTCCATGTTATAAATCGAGTCAAATTGGGGCCCGAGCGGTTGATCCCTACGCAACAATACAGTCCGTATTTCTTCATTTTACAAAAATGTTTATTATTATATTGTTATTGGCCTTAAAATACTGGCGAGTAGAAAAGTGTATGAGTGAAAACTTTTGTTAATCATTAGTTAAGTTTATTTTTTATGAGTCCGTTAGATGAGTGGTAAGGGTTTGTTCCATAAAATAAGTGACTAAAACACTTGAGACCCTACTTCAAATATAACAATGCATATCAATAAAGATTTTATACAACAATGGTATTCAACAATAGTGTATATTGGGCAGGCATTCAGGTAGAAAATAACTCAACCTTTGTTTACAGCACCCTGTTGAAGTGATTTCGTCACTTATTTTTGGCACATACTTTCTGGCTTGGATTTAGAACTTAGTGGCAGGGTACTAATTTAGAAAGTAAGATTGTTTTACAGTCATTTGGGCAGCCCTTCTGGCGGCAGTAACCACCCTCTTATAGAAGACCATCATGAAATAATAGCTTCAATATCCCCTCCCAATTCCTTATCCATAATACAATTGTCTGCAGTAAACATTCACTCCACCACCCACTGTGGTGCAAAAAATTGCAACCGTGCGAAGCCGGGGCGGGTCACTAGTATAGTTATAAACGTATTTGTACATACAGACTAATTTATATGGAAAAGAACATTGAAGATTTAGGTACAATTTGAGATAGTGTGAACATTCTTTCAAATGACACTCATATTCGAACGTTTGCGTTAAAATCAAAATGGCGGCCGGTGGCAATAAAAAAATGTACGTGCCAAAGCCGCAAACCGCCGCAATAAATATTTATTTGTTGTCATTTTTTTCTCATTTTCTCGAGTTTCACGTGTATGTACAGAGCAGAGCAATAAAATAGAATGTCACAGAAAACACTTTTCCGCGCGACTGTACCAATTTCGGTGCGGTTGTAAAATGAGCGATGGGCTCGTAAAACCTCCGTTGATACATTACTCCTGTTACCAAGTTATGGACGCAATAAAAACCGACAAAATTATACAAATGATACACACTGGAAAATTGTATGTTCACAACAGGGTTTACTAGATTTCATTGTCCCAAGTGAAGGAGCACTATATTAATAACGGTCTGTGTTATGAAGATGTACTCACTGCTGGACATTCATAGTCAAATGTAATTAAATGGGCACAGTTGCATATCCTCACGTGCATCAATCTACTACAACTATGGATTTTGCGTTACAAATGGCAAAACGGCACATAAACAATACGCCTAAAACGCAATCATGGCGGAATCTTGCTTTCGCGCGTCAATGGTAAAAGGTAGTAACGACCAAGTTCTACTATTGATTTTAAACTCCAATGCGTTGACGTAAAGTCACATTTTCTTTATATGACAGATGACAGAGTGCATGCTCTACGAATATGTCATTTTTAAATGTTCCATAAAGTCCGTAGTGTTTTGTATGGCATGCTAAATCCATAGTTGCAGTATATTGATGCTCACGTGTGACGAGCCCTACATTAGTACATGGTGTGTAACATGAGAGATCTCACTTTTTATTTGGTAATAAGTCGTTTTTTGGCCTCTACGTTCCAATGTTTCTATGATTTTGACAATTTCAAAATTCCTGTTCAAATTCCTAACAAATTGTTAGTGTTAAAAATTAAATATTCTTGTTTTATTTCGTATAAAGTTCTCCCGATTTTTTCTTGCATCTTTACCGATTTTTAATATTTCACACTTGCAACATTGCGGTGACGTCCGCGCGAGCTCCTTTCCATTACACGTTACACGTAAAAAAAAAAAAACTAGAAAGCGCCCGAATGCAACTGTTTCCAGTTGTATTGTAGCGCTGAGATAGCAAAATTAAACTCATTGACGCCTGAAAAATATAAATTTGCGACTATACCTTACATCCCTTCAGATTAAAATCTATTAGAGGCAAAATAATCTATTAGAGGTTAAAAATATAACTAAACTTTTTTGTTACTTCCTGTAGATCTTCGCACAGTTATTCTCCTAACTCCTTTTTTATTGTCTCATCAATGCCCTATATTTCTCTACTCAGTTTGTCTCACCCTGTTGCCACGACTAAATAGAAACCACAGTGCATAAAGCACGCAGTAAGTAAACACGGATAAATAAATCACAGGTTAATTTTAAAAGCAAGAAGTATTTCGCAAGTATTCGAAAAAGCAGAACTACTTAGTTTTTTTTTTACTTTTTATAAACAATATTTGTGTTCGGGACAGCCTATTGTACAAATTGTGAAATATAGTGAAATCATAGAACTAGTGTATAGTGAAAACAGTGTAAGTGAAAGAGACAGCAAATAGATAGAGACAGATAGTGTTCACTTTAGTTATTATTATTTCGGGCGGTCGTGTCACGCTTGCGCGCCATTGGCGCAAGCTAGTTCGGCACATGGCACGACCGCCACTAGTTCTGTAAGGAAATATTGTTACTTAGATAGGCATTTTTTTAAATAAAATCAGTCTTCTCCTTGCTTCGGCATAGTAAAGACCTTTGTACCAGTACAACTTGTTTGGAAAATACAACCCTCTCCTCCTCGACTAACAATTCCTTAGCCGACTCCTTAGCCGGAGGCCCTGCCCACTTAAAGCCATAACAGCCAGGCTATATAAATGCGCGGGTGCTACAGGCCCGTACATTTTATGGTCCAAACGAGCCGGATATAGCCGTTTGTTAGTTGCTGTCTGTCGAGGAGTGAGGGTATAGGTCTATAGTATAGACATGCCGATTACAAGGAGCAACTCAGCTCGGGGCGTCGGGAGGTCCATAGCTCCCACGCCCACTGTTCGGGACGACGGAAAACCAATCGCTTCCGCGTCCGCCCCCGTAGGGTGCACTACGGCACCCACCACGTCGTCAACCGACACGTGGTCAGCGGGAACCACATCGATGGCGTCACCGACGACGACGACAACCTCGACGTCGACGGCTGCGACGCTCACTTCGGCACCGGCGGGAGCGGGACATCAATCGGTCCCCACGCTCGGTGCACCCGGCACGGAAACCGTGCCACTTCGTTCGGACGTGCGCTCAAGCAAGAGAGCCACGTCACATCGGTCCAAGAAGAGGGCCCAAATAGAAAAGGCTAGAATCGAAATAATGGAACTTCGATTACAAATTGCTACCGCGAAACTGAAACAGATGGAAGAAGATTCAGACGCCGATTCCATAGACGACGACACTGTCGAAGAGTTCGAAGTCACGAAGGAAAGGGTCGACAATTGGGTCAATAGTCAAGCGCTTCTAGCGCCGGGTGCGCCACCTATAGAAACCTGCATAATAGAGCAGGCCCACGCGTTACCCACCACGACCACGCCGGCTCCAATCCCCGTGCAACAGACAGAGGATCGGCCACCGAACGGAAGCAAGCCTACAATAGGAGTGATACCCGCTGCAGCGCCCCCTAGCCAGAGTATAAGGCTATCGGAATTGGCCGCAGCAATCACTATGGCCACAAGGTCGGGCCAACATCAAGCTCCACGCTATTATACGGAGCTACCAACGTATAGCGGGTCGCATCAGGAATGGCTAACATTCAAGGCGGCCTATGAAGAATCTCATCAAAATTACAGTGACAGTGAAAATATAGCAAGACTAAGGAGGAGTCTACAAGGGAGAGCCAAGGAAACAGTCGAAGGCCTCCTCATACGCAACGTGAACATACCGGAAGTGATGAAGACGTTGGAAGACCGGTTCGGCCGACCGGATTACATCGCCTTATCCGAACTCGAGCGTTTGAGGACACTTCCGAGGCTGACAGACTCACCACGTGACATCTGCAACTTCGCCATTCGAGTCACCAATATAGTCAGAACACTGCAAGCGCTGGAGAAGTCACACTTCCTCTACAATCCAGCCATCTTGAGTGAAACAGTACAGAAATTTCCTGCCACAATCAAGAACAACTGGGTCACGTTCCTCAGAGATCAGCCGAAGGAACAACCGGACCTGTTGAAACTGTCGAGATTCTTCGAAAACCAGGCGCAGCTCTACAGTCCAATTACGCTACCGGAGTCCGCAGCACCTAAAGAGGCAAGCTACGCACCCCGACGGACACAGAAGACCTACGCCGCAACAGAAATAGGAGTGTCTGCATGTCCGGTATGTCAAAGTGCCGAACATAAAATCGAAAAGTGTTCGAAATTTATAGGAGCAGACACGAAAACGCGATGGAACATAGCGAAGGATAGACAATTGTGCTTCAAGTGTTTAAAAAATAGATCGAACAAACACAAGTGTCGTAAATCGGAGTGCAATGTGAACAAGTGCCCGCGTTTTCACCATAGACTACTTCACTTCGTAAGAACAGACAATAGTGAAAATAGTGATCGTACAGAAGTAGTCAGCTCTACTTGGCAGCCATCGGAGACACAGTCATACTTGAAGTTCGTTCCTGTGCGCGTCTCCGGTCCCCAAGGGAGTGTCCACACCTACGCCTTGCTCGACGACGGCTCGACGGTGACCCTGATAGACAATGATTTGGCGCAACAAATAGGCGCAAAAGGGCCCGTCGACCCTCTACATATAGAGGCGATAGGAAACACCGAAGTGGACGTAAATAGATCGCGCCGTGTGAAAGTGACTTTACACGGCGACCGAAACAACTGCACAATTCGAGCGAGAACCATCGATAACCTACAGCTCTCCGCTCAAGCCGTATCGGAGCGGGACCTGTCCAACTGCAAGCATCTCAAGAGCATCAGAGAACATCTCAAGTATCCACGAGTTCAGCCAAAACTTCTCATCGGGCAGGACAACTGGGACTTGCTGCTTGCCAAACACGTCAGGAGGGGACAGCGACATCAACCGGTCGCATCCCTCACTACGCTCGGATGGGTGCTACATGGGTCACACGCGCGCATGCTCGGCCGCCGTGTAGACACCATAAACAACATCGTCCATAGACAAGAAGATAGCATGGACGAACAATTGAAACAGTATTTCTCTCTGGAGTCGTTGATGATCACCCCGAAAAGACCATCCAACGACATAGAAGAGAGAGCCATCAAGACGCTTGTCGACAACACTCGACAGAATAGCGACGGACATTACGAAACATCGTTACTTTGGAAATTGGACGAATTTCAGATGCCCGTCAACTACGACAACGCGCTTCGACGGCTCCACACGACAGAGAAGAAAATAGATAAAGATCCACAACTTCGAGATCGCTATGAGCAGCAGATGGACGCGCTCATACAAAAGGGATACGCAGAGAAGGCGCCTCCCCATAGAACGCCGGGAAGAACATGGTACCTGCCACACTTTCCCGTGCTCAACCCCACCAAACCGGGAAAGGTCCGTGTAGTGCATGACGCAGCAGCTAAGACGATGGGACGTTCGCTCAACGACTACCTGCTAACTGGACCTGACCTCATACAGTCGTTACCAGGGGTTCTAATGAGGTTACGACAACATCGATTCGCCGTGTCTGCCGATATAGCAGAAATGTTCATGCAGGTGAAAGTACGACAGCAAGATAGAGATGCGCTTCGGTACTTATGGAGAGGAAGACAGCGAGGTAATGAGCCTCCAATAGAATATAGAATGACCTCTCTCATATTCGGAGCCACGTCGTCGCCTGCATCAGCTATATTCGTCAAAAATAGAAACGCCGAAAGATACAAAGATAGGTATCCGGAGGCGTACACGGCGATAGTTCGGAATCATTATGTAGATGATTACCTACAGAGCTTCGATAGTGAAGAAGAAGCAATAGAAATAGCGCTTCGAGTGCGTCAAATCAATAGGGAAGCCCACTACGAGCTACGCCAGTGGACTTCAAACTCGCAAAAAATACTCCAAGCGCTCACCGAAGACTCCACAGTCATAGAAAAAAGGAGTATAGACCTCGACAATAGCAAGATAGAGCGTCTCCTGGGAGTGATATGGAGACCTGCTACTGACGAGCTCACTTTCGATCTCAACATGGCTCGATTGCCACCTGGCGCCATAGACAACACGCAACCGACGAAGCGGGAAACTTTGAAGATCATAATGTCCCTATTCGATCCGCTTGGACTCGCATCGCCTGTCACCACACGAGCCAAGCAAATATTCCAGGAGCTATGGCGCAGAGGAATAGACTGGGATCAGAAAATAGATATCGACCTCGCTAGCCAATGGACAGTGTGGCTAGAACATTTGAAGAGACTACGCGACGTGAACATACCTCGCTGTTACCACAATTATAGCAACGCCGCGACAATAGAACTGCACGTGTTCGTGGATGCGAGCGAAAATGCATACGCCGCAGCCCTGTACTGGCGCATCACTAGGCCGGACGGACAAGTGTCGTTGGCATTCGTGACAGCAAAGGCGCGAGTCTCACCCCTCAAATTGATGTCGATCCCGCGACTTGAACTGATGGCTGCAGTTATGGGAAGCAGGATGGCGACAACTGTAATAGAAGAGCACGACAGGAAACCTGACAAGAAGGTTTTCTGGACTGATAGCAAAACAGTGCTCACATGGCTGCAAACAGGCGCTAGGTCATACAAACCTTTCGTCGCACATCGTATCGCAGCAATAGAAGAACATAGCAAGATAGGCGAGTGGCGCTGGGTACCTACCAAATTGAACGTTGCGGATGATGCAACACGGGACGTACCCACCGACTTCGACTCGCACCACAGGTGGTTCAACGGGCCGAGCTTCCTACTAGAAGCACCTGATCGATGGCCACGAGAAAGAATCGTAACCACCACACAGACCGGAGAGGAGAAGGTGCACGTGACCACCGTAAAACGGACATCGAAAATAGAACAGTGCGTCCCCAATAGTGATAGATTCTCCAAATGGGAGAAACTTGTTCGGAGCACTGCACGTGTGCTACACTTCATCCGACTCTGCAAACAGAAGAGGGAACGTGTAAATTACAAGAGGACGACGAAACGACCTGAAACCGATCCTGTATGGCGGGAGCATAAAATGAGACGGGAGCCACAGAACAAACTTCCGAAAGCTCCTAAACAACAGCAAAAGCCATACACACCAATACCTACGGACCTTCTACACGAGGCGGAGCGAATCCTCGTTAGAAGTAGCCAGGAAAAGGCGTTCTCTGACGATTTACTCAACCTGAAAAATGATAGAAAAATAGCTCCACATAGCCGTCTACGCCGTTTAGCGGTGAAAATAGAAAACGATGTCATCACACTGAAGACACGTATCGGCGCCACGCAAGACGTTACAGATAGGCAGAAGAGCCCTGCAGTCCTCGATGGCAATGACCAAGTCTGCAAGCTCTACATAGAATACGTCCATAGGCAACTGCATCACGCTGGCGTCGAAGCAACAATAAATGAGTGTAGACAATTTTATTGGATTCTTCGGCTACGCCCGGTCACGCGTGTAATAGTAAATAGATGTCTCCCGTGTAGGATTCGTAGATCGCAGCCACCAGTGCCACCTACAGGAGACTTACCACCGTGCCGGCTAGCACATCATAGACGTGCGTTCACATTCACCGGGCTCGACTACTTCGGGCCACTTACAGTTGCGGTGGGACGCACAACACAGAAGAGGTACGTCGCGCTGTTTACCTGTTTGACAACGCGCGCCGTACACCTGGAGATCGCCGCCTCATTGACTACAGATTCTGCCGTTATGGCACTGCGACGCATGATAGCGCGTCGCGGCTGCCCAATAGAAATTTGGTCGGACAACGGTACGAACCTTCACGGCGCAGAACGTGAACTGCGGCGAGCTTCGGACCAACTGCTTCAAGAGGAAGCCAATAGGAAGAGGATCAATTGGCGCTTCATCCCTCCCGGTGCCCCTTTCATGGGTGGGGCCTGGGAACGTCTCGTGCGAAGCGTCAAGACATCCCTCAACACCGTACTTGAAGAGCGGCGCCCTACAGAAGAGGTACTCGCCACCTTGATAGCGGAGGTCGAGTACACCGTCAACAGTCGGCCGCTCACACACGTCTCGGTCGATCCTGACGATCCCGAGGCGCTTACACCGAACCATTTTTTGATGATGGGGTCGGGCCGAGATCCGCCCATAGGAGCCTTCAACGAGGAGGACACCATCGGACGCACGCACTGGCGTGCCTCACAACGTCTCGCCGACTTGTTCTGGCGGCGCTGGCTTCGGGAATACCTCCCTGAGCTTCAGCACCGGCGGGAGCCCCAAGGAAGAGGGCGACAAGTCACCATCGGAGACGTCGTGCTCATCGCGGACAACACCCTACCTCGCAACACATGGCCGCGAGGAAGGGTCATAGCGGCCTACCCCGGACCCGATGGAGCTGTGAGGACAGTCGACGTCAGCACCAAGGCTGGCACTCTGCGGAGGCCCACCAAAAAGTTGGTGGTCCTATCGACGGAGCCGGCTGCCCTCCAGCATATAGAAACTGCGTCGCCCTGAGGACGACGCACGGCGGGAGAATGTTCGGGACAGCCTATTGTACAAATTGTGAAATATAGTGAAATCATAGAACTAGTGTATAGTGAAAACAGTGTAAGTGAAAGAGACAGCAAATAGATAGAGACAGATAGTGTTCACTTTAGTTATTATTATTTCGGGCGGTCGTGTCACGCTTGCGCGCCATTGGCGCAAGCTAGTTCGGCACATGGCACGACCGCCACTAGTTCTGTAAGGAAATATTGTTACTTAGATAGGCATTTTTTTAAATAAAATCAGTCTTCTCCTTGCTTCGGCATAGTAAAGACCTTTGTACCAGTACAACTTGTTTAGAAAATACAACCCTCTCCTCCTCGACTAACAGCTAACCAGTGAGCCCTCCTTAGCCGGAGGCCCTGCCCACTTAAAGCCATAACAGCCAGGCTATATAAATGCGCGGGTGCTACAGGCCCGTACAATTTGCGTGCAGTTTTTATTGTTGTTTATTATATGCTACTTCATACTTCATATATAAATGAAAAAGTGTGTGAGGACATATGGATGTTTGCTACTTTTTTACAATAAAAGGGCTTAACGGGTTTGGGTGACATTTGGCACACAGATAGTTTAATACCTGGATATTTACGTTTTTGAAAATAACTTAGGGTCCAAGAGACGTCTAAAAATATAAAAAAACGACACGAAGTAGGTATTTAATATAAGAAAGCGTATTTACGTTGCGATCGCTAGTCTCAATGTGATAAAAGTCCGATAGGTAGAGGAAGTCTAGCAAAATTGTGACGTACATAGTTTTTATACTAATATTATAAAGAGGAAAGATTTGATTGTTTGTTTGTTTGTTTGTTTGTTTGTTTGTTTGTTTGTTTGTTTGTTTGTTTGTTTGTTTGTTTGTTTGTTTGTTTGCATTGAATAGGCTCCGAAACTACTGGACCGATTTGAAAAATATTTCACTTTTGGGTAGCTGTATTATCAGCGAGTAACATAGTAAATATAAGTTGCATAATATAATATATGCTGTTGCACGCTAATAGTAAATATAAGTGTTAACATACTGCATTGTTATATTGTGTCCCTAGTTACTTACTGGCCCACGGGACACAGTTAATGGGCCAATTGTCTCGCCTCTTTCATTAAGAATAGAGTCGAGTGGGTGGCTTTTATTGGGACATTTTGGGCCTTCTATTTCCCTACTATAGTTAACTGTACTGCTTATCACAGCGTAACGTACATTTGGAATACTACTTAACTTATTTTTTATATTTAGGTTGACAGACAGGCTGACGGTCCACTTGATGGTAGGTGGTTACCGTCGCCTATAACACAAGCAACGCCATAGGTGTTGCATGTGCCCTGCCGACCATAGAATGATTAAGGATAAGGGATAAGGAAGAAATAGGGTAATTTGCTCTGGCATTCCTTACCTACTCACTAAACGAAACACAAAAGCACATATGCTGTTAATTTACGGTGGTCTTCTTTAAAGGGGTGGTTAATGCCGTCAGACGAGCTGCCCAAATGCCACTACTTTCATACTTTATTACCTTTATATATCGTACTTTTAATTGGTATTAACTACTTATGTAGGCTTCCAGGAAAAACCTACATTCATCAATTGCATGAAAAGTGTGTCAAGCAAGCATAATAAATTACGAACAATCGTTAAATCGGTTGTCACTTTAGTATCGAGTCGTATGAACAATAAAATTGTTTGTCGACACTTGATTGCTGTTTCTACAATATATAAACCACAATTGCTTTGTTTCGAGTAACGAATAACAATATTCATATAAAATTAATGGTTTATGTTTTATCTACCGAATTGCTATTATTCAGAGCTATTTTAGATTCTAGAGCTGAATTAGCATTGCCATACGAAGCAATGCAGCCATGCCTGGGACCCTGCCTAGGGGACCACAGATTTATATTATATATTTAATATGTAAATATATATAACTTAGAATTAAATGAAACATTATATTGTAATAATTATAAATTTATTTAGATATTTTAATCACGGTTGATTTTAATAAAAATAGCAACAAAAGAATCTGGTAGATTGCTCCTGAGCGGAAAAGTGCATCATAATAAAATTGACTAGCCCTCTTTTATTTTTATTTTTCATGAGAAATTTAGGCACAGTTTCTACATAGAGTTTCAACATGATTCACCTCGATTTTAATTTCAACTTGATTTAAAATATTTTTTGTAATTATTTCACTGTTTTCAAGTGTATATAAATAACCTGCTACTTGTATGATTTTACTGGTATGGTTTAGTTGTTATTTCGTACGATTTTAGAAAAGAATCTTTAGTAATTTAGATTTCTGCTAATATTTTCCAAAGCTCATGATGTCATTGTGGATTTTCATATGGAGTTCAGTACACATACTATAAATATTGCTGATTGACATATCATATATCCTAAGAGTATTTCGTCATGAAAAGTAGAGGCGAATAAATGTGTTTTTCTACAACAAAAATGCTACTTATGAGGCTCATAACCAGAAAAGTATATTTTTGAGGTTATATTCCCCTTCACGCCTTCCTAGCAATTCGGAATTCAGCCTACCATGAAGATGTTAATTTAGACGTTATATTAACCAAACCGTTGAGCAATTTAGACTATATGGAATGAACTTTTCGAATGTTTTTATGAAATGTCAAACAAGCACATACCTTTCCGCCATAGTGCTTTTTACTTAATTCCAACAATAAGATTCCTTGGAACAGATCTATATTTCAAATTATGTAAATCAATATTGGACTGTATTAATATTGCTGCCGGGCACTCGTAGCAACTACTTCAATTGGCTGTAAGGTGCGCAAAATAAATAGTAAAAACTTTCATCATACTATAAGAAAAGGAATTTTGTAATTTTTTTTTGATAAAAAAATTTTGTCTACCTTTTGCCCGAGAATTTTTTCGGGTTCATTTTTCTTAAGCGTTAAAATATTTATTCAAATTTTATTGCTTCAATCATAATGAATATTGAAATCAATATTTCATTATGATTGATATATCAATCTATATCTATAAAATAAATTCGCTATCCGCCTCTGTCTATATCTCTCCTAAGTTCTGGAAAGAGCACAAAACTAGGAAGATTTGTGTATATAATTTGCAGAAAAAAATTTCATCCGTGCGATATCAGAAGCGATAACCTATAATAATAAATAAAAAAAATCGATTTTTAGTAGCTAAGGCATTAAATGTTTTCTTCTATCTGTACATTCTATTAAATCCACAATGATGTGAGTGGGGTCCCTCAACTCGCTGATTGATCGTGACATCTCCCTTTAATTGCTACTGCACAAAATGACTGCCGGGGTGATATGTCTTTCTTTTGTCTCGTGATTTCTCTATAGTTTTACTTAGTTGAGATTTATAGTTTCCGGGTAACTGTTATTGGCAAGGGCTGTTATCACACACTCGGCATGTGAGGGAACAATATTTTTATTATTACCGGGTGCAACTTAGTATAGTCGTGAAACTTGTGAAATTACTGTCTGATTATATTGTTTTTGGAATTTCTTTATAAACAATGTTTGCAGCTGACCTTTATCATTTTAATGAAAGTTGAAGTTGAAGTTGATTAGTGGTTACTGCCACTAATCATATCTTTTGAGGTGATTACTGCCGCCAGACGTGCTGTCCAAATGATTGCGAAATGTTACGAAGTGACTGCAAATTTATTGTTAAGTTCCTTTAGCGTTTCTTTTAGCATATAAACTGTGGATAGAGGTGGCTACCGTCGCCTATATATAAGCATCACCAGGGTATGCATAATATATGTATAATATTAAAAATTAAAAAATGAGATAGGGATATTTATGTATAAATATTAGGAGTAAGTAATAATTTGATAATTCTGTTTTTTTGTTGACGCTACTACGTATCCAACTCCGAACTGATTGATCAGAAAGGCACCGACAAATTGCCAATGATTGGCTTCTCTAACTCGGCCGACGCCATATCTGTATTCAATTATACATTATAAGATATTTATTTAGAACTTTGTGGCTTCATCAAAACTAAATTAATTGTTTCTATAACTTAAATTACACAATGATTTTAAAAAAATATAAACTTAGAAAATATTTATATAAATGTATTTCTTTATATTTTATACTAGCTGTTGCACACGACTTCGGCCGCGTAACTTCATAAAATATAGCCTATGTTCCTCGCTGATAACGTAGCTTTTTACAGGTGAAAGTATTTTCAAAATCAGTCAAGTAGTTTTTGAGTTTATTCATTACAAACAAAAATACATATAAATCTTCTCTAATACGATATTAGTATAGACAACATGGTAACAATTTTATTACAATTACCAAACAATTACATAATTTTTGTTCAGATAATAGAATTTTATAATTTTACAATTAGCATCTAAATATGTCAAAAAAAAATAAGAATTGTTTTTATACCTGACCTTGAAAAACCTCTTAGCTTCGCTTCTTTTGCTTGTATCAACCTCAAAAATTGGGATTTGAAAAAAAAAAGTATGATATATGATATATGGCCGAAGCGAAAAAAACTCTTACAGGGTAGGCAGCGCACTAGCACTCCCCTTGGTGTTGCTTGCGTCCTTAGGCGACGGTAACCACTTATCATCAAGTGGGCCGCCAGCCTGTTTGCCAACTTTAAGTTTTTTTAAAAAAAAAAAAGATGTAAAAAAATACTTGCAATGTGGTTACAAATACTCCATCACATTCTTGTCATTATATTACATTATCTTACAATTTGTAATATCCAGTAAATCGTACACGTACTTCTTGCGCAGTCATGTTCATCCGCTATCATAATCGATGTGAAGCGATGCATTGAACACGTGTATCGAATGATAATATCGAATCATTACTCGTTACGTGAACCTTTATGGTTTTTTTTTGTAAAACAGCAACATGGATATTGAGTTATTAACGTGTTTTCCAACAATTCCAGCGTAAGCGGTGTTTTTCGCCAAAAATGCGGTAATTTATTCTAGATCTGTGCATATCTTTCTGTATACTTATCTATATACTTGTATCTTATTTTATACTAGCCGGTGCCCGCGACTTCGTCCGCGTTAAAAAAATATGCACTAGCACTCCCCTTGATGTTTCTTGTGTCCTTAGGCGACGGTAACCACCTACTATCAAATGAGCCGCCAGCCTGTCTGCCACCTTTATTATATAACTAGCTGGTGCCCACGACTTCGTCCGCGTTGAAAAACAGACTTAAAATCGGCCCAGCCGTTCTAGAGTTTTGCGCTTAGCAACACATTTAGGGATTCATTTTTATATTATAGAAGATAGATGTTAGCTTACCTCCAAGTGGACTGTCAGGCTACCTGTATATTTATATTATTAAAAGAATATAGATTTCTTAGATTAGAAATCACTATCTATATCTACACTACTACTGGCCCTGTTACCTGGCAAACCGCAGAAAATAATATAGATACTTAGTTTAATATGTACTCTGTGAAATAGAATTTTAATGCCATATTGTAAACTACACTATTAAACTGACAGCAGTGAGTTACTGGCCTAATTTTAACGAACTAACATACGTCATACGGAAATGATTAATCCACCTACAATGTTTCCAAATTATTTCAGTGCTATAAACTGCGTATGCATTCCGAATGCGGTGTTCCAATTATGATTGGGTTACAATGCGCACATTAAATGAATGTGCGACTTTTAACAAGGGTTTACATCATAGCGTAAAGAAAACGATTTTACGATTTTCTACGAAATGTGCGAAACGCCAACTTCAATATGAATATATTTTAGTAGTCGTTTCGCACAAAGACGACACGACACCTTAGGATAATCGTAGTGGGCGATTGGCACACATTGGGTTTTATAGAACAAAAAATGAAAGTACAGTCAAACTAAACTTTTATGATTAGTATTTATTTTTAAAATGTGTTCATTGTCAAATGTGAGTTTCGATATGCTGCCCTTTAGTTATAGTTTATTGCACCCAAATTCAGTCAGTTCAAATCTATCTGAATGATCCTGTAGCCAAATATGACTGCTGGCTATTTTAATAAGCTTTTTTATTGATAAAAATCTTAGTCACATAGAATAGCATTATTATATTGCTTTCGTTTTTCAAAGATTTTATTGGTGTTTTAAACTCGATAGAATTATATTAATATCACAAAAAATTCACTTTTTAAAATATTGATAGTAACATTTAATTTCAACTAAGCACGATAATCTGAAATCTGCTTAGTTGAAATTAAAATTAGTGCGTTCAAATATTCAAGCGAGCCGTAAAGAAGCATAAGGATTCTTGTTTGACGACCTTAAATAGTGACATATTAAGAGATAATTAGCCTCTTACTAAAAACTAACTCAACTAACTAGTTGATGGTGTTGCTTGTGTCTTTTTTGTGTTGCTGTGTTTTTTGTGTCGGACAGTAATCCCCTCCCATCAGCTGGACCGTCAGCCTACCTGCCACTTTAACTGACAATTAACTGACTCAATGGAACCCATTATGAACTCTTTGTGTTCTGTGTTGAAATATCGCACATTGTTTTATCGAGCGCATTGTAGTGTTTTCCATAGCCCCAATACAAATTATCAAGCGGTTGCAGCCAATTACACCTCTTTGTTCGTAACGCAGTTTGATACCAAATGCTTAAAGCGTTAGGTTTCCATGTAACTTTAGCCTTTATTGCAATAGCAGTGTTATATTACTCTACACCAGAAACACGAGTAATTGCACCTACAATAATGTTATTCCCCTATGGCTAGACTAAAGTTATTGGGGGCCCTGAGTTAGTTTATTTGTCACAGACAGGTGTCTGCAGAGCAATTTGGAACTCCCAATGCTCGTTTTTGTAGGCAACTGTAGCCACATATTGTCCAGTAAAAAAAAAATATGGGGATTAAAAATTAGGGATGCGTTTAGTACTTTTATTTATTTATATATTTAAATCGGCAACAGCCTAGCATATACATTTCAAACTTTATCGCTCAATATTAAGGTCTAGTGTGCAAGCTAATTAAAGCCGAACACTAATTCCAAACCCACACACAAACCCATACAAATTTTTTTTTTAAATTCAAACTAATAAAATCTAAACAAAAACAATTACAAATAAAAATAGGTCAATAAATTATAATAAAATAAAAATTCCGAATTTACACACTGCAATGTCAAATGTCATTACTCGTATACAATACAAATAATTTAAAAAAAAAAAAACACTTTTTAACTGAAAGAGTAACTAAAATACATCTATCCTCACAAACTTTCGCATGTATAATATTAGTAGGATTATATATCACGGAAAATCTCTGGATGTATCTGTAACCAGAAGAAACAGTAACAGCCTCTGTGGCAGAAATGCATATGAAGTCCCGATCCACAAAAACTTTCCACTTCGTTAAGAAAATCCTCCAAAAGCTGACACGCGACTGTCATTTTCGATAGCCATCCTTCTAATATATCATTCCGCGAGGCCTTCGTTCCATTGGTTCCATTGGTTCGATCGCAATAACTCAAAGCCATTTTGTAGACTCATCTATATGTTTTTGATCGATGAGGGTATTTGATAAAAAAAATCTCACTTTAATATAGACTGAAGTTAAGAGTTTTATATTGTTTGTAGATTTATTTTAAGTGAGCGGGTCGCTAGTTATAATTTAAAGTGCCGACAGTAGCGAAAACGAACAATTACGTGTGTATTTTATGAATCGTCAGGAAAGTACATATACTTATATACAGAGGTGTCGGTTACACCGTTACAGGTCGCGAGTTCAATGGTTTTTTCCCTATCTCAAAAATTGTTCTTTTTTTAAACTCTTAGCGCCATCTCTGTTCGCATTGATGTATTATTTCAATTCTATTAAATTTCGCAAGGATGTATAATTACGTAATATATTCTAGTTTCAGTGGTATTGTGTAGATGGCGCAATATCTGAAAATATACAGAGGTGTCGGCTACACGGTTACAATAACAGGTCGCGAGTTCAATGGTTTTTTCCCATCTCGAAAATTCCCAACGCGCCTTAAGAGGTTTTAACTTCGAAAATTAAAAGTTAAAGTATAGCCCATTATCACAGATTAATAAGTAGTTACTACCGTAACAGATAAATCACTCCCTAACAAAAAGACCATCACAACTTTTTTAAATGCCTACCGTTTTGCCTCGCCAACTGCTTAGCGGAAAAATATACCTTATAGTTCAAACGTTGAGTTGTTATTGCTCTGTAGCCGCACGCGCCCGCGTGACATTGAAGTAATAGTAATAAAGTCAGGGCTACTACTACTGAGTTTTTCTAGGCCGTCCCAAAATACAAAGCTAATTAAGCCGCTAGTAACTATTTATTAAGTAATTAACTAGTAACTATAAGCTTACAACTTCTCAGTTCAAGTTGATCAGAATAACATGATTTTTAAGATGTAAATAAGTACTAGTAGGTAACGAGCAATGATAAAAAACCTTGTAGGTACCTAAAGGTTTTCATATTGGTAGGTACTTATTCCTATTTCCACTGAAGAGACCAAATAAAAAAGCTTAAATTGTGTATATCATTAGTCCACAAATCCACACAACACAAAGTCGACCAAACATCCAGTTTTGATAAAATAGTCGGAAAGCTCGCTGCTAAATTGTTCTCGACATAAAATTATTTGGCGATACATTATTGTTCTATAGTGAAAAAAATTTTGAACAACGGCGGAGAGTATTTATGTAAAGTATGTAAGTATTGAGTAAAGTAAGTATTTGTTATGTTACTAAATAAAACTGTTTTTACAGATTTAAATTGTGTATTGCTTTATAACAAAACCCATCGTTTCGACACCTTTATAGCAGCCGTGGTAGTTGGGTTTATTAAAAATCAATACACAACTTAAATCCGTTAAAATAGTTTTATTTAGTTACAGGGAGTTGTGACAGATAAAGAAATGTTGTTAACTAAAATGTTGTTAAAGAAATGTTATTACGAGGCATAATACCTATTATTCTTTCCAAAATGTAAATCAAAGACACGGAACACAATTACTCCTGGCGGAGATCAAAGAAGAAAAAAATAAATGTGAATGCGCGCGCTCGCGTCGGTGGCAACCGCGTGAATGTGTACCTTGGAAAGTACAGCGGCGCGTAGGTACTTAGCGCGCGCAAGTACATGAAGTGAAAGAGGCCTGCCATTATGATTGTTTCACATTCTTCACATTCCCTGAATATATATATTTTTAAATGCACAGGCATAGTTATAAAATTCTCTTACGGCCTAATTGCAAAGCAACACAAATTTAGATATGCCCAATTCTTGCGTCTATCTTGTGGCAATTGAACTTTCAGATCACATTAAATGTTTTCACCTCATATATTGTACTCGTCCAACGCAACCCCTTTGAGATACCCCTCCACAAAGGGATATTTGGGCGTGTTATTGCGATTTAGGATATATTTACTCCGCGAGCTGAATATCAAAGAGATATATCCGTTCTTTGGACGGGCACAGAAATGAGAAATCCTTTACGGAAAACCGGTTGCATAATAAAAAAAATATAACATTTTCTTTGGCAAGTATGGTGACGAATTGTTGAAAAATTGAATACATTTTTATACGTTTCACAGCAGCTAAGAATTGTGAATTATGTAAACATTTTTTTGTGTTAATTTTTATATTTTGTTTTAGTATAGTTTTTTGTTTAGTCTTGTTTTAATGGATATTTATCAAGTGGATTAAGTTCACCCTCAGCCTTAGAATAAAAACAAATCTCTTATCATATTAAAAACTAGTTGTTGCACGCGACTTTCCCTCGCAACTTTATAATATATAGTCTATGTTACTCGCTGATAAAAATAAAGTAGCTTTCTATAGGTGAAAGACTTTTTAAAATCGATCCAGTAGTTTTTAAGTTTATTCATTAAAAACATACAAATCTTTTCTTTTATAATATAATAGTATAGAGTATAGATAATCCAGATATCGTTACCTGGATTACATCCAAATAAGTTATCGTTATCTGGATTATCTGTCGATGTTAACATAAGTTGCAAACTTCCATGGGAATAAACGAAAAGTCCTACCTCAACGTTACGTCCGATATACATCAGAGATTTATTAAGCGAGCTTTGAATAATTCCAATATTTCTGTAACTGTATAACTTTAAATAAAGTAAGTCTTAACACGACAGAATAGAGTCCATTTTTGCTACGTCACACCGTGACACTGAGGTATGTCTGCGATTTTCATTAAGCATGGTTCACATTGCAGTCACGTGCTGAAACAGCAATTAGTGAGTGCACTATTAATTGTTCTGTGTCAAAAGAAACTTATTGAGGTCGCAATCAAAGTGTGAATTTCGATATTCTCTGCAATAACTGGGTCTGGCTGAAACTGTGCATTCAAACATTTCTAAATATGTAGTGCAATGAGTCGCTATCTATGTGTGCCATCTATACTTTTATGAATTACGCAATCGATTATGATGCGCTTTTTATTGGGATTTTGCTTTTTTATGTGCTTTCTTTTTCATTGTGAGCTCTTCAAGAAAATTTATTAATATCAAATATTATTTTATAAACATACTAGTGGCCCGCTCCCGGCTTCGCCCGGGGTGCTTTTTTGCAATCCAGCCGATAAATTACTTTAAACCGCCATCTGTGAGAACCTTATGGAACTCACAGATCAATAATTGCTGTATTGAATTTGCAAAAAAATAATAAACAAAATGAGATATAAACTATCCTATCTTTTAAGTTGGACCAAATAACAGATACTTATGAAGTTTGATCAAAGTCGGTTCAGTAGTTTCAGAGTTTATCGCGAACATTTATCGTGACACGAGATTTATATATATATAGATTTTATAGTGATTACATATTAAATACGTATATGATTGCCTGTTATGGTCGCTGTGGCGGCGCCGGCACCACCGTCGCACTTATATATTTTCTCAGGTGTTATATTTCTCATTTTCCAACGCGGACAAAGTCGCCGGCACAACAAATGCAGCAAATGCATAAATATTTTGTTCTATCTACAATTCATTGTTATTTGTACAAGGATTGTCAATATATTGTAAACGATCAATTTTAATGTCCTCGGCACCACTCCACATGTGGTCACCCTATGAATTGACCGATCAATATAGCGTATAATCCATTTGTCACAATTTATATTCGCAGCTGGATGTCCACTTTAAAAACAATTTATGTACACCGAGTGCTTTCTTCGTTTTAAGATGTGCCAGGGAACAAATGTTTATTGAAATGTAATAATAAGGAATATTGAGCACTTTTTTAAAAGGAAACTTAATTTTATTTGTAACTTTACTTTTGGACTTTTCATAGTGGTGGCAAGACACACTGCGTTTCGCATTTGGGCATCCTAATTGGCGGCAGTAACCCTTACAGAAGAACAACGTGAAATAATGGCATGTGTGCTTTTGCGTTTCGGTGAGTGAGTAAGGGATGTAAGAGCCTATTTCTCTATCCCTACCTTATCCCTTATCCTACTATGGTAGGCAGCGCATTTGCAGTATTTGTATGTTATAGGCGAACGTAGCCACCTATCATCAAGTGGACCGTTAGCTATTCTGAAGACTTTAATATAAAAAAATAGCAAGACTACTGTTGTTACTCATCTTATAAATACAGGATCCAAGTCAAATCAAATCAAATCGAAATATTTATTTATCAATTAGGTTTCTCAAGAAACTCTTATGATCGTTATTATAAATTTAAATTTACTAGGGTTTCGAAAAAAAGCCAAGATGACGATCCTGAGAAGAAACCCCAAAAGAAACTCAGGATACTATTCTTTTTGTCATCTTTAAAATATAAAAATTACAATTAAGTACACTTAATACAAACATAAAGTCCATATACAATACTAAGCAAAACATAGTAAAATATAGAAGCATAGTAAAACATAGTAAACAAGGATAAGGATGCATACACTATCCTTATCCTTCAAAATCCTCATTCCTGATCCTTCATTCTTCTGCATTTGTCGGTTCCATAGTTCACCTGCATAGATACATTTGCATAGGTTACATGGGTCCGGGGTGTTACTGTTGTACCTATTTTGCCTGTAATACCTAATAATATAAGTATTTTATGCACACTCAATGCAATGTTTTACATTCACAATGATTTACTTAGCAACACATTTCGCGATTCATTTTTATTTTATATATCTTCTATATAAATAAAATCAGAGTGTCTGTCTGTGATTTGCGAAAAACTGCCTCAAACTAAGCTTAGAGAGTCATTCGCATGCTGTTAAAACGTAAATAACTTTTTTTAGAATTGTTGTCTGTCTGTCTGTCTGTCTGTCTGTTCGGGGTAATCTCAGAAACGGCTGAAGCGATTTCGATGAAACTTTGCAGACATGAAGAGGGGGTCGTCAGGAGTAACATAGGCTACTTTTTGTTTATGTAAATTGCGGTAGATACACCAAAATAATATTTTTTACAATTTTTGTCTGTCTGTCTGTTTGTTCCGGCTAATCTCTGAAATAGCTGGACCGATTTTGACGGGACTTTTATTGGCAGGTAGCTGATGTAATAAGGAGTAACTTAGGCTACGTTTATTTTAGACTAGCGACTCGTTTCCGGCTTCGCCCGGGTGCATTCGTGTACATAGACTTTTCGAGTTTAATGAGAATGATGCTTATGCATTAAGATAGCCTCACTCTACTTCCTTCGAAATAAATTTAACAAATCACCCATCAGGTTCTGAAATTTCAAAAAATCTTATTAAATTATCTGAAAAAGTGAAGAAAGTTTTCATATATGCGAGAATTTCCTAGAAACTTCTGGAATTTTCTAGAAATTTCTGAAATTTTCGAGAAACTTCTAGAGTTTTCTAAAAACTTCTAGAATTTTCTATAAACATCTAGAATTTTCTAGAATGTTAGCGAAAAAAAATCCGTTTCTATTAATCTATATAAATAAAATCAGAGTGTCTGTCTGTGATTTGCGAAAAACTGCCTCAAACTAAGCTTTGAGAGTCATTCGCATGCTGTTAAAACGTAAATAACTTTTTTTAGAATTGTTGTCTGTCTGTCTGTCTGTCTGTTCGGGGTAATCTCAGAAACGGCTGAAGCGATTTCGATGAAACTTTGCAGACATGAAGAGGGGGTCGTCAGGAGTAACATAGGCTACTTTTTGTTTATGTAAATTTTATAGAAAATTCTAGAAGTTTTTAGAAAATTCTAGAAGTTTCTCGAAAATTCTATAAGTTTCTCGAAAATTTCAGAAGTTTCTAGAAAATTCTCGCATATATGAAAACTTTCTTCACTTTTTCAGATAATTTAATAAGATTTTTTGAAATTACAGAACCTGATGGGTGATTGTTATATTTATTTCGAAGGAAGTAGAGTGAGGCTATCTTAATGCATAGGCATCATTCTCATTAAACTCGAAAAGTCTATGTACACGAATAAGTTGAAACATTTATCTTTTCTGCCTAACGATCATCACTCAGCTTGATAGACAGCTTTAGTATTCATCATCGAAGTTTTGAGATAGAATATACCCATATTTCGCCGAACTGCGTTCTCTTATCTCAGTGGAACTAATATACACAGGAAAAAGACAAAGTTACGCACAATTAAACAAAAATCAATTCGCTCACGAAGACAACATTATTAAATTTACGTTTTTTAACATTATAAAACAAAGTCCCCCCGCTGCGTCTGTCTGTCTATATGTTTGCGATTCTCAAAAACTACCGAACGGATTTTTATACTGTTTTCATTAATGGGAAGAGCGTTAAACGAGGAAGGTTTCTACGTTTAATTTGCAGAAAAAAATTGCACCCGTGCGAAGCCGGGAACGGATCGCTAGTATACACATAAAATTAGTTGTCTGTCTAGTTGTTTCGAGTCAACAAACAGCCGCCAGGACAGGAAACCAATAACCCGAACGAGTGTAATTTGTTCTGCGGTCTTGTGTCTCTGTCAATAATTCAATATTGTTGCATTGCATGCGTGAAACTGGTTTATTATGAATGCGTCTTATTTTAATACCTATAGTTGTAAGAATTGAATTGTTATATATTTTGTTTTACAGGTGAAAAAAAAAAATGTCTTGGTCTATTCCCAAAATGTTCCACTAATTCATTTATCTTCTTTCGGGGTTTCTTCTCAAGATCGCCATCATTTTGGGTAACTAAGGGCGTACATATGGCGTAGTACATTGTCCATATAAACAACTCCTAGTTATGGGGAATGAAACTCCTAGAATTCATTAGTCAATTACATTTTCTGTTGAAATAAAAATTTAAATTTGATTATTTATGGGGCGGATAATTTGTTTATCTATCTACTTTAATAAAGGATCATTATGTACGTAATAAAAGATAGGAAGTAGAAATTATATAGCACTGAAATTAAATGTAATTAAAACACAACACTCATGAAATATTAATATATGAACAATTTTAAGTATGCTTATCATTTAAAAACTATGATCAGCATTTACAATTTTACAAACAATATAAAGTATTCATAACATCAATATGATCCATTCATGAATATTAAAACTATGGACCTAGTTGTTGCACGCGACTTCGTCTGCGTAACTTTATAAAATATAGCTTATAGATATATATATACATTATATACAACACAAATTTGATCCTACCCTTTCCGATTTCGCTATTCGCATTTAAAAAAAAACGTAAATTCAAGACATTCCTAGGTCCTTCATGAACCCATACGGCATTAATTACACACTATGGAGCAATTCCTATACTTATAAAAGTATTATGTTAACCTTGCCTATAATTAAATACGTCTGGAGTAAGACCAGCAATGGACATTTTAAAATTTTACACAAAACCGCAATTTTACTTCGTAATTACGCGTAGTTACGATAAGACTTGTAGGGGCTATTACGCAAATTACGACCCTGTCACAAGTGCATAAGTTGCATTTTTTATTTTTTTATTTTCACGTTGATTCTTTTAATTGCTTACAGTCGTAGTAACTAATTTTAAAGTTTGTAATAAAACCATTTAAATTTTTTTTGTATGTTAAGGTTGGCAGGCTGACGGTCCACTTGAGGTTGTCCATAGGTAGAGCAGGTGCGCTGCCGACTATAGTAGGATTAAGGATAAGGAACTTGGAAGAAAAAGGGAAGGGATAGGGAAATGGCCTTGACATCCCTTACTCACTCATCGAACATAAAAGCACACATGCTGTTATTTCACAGTGGTCTCCTGTAACGGGGTGGTTACTGCCGCCAGACGGGCTGTTCCCATATTGCCTATGTTCCAATATTACCAAGTTTAAAACAAAATACGTGTATTATTATTTTTTTGCCTTATTCTCAAAAAAAGTCGGTTTGGTTCGCTAGACACTTCACGAAAACCACAATTTGACTATGTGTATGCAACATTAAATGCATTTATTTATAGCGAAAAACCGCGAGAGTTGTACCAACCTATTGCAATATAATGCGCAAATAAAAACAGTTATAATAAAATATGTCTAGTGATTCCAATGACTAGTGAGTGATTCTGTATCAGATTACACCTTTTTATTATCTTGACTAATATTATAAATGCGATTGTGAGTTTGTTTGTTAGGACATTTCACTCAGAAAGAATACTTTTCGCACAGGAATCATGTAATAATAAAGAAATCAACACCTGACTAAAATATATGAATGAATGTTGTCATCTCGCAAGATTTTATTTCGTACAAAATGTGCGAAAAGCCAACTTAAAATAAAAATATATATTTAGTAATCATCTCGCGCACATATTACTTTCTTGCATGCGACATGACACCTTCAGAAAATCGTAGTAGGCGACTGGCACATATTGGGTTTTATAGAAGAAAAAAAAAAGGTAAAAAAATAGGTAAAGTGGGTAAATCTAAAGATAAATAAATTACTATTTTAAACATGTAAAATTCAGATATTACTTATTATAATTACATATTATGTAAAAAAGGATAATCGCTATTTTGCATAACGTTGTCAGGGATACAGACAAATTACCTTTTATCCAGAAAAAAAGTATTGTTTCCAAGAAAACATGTAAAAAAAAATATGAGCAATAGAGATTGAATAAAATGTTTTAATTCTTAAAAAGATGTGCGGACGAATTTGCAGGCTAAAGTTAATATGATATACAGGATGTGGCCTGTAATAAGAGCAATAAATTTAAGCGATGATTCTATAGAGTATACGCAGTTACCTTAATCTAATCATAATGCTCCAAAGTGCTTATACTCAGAGATATAGCAATCCAAAGTTACAATACATAATCAATGAATTTCATGATCGCTAAATTGTCGGTTATCATTTGTTAGATGTCTTGGTAATGTCAAGTACTCGGACTGGACACATTATGTCTGTAGAAGTACATTGCTGGCTCGATTAATTTTGTTAGAAAATAACAGTAAATTTGTTTTTGTTTTAATTAATTGAAACCATTTGGAATTAATTACTGATTCGTTAAAGGGTCTATATTTTAATTTATTGCTTTTATTACAGGCAATACCCTCTATGATTACTTCACAGGTACTGAAAATCGATCAAATAACGATATTAAAAAACCCACGTACATTAAAGTCGCATTGGCCTCTTTTCTTATTGAGAGAAATTGATGGTTATATTCCGTCAATTCCGAGCAATTCCGAGAAATTGAGGTCAGAAACAAAAGAAAGAAAACATAATATTTTCTTGCATTGTTTTGGCGTTTTTGCAATTATAAAATTTCAAATATTACAATTGCTAAGAAAAAAATCAAACCTGCATCTGGCGAATCGGCAGCCGTGGTTTCGTATAACTGGACCAGTTTCTAGTTGTTCGTTTAATAAAAATTTTATATTAAAACTCCTTCTCAGTTTTCTCATTTGTGCTCAGTGTGAAGTTAGTAATTTCTTTAACTTTGTGGTAATACTGTTTATTACATTTCAAAAGAAAATCTCTTGGTCTCTCTTAGACCTTAAGCTGAGATAATTTTTACATTTATTTTACAACTAGCTGCTTCCCACGATTTCGTCTGCGTTAAAAATGAAAAAGACAACACCCTGATACTAACTAACTTCTTTATAGCCGTGACGTCTGTGGCGTCGCCACTCTTGACGACAATGGTACCTAAGTTTCAGGATAAAAAGTATCCTATATGTTAATCCAAAATCGAAAAGGCCAAAATTCATCCAAATTCGTTAAGCCGTTTTTGTGTGAAAGAGGATCAAACATCCATAAATTAATCCTCACAAACTCGCATTTTTACAATATTTCTCGTGTGTTTTCATAAAAAGGCGAATCTCAAACGATATCAACTTAATACCTAAGAAACTTATTATTGACAAGTTTTATAGAAACTCTTATATTTCATAGATTATAATAGGCTCCTGCTGTATCTTACTAATACATTGAAACATGAACAAAAGCACAGTCATGTATAATGTTATTTTACAAACGTTTTCTGTGTTTAAAGTATTTGTAACTAGTTACTACCAGCCCTCAGAATTATACGGTACACTGATCGCCGGTGTTCCGACGACGACACGTTTGGTCTAGTGGCTAGTAACCCTACCCTAGCTGTTAACCAAACGGTCGCGGGTTCGAATCCCGCTAGGGGCAAATGTTTATAATGTTAACATTTGTACCTGGGTCATGGATGTTTGTATTTATTTACAAAAAAAAAGTAATATATGTATTATATCAACTGTCTGGTATCCATAATACAAGCATTAAGTTGCTTAGTGTGGAACTAGATGGTGCTGTGTGGAATGTGTGTAAAAAAAAATAAAAAAAAAAAAAAAAATTCTTAACTTCCTTTGGCATAGCGCGGAATATTATTCATTTAATTTAATTGTAATTTCCCACCGTAACACTTATGAGTCCACGTGTCCAACTATAACAGCTGTCTGTTTTCTCTAATTTTTTCAGCTGTCTATTTCGCTTTTAATTATTTACAGTTAAGTGGTGAAGGCAATATTGAGAGTAATCAAGGCCCTGTTCGAAGCGTAACTATAATTTGTTTTACAGAAAATGACACAGATAAATGATATTAAGTGAAGTACACTTCCAATCAATGAAGCCTCGACAAATTATCACAAATTAGAGCTGCCATAACACTTGCGCGCAGTAATAAGAATAACAGAAGTGGAGGTAGGTACACATATAGTTTTAGCTAATTTGGTAACTGCTGTCAACAATAACATACTCGTATAGTTTAAGTAGTGGCAGGGCACACTGCATTTCGCAGACATTTGGGCAGTCGATCTGGCGGCAGTAACCACCCCCTTACAGAAGACTACCGTGAAATAATGTATGCTGTTATGTTTCGGTGAGTAAGGAGATGCCAGAGCCCATTTCTCTATATCCCTTCCTTAATTCTACTATGAGCGTCAGAGTACATGCCACACCTGTGTTATAGGCGACGGTAGCCACCTACAATCAAGTGGACGTCAGCCTGTTTGTCGACTTTGACAGAAAAAATATGGGTAACTGGCTAGTGGAGTGTTTTAAAATACTGATTAATTTATAACATTCTTATTTGTTTTATAAACTTCAAATAATTAATTTATACATATCGCAATGAGGTAAGTACCTCTCATTACGTTAATATTACGTAATATGAATACTTTAAAGTATTAAATATTTTTATATGTAAATTATCCAAACCAGTTCAACCACTGCATCATTGCTAGTACTGTGGCGGCTGACGTCACGTGTTCTCTATTACTACACATGATTTATAGGCACTAACATTCAATAGAAAGTAATTGGAACTAGAAATATGTGTCTGGAAAGTAATTTTACAGTGGCTACTTCATTTTAATATCTTAATTGGTAAACCATTATTTTGTTTCTTCATTTTGCATTTCCAGTGTATAAGACCATCGTTGCTACTAGTCATGTTAGCTTAGCTTGTAGCTTTTATCAAGATATGTATGTATTATACCTACATACATAATAAATATTATCCTAGTGTTGGTTAAAAGCCTTTCCTCTTCATGAATATCTAGCTGTTGCATACGACTTCATCCGCGTAACTATAAAATTCAGCCTATGTTGCTCGCTGATAACGTAGCTTTCTAAAGGTGAAAGAATTTTTAAAAACGGTCCAGTAGTTTTCGAGTTTTTTCATTATACACAAAAATACTCGTACAGAAATAAAAATCTTTTCTCTATAATATTAGTTATGAATACTATACTTAAGAATAAAGCGTACGTCAAAAATAATGATGTCTATTCAACCTATACAAAGTTCTACGACGCTAGATCTCTGCTAAGATATAATTTATTCGCGATGAAAAGGTTGTATGCGCCGGTGTTTACGCATTTTATTCAAAACCGTACTATGTAAGTAAGGTGTACATAGTATACAGTACAGTTCTCTGAAACACAGTAGCGGGAAATCTAGTATATACTATATTTACATGGTTATTAAAAGGTACCAAATAGATTCGACATTAACCAATAGAAGACGATAGTGTCACTGTACAAAAAAACTCTGACCAATACTTCAATCAGAAAGAATTCAGCCAAGGAAGTAAATCATTGTAGGAAAATACAGATCGCTATGGTGGTACTAAGTACTAGAGAGAGAAGGTTTTTAGTGAGTAAAAATCTCACACTATCGCTCACATGACCGATGTCTTTTAGAAGATTTTCCTCCTCTCAATAAAAAAAAAAGTATACTACTAGTACTGCTTTACTGCTATACTACTATTAGTAGTATTCAAACTACTGCTAGTCTTGATCTTAAATGAAAAAAGTAATCCAAAAACTAAAGATTATACGTTACGAAAGTAAAAATAAAATGATATATGAAAAATAATTTCTGTTTGATTTAATTAAAATTTAATTCGCTGCTCTCAAGGGTTGTCTTGAGATAATAACCGTAGCGACCTTGATGAATGTATTTGCGAATTTAAATAAATATAGCACAAATCACACTAAGGGACTAACTCATAATCATAATAAATAAAAGCTAAATCTAAATATTGATATGATTGTGACCCGATACTGGTTTAAAGCAAAAAATAACACTGTAAAAGGACAAAATATACGTTCGAGTATTTTTATTACGAAAAAGGTCGCTACATATCGAAGGGTAGTGGAGAAATCAAATCAGCAGGGACATGTTGATGTGTGTCCCAAGTTACAAACTTGGAGCGAAATGGTTTCAACTTGATTGCGTCACATTTTAATTTTTTTATTCTTTTATTTTTTTCTTTATCATACAAGGTGACAGACAGGCTGACTATCCACTTGATGGTAGGTGGTTACCGTCGCCTAAGGACACAAGCAACACCAGGTGGAGTGTTAGTGCGCTGGTGTTGAGTTAGTTATTAGAAAGAGGTTACTCAAATTCAATAATAAGTTATTATTTTTTAAAATCGTACGAACTTTAAATCTGAAAAATCACTAGGTATTTTAACCGCGTCTGTCAGTCCACTTTTTTCCTCTTAGTTGTTTCAATGCGATTTTCGTTTTCGTTTTAATTATAACTCTTATAACAAGCAATGTTTTTGATTAATTAAAGTGTCATCATTTGTAACCAGTTATCGAATATTGAATTCCATGTGTTTTGTTTTTACTTATCTAAAAGTTGATGGGTTACTTGATGATAGATAGATAGCAAAAGTGCTGTAAAGCCATGCCGACCACAGTAGGATTAGTAGGATTAAGTATAAGGTATACGTAAATGTATAATTTTAACAAATAATAATGCTTCTAATTAAAAGCGTTATGTGTTAATCCAGGACAACGACTATCAGCTTGCCGAGTTGATCCGAAATTAGTTCAACTGTTATGCGTGAATAACAAAACAAACATCATACATTTTCAACCAGTAACCAAACCTGCTTTAACCTTTTAGACAGAAAAGCGTTACATCCAATGGGATATTATTGCTTCATCAAAGTTCTAGCTCCCGCTAATTCTTATGCAGTCATCGTTAAAAATCGCAATTTTTCTTTCACTTAGACCACCGACTCAAGATGATGTTAATAAAGGAGTAATCCTCAATTTTCTTTATAGAATCTTTATTAAGGATAACATGTGGTATACATAAAGGTTTTGTTTGGACCCTCGCAAAGATGCCTTGAGCGTTTAAAATAATACTTTTTTATTATTTTTATGTACCCTTTGAAAATGTTAAATTGTCTGAACATTATATTAACCTTTAGAGCTTCTTATTAGATGAATATAATGGTTCGTTTCGAGATATTAACAGTACAAATTTTTACAGGTGGTTTGGTAACCTACATCTTTTGTTAATAATAATGTGTATTTATTATTTATTAAAAATTGAATGTGATATTATCATAATTAATATATATTGTACTACTACTTCGATATTATTTTTTATATCAAGTCGATGACTAAGCGACTGGACTCACAACAGTCCTCACTTGACTGGATTGTTGTGTTTGGAAAAACTGACTTAGGTTGGAAAAAGTCACTTTTTTACAAATATACAGGATGGAAAAATAAGTCGGGCCCTGGAGGGAAACTACCTTAAATCCTTAAGTTAGCTCATTTTAGCCAAGCGAGATTTTCTAAAACTCGCTTGGCTCGCCCGGGACTCGAACCAACTAAAATTAAAAAAACAAGCACTCCCTATTTTATTATACTAATCGATAGGATTATTATTCAGGATAAGTTTCCCTCCAGGGCCCGACTTATTTTTCCACCCTGTATATAATTGCACTATTTCATTTTTATTACATACTAGCTGACCTCGCAAACGTTGTTTTGCTAAAAATTGCGACCTATTCTCAGACCTACCGAATATACACAAAAAATTTCATAAAAATCGGCCATCCGTTTCGGAGGAGTTTGGTTACAAACACTGTGACACGAGATTTTTATATGTATAGATTAATAATAATAAAAAAAAATAAAAAAAAATTATTGTCCTAATTTATTTATTTATTTATTTCAAAAGGCTTATCAACTAAAGACATACTTAATTACAACATACAACACTTCCAGAAAGGAACATTACAAGTATGAATTTCAATTATAGGAAAGCACAACATTATTAGCTAGTTAATTAAATTATACCTACTATATTATAAATGAATTAACAAATATTAATGAGATCAAAAATACCTAGAACAACTTACACATTATTATAAATCAATCAATCAATCACACAAAATGAAATCAAGTCAATAAAACAAAAACAGCAATGAACAAAAGAGAGAAAAAATTCAATAATATTAAAATAAGAAAACATACTATTATTATAAATGCAAAAGTTTGTGAGGATGAATGAATGTTTGTTACTCTTTTACGCAAAAATGCAAAAACCTGAATTATATATATATGGGTACATTTTATCTTGAAAATATATTAGAGTGGTAGGGCACACTGCATTTAGCAGTCTTAAAATGGGCAGCCCGTCTGGCGGTAGTTACCACCCCCTTACAGAAGACCACCGTGAAATAACAGTGACATGTGCGCTGTTGTGTTTCGGTGTGTGAGTAAGGGTTGCCAGAGCCCAATACAGGAGGGAGATGGGTACTTCTACTTCGAGGACCAGTGGTTTCTTACTGGTTTGCTTTCATTTACTGGTGTGACGTGGCAGCGTGGGGGTCAGGGAGACCCGGTGAAACGGCTGACCGCTGGCCGCCCGCGGAACAGTTGGGGGCCCGAACCCGGGGATTGCCTTATTCTCCGCCCCGGGAGGCTGCCCCGCCATTTCGTGTATAATCCCTAGTTTGTTAGTCGGGCCGGTGAGGAGACCGGTGGGGAACCCGTCTATCATGCTGGGGGGGGACCGGGGGCCCTTCCGTGCCCCATGCTGGCAACTCACGAAACTGGTGGATGTAAGCATTCTCAGTTGCCACGCTTTGCCCATCGTTTTGAAGTGCCGATCTCCCTCTTCTTCTTCTTTTCCCTCTTTTAAAAAACAAATGGCTAAGAAAAGACAACAGATTGGGTATACCTCAGCGGTTCAATCCCCTTCCACCTTTAAAGTTGACTTTTGCAACATCAGGGGATTACATTCTAACATAACCAGTGTCCATCACCACCTGGAAACTGCGAGGCCTGCCCTACTTGTCCTTACGGAGACGCAAATATCCTGCCCGGGTGACACCTCTTACCTCCATTACCCCGGTTATAAATTTGAGCATAAATTCATGCGGCGAGCCGGGGTATGCTTGTTCGTCCGGGAGGATATTTGTTGTCGCCGTCTTAGCCAGCTTGAAGATCGGGACCTGTCTATACTTTGGGCGCGCATTGATCATGCAGGTTCTACGCGGATCTACGGTTGCCTATACAGGTCCCATGCTGGTGATACGGAGACAACTCAATTCTTTGAGCGCATTCGGGATATGACAGAGGAAACTCAAGTGCAGTTTCCCTCTGCTGAAGTAGTCCTGTTGGGTGACTTCAATGCTCATAACGTTGAGTGGTTGGGTTCACGCACCACTGACTGTGCAGGTAGAGCTGCACATAATCTCGCCTTGGCACATGGTTTCTCACAATTGGTTTCGGTTCCCACTAGGATCCCAGACATTGAGGACCACTCTCCTTCTTTGCTGGATCTTCTGCTGACCACACGCCCTGACGGGTACACGATAGTTGTCGATGCCCCCCTCGGGTCCTCGGATCACTGTCTCGTTAGGGCGTCTGTGCCAAACGTTAACGTTGTGCGTACCCGCCCCTCGGGTAAGCGCAGGGTTTGGCATTACGGGTCAGCAGATTGGGATGGTTTGCGAGAGTTTTTCGCATCTTACCCTTGGAGGCAGCTTTGTTTCTCTTCAGAGGACATTGAGGCAATCGCTGACTCCATCACTGATGTAGTGTTGCAGGGCATGGAGAACTTCATACCCAGCTCTGTAGTACTTATCGGAGGTCGGAGCCAGCCTTGGTTCAACCGGGACTGTAAAAATGCTCGCCAAAAAAAATTAGTTGCTTACAAAGCCTTCATGGAAGCACGCGTGCTGAACAGTCCTGATACCCCTCTTTTAAGAAGGGGATACACTGCTGCCTTGAGGTTCAGCAAGAAGGTGTACACCAAGGCGAGAAATCATCATATCGGCAGGATTGGTGAGCGGCTAACTAACTACCCCTCCGGGAGTAGGGCTTTTTGGTCGCTCGCCAAGGCCGCTGAGGGCAACTTCTGTCGATCCTCACTTCCCCCACTGCGGAATCATAATGATACTCTGGCTCATTTGGCGAAGGAAAAGGCCGACCTGTTGTGCCACATCTTCGCCTCCAACTCGACTTTGGATGACCAGAATGCCATTCCGCCGACAATTCCGCGTTGTGACAGCTCCATGCCGGAAGTACGCTTCACTCAACGTGAGATTCGGCGGGAACTGGCTTCCCTTGACGTTCGCAAGTCGAGTGGGCCAGATGGTATTCCAGCAGTGGTTCTAAAGATTTGCGCACCTGAGTTGTCTCCCGTGCTTTCGCGGCTCTTCGAACTTTCCTTTTTATGCAAGCGCTTCCCGAAAGCTTGGAAAGTTGCTCACGTCCACCCTTTGCCCAAAAAGGGTGACCACACGGATCCGGCCAATTATAGACCGATCGCTATTACTTCCCTCCTTTCCAAGGTGATGGAGCGCATTATTAATAAGCAGCTCCTGAGGTATCTGGAGGATCATCAGCTGATCAGCGACCGCCAATATGGATTTCGGCACGGCCGCTCGACTGGTGATCTTCTCATTTACTTTACACACCGCTGGGCCGAAATTGTGGCAAACAGGGGGGAGGTTTTGGCGGTGGGTCTGGACATAGCAAAAGCGTTTGACCGGGTCTGGCATCGAGCTCTTCTCTCCAAGCTTCCATCTTACGGGTTGCCTGAGGGATTGTGCGATTGGGTCGCCGACTTTTTGACTGGTCGGAGTATCAGAGTCGTGGTTGACGGATGTTGCTCCGACAACATGACAGTTAACGCCGGTGTCCCGCAAGGCTCTGTGCTTTCCCCAACACTCTTTCTTTTGCATATCAATGATCTGTTACAAGTCAACAGTATTCATTGCTATGCAGATGACAGCACTGGGGAAGCTTATTACAAAGGCCGCGCTAATATTCCTCTCTCAGACTTGCAGGAGAGCCGCGACAGACTTGTGTCTTCGCTTGAGACATTATTATCTGAGGTCTCAAATTGGGGTTGCTTGAACCTTGTGCAATTCAACCCCTGTAAGACGCAAGTCTGTGCATTCACCGCAAAAAAGGCCCCATTTGTAGCGACACCTAAATTTCAGGGCACTCCGCTCGAAATATCCAAGAGCATTGGTATCCTTGGTGTGGACATTTCGAACACAGTCGAGTTCAGGTGTCACCTGAAAGAAAAGGCTACTCTAGCTTCCAAAAAAATGGGCGTGTTAAACAGAGCAAAGCGGTATTTCACACCGGAGCAGCGCCTTGTTCTCTACAAGGCCCAGATTAGGCCCCATATGGAATACTGCTCTCATCTCTGGGCTGGCGCGCCAAAATACCAGCTAGATCCATTTGACGCCTTGCAACGTCGAATTATTCGAATTGTCAATGATCCAACGCTCACACAAAAACGGTTAGAACCCCTTAGTTTAAGAAGGGATGTAGCCTCTCTTTGTGTGTTCTACCGGCTGTACAATGGTGAGTGCTCTGATGAGTTGTTCCAACTAATGCCTACCCCAAGTTTTTACCACCGTACTGCGCGTCATAGATGTGGAGTTCATCCGCATTACTTGGATAAGGTGCCACTACGCACAGTTCGGTTGGGTAGAAACTTTATTCCGCGGACGCGCGAACTTTGGAACAATCTCCCTTCTGAGGTGTTTCCACCTAGCTACAATATGGGCTTCTTCAAGCGAGGGGTTAACAAATATCTTCAGGGTAGGCAGCGCACTAGCACTCCCCTTGGTGTTGCTTGTGTCCCTAGGCGACGGTAACCACCTACCATCAAGTGGGCCGCCTGCCTGTCTGCCACCTTTATGTTATAAAAAAAAAAAAAAAAAAAAAAAAAAAAAAAAAAAAAAAAAAAAAAAAAAAAAAAAAAAAAAAAAAAAGATCCCGAAAGATCGTCTAAAAATATAAAAAATTGGGCGTCACTTTCGCCGTGGCGGCGCCACCGTCGTAACAGCAATAAAAAAGCCAGATATTTTTTCAGATGTTATATTTTTATTTTTCAATGCGAATAAAGTCGCGGGCAGCAGCTAATATGAAATAAATATACATACTAGTCCATCCATATCCAAACTATATTATAAATAAATGTGAAAGTAACTCTGTCTGTCTGTCTGTTACTTCTGCCTGTTACGCCTAACTATCTACTCAACCGATCATCATGAAATTTTGCATACACGTTGTTAGGGATACAGGAAGGGACATAGGTTACTTATGTCCAGAAAAAAATACTGTTTCCGAGGGATCATCTAAAATTAAGAAAATTAACGTCTGATAAAAGTTTAATACCAATAAATATTTTTTTTTAATGCGGACGATTATTTCAACTTTGAACTTAAAGAAACTTTACTTTGAACAGTTGATTCAACTTGGGAATAAAAATGTCCCAATTTTCGCAGCACTAAAGAAATATGAACGGTGAAGTTTGAAACTATGTAATATTTATAGAAATTCTTTTGTGCTATTTTGATATAGGGCCAGTTAGTTAACTTGTGATCCCTTTTTTCGTTATTTACGACAGTCCAATGGCACGAAACGTAATCCCAGTGGACCTATAAAGAGCTATTTCGGGCCCCATAAACGGGGCCCTTATCGTGGCCCCGAGCGAGCAATAAGGTAAAGTTCTTTTTTTCAAAGAAATCATTGCTCAACTTCATTAAAATGCGACGCTCAATAACTTATTCAAACTTTTAGTCTTTTATAGCGCCTAATGTTCAGTCGATTTGGAACGAGATACGAACGAATACATGCATTGTGAAGATTTATTTATTTTTGTTAAAATGGGAGAATTACTTTTTTGTACTGAGTATTGAAATTTTTTTTATTGATTTTTATTTAACGCTTCTTATTTTATTTTATTTTATTTAATAGAAACACCAACAGTACATCAAAATTAGCTAGTCACATACACTTATAAGATATAAAAACACGTTTACATTTGTGTACCAATTCTTGCATTCAATGTTGCTCTTTTTTGAATATACTTTACTTCAAATATCAAACACTAGCTGTTGCACGCGACTTTGTCTGCGTAACTTTATAAAACATAGGCTATGTTATGTAGCTTTCTATGGGTGAAAGAATTTTTAAAATCGGTCCAGTAGTTTTTGAGTTTATTCATTATAATCAAAAATACAAATTCTAGTAAAGATTATTCCAAAAAAAATTTTTTTTTTCAATAAGAGATCAAATTTTTCAATTTTTCAATTATATCAATTTTCTTTATATAGAAGTCAATCTTATACATATAGTTTGTAACCATAATTTTTAAAAATTGTGATTTTATCCCCCCTTGGTATGTGAGTAACATTACAGACAGTTTGTATAATTTTATGTTCTTACACATTTAATAAATATTTCATAATTATTAAATGTGTAATAAATATTTAATATTTACAGGAATAATTAGTTCTAAAAATATTCATAACATGATTTCTTGACGCACTATATTGTTTATGACACATAGTAACTTCAAGTTAAAAGTTAAAGCTTAAGCACTATTTTCAGTCAAGTTCTAGAAAAAGGAGAAAATTTTTTATGGCGTTCTAAAGGGATAGGCTATTAGCAGGCTCTCACATGTGTAGGTGTCAGTAATGTACCAGGCTGAACTATCTAAGAAAACCCGCCAGTATCCTTTTGCCTTAGAGTATAAATTCCAACAAGTAGGTAACTTGTTGGAATATATACACTAAGCCTTTTGCATACACAGTGTCAGGGATACAAGAAAGGACATATGTAGAATGTAGATACCTTTAATCTAAAAAAAATGTACTGTTCCTGAGTAAGCACATTAAGTCATGGGAAAAGCTAATTATAGTTAAAACTACAATATCATCAATATATTATTATTATTATTGTCAATACTAATAATAAATCTGTAAGGGTCGGTCATGGAGTAAGTTACTTTGTTTTCAGAGATATCGTGTTTATAGGCTCTATACATGATACTGAAACCAAATTGACGATTTTTAGAATTTTTTTCTGTATGTATGTATGTTCCTCCATAACTGAAACGAATTAACTGATTTTCATGAAACTTGGTAGATAAGCATTTGGACGTACGGGACACAGAGTAGGCTACTTAATATTTTTCAACGCGGACGAAGTCGTGGGCACCAGCTAGTATAAGATAAAACGATTAATACCTCGTTCGTCCCGATATTTTGTCCCACATACAAAAATATTTCCTCCGTACCTTGACAGCGTTAGGTTCTTGTTTTGTCTCAAAAACTTAAAAAGTTTAAAGTGCAACACAATCATGTTACTTTTTTGTACAACTTTTTAAATATAACGCAAAACTCGAGAACGGCTAGGCCGATTTTAATTCTGTCTTCACTCATGGATAGAGGGATAATCAGGGAAGGTTTTTACGTAAAAAAATGCACCCGGGCAAAGCCGGGAACGAGTCGCTAGTTTTGATATAAAATCATATTAATTTATAAAGCATGACTTGTGTTCTAGTGCTTCTTAAAAATGTCTCACTAGCTCCGAACACTTCAACAGAACTTCTTCAACAGTACTACTGGGAATAATCCATTTGAAATTCACGAATTACATTCTTAAGGTTAGAATCTTAGTCGAAGCTCATCTGAGTAGAAAAAAATAAAAGAAGGTCGAAACGACAATTCTCGACCGCGAGTCTGACGTGCCGCCATTTTTTCTCACCGTAGGGTTCCACAGTTACATTTTTATAAGCTCGCCTTTATTATTTTACATAAGATACCTACTTACTTACTTACACATAAGCCCGCAAAATGCTAAAGCGTCTGGCTGCCATTTTTGTGACGTAATCTCCTTATCCACACACTCGTTACACATATCGTTATTCACACATGTAACACATACGACCATACGCATTCACTCACACACATACACTTAAGTCTTTTATTTTATTTTATAAACTTAATTTATTTAGATACCTACTGAATATGTGAGTATCAAAACTAATACTGAATATGTACTGAATATCAAAACTTATTAACTATTCATTATCTGTGTGAGTACACAGATAATGAATAGTTAATAAGTTTTGATTTAAATTCAAAATTGTATATTGTGAAGGAAATATACATGACTAGTAACCGCTCCCGGCTGCGCCCGGCGACCAATTTTTTTTATGTGCAAACCTCCACACATCTCTAAGTGATGACAGAATTAAAATCGTTCCAGCCGTTCTCGAGCTTTAGCGAGACAAACGAACAGCAATTGATTTATATGTATATAGATTTTGAATTTGAATTTGAAAATACTTTTCAAAAACACTACTACTGCCAACTTTCACTTCCATTAATATGTAGTATTACTAAAAAATATAATTTTAATACTTACTCCTTTTTTTGTATTCATATGTCACGTGTACCTAAAGTCTAAATCTAACGAACTAATTATCGATTATTATCGAATCACAAAATCGTTTTAAGCTAAACCCAACTATCCACAAAAATAACCTTACCGAAATAGTCCTTGAACCTTGAAAGTTGATTCCCCAAATTGTTACATCTGTATATTTTGAATAGTGTACGTATATTTATTTTTCTTGTACGGAACCCGACGTGAGGGATTCCTTTTTTAAAATTAGTGGCTGCGACGGGCTGCGGCGGGCGTCAATAGCACCTCGTTATTATTCCACCAAATAATGATTCGACCGATTTTACGTTCCCGATAATCTGGAGTTCGAGGAACGTGCAATAGATTATTTAACAAATGAAGGGACTCTTTGTTAGTAGTGAGTTTCGGTGGAGATTGGGAACACCTGGCGTGCTAAATAGTGTTGTGCAAGCGTTTGTCGATTAATACTTTTTATTTTTTAATATTACAATTATATTATGTAATTAATCTATACCGTAGTTATAAAAAAAAGTGTGTATTAGCTCCGACACACGACTGGAGTTTACTCCTTACGAACGAGTATAAAATTTAAATTTTCACAATTCGAACACGCCCATAGAACATTGTTCTTTTTTTAAATAATATTATTTCGATGGCGCAATATGTCTGAAACTTCAGATATTCTAAAATATTCAAAAAAAAATAGAACGTAAATAACGCATGACATAACGCATTCGTGTAACAATTTTGATTTTACTCCCATAAATTTTCATACGGGGCTTATACAAATCGATTCTGAAGTAAACTCCAAAAAATTTGTGTGTGTCAGCTCCGACACACGACTGGAGTTTACTCCTTACGAACGATTATAAAAACAGTACAACTAACAATAATGTTATACCTAAATATTTAAGTGTATATTTTTATTTATGTGTTTTAATTAAGTATATGATTTTGGGTGCACGAATATGCATGAATGTCTATATAACTGTCTGGATTGATATATTGTAATATATAACTTTATATTATTTTATAATGTGAGGAAGTATTTACTATTATGTTACTAAACAAACAATATACTCCGGTTTAAAAAAAAAACATTCGTGTACTTAAGACTCAAAGTTTATAAGTTTAGATTTGTATAGGTAATCTTCAGAATCACTAAACCGATTTTTTTGATTTTGATCAATGACTAGCTTAAACACTGCATGGGTCATAAAGTTATCCTTTTGCAAATATGCATAGGTTATATCTGCACAAGGATAGCTATATCCATCATATTTACTAATATTATAAATGTGAAAGTAACTCTATCTGTGTCTGTTTGTACCTTTTCACGCCTTAACACCTCAACCGTTCATGAAATTTTGCATACAACGTCAGGGATACAGGAAAAGACATACTATACCTTTCATCGGGAAAAAAGAACTGTTCCCGGGGGATCATCTAAAGTAAAATAAAAAACACCTGGCCAAAGTGTTATAACAACAAGAGGTCAAGCGTTATATTGCTTATATGTATTATGTTTTTATTTTTCAACGCGGACGAAGTGGCGGCACCAGTTAGAGGTTATATAATTTATATTGGTTATATTTGGCGAGTGTAATTTTTAATATTGTTACTTAAACTGAATATAAATTAAAAATGTTTGTCACGCAGAGTTTTATGTAGTGAGATTTATGTAATGAGTTTTATGAGAGTAATTTTCTATCGATATAGCTTATCGATACTGCAGCCCAACACTTCGCAATAGACCCGTCCGATCGTAAAACTGCGCTACAAAGGAATTCCTTCGCCCAGACTTAATTTGTGAATGGAGATTAAAAATGTGTTTATTAGTTTGCAAATTCCAAATATGGCATCGCCTTTATAACATTCAACGCAATATTATTGTAACATCACAATAATGTTTCTCGGTATTAATGTTTAATATTATTGTTATAGACCAAGTGGTTAATGGGGGGGCACTATTTATAATGCCTGGGTAATAGTCAAGTCAGGCTATGTACTAATAGGCTACTTATAATTTAATAAAGTAGTGCTTGGGAATAAATAGGCACATACTTTTCTTATTGCCACAATAAGGGGTACCGCGTTCTTTTAAAATTTTCTGGATATTATAAATAATGCCTTAATAATCAAGTTGGTCCATCCATAATTTAATATATAAATTGAAATTAAATTCACAAAAACTCTTCAGTTTGATCAAATTTTTGTCACTTATAGGTAACTAGCTGGTGCCCGCGACTTCGGGTTGAAAAAGAAAATATATTATTATAAGTAATATAACATCTGAAATCCTTTCAGATATAGTTGTTGCGACGGTATTTTTTTAATTTTTTGACGATCCCTTTGGGAACCTAACATTTTTCCAGGATAAAAAGTATCCTATATGTTAATCTAGGTAATAAACTATATGTTTTGTAATATTTATCCCAATCCGTTCAGCCGTTTTTGCGTATAATGCTTTCGCATTTATATTATTAGTTTATATTGACACGTTTGGTCCAGTGGTTAGTAACCCTAGCCACCCTAGCTGTTAACCGAACGGTCGCGGGTTCGAATCCCGCTAGGGGCAAATGTTTAATTGTAACATTTTACCTTTGTACCTGAGTCATGGATGTTTTTTATTTATAATATGTATGTATTTACAAAAAAAGTAATCTATGTAGTATAGTAATCAACTGTCTAGTATCCATAATACAAGCCTATTGTATTATATTACTATAATACAATTTGGAACTAGATGGTGCTGTGTGGAATGTGTTAAGATATTTATTTATTTATTTTATTAGTTTGGATATATGTACATATACTCGTATACAGTACTATATTATGGCATTCTTCACTAAAATTGTGGTATCATGGTGGTCTTCTGACTATACAATATGTAAATATGCAGTCCCGATCGATGCAACAACTCTTCGCAAAAGTGTTACAAGTTTGAAAATATTTCAAACTCCCATTTCAATTTTTTGCATATTCAACAGCGGAACACACGCAAAAACTTAAAATTCAGTTTATTATAATTTAGCGTAACCGAAGAATACATTAATACGTTGCAACAGAGTAATTTCAAAGGCAAGTTTAACGCGGGACTCAGTAAGGCGTGAGCGTAGTAAATCGCACATCTCCATTGTAATCAGACTTTAAAAAAAAAAGAACATTCAAAACGGTTTAGCGACGTTTTATTGTTGCTTTTGACGTGAATAAGTCTTTTCTTGATAGTGTACTAAGTCAATTCGTGAAAAATATATTATATCTAATTCTATATCTATAAAAAATGTTATTTTTGTTGGTTTGTATATGCTTCAAAAACTCGAAAACTAGCCGACTTATTGTCTTTAAATTTTTGCATTTAAACAGAGGAATAATCTTATATACTTTTTTCCCCAAAATTCCAGATGACTGATTTATAAACAAAAAAAAAACATAATTTTCATACGTTGACCGTTGTTATGGCAACCGTGGAACGTTGATGACTGAGCCACAGCGAAGCGTGGCTGGGTTCAGCTAGTTAAGAATAAAAAGTGACAATTCTGAATCGACAGTGAGACCGAATCGACAAAAAACTGATAACAAAATCGGAGATTATAGTTGGATACTGTAACTACATATCTGTCATTTACATCCAAAATTTATTACGCCACTCAATAGCTAAAGAATCACCCAAGGTTAATGTAAAACTGAATTTAACATCTATAGAACATGTGGAAGTTAGTGAAATCCCTTCGTCAACTAGAATGGGCAGATTCTCAGCTTTCAAACAAATAAAAAAAAGTGTGGACGAATGGAGTTTACTCCTTATGAACGATTAAAGAATACATAGATCATTTAAATAATTAATTAATTTAATAAATAAATAAATAATTTAATAATATATTGTAGCCTGTAACGCGTAACGAGTGACATGTGACATTCGATTTTACTCCCATAAATGTTCATACCCCGAGCTTATACATATATGTATATGAAAATCGATTTTTAAGGAGTGGATTCTAAAAATCTGATCTAAATTTATCCATCCTTTTGCGAGCTACAATTCCACACATGTCAAACTTATAACACCCCGTTTTAGCGTCGGGCGTCGAGGGTAAACTAATTTTAGAGAGAAATTCAAATGTAATTCAATAAATTGGAGTGTCTATTTTTTTTTAAATAATTTAACTTTTTATTGAATATTAATAGGAAAAACTTAATTAAAGGTCTTAATAAAACAATAATGGAACCGAAATCGATGAAGCCAATAGGCACCGCTTGTTGGTGTTTGAACTTTTCAAAGTTGACTGGTCTGAATTTGGAAAGTAGTGAGATTTGCAGTCATTTGGGCAGCCCGCCTGGCGGCAGTAACCACCCACCCCCGACCACCGTGAAATAACAGCATATGTGCTTTTGTGTTGGTGAGTTAGTAAGGGATATCAGAGCCTAAAGGGGAATGCCCACTTCCCATTAGTGTTTTGGCCACATGTTAATTGTGCTGAACAAAAATGATTCTTACACGAATGTGATCTTTAAAATAGATTATAAACAAAATATTTTGTATTTCTTGAATTAAAGATGGGAAAACGTTGCAATACTTAAATATTGTTTGACCACATTTTGAGGTTATATTTTGATATTTAGAGAGGCAACTATTATTATTATTGTTAAATATCTATGTTTTTAATTAGGATGTACATATTTGTTTTGTTATATCTATGTAACAATAGCAAATCATGACTTTGCAGCTTTGTCGTGTCGTCATATTGACACTAAGTAAAGGTTGGTATATTGTACGGTTTTGAAGAGTTGATAAATGTAATACTAGCGCTGAATAAAATTAAATTCTCTGCTTCATCAAGAGTTCGAATAATATTCTACTAAGTACAGTGTTGAAAGCAGAATTGGACTTCAATCTTAGCATTTGGATCGAACAAATTACTTGCACTTAACCCGTGTGAATTGCTGGAATGCAATAGAATCTCAAAAAGATACCATTAATGTAAATATGTATTCAGCAATAACGTATAGCAAAACGAAAACGAACGAAATCACAACCACAGATTAATAAGAGTAGTACGTTCACACAGACTATAATAATTAAATCAAAGACCAAAGAATCACAGAGCCAATCTGGTTCTAGGTGTTTGAGCCGTTTTGTGTCTTTTTATTATTTTGGTACATTTTACAGTATTTTTTAAGTTTTACTTGATAAAATAAAAATTCATTTGTTACGTGTTTGTACCAATAAATTCGTGACTATCAACTAAATTACGAGTATTATAAAAATATCGCAAGATATAAACAACATTCACCAATAATTCAAAGAAATAAGAGAATTATATTAATGAAACATAATTATTTAATAACATTATTTAATACATAACTAATATTAGATAACTCAATTCTATCTATATAACCAGGAACTTACCACAGATTCAAATTGCACCACAGAGTTATTTTTGGTTACAGAGGACGCTCGAATCAGTTGACAAAAGATACGGAAATCATGAGTAATACTATTATTATTAATAAAATTATTCCCATCTTTATTTCTTTTAGTATATAGCAAAATATTACATAAAAAATAGTACTTTTTTTTTCAAATAAGAATGATTACTGTTCATGTTACTTTATAAGTGGCCAAAAATGGGCATTGCCCTTTAATGCCTTAACCTTAATCCTACAAAAATTCGTCAGCACATATGGCGTTGCTTATGTTATGGACGACGGTATCCATCTACCATCAAATGGATCGTCTTCCTGTCTAACTTTAAACTAATTTTAGAGAAAATTGGAATGTCTATTTTTAAAAATAAATAATCTTGTTATTTTGAATAATAAAAGGAAAAAATTAATTAAAGGTCTAAATAAAAAAATAAATAACGGATCCGAAATCGATAAAGGCAATAGGCACAGCCTGTCGGTGTTTAATTACTAAATTAGAATAGAAATTGGATTTCAACCTTTCGCTCTTTGAATGATTCGGTTTTGGTGATCATTCAATTAAGTTACAAATTACTGGCGACGGGTTTTGGAAGCTATTTTATTAAATAACTTATTGTGTTTAATTTATTTTCTTGATAGAATTATTATAGACTAGCTGTTGCACGCGACTTTGCCCACGTAACTTTATAAAATATAGCCTATGTTACTCGCTGATAACGTAACTTTCTATAGGTGAAAGAATTTTTAAAATAATTCCAGTAGATAGAAAATTAAAAAATAGAAAATCTGAGATAATATATCTGTACCTAATAGGTAATATAACGTCCGACATCTTTATCGCTGCAAAGACGGTGGCGCTTATTTTTTATATTTTTAAATGATCCCCCAGAAACCTAACATTTTTCCAGCATAAAAAGTATCCTATACCATAATCCAGGTAATAAACTATCTGTGTGCCAAATTTCATCCAAATTCCGGCCGTTTTAGCGTGTAGTGGTTGAGTAACAAAAACATTCACTTCAACGTACCAAAACTCAGGACAAGATCAAAAGATACATTTCACATTCCCTATTGGCTATTGTAGAACTAATCATTTTAAAAATTCCTTCCTTCATCGTTCCAAGTAAAATAAAGTTAAGTTACAATAAAGTTCTGAATGATATTGACATATTTTCCAATAATTTGAATTCTTACAAAAAGAAAATTGGCGAATTACTTTAAAAAAAATAATTTTTATCACATATTCTCTTCTTTTTCGGTTTTATATTTTTTTTAATTAATAGATTATGTATATAGTTTTTATTATTCTTTAGGCTTATTTTTAAATATTCTATAATATTTTTTTTAAATTTATATGTAATCTTAATAAATAAATAAATAAATAAATAAATAAATAAATAAATAAATAAATAAATAAATAAATAAATAAATAAAAAAAACTTTCGCATCTATAATACCTTTAGTAGTATTAAGTTGTAGTCAAAAAAATTCAATAAATTTTAAAGTAAATATTTTATAGCCAATGGAAACATACCAATCGGTAACCGTTGTGAACAGCAGCCACGCTGTAATAACATTATCATGCAAATCACTACTCATCGCCAGGCTATATTCGATTTACGGATACGATAAACACAGTGCTTAAAAATGTTGTGTTTCTTTTTCGCACTGGTGCGGTTTTTTAGTGAAAGGAAATGAAATGCATCATGAGAAATATTGTTGTATGCTCACTTGTATATATTAATATACAACACGACACGTTTGGTCTAGTGGCTAGTAACCCTAGCTGTTAACCAAAAGGTCGCGGGTTCGAATCCAGCTAGGGGAAAATGTTCAAGTTAACATTTTACCTTTGTACCTGAGTCATGGATGTTTTGTATTTATATTATGTATGTATTTACAAAAAAAGAGTAATCTATGTAGTATATCAACTGTCTGGTATCCATAACACAAGCATTAGTTGCTTACTGTGGAACTAGATGGTGCTGTGTAGAATGTGTTAAGATATTTATTTATTATTTATTTATACATCAAATTCGTAAGTTTTTTTTATTAAAGATGGGTTTGCTCTTGGCCAGCATTTCGCCATGTAGCGAAGACGAGGCCGATGATGGAGCGAGCTCACTCAGAAAATGCCTATTCACTCGATCTTTGAAAAGATTTAGGTTATATGAGCTTAGAAACACAAAAAAGCACCGTTCCCAAGGAATCATCTAAAAGACATCCGATGTCTAAAAGTAAAAATATAAAAATCAACACTTAACAAAGTTATATATGACCAATATATATTTTAACACCTAAGAAAAAGGGGCGCGGACGGAGTCGTGGGCAAAAGTTAGTTTTTATTTTGTTATAATCAGTAATTTTAACACGTTTTTCATCAGAACTAATCTATAGTTACACAAAACTTCGAATGCTAATTTTCGCCTCATCTATCAGTTTTGACGCTTCCAAAAACCTATAATTTATTTAAGTAATAAAATCGCTTTAAAATCTCCAAGATCATTATCTTTTTGTGCAAGGGAATATATAATTTTATCGCAATATTTTAACACAGAAAACGGCCGTCGATTGCGTTTATCGATAATACATCTAAATTCTTTATAGCTTTAGGCGAAGTGTGGTTATCGAAGTGTATTCCAAGAGGATCGACACTGTGTTGCAAAATACGTCGTCAAGAAAGCTACTTACACAATATTCTTGTAGGTATCTACTTAACCACAGTGAAATAAAAAATGTTAATATACATTTGATAAAACTTTCTAACATAAGCTTTTTATAAATTTCGTTGTATTTTTCTTTTTATTTGAACTATCTTTTGCTGGACTTTTTTTTTTCAACGTTGGGAAATCCTCTTGGATATCTGACAGTGTAGGGACACTGCGGGGTTATACCGGATTCGTACCGGCTAAAACAAAACGACTTTCTAGCGCGGCCGTTAATGGGCGGGGTCGCAGAACGTTATGACACTACATCGGTGTCCCGCCACGGCTATCCAGCGCGGGGAGGGCTACGCTCCCTGTCAGAGTCTCGGCGTACCCGACAGTGGAGGTACGCGCCAGCCATCTCGGGGGACCTTACGTCGGGCGGCAGTCTCACCCAAGATCACCGCCACTGATGTGCTATAATCATCATGACAAATAAATGTTTGAAGTAATAGATTAAAATGAATGTTTTCTTTGTTACAGCGGCCATAGAGTCATTGCACGCGCCGACTGGGGGCAGCGTAGAATTGCCCTGTGACGTCACGCCAGTGTTGCCAGACGACAGAATGGGTTTAGTGATATGGTACAAGCAAGGTCACGACATACCCATATATTCGTGAGTATACTTTTACCTTTTTTCTTACCTAATGGTACAAGTTTCAACAGTTAAAACGAAAAGGAAGTCTCAATTTCCATAAAAAAAGTGATGTCCAGACAAAACTGATTGATCTCCTTTTAATACTAGGAATAGCTTACTCCACAATACGAGGAAGAATTAATAAGGTCAATGAGCCAAAAAATGTTGCAATAGCAATTGTAGCATAAATGTTTAGCTAAAAAAGCTTCTATTTACGGGTTACACCAAGTTACACTGAGTAATTTCTCTTAGGTATTTCCGCTTATCAAACGTCAATGCGCGCCACACCTTAATCCCATCGGCTGTCGTGCCACCGTCTTCTTATCCAGGATTGGCCCACTTACACTCAAAAAGCGCCGCAACTCTTAACATTAACTGATGGTGTGTACATGCTTGCTTAAGCATTCGTCTAAGTTTAGACAATGCACGTTTCCATTTGTAGTTAAATATTACCATATACAAATAACTAGGTTGATAGGATTGCTCATTGACAATACAAAAGAGCGTAGTCTTGACGTTGTCAAAATACAGACTAATATTAACTATCAAACAAAAAAGAATCATCAAAAGCAATTAACAAAATTAAAAAAAAAAAAAACAAGTTGAATTGAGAACCTTCGCCTTTTTTGAAGTCGGTTGAAAATGTGAAAGTAACTCTCTGTCTGTTACGTTTTCACGCCTTAACTACTCAACCGATCATTATGAAATTTCTCATATACGTTGTCAAGGATACAGGAAAGGACATAGGGTACCGTTCATCTAGAAAAAAAGGACTGTTCCCGAGGGAAAATCTAAAAATATAAACAAAGTCAAGTAGTAACAGAATAACAACACTTGGGAGCTTTACGAAGATATTTACAGTGCATAATTGACACGTAGAGTGAATTAGCGACGACTCTTGGCAAGTTTTACGGTTTAATTGGAGAAGCTCTGTAATATTCGAAGTCATCTTGGTCTGTAATAATAAATCGTGTTCCTATACCCCTAAACGACTATTTAACACCCTGCGCGTAACAATATTAAAATAAAACTTCGTATGAATGGCATATACTTCAATTTTATGAATTCTTCATACGTTTAGCATTATTAGAATGTTCATTAAAGGTTTTATTAATTTATTTATTCATTAAACATTCATTAATTTTTCAATTCATTTATTAAGTTTCGTATTATTAAAGGTATTATTATAATAAAACGTTTTCTGTAGCATATTATGTCCCGTAAATAGTGATTGATATTGGAGTTATCGTTATCATAACAATAACTAATGGCCTTTCAGACATCATTTATCACAAAACGCACCTTTTTTTTTGAGATTAGGCCTTTTTAGTTTAGTTTCTTCAAGTTCCCTCCCTTTGTCACTGAGTAATTATAATATGAAGGTTTAGATGGACACAAAAAACTGAAAATAATTTCATATTAATTTCTAAAACGTGCAGAATTTGTGACATTTTCGCGGGTTGAATCCTTGTAATATAATTACTGACTATAAGCCAATAATGTTTTTTCATGAAAACATCCTAATACCATCTGTAAAGGTTTTTCTAAAATATCGGGGAATTATTATTTTAGTGAGTTCAATACGTAATAATAATAATAATAATAATAATTTATTTTTAACAAATTACAGTAGCCATAAGTGGCGCGAATGTGTTGCTTCGCATTCTGTCTTCGCTATAACCGAAGTTATAATAAGTTTAAAATAACAAATTCTCCCAAATACATGTTACTGATTATATAATATTAAACGCGATATATTTCGAGATTCCAGAATTAACACTGTTAATTACATATTAACAGTCAGGGAGAGATTCCGAATAACTCAAGTCAAGTAAGGAAAAGTTTTTTTCTCGAGAAATAAATATAAAATTCAGAACCGTTTAGGTCTACCGTATTTTAAATTTTGTATTTGATATTAAAATGAAGTGATATAAGAAAGATATAATAAAACTAGATATGGAGCCAAGTGCAATTTTAACACTGTATATTCACTTGTATATAATTATGTATATATATGTAGGCACATATATAAATCTGAAGTGAAGGCGTTAAAATAGATAAAAATAGAAGCTTATGTTCTTGGGTGCTTCATATAAAAACAAACACCCTTCTTAAGGTGATTCTATCACAATAACTTCACAGTATAATCTACTCAACAGTATACAATCTTTAAATGCCTTCTACCTCTTCTGACCAACACTTCGTTTCATTGAATCTAAGAAAGAAATTTGCGTTCGTTATATTTAGCAACCTCATTTTTAACTTAGTAATGTTTGCAGCAATTTCAATATTATAGTTACAGTCGGCTCTTATCAAGTCGTAGACTCTTAGTACTTTCGAAACTAAAGCAAATAGCAGACAACTGACGTAACGTTTAAAATGATTTTGGCATGACTGATCCTTACCCTAACTGTACCTACATATAAGTAGATTAAGAAAATTTAAATTCACTTTCGCTTTATAATACTAAATTTCCTCAGTTTCATTTTAATTCGTTTTTTTGAAAGCCTGTATAACTTTAATCCAGCTGAGATGTGTGATGTGAATACGTATTTATTTCAAAGATTTTAAGTGCCTTCGATCTAATTAAAAAAAATACATATTAAGGCTAAATTTGGTTTTCTTTTAGGACTTTTTAATTAAACAGACTGATTTTTAATTAAACCCCTGGACGGACGACCAGGGGCCTTAATCAAAGTAACATTTTTAAAACGATAACGAAGTTCGAAAGAATAAAAATGTATGGGATGTATCACGTGATTTAGCGACGGCATATAACAATCCCATACATTTTATTGTTTTCGAACTTCGTTATATTTCGTTATCGTTTTAAATTGTTACTTTGACTGAAAGCGACCCTTGAAAGGTTTCGCACGAAGCGGCTGGTTGCGAAGGACAGAAGACCTTGCGTGGTGGCGAGCCTTGGGAGAGGCCTATATCCAGTAGTGGAGATGCACAGGCTGATGATGATAAAAAGTTATAAGTTATTTTATAAGAAGAAGAAGATAATCTTTTTTTTTTCAATCTAAAGCAGGTTCCCAGACTTTTTTTTCTCATAGACAACTTTCAAAATTTAGCTGATTCTGATGGACGTTTCAGCTACGTTTCTACGATATTCCTAAAACTCGACAAAAAATGTGAAGATTACATCTAACTATGGAAATTTGCGTTGCGGCTGAGTTCCTGGGGGTCCACCTGGACCACTTTGGGAACCAACAGTCTAAAGTAATCAATACTAATAATAAATCTGTAAGGGTCGGTCATGGAGTAAGTTACTTTGTTTTCAGATATCGTATTTATAGGCTCTATACATGATACTGAAACTAAATTGACGATTTTTAGAATTTTTTTCTGTATGTATGTTCCTCCATAACTCTGAAACGAATTAACTGATTTTCATGAAACTTGGTGGATAAACATTTGGACGTACGGTACCCAAGATAGGCTACTTAATATTTTTCAACGCGGACGAAGTCGTGGGTACCAGCTAGTTAAAAATAAACTACTACTTGTTTAGTTATAAGGTGGCATTGACGTCTCGCACAATATAATGAAAACAAGGCACGTAATCGTTAAGGAGGTGCCACGGTACCACCCTCTATATAAGGTTACCTCCACTTTGAATATCGGATTAGTATTAACGATCCACCGTCCCAAGGAAGCACTATATATATCTACAACGTATTTCATTTTGTAACACATTCATCCTTTTACATGTAACTTAACTAGCCAATTCTTAACTAGCCAAACGACTTTTTTCGAATGGACTTCATTTTAAGATATTGAATATATAATTTTATAGACAACTAGCTGTTGCACGCAACTTCGTCTGCGTAAGTTTAAAAAAGTATAGCCATGTTACTCGCTGATATAGCTTTCTATGGTGAATTTTTAAAATCGGCCTAGTTTTATTTTTTGAGTTTATTCATTACAAACATACAAAAATACAAATCTTCTCTCTTTGTAAGGCTCTGGATACAAATCTCCAGGCTTCGCAGGAGGTGAAATTTTTATATATAAAAATCTTTCTTGTTCATCCCTCTTTCCATTACTTAATATTTTTTTATATATAAAGATATAAGAAGAATATAGATTATATTGTTATCTATACTAATATTATAAACTAGCTGGTGCCCACGACTTCGTCCGCGTTGAAAAATATTAAGTATCCTGTGTCCCGTACGTCCAAATGTTTATCTACCAAATTTCATGAAAATCAGTTAAGTTTCAGTTATGGAGGAACATACATACATACATACATACATACATACATACATACATACATACATACATACATACATACATACATACATACATACATACATACATACATACATACATACATACATACATACATACATACATACATACATACATACATACATACATACATGCATGCATACATACATACATACATACATACATATATACATACATACATACATACATACATACATACATACATACATACATACATACATACATACATACATACATACATACAGAAAAAAATTCTAAAAATCGTCAATTTGGTTTCAGTATCATGTATAGAGCCTATAAACACGATATCTCTGAAAACAAAGTAACTTACTCCATGACCGACCCTTACAGATTTATTATTAAGGTCTCTGCCCACTACACCGTACCATACTATGACCGTACTAGGAACGTGTCAGGCAAAATTATATTCTTTGTATTGAAAAGTAGATACCACTCCCACTAGACCGTTCCATCACCGACCAACACATTCGCGTGCCATGCACGGAGCGTCAACAAATTGTCGGCGAGAATATTTTGCCGGTGCTGACACGCTCCGTGCATGACACGCAACGTTGTCAAACCGTTGCGCGCAGGCGGCGCGGCGAGCCGGCGCTGTAAACGCGTTCGTCAACTAAGTGCCTGAATAATGTCCAATATTCTCCTTCAGTTTTTCGTTCTTTTACAGAATCGTGAATTCAGTAGCGTCGAGTGTTTTTTTGGTTTTCTTCTTCTCCCTCATCCAATATTATGGCAATCATTGCCAGTTGTCTAACTGTTAATTTACTAATAGCCATTACCTATTTTATTTAAAAACTTGATAACACTCCAAGACGTCCACGCAACACTGATACGCATGCGACAATGGAACGGATTCCTATCGGTTTTGGTGGATGTTGATACGGATACGGACATCATACGGGCAACACGGGCATAAAACGCCGTCGCGTCGATCCGTTTCACTGGGCATAGTAGAGCGTATCGTGTTGCTTTTCGAGTCTGATACGTTCTTGGCACGGTCGTGGTATGGTACGGTGTAATGGGCAGAAGCCTTTAGTATTGATTGATAGCGAATCAGCGAGTAACATAGGCTATATTTTATAAAGATACGCGGACGAAGTTACTTGCAACAGCTAGTGATGAATAACATTATACTTAATCAATTTTTGTTCTGTATGTTAATAACATAATAGCTTGTATATAAAAAATGCCCTATTCCTTGAAGGTCTATTCTACATACTGGTTAAAGAATTCTTTAATCTCAAGAGATTATCTCACTACAATGAAATATACAAACCTTAAAATATTACTGTCGGAAAGCCACATAAAATATTGTACATAATGTACAATACATACAAAGGCGTTATACTAACGTCATAATCCTAATAAATGAACACACATAAAATGAACCTGGCAGTCGTGAAAACAGAATACATGTAATATTTTCTCGATGTGCGAGTATATCGAATAACGTCTAATGCATCGACAACCAATGTACTGATACAGATCTTTATACCCAAATTCAAAGGAGGTAGCGTTTTTAAACCTATTTTATCGCCCGACGCATAATGAGGTGTTATAAGTTACTGTGTTTCTGTGTATCTGGTATATGTCTGTGGCATCGTAGCTCCCAAACGGATGGACCGATTTTGAACCGGTTTTTTGTTTGACTGGCTGAGGTGATCTGGATTGTTCTTAGCTATAATTATATATATATATATATATATATATTTCAAATAAATATTTTGATCACTTTCTAACTTCATGAAACACCATAAATATCACGATCTGCCTAGGCACATCACGAATTGCCGGGTTATACGATCGGCCGCCGACACATATATAACTAGTTAACGAAATGATTTCACTAACTTCCACATGCTCGAATGATTTGAACTTACAGCAGATATACCGTGTTTGGGCTCGTTAAAAAAGGGACTTAGTTTATAATTTTAATTGCTGCTTGTGGCCATTTATTCTTAACAAAAAGTTACTTTTTCTTATTCTAACTTTTCCATGAAGGTTACCGCCAACACGGTTATCTTAACCTTGGAAGCTAATGCACGAAAGAGGAAGCGAATGCTCATACAAAACCATTCTCTTAAATTCTTCAACCAGGTTGTCTTTCTTCTGTATCTGCCTTGTATTTTTTTCTATATCACTATTTGAAGAACACGATATCTCTCGTTCGCTTCCTCTCCTTCTTAGGATTTTCGTTCTCTTTCTTATTAGACGCATAGTATTGTTCTTCTTTATTATTATTTATCTTGTGTTATTTTCTATTTATTTTACTTCTACTACAATGTCTGCAGTATTATCCATTTAAGATTATCCAGGATTATCTACAATAGATATACAGTTTCTTAGAAAAAATTGTGTTGCTACGCACATGAGAACTTACATGTTATCTTTGGCTTCAATAAAATTAAGAAAATTAATATCTTATTCGAAACTAACTTCATGGTGTCATACATCGGCTTAAACTAATATACCTCATTTTAAACTACTGTCAATAAAAGACATAAAACCTTGAGTGATTAGTATAATTTGATGTATAATTTTGAAGACAATAAAATCGTTGCTTACAGTACAAAGGTTATATTTGTAGTGACGTTGTGTGAATAAATTCTTGTCGAACGTAAAAACGCCTATTAAAAAGGTTAGAGAAACCATTATAAGGCTATACGTAAATATACACTAATTGTCCAGGCGCTAACAACTACCTTGATGGTATCTTCCATTTTTCATCTTACAAAAATACACTGATATTTCTATCCTAACGTGCCCAAAGAAGTATATCTTCCAAATATTTTTGTATTAGTTTGAGAATAAATCGTGTAAGTTTCCGCTCGGTCTCATAACTTGGAGCAAGCTAAGACGAATGCAAGCGCTAAGTGCAATGGACAAGGCTCACAAAGTGCTCCAGCAAGTACGTTCTACCGGGTTAGGGTAAACGTTACACATGTTAGTACTACGGGAGCACAATCTGAAATAGGTGTATTGTATTGTTTATATCAGGCCAAGGATTTGAATTGTGATCCGGTGTATTCTGTTTCACATGTGTTTGTACTTTCCATTACGACATAATGCTTATAGTCTTCCAATTAAGAAGCCTTAAGCAATAGTTTCTCATTACTGAAAGCTTCCCGAAGAGATGGTATTGTACTGTTTCTTACAAGGCCTTATCTTACAAGGTATATTTTACCTTGAATTTCGAAAAACTTAAAGTTAAGGTCGGAAGACAACATTTTTGTGATTGTTTTTAGAATTAGAATCCTTAGGTTATTATTTTTAATTTTATTTATAACAATAATTTAAAATTGGTGAACCTCACAATGAAATACTTTCGCGTACTAAGAATGACTCGATAAAAACACTTAACCAACTTCGAAAACTAAGCCAGTAAAAAGTTTCAACATAAACGCAGACAATTTGCAGTTTTATTCAATTCCTAACTGTGAAAACAAATCGTTTAAAACTTTTATTTTTTACCACCATTTCACTATCAATTACTCTGACTTTGTTTAGGAAGAAAGAGTAAGAAAGGTTTTATTGGTTTTATTACCGGTGGTACTACTGGTAGTACCACGGGTAACAACATTAATAATAATAAATAATAATAATAATAAATATCTTCACACATTCCACACAGCACCATCTAGTTCCACACTAAGCAACTATGCTTGTATTATTGATACCAGACAGTTGATATACTACATAGATTACTTTTTTTGTTGTAAATACATACATATTATAAATATTAGGGGTTAAAGTATGAAATTGCCGATTTGTACTGAAAAATAAAAATTCGTTTTTTTTTAATTTAACATATTTATTTAATCAAAATAATTACCATTATTATCTATACATTGCTGCCATCTAATAGGAAGCTCATTTATGCCTTTGCGATAGAACTCTGGTGATCTAGATTCGACAAACTGTGTGAAAGCATTTTGCACTGCCTCCTGAGAAGAAAACTTTTTATCACGCAGAAAATTGTCCAAATCACGAAAAAAATGGTAGTCCGTTGGAGCAAGGTCTGGCGAATACGGAGGGTGACGAATGGTTTCTAATTGCAGTTCCTGTAGAGTCTGCAGATCAGTCAAATCATGAGGCACCCATTTTTCATATTTTTTTATTTTATTGATTTGACGCAAATGAGTCAATATTGTTGGTAAGGTAACGTTAAACCATGCCGCTAATTCCTGGGTAGTTTGGCTCGGATCGGCTTCCACCATCTCTTTCAAATCATTGTTATTCACCTGTGTGGGCGGTCTTCCACGTGGTTCGTTCTTCAAATCGAAGTTTCCATCACGAAAGCGTTTAAACCAAAATCGCACAGTGCGTTCATTAGCAGTCCCCTCTCCAAACGCAACATTAATATTGCGACCTGTTTCTGCCGCGTTAGTTCCGCGTCGGAACTCGTATTCAAAAATCACACGAATTTTCGAAGTATCCATCTTTATTGTCTAAGCTGAATAAAAAAAACAACTGAAAGTTGATAATCGAATGTTGCACATTTTTTAAAAGAAGAACTACATAGGTACCGTATGAAAAAAGTTTCACTCAAAAATCTCAAACCATGAAGGTTCTATGTCAATTCGAAGTACCTATTACAATAAAACGGCAATTTCATACTTTAACCCCTATTACAAACATCCATGACTCAGGTACAAAGGTAAATGTTAGCACATGAACATTTTGCCCCTAGCAGGATTCGAACCCGCGTCCGTTTGGTTAACAGCTAGGGTTACTAGCCACTAGACCAAACGTGTCATCAATATGAAATTGATTTAACTTTCCTATAAGAAATAAACAAAGCAATTTTCTTTTTTAAAGTTAAGCTCGAAAGACAGACTGACGGTCCACTTGATTATAGGTGGTTACTAACGCCTATAACACAAGCAACTCCAATGGCTGCAAGTGCGTTGGAGCGCCTTGGAGTCATAGATCACGTACAAAATAAAAAATAAAAAGAAATGGTATTAAGGGTAAGAGAAAAGACACGTTCATGATAGGGAAATAACCTCTGACGTTGCTCACACACTGAAATACTACAGCATTCGTGCTTTTATTTTGACGAAAGCCTTTCAGTAATGGAGCGTTTATAATCGCCAGAAATGTTGCCATGTTTATGATTACATACATATTTGAGCGGTAGGCCTTACTGTAAACACAGTACGGCCTGCCACTCAAATATTGTACAAATATCTTCAATCCAATGCCTAATTGATACATTGTCTTCAAGACGTAATACGACTGAGATTCTTGACCCTTTTAACTTATTAACCAACGCTACACATCTTAAAATACCGATGCAGGATCTGTTTAAAATGATCTGTCATTTCTAACCGCCTGTCGATCGATTGCCTTTGCCGCCTGTCAGTTAAAATAATAAAATAAAATAATTCTCAATCATAGCTTACAGTCACTCGTGATGAAGAGATTTGGGCGGCGAATAAAACGGATATCTATGTTAGTATCATGTTAAGGCTAGAGTACACTGTTGCGTAACTTAAATACAATCTTAAATAATCTTAATCTTAAATACAATCTTAAGCTGATGCATTTTCTATCCGAACAGTATTATAAAAGAAGTAGGTAACGAAATGGAGTAAGTAATACTGAATAACACAATTAAGTCTAAAATCTTTTTTTGCAAACACTAATATCAAAGCAACATTTTTATTTGTATTTAACTGTAGATAATTGATTAATATGTTTTTATTGCAAAAAAATGCTTTAAAAATATTAAAGAAAAAAATACATTTTATATATTCATTTAAAAAATAAGAGATTTAAATAAAAGAGTAAATAAAAAAATAAAAAATAAAATTTTTAATTTTTTTATTAAAAAAAATTAAATAAAAAAACGGTTCTACGCCAGATTTATTGAATCTTATCTAATCTTTTTTGCTCATATATTTTTGTCAGAGTTGAATTTTAATTTTAATATCATTATTTTTAACGAAAGGTTCCTTATATCCTTTTCTGTATCCCTGCCAACGTTATGCAATAATTTATGATAATCTGTTTAAGCAGTTAAGACATGAAAGCTTAGCATTTAAATAAACACTCACTTTCGCATTTATAATTTTAGTTAGGTTTCTATATGTTTCAGTATCGAAAGGACGTTTAAGTGAAAAACCCTATGAGCAGAAAGTCCTATAAGCAAACGGCCTATAAACATGACATAGTAGCAAATGATTCCAATTTCAAAAAATGATAGCAAAACGTGCCTATATAGACAAGTACGCTCAATAATACAAATATTAATATTCAATATTCATTGTAAGGCAGAACTGTGTGCACTGCCCCTTATATTATAGAATATTTTGTCGGCATATTTGAAATGCAATATCGGGTGTTGACAGTTGAATAACTATTTAACTTATTAACATTACTTATACCGTTACTGTTATTTTTAACGCATAATAGCGTCGTTACTCGTTATTTGGATTATGTTACGTTATTACTAGGTCAGAGTGACGGTGTTAATGTGGCGTTTATATGATTATTTATGAAATTATTAAATTACATTTATTGGTATAATAAAATTCAAACTATTTTGAAAATAATTATACGAGTACATTTTAATTTTGTAATGAAGGTATATATTTTATGATAGAAGCGTGATAGAAGACTTAATTCCTATCATCGTTAATTAATAAACCACATACCGTCATTAAGTGTACCGTCTGCCTGCCCGCGACCCTTTATAATAAAACTAGATAGTGGTTACATATAAAGCCTTGAAATTACAAAAGGCCATTGATATTGTTGCACTAGAAAATATTATATCAGTTTCCACAAAGCTGCTCAATCGAATGAATTCAGAAGATACAATATTATTTTAGAAGTCAGTTTTAAAACTTTAGCTTTACAAGTGTTAAAAAAAATGTTTTTTATTTTTTTTTGAAATAGTTGTTGGTTTATGTACGCTTCAGCAACTCGAGAATGGGTAGACCGATTTTAATTCGGTTTTCACCGGTTCGGAAAGAGGGATAAACGGGAAAGATTTTTGTATATAAAAATCGTACCCGGGGTGAAACCGGGAGCGGGTTGCTAGTGCCTTATAAAAGCAGTTATTAATTTTTGTTTGACTTTTATTTTTATAACATTCATTAAATACAATAATACTGTAGTTTTTTCCCGGATAATAAATATCCTATAGCCTTAATCTAGATAATAATCAATACATCGGTAATCGGTTAAGCCATTTCTGAGATTAGCGTGCACAAACGCACAGACAACAGACAAAATTCTTAAACTCTTTTATTGACCTACGTAAACAGTAGTACAAAGTGTACAAGTTGTTTTTTTTTGAAAAAGATGCTTATTGTTACGATTTTATTATTATATAATTTTTAATTTTATCTACCTTTATCACATTTTTGTCTCCAGACTGGATACCCGTGAAGGGGTCACCTCTCACTGGTCGGATCCGTCGACCCTCGGCACGAGAGCAACATTCCGGAGTGACACCACACCAGCCGTATTGGTGTTGACGAAATTAAGGTAATTAACGCCATAGGTGCTGCAAGTTAAGGATAAGTTAGGATAAGGATAAGTTGCTACCATTACTGCCACCAGACGGGCTGCCCAAGTGACTCCGAAACTACTTGCAAGACCCAAACCAAGGCCAAATTTGAACAGATTATTACAAGTTGAAGTTACCGGGTATGAACCTGGGATACTTGAGACAGTGTTTTAATTTTTTTAAGGCAATGGACTTGTCCGCTTTCTTTCAAAAACATTTGATAGTGAGATATTAAACATTTTTTAGGAAATTTTCAACGCCCTTTTTGTTAAATATAAAATATTTAATCATAATTCCAATATATCTCTCAGCATTGCTTGTGTAGCGGTTCATGTCGGAAATGTTTACTCCTTGTAAATATTCTATCAATTTCGGGAACCAATCTAAACATCAAACGGCTTGATTTACGCATGTAACGAATGAGACCGATGGATGCTTGCTTGGCCCAAGTCATAAGAGGAACGCTTATGAAATAAAATAGTTTTATTTTTCCTGTATTTTATGGCTGCTAATATAATGTGATTTATATTGTATTTTTTTAATCGACTGCCGCATTACATTTACCTTTTTCTAAATAAATTTAATAATAATATTTTTTCTTTTTCTAATAAATAAAATAAATGCTTTCTTATTATGAAGTTATATTTCTTAATGGCTACAGTTTGTATAAGTTTGCAAACTTTATATCACTTCCACATCTCTCCTACACATAGCGTGTAATATATTATTTTTTCAGCCTTAGTGATCAAATGATACACGATGATCACTCACGATCGCTGTGAAATTTACAATCACTGGGAAACAGAAATTATGTAGAAAAAGCTATGAGACTTCCTTCAGTTTATAATATGAATACTGATACTATATATTGTATACTAGTGACCCTGCCCCGGCTTCGCATGGCCACGCTATTTTTTTTAAATTATTAATGAAATTATCCTTCCTTGTTTAATGCTCTTTCCATTAATGATAACCGTATCAAAATCCGTTGGATGGCTTAGAAGAAGTTAGCAAAATAACAGATTGAAGCAGACAGTGACTTTATTATTTATAATATGTATAGATATAGATGCAGACGTTACTTCTTAGTATTTAACTATTATTATATAGACCACATTTAAGATTTTTCTAAATACTTCTCATAGAAACAGCATTCCTTTAGAAATGGTGGTAATTGCCTATTGACAACGGCCCAGTAATGGGGTGGACGAAGGTAACGCTTGCCTTTTATGACTTGTTTAAATTTGAACAACAATTTTCAAAAGCGATCGATTCCCAAGCACGTGGAAGTGACGTAGGGGCAGCATATCAAAAGGTTTGCTTTTGTGGTGAAAAAAAAAGCGGTTTTAGTTTTAGGTTTCTTTTCTTTTATAACTGGGAAGTGGGCCAAGAAACTTGATACTTCTTGTGAACTATTCCATGTGGGTTCTCTATAGATCTCGAATCAATTGCGTAATACCTTTTATTTGGTTTCTATTTATGTTCGGAGGCTTCGTGTGAATATTTATTTAGGCGTAAATAAATAGCTTTTCACCATTTATGTCAAGATTCATTTACTTATTACTAGCTGGTGCCTGCAGCTTCGTCCGTATTGAAAAATAGAAACTATATACGATATAAGCAATATAACGCCTGACACATAGGTTTGCATAGTTACACTATAGTAATTTAACTTTTTTATTTTAATTTTTGTTTCGTGAATGTTATTACTTTTTCATTCCATACTGATTGGGAGTGAAAATAGTTGTGTATTGAAAATAGTGACAATAACGATATTATAGTGACTATAATAAATGACTTCTAGGTGGATAAACTGTGCGAAATTGAAAATGCGAGAAGAAACTTTAATTGAAACAAATCTTCCTTTTCAGGCCAGAAGACAGCGGCCAGTACAGATGTAGAGTGGACTTCATAAAGTCTCCAACGAAGAATACGAGACTTAATTTAACTGTACTCAGTAAGTTATTATTTGTGGTGGTTTAAAAGTATGATGCCGACCTTTATAAGGTAATAATAAAAGGAACTTCACCCACGCGAGAATACTTTGCACCAATTATGACCAAAGTTAAAAAGTTACTTTTTATAGTTATTTTTTTATTATTTCTGAACGCAACTCAAGCCACTATATCTAAATTATATCTTCTCACTGTATAAATGGAAATGGCATTTTTGTAAAAAAAATGATTCATCATCATCAGCTCAGCTATAGGACGTCCACTGCTGGACATAGAAGCCTTTCCTATAATTTTCCAATGGGACCTGACAGAAGCAGTCTCGATCCAGCGTCGACCTTCCGCCCTTATTACTAGTGATCTAGTGAGTGGCCGTCCTGCTCTGTGCTTACCAGTATGTGGCCTCCACTAGAAAATCTTCTAGCCCCAGCGGGAGTAAAAATCGACTAAGCAACTAATCAGTTGCTCTAATACTGTCCCGATATGGTGTCTCTACTCATTCACCGAAATATACAGCTGTTTTTTTCTGGTTGTTTTTGCAAGGCGGTTTATTCAGTTTATGACTGCGTAATGCAGTGATTTTGTATATAAATTTATTTTAAAGGGCAGCTATATACTTTAGAGGTCGTGCGTAAAAGCCTTGTTTACTGGTACAATAATAATTATATTGCAGTCCACTGCTTTAAACTTGTCTTTATCAGGTTATCTACATACAGCCTTATACCCAGTTAGAAACAACGAGCAGCGGTCGTTTCGTCCCGGCACCCCTGACATTCGAAAAGATTTATACCAACCATTCTGATAACAATCTCTTTTTCGGTGGACTGAGTTATCTACAACATCGTCGCTCGGTTGTTCAATTAAATTGTAATGTAATTATTGTTTTAGACACGTCTTGTTCCTGTGGTAGTTCGTGACAAGACACTCACGAATTGATTTTAATTTTTGACAATTAATTCGTAACAAGAATAATGTAGTTAGACTTGATTTGGAACTTCATTATAGTATAACCAACGTTAGACGTTAAAAGTTAAAGACGTTAGAACGGAACGAGGCCAACGAGACAACGCATAGAATATAAACAATATCGGGTTGTCAAGATGGCTTCCTATACCATGGATCAGATAGCGCCGGCCGCTGTAATATTATTATAATTATATTATAGCGGCCGTTATTAATTTTGGTGTTATGGCCCCATCGGATTCTCGGCCGTTATATGTGAGGGAAAAGTGACTCGTTACAAATTCCGTCTAATAGTTTAATATTGGCTACAGAACATTCTCCTTTCCTATAAGTTACCTACACTCACTTCATAATTTGTGACTTAATAAATAAAGTTTTATAGCATATTTTCTTCCAAAAAGTTCTTTCAAAAAAGTTATTTTTTCTTCGTTTATTTTACTAACTTCAATAATTTATTTTTTTATACTTTTGACCCCATCATTAAAGTCTTCCCGATGTGTTTTCACTTTCATATCTATAAGAGATATCAGATAGCTACGATCTCGCTGAGCCTAACTATCTATATAGGTGTATAGGATTACAAGTGGTACTTATACTTGATTCATCCATTTGCTTTTGTGGTCTAAAAAATAAATATTAGTGTTTAAGTTTCTATTGTTTACGACTTCAATCCAATTCCATTACTAGATGTTTACATTAGGCTCAAGTACTTCTCTCCATCGTGTTTTGTGTTGTGAGAAACCTATTTCAAACTTTATCAAAATCTTTTTATTGCTTTCCTGAATTCTATGCACTAAGTTTCTAATTTTTTTTCCACAGTACCACCTGAAAGATTGATAATACTCAATCAAGAGAACAATGAAGTCCAAGGTGGTGTTCTGGGTCCTTACGACGAGGGAACAGAAGTTAATTTGACCTGTGTCGCAGTTGGAGGTAAGTATATATTGTAAATTTAATTTATATATATTGTAATACACTAATACTTCTCACACGCTAACTACGGTTGAACGATTTCTATTGGTCAAAGTATTTAAAATCAATTGTTCAGATTGGCCGGACTGCCGACATTCAGACAATGCTAATAACTTCGAAACGGTTGTACCCAAATCAAATGTTGGTGTACGGGTGTAAAAATTCCCATTTCACTCGCATTCCAACGGCGTTTGGTGCAATACATAAGCTAATATGAAAAATTCCTTAATAAGTAGGTACTGCTGTTCTTGTGTGTAAGAATGAGGTTTTATTAAATGTAACAGGCTTCAGGCAAACTAACGGTCCAAATGATGGTCGGGTTTTAACACAAGAAACTGCATACTTTGATAACAAAAAAGATGAAATGGCTCTATTCCTTATTCACTCACCAAAACAACAACACACGTGATTTTATTTCATAGTAATCTTCTGTAAGAGATTGGTTACTGTTGCCATATGGGGTGCTTAGTTATGACTGAGGAAAGTGTGCGTATAATTATTTTAAAACTATTCCCACTTGGATTAATTTTATGACAGATGTTTAAGTAATTAGTATGTAAAACGCAGGTAGCAGGACTAAAGCACATTTAACTCCTAGGAACACTAGTAAACTAGGCAACATGTAGGTGTGCTGACGACCCTGACAACATAAAGGATTAGAGACAAGGGTGATTAGGTTCTAGAAATTTTAAGCACTGATTCACAACATTATACGTGCTGCTATTTCACAGTAATGTTTTGTGAGTGTAACTCCAGATTTATGACTTCTGAGCGCATTTATTAAACAAAGGCCTACTTTTACTTGTAAGCGAACGGATATGAATTAAAAAAAAAACACCCTATTGGATTTCCGCTTCCGCTTGTAAATTGCACCAGCGCCAGTCTTTTGACATGGGTCGTTCCACGTACCCTTTATTCTACACGTTTTTTTCCGCGATGTACGTTGTTTTCGTCCACGACTTCCGTTTGTTGTTCCCGGGCTTCCGGAATTTTCGGTTATTTCGTTTAAATTTTAGCGCTTTGTTAACATTGAAATACGAACGAAATGTCCTTGGGTTTGTTTAAAAAAAATACAATTGCTTCGTTTTTCCCGCTTAACCTTATTGTTTTCCTATTTGAAGATTGAAGGAACATTGAATTCCAAACTTGTTATACTCTACATCCAGTAAAGGTTAAAATTCAAGATTTGGCATCCCTTACGAAACACAAAAATTGCTGTTTATTAGTTCAACGACATCAATTATTATTGTAAATTTTCAACGTCAAACTTCCTACTTAATAATACAATTTACAAATGCGAAAGTTTGCGAGGTTGGATGGTGAATTAATGTTTGTTACTCTTTCACGCAAAAACAGCTGAACGGATTTGGATGAAATTTGTCAAACAGATAGTTTATTACATGGAATAATATATAGGATACTTTTTATTATTAAAAAAATGTTAGATTCCCAAGGGATCGTCTAAAAATATAAAAGGTTTGGTGCCACTGACGCCGTGGCTGCGCCAGCATCGTTATGCTACGGCCACACCTGCGTCTTAACGCGTTAATTAGCGCGTTAAATAAGGCATTACGCAGATGTGGCCCAGATTTTAACGCGTTAAAATGCTAACGGCAATACTAATGGCATTAGACGTTAAGCGATAGCTCGGGTGTCGGTTTTTTTGACACATCAAAGGGTTTTAACGCGTAATTTAACGCTTAACGCGATGTTGGCTACATTAACGGCTTAATATCGTCTCATTCCGCAGGACCGAGTTCAACGACGATGCATTTGAATCATCCACCATCTTCTTCTTTTTTGTTTTTTCTTTTTTATTAAATTGCATAAATGCATATAATCATTAATTACAGTCATTGCTGCAACTAGTGCAGCTGCTTCAACTTCCATTTTGTATTAGCGCGTTAACGGGATGAATTAGCTTTTAACGGCGTTAAACCTTAATGTAGCGAAAGCGTATTTTTAATGCCTTAATTAACGCGTAGTTAGACATTAACACTAACGTTAACATTAACGCAGGTGTAGCAGTAGCATACAGCGATATAGATGTCAGATATTTTCTCAAGTTTTATATTTTTAATTTTTCAACGCGGTCGAAGTCGTGGGCACCAGCTAGTGTTCAATAATCGAATTTGAATAGCCTCACACATCCATATATGTCACGATGTATCAATTTAAAAAAATAAAAATGCTTATTTCGCTGCTTAAATTCAAAAGTACCACAAATCAAACTTTTTTACAGGAGAGCTAATCGAAAAAAATTAAATTATTCTTTGTTTAATTTTTTCTTATTAGATATTTATGAAATACATGCATATTATATATTAAAGTATTTTTATAATAAACTATATACTAGAGGAGATATAAGCACATAAGTTACTTAAAACAACCATAAGTCTTTTTGCAACATACAATATGAAGGATTGCGATTGTATCTTTGCAATAAAAACATTTTTGGAATTTTTTGATTTGTGGTACCTACCTACTTTTGAATTTAAGCAGCGATTTACTGTCAGAAAATTCGTTTTTAAATTATAAATCTAAAACTTAAGACTCCTTTTAAGCGAGAGTCTGTGCCAGGAGCCTTCGCTCTTCCTTAAAAGCTACCTAGTAACCAAAATTTTATTAAACAAGAAAAAATAAAGAATGTTTGTTTAAATATTATAAAATTAAATTATATTATATTAAACCTTTTATAAAAATACTAAAAATGTAATGTAATTACATTTATTACCATTAATTGACCATTGTTTTGATAGGTCGACCAACAGCCAGAGTCTCCTGGTGGAAATCTCATGCTCTTCTGGCTAATTCAGAAGCTAGAGCCACAGTCTCCTTCAGATTGCAAAGGTCCGACTTTGGCACGGATATCACTTGTCAGGTAATTTTTTTTTTAACATAAAAATTACTTTATAATTTCTAGCAATATCATAAATGGGATAGTTTGTGAAGATGCATGGATGTAATATGATGCACGAGTATGTATGAATGTTTGTTACTCTTTCACATAAAAATTAACAAACATATTGGTATGAAATTTGGCACAAAAATAGCTTATTTTCTAAAAGATCGTCTAAAAATATTTTTTTTAAATTGGGCGCCACTGTCGCTGTAGAGGCGCCACGTGGCGCCACCATTGTTAAAACGTTCAGATATTTTCTCAGATATTTTATTTTTCATTCTTCAACTCTGACTAAGTCGCGGGCATCAGCTAGTATATTTCGTATAACTACATAATATTATACTTTCTCATAATCGGTAATATATCATAACACAAAATGTTTTTGCTTCACAGGCTGTAACGGATCCATCAATAACGCCAGTATCAGAAAGCCTCACCATCGATATCAATCGTAAGTATTTATAAATATACTTGCACATTATCCTAACATCTTAACTAATATAAAGTGAATTTGTTTGTTTGTTACGCTTCCACGTTTTTACTATTCAATCGATCATCGTGAAATTTTGCATACATATTGTCAGGGATAGAGGAAAGGACATAGGGTACCTTTCATCCAGAAAAAAGTACTCTTCGTGAGGGATCATTAAAAAATAAAAATAAAATACAACCATTGACAAATAAATTCCTAACTAATATTATAAACGTGAAAGTGAGTTTGTTTGTAAATCGATACAGTTTGTCAAGGATACAGAAAAAAACACCTTTCATCCAGAAAAAAGTAGGTACTCTTCCCGAGGAATCATCAAAAATAAATATAAAAATTCAGGGCTCTCCAGAAATATGTGAGCAATAAAGATTCAATATTGTTGATAATTATATATTTGTCTATGTTTTTTTTTATATTTTTCAACGCAGAAAAAGTTGCGCCGATGAAGTCGCGAGCGCAAGCTAAGTAGTTTTCATTATAAATGCGTATTTAATTACAAAGCTTAACCTTTCATAAACTCGCTATTTCTACTTGTTATTTAAACACAGGAAGTATTTGAAAGTATAATACGTTTTACTGAACTAACCGTATTTACTAAAGCGAAACTAAAAGGGGAGAGAGAGGTATAAGGGTTTTTTTATTCTTTTAGTTTTCGGTCTTTGTAAGTAACGAAGCGTTGTAAAACGAAGCGTGCAGTTTCGGGAGTCCCGATTTTTCACAAAGCTAAGCCAGATGTTTAAATAGACTGGTATGAGTAACAATATATTAAAATAAGGATGCCATAATACTGTATTTTATTACTTTTATTTTATACTAGCTGGTGCCCACGACTTCGTCCGCGTTGAAAAATATTAAGTAGCCTATCCTGTGTCCCGTACATCCAAATGTTTATCTATCAAGTTTCATGAAAGTTAATTCGTTTCAGTTATGGAGGAACATACAAACATACATACAGAAAAAAATTCTAAAAATCGTCAATTTAGTTTCAGTATCATGTATAGAGCCTATAAACACGATATCTCTGAAAACAAAGTAACTTACTCCATGACCGACCCTTACAGATTTATTATTAGTATTGATTTTTTTCTACAAATTAATATTTAGAGAGAAAAGTTATCACAACTAAATTGCACCACCTATAGTGTTGCCAGTGGTGTCTACTTAGTAGACCGTTAGCCTGTCTGACGTCCGTAACATACGAAAGGCCTTTAAGGCCCACCGCCCTTTCTCTTAAAAATATAATTCCCGAGCCAGTGCGAGGAAAAAAGTATATTTTTCCTTTCTCGGCTTCTTTGCCTTATAATTTTTTAATAAGCGTAGCGACCATCAAAAAATTTACATCATCAATCCCATAACAATGTGATTGACGTATCATTACCGACAAGGAATATATCTTAGTGACTTGCGTTTTTCGTGATCTCGCAAAGTGATTTGTTCATCTCGCTCGCACGTTAGAATTATTATATTTGCATCCTGCTCTGTCATCCAGTTGTTATGATAGGATGCATTTAATGTTACGAGATTTATTTACTATCCTTTTGATGGCCTATTTTGATAGGCTATGAGCATTTGGGATTTTCGAAATAGGCAGTTGGCATTAATCGTTGTTTACCGTTGACGTTTTGTTAAAATTAAACACTAGCTGTTTCACGCGATTTCGTGTGTGTAACTTTATAAAATATAGCCAATGTTACTCGCTAATAAAGTAGCTTTCTATATGGGAAAGAATTTTTAAAATCGGTCTGGTAGTTTTTCAATACAAACAATAATATTTATTTATTTATCTTTGTAAGATGGCTTCTATGAAACAGTTCAGTTAGCTTGAAAGTTTGTTAATTTGCATTGTCTCGTTGGCCTTGCTTTATATAGTTATTTTAACATTGTGATATAATTATGTTAAACTTATAGTGAAGCTGCCTCTTCGTGACCACTAAAGGAGGCTCTTAATTTGCTTTCTTAGGATTTCCTTTTAAAATCAGCAAAATTTCTTTTAACAAAAGCTAGCTAAATAAAGCGCTGTAACACGCGAAAGCTATTTAATAGCCCAAAGTAATTTCATGTAATCTTTCCACTAATTTCTGACACGTTAAAGCTTTCAAGCCGTCCGTTGATTACTTGATATAGCAATTAAAACATTAGAGGAAGAAAAAATATGCATTACAATAGAGTACCTACGTATAGGAAACTTCTGTCCGCGGTTTTAATCCGGCTGCGAGATAAATATTTTTTTAATATAATTGTCAATCGGTAATTATTCATTATCGTTATTTTTGACCCGTTATCCCTGGTATTTTTTTACAAAGTTATAAGAACGCAGGCCTGTCGCTGATTGTCGCTGATTTTTTTTAAATATTAAACTCGACAGACAGACTAACGATCCACTTGATGGTAGGTGTCTACCGTCGCCTATAAAACAAGCAGTCATGTGTTGCAAGTGTGCTGCTGACTATAGTAGTATAAAAGATAGGGATGAAAATAAGTTTGTTTGTTACGCTTTCACGCCTTAACTACTCGACTGATCATTTCTTTAGGTCATAGATACCCTATAGCCTATATTGACCTCCAGGGGTCGATGGTGAGCTACAAGTGGTCTATGTGAACGAAAAAAGAATTGGGGACGATAAGATGTAAACGGAGGTCTACGATAGTGGATCTAAAACCTATTATGTGTAATTCTACTGTTACCTAAACTTTTCTACAGTTAGAAAACAATCAAAAACACATTTGAAGTTGATGGATTTGCAAAAATGCAAAATCTATCTAAACCTGAAAAAAATGGCAAGTGGTCTGCGAGACACAGAGGTTTGAGAATCTCTGCCTTATGTGCATTAAACGAGACACCTCACAGAATTATTATATTGTTATCTGTTTCCAAATTTCTATGCCATTAAAATTTTGCAATAGATTATTTTAATCCTTAAACATTTATTAAGCAACTTTGAACTTATGAGCCATATAAATATGTCTCCTTTTAAGGCAACCCATTACCTTATCCTCTCGGGACAATCGCAAACAAAAGTATTTCAGGCCTGTCAATTAAAGGCCTCATCTAAGGATTAGCATCTCTTGGTTATTTATACTGTCGAGATCGTAATCGCATGTGAACCACGGCGCTTCCAAATAAGGATTTATTTCCACGTTCAAATTTTGCGGCAATTATGTATGCTCTTCGACATGTTGTTAGATCGGAGATAACCGTATCAAAGATGGCCGCTATTTTCCGACCTTTAAATTATGATACTACCGGTTTTTAAGGAAAAAATACGGACGGTAGAAAATGACTGTCGAAACAGTGGTATTCAAAGTTGAGTTTTAAACTTTACTTTGACTTAGCGGTTTAATAGAGATAATATTTTTGACGTCATATTTTTGTAGGTAATTTTTTTTTTATTTTTTTTTTATTACTGTGACACGAAAGGTTTCTTTTTGGTCAATAATTTACTATTTTTTTCTTAGAAAATAGTTTTTTTTAAATATAGTCCACTATGCACAGTGTTTTTATATAAGTTGTAAGGGATACAAGAAAGGACATAGGCTACCTTTCACCTAAAAAAAAAAGTACTGTTCCCAAAGTGCTATAGCAACAAGAGGTCAAGCGTTATATTGCTTATTTCTTTTTTAATTTTGAACGCGGTCGAAGTCGCGGGCACCAGTTAGTATCTACATTATAATAAAAAGTAAAATACCTGTCTCCCTCGTACACAGCAAGTCGACAGAGACAGCAATAACAGTATCAATTTCCGCTCGGCTTCGGACTTGGCGTTAATGGAGTTTTTTTTTTAAATTTCTTAATTTAACTCCAGTAAGCTAAACTCTTAATGAACACGTTATCGCGATCTTTAAATTAAACGGACCGCGTGAACAAAATATATTTATAACGAATTCATATGAATAAGACGTATTTTATATGGTAGGTATTTGTTTGAGAGAAATATTTTCTAAGACAAACAAATAAACGAATAAATTAATAATAACTTTTATTATAAATCCACAAAAAATTAAAAAGGTATGTAGGTAATATTCTCGATAAATGGTGTCAAAATTATAAATTCGTTTGCAAGTGGATCAACTTACTTTAGATTTATACATATAATAAAAAAATCATAAACGAGCCGTGTCTGTCTGTATATTGAACATTTTTAAAAAAAATCAATTTGCACACGTTGTAGGGAATGCCTCGAATGTTCCAATATGATGTCTCACATTTCAAAAATTTCCTAGTTTATCCCAAAAACTTTAAAATTTTAAAGTACAGTTGACGAAAATAAAGCTACGTATTTATTTATTTATTTATTTATTTTAGGTTATGTTACTGACGTCAAAAAAAAATTTTTTTTAGAATTTTTGTCCGTTTGTCTTGTCGGCATGCACAGACAAACAGACAAAAATTCTCAAAAACGGCTTAACGGATTTGGTGAAATTTTGCACACAGATAGTCCATTTCCCGGATTAACATATATATAAAATAGTCTGCGGGATACTTTTATTTGTGTCTTACTAAACAGAAGAAGATGAAATAATAATTTTTGTACTGTCTACAAAAACTGAACTTTTCTCGTAGGTGTAGCCGCCGGCGAAATCTTAAAATAATTTTACTTTTCCTATACTTTGTGTAAGCGATACTAAATTCGCTTAAACGAAATATATGTGTTCTATCTATTTGTTGAATATTAGATCATAAACTGGGTTAGTGATCTGAAAGTTGCCAAAGTTACAATAATTGTTAAATGAGTTATGGCCCTATCCGCCGACCCGACCCACATCCGTCTGACATCTTGCGAACTTGGGAACTCTAAACAATATATCATTCAATTATTAAGAACACCAATGTTATGTTTTCTCTCTATAACAGGATGCTTTTAGAATTAAAGCCTAACATCGTTTTTCCATTTAAAAGAAAACATGTCAATAGTTGAACTGCACGTCAGAAGTGAGAACTTAGCTTTACAATTTTAACACTATCGTTTCGCAGATCGTTTCGTTCCTGAAAATCTCTTACACTTTTCATACAAGATATCTATTTTCGCATAATTAAAGAAGATGTTTTCAATAAAAATGTTGATTGATTTACTTATGTTATGCTGTGTTTAAATTTAAAGTATAATAGATTTGTAATTCTTTATCATGTAATTATTCCAATCGCCATACCCGCCTAGGCAATTCAAGCCAAAAAGCACTGTTTGGTCAACATTTTTTAAATAAAGAAGTTTTGGTGATACAATAAAAAATGTACCAGATGTTGTAATCTAAACGGCACTAAGCACCTTAAAGATTTTTTATTTTAAGATTCAGTTTGTTTAACAAACTAATTAATTTAACATCTTTTACTAGCAAAAATTTTTCAAAAGGTATTCAATTGCTAGACGTCTCTAAGTAAAAATGATTTTACATATTTTAATATCGCGCTAAATCAAAGGCAAACAAGGATCCATTCAGAATTGCCCTTATCAATTTAAAATCTCAAACACACTTCAAAATTGTAGTGCACTCGAACACTAGGAAAATAAAATTCACACTTCGCCCGTTGAAAAATTATTTAGCAGTACGGTCGAGTGGACAAGTTTTTAAACGAATTTCAAAAAATAGCCGGACACGTTTTTCAAAGTATTTTAAAATATCGTTTTTCAAAGCATTCCCAGTGTCGTTTTAAATTCTTTATTCGTTTCGCGATTCCATTTTCAATTTGAATTTTGCTTTTAGGTTTTCTAATAAGTATAGTTGAATAATAACAGTTGGGCTTAAAAGTTTGTAGACAAATAGAATTTTTTTTTTTTTATAAAGTTTGATTTTTTTATTCAATATTTTTATGTGATTTTTTGATTTGATTTGATTTGATTTTTTATGTGACCGCCCTCGAAGGCGATACAACGATTATAACGGTCACACAATTGTTCGATACCATTTTTATAGTACGATTTGTCTTTGACCTCAAAATAGGCGATTTCGTCTTCATCGGCCCTAAATTTCTTGCCAGCGAGCATTCTCTTGAGGTCTGTGGCGTACACTGCGTGATCAAATCAGGACTAAGGAGATCTGTAGACTAATGAAAGTTAGACATAGCCCGACGCATTAGTAAGAAGTGGCAGTGGGCAGGGCACATAGTACGGAGAGACTACGGACAAATAACACGGACAATGCCAACGGAGATCGCCACTGTTGCTGTGACTCATCACAGTAAGATTTCAGGCGTTACATGACTAATTATTTTTTCAGGCGTTACATGACTCATTATTTTTTCAGGCGTTACATTTTTTTCAACGCGGACGAAGTTGTGGGCACCAGTTCTAAAAGCAACGCCTTAGTAACACAAGCAACGCCATAGGTGCTGCAAGTGTGCCGCCAACCATAGAAGGATTAAGGATAAGGCATAAAGAAGGGTTTGGGTAATAGAATGGGCCCTGAAATCCATTACTCACTCACCGAAACACAACAGCACATATGCTATTATTTCACTGTGGTATTATGTAACTGTGGGATGGTTACTGCCGCCAGACGGGCTGCCCAAATGACTGCGAAACGCAGTATGCCCTGCCACTACTTTCTAAACTCAGACCAGGGCCAGCTTTGAAAAGTTCATTTCCAAAGTTGACCCCGCCGGTAATCGAACCCAGGGCCCCTGCGACGTTGGGCTCTTTAGTCCTTACGAGGCACCCTTACCACTAATCCAACGAGTTCGTAATCAAGGTAATTTTCCGCTGGATATCTTTGCCTCGTCATTTATCAAGAAAATTATTATATTACAAAAAATCATAACTTCTGTCCGCGTCTGTACCTAACACCAAAGGGGTAAGTTAACAAAAACGACCGCTTAATTGTCTTAAGTGGTTTTAAAAAAGGGGTCGAAAAAAAGGCTTTTGAATCGTTACGCCGTACCTTTGTGCGGATCAAAAGGCCATTGTCGCATCACAATGGGTTTTCATAATGAATTCCCTTTTTTTTGTATACCTACCCACCATTTTTCTAAGCAAATATTTTACCTTCCCTTTGTGATTACTCCTGGCGGACTAAAAATTGGCTACATTGTCCTGAAATCTAATAAGAGATCTGTATACACTTCTTATTTTGTACTTAACTGTTGAAAAGATGACATGTTATAAAAACAAATAAAATCTTTATTTTTTAATTTTTTTATGTGTTCATCTTACCGCTCGGTTTCGTGGGAGTAAAATCGTGCAAATGCAACAGAAACGTGTCACATGAAGCAAGGATATATATAGAACGCGCGCTATTTGATTTGACCAGACGTCACCGGGAGATTTTTATTCGAAATAAAACAAGAATATTTATGTACGTCTGTCTCTATATCTAGATTAGATTTTACTGACCTTTTAATTGGAGTACAAGATATAATAAAACAACATGGGTATAAAGGAAAGAACTTTCCATTCTGAAACACCACTCGGCACCTATTGTTATTTTATATGACAACTAGCTGTTGCACGCGACTTCGCTCGCGTAACTTTATAAAATATAGCCTATGTTACTCGCTCATAATGTAACTTACTATAGGTGAAAGAATTTTCAAAATCGGTCCAGTAGTTTTTAAGTTTTTTCATTACAAACATACACATCTCTCTCTCTCTCTATCTCTCTCTCTCTCTCTCTGTGTGTGTGTTTGTTTGTTAACAACATATTTGTCAATTTACACCTTTGCCGTGAGCGTAATTGTGATATAGCGAATGCATCCATCAATTTGCATATCCTTAAAAAAGGGCCGTAACAAATTTCACACCCACGACTTTTCAGATATAATGATCTGCCATTGATGGTTTTTTGATAGAATTGAATGTTAATTTGACTCGTTTTAATTTACCTTAATGGATTTACTCGACAGGGGCACAGAGTGGTTTTTGTTTTTTACTACCAACAACAAAATCATTAAAATTCAATTTAGGCCCTACACTCAGAGTGACACACAGTAGTAAAGAATCGACATCAAATTACCAGTGTACATTCTTTTTTTTTTTTGGACATTTTTATTTGTCATAACTAACCTCGCAATGTATTACTATAGAAATTAAGGAAATCAGAGTACACAGAATTGTTTAAATATTACTTTGCTAATAAAAATAGTAAAAACTTGTTCTTCACCTCCTTATTAATTATGTAAAAATCGTCAGACTGTTTCATTTATATGCCATAACACATGTAACGTCACAGGTGCTGTCGACCATAGTAAGATTAAGAATAAGTGGTTCTGCAGGAATAGGGAAATGGGCTTTAGTATCCCTTACTTATTCAACGAAACACAACAGCAAACTGTGGTCTGTTTCAAGGAAGTGGTTACCGCCGCCAGACGGGCTGTCCAAATGATTGGTCTGCCACAACTAGCTAAACAAATATTTACACAATCGACCTTAATATGAACTTGAAAAGTGTTATTTCTAAAAGGGAAATTTTAACATTCAGTATTATCCAATAAATTTTGATTTAGCCAAAATAAGCTATGTGAGAAATCAAGATACACACAGATAATTTTATACTATTTAAAGATCGTTTAAAGTTCAAAGCACTCAATCGCTCTGGAAGTAAACTAAGGTCGATTTAGTTCGACGTTCAATGCAACCGTGTGTCAGCGGAGCGATCTTAAAATGCTTTACGTGTTCGTTAAAGAGTAACAATTGATTTTAATTTGGGAACTCGCTCTGATTGTTTTGTTATCAGCCGTTAACGAACCAGTGATCATTTAATTATGAACATTTGCTTTGATGAAATGTAAGAGACACTAGTTATTGATAACGTATTTATTTACTGGTAGCTTCATTTAATTTAATAATAGATGCGAAATACAAGTAATTAAACTAAGCAGAAGTTAGTTTCGAAATAAAAAGTACTTAAGTCTTTTAAGATAATTTCTGACTACAAATACTATATACCTTTTTGTCCAACTGTTGGTTTGTTGGTCGTAGTAATTTTGAAAGGGAAATATTTATTTTAATTGCACATCACATAAAAAGCAACGTGCACTTATTAGGTTTAGAAAAAGTTAGTGGAGAAACTTTTTTCTCGGCGACTTTTTGTTATACTATGTAGTTAGGGCCGGCGACTTCGCCCGCATTGAAAAATGAAAAAATATTATTATAACGCCTGAGATCTTTATGGCTTTATAGTACTTTTTTCGGGATGAAAGACAAATGTCCTTTTCTGTATGGCTGGTAATGTGTATGCAATTATTCACGATGATAGTTTGAGTAGTTAAGGCGTGAAAATATTAGTAGTAATACTAGTATGGATTATATAACAAGCGACTTTATTTTATAATTTGTGTAGGTATATATACGTATAAATATTTTATGTGCAGTTAACTCGCGCGCCTTTTAGATAATTTATTAATTTTTGAAATTATATGTCACTAATTAATTTCCACGAGAGTGGCAGAGCACACTGCGTTTCGCAGTCAGCCCGTCTGGCGACAGTAACCACCTCCTCACAGAAGACCATCGTGAAATAACAGCACGTTTGCTGTTCTGTTTCGGAAAGTGAGTAAGGGAGGGTAGTCGGCAGCCCACTTGCAGCACTTGTGGCGTTGCTGTTAGGCGACGGTAGCCACCTACCATCAAGTGGACCGTCAGCCTGTCTGCCGACCTTAACATACAAAAAAAACTTAAGATTGAAAACATTAATTATAATGTAAATGCCCATTGTAATGCAATGAATATAACTAAAAAGTTCATAACATTTTGTCCACAGTTCGACCGCTATGGTTGCGTCTTCAAGGCGGCAAAAGACCTCTAGTCGCGGGACAGACCACTGAACTGGTCTGTCAAGCAGTTGGCGCCAGACCTAAACCTTCGATATCGTGGTGGAAAGGCGGAACAAGATTGAAGACAGTCAGAGAAACAGTGAGTAACACCTTTACGTTCTTACTCCCTAAGATGCATTAAGTTTCAGATGTTTTAGTTTGCAGATAAAATGTTAACGTCATATTATTTGTAGCTGTATAATCTAGTAAATAGCTGAAAAATATTTTAAAGTGAATTTTCATTAGAACATTTTTAAACAGCCCTTTTTTTAAAGTAGCGGTCGACGGCCTACGCAGATAAATATACAAGTTATTAAAAAAAAATATAACACAATCTTTTAGAACATTAATGACTTCACATACTAGGTCCAAGAAAAAACAGAAATATCTCAAATTTAATCCTAAAATAACACGTTTAATATCACGAAAAATTACTAAAAGTGACACGAGTATACTTTTCTTGAATGAAAATTTACATAAATCGTATGTTTTTTTCGACTATTATCTAATAAATGATATGAATTTTTGGAAAATCAATATTTTTATAATTTGTCGTATATAATTTTACTAATATCTCGCTTCTGCTTCGACCATCGACCGCTAGTTTTAAAAAAGGGTTATAAAATTACAAATAATATGACGTTAATATCTTATCTGCAAACTAAACACATCATGGCATTATGATCCGCCGGAAATCATATAATAATAATCTCAAGAAGCTCTCACTAGATGGCTGGGTCGGGGGACAGATACAGAAGGCGGTACTTGTTGACACGGCACGAATTGTCAGGAGGTTCCTCACTCTGCAGTCGCGAAGTAGGGCGAGGCGAAGCGAATACGAGAGTGTGGACGGGCACTTCGTCTTACCTCGTCCAACTTTACCTCGCCTAGTGCTACTTCCATTTGTTGTCGGTTTTTGCGCCCGAGTCACAGGGCTCGAAGTAGCGCGAACGAGTTCCTCGCGAGGTTGAACGAGTGTGTAGCCACGCACTTCGTACTTCGGTCAACTTTCCCGAATAATTCGTCGAGGCACTTCGCGAGTACGAGGCGCAGTAACCACTGTTAGGTTGGGCCTTGCCCCGTTACTTGCGGCACACTAGGTTTAAGTTTTTTATAATATTTATTGTTTTTTATTTATATTATAAAAAAAAAATTAAGAAAGAAAAGAAATACTTGAATAATAATAATATTTTTTTATTTAACCTTCGTCCATAAGTTTCTCAGTGCACGCTAATTTCAGAAACGACTGAATCGATTCGAATGCGGTTTTCATTTGTGTATTGTATTGTGTAACATTTAGTGTTTTTCATTTCAATAGATTTACAAACAAAAAGTCATATTGAATACAAAAAAGGTCAAGTGTATGAAAAACCTGCGAGCGGAGCTAGTTAATTTATAAGTTTGGTTTACTACAGCATTTTCTTGGCAATGCAACACGATGGCGTCTCGCCTAAAAAGGCTAAATATAGCTCTAACCGAATAAGGTATCCGTTGTGAATTTCACATTTCAAAGTAAACTTAAATGTGACACAATTCAGTTCATACAAACCGAGTTTTAGACGATCAATACGATTCCATAGAGTGACAGCACAATAGCTATGTTTAATGATTGAAAAACTAAGAGCTGGTTTCCATTCTATCGCCGTTTACTAACACATACGAATATTGGTAACGTATATGGATTGTATCCCCTACACTGCCGGGTATACAAAAGGATTTCCCGACGTTAAAAAAAAGGACTGTCCCTTTAGTTAGCGGACATAAGCAGAAGCAGAAAAACTGACGGAGGCTTATAGACTAGTGATTTGAAGTCACCATTTTGTCATTTAATGTTTGTGTGCAAAAATATATTATACCAAAATAATATAAAAATAATAAATAAAATTAAAAGGCCTTCATTATTCATAGTACACGTTGAGTGAGACTTGAAATAATTCTATTTCTGGCGTTGACCGCGTTAAAGGTGACGACAAATTCGTCGTGACGACACAGTAGGGACCAGCCTTTAGGTGCACCTACTTTTGTACAATCGATTTGTACAAATTGAGCGACAGTAATTACCTTTATTCGATCGAGTCGTATGCGATCCATTCTGATAGATAATATCAATGATGAGGTTAATCGCACATGTCTCTCGTTGTCCAATTGAAGTAGAATTACATACGAGGTTTTCATGTCAATATACAATGGTAATGAGGAAAATTACATCTGTGCCACTTAAGAATAAGCCTGTTAAATTAATTAATTTTATTTATTTATAATTAACTAGCTACCCGCTCCTGGCTTCGCACGGGATGCAATTTTTTATATACACACACATCTTCTCGTTTATCCCTCTTTCCTTTAGTAAAAACTGCATCAAATTCAGTTGAAAATACGGACTTTAAAGTAAAAAAAGTAAAAAAAGAACTTTTAAGTATAAAAAGTTGTTTTTCTCTTTTTAGTCATATTTTTTTACATTCATTGTTTTTCTCACGAAACAACTTAGAGTTTTCAAATATTGCCCGAAAAAAAAGAAGGATAACCTAAATACAAAAAGAAATGAGATCCTATCAAAAAGATAAAAATATGTAAAAAATGATAACAATTTATAACACAGTTGTTGAATAGGTGCTTCCATTAGACAGTAACTAGACTAAAATAACTGAGACTTGGTTTTACATGAGATCTAACAGCAACATTTTTGTAGTGGAAGAAACTGCGTTGCGAGACTTGCGAGAACGCGTTGCGTTCGAAAGTAACCGATGACAAAAACGCTTGCTACATATATCTGACTCTCCAGTGCGGCAACAAGTTCAAGCGTGTGGCTTCTATTGCCTTATTATTCCGATTTTTGTGGCCGCTTACTTACACAAATCGGAATATTCCGATATCTGCGCTGATGCCAGACGGGCTACCCAAATGAGTGCGAATGCAACGTGCCCTGCAATAGATTAATTGTTCAAATATGTTAGAGGTTTGAATTTTATATTGGTGTAAAATTTTAAGAAACATAATTTGTAATGTGATTTGAAAAACAGATGAATTGTTTTTTTTTTTTCAAAATGGATGTCAGTGGCTTTTAAGATTTTAGTAGAGAATGTTCTTTAGAAACATTTTAGAAATTATATTAAAATGTTTGTTTAGTAAATTTTGATAGATATTTTACATAGCTATTGTACAAGGAAATTATTGTGAAGATATGTTATATTTAATATAATGTGATAGATATATTGAAGATATGAAGCAATATAGAAAGTGTTACTTATTTATCATAATAAATGGGCCCAAGAGAAAAGTATTAAAGTTAAAAGAAGAAGATGATATAAGATATATCATCAAGAAGATATAATTAAAAAAAGTTTTCTCTCCTATTCAGACATCTTCTGATGGCAATATCACGAGCAGTGTTTTAACATTCGTGCCAGCCATCGAAGACGCCGGAAGAGTCATGTCTTGCAGAGCCGTCCAGCCCGCACTCTCTCACTCCACTCACGAGGACGGCTGGAAAATGGAGATACAACGTAAGTGCCACTGCTTCCTCTTAACTCTACAGTACACATTACCCCATCCCTTCTGTTAGAGGTTTGAATTTTATACTGGTGTAAAATTTTAAAAAACATAATTTGGGATGTGATTTTAAAAAACAGATGGAGTTTTTTCAAAATGAAAGTCAGTTGCTTTTAAGATTTTTTTCAGTAAATTTTGACAGATATTATATACATAGCTATGTAACAGGAAATTGCTAATAATGCCCGGTTTCTGAAGTTCCCAGTTAAACTCTCACTTACTATTGATTCGATAAAGTCGGATAATAGCCCAGTCAATGAAGCCGTAACTTTGCCATTTTGACCTGGGTGAGTAGAACCAACGGGAAAATGTGCGTTAATAATCCTGCAAAAACATATCAAAAATGCAGGGTCCTAAATCACCGGAATGATTTGCAAAAAAATTGCAAAAAGGTGAAAAAATGACTTTTTCTCAAATATCTCGAAAACTATAAGAGATATGAGAAAAAGTTTCAAATAATAGTTGTAGAAGATTTAATTCTCTACAAAAATGATTAGAATGAATTTTTGCGTATCGGGCACCGTTGGCACGGAAATCACGTTTAAAGTATGAAAAATTGAAAAATAATTTTTTTTTGTCTCAAAATAAAAAAATAATTTATTTTCCAAATAGGAGTGATTTTTTCTGCATCCCGCGAACATTTCCTAAGAGATTACCCTTTCATTGTTGTACATTTATGTTGTTTATAAACAATTAAAAACTTTAAAATTCATTTTTAGCCATCTTAAAATAATTTTTTTGATTTCATTTTCACACCAATCGATTTAGAATGAAGTTTTCTATAAGATTAAGTTATTTTTTAGACAAAAAAAGATTCATCGAGATTTAGCTTAGAAATGGGTTTTGGGGAACTTTCTCAGGGATCCGACACTGGCGATGAGAGAGAAAGACTATAGTTATGTCTCGCTCGCACTCACACAAAATTTCTGCGCGTGCGCGGCGTACGAAAAAGCATGCGTGCGAGAGAGACCAACTTTTTCCAAATGAGAGGAAGAAGGATAGAGTGAGGCGCGTGCGCACAGCGATTAAGAGTATAAGTGCGACAAAGACAGATTTTTTTTACATAAGAGCGAGAAGGACAGAGCGACATGGGTCCGCTCAGCTCAAAAAATCGCGTTCGGCTCCGAGTTGCGGAATTTTTTTATTGATAAACGATCTCCAAAAACGTTATTTTAAGCTATATATCAATCGATTCAGAATCGAAAACTGAATCGATTACACCCACCCATTTTTAACTTTTTTTTGTAAATTTTTTTTTTTTAAATTAACTAATAAATGAGTCATTTTTCATCTGGAAAAAGTCATTTTAACCCATATATTAATCGATTCAGAACATAATCGATTACACCTATTCCTATTTTTGATTTTTTTTTTTGTAATTTTTTTTTTAAATTAACTAATAAATGACTCATTTTTCATCTGGAAAAACGTCATTTTAACCCATATATTAATCGATTCAGAATTGAAAACTGAATCGATTACACCCACTCTTATTTTTAACTTTTATTGGTAATTTTTTTTTTTAATTATCTAATAAATAAGTGATTTCTACTTCTAAAAAACGTCATTTCAACCCATATATTAATTTTTGGGCCTTGGGTTGGAATGACGTCCGAATAAAGACGTTTATTTCTCTATTTAACAGTAAAATGTTGGAAGAAATAAATAAAAAATAGAAATAGGTGTAATCAATTCAGTTTTGTTCTGAATCGATTAATATATGGGTTAAAATGACGTTTTTCCAGATGAAAAATGAGTCATTTATTAGTTAATTTAAAAAAAAATTACAAAAAACAATCAAAAACAGGAATAGGTGTAATCGATTCAGTTCTGAATCGATTAATATATGGGTTAAAATGACTTTTTCCAGATGAAAAATGAGTCATTTATTAGTTAATTTAAAAAAAAAATTACAAAAAAAATCAAAAATAGGAATAGGTGTAATCGATTCAATTTTTCTGAATCGATTAATATATGGGTTAAAATGACGTTTTTCCAGATGAAAAATGAGTCATTTATTAGTTAATTTAAAAAAAAATTACAAAAAACAATCAAAAACAGGAATAGGTGTAATCGATTCAGTTCTGAATCGATTAATATATGGGTTAAAATGACTTTTTCCAGATGAAAAATGACTCATTTATTAGTTAATTTAAAAAAAAAAATTTACAAAAAAAAGTTAAAAATGGGAGTGGGTGTAATCGATTCAGTTTTCGATTCTGAATCGATTGATATATAGCTTAAAATAACGTTTTTGGAGATCGTTTATCAATAAAAAAATTCCGCAACTCGGAGCCGAACGCGATTTTTTGAGCTGAGCGGACCCATGTCGCTCTGTCCTTCTCGCTCTTATGTAAAAAAAATCTGTCTTTGTCGCACTTATACTCTTAATCGCTGTGCGCACGCGCCTCACTCTATCCTTCTTCCTCTCATTTGGAAAAAGTTGGTCTCTCTCGCACGCATGCTTTTTCGTACGCCGCGCACGCGCAGAAATTTTGTGTGAGTGCGAGCGAGACATAACTATAGTCTTTCTCTCTCATCGCCAGTGTCGGATCCCTGAGAAAGTTCCCCAAAACCCATTTCTAAGCTAAATCTCGATGAATCTTTTTTTGTCTAAAAAAATAACTTAATCTTATAGAAAACTTCATTCTAAATCGATTGGTGTGAAAATGAAATCAAAAAAATTATTTTAAGATGGCTAAAAATGAATTTTAAAGTTTTTAATTGTTTATAAACAATATAAATGTACAACAATGAAAGGGTAATCTCTTAGGAAATGTTCGCGGGATGCAGAAAAAATCACTCCTATTTGGAAAATAAATTATTTTTAATTTTGAGCCAAAAAAAAATTATTTTTCAATTTTTCATACTTTAAACGTGATTTCCGTGCCAACGGTGCCCGATACGCAAAAATTCATTCTAATTATTTTTGTAGAGAATTAAATCCTCTACAACTATTATTTGAAACTTTTTCTCATATCTCTTATAGTTTTCGAGATATTTGAGAAAAAGTCATTTTTTCACCTTTTTGCAATTTTTTTGCAAATCATTCCGGTGATTTAGGACCCTGCATTTTTGATATGTTTTTGCAGGATTATTAACGCACATTTTCCCGTTGGTTCTACTCACCCAGGTCAAAATGGCAAAGTTACGGCTTCATTGACTGGGCTATAACGTAAGATAAACGTCGGATAACTTTCACTGGGTTTCTGAATACACAATGTGCCGTTCAATAACTATGAAACCGATAGCCAGTTCCTCTACTTGCCACTAGATGGGTCTCGTCAACAAAATAAGTGTTAAATTGATTTTATCATTTCAATTCATCATTAGTAGTAGTTACAGTAATAGTAAATAATATTCCGAGATAAATAAGTGACCAAAAACTATTTTTTATTATAAATTACTATAATTCCTTATTTATCATGAATGACATCGCTTTCAAGGAAGTGTCAAATGCGCTAGCATCTTGTAAGCGTCAAATAAAGTTATGGAACCGATAAACGGCACACATTGGCCAGTTAACATAAACGGAGTTTATCTTACATATAGGGGTACTCGGAAACGCATTTTCAAAAGTTATCGAACCGATAGCGCTAACGAATAGATAAACCACCAACAAAAGTACCTCAGAAACCGGGCATTAATGGCGTATAACACGCGACTGTGGCCACCTATCCACAAGTTGACCGTCAGCCTGTCTGTCGACCTTAACATGAAAAAAGTCCGTTGAGCCGTTTTCGCGTGAAAACCATACATCCAACCTCACAAACTTTTGCATTTAATAATATTAACAACGGATTATAATTTCCATTGACACCTCCTGTCATGTCCGCCTGTCAACTGTCAACTGTCAAACTTGATTTTTTAAATAAAAAAAAATTATAAATGTAATCTATATAAACACATTTTCTTGCAGATTTGCCTGTAGTGAAATTAGAGTTGGGTGCCAATTTAGACGCAAGCAAAGTTGTGGAAGGATCTGACGTATATTTAGATTGCAGGGTGCGAGCAAATCCATGGCATAATCACGTGTATTTCACCCATAATGTGAGTATCATTCTCATACAAATAAAACTGTATTGATGTAGTTGAGTGCATTTTGACTCATTAAAATAAGTTACAGTACTTAAAGTATTACGGAAAAATTTCAATCAATTACTGAAATTTCCTGAATTAATAACTCTTAAGTACTACTTTGGGCCTGCTAAACATATGAGTAAATATAAAAAAAACCTTCACTCATACTAAGTGGGTTGGTTACTGCCGCCAGACGGGCTGCCCAAATGACTGCGAAAAGCAGTGTCTATATCATGATATTTTATATTTTCTAGAGCATGATAGTGAAGTCTGGTCCGGGAGTCCTTTTGGCAAATCAAAGCCTGGTTCTACAGAAGGTGTCGCGAAAAGCTGCCGGAGCTTATGTTTGCTCAGCAAGAAACAGTCTCGGAGAAGGTTCTAGCGAAAACCTAATATTGGACGTTAAATGTAAGTCTGTGACTGAATTTAATACAAATATTGAGACATATTTAGAATAAACGAATGAACCATTTTGTTCTCTTATGAGAGGCCAAGTGGAAACCAATAAGGCTAAGAGTCCAGTTTGAGTAGGTTCTTCTCTACAATTGTCTAGCTACATACTACATATCACTGAGCATCAAAATCAGTTGTCATTTAGAGCCCAAAGAAACTAGCAAAATTAATTCCAAAAAATAAAGATTATATAAAAATTTTATTAGTTATAAATTAAAATTAAATCGGAAAATAAGTCCTGCATCTTACAAGATACGTGTCCACACGTTTCTTTCTGTGATGGACAATTTTTAAGATTCTTATACTTTTAGTTTCTAAAGAATCTTCTAAGAATCTATAGATATTGTTCTATTGCTGACTGTTATAGAACCACTTTAGATCAATAAAATTTAGTCTCCTATAAATATGTAAAAATGAAATTTTCTCTTCAACCAATATGTAAAATGTTTTTTATTTGTAGATTCACCGACATGCATAACTATTCAGCCTATTGTTCTGAGAGCAGCTAGAGGGGAAGTGATTGAGATCGATTGTGATTTGGACGCCAATCCAAAGGTAAGCTTTAGGCTAAGTTCACATGACCGCGCGGTACAAGATCAAACTAAACAGCATTGAAACAGACATATGCGCAAGATTTTGTACCGCCTTTCCGCGCGCTACGAGTTCTACAACCTGTTCAGTTGATCCGCGCGGTTAGAGACTTTACCCACAGAGCCCGATCCGTGCTGCCGATACGTTCCTTCAGAACGGATCGTTGGATCGGTCCGCAAGGGTATTTTATACTGAATGCGATACCGGTGACGACCCGTTCTGCGATACATAGAATTTTATTTATTCCAAGTCTTCATTCGAGACGGTCGCGCACATTCGACATTAAAGTTTACGTGGAAATTAATATGAGCACAGACGACGGAAGTTCGGATGAAGAAAGAAGAGAAGAAGAAGTGATCTTATTGTCTTTATTGTTGAAGCGAAAAAGAAAAGTTTGGGTCCATAGCATCAATAGAAAGAGAAATATATTTGGTGAATTTCATCACTTACTTAACGATTTGGAAGATCGTTTTTATACTTACTTTCGAATGAGCGAGGAATATTTTGAAGAACTACATTGCTTGTTAAAAAATAAACTGCGTAAGAAGAATACTAACTGGAGGAAAGCAATAGGACCAAGAGAAAGACTTGCAATTTATTTAAGGTATGTTTATTAATAAAATTAAATTCAAATTCTTCACAATAGAATTATAAATTTTGAATGATATGTTCATCTGTTTCATTATTGTCTGTTCGGAGAAGTGTTCTGTTTAAATATTGAGGTTGTAGAGACGGTAGTGCAGTTGTTGCCAAATTTTGTTCTGGAATGTTAACTTGTGTCGCAGAAACTGGTCTCTGAAAGTTTAACAAACCAAAGTTTAAATCATCTCGTCCACTACTTTGATGTAATATTGAAGTGCTTAAGTCTTCTGGTTGTGGACTTAGTGTGGCAGTATGGCTAAGAGCTATGGGAGATTCTGTACTTATGGTTGAATAGGCTGTAGGATAACGATAACTGGACGTTTCTTGCTGATCAATTTCCCGAATCTCCGCTTCAGCAAACAGCTTAGCCATTTCAATTTTTAATCTAGCTTGTGTCCGTGGACTGTATTTTTTAAAAGTTTCTGCGTAGCTTCTAAAAAGCAAATCAATGTCTGACCTAGGAACTTTTTTTTCATCACGATCTTTAAGATAATTTACAACTGTACAAGCAGGATCAGCCAGTTTAGTTTTACGTCTGCGGTGGCCAATATTACAATTATCTGCAGGTATAACATTTTCCTGATCAGACAATGTTTCAATCGTAACTTCATTGTCCGGTGAAGTAACAGCAATCGAAGTAGAAGCAGTTGACGTCGAAGCAATAGGTGTTGTAGAAACGATATTAGATGATGTTGTCCTCAATGCAGTCGCCGTATCCAAGAAAGACATTTGTTGAGCCCACGGCCATTTTTTGTATTTTTTTGCAGCTTGGCCAGTCGTTGTTCGTAATGTGCGTTTATATTTTGAATAACAATCTCTAAGACTTCTCCATCTTTTCTTAAGAGCCTCACCTGAAATAATTTAAAAATATATAGTATTTATCTTTTTTTTTACATTAATATTTTTTTTTTCAGATATTTGGCTACGGGAAACTCGTATACCAATATTGCATTTTCTTATAGAGTGGGAGTGACTACCGTGGCAAGAATAGTAAAACAAACTAGTGAAGTGATTTGGGAAGTACTGCAGCCTTTGTATATGCCCACACCCACTGAAGAAACTTGGAAGAATAACGAGCTCGGATATAGACAGAATATGAGATATCCTAATTGCGTGGGTACAATCGATGGCAAGCACGTTTATCTTAAATGCCCACCTAACAGTGGCACAGCATTTTATTGCTATAAGAAAAGGTTCTCTTTAATACTACTTGCCGTTGTCGATCCCAATTACATGTTTACTGTGATTGACGTTGGGGGATATGGAAAAGACAGTGACAACACTATATTTGAAAATTCGACGTTTTATCGTGAATATATTCTAGGAAAAGAAATTTTACCACCTAAACCACTTCCCGGTTTCAATGATCCTATGCCTCACGTACTTTTAGGGGATGAAGGTTTTGCATTAGAAAAATATATCATGCGGCCCTATGATAAACGAAGCGCTATGAGAAATGAGGATATGAAAACATATAACAGTTACCATAACAGGGCAAGAAGAATATCTGAAAATGCTTTTGGCATTCTTGTGCAAAAGTGGAGGGTATTCCATACACCGATCGAATGCGAAATAAACACAGCATGTTCTTTAGTAAAGAGTGCTTGCTGTTTACATAATTTTCTGAGATGCAAGAACATTGTTACCCTAAGTGAATGCCACACATTTGATACTAGTACAATATCTTTATCGGCTGTTACGCCACTTGGACCGAATATTCGAAGAAGCAATACGGAAGCTTTCAGAGTACGAGAACAGTTCAAGACTTATTTTAACGTTACATAAAAACGAAATTATCTCTAAATTTCATTAATAAATAAAAATATACTTACAATCGTGTTGTAAATTACTGCTTATGTCCTGCCATGCATCATTTTTTTTATCTAAATCTTTATAGTCTGGGTCGCTCACGTTATATAATACGGGATATTGACGCACGGCCTCAATCAAAGATTCGGTGAAATTATCCGCCATTTTTGAACACCCGATATCCCAACCGATCACGCGTTCTCTGCCTCCGGAGACAGATCGCAACTGACCGGCAAGCGATCAGTGGAACGCGTGCGATAGAACGCAATTAGTGGGGAGACATACACGGGTGCCCATTGTTTGCAGAGATCGCATGCGTCCAGATCGCATCGTTAGATCGTATCGGCGGGACGGATCGGGCCCTGTGGGTAAAGGCCCTTAAGCAGTTATTACACTTTTCAATTTGTAGGAAACCAATTTAGGAACCTAAGTAGTGAACTAGTGATCACATTACACTAAATTGATATCTAAATCGTAGACATAGAATAAAAAATAGATAAAATCTAAATTGGATCCAATCTGTTCTAACTGCGATTACACCTTCCGATTTCCTAAATTGGTTTCCTACAAATTGAAAAGTGTAATAACTGCTTTAAGACAGACATATGCATAGATCAAATAAATGTTGATGCCAGACTGCCGCGCGTACAATGCTGTCATGTGAATGCTTCCACCGTGTTGTTCCACCGCGCGACGCCACGCGGTCATGTGAACTTAGCCTTAAAGACAAACATTGCAAACATACGATTTTTAATTAAATAATATTTTCTCTATTGGGCCAGTCGCTAGTTCCGTATAAATTATTTGCCATACGATTAAAACACTCCACAAAGGGTTCATCCGTTTCATAGCGAACATTGTTTAACATAAAAAAATATGCACGGCTCTCTCAATACCCGGAATTAAAATGTCCTATCCAATTTCAAAGGATGATTTCATTGAATCGCAATCAAAAGCGAAATTGAAAGTAAGCACACCTTAATTAAAAACTTAACGTGCACCTCAGACCAAATAAGAACTAAAGATAAAATTTTGCGAACAAAATAGTAAAGCCAGTTTTAAAAACATATGTGTGCGTAGGCCGGTGTTGCCATAATAATACATAGTACAAGTAATTGACCACTTTAGGTTTAATTTGACAAATCAAAGTTTTGACTAGTTTCTGCCTAATCCCCAACATTATATTACGTCGTCGTGAGCATAAAGATAGAAACCAAAATTAGTCATTCAGGTTTGGGGTTTAGTAAGTAAGTAGGTAGCGATGTTATTTTCCAAGTCCCGATTTGCACTTGGCCGTTTTTGTAAGTAATACAAATTGTCATAATTATATAAATAAATAAAAATGAGGTAATTATAACGGTTGGTAAAGGCTATTTATATTTTTTTTTATTGAAAATATTTTTTTCCAAGTTAACTTACGTGTGAAATGTGATTCCATTCTGCTTTTTATTTTTTGAAAACTGATTTTTACACCTTTTCACTATGCCATCCGGCATTTTAATTAGTAAATATTTTTAAGACGAGGCGTAGTTTGATTGCATTTGTGTCGTGTATTATATTATATACACGGCGGGGCGTAGTTTTACTGGTATCACTCTACCGTCCACAGGAGTCTATCTTTAGTTCTCATTCTATCTGAGGCATGCACACGATTAAAAAACAGCATTACCTTAATGAAAGACCGGGGGAATTTCGATTTATTCGAGCGAGCTATTTGTGTCAGTCAGTCAGACATTTTTGTCAGACGTACGATGACGTGAATTAGCCGAACTGTCAGACACAGAGACAGTACCTACGTCATACACAACACACTGTATTGAGTGACGTGTAATTTTCATTGAGCAAATGAAAACGAGTACTTGAAAAAATGTTTGGCCATTGCTTTAAAAGAAAAATGGGCTTGACTCCGTATAAAAATGTTTACACTAAAATCATAAATAACATAAATATGTATACCATAGATAAACATTATTTGTTACTAATACTAGCTTTTGCCCGCTACTTCGTTCACGCCTTTTCTTAGGTGTTAAAATATTTATTCAATCTTACTAAATTTGCTCTTCGCCTTAACTACTCGACCGATTTTCATGAAATTTTGCATACACATTGATTTGTTAGGTATACACATACATGGTATATAGAAAAAGACATATGTAGGGTACCTTTCATCCAGAAAAAAGTTCTGTTCCTGAGAATCTAAGTTCATCTAAGAATATAAAAAAAATCAACGCCTCATTCTCTTTAATATGAGAAATAGATTGAATAAAATTTTGTTCACATATTTTTTTCAGACTTTTTTTTCATCGTTTAAGAGAAAGGAGCGCAGGCGAAATCGCTGGCGGAAGCTATTTATATAATAATTAATTTTATTTTTAAGTTTATAAATTTGAAAACTGTTTTTAATGGTTGAATGCAGTCATGGCATGGCACACTGTGCTGTCGGCAGTAACCACCCTCTTACAGAAGACTACCCTGACATAACAGCATTATATGATGTTGTCTTTCGATAGGAAAGTAAGGGATGCCAGAGTTCGGTTGGCAGCGCACTTTCGACATCTATGGCGTTGCTTGTGTTTCTAGGCGATATATATTCAAGTGGACCGTCAACCTGTCTGTCGATCTTTACATAAAAAAACTACTTATATATGAACTTATATATGAAACTTGGTTGCATACATATATACGTGGTCCTTTTATTAACACAATTTACATATTTCGCAGGAGTCAATGTCTTACCACTGGTGGTTTAACAGTTCAGCTCACAGCAAGCACGAATTGACAACAACCGCTGCAAATACGGGACAAACGCCTGGTGAGTTTGTGTTGAATTTAAAAAGATTCCATTTAATTAACAGATTTTACTTTCATAGAAAAAAAAGATGCCTTTTGGACAATATTATGAGAGAAAAGAAAAGTTGGCTAGAAAAAACGTAAAAAAAAAACACATTATTCTTCTTTCATCCAAATTTCCTAGCTGACAACATAACTTAAGTATGATTCCCATCCTCTATGGGTGATAATTCAATTATTTTAAACATTGAGAAAAACGACATAATATTTCTTCTTCTTCTCTTTTAATGTCTTGGCTCCATCAGATCTTATCCGACATAATCCTTAGATATATTATTTTAGCATAGCTAAAAATTATCTATGAAGATAAGTAAATGTCGATCTCACAACTCAAGCATTTAGATATGTAACAGTTTTGCGATGTAGGGGTGCTGATATGAAATACTTATATATATATATATATATATATATTAGTTTTATGTAACATGTCTGGTCCGGCTAAGTAATAACATTTTTCCAACACTATTAACCAACAGGAGTTGGTGATAGTTAGCGAGTTGTTAACGTGCCTGTGAAAAGTTACTGTTTTAAAACTTGCTGCTATGTAATTAAAACACAAAGTTCATTGTATAGGGGGTATCGTCGCGAAGCTCTACGATGATGTGAGGAGTATGGTTTTCTATATTATTACTAACAGGTGCCCGCGAATTCGTCCAAGTTGAAAAATAAAAAATACATAACTCACTTTGATCATTTGACCTCTTGTTGCTATAACACTTTGACCAGGCGTTAGTTTTTTTTTTTTAATTTTATTTTAGATGATCCCTCGGAATCAGTGCATTTTTCTAGACGAAAGGTACCCTATGTATTTTCTTGTATCTCTGACAACGTGTATGCAAAATATCACGGTGATTGATTGAGTGGTTAAGGCGTGAAAAGGTAACAGACAGACAGACAGTTACTTTCACATTTATAATATTAAGTATGGATAGTACGAGTATGTGTACTTCATAAGAACATTAGAGAAATTGATTTTTCTCTAACAGAAAGCAATTGATAGAGAAATATAGTAAATAAGAAATTACATAAATCTATTTATTATAAATATATACAAAACTAGCGACCCGCTCCTGGCTTCGCACGGGTGCAATTTCTTCTGCAAACTATATATGCAACAAGAAACTGCAAACAAAGCGTACATACAGAGGGACAGACGGTGGAAAGCGACCATATAAAATGAAAAATCCAACGCCTGACAAAAGTATAGTAGCAATAAAGATTTCGGCGTCATATTGCTCATATATCTTCAGTCGTTATGTTTTTTATTTATCAACGCAGACGAAGTCGCGGACGAAGTATAGTATTATATTATAACAGCTGACCCGGCAAACGTTATTTTGCCAAAAAATAAAAATAATTTTTTTTGGGGTGGATGAATATTTAGGGGTATGGAAAGTAGATTTTGGCCGATTCTCAGATTTACCCGATAAGCACACAAAATTTCACCAAAATCGGTCCAGCCGTTTCGGAGGAATTTGGCAACAAACACCGCGACACGAGAATTTTATATATTAGATAGATAAAAATATTATCTCCAGTCCTTCTCCATATAAACTTTAAGTACTCCTCCCTTCGTGCATTTTTTTTAAAAATGGAACCAAACCTTACGCATTGATTTGTATATATATATATATATTTTCACAGGTACTTTCTTGTACATGGTGAACACTTCTTCAGACTACGGTTGGGTACAGTGCGCCGGAACCAATTCCGTCGGAAGACAAACAAAGCCGTGTCTCTTCCATATACTACCGGCAGGTAAGTTCAAAATAAAGGTCTAGACAATTTACTTATAATGCTCATCGAGTCTTGATTTTCCACTATTTTTAACTTTATTGTATTGTAATTTGGACAATAAATACAATTACTTGTTCTACGACATAGTATGTCGAAAAGTTTGGACACACATGCATAACGAGTACATCTTATTCCAATTTCTAATAAAATCTAAGTATGTAGTAGGTACATGTCGTGAAGCGCTCTACGAGTGGAGAATTTATTATATGTAGTTATTTGCCCTTTAAACAGGATTTTTGACTTTTAAGCCTGAATTTTTGGAGTTTACTCCAATGTCTATGTAAACAAGCGTATGCCCTTCATGAATTATCTAGAACTGTAAAGATTGAAGCTATCTTATTGGCATATTATGGCCTTGTTGAATCTGTGCTCAGATATGGACTTCTGTTCTGGGGAAACTCGACTGATAAAAATCTTATTTTCAAAGCACAAAAAAGATGTATTAGAGCAATGTTTAAATTAAAAGTAACAGATAGTTGTATGCCTTATTTTAAAAAACATAAAATATTAACGCTGCCTTCACTTTTTATATATGAGGTTCTGGTTTATGTAAAAGCGAACCCTATCATATTTAGACGAGTTTCAGAGCATAGTAAAAGAGCTCAAAGGGATCCCAATAAGCTGTGTATTCGTAAAGCACACACAGCTCTTATGCACAAAAGTGTTTTTTGTCTGGCACCAGTCATTTATAATAAAATCCCGAACAATATTAAGCAGCTCAATATTAATATATTTAAGAAGAAAATTAATAAATGTTTAATAAATGTTTAATTATTAGTTAATAAATGTTATTATGATTTAAAAGATTTTATGTCTGACAACTTAGTGGATGGTGGTGATTGAAAAATTAGTTTGTTATGTAGTGTTTTCAAAATATTTGCACACCCCAAAGGGTAGAATGTAGCGAGCCTTATTTAGTGTAAAAACATTGTAATGTACCTATATTCTGCAAATAAATTATTATTATTATTATTACTCCTTAAGAATCGATTTTCATATATAAGCCCGTGGTATGAAAATTTATAGGAGTAAAATCAAAATTGTTACACGTTATGCGTTACGTTCTATTTTTGAATATTTTAGAATATCTGAAGTTTCAGAGATATTGCGCCATCTACACAATATTTTTTTTAAAAAAAAAGAACAATGTTCTTTCGTGTTCGAATTGTGAAAATTTAAATGTATCTATTTTATAATCGTCCGTAAGCAGTAAACTCCAGTTGTGCTGACACACAAACTTTTTTTTCTTCTGAACCTTAGAAGCCTCTGAAAGCCTTAGAATACAAAATATGAAATATATCACTGCTGAAATGAGTTCAATTAGTGAATTTTTTCAACCCACTATTTTCACATTCTATGTGTCACTTTACTCCGATTAATTAGCAAAGCGAGTTTAGTACAGTACCTATTTACCCTAAAGTATTTTTAAAATTTCACAAGATCAAACCGTGTCTATAAATCTTTGTAAAACCACTAGCGCAGACCGTGTGTTTACTCACCCATTTCCTTCCGTTTGGCAGACAAACCGTCTACTGTGAAAGCGTGCGAGATAACGAACGTAACATACGACTCTTTAACTCTAAATTGCACCCCGGGTCACGACGGTGGAATCAGACAGTCTTTTCTGTTGCAAGTAAGTCTACAATTATTTCTCCTTTCTTCCCCCAACATATACATGTTAGATGATCCCTTAGGAACGGTACTTTTTTCTGGATGAAAGGTACTCTATGTCCTTTCTTGTATCCGTGACAACGTGCATGCAAAATTTCATGATGATCGGTCGAGTAGTTAAGGCGTGAAAAGGTAACAGACAGACATACAGACCGATAGAGTAACTTTTACATTATTTTTATATAGGCTCACGAGTGAGACATTTATGTTTTTTGTTAAAGCTGTAATATACTTAGATATGTTAATAAAATGTTAACACTTAAATTTCGTCTTTGAAATTTTGAGTTTTGCAGAGATATAATATTTTTTCAATACAGGTGTTCGATATGGGCACTGGTCTGTTGTTGCGTAACATCAGCAGCGATGAGCCGGAATTCGAAGTGTCGGGTCTGTCTGCGTCAAACTCTTTGGCCGTGGCGGTTAGGGCTTACAACAGGAAGGGCTCAAGCGAGCCACTCACGCTCACTTCAAGCCTTTTGAAGTACCCGCAGCGACACACAGGTACATAATTACAAATATTCACACGACTAGGGGATTTTTGTATTGCATTTGGCAAACATTTGCCTTTTTGACAAATGTTTGGTGTGCCAACTAAAACTAGGTTTTAGTATGCTGATTTAAACTATGTAATGTCCAGTTCGTTAAAAGGAATCTTACTAAGAAAACAGGGTTTTATAAGGATTCCTATTATGTAAAGATAATATTCTCACAAAGATATCTAATTATGTGTGAATAGAGAAATGGATAGTTATTTCAAAAGTTAGGCTGTGACACGACAGACGTCGTTCTCGAGCTTTGTATGGAAGAAAGAAATATGGGATCTCCAATTTTTTCAATTTTTCTTTTCATTAGTACATAATGGTTCTTGTAAGGTAGTGGTTACTGACGCCTGAATCAGGTTGCGGCAAGATGGGTGTCCTGCCACTATTAATTTCGATTATTTGACAATCATTTTGTGATTAATTGATTGTTGTTTTTTGAAGCATGTAACTCTGGAAATCGATTATCAAAAACCTCTTGATATGTAGTAAGATTCTCATTATCATCCTTAAAATTAAGATGAGAATCCGTTCAGATAATTCGGATATAATCGTTGGCTCATGTACAAGCGCAACAGAGCAATATAAACAACTCTTTTGTGTACAAAGGAAATGCCATTTGTTTATTTTCCTGCTCTGGATACAGAAAAAATAAACCTAATCACATGAGGGGAAGTTTAGATACAAGATGATAATAAGGTATCTTCTATTCTTAGCTCAAGTGCCAGTGAAAGTGGAACTAACGACAGTGCTGATAATAGTGCTGGGCGCTGTCGGAGTGATAACAGCAATGACCGCTGTATCAGCCACGGTGTTTTGTTGCAAATACTGCGGCAAGAGGGCCAGTAAGTATTTCTACATTTATTATCTGAAGTTTTTTTCAGTATGATTTTAAGGAACGAAACAATAGCGCGTTATAGACTGTTGGCGCGGCGACATCTGTCATCGGAAATTGCGAAGCTCAGTTTCCACTTCTGACGTGCAGTCCTGCGACTGACGTGTTTCTTTTTATAGTTATCTTATTATATTATTATGTTCCCTATCATGTTCACGCGATATATTTTATTTATAAAAATTAGATATGATTTTTTTTAAATATTCTAGAACTTTTTCAGACTATAAACTATTTGCGCTATATATATTTTTTTTTGTTAAATTAAATATGCCAAAAAATTAGGCGTTTAAAAAAACGTTTACTTCGTATGAACTCTTCACTATAATTGTACTTTTATTATATTCTGTGACTATACAATATTAACTAAGTATGGGGTTTTAAAGGCATTTTAGTTATCTTTACATAGTATAAAAGAAAGTCCCTTCCCGCCGTCTGCTTAGATTTCAGAAACTACGCAACGAATTTTAATGCGGTTTTCACTATTGGAAATGGCGTTAAATGTGGAACGAGGTTTTTATATGTCATTTCCAAAAAAAAACTATAACTATAGTGAGTAGATGGCAGCCTTTTAAAGTTGATAAATAATTGTTTCAGACAAAAATGAGAAAGATAAGCGCCAACAGGATGAAACTTCGAACATACCTTTGACGGGCACAAAGGAATCCGAGAGTGTAGATAGTTTAGGTAAATTAAATAAAATATTTTAAGTGACTATTATATTTAAGGGACTTGACGATAAATATCAACCTTTTTCATTTTTGACAGTCCGTCGCATTTTGACAGCAATGGCCGTAAATATTGCGCTATGAATGTGTTAGTCCGAAATCGTGTGCCTTGTACGACATCGCTTTCAATACAAAGGCGTATTGTAACATTTCTCCCTTGTTTCCCTGCTCTGAAGTGTGCACATATTGACATTCCAACCATTCGACCGGAAATTCCGAAATCGGTAATGTATCGCAGTCAAGATTCGAAGTATAAATGTGAAAATACATCACATTGTTGGATAGCGTAATTATTTAGTACTCTATGCGAAACGTCAATACTCTGTGGTTTTTCAACGAATTCTACAGTCGATAAAAATTGTCCCACTCTAATTATTTTTGTAATTGATATTAATTAAACAATTACACTGACACGTGAATGCCCATTGTGTCAAATAAAACAATATGAAATCATATAAAATTAATTAAAAATAATTTGGAGATTTTTTTTTATTGTAGGTATTTATTTTTATCTTCATTTGTAAGATCTTATGTAAAGATAGACTTACAAGTCAGCTATGTGGTTACCATTACCCATTAGTTAGAATAACCAGTCCATTACATATTAGATCTAAAATACAAATAACAGTGTCACTTTTTTAATGATTCGATTTGTAAAAATTGTTGAAAAAGCTAATACCGCATATTGTAAAACAATACCTATATATTTACTCGTAGGGGTTAAAGTATGAAATTGCCGTTTTATTGTAATAGGTACTTCGAATTGACATAGAACCTTCATGGTTTGAGATTTTTGAGTGAAACTTTTTTTATACGGTACCTATGTAGTTCTTCTTTTAAAAAATGTGCAACATTCGATTATCAACTTTCAGTTGTTTTTTTTATTCAGCTTAGACAATAAAGATGGATACTTCGAAAATTCGTGTGATTTTTGAATACGAGTTCCGACGCGGAACTAACGCGGCAGAAACAGCTCGCAATATTAATGTTTCGTTTGGAGAGGGGACTGCTAATGAACGCACTGTGCGATTTTGGTTTAAACGCTTTCGTGATGGAAACTTCGATTTGAAGAACGAACCACGTGGAAGACCGCCCACACAGGTGAATAACAATGATTTGAAAGAGATGGTGGAAGCCGATCCGAGCCAAACTACCCAGGAATTAGCGGCATGGTTTAACGTTACCTTACCAACAATATTGACTCATTTGCGTCAAATCAATAAAATAAAAAAATATGAAAAATGGGTGCCTCATGATTTGACTGATCTGCAGACTCTACAGGAACTGCAATTAGAAACCATTCGTCACCCTCCGTATTCGCCAGACCTTGCTCCAACGGACTACCATTTTTTTCGTGATTTGGACAATTTTCTGCGTGATAAAAAGTTTTCTTCTCAGGAGGCAGTGCAAAATGCTTTCACACAGTTTGTCGAATCTAGATCACCAGAGTTCTATCGCAAAGGCATAAATGAGCTTCTTATTAGATGGCAGCAATGTATAGATAATAATGGTAATTATTTTGATTAAATAAATATGTTAAATTTAAAAAAAAACGAATTTTTATTTTTCAGTACAAATCGGCAATTTCATACTTTAACCGCTAATATTAAAAAAGCAAGTACTCACAAATTTACTAGGCACAAATTTGACGAATACTTTGTGACGGATAAATTTGTATCTTTTATAATCAATGATATAACATCCCTGTCATCGGAAACCGATTACGACGACAATTTTATTTACTTGATAATAATTTATTTCAACTTTAAAACAAGGAGTATTTTGAAGTCTGTTCTGCAGCCGAAAAAGTAGAACATTTTAACAATTTTTTTTTCTGTTACAGATAAAAACCCCGACATAATTCCCTTGGATGGCAAAATAAGTGACACATGCTCCAATAAATCTTCAACCACAGACTACAGTTCGATAAGACCGCTCATATCAAAAACGCCCACAGACAAATACGACTCGATACCGCCGAACTGCGATAGATTCTATGACCACAACATAGATCCATGTAACCAATACATTCAAATTCGACCAATGGAATACAGAAGGCCGACGTACCAGCCAACGTTGGCGCCAATGCCAAACCTTGGACCGAGCATACAAAGTCTCGGACCAATGTCGAGTTTGAGCCACATGCCAAACATTGGCCCCAACGAGTGCCACAGACAGTACGACAAAGTGTATGAGGATTGGTTGAAATATAAGAACGCCCTGCCTTTGAACACGAGCGGTCTGGTAAGTTCAAATGAGTATAAAAGTTGAAATTTGTTTTCTCTCGGTTTATATTTAAAACTTATAAAAAGCAAGTCCGATTTCTGTGTAGCTTCATTTTAAAGTCAAACAGCAACTTCAGAGCTGTTTTAATTTTTATTTTCTATACTTTGTACAAATGACCACACTATTAACTGTACATTAAAAACAGGGCAGAGAGAAAATGAAAGATATTTATGTGTGTTATGTCAACTTTAAATGAAATAATGTATGCGTATGTATGCCTTTGTCACTGTTTTCTATATTTTTTGTCACAATTTTTTTTCTATATTGTGAATATAGGTTTTATTTAAAAAAGACACGTAAATTTGTCAAAATTATAACTAAGCTTTCGTACAAACGCCAGGCAGACGGCATTCAATATGGCTCGTCGGGAACGAGCGAGTTGAACGGCTAAGATCGGCTATATTCGTTTTGTAGAGAGCTCTCTGTCGCACAATATACGTTTTGAATAACGTGTTATTGAATGACAATGATAGACAAAATATTAACGCAATATAAAACCAAAATGAACCGAATAGATCTCACTTTTATTCCCGAAGTGCCAAACTAAATGCCGATTACTGTAGCTATATTGTATAATGCTTCTTTTGGTGCATCATAATTTTAATATGTCATGTGGAAAAATCCTCCAAATAATAGTCATATTAAGAATAAGCACGATCAGGAATTCAGGCTGAACCGTCTGTATGAAAATCTGACGCGCTCGAAACTTTCAAAATAGCAATAGCCAAAAATCTTTTTTGCATTTTCAAAAAGCTGCCACGAGCTTGCGTTACATCCGAATCGTCTGTATTTTAAATAGGAGCTTAGTTTGGGTTAACATCCCCTTTGAGAATCTAACGCACTCAAGTAGTATTTAAATTTTTACCCCTACCCCCACCAACCCCACCATCCAAACCGGCAGACCCCTATCCAATCCCTTATCGGAGACACGTGGAGTACATACATTGGCAATATCTGACGCGCTCGAGTAAATCCCAAAATCTCCTCTTGGGCTCCCCTACTATTATTATGAAATGTTGTAACGTTGTCAGGAATATAGAAAAGGATATAGGGTACATCCAGAAAAAAGATTTTATTTTTTTTCATCCAGAAAAAAGTTCTGTTCCTGAGGGATCACCTAAAAATTAAAAAAAAAAAATAAAGTCTGAAAAAAATACATCTCTTGCGATCAAAGAAAAATCAAGGGTCTATAGAAATTGCAAGACTCGCCGCTTTTGTTTTTTATCGATAAAATTGTGTTAACCTTCTCACATCTCCTCTTCTTAGCATTTTTTTGGGACACGCTGTATATACACGAGAGTCGCACGTTTAGAAAAAAAATTGCGCGTCTACTAGTATAAAAGAACCAAGGTTTCTGTATATTATTTCAAGTGTGTTTATTTATCTAATTTAGCTGCCGGCTGAGCAGTTGATGCCGCCGGAGTTGTATCCGCCTCCGCCGCCTGCAATCTACAGCAATCCAAGCAGAAATCCGTTAAACCTAGCTCAAATGCCTGAATTGGAACCTAGGTATGAAATTTCAAATAACATATAAAACAAACATATGATTTGAAACTTCTTTAATATCCGAAAATAACATACCTACCCAAAATATACACGTAATCTATATCTATATTATAATATCTACTATTACTATAATTAATTATCGTACTATATTATAACGAGAGAAGAATAAACTCAAAAACTACTGAACCGATTTTGAAAATTCTTTTACCTACAGAAGGCTACATTATCAGTGAATAACATAGGCTATATTTTATAAGGTTACGCGGCCGAAGTCGCGTGCAAAACAGCTAGTACATTAATAAAATAAATAGTCTCATATTATCGTATTAATAAAATGCATGAGTTATAAATGTTATGTTAGTTATAGTTATGGATGTTTGTTACTCTTTCACGCAAAAGCGGCTGAACTGGTTTTGTTAAAATTTGGCACACAGATAGTTTAATACGTGGATTAACATATAGGATACTCTTTATCCTGAAGAAACGTCTAAAAATATAAAAAAACACCGTGGCCCGGCCGGCGTCACCGTCGTCAGAACTAAAAGATGTCAGATATTATCACAGGTTAATATTTTCTCTGTACCTTCGAGTGAAGTTATACCTATTTAGGTTTTGGTCTTTCATAAAATCGAACAACATTTAGAAATTTAAAAAGAATAATAAATTCTCCACAATAGTACGGCACCTACTGTTGTAAGTTTATAACCTCAGGTGGTGATTTTCTCTTTCGAGAACCTCCTTAGACTTTACTTGAATCTCTGGTGCCTTTTTTTTAAGATTTTCTTTAGAAAATTCTCCTATTTCCTTTATTTTCCAGTGGCAATATTAGAAATGAGTTGTCCTTAAAATACATACACGGTCATTTCATTTGAATATGAATATTTATATTTATATTCTCAAAAAAGAAACCCAAGAATGGCCAGACCGATTTGAATTCGGTTTTCACTTATGAAAAGGGTTTTCACTTATGGAAGGTTTGTATGTATAAAAATTACACCCCGAGCGAAGCAGGGGGCGGGTCCCTAGTGACCTTATACAGGTTCTTATATTAAATATAAATATTAGATAACCCGTAACCTATGTATACATAAAATAATAATGTACAAATTCTAAATTCTAGATATTGTAATATATTATTACAAATGCAATCAATTAAGGATGCTGATTTTGAGAAACTACCCAAAAATCACCATTAATGATAATAATAATTTATGTCCTAGGTACCACATGGAGTCTAGACTAGCGATGGACTCTAGAAGCTGTTCAAACTCGCCACCAGTTAGATTTAATACGGAAAGCAACAGTGCGTACTTCAATAAGAGTTTGATGGACAGAACTACGAATACGTTGCCACATTTAAAGCATAGAGTTAATGGTAAGGATATGGGATATTATTAATTATATTATACAGTTTTTTTTTTAGATATTAATTGTTATCTGATCAAATTTAGTCAATTTTTCGTAATAAAAATATTGGCAGTGAGTTACAGTCGAGGACAGCTCGCTAGATTTTTTTTTTTTGTAATTAAAAATGTACAAAAAAAATTGTAAGTTGTAAAAAAAATATATTTTCCGAGCTCATATAACCCAAATATTTTCAAAGTTCAAGTGAATAGGCATCTTCTGGGTGAGCTCGCTCCATCATAGGCCAAAAGCAAATCCATATTCTTCTTCTTCTTCTCTTTTAATGTCTTGACTCCATCAGATCTTCTCCGATGATTTTTCCAGTGTCATTAGTAAAAATAGCAATTTTAAAATAAAAAAGGCAAAATTGAAATTAAAATCAAAAGTAGCAGATCCCGAGACTAGTCAGTCAAGTCAATAATTTTTCTTAGTTTTCCAAAACAGGAAAAGCAGTCCAAAGCAGTCTGGTCAAGTCTCATAAATCCATATTTAAATTTTAAAAAAATGCATAGGAACTTGTTACATTAACATCGACGTGACGTCATCCGCCACTAAAAAATACAACTAATATAACTGACTATACTGAGTGTGGTACGAGATTACGTCACTAAAATGGCGGCCAGGGTGCATTTCCAATTTTCAGGGTTTGTAGGTACTTTGTACGCATTTGGCTTTAACAAACAAACAAAAAAAAAACTTAACTATTGTGTTAGATAAGATGTCTCAACAGAAACGAGAAATGGTTCGAGTTTTTGGAGATATTAGCCAAAAGTGCGCAATTTTTAAACTGAAAAACTAAAAAGCGACGGTCGCTCTTGGAGCGATGCCACACGTTCGCATTTTATGTGACAAATTTTCAAAAATAATTTCTAAGTTTTAAAAACTTTATTTATATGGTACTGAAATACTTTTTAGTTTAACTTCCATAAATGGATACGTCCCAGGAAGCAATTTTTTACTTTGTCGATTAATAACTTGAAGCAATTTTATACTTGATTTCTGCATTATTATTTTTTTTGTAATATCATTGATATGATTAATATATATGTATGAGACGAAGACATGAGTGTACTTCAACTTGTTCAACTTTCTTTCTTTCGAGGTCTCATATTATATGTGGGCCAATGCTCTGTCAATGTATTATTATTCTTTATTTATATCCTAAGCTTATTATTAATTAGTTCTTTACTAACGACTCGCCCTCATTTGTTTCAGTAACTTCGCCTAATCAAACACAGAACGAAGCGAGATCTTCAAAAGCGACTGACACTTCGGAAACTACAGTGACTAATAAGGAGTGTTAAAGTGACAATTAAAAATGAACCTTGTGTCAAGTGTATAGTGTATAATATTGATTGTAACGATATAAGACAACCTTCTCCCGTCCGTTCCTTTATTATCCTCATAAATTATATTTTTAACCGTATTGTTCTCATATAAAAAAAAAAAAACATGCACATAAGAACTGAAACTTCCTTGGCGATCAGATATACATATACTTAAGTAGTAAGAGGTAGATGTCACAAACTAAATAGTAGATACTAATGTATCAGACGAACATAATGAGCTGGACATGGGCAAGAGTACTTTTAACTTCACCTGATTGGTCATAGCAAGATAGAATATGACATTTGACTTCCCCGGCCCCTCTCATCCTTTTGTTTTTTTACGGACTTTAGGGATCCTTGATCATTGAAACTAAGGATATCATCACACAATTAAAACACAGTAAATAATGGGTACATATTTATTTTTTAGCATAACCTACGACTTAAATACAAACCATTGTAGAACTGAAATACACCATAAAACATATGTAATAATGATAAACATTTATACGCGTGTAGAAAAAGAACAAAAAAATTAATCTCCGATTCTTGAAACAGCGATGGATATGCTGTTATTTTTAAACGTTTTTTTGGAGTCACAAAACGAACCTCAAAATGTTTGTGGCAGATTTGCAGATGGGCGGAAACACTTTTTCTATTCCGTAAAGAATCATCAGGAATAGATTCGAGCCATTTTTCGAGTCTTTTTTTGCACATTGGAAATTTGTGTAGCATAGATAGGTACTGTCGCGAACTTGTACATCTTGGCATACAGCACTTATATACATACTTAATATGTATGTATTCAAAGATTGTTATTTATAAATGAGTGTAAAAATGCGTAAATTAATGTACGCAACAATATAAACAACAATTATCTTACAAAACAAAATTGCTTCTCTCTTATTAATCGCTAGAAGGGAATCAAGGTGAAATGTCATTTTCTATCTTGCTGTGACCACAGGCTATAAAATTGCTATGTCTAGTGATTTTTCTTTGAAAATTACCGCCCTTGGTAGATGTCATACAGAAACGTTACAAGAAGCGTTACAGTGAAGCGTCACACAATATTAGACCTTGAAATATTACTCTCATCGCTCGCAAAGACGTTTCATTTCGAAAATCCGTTTATTGCACAAACAAAAGTTTAGGAAGTTTTGGAACCGCTGCCATGTATAAATCATTTATATTTGTTTCAAACTTATATAAGTACGAGTATTATCTAAAAATAAAATATTGAATGACGTTATAAAATTAGTCAAAATGTCTACCGTTTTTGAATAAAAATAGGTAACTTAAATTCAAATTTATTACTAATTAAGGATATTTAAAAAAAATTTTTTTTTCGTGATTAAAAGTTTTTAAGTATTAATTCATAGGCAAGCAGTATTTATATATATACCTTCCTATCAACAAAGTATAAGTATAAAAAAGTAATAGGTAATATTCGTATTACAAATTTTTGTCAATTCTCAATACCTGTATATATAAAACGATGAAATTATATTAAAACGGGGCTTTAAAAAAAAACAGATTCTCAAAAATAAAAATTCTTTTTATCCAAAAATAATTTTAAAGAACAGGGTATGTGATATATTTTTGGTCATTCTTTCCACTTTTGAAAATTATATGAAAAGAAAAGATCTAATATAATTTATAGTTAACAAAAAAAGGAATTAATTATTGTGTTAATTTTTTTGTTATATTTTCAGATACCAATGATGAATATGATTATTTTTCTTTTAAAAGATTAACAAATTGCAGATGGTTTACTGTGACGTTGATGTTTATAAAATATTAAAAAACAAACGCACATTGATAAGAAAACCTTCTTTCCTTACGAAAATATTCCTTTATATGAGTTAGCTTTCATTTATTTGTTTCTTTATATTTAGTTATTTATTCCTACATCAACAGTCTGACTTTCGTTACATTTTTAACGAACGTTTTGTAATTTTTTAACGAGCCTTTCTTTCTATATTTAACGATTCTTTCATTATATTATTGACGAGCTTTTCGTTATATTATTAACGAGCCCTTTGTTATATTATTAAAGAGGCTTTCGTTATATTATTAAAGAGGCTTTCGTTATATTATTAAAGAAGCTTTCGTTATATTATTAACGAGGTTTTTCGTTATATTATTAACGAGACTCGTTATATTATTAACGAGACTCGTTATATTATTAACGAGGTTTTCGTTATATTATTAACGAGACTTTCGTTTTATTTTTAACGAGACTTTCTTTATATTATTAACGAGCCTTACTTTCTATTTTTAACGAGCTTTTCGTTACACCATTAAAGAGCCCTTTGTTATATTATTAAAGAGCCTTTCGTTATATTATTAACGAGACTTCTGTTCTATTTTTAACGAGCCTTTCATTCTATTCCTAAATTTGAACGATAAATAGATTTTTTCATATCAATGTGCGAATTTGACTTAATTACATTATGTATCACAATCACATTAATCATTTTATCGTCACAATTGTCAAATGGTTTATTAAAAATAGGATGAACGCATTAACTAAGCCCTCAGATCCTGTAGGTAGACATTATTACGTGAATTTTCACATCTGCTACCAGATGTAGGATAAGACTGAAATCTTATATTAATGATTGTAGGTAAACTTAACTAATATATTCATATGATATGTATGTAATATTACGTATATTTATTCATTGTAAACTTCTTCATAATTTAAAAAAATTAAATATACGTAATAATTATATTGAATAAACATGTCGTTTTGTGATCAACAATGCGTTAGGATATTATTTAATAGATAAAGTTTTTCTTTAGATATACCTAGCAAAATACTAAACTGACTTACTTACATTTCATTAGTCTAATGTTTGTATTTTACGGTCACCCAATTTTAAATATAACCCACATAGATGTTTCATTAATTTTAATGATTAATTTTCATGCAATAAATTTGATGTTAAACTAAATATCAATTATATCAAATATTTGACTCACAAACGATGCAACATAAATTATGTCGCCTCGTTTGTGAGTCAAATAGCATTAACTCTTTTGATTTGTGCTTTTGACTCGTGAAAAGGGCAATATAATTTGTGAAACGAGTAAGGGGCAGTACACACTGGAATATAGAATTTACTAACTGGTGCCTGCGACTTCGTCCGCGTTGAAAAATAAATATATAAATATGTAAGCAATAAAACGCTTAACCTCTTGTTTCTATAATACTTTGGCCATCTGTTAGTTTTTTATTTTATTTTAAATGATCCCACTTGAACGATACTTTTTTTCTGGATGGAAGGTACCCCATGTCCTTTCTTGTATCCCTAACAATTATGATCGGTTGAGTAGTTAAGGCGTTAAAAGGTAACAGACAGAGTTACTTTCACATTTAATATATCAGTATGGATTTACTACACCAAAAGGTACACAGTTCAATGACTCACTTGATGTTGCGCGGCGCGACGCAGTTCTTGTATTCTACGAGCTGACCCTGCGAACTTCGTGCCGCCCTAAAATCATTGTTCTTCTTCTTCTCTTTTAATGTCTTGGCTCCATCAGATCTTCTCCGATGATTTTGACAGTGTCATTAGTAAAAATAGCAATTTGTAATAGCCTTTTTTAAAATAAAAAAAGCAAAATTGAAATTATAATCAAAAGTAACAGATCCCGAGACTAGTCAGTCAAGTCAAGTCTATAATTTTTCTTAGTTTACCAAAACAGGTCCGTCAAGTCCAAAGCAGTCAGGTCAAGTTCTAAAAAATCATTGTTCAATAACACCTGCACATAACAACTAATCGATTTGACAGTTTCTGTCGATTTAACAGTTTCTGTCGAATTGAGAGTCTGTCGATTTGACAGTTTCTGTCGATGTGACAGTTTCTGTCGATTTGAGAGTTTCTGTCGATTTGACAGTTTCTGTCGAATTGAGAGTTTCTGTCGATTTGAGAGTTTCTGTCTATTTGACAGTTTCTGTCGATTTGACAGTTTCTGACGATTTGACAGTTTCTGTCGATATGACAGTTTCTGTCGATTTAAAAGTTTCTGTCGATTTGACAGTTTCTGTCGATTTGAGAGTTTCTGTCGATTTGACAGTTTCTGTCGATTTGACAGTTTCTGACGATTTGACAGTTTCTGTCGATTTAAAAGTTTCTGTCGATTTGACAGTTTTGTCGATTTGACAGTTTCTGTCGATTTGAGAGTTTCTGTCGATTTGACAGTTTCTGTCGATTTGACAGTTGCTGTCGATTTGACAGTTTGTTGATTTGACAGTTTCTGTCGATTTGACAGTACAATTTATTTCTATAGTAATTTTCTCTATTGTTTTTATTTATTTATTCATTAATTTTTTCGATATTTTAATGGTTATTCTGCTATTCGGGACGGAGACGAATCAAACAAAACAAAGATCATGAAAATTAAGCCGTTCTCGAGTTATAAATCGTGTAAGTAACACTTAACACGTCCAGACGTCATTGGGTTTGTATTTAAAATTAAGTTTAAAATTTGCCCGTTAAGTATTTTAACAAAATAATTTTTGTCATATTTTAATTTATACTTAGATGTATTATAATAATAATATATTTGAACAGTATAGATATAGATACTGGCCAATGATCGCTCAAGATCATACGAGTATCGACGCATTGTGTCACATTTTTTAAAATTAATATTTTAAGTGTGTACATAAAAAAATTAATTGTAAATAGATACATGTCTAAGGTATGTTATAAAAGTTGCCATACTAGTTATTTAGATTTTAATGTTAATAATAATAATAATATAGGTATAAAATACATACATACAAAATAAAAATTAATGTATAATAGTGATGTAATATTGAAAACGAGCTTTTGTTGAAATGTATTTTTTGTGAATATAAATAATGCCGAATATTAAAAAAAAAATTAACGTGTAATTTGAAAAATAGGCTTCATTATTATTTGTAGGCATTTATGTGAATTGATCTACAATATCGTGGCATTTTTATTAATTTTTTTTTTTATTATAAATATATTTTTATGATTTCAATTGTATTTTTTACACATACATAGAATTACATATTGTGAAATTCATACACGCTTATATATGGAGAAAAATAATAATATATAATATAAATTTTTCGATTGTTAATAATTATATTGATGGACTCTGAAGAGTCGATACGATGTTATTTATTATATTAATTAAATATTAAATTTATATATATATATTAATGTGATATATCTATAATCTTAGCTAATGAATATATTTCTCAGTAATTTTTTTAAGGTTCTACACACTTTATAACCTAAAAAGTAGTTGTTAAAAAATTTTCTGAAGTAATATGTTTTTACAAGAAAACTCACATACTTTTAATTTTTTTTCTTTTAATTTTAATTTTTATAGAAATAAAGTTAATTAAACATTTGTGCAGCTCGTCTGACGGCAGTAACCACGACCCTTACAGAAGAACACTGTGAAATAACAGCACGTGTGCTGTTGTGTTTAGGTGAGTGAGTAAGGCATGCCGGAACTCATTTCCCTTATCCATAACCTTACTATGATCGACAACTCACTTCCAGCACCTGTACACTTGTGTTAAGACGGTGACCACTTACCAGCAAGTGGATTGTCAACCTATCTTGACGATCTAAAAATTAAAAAAAAAACTGTTACTGTGATAATTAGTTCAAATGAATCATAATTATTGAAGAAAGCAGTTTTGTAAGGGTTTCCTATCCTATGTATATAGAGAAAGTTAACTTGCATCATAGAATAGGGGGGAGAGGTTTTTAGTGAGTAAAAACCTCACACTATCGGTCATCTTGACCGATGTCTTAGATTTTCCTCCTATCATAGAATAGGTGTATAAAAAAATATGCAGTTAAAAATTACTCCGTATAGGTTCGCTTTAAACTAGCTGAACCCGGCCACGCTTCGCTGTGGCTCAGTCAGCAACATTTCACGGTTGCCATAACAACGGTCAACGTATGGAAAAATCGGTTTCCGTTGGAATTTTGGGTAAAAAAGATATTCCTCTATTTAAATGCAATCTTGTGTGAAAATTTCAAGTCAATCCGTCGGCTAGTTTTCGAGTTTTTGAAGCATACACAAACAAACACAACATTTTTACATATTATATGGATGGTACAAGATTGTATGAGTGAAATAAAAATAAGTCAAATATATTCATAAGCTAAGATTACAAAATAAAATAAATTTTATTACTAAAGTGATCTTAAATTTTATCATTTTGTTAGAACTGTCACGGAAGGTCTAAAGGCTAAACTAAAGGCTAATGAGGACACAATACTTTTAGCATCGGGTGTAGTAATGACAAGTTCTTCACCTGGATTTCTGAAAAGATTTTGGATTCTGAATGCTGAAAAAATCGTTTTCTGCCATCTGCCTATAATATTAATTCTTCGATGAAATTTATTTTTTTCTACTTGTTTAGAACATTATATTTTTTATTTAAAATCTACAAATCAATATTTAGATCGCCGACCCAAATTCTATGTTAATAATAAGTGAAAAATATACTAAATACTAATACTTCTCATAGTTCTATATATTACATCTGTTGCATATGTGTACAGTTTAGTTCCAAATATTAATTTACATCTTGGAGTATATACTCTTAAATGTAACTAGACTTTAATTGAAAATCTATAAAAAATAAAATGACCATGCATGGCCTTTTATCTTAGACAGACAGGAGCCTAAATATTGTTTAAGTATTATTATTATTTTATGTGATGTCTTATTTGAAAATAAATGTGTTTATTAACAGTGAAATGTGTTTATTTTATGAAAACCTACTCATCTAGGTACTTACATAATTTTACCTACATATATTTTTATAGTCTATCTACTTATACTATAGGTACTAATATTATAAAGAGAGAACATTACGTATGTTATTTAAACATATATGAAACATATATGAAAAATATGAAAGTTATTTAAATACTTCAACAAAACAATTCAGCCATCGTAAATCGCTTTACTTTGCAAAGTTTTCTCGAGATGTTCCTTCTTCATTAGAATAAATGGTCGACATGAAATCGAAAAACTCAGAGGTCCTAAGCCGAGGCACAGTATATATTTATACTGAGGCCGAGGTATATGGTCTTTTTCCATGTCAACAACCATTGCTTGACTATTTTGTTTTTTATTATCGTAAATTGAAAATTAAGTTAAGCAAAATTTCATAAGGAATTTGAATAATTTGAAAATAGTCTTTTTGCTTTCTTTTTTTGGTTAGCTTTCGTAGTCCTCTTTTAAAAAATAAACTTATGTAGATTTTTTTTTATTAAAGATGGGATTGCTCTTGGCCAACATCCAGTTAAGTAGCGAAGATGAGGCCTATGATGGAGCGAGCTCACCCAGAAGATGCCTATACACTCGAACTTTGAAAAGATTTAGGTTATATGAACCCGGACACACAAACGCAGGGAGTTCCAAACCTTGGCAGTGCGCCTGCGCATTATATAGGATGTTTTAAAGCGCTTGGTCTGAAAAAGAAAGAGCGATTTTGACAAAATTCTAAGTTTTACATTAGAGAAATATTTTAATTTTGAAAAACGTGTAATTTTAGTATATTGCTGGCACTTAATCACGGAATTTGAGCTTGCAATTTTGCCATCATGTTTTAACGCGATTATTTCGTATGAATCTCGTTATAAGCGACGATCCAGTTTGAAATTGGATTTTAGTAAAATTGGCCCTAATTTTTTTTTAGCTTAAATTATAAGTTATAAAAGGAGATGACGAACAACTCTTAACTGTGTTTACTATATAATTCCGATACCATTAGTGAAAATTACAAAACCATTTGAGTTAATCGAGAGTTAACTCGATTCATATGAGAAAGGATGGTAGACAAGTTTACATTTCATTTAATGGTATGTGAACCTGTATCAATCAATATGCTGAACCTGATATTGCAAGATAAGAAAGAGAGGTTTTATTTTGGAAATTTTTTATGCAATTTTTGACTCGCCCCTTGGTTGAGTGGTTATTAAGGTGCTTGCTTAAGCGCACTGTTTCAGCGATCCCGGATTCGATTCCTGGCTTGGTCTAGCGTTTCACAGTTATTACGAAAATTTACGACCCATCTAGCGGCACTTTTTAAGTTGTATTTTTTTTTTATTAAAAAGTGCTACAGACAGGCTGACAGTTCACTTAAGCTTACGTCACAAATGTCACCTAGAGAAACAAAAAAACAACAGGGAAGAATCGAGTGCCTTGTAGATAATGAAAAAAATGTTTTGATCTATTGTTTTAATATTTCAAAAACGTTATTTTCAATTTATTTAAAAATTTTCTAGCGACAAAAAACTATTTTCCAAATCCAGACCAGACAACATTGAAAATAACAGTGGCAATCCGGGAATGCCGACAGAAATAAAAACTTGAACAATTACGTGTGTATTTTTTGAATCGTCAGGAAAGTACATACTTATATACAGAGGTGTCGGTTACGGTTACAGTGTCGCGAGTTCAATGATTTTTTCCCATCACAAAAATTGTTCTTTTTTAAAAATTAATTTCAGCGCGATCTCTGTTCACATTGATGTATTATTTCAATTCAATTAGTTTTCGCAAGGATGTATTATTACGTAACATATTCTAGTTTCAATGGTATTGTGTAGATGGCGCAATATCTGATAAAAAACAGTAGTCGGTTACACAATTACGTTACGGTAACAGGTAGCCAGTTCAATGGTTATCTCCAATCTCAAAAATGCCCAACGCGCCTAAACAAGTTTTCACTTTAAAAATTCATTTCCAAAGTTAACCCTGCCGTGAATCGAACCCAACACTTAGACAGAGCGTTAAGGCCAGCACCCTAAACACTCATCAAATATTTGATTATAACTGGCCAGTATTATTCCTAAATAGCAACACACAAAAAACGTTACCGTTTGTTACTAAAAATAAACAAATAAAAAATACCGCCAGCGGTTGGTAATTCAGAAATACTGTCTGAGATAAGATAATGCGTGCCTTATTTATAAAGCCGAGGCCGAATTGGGGAATTAATGTTCCCATTTCACTTTGTCTCTTGCTATTACCACAGTTCGGTAGCAGGTTCTGTGATAAATCAGTTCTTACATTAGAGTATTTCTTAGACAATTTGTTTGTAGATACCTACTTGCCAATAAGATAGAACAATTTCTATTTTAAATACATTAGATACTTGCAATACGATATTTAAAAAAGATAAAAAGGATCTCCCTTTTTCTCGTTCGGGTACATGACTGTTCACATGACAGAACGTCTAAATCTTAGGCGATAAAACATATATTAAAACATGTATTTTTGTATGTTTGTAATGAATAAACTCAAAAACTACTGAGTCAATTTTAAAAATTATTTTATCTATAAAAGCTATATTGTCAACGAGTAACATCTGCTATATTTTATAAAGTTGAGGGGACAAGTTGACCTATAATTAATAATTGCGTAAAACATGTTTAAATATATATAAAAACACTTCCTTAATGTGAAATGTAGGATCATTCTCAAAGTCGAAATTATGGAGTCGTATATCCGTATATATCCGACATTTCTTTCACGAAACGAACACACTATAAATCATTTGGGCTCTGTGTGGAATAAAAATAGTGAAGATTTGGTGGAATACAAAGTTATAACGTTAAGAATGTTAAAAGGTTTCAGAAAATAGAGGAAATTTTTTAGATTTACTATTCTACGACGCTCAGTATCAGTATTTTTCGATATAAACACTGGAATATTTGTTTATTTAAGGAAAATAATAACTACAGTATAAGTAAACATAAAAAAGATACAAAATGAAGAATATGATACCTGAGTCATAACATTTTCTCTTTAAGATATGAGTATAAAGCTCTGATACTGGTCTGATCTCTGAGATACACATGAAGTGATGTTACAATAACGGGCTATTTCATTGTTGATCATCATCATCATGATTATGTCAAACTCAGATAAAATAATAACTAAAGATAGACCCCTGTAAGACGGAAAAGTGGAGCCGGTAAAACTACGCCTCGCCGTATACATATACCTACTATGCGCGCGAGTTAACCTACCCCTAATTGATTTCCCAATCTTTTTTTTTTCTTTCTTTATTTGCAAACTGTTCTGATTAACATTCAGCAAATGTTTGGGCAAAGTGAGCTGGACATGAAGGGCTATTAGTCCATTAACATATGCCCTAAATCATAAGTGGCCAACCTTTTTGGTAGCTGGGCCAAATTTTTCAAAAGAGATTTCCTAGCGGGCCGCACTACCCAATTTAACCAAAGCAAACAAGTTTCTTTGAGGAAAATGAACACCCCGCATTTCATATGGGTGATTTTAAACACAAGTTTAAGCTAGAATCTAGAAGAAATTCACGGTGTGTTGTACAATAGAAAAATGTTATGTTCACTTAGCTCCGCGGGCCACAAGTTCACACCTGGGGGGCCGCATGCGGCCTGCGAGCCGCGTGTTGGCCACCCATGCCCTAAATTCTATTTCTCTACCTACCCTATAGGTCTCCAGGGGTTATTCAAGCAACTCATAATTTCTGCTGCTCCTGAATACATTGATTGGTGTTCAAAAAAAAATTGTTTAAACACGTTATCTTCTCTTAACAGTTTTCGTCGATGAATGGCCAAATTAACTTTTTTTTTCAGTTCTTATTTTGCCTCTAGTCAGCTTGTCTGCTTATCGTCTTTTTTAGAATAAAATTTATTTATTAACAAGAACAATATATTCATTTATATTGAACAAATGAAAATATTTCACATTCGTATTCACATGCACTTACCTACAAAGTATTAGAGACGATATTCTCTTGAAACTAAATAAATAATCTTAGATACAAGAGATATTTACAATGCAAGTTGAACGCATATTGCTTGGCACAGTATAAATAGTAACAGTATGTACAGACAATATTATTTCTAATTCATTTTTTCAGATTCAACCACAGAATAAAAAACATACTGGATAGAGAGGTATTTTATGTACTGTGACCAAAACAAGATGGCCGCCATGCTGCAGATAACATTTCGTGATTAGTGAAAAAGAAAACCAATCCGTCATGGAATATATTCCATGACGATTCTATTAATGAATTGGTGAACCCTTATGCCTTGACACAATTTAATCATAGAGAGGAAGTATAGGGCGCTGTCCATAAGAGCTATAGTCTATAGGTTCGCTTGTTGCTTTTTTTAAAGCTCTTGGTTCGTCATTCAAGCATTTGGGCAAATTATTCGTGGAAATTAATTTTTTTTTTGTTAAGACAGCCTGATGGTTCACTTGATGGTAGGTGACTACCGTCACCTAAAACACAAGCGACGCCAAGTGAAGCAAGTGATGCAAGTGCACTGCCGACCATAGTAATATAGAATTTTAAATAAAGCACTAGGAAGGGATAGAGAACTGGGTTCTGGAAGCATAACAGCAACTATGCTGTTAATTTACGATATTTTCTGTAACGGGGTGGCTACTGCCGCCAGACAAATGACTGCGAAACACAGTGTGTTCGCAACCTACTTCCCAGGTTTGCCCTGCCTGGAATGGAACCCGGAGCCCCTGAGATAGAGCTTGTTAGTTTATAGTCAATAATATGACTATTTAGAAGGAAATATGTAAGCGAAAGTGAAAAAATGGAGCGTGGTAGAGTTACACTTCTGTCATCGACATATATACTGTGTCGTACGAGTAGATCGTACCAAACCAGCACAACATCGGTAGCGATTTCTTAGATTTAAGAGCTTGCAACATTACTATTTTGTGTAGTAGCCAATAAGCTAGAAATGTTTCTTCTATTTTATGTGTGTATACTCTCGATACACTCACGATGCAAGAAGGTAAAGTACTGACCGAGGATTGGTTAAAATAATTGAATGTAAATTACTTTATGGGTTTTGACATAATATCTTCGTTGTCTTATTACCTATTTCTATCAAAATTTGACGTTTATTTTTTGTTATATTTACTTGAGTTTTTTGTAATAACTGTTGTTTCGTAGCTGCACCAGAGAAGAGATCTTATTCGTACATTGTTATTTGCTGCAAAACTAACTTTTCTCCTCTGTGGTCTAATTTTATTTAAAAAATGGGTTGTTCCGTTCTCGTCCCATGAAAACTCATCCCAAATGTATAAAATTCCTTACTAGTCCTAAACTTTATTCCCAACTCAGCCCTTTACAATATTTTTAATCATTTACCCCACTAAGCCCAATTGTGTTCCTTACTTAGCCCAAGGCAAAAAATAGCGTGAAAATGTATAGACAGCATGTTTATAAATTTCTGGGTTTCAATAAGGATATGTTTCCTTTCTTTTGTATTGAGATGACCGTCCATTTAAGTGGGTGGGTATGAATAGAATTCGATAATGCTTTCCCCTGTACACAGCGCCAAGAATTGAAGGCGTTTGTGTTGCACAAATATCAAATTACAACAGTGAGTGAAAGGAGTTGGCAAATCCTTTGAACAACTTTTGATAGCGTGTCACCGAGGCAGATGGGTTGCAAAAACAAAGTAGACGAAAAAGAAGTTTAAATGAGTTAAGTTGCCGAGTGGAAACAGTGATGGATCGAGTTCAGAGTTTTTGATGAACGTCGAGCCTTCTCGGACGACTTACCGCCTTAAATTAGATTCCGATATGAAAAACCTCTCACTACGGATATACAAGTTATTTATATTGTATACTAGCGACCCGACCCAGGCTTCGGACGGATAATTTTTTTTTAATTTTTTTTTCTGTTTTTAAGAAACGGATACATATTTGATCGAAGCCCAGCAGCGTAGGGACTACTGGATAAATAAAGGAATGTTTCCTTCAAATAAAATAATCTATTTTAAATATTTAAGGTGATTTCCCTTCAGGGGCCATTGATTTTTTTTTCCTCACCATATATATTTATAAACCTTCCTCCTTTAAGGCTCAAGTGCAAACCGCATTAAATTCCATTGCGTAGTTTAAAATATCTAAGCGTACATACAGAGGGACAGACGGCTGGAAGCGCCTTATTTAGACTAAGTATTTTCAGAAAAAAAAATATCACCCGTGCGAAGCCGAGAACGGGTCGCTAGTATAAAATAAGAAAGTATAATACTTACCATATATACTACCATCATTATTACACAAAAAAAATCTACAATGAGTCGTTGTTAGTTAGTTCAAAATACACTATTCAGTTTAAATAATACAAGACATGGTTTCTCTGCCTTTTACAGCAACAAAGCTTCGTTTAATTAATCAATTCGCCTCCGCTCGGGCTTACGTAATAAATAGTGCAATATTTCTCTTAAAATAAGCCACCAGAGGGCGCTGCTAATTGCGCGAACACGCGCGTTAGTTTACGGACCTCCCGCGGGACGTATCCCATACATATTTGGCGAACTACGGCAGGTGCGCTTGAAATAGCTTGCCCTAAATACCAGATTGGGCAAATAGATCGCAATCTCTTTCTGTACAGACAGAACACGTAGCGGCCGTTTATGTAATTCAAAACGTGATGGAAAAGTAAGAAACATGAATTATTTTTTTTACTACTTTTTTATGTTACGGTCCAATCGATGGTAGATAGTCTATAGGTTCCTTACTTCTCTGGGAAAATTACTAGCGGTTTTTTTATTTTTTTGTTAAGACAGCCTGATGGTTCTTTGATGGTAAGTGACTACCATCGCCTATAGGTAACACAAGCGACGTCACAGGTGCTGCAAGTGCACTGTCGACCTTAGTAGGAATAAAGATAAGGGTTTAAGGAAGAAATAAGGAATAAGAGCTCTGGCATTCCTTACTCACTTACAGCACACATGCTGTTATTTCACGGTGGTCTTCTGTAAGGTTAAGGGGTCTCAGTGGAACCCTGAGACAGAGCATTAAACCAAGCACCTCAATCACTCGACTAAGGGACTGGTCATTACATTGGTATAACATTGAGAAAAGGATATTTCAATACCTAGATATAAACCCAAAAAGAAAGATGGTGATTCACTATCCGCGCATGGGCCTTATATACTGAGTCCAATGAACACACTATAATTAAGTCGCACAAAGGACGCTGTCTTGCATACACGCACTGTTGATAAAAAAACATTTCCAATTTTGTATTAAAAGTACGCGGCAATAATCGGTTTCTATTGGAAGTGGTGTGGAAGCGTAGCAGGGACTCATATTGTGCGTAGCTCATAGCGTAGCAGTCATCTCATTCGCTCTACCATTTGAATATATTTGTCGGCTTTCTCTATTATTATGCTGCGTTTTTTAATTTGAAGGAATTGCAGGTTTTTGACTATACAAAAATTGTGATGCTACCTAATCGAACTTATTAAAAAACTTACGGTTTTATAAAACCGTAATCATTGCTTTATAGAACATTTATTACTTTAGAAGTAATATTAATTATTACTTAATAGTTTAATTTATATTTTTTACAAAGTCCGTTCTATAGGTCGTAATTCTTTTCGATTATTATAATTTTTACGATGAAAATATTTTCATGGATTACATAAAATTATCACAAAATAGTAGTTATGTAATGCATTATACTATTTTTTATTTATTTGTCTTCACATATAATATGTGAATTGTTTTTTTATTCATTCCAAATCGACTTGGTCATAAGAAATCTTGCTTTAAAAGAAATTCTAACCTTAAAATAACAATAATACGAATGTTAAATCAGTAAAACATATTTATACCGTAAAATATTATAACAATTTAAGTAAAACTAGTATTACAGCACTACGGAAAAACATTGGTATCATTATTTTAAAATTTGACATTAGGACCTGTCAAATTACTCCTTCGAATTAAAAAACGCAGTATACACATGTTTGATATTGGAATTTTAGTTGTGGAGTCGAGTATTTACGCATAATTTTAATGAGGGTATTTTCCGATTACGTAATGTAAGAAAACACCGTATCTCAGTATTTATTCCATCAATGTTCCAATATCTACTTTTGAAGCTTCGCAACAGCAACAAGTTTTCGTCTTTAATTTTGACCTCACTTAATTCTTTTTTCATTCCGGTGAAAAGGCGTTCGTAACAAGTCCGAAGTTGTTCAGTAATAAAGTCGCCAAGTAAAAAAACTCAGACATAAAACATGGCAGTAAGTCTCCGCAGGACACGAATTTCTTGGCAAACTTTCGCGTTACTTTTAACTGTAGGTTAAAAGAGCAGTTAAAAATCCATATATCTTGAGGGCAAGCGGGTGAAACAGGCGGTAATAAAATTAAAAACAAGACCAAATGTCGCTTAAATATATTGCCACTTGTGTGCAATGGTTATTTAATGTTATGACCTTTGAATCCCTTAAAGTTCTTAATATGAAGAATTTCAAAAGACTACTTAGAAACTACTATGCCTCGCCCCCGGATTCGCACTGCTTTTTTTTTTTTTTTTTCAAAAATTATGGTATCTACTCAAGCCTTCCTAGCTTAACGTTTTTTCTATTTAAATCGTAACAAAATGCGTTGGGCGTTAGGAAAAATATGGGAAAAATAGACAGAGTCGGTCAACGACTTCATTTTATTCTAAAAATATAGAATTTTTAGAAGTATTTGAAAAAATCTGTCATATTTAAAATAAAATCACAAAAAAATTAAATGTATTTAAAAAAAGAAGTTACGAGTACCGCAGATAAAAGCAAAAAAAAGTAAAATTCGCCCTAAGGGCGAATGGATTTTATATAATAATTCTAAAGCAAAATATAAGTTATACGTTTACATAAAACAATTTGTATCAAATGTACGGGGAATAACCGTTTTTATTGGGATGCGGATGCGTAGCAGGGACTCATATGGTCATCTCATTCACTACCGTTTGAATACATTTGCTGATTCTCACTCTCTCTCTCTCTCTCTATTTTTTCACGTATTGTATATTGGAATTGAATTGTTATTTTTTGTACAGCATCTTCCTCTTTTTCGCTTTTATCTAGGACGAATTAACAAAATTTAAAGCCACTTATTACTTTTACTTTTTTAAGAGATCTTATGCGGAACGCACAAACGCACAAAGTAGATCGAAAATCCAAATGTTAATGCACGAAGTTTTATTAAGTTTTTGTGAAGTGGGTGAGAAGCTCGAAACAAAAGTTTTCCGTCGAATTTTAAATTACAAGGTGTGGCGCGACCAGTCATTCTAGGCTTGGAGCTGAACGCGAAATATACGTTTTTATAAAATCTCAACGAAATACGTCGCCACGAAAAGGAAACTATCAGCCCACAAGCGTGCATTGTTGGACATTGAAAGAAAAAAGAAAGAAAGAAACATTGATTTCAACCGATCATCATGAATATTTGCTTACACATTGTCAGGCAAACAGAAAGGGAAATATAGAATATACCTTTCATACAGAAAAAAAGCACTATTCCCGAGGCATCATAAAAATAAAAATTCTTCGTCTGGCAGAACTACATAATAACAGCAATTTAGATTGAATAAATTATTGCTGATATATTTTGTCAAGCGTTATTTTTTATTTTTCAACACCGTCAAAAATAAAAAATAGCAAAAGCAAAAGCTAGTCATATATATACACAAAGAGTTAATAATAAATAAATAATATGAGAAAATGGTAACCTAACTCAGGTTAAAGTTGCGGAACTGATATTCTTATTCCGACATTGACTTTTTTTGTTTGTAATAGTCACCACATTTGTTACTCGCCCCTCCGCATCCATGCCACGAAAAAGAACATATTTATAAGACTAAATCATTTTGTTTAAGTTCTTCTACAAACCCGTTAAGATTTCCATGAGATTGCAGCAATGATGAAAAGCAAACGACTTTTGCGACAGAGAAACATTGATCGTACTATGCAGTGTAATAGAGAAGAACGCAGTATAGCAGCTTGTTTCTTTTAAATTAAGGATATTCATGAGCATACTTTAATAGGCAACACAATCGTGATTTATTTTCTACAGATAACAATTGAAAAAAATATACTTTTCGTCTGGTAAACAAATGGGTGAAGGATGACCTCTATTCGGATTTTGTGCTACGAATATAAGGGTAAGTATAAACCTATAAAGATCTAAGTCTGATATAAATCCACATTAAAATTTAAACATTTTTGTTATATCTGACTCTCCGACTATGCCCCGTTAAGCGATAAAATTTACTTCCTTTCCTTATCTGTTTCGCGACTTTGTTATTTACTTTGTAAATTAGACGAAGTGAAATCCCGGCAGGAATACTAATTTATATAATGTATTAGTGTTCTAAATTAGGAACAACATTTGGTTTATTAAAATTGGCTATACCCACACAAGTTATTACCTAAACTTCGGTCGCCCACATTCAATTTTTACTCTGTCAAATTAAATATTCAAGCGGTATAAAACATAGGTACTGTCGATTGTTTTTTATATTATAGGCTCGCTGACGTTATTACTCAGACATAGTAAATATTCAAGAATTAAAATCTATTTCAGATTGTTCTCTTAGTAGATCTATATGAAAATGAAAGAATCGTAATCTCAGAAAGACAAACAATAGCTTTGAAACTCTTATTTGTTTTAAAATGACAATGACGTTTAATATGACATGTTTAACTAAAAATCTTAGTGTAAATCAGTTTTCCGCTGAACTTATTGTGTAACAAGCTATAATTAAAATTATAAACTAACCCTCCGACTTTCTATTAAGCCCAAACACGCTATATCTGTTGCAAGTTGCTGAGGAGTTGGGTATCTCGCAGACTGCTGCAGCATCAGGTCAACGTTACCATGTCATTGATATACCACCGAAGTAATACTATACCAAATTTCACATCAATTGAACATGTGGAAGTTAGTGAAATCCCTTCGTTAACTTTAAACGTCTGAGCTGATCTTTATAAATTTTACGTGTACCTAAGAACAATCCCGATAACGTCAGCTTTCAAACAAAAAAAAACGGATTCAAATCGATCTATCCGTTTTGGAGCTACGATGCCACAGACAGATACACAGATACACATATCAAACTTATAACACGTCAAACTTATAACACCATGTTTTTGCGTCGGACGTTGGGGTTTAATAAAGAAGATAATTTAACTCGTAGAATAGTTTTGGAAGTTCATCATCATTCTGTTGTCAAGATTTCGGCCACCAAAACAAATATACAATTAAAATACATATTATAAATTATGACGATAACAATTTATATTAAATTATGTTCTGGCTTAAAACTTTAATAAATTGTTTCCAACACCTGCCTTCGTGGGCAATTTAATGACTTAATTAAATGCCTCGTCACTCGAAGCAACTATATTGGAAAGCTTTTTGTTTCATGTGTACAGATTCTGGCGTTATGCGCTTTCCTATCGCGCGCTTTAAGTCACGTCAAGCGCGCGTTCTCAGTTTTCAAGTGCGCGTTGAGCGCGCATTGAGAGCGCATTGAGCGCGCGTCGAGCGCGCGTTAGTCGGGCGTTTCGAGATACATGGGTCGCCATTTGGTTGTACATTTAAACGCGCGTTTTCGGGTAGAGACGTATAAAAATAGAGATTGACCATTTTGATACCGATTTCTTTACCGACGAAATCCAAAAGCGACCATCCTTTTGGGATATGGAAAGTTCAGATTATAAAAATAAAATATTAAAAAAAACGTAGTTGAGTGGAGATAGTTGAATTTTTTTGTGAATCTGGGAGAGAAAAAAAGTAACTGTGATTATATTTATTTATTTATTTATATACTCTTTATTAATAAACCACACATAAATTTAACATACAACAGAAAAAAAAAGAATACATGTATATATAAATATATATGATACAATTAGCAGGTATATTAATAGGCGGTCTTATCGCTTAGAGCGATCTCTTCCAGACAACCTTCGGGTGGATAAGAAAAGAAGTAATCGGATGGCGTTGCTACAAAGAAAACAAAAACAAAAAAAAAATTATTAAAATAAGATTAAATATAAATATATATATACATACATACATACACATACATACACACACATAAATACATTTACACAAATAAATAAATAGTGATGATGAATATCAGTAGGAGAGATAGTGAGCCTTGATCAATTTTTTGAATACAGAGACAGATTGAGCACGTCTAATTTCAACTGGAAGTGCATTCCACAACCGAACCGCTACCACCGTAAACGATTTGTCATAAAAAGACGTTCTGTGCAATGGAAAATTTAGCGTTAAGTTTTCCGATGACCTCAGTGAAAGAGAAGAGTTGGAGGAAATGTATTTACGCTCTTTTAAGTAAACAGGATAAGACGGGTTAAAAAGAATGTTGAAGAGAAGAGTAAGAATGTGAGTATTCCGGCGATAGCGAATAGGAAGCCATTTAAGCTTAGTACGAAACTCAGAGTATTGAGTTGAGAATATTGGGTGCACTCAATATTCTCAAGACTGAGCCAGCAGAACAGAAGTATACTCACTCACCCTACTTAATGCTCGTCGGGCGCCGCGCTAAGGGTATATGGCGCTGTTAAACCTAATTGATAAATAAATATTTTGATTTTTGATTTGATTTCTGAGACCTGCAATCCTGTTTTCTTGGATTTATTTCTCTTCTAAATACGATGTAGAAAAACATTCTTATGGGAAAATATGAATGCTGTTGGTAAAAATATAAAACATCAGTTTCAAAATGGCAAAATCATAAATGAATATATGAAGTTTTTAAAACGTTTTTTTTTGGAAACGATGAAATTTTTTCAGGTGTGTTTTTCTTAATGTTAAGGTCGACAGACAGGCTAACGGGCCACTTGATGGTGGGTGGCTACTGGCTACCGTCGCCTATGACACAAGCAAAGTGAGGGGTGATGCAAGTGCTCTGACGGATACAGTAGAATTAACGATATGGGATTGGGAATGGATGGAGAAATGGAATCTGGCATCCCTTACTCACAGCAAATATCCTGTTATTTCACGGTGGTCTTCTGTAAGGGAAGTTATTGCCGCCAGATACAGACCAGAACCAACTTTGTAAAGTTCATTTTCCAAAGTTGACCCTGCTGGGAATCGAACCCGGGAACCCTAGAACAGAACGTCAATGCAAGCACCCCAACCACTAATCCAACGGATCGTCAAAAAAACTTTATTTGACTCAAATGTCCGGGATTTTAAATTTCTTTTTTTACGACAGGCGTAATCTTTAAAAGATATACTGTGAAGGGATAAACACTGGACTGCTATCTTCATAGGGTATGTGGAACTCTTACCGCACTTAACCCCTCTCAATTTACTAATTAGCTTTTCGTCCTACGACTTTGAAACACTCAGCTCTGAGATTTTCGCTGGGCGTTGACAATTTATGTGATGGCAGTTCTTTTTCTTTTACTTGGGAAAATCTGAAAACCAGATCCCAAAAGACCACGGAGAGATCGGTAGGCTATGTGAGACTTCTACTCACTAAAAACCCACGCCGTCTGTGGGTCTGGGATCGTTGAGACACGCAACTTTCTCTTCTCGCCTGAATATGATGACAGCCCTAACCTGATTGCATACTTTTACATATAAAAATTCCTTTTACTTACCATTCTGTACAAGAAAACAAAACAAACCCTATTTTGCTACACTACAATGAGTAAATAGGTGTTTAGATGCTCGTAAATTTCACAATGTGATTTACTAAAGTGCTTGGATAATTTTAACGTGGAGAGGTGCATGACCCTATCATTATGACGTACAGTATAAAAAGCTTTTAGCTCACTTTGAATTGGAGTAAACAGAATGAATGATAAAGTGTAATGCATTGATGGGTTCGTTCATTTGAAGTTTAAACACTAGTTAATGTTTTAAACTTTTCTAATGTAATGTTACGTTCATAATGTTTACGTATAGATCAAAAAGTTTTAAGCCAGTAAGTACCTAGTGTCAATTGTTTCCGATAAGAATTTAAAGTAATAAAGTAGAAGTATCTTAGTCGCAGAATAAATAATGGAATATAATAATGTTTTTTTTTAATAAGATGAAAAAAAAATTCTAAACGATCATTTATTTATATTTTCTTGGTCATAATTTGATTGATCTCATTCCATCTGACAGTCATAAATTTGTTATACGTGCTGATGAAACACCAATTTCGCTTATGCGGATAACAGACAAACAAAAAAATGTACTTGGTACTTTCACTGGCTTATTATATATACAAACATAGGTTCGTATCGGTAAACCTATGTTCGCTAGAATTCTTTTATTTACACTTATAATAATATTAAATTAATGTAAGACTGAGCCACAGCGATAATAATTAAGTAATTAAATAAATAAAGAACATTATGCAAATTTTTCTTTCCAGCATTTATTTTCGAAAAAAAAAATATAAAAAAATACATTTATTTTTTTCACGATAAATAACCAATCTCGTTCTCAAATAAGTCTTGTAAATGAAAATTATGGGGACGAAGAAGTAAGTGGGAATGTTAAAGACCTTAAATAATTTTAGTATGGTCGAAAAGGCCTCGGGTGTTCCCGTGAATATTATTCACGCTCAACAGTTTTGTGCAACAATGTATAATTTAAATCAATAAAACTTAACGCTAACTTATAACTTTAGCTTAAGGATACAAATGGAAGTTTAACAATGGCTTACAGTAAGTATGACTAGGGTGACCAAAAAAATATTAAACCGTGGTTGTGGCAAACTGCTGCGAACGCGTCCGTATACTTCCGAATTTACAGCGTTGTTGTTTTGTTACTGTTGTTTACTGTACTGGTTATATTTACTTACAATACTGGTAGCGGATTTACTTAACACATAATAAAAATAAGTAACTATTAGTCTACATAATTCAAATAAGTACAAAAACTCCCCAGACTCAAGTGAGATGACAACCCTACGAGTGCAAAGGCGGCTCGGCCATAAAACTGCGATGCGCTAAGGAGATTGAGCGTTCGTGCGCAGTTTTAAGTTTCAATTTTGCTTGGAGGCAAGTTTAGGTATACTTTTGTACCTAAACCTGACTTTTAATAAAGAATGGTCCTTCTTGTAAGGTTCTCTTGAAATGATAAGACTTATGACTTTTTATTAGCGTTGTAATTTATATTTAATATAATACATGTGAAGCGCGGCAGCAGCCATGAGCAAGCGCAATTACAAGAGAGAGAGACGAGACGGGCTAGCATAGACTATATTAATGAAAATGAGTGTTGCTATCTAACACTTCTATACCCTAGTATTATCATATTACTTTTTTGAATTATCAAAACCAAGGTTTTATATTCTTTTTGAAACATTTTACACCGCAATATTTGGCTTTTTTTTGGATATGTAATATATTTGTAGTATTTGTGTACAGTCGGGATAAGAAAAGGTTAGTTACCTTTAAGTCGACATAAAATTGATACTGAGCTTAACCCAACATTGTGGTCACCCTACATAAAATTACACCACACTTAGCTGTACTAATTGGCAATAACAGTTAACGACTCTTTAAACGAGTAAAAAATTAACACCATTGTGAATAAAAAAAGGTTACAAAACCATGCCTTTATTAAGGTGAACAAATCAGATTTTTTCAATATTTTACTAATGTTGCAAAATAAATAATATATATTGCTATAACACTTTTGCCAGGCGTTATTTTTTATTTTATTTTAAATGATCCTTTGGGAAAAGTACTTATTTTCTGGATTAAAGATACTCTATGTCCTTCCTTGATCGGATTAGGAAGGGGTATAGAGAAATGAGCCCTTGAATCACTTACTTACTTACTCACCAAAACACAAAATCACGTTATATGGTTTAAATTTACATTTCAAAAAAGTACAAAAGTAACCAACAAAACGGTAATGTTTTCATTATATTATATAAATTATCCTCAAATTCATGAGTTAAACCCGGAAATGAAAGCTATTAAAAACAAAAATAACTAGGCGAATGATCTGGTTTATAAAATTATTTAATTCTTCAAAAAAAAGAACTTTATAAATTTTTAAACAATTAACATTATCAAACGAAAGATTCGCTCTTCGAACAAAGCAATGAACTTAGTTATGGTACGGAAAGCAATTAAAAAAGTTGAGTCCATATTTTTTTTATTATATAAAAAAAAATCTCCAATTCTCAAACAATTGCAAAGTTTAAATTGGCTTTCGATAATTTTGGAGTTTTCGTTGTGAACGAAGTAACGTCAAGTATATCAGAGTTCATGCGATTTTCATCTCTGTGTGTCTAGAAATAAAGTATAATATAGATGTAAACATATATTTGTACGGTGTTGAAGAACACTGTTCAAACCAAATAATCGTTTCGGCTCCAAAATTACTTGGGATTAAAAATTTCGCTTTTATTTCCTAGTGCATAAGGATTAAAATTGAATGAGCTTACGGTTCGAGGAAACGAAATAAGATAAACATTAATTGTATGAATGATTTACTCGTCGACGAATGATTGATTGCAACAACTTTCCAAAGAATGTTTATTTATTCAGCCAAATTCTCTTCAACATGAGCAACGTTGTTCAGAAAACTTTCGCTTAGAGGAAACTCTAATAGACGTAATGTCTATTTATAAGTAATTTAATAATTTTTATAATATATAGCCTACTAGCTACACTCTCCGGCTTCGTCCGGGGTGAAATTTATATATTCTATCTTTTAAGTTGGACCAAATTACGAAGTTTTATCAAAATCGGTTCAGTAGTTTAGTTCATCGGCGACAAACAACGTGACACGTAATTTTTATATATATAGAGATGTTACTCGCTGATAATGTAACTTTCTATAGGAATTTTTAAAATCTGTCCAGTAGGTTTTGGGCTTATTCATTACGAACAAAAATACACAAATATTTTCTCTTTATAATATATATTAGTAAGTATAGACTAATATATATTATAAAGTATAGTAAGCGATTTTATTTTATACTATGTAAAGATTTATTAACAACTAGCTGGTGCCTGCGACTTCGTCCGCGTTGAAAATTAAAAAAATACATAAGCAATATAACGTCTGACCTCTTGTTGCTATAACACTTTGGCCAGGCGTTAGTTTTTTATTTTATTTTCCATAATCCCTTAGGAACAGTACTTTTTTCCTAAGGGATCATCGATCATCTGTGTCACCTGTGTCTTTTCTTGTATCGCTGACAACATGTACTCGTATGCAAAATTTCATGATGATTACTTGAATACTTAAGGCGTGAAAACAGGCATACAGACAGTTACTGTCACATTTTTATAATATTAGCATAGATTGTTAGGTGTTAGATAAAATTGAAAAATAAATAATCACTTATTTTTTAAATTGTATCATAAATTATAGATGAACAATTGATCGAGTGGCTAAAGTGCCTCAGTGCCCTTAACTCAGTGGTCCTTGATTCGATTCCTGACATGGTTCAACTTTGGAAATAAACATTTCAGTTATCTCTGGTCTGGATGTGCCATGTTAACCCCATAACAACATATTATATTTGGTATCAACAACAAATTTTATCACCTCTAGAAAAAATATTCATTCTTGACATCCAACAAAACTTAACCACAGATATAATAAAGAGTATCTGCTGGTATCATTTGTCACTTTTACAATTCGTCGCGTAAAGTAGGTGACATTTAATTTATTAAAAAAAAACTCGTATTTTGTTTGAAAATAATACAAGGTTTGTAAGGAAGAAATGTAAAAAACAAGTGGAATCTGCCACAGTATTAGTTTCAGAAACTTATATCGGGTCGCCCGAGACTTTGACTGCGGAGTTTGGTTTCACGAAGACGAAGTACAAGTAATAAGAGGCAGCGTATATGTATTTTTTTATAATTTTTATAATTGCCCCCTTTCTTTTAGCTCTGCACTTTTTTGTAAGTTAAGAGAAAGTATTTCATCAGTAATTTTATTATTATACAAGCGACCCGACCCCGGCTTCGCATAGATCCATTTTTTTTTTGCAATTATACACACAGAGCCTTACTCTTTCATTGCTCTTTCCATTAATAATAACCTAAAGGAAAAAGCAATGAATTGGTTTAAAAGAAGTTATAGGAGAAATAAACAGAAGCGCACATCGTCTTTATTCCATAATATTATGTAAAGAACTAGATCGATATAGAACCTAATGATTTGGGTTTGGGTGCAGTGCACCGTTTTAAATGCTCAAAACTGTGCTTAGTATGTGATATTTGTTATATGTGATGTTAACTTCACAGTGACACATTCTATTTAGATGAGAAGCGGAAGAGGGCCAGTCAAGTTAGTGTTCGAGGTTTCTTTCCTTGTGTCCTTCTTTGATAGATGTACGCTAGACACCGCCCTTTTTTATTAGCGGATAGTTATTTTGTATTAGGATAGTTCTTTTGTATTAGGATAGCGAATAGTTTTCTTTTTAATCAAACACGCTCCTAGCTTGGCCACCATAATTTTTGGAAATCAAAGGCGTTAATTTTATTTATTTCGTTCTAGATTAATATTTACAAACATTAATATAATATTTGTGGCAGTGGTGAATATAAAATAAAATATGGCAATTTTAAAGTTTTATATAATTGTTAAATTAAATAAATCTACTGTTTATTTTAACCGATAAGAAGGCAATCGCTTATTGCTTGCACCGCGCCCTGTCTTCGCTGTTTTCCATTCCCATTTCCGAGTAAATATTCCTATGAAAAATGTTACGCCTGGGACTTGTACATACAAACAGTGTATAGGCTTTAATAAATCTAGCTTCCTTCTTAAACGAGTTAGATTTCTCCCCAGATAGTACTTAGTTTTTATACAGTTCGTTTGGAGATAAAATTAAATGGGAAACAGTTTAAAATTGAAATTATATTCTTAAGAAGATGGTACATGTTCTACTCAGAGTATAAGCCCCATACATTAATTTCCATAACAATCTTCTTATATATATACAGGTTGTGGCCTGTAATAAGAGCAATAAATTTAAACGATGATTATATGTATAGAGTATACGCAGTTACCTTAATCTAATCATAATGCTCCAAAGTGCTTATACTCAGAGATATAGCAATCCAATACAATACATAATTAATGAATTTCATGATCGCTAAATTGTCGGTTATCATTTGTTAGATGTCTTGGTAATGTCAAGTACTCGGACTGGACACATTATGTCTGTAGAAGTACATTGCTGGCTCGATTAATTTTGTTAGAATTTTGTAGTACAGTAAATTTGTTTTCATTTTAATAAATTGAAACCATTTGGAATTAATTACTGATTCGTTAAAGGGTCTATATTTTAATTTATAGCTCTAATTACACGCCACACCCTGTATATAAAAATTTCGTTTCACGTTGTTTGTCCGCGATGAAACTCCTAAACTACTGGACCGATTTTAAAAATTCTTTCATCTATAGAAAGCGACATTATCAGCATATGATAAAATATAGCCTATAGAAAGATAGGCTACATTTTATAAAGTTACGCGGACGAAGTCGTGTGAACAGCTAGTATATATAAAAAAGATATACCTACGCATAAAAATATTTAAATAAAGTTCATATTATTACCCTTGCCTTACATTTGTGCTGTGCGTATTACACATTGGGAATATAACAACTGTGTTTTCATATAAACATTATTATATTATTGGGATTAAAATATAGATGTTGATGGGTTCGTAAACAAAAACAAAGAGAAAAATTGTACATTTTGTCTGTCTCGTAAAAAAACGCAATTATCTCGGAATACATTAAGGGTTTTTCCTTTAATATAATTTCTCTGGGAGACAAATGGGCGGCCGGGGGGTGAAATATAACAACACTTGTTACATCGATGCTTTCATTAATTTCTGACACACCGCTTCCCTTATTTTTGTAGGGCAACAATGCCATTATAGACCGGCAGCTGGATACCAATTTTGTTACATGTTTATTCAAAACTTTTCAGACAGTGTCCAGTCATCTTATTCTTCTGCCGCTTCTCTACGAAGGTTGACAGCCATCATGGCTTGACCTTGGAAGCTGCTTCTCGAAAGAGGGAGCGAGTGCTTAAACCGAACCACTCTCTTAAATTCTTCAACCAGGATGTTTTTCTTCTGCATCTGCTACGCTTTCCCTGTACTTTCCCTTGCAACACTAGCTGAAGAATACTGTATCTTTCGTCATGTACTAGCGATATTATCTATATATATAAAAATCTCGTGTCACGATGTATGTTCGCGATAAACTCTGAAACTACTGAACCGACTTTGATCAAACTTCATAAGTATTTGTTATTTGGTCCAACTTAAATGATAGGATAGTTTATATCTCATTTTGTTTATTATTTTTTTGCAAATTATATCATATTATTAACATAGCGCCATCTGTTGATACTTATTCAATACATAAGTATCAACATTATTTATCTGTGAGTTCCATAAGGTTCTCACAGATGGCGGTTTAAAGTAATTTATCGGCTGCATTGCAAAAAAGCACTCCGGGCGAAGCCGGGAGCGGGCCACTAGTATGTACATAAATTACAACTATTTTAATACACAAATCCACTAAATTCACTACATACTGAGGCCCAATCCATTTTCCTCTATATGGTAGCCATTTTGTTTATTTTCATGAGAAATTTTCTATATGTGTGTACAAAAAATAAACATATTTCTCAAAGTTTTAGTCTTACTGAGATAAAAAAGGCTTATATTCGGAGGGCAACAATATTGTTTCATTACGAAACAATAAGTTCACACTTCCGTAACTTAAAGATATAATTTTGAACTCCAAAACGTTACTGCAATTAAATGTAAATTACTGCAAAACAAACCCAATTAATGACTTTTTTTTATGAAATCGACAAATTGTATTTAATTTTGTGTATTAAAATATTTGTAAGTCATGTACCTAGAATATTGCTTGCCCCTGACTGGCTTGTATATATGTATAAAAATCATCAGACAGGCTCACGGTCCTAAAAGAGAAATCTAAAAGGCTAAAAATCTAAAATCTAATATTCTATTATATTTTATATGCACCTATATTAAAATGTTAAGTTGGATTGTGTACACTTCAAAAACTCGAAAACGGGTTACCTCGGGAAAACGGGTTAAACTCGAAATTACCTATTTTAATTCGGTTTTCACACTTGAAAAGAGGGATAAACGTGGAAGATTTTTGTATAAAAAAATTGCACCCCGGGCTAAGAAATTTCTATGAAATTAAATTAGGTGTACAGCTCCTAAACTACAACGCTTGAGGCCAGATCTCGATATAACAAATGACATCCATTCTTATGATTTCCTTTGCAAATGGATACATATCTGAGAGGCTAGATATCGCGGTTGAAAGATTTGGATACTGACGACCAATACGAAAAGGCCACTTGTAAAATGTAGACTTATAGAACTGAGGACTTGTTTAACTATAGAACTACCTAAGTGGTGTTACTTTTTTTTATTACTTTTAAAGTCTTATACTCCGACATGTCAGATGGTGTCGAGCTGTGTAAGGAGGAGGCGATGAGTTTATTATTATTATTTTTAACTGTTTAAAAATAATTATAAATTAACAATAAATCACAGCCAAAGCCCTATGGCCTAAGCCTTCTATGGTCGACAGTGCGCATGTAGCATCTATGGCATTTCTTATTTTATAGGCGACGGTAGCCTAGGTGGCTAATTGAACTAAGTGAATCAATTGGAAAAAAAGGTTGTGTATCATAATTTTCATTTTAATTCTTAAAAACTGTAGTTTTTATGCCTATAAATGAAAGTTTCTGTGGCGGCTGCTCATCCATCCAATCTTATCCAGAGTGATTTCAAAAAACCACACAAGCAAAGTCAAATGACGGTGCAAGTTTGTTAATATATCAAATATGTCACAAAAACGTGCTAAGCCTAGTGTACGAGTATTTGTATGTGACAGACATTTTGTCAACGTCGCTGCGAAGACGCGAAACGTGCCCACGTTAAATTACGTGACATTATCCATTACAATACACTTCATGTATACCATTATTTGAAGGGATTATGTATACAAACATACTTTGTATATGAATTTTTTATTGTAAATAGATGCGAGGAATCTGACGATCCACTTTAAGTCAATGTCAATGTCACAGATGGCTGATCGTCAAATGTCAAAAGGATTTTAATTAATCTTTAATCAAAAAAATTAAAGAGAGTTATGGCTGCCATATTTTTCTAAAAAACATAAATACAAAAGAAAATTATAATTAAACCACAGACAGAATTAGACAGGCTGTAATTTAATAATTACAGTTATCAGTAATGTTATCAAAATCTTTCACTTATAAAAAAAACTTTTATCAGAGATGGGTTTTCCCCTGGCTCGCATCTAGCCGTGTAGGGAAGATGAGGTCTATGATGGAGCGAGCTCACTCAGAAGATGCCTTGAATAGGCACTTTGAAAAGATGTGGTTTATATGAGCTTGGAAACACAGACGCCGGCAGGGATAACTTGGATAACTTTATTCTTTACCCTCGAATACCTTTCGACCAGTGAATTAAACCCTAATTTATATAAACTGGTATATCTTAAGACACAATTTAGAGAGAAGTATCAATTTGAATTTTAATATGAGTCATATCCATTTTTTTTCAACTTGCAATTTTTGCAAATAGTAACAAAAATGTGTAACTATATAAGAAAAAATCGATTTATCCGTTTTTTTTTGTACAAAAGTGATGTTGCTGCCTATGCAACTATATGACTCATATTAAAGACAACATAGTGGGGTTCAATATCGTCAATGCTTTTGTTGCGTATAGAATACATAGTCCGCAGATAACGAGAAAGCTGGTGGTGGTTGGAAGAGGGGATGGCTAGGAGACCGTCTCGTGGCCGGTCTCCTAGCCGATGGACAGACCAAGTTGTGATCTTACAGGCCTTACAGTTGCAAAGGCTAAGAGAAAGGCTGAGGACAGCGTTGGGATGGAAACAGCTGGTTTAATGGACCTTCAGCAATGAAGAAGACGATATCTACTATCTCATATAGTACGTACTATATGAGAGAAACCATAGTAATTTTCTTAACGTAAATCAAGTAGACATAAAAATATAAATAAACGGAAAAGCGAACTAGTTTTCTGTACAATTAAACACATAAATTAACCGTTCAACCGACGACAAGGAAAGTTTTGGCAGAAAACGATACGCTAAGATATAAATGACCTAATATTATATGATTTACAGGATTCCGATAGCAATAATGTCGTATGTTATGTATATCCTTCCTTACATAGTATAAATTAAAGTCGCTAACCGAATCTGTCTGTCTGTATCTGTATATCCTCTAACTCCTCCTAAACCACGCAACAGATTTTGATGCGGTTTTCACTATCAGATAAATTTCATTGAAGGTATACCTACATATAATGTAATATATATGAATTTCTCGTTTCACAGTGTTTGTAACCAAACTCCTCCGAAACGGCTTGACCGATTTTTATTAAATTTTTTGTGTATAACAGTAGGTCTGTAATATTTTGGCAAAACAACGTTTGCCGGGTCAGCTAGAATTTATTTTATATATATATAAATGTTGTATTGGTTCGTGTATGCTTCAAAAACTCGAAAACTAGTCGACAGATTGACTTGAAATTTTCACACAACATTGCATTTAAATAGAGTATCTTATACATATTTTTCAAAATTCCAACGAGAACTGATTTTTTTTAAAAAACATAATTTCCATTCGATGACCGTTGTTATGACAACCGTGGAACGTTGTTGACTGAGCCACAGCAAAGCGTGGACGGGTTCAGCTAGTAAAAAATTATTTATTTAAGTAGAAACCGCGGATTATCGCTAGTTCTCTATGTAATAAGGAAATAGATGTCTAGTTAATCTATAAAAGTTAACAATTTTTTTGTTGACGCTACTAGTTTCCATATTTGAAATCAACGACTCGAAGGGGTTGTGTTATCGCATAACAAAATCTCAAATTCAAATTAAGCTAGTAGATAGTTTTAATTGCGAAGACACATGCAATCAGAAATGTTTTATCAGGCGTTAGTTTTTTATTTTATTTTAGATGATCCCACTGGAACAGTAATTTTTTTCTGGATGAAAGGTACCTTATGTCCTTTCCTGTATTCCTGACAACGTGTATTCAAAACGTCATGATGATCAGTTGAGTAATTAAGGCGTTAAAACGTAACAGACAGACAGATAGATAGACACACAGCAAAGAAGACAGTTACTTTCCCTTTCACGTTTATAATATTAATAGTAATAGCATAAATACATAGTACCAATGGATTAGTATAGATATATATAAACTTCATAAATATTATATGTTTCTAAAAACGTTTATAGTAACATTTTCATAAACGCTATATTAATGACACTTATTAAACTGTCATTAATATGACCCTATTTTTTTTTAATAACATATGTTTTAATATAAATATTTGCACTATGGAAAATTAATGTTTGAAATCTATATTTTATACTCGTTCGTTTTAAAGGAAAAACTGACTTTTATTTGAAACTATGACTTATAATATTATAAAGAGAAAAGATTTGTATTATTGTATTTTTGTTTGTAATGAAAAACTCAAAAACTAGATACTGGACCGTTTTAAAAAAATCTTTCACCTATAAAAAGCTAACATTAACAGCGAGTAACATAGGCTATATTTTATAAAGTTAAGCGTACGAAGACAGCGTATTTTTAAACAATATTTAACATTCGAAACAATGTGGTCTAAATTGTAATCTTACAACAATGAAGAGACCACAGTACATCACAAGTTAATTTCACATTCAAAATGGATATAAATGAATATTAACTGCATGAAATCACGTTTTCAACCTATACACTTTTTTCGGCGACGTTTTGAAACATTACGCTGACAAAATATTCTCAAACAATATCAAAATTGCGTCACAATACACATTTAATGAAAGCCAAGCTATTACAAATTGAAATAACTATCAACAACGTAATAGCTAAAAACATGCGGTTTTGGCGTACAGTGAGACAGCTTCACAGTTAATTTTAATACTTTCCAATAACTGTTCAAAGCATATTCGCTGGGAGGCGAATACGTTGCTCACTATGGAGAGGGCTATGCTAGAGATTACTCTTCGTAAAACACCGGGCAACGAGAGGCCGCACACTTAGCACGCCCCTAAGTGTGCGGGCCTCGTCTGGCGGGGGGAGAAGGTAGCGTGTCTTAACGTTCCCTAACCCCCACCTATAGACGGCGCGGCGTGAGGAAGCACCAAGGGTTTTTAGTGGGTAGAAGTTCCACATTCCCCACCGATCCCACGCAAAAAAAGGGTCAAACTTCGCGCCGACTCGAGGTTGAGTCCGCAAGTGGTCCGCAAGTGTGCGGACCCTGTCTGGAGGGGGGAGAAGGTTGCGTGTCTCAATTATCCCTGACTCCCCTCCCCTCCATTCCCATGTTCGGTGGGGATTTTGTTCGCATATTTTCTCATGCAAGAAAGGGGGGCTTACTATACGTGATTCAATCAGTAATGAAGAGATGCATAGATAAAAGCAAATTACCGACATTACACCGCGGATCAGTAAGTTGAAGTGGCATTGAGCAGGACACATGGTACGGAGAGCCAACGACGGCCGTTGGGGCTGGAATATTTCTGGACGTCCACCCAAGATGAACAGACAACCTTTAATAACTAAAATAATACTACATGACCTACATAGTAAACTATAATAATAACCGTAAAACTCAGACGAGATTAAGATAACACCTAATTGTACCATATTGAAGCGGACTTACTGTACTAATGGAGTGTTAACATCAGGACAACATAATTACATTAGTACGGTAGATTTAACAGTGAAAATGCATTCGAATATTGCACATATACCCACCACATTAATTTTATTATACATTACAAACAATATGTGTATACAATTTAATTTCATTTCATTTTACAATGTGTTAACACATTGTAAAATAGGTATCCATAAGTTCCATAGGTTTGTCTGGAGAGTTGACTTTTGAATATACAGAAGTGCATTCGTCCAACCTAGCCATAATATTTACAATACTTTTGATTTGAAACATCTTTTGCAGAGGGTGAGCCGACTGTTGGTCACACTTTGGTCAACACTTTGGCGGTACTTATAACTACAGACTCTCTACTTGATTCGGGGAACCCCCTTCTACTGCACTGAACTATATAAATCGAAATAATTTTAATTTTAAATTAACTGTCTGTGATTTGATTTTTATGGCATTATACGATACAAATAATCACTATAAAAATGTTATCAACGCTTTTCAACTATTTTGTACAAACAAAAATACTTCAAATTCCTCTGAAAAGTTAGTCTAGTGAAACGCTTGAACACTGTAAAAACTCTCAACTAAGCTCCCCTTTTTAACACTGATAAAAGTACCAGTCGAAACGAATTTTAGTTAGTCGTCAAAAAGAGGAATTTTAAATTTTTCTATGGTTAAATTTATTTATGAGGCGCTTAGATACATTTGTTGCCTTTATAAATAATAATAAAACTTTTATTTAGACACTTAATTTTACAATGAAAAGTTCCCGTTTGGCTGCTCCAATGAGCCACTGACATCAACAGCGTGGTCTGCTTGCCCAACTTTGGCAAAGGCATCTTCCATATCCTTCCACTCTGTTCTATTAACACGTTGGCAGCGGCACAATTTTTTTATTTTTTCCATTCCTGCGGTACGGGACGTTTAAAACCTCGTATGAAAACTATCATAATGACGGTACGAGGCTTATTAGACCTCTTAACGTTTAAGAAACTAAAACTTTTTTTTTTTGTTAAATCTTAAATAAAATATATGAATTTTTGGTATACTATTATTAATAATGAATTGATTGACCTAATCCTTAAAGCGTACATCCGAGGGTTGGTGTATTTAGAATCTGTAGGTAAAAGAAAATGAGGGGTCTTATGAACCTCGTACCGTACTCAGAAAGGGAAGTTTTACATAGATTTTAGTGATGGGAAACAAAAATATCGGTAATTGTTTTTTAATTTATTTTTATTGTACTTATTATAAATGTTTCTCATTAAAACAATTTAAACATAAAAATTTTTGACATGCAACACATTGTGTTACAATTTTTTTAACTTTTTTGTCCGCCTCGCGGCTCGACAATTTATTACGCAATTTGGCGTAACAGCCAGCACATTTTCCCCTCATAGAACATCTTCTGAGATGATGTCTTTGATTATTTGAAGCCGTTTCTAAAAAGATAAAAATTATTATCACTGGGTACATTGTATCAAACAAAGTTTGATTTCTGTCTGCCTGAGTGCGATAAACTCAAAAAGTACCAAACTGATTTTCATACGGCTTTCACCAAAAATGGGGTGATTCAAGAGTAAGATTTATGTGTATAATTAATTAATTTTATTGAAGGCCCCGACGACAAAATTAGCTTAAAGGAATAAGTATTTATATTTTTAAGGATAAAATAATATTTTGAGTGTGTCCTTCAAACTGAGAGATGAGAGCGGAAGTATATTAAAATATTACCTGTATCCATATCCGAGTCTGTTTTTGTAAAAGCTTCAATCAGTTGCTCCACAAATTGCCTTTTTGTTATTTTATTTCTTTCATTATTAATTGAATTATGCACAATCCAGGCATTAACAAGAGCCGCACCAAATAATAATTCCATTGCCACTTTCCTCCACCACTTAATACCTTTCTTTAAAGTTGTATAATATGATGACATTTGGTCACTGAAATCTATTCCTTTTTTTGATCTGTTGTACATGAGAACACAACCTGGTTTTTTAATACATTCATCAGTACCTCTTTTCTTTTTTCCTGTATCTATTAGTTTATCATTGTGATTTTTGCAAGTAGTTAGCATTAAAACTTTTCTTTTATCCACCCATTTCAATACTTTAACTCCCTTTTCGTTCATTTTGCCAATAATCTGACCCTTTCGTAATTTTGATGTAGTAACTATCTGTGGCAAATGTTTTCTCCTTATATTCAAAGTACCACATATGAAGGTTTTCTGTGACAAGAGTTTTTCTGCTAGATCTACCGAAGTATAGTAATTATCTACTATAACAATTCTTCCCTCTTCTGTTAGATTTCTCATCAATCGTAAGACCATATTTTGACTGTGATTGAGTTCTTTTTGTTGACCTTTTTTGCCTGTATAAAACTCTAGTTGGTAGGTATATCCTTCGGGAGTGCAAAGCTTATATAGTTTAACGCCATATCGGTGAGATTTATTTTTAATATATTGGCGAAAACCTAATCGTCCTCTCCATGGTATCATTGTCTCATCAATGACTGCATATTTTCCTGGCGTTAATACACGCTGGAAATTTTCAGTGATCATAGTTAACATATCTCTGATTTTATGTAGTTTGTCAATCTTATGATCATTGGAGACATCACTGACATGCCAGCATTTCAAAAGCAGTAAAAATCTGTCCCTCGGAATTACCGAAATAATAAACTCATTTCTGTATAATTTGTTTTTGCTCCAATATAAATTTATATAAGGAACTTTACATAAACCCATTGCCATTAAAACTGCTAGAAACGTTTTCATTTCCTTAAAACTGGTGTCAGTCCACTGATGCATGCGGGATTTAAATTTCATATTTTGTTGAGTTGCTTGTATGTAATTTCGTGCATAATTGTTTGTCTCAAACACCATTTTGTTAATCATCTCGTCTGTTACAAATAAGTTATATATATCTTCAGGTGATGTTACAGACGGGGGTATGTTTATTATATTTTGTCCTACAAATTCATCAAAACTCACAGGACTTTCTGAAATGTCCTTCCACTCATGTTCATTGTCATTGTTGGTTTGGTGGCCAGGCAATATTTCTGTGTCTTCATTTTCATCTTCTGTGAATAACTCTTTTTCTGATGGAGTGCAAGCGTCTAATGAAAAATTATCATCAGATCTCTCCGAATCACTTGACTCATCACACTCATTTGAAGGACAGTAATCATTATCACTACCCTTATCACTAACATCTTTGATACTGTCAGAATAATTTAAATCAGGTGATTTTGAAATTTCCTGCAATTTATTACCATTTGTTTTGTCTATATTTATGCCCTCCACGTTAGAACTATCATTCTCAATCTTATCATAGTCAACGAAATCAGAAGATTTTAAAACAGTTGCCAGTTTATCACCCCTATTTTCTCTTTTTCGATCGATGTCCTTCGTGGTATGTTCAACACTGACAGTGACTTCTATGCGATTATTGTTATTACAGGACAAATTAGGGTCTTCTGACTTTGTGAGTGCACGTTTTGATGTAAGATTTTGTCTTTTTTCATTTTGTTTTGGAGTTTGGAGTAGTTCTTTTATTTTGTCCTTAGTGAGCGATATATCGCAATTCAGTAAATTGGAGCATGAAATATCTGACAGAGAACCAGCTCTGCTCTCTAGACCCAAATGAGGAAAGCCCAGTGAAGGGGAGTATTGAGGGGAATTGGGAGTAAGTGGTTGCCTTGGGGTACAGGAAGAGGAAAGGACTACATTCTGTAGTACTTGACATGATTTTCTCGTACTAGGACTAACATAAATTATTTCTTTGGATGGTTTGCTTTTACAAGGGTTCATTGGATTATTTTTAACAGAATTAAATTCTGTTTTTGTAATAATGATAGACTTCGCATCTTTATTCACGACACGTTTTGGTTTGTCTGTTTGTTCTTCTTTTTCAAAAGTATATTTTAAAGGAAAAATATCTTCGTCACTGGAGTTTTCAATGGTAGAGTATATGGGCAAAGCAAGCTGGCCATGCTTAGTGGCTTCAGATTTTATTACAATAGGATCAACACCTTTAAAACGTTTTATCGAGAAAACCTCTTCATCACTGGAGTCTTCCATGTAAGATTTAATATTAAAAGCATGCTTGGAATTACTTTGTGATGGATTCTGAAAAAAAAAAAAAACAATGATACACTTACAATTTTTTTATCGTTTAGATTGGAAATTACCTGTGCTTATAGATAACAGGCCATAGAGCTACCAGTGATCGTTTACTGAGTGTACCGATCAAAACGAAGCATAATCAAGTTCGGAGACTTGATTTGAAAATTCCTTCGGTCTTATTAATAAAAATGTGTTAATCCAAAGTTAAATCCAATTTAGTCTTAGGCCCGTAATATCAATTGTAATTCAACATACAAAACAAACGTCAACTAAAATTAAATCGAAATGTCAAACAAATAGGTTAGTCCATGATTTAGTCTATCGTTAAACCTGGGCACGCAAGGTACTAAGTTTTAGTCCGAGACTAAACAGAAATTAGCGTAGTCCTTCCCTAATCCTTGTTTATTAATACCGATTTTACTAGTACTCCGTTAGACCTTGTACTAAAGTTAATCCTAAGTTAGTCCATGTTTATTAATAATACTGCTTAGGTTTACAAGGTGTCCAGTATATAAACCAACTAGAAGATGCCTGCAGCTACGCCCGCAAAATATTTTGTCCACTTTACTACGAAACGAAAGGTATGGTTGTGGTTCCCGTGCACACCTTCCGGCTTCATAATCAGGTCAGCTCCCAGGTACCATATTATGCACAATCATCATTTATACCTTCAAACGATTATAACATGCCCAAACAAGCCATTCCATCATCATATCAGCTTAAGGATGCTATATTATGCACAATCGTTAACTACACCTTCAGACCTGCATTCGCCATTGTTATAAGATTGGTGCAGATTTTAACATGAAATTAGATACCGTGTAATATCGTGTATTTCTTGAATTTTTGAGGTGGAACAGCCAGAGCAAGTACCTTAACCAAAAAAAAAAAAAAGTTTTTTTTTTTTTTAATTGACAAATTAGGTTAGGTCTCCAAAGATCGTTTCACTGTCGCTACAACGGTTAAACTAAATGCCCTTGGTGTCCGATCTCAATAATCCACCCTCAATAAATTAATAATATTGTATTGCAGTGCATTGGTTAGTGATTCTTGCATAAAGCTTTTTACAGAAAACCCCCAAAAAATATTTAAAGCATAGTATTATTATAAAACCACTCCAACCAATAATATTCACTTACTCACAATCCAGCAAATACTTGAAGTAATCCTTTACGTTAGCTAAAAATAGAACAATGATTAGGTATTAAAATCGTTACAAGTATCGTAAAAATACAAAAGTGAAAAGTTTATCTGTATATTCAAAGAATCGGAGAATCAAAAATTTTACATAACACGTAGGTCCATTCGGATTCCTGCATTTGTCAATGTTACAAATATACAACACAAAACATAATATAAAGAAATTACAGCAAAATCATAAACTTATTCTAGTTAGTGTCGAATTTATATCAAGAGGTTATTTAGGCTAAATTTTTGATTTATTTTAATTTATTAAGATTGTTTTTTAAATTTTTCTTTTTATTTATTTTTTAATAGCTAAGGCGTTTTATGTCAAAATACCTGATATTTATAACAATAAAAAGAAACGTAATAAAGATTTACTCAGAACAGTAGTCGTAGAAATATTTATTGACGACTTACCTGTAATTCTAGACTTATCACCTCATTTTCTTCGGTGTCCAATACAATTTTTTTTCGACAACGTCTCGCCATTATTATTCGAAAATTTAACACACGTGTTCTTCTGGCCGGCGCATGCACAATGCACAACACTGGTCGCGCGCGACTGCCGCTGAGTGCGGTACGAGGTCGGCGGGGTACGAGGTCTTCTAAGCCCCTATTCGCACTGCGATAAAATTTTATTTCTTCAGTGCGGTACGTGGTCAAAATGACCACGTATTAAAGTAGGTACACCACTGCATTCTGTTTTCAATAGGGATCATATATATATATTTATCTCTTTCCTACAATAAATCAAATAAATGTTACGGCCTCCGCACGACAGAGAAGTCTATGTTTTTCTTAGCCGCACCGCAAGGGAGACACATACGAGGCGTACTAGACCTCGGTCCGCATTGAACGTGTTAAGCGCTCTTCTGGTCCATGTTTTTCCTGCTAATGTCCTTATTTCGTCTTCCCATCTTTGGCATTGTCTACCTCGTTTCCTCTTTTTATTCCTTGTGTACCAGAATACCGTATATTTTTACTCCACTTCTCAATGCCTCTCATTGTAAGGCCCCAATGGCCCGTCCTTTATAAATACTTCACCCTAAATAAATCCATCTAATATTATACATGAGAAAGTGTCAGGATGGATGGATATTTGTTAGTCTTTCTCGTAAAAACTACTGAACAGATTTGGATAAAATTTGGCACACATATAGTTTAGTTTATAAACTTTGTTATTTTGTCGTATTTAGTCCCATCCAAAATGTTTGTATGGGACAGTCGACCCATACAAACATTTTGGTAAATAATTTAACAACTTATAAAGAAATACTTATCTGTACACCATGCATTGCTTCAATGATAAAAGATGTATTAATTTACTGAAAGGCAAAACCGCAAAATAATCTATCAATTTTCCATTTGGAAATGTTCCTAAAACAACACAACTATTGACCTCACATCTCCCATTGCAATCGGACTTGAAATGTTCCTCTCAAAATCACTAGATCTTGGCGAAATGCCAGACAAACTGGCCCTGCAGATAGATTATAGCTTAAATTATGGTGAATGTCTAAGTATCTGTGATAAATATATGCAAAAAATAAAATTCAAAACTGGATATGTATAAATAATAGAGGTCGGGGAAAAAGTTCTTTTGTATTTTATATACAAGTTCAATATATATGTTATTATTATTTTTCATAGTTTATTTACATTTAGTTATAATGTGCCATTTTGTTGGATACCTTGATATTATTTTTATTTCTAGAACATTTTATACAAATATTATAGGTAAATTCTAATAAATTTATATTGTTATTAAAATTTTATAATCTAATTTCTTTACATAAATTATTTTCTAATTGAGTGTAAGATATAATATCAAGCTTGTCTCCCTTAGGCAGGGTTCCAATACAAGGCAAGCTGGTTGCATTACCTGGTTGTGCAACCAAGGTTCATTGCTGACAAAAGTTGTCGAGTTACGAGAAAAAGGTTTTAAAGTCTTAAGGCTATCTCTTACAAAGGCTTACAAAGACTAAGGATATTTATTTAATACCCCTGTTCGCGTTTTGTTAAGGAATAGTCATTGATTCTAACATGTTCTCAAAAATATTAATAAATATCAGTGATTTGTAGCTGACAAAATTTATCAAGTTACAAGAAATTGCAGTAAAAGTCTTTAATTCCCGAGGCTCTATCTCTTACAAAGGCAATCTATCTATTGTGTGTTCGAGATTTCGTAAGCCATAATTACAGCTTTAGAAAAATGAGCAACAAATATTTTCATAGATTCATGTTACCATTTTCGTTGAAATGTTTGGTGTGGCATCGGATAAGCTGATATACGATACATGTCAGGACAACATTGAGAGCCGACCGCGTCGGGCACTCGTTGAGATTTGGATTTGCTAAAAACATCTCGTGTTGGTAGCTAGTGTCGGAGCAGGATCACGTATTTCGAAGAGCAGACGTCGCGGCATGCACTTGTCTTGTCTCGCCACTCGACCGAAGCGTCACGTAATATTTGTAAATTGGGATGCAAGTTGGTAACGGTCTCGCCATTCACATACACTATAACTTTTTCTACAAGCATCGTAAACTTTTACGCTAACACCACACTATAAAAAGCCTCGCTTTTGGTTAATATTTGAACTGAAAACTTCTTTTCTTTCTTTCTTTTTTGACTTTCTTGACGCTGAATCGGGTTTGGCTCGACTCTTTTTTTTATTAGAAATGGGTTTACTCTTAGCCAGCTTCCAGCCGTGTAGCCAAGATGAGGCCTATGATGGAGCGAGCTCACCCAGAAGATGCCTATGCAACTCTAAAAAAATCTGGGTTATATGAGCTCGGAAACATAGACGCCGCAGGCAGGGAATTCCAAACCTTGGCAGTGCACATTATAAAGGATTATTTAAATAAAAAAAAACACATGAGAAAAAAAGGAAGAAATAAGAAAAAAAAATCTTCATTGTTTACCCTAAGAAAACACTAGAGCATTATGACTTGGACCAAACACCAAAAAAGTCACGGACCCAATGCAGAAAACACATCCTCTTGCTGAATACACAAGTGAAGTGTTTGAGAAATTGTCGCCACACCTGACTTCGTTTTTTTTTTTTGTTTTATATCTTTCTCTCCTTCTTTATATGGCAACGAATAAATACAGATATGTAAGGTTGTTCGTGAATGTGAGCGTTAAAGTCGTACTGAAAATTGCTTTCAGTACGAAGTAATATCAATATGGTCCACTTAATGGTAGGTGGCTACCGTCGCCTATAACACAAGCAAAGTCACAGGTGCCGCCGACTACAGTATGATATTTAATTGTAAATATCATCGCAATAAATATTTTTGCAAGCATTCGCTGATAAATATACGATATATTGTAATTTTTTGAACCTATGGATCTAAAATCCAGCTAATATGGATGTAATATCTGAAAAAAAAAATGAGCCATTTATTAATTAATTAACTTTAGTATTAATAAAAAGTAGCCGTTACGAAATGGCTCCAAGAGTATGGAATATAAATGGGGAAATTTATCAAGATGGGCCCGAAGTAAACAAAATATTCCTTTCAAATGTTGTAAATCCCTTAAATCGCGGGATTACCTCGTCGACGCTGGTTCCAGATTAGCTGTTTCTCTGTATCTGTTACTTTAAAGGTATGAAAGTTTTATATAATTCCGAACACTCGCTAAGCCATCGCTTTCTTCATCAAATGTTCTCCAGATACAGTTAATAACTTTATTGGAACAATCCATACTCATCCGTACTAATCTTCTAATATATAAAATTCTCGTGTCGCGGTGTTTGTTGCCAAACTCCTCCGAAACGGCTGGATCGATTTTGATGAAATTTTATGCGCTTATCGGGTAGGTCTGAGAATCAGCCAACATCTATTTTCTATACCCCTAAGTGATATTTTTTGTATGGCAAAACAACGTTTGCCGAGTCAGCTAGTAATATTATAAATGCAAAATTTTGTTGGGATGTATGGATGTTTGTTACTCTTTCACGCAAAAACTACTGAACCGATCACCATGAAATTTTGCATACACGTTTTCTGGAACACCAAAAAGGACATAGGGTACCTTTCATCCAGAAAAAAGCACTATTCCCGAGGGATCATCTAAAAATAAGGAAACTAACTCCTGGCTTAGTGTAATAGCAATAACAATGTCAGGTGATATATTGCTTTTTCAACGAGGACGAAGTCGCGGACACCATCTAGTATTATATAAATGTAAAATTTATTTTTTCTGTTTGTTTGTCTGTTACCTTTTCACGCCTCAACTACTCACAACCGATCATTATGAAATTTTGCATGCACGTTGTCAGGGATACAAGAAAGGACATAGTGTATCTTTCATCCAGAAAAAAGGACTATTCCTAAGGAATCATCTAAAATAATATAAAAAATAACGCCTGGTCAAAGTATTATAGCAATAAGAGGTCAAGCGTTATATCGCTTATATTTATTTTTTATTTTTCAACGCGGACTAAGTCGCGGGAACCAGCTTGTTATAAATAAATAGAGTAACAGTAATTTCAATATTCATTATCTCTCTTGGTATATCTATCTATATCTATATTCTAAAAAACTATTGTTCCTTCTTATTCATTCCATTCTGTGCTTTCTTTGAGATTATCCGCTCTATGAAAAGTCATTTAGGAGCAGACATTTTCTATACTGCGGTAAAGAATTAAGGTAAAAAATATTGAAGCCATTTGGGTGGAAAGCTCCAGAAATTCGTGGAGAAACTTTGTGCCGAACGACGACCACTCCATTGCTCCCAGTTGAAAACGCATCATTAACTTAATGGACGGAAAGTTGTACAGTAAAATTGCTTCGTTGCATATAATTGCAGGTCAGAAGGCATTATGTGGACGACAACTTTACTAACGGACATACTTTCAAGGCAAACAGAATTATAGTTCCGTTACCTTCAGATAACCTGAACATGTACGAAAACATCATTATCTAAAGTTTCTACCGTTAAGAGGCGGCATACCTACATATCACACAAACTGCATTGGACCAAATCTCAAGTAAGATTATTTGATATGATTTTATTCAACACAATATCTATATATCTCACAGATAAAATAAAAACCAAAGATAGAGCCCTGTGGAGAGCTGAGTGAAGGCGGTAACACTACGCCTTCGCCGTGTACCTACATACACTACGACTCGTCTTAGTATGAGAATTACACTTTAAATTATACTTAATTATAGTATAGTTTTGAAAATGCATAATTGCATAGTGAAAGGATGTTAAAAACCAGTACTAAAAAAAATAAAAAGCAGGATGGAATCACATTTCACACGTAAGTAAACTTAGAAACCAATTTTTTCAATAAAAATCAACAAAAATTCAGGTCATAGTTTGGAACACCAAATCTCAATACAGGAAATGTTTAATAAGGCGAGGCGTAGTTTGATTAAATTTGTGTGCGTGTCACGGAGAAGGCGTAGTTTTACCGGCTTCACTCTGCCCTCCACAGGGCTCTATCTTCAGTTCTTATTTTATCTGAGATCATCATATTATTTATGTTGTGATAGATTAGGTAGATTTTCTTTTCTAATACTTTTTGAACACTTATGTCACTTCCACCAAAGTTTCACTGAACGTCAAAATGCAATAACAGTAAAATACAAAATTTTAGCATAGTTAGGTATCATAACGTACTGCTAACATCAGCTGTCGATCGCTTGGGAGTCGCTCGTAAAACACACGTGTCGTAAATATGTACATAATATAATGTAATGTACTCTGTGACAATATAATGTAACTCATCAATTTTACTTTTTCCTCCGATTACCTATTTCTTTCCAGAACACTATTTTATTTATTTACTGGTTTTTCCCACGACTTCGTCCGCTCTCCCTATTCCTATGTGTTAAAACATTTATTCGGGTCGGGTGTTGAATTTTTAATTTTTATTTTCAAAAGATCCCTAGGGAATAGTAGATACTTTTTTTATGAAAGATACCCTATGTCCTTTTCTGTATCCCTGACAAGGTTTGTCAAGATTGAAAATGGTGGAAGAGGGAAAAAGACTTATTTTAAATAACTAAATCAAAAACTAGACTTTTAAAATATTTTGCTTGGTGCATGTTGTTGGCTTAAATTACAAGATATTTTGTAATTTAAGTCCTCGGATAAAATAAAAAAAAAATAAGAAAATATTTTATAAGAAAATAAGATAAATCTCGATCAATGATCTCGATACAGTAAATGGCCTACGCTACGCACATATGTTTATAAAACCGGTTTCAATATTTAGTGTCCGCAATATTTAGTTTATAGTTCTTATTTGGTCTAAATTTAAGTCTTAGGTATTTAGTTAAGTTTAAAGGCATCAAGTCGGAGTGCACTTAATGCTCCAAGCTCTCTTTTGGGTTAAGTGATAACCCAAAAAGGAGCTGCTGAACTTGATTTTTACAGCATTTTCTATAAAAATCAATACCTGTTCAGAAAGCTAATAATACTCCGAACACTGCGTTCCTATTGCATCATAATTGCAAAGCAAACACAACTAGCCTCTATACGAGTTATTTCAATGTGCCTCGTACGAGGTAAAATTTCTGTTTTGAAGATACATCAGTTTGCACTGAACTCGAGTGGAGTCCGCAAAGCTGCCGGTGACACGATGTTTACCTACTCGGCACAGGCAACATTATTTTCGTTCATGTTTTTAATGAAAAATATAGTTAAAAATATTTTTTTAATGGTATAATGTTTTTATAAACGCTCATGAACAAATGGGCGAATATTAAAGCGCATTATACAGTTTCAGATATTTTCATTTGAATTGACATTTTCAGATAACATGTAAGATACTTTTTATCCTCGAAAAATGATAGGTTCCCGAGGGATTTTCTAAAATTGATCAAGACCAAGTGATAAATAATTATAATAATTTTACGTTTTAACTGTTGCAATTAAAGCGTATGAAATTCAGTTGCAACAACTGAACATACGTTCAAGGGCCAATTATTGACGCAAAAACGGGGTGTTATAAGTTTGACCTGTGTGTCTGTCTGTGGAATCGTAGCTTCCAAACAAATGACCCGATTCTGACTCGATTTCTTACATAAACTTACAGGAAACTTCGGGAAACTTGGCGTTTTTAATTATAGCTAGTAACTGCTATGTTTTGTGAGATGTGCAACCATCCTGCCCCACTTGGAGTGACAAAAAATATTTAAACAAAAAACTAAAAGGGGAAATTCTATAAATTTATATATATGTAAGCAATCCATCATACAATAATGGAAAAGGGTATACCAATCACAGCTCATATTTTCTCACACCCAGTTGCTCTATTCAAAACTTTTTATTGAGTGTGGAACGTATTCCGATTAACGAAATGTAGACACGTGTAACTAATATAATTCTGGTATTTATATAAAAGTTTTATTCAATACTAACTGTTGTAACTGAAAAAGTAACAAGCAGACAGACAGACAGAGTTACATTCACATTTATAATATCAGTATAAATTATGGAATAGTACGAAATATAAATTCTAGCAATAACTGTAAAGAGAAAATGTCTGTTAGCGCCTGTTCTCATTTAAATAGCTGTGACGACCTCCTCTAACAGACTTTTTTGTTTTTGATTTCGTTTTCAATTCTTTTAAATAAAGAATTACAACGAATACGGGAACAGTGCACATATCATAAAGCTAAAAATTACTGTTTTATTACTTCTATGGCACATACGACTCGGCTACAAAAAGCACGCGCTTTCTCGTCTCATATATATTACATAATGTGTATGTCCTCATACAATTGCATGTAATGTACCTACATCTGCGATGGTAATATAAATGTGTATATAGTAAAATCTGATTATTATCATTCTTCATTCCGACCCACATAGCAATGAAAAGGAGCTACAGAAAAATTGCTTAAAATTTTCGACATGCGTCAAAAACTTGGAAGCTCTTGTCAGATACTCGGTTGTACTTGACACGAGTGGACGCATGATATCTGTAATAAATCGAAGTGAAATGTTTCCGCTTCCTATTTCAGATGGTTCCGCATTACATATTCCATCGGGTGTCGGGGACACTTGGGCTTAGAAAGGGGATTGATATTGGAAAAGTGTACATATAGTTTTTATATCCGTTACTTTTACATATTTTGCACGGTTCAAATTTTTTTTTCTGAAAATTGTGTACATAGATCTTCCTCATACATTGATGGCTCTTTCCATTGTTGTAAACTGTATCAAAATTCGTTGAGTGGTGTAAGTGTATGCTATGCTAGCTTTTGCAAGCAACTTCGCCCGCGTAACTTTATAAAGCATGCCTATGTTACTCGCTGATAATGTAGTTTTTATGGGTGAAAGAATTTTTAAAATCAGTCAAGTAGTTTTTGAATTTATTCATTACATACATACAAAAATACAAATTTTTCCTCTATAATATTATAGTAGCTCTTGCACGCGATTTCGCCAGTGTAATTTTATAAAACATAGCCTATGTTACTCGCTAATAATGTAGCTTTCCATAGGTGAAAGAATTTTCAAAATAGGTCCGGTAGTTTTTGAGTTTATTCATCACAAACATACTTTATAATATTAGTATAGAAAGATGGGTATAGTACTAAGAGAAAACTTTTAAATTATTCTTAGCGAAGAAGGCTAAGTAGAATAGACATTTGTAAAAGTCAACATGAGAAAGACACTCCTTGCTATAAATGTATAGGTTAGATAATATAAGTATACAACGTCCATACATGTCTTATTTCCTGTTCGTTTCTTCCGGAAGCGAATACTGGATACAGCACTTAACCTAATTACAAAAGATTTCGACCGTCCGCCTTTTTCTCAAATCTGTCTCTTTTCCCTTAGATGCATGGATTTTCGGCAACTCAGTGATATATAGCTACTAATTTATTACAGGTTTTTTTTGACAGACAGGCTGACGGTCCGCTTGATGGTAGATGGTTACCGTCGCCTATAACGCCATATGGTTATTTGATTTATTGATGGTACTTTAAAACCATTGGTAGCGTGGGGACGACACCTAAAAATTGTGATGGGACGAAAGACACAAAATTGTAGGTAAATAATGAAGCGGGGACCAACCCTCGGGGACGAAGTGGAATAATCCGTACTGGACTAAGATATAGGGTACTTTTGATATTGAAAATATGTTAGGTTCCCGAAGGATCGTCTAAAATATTAAAAACTATATTGAACCCGGTCACACTTCGCTGTGGCTCAGTCAGCAACGTTCCATGGTTGTCATAACAACGGTCAACGTATGAAAATTATATTCTTTTTTAAAAAAAAACATCGGTATCTTTTGGAATTTTGGGTTGGTTTTGGACAAAATTTGTGTTGGTATGTGTATTACTCAAAAACTCGAAAACTAGCCGACGATTGACTTGAAATTTTTACACAACAGACAGTTTTTAAACAGACGAATGATCTTATATACTTAATTTTTTTTTTTTTCAAAAAATTCCAAAGGCCATTAATTTTTTTTTAAAAGAACATAATTTTCATACGTTAACCGTTGTTATGACAATAATGGAACGTTGCTGACTGAGCCACAGCGATGAAGATGTCAAGGTGTTATATTTTTCATTTCTCAACGCGAGCGAAGTCGCGGGCAACAGCTAGTAAAAAATAAATATTGGTCACAAAGAAAACCCTAAATAGATTAGGTATTAGTCGTAGCGACGAACGTGTTAAGCTAGTAAATGAGGGATAATATATCTCGGTCGTGTACCTTATTTGTCTTCTGTCTTATTAATGGTTCTTCACAATCAGTCGGATTGCGGTTCGGTTGACCGTCGGATTTGGAATCGGATTATTTATAACATTGTTTACTTGATTTGTTTCACATGAAGTATTATAGTTATGAAGTATTATCCACTGACTGTTGCACGCGACTTCGTCCGTCTAACTTTATAAAATATAGCCTATGTTACTCAATGATAATGTATCGTAGCTTTCTATAGGTGAAAAAATTTTCAAAATCGTTCCAGTAGTTTTTGAGTTTAATCATTATTAAAAAAAAAAATACAAAAATATAAAAAAACCTTTTCTCTATAATATTGGTATAGATTATAGTTGAGCTGTTTACAAAACAGATTTTGATACTTGAAGGAGTTTGTGAGCTACATAAAGCAACAAACAAGCTAAAAAAATGTATATTTTAATGACTATATACGACCTATTTCAAATGATCTAAGGCCAGATACCTATAGTAATATAATATTACAAAATTTATATGAGAACAAAATGGCCGCGTGCCCAATACGAAGCTAATATAAGCTAAATTCGAGGTCAAAAATAAATGCTTTCCGCATAAACAAACTTCGATTAAGATTTCACAAATTTGTTTTGGATCCCTTCTAACAAAGTACAAGAGTTCAAATATCTCCTCTCTAGTAACAGTGGCCATCTGCTACAACAACGTTGTACATGACAAAATTGAACGTAGGGATAGAGTTTCTAAAAAAGCTTTTTGTCAATATTTTTATCTCATGCTATACGTTACGACATAATAATAATTTAATATTACCAACATCCCGATTAAAACTAAATTCTACAAATACCTTCAGTTCTTTTATAAAAATATACAATAAATTACCAGATATGTTAAAAAATGAACAAAATATTTACAAAAAAATTAAAAAAATCTTAAATAGTAAATGTTATTATAACATTAATGAAAATTTTATTGATAACATATAGGTTCTACGAAATGGCAAATGTAAATATTATTTAAATTTTAATTTAAATATAAACAAAAATTATTTTTATATAGTTTAATACGCTTCCTCTCTCCTAGCTCCTAAGTTGCATGATCGACAGGGTCTTTATGACCATAACACAGGTCTTTATAAATTTAGTAAAATCTATCTATACATTATGGTTTTGCAATAAATGATTGACTTGAATTGAATTGAGTTATAATTCACTAACGTACTAGAGAAGCTTTTCTAAGTACAAGTTTTTCTCTATTTTGTTAAACATAATCATTATCTCGCCTGCAGGACATAGGCGTCCCCCATAATTTTCCAATAGGACCGGTCAGAAGCGACACGTTTAGTCTAGTGGCTAGTAACCCTAGCTGCAAACCAAACGGCCGCGGGTTCGAATCCCGCTAGTGGCAAATATTTTATGTGTTAACATTTACCTTTGTACCTGAGTCATGGATGTTTGTTTTTATATTTATTTGCAAAAAAAAGTAATCTATATACTACCTATATCAGCTGTCTGGTATCTGATCTAAAGACATCACTAGATGGCTGGGTCAAGGTTCATATACAAAAAGTAGTATTGTCAGGAGGTTCCTCTTTCTACAGCCCTAACCACCTGTAGCTTGGGCATTGCCCCACTCTAGTTTTAAGTTTTTTTATAACATTTATTGTCTTTTATATATTTATATTATAAAAAAAATAAATTTAAGATTAAATACAATATGTATAATAATATTAAGGCTATTTTTATATTGTGCAGTTACATCACCGTTTAGTGAACTCTTTCGCAGTCATTTGGGCAGTCCGTCTGGCGGCAGTAGCCCCTCCTTACAGAAGACCACTATGTACAAAAAATGTCTGATACACGGTTGTCATTTATATCAATAATTTCATCAGTCACCAGAAGTCTCTAGGCGAATCTGTCGACACCCAATAACAAGTTTAAATCAAATTAACAACTTTCTCCTTTGGAACATATAGCAAAATGTTTTAACTATGGTTTATATTTTTTATGATAAAATATAGCAGGCGGGCTGACATTCCACTCTTTAGTGGGTTGTTATTGACAATATCAGGAAAGATGCAACCTTACTCCTTATTAATATTAGAAATGTGAAAGTAACTGTCTGTCTGTCACCTTTTCACGCTTTAACTACTCAACCAATCATCATGAAATTTTGCATACACGTTGTAAGGGATACAGGAAAGAACATAGAGTAGCATTCATCCAGAAAAATGTGCTGTTTCCGAGGGATCATCTAAAATAAAATAAAAAAAACTAATGCCTGGCCAATGTTTTATAGGAACAAGAGGTGAAGCGTCATATTTTATATATATAAAAATCTCGTGTCACGATGTATGTTCGCGATAAACTCTGAAACTACTGAACCGACTTTGATCAAACTTCATAAGTATCTGTTATTTGATCCAACTTAAAAGATAGGATAGTTTATATCTCATTTTGTTTATTATTTTTTTGCAAATTATATAATATTATTTCCATAGCGCCATCTGTTGATACCTATTCAATCCAGCAATTATTTCTTAAAATTATCTGTGAGTTCCAGCCGTTTGGGATTTGTTTGGTTACAAACACTGTGACACGAGAATTTTATATACATAGAAGATTATGAAGAGGTAAATAAAGAAAGAAAGAGAAAATGTTTATTTGGTACTTTACAATATACAAATGTAAAGAGATTGATTGAGATTGGTAAGTTTGATGAGGATACGAATAACTCCAAAATTCTTTTATTCTTTTATTTTATTTATCCAAAACACTGAAGTACACTAGACTTATTATTAAAGGGTGGTTACCGTCGCCAGATCCTGTATCTCTGACAACGTGCATGCAAAATTTCATGATGGCCATTTGAGTAGTTAAAGCCTGAAAGAGTAATAAATAAACTTACTTTCCCATTTACAATATTATTTAGGCTTTTATTCGAATGGTTGCATAAATTTCAGAAGTTTAAACTCGTAACTCAATTTTTGTTAAATCTTTATGAGACTTGTTCCGAGATCAAAATTAAAGCTATAAATAAACAGTTTCGGTTCAGTTTTTGAGTTATAATTAGTATTTATGGAAGCATAGTTAGCCAAAATTTGCTTGCGAATTTATGTGGGCCTATTCTGTTATTTAATTTGGATTATAAATGAAAGCTGATATATAAAAAGAGGTATATTTACTCAATGAAGTACTCAAGTACATTAAATAACTTTTTACTTGCCTTTTACTTTTCATTTACTTCCAACATTTGTATGATTTCATACAAACAAACCGCAGATGAAAGCAAAAAGAAAGATTAGAGACTCACTATCCGCGCATGGACCTCATATACTGAGTCCAATGAACTCAGTATTGTTCAGTTGTTCAAAGGACACTGTCTTGCATGCACGTGATCTTTCCACGCATTAGGTACACCTATCTAAAAGGGTTGTTAAGGTATCTTAGCTAATATTCTTCGGTCTCTAACGTTAAGGTATCAAGGTAATTAACCAGAAACTAAAAGTGTAAACTTTTTTATGTTAAGGTCGGCAGACAGGCTGACGGTCCACTTGATGGGAAGTGGCTACCGTCACCTATAACACGAGCAACGCCACAGGTTCTGCATGTGCGCTGGGAAATAATAAATAAATAAATAAATTTATATCGATGATAATAAATAAGAGGTTCTGACATCCCTTACTCACTCACCGAAACACAACAGCAAGCGTGTTGTTATTTCACTGCGGTCTTCTGTAAGGGGGTGGTTACTGCCGCCAGACTGGCTGCCCAAATGACTGCAAAACGCAATGTGCCCTGCCACTACTTTCCAGATCCAGACCAGAGTCAAATTTACAAAGTTGAGCCTGCCAGTCATCGAACCCGGAAACCCTAGAACAGAGCGTTAAGGCAAGGACCCCAACCACTCATCCAATGTAAATCCAAAAAAAGTAAATACTCTTTTTGGATGTCCTTCAAAAAAAAATTACGTCATTACAAAACACTAAAAACTAACTGTCACAAAGATTTATAAATTATCTGATGTTGTCCATATGTTTTCTATTTTAAATCGTGTATAGTGTCAATTAGTCAAATATTCGAAGCGATTACACAAATCTAAGATGTAGAAAGATCTAATTGTAAGTTTACTTATTGGATTACTAAGATTTTAGTATACAAAACAACATACATAATTCTAGCGTACAGTCAAGTGTGAGAACAGGGGCGTAGCTATATGTAAATTCTAAAGTTCAGAGTTTATAGTACGACTATAAAGGTATAAAAGGACAAGAGTTTAAAAGTAGCCCTATACTCGGCCTAACAAAAGTGCTGTGCAAATTGTAATGTGTTGTCCAAAGATCGTTTATGGACACAAACGTCAATGACAATATATAAGGGTTTCTATTATTAATGACATTTGTGGACACGTGTTGGCAGGGGGCCTAATGCATATTAAATTTACAATTTTATCACTCTACTAGCTGGTGCCCACGACTTCGTCCGCGTTGAAAAATATTAAGTAGTCTATCCTGTGTCCCGTACGTCCAAATGTTTATCTACCAAGTTTCATGAAAATCAGTTAATTCGTTTCAGAGTTATGGAGGAACATACATACATACATACATTTGGTTTCAGTATCATGTATAGAGCCTATAAAGACGATATCTCTGAAAACAAAGTAACTTACTCCATGACCGACCCTTACAGATTTATTATTAGTATATTGATGATGTCACTAACACTTGCTAAGTATACTTAATGAACTTTACCGTCATCCTGCTTGTCTCTTCTTAGTATAAAATAAAACATAAATTTATACATAAATTACACTTGCTTTACAATCAAGTTTATTCGCAGCAACCAATTCGTAATTATTTAATGCAACTAGAGTATAATGGCTACATCACCTGTTGTAGACAATAACAATAATAATTCCGAAGACGTTTAAAAAAAAAGAAATAAATGGCAAATATATGTATATATAAGGTTTCTTCAAAAAATATTTCTTTTAATTAGAAAATTAGATTATAAAAACTCAAGAAAATAATTCGACTCATCTGAAATCGTTACCTTAATTTGTCACAATTTGGATAAAGTCAGCAGCCAAAACAAGATGAACAGAATACTAATATTTCTGGTTCCAGATACAATTGAGGAGGAGAAAACATTTTAACTTAAGACCATGGGAAAGCCGAATCAATGTACAGAACAAGTCGCCACAAAAGTTTTATTTAAAACATCTAAAACCACACTCCGCTCATGCTCAAGAACATGTTCTTATATATCACATTTGAATCAATGTGATATAATCCATATGAAAAAGATACAATCGAAAACTTATATACATGGAGGTAAACTGAAAAGAGATTTTAGCGTGGAGACAAATCATTGTGTGTGGCGTAGATATGGAAGAAGAATCAGAGAGAAGGAAGCTGGTTCATTGAAAACAAAGATTTCCTGTGCTCCATATGAAACCTGTACAAGAAAACTGTTTTTGAGTGCAGGTGAAGACATTAAAGGTATGTTGGAAAACAACGACTTGTATAGCAACATAGACATAGGAGTGTTTATGATGGATCGAGAAACGCTTATTTGAACACAGAGTAACAAACCAACAAGTTGAAAAAGTTTTATAATCAATACTTGATAAAAAGTAAATACTAAAGCAAAAGAGACAACTGTTTCATGTTCAACCTTCGTTTTGAACGAGCATAAAAAAACATTCAACATCCGTTGCAAAAATGTACTACCTTTTATCGACAATACAAGGTATCGCTAATACTATTTACAAAAATCTAGAAAAGCTTGTATTGTGAACTCTTCAGAATTATGATTTGTAAAAAATATTGTCCCTATACAATCCCGATTCCATACACAAAATTAAGGGCTTTAACTATCCCAAGAAATTACCACAAATATATGTATGATCATCAAAAAGAACAGTTCATTGAACAATCATAAAATGTATCTATGATTAGCCGAAAGGAAACCTTGTTGATTATTTCAAAAAAATCTATAGGGAATAAGATTTGCTAATTAGATAGATTGGCACAAGAAAATTAAACAAAGCAATATTGAAACGCTAAGTGATTCCGAGTATTAACGCTGATGAAAAGAAAAATATATATACCGCTATTACTTAAAGGAAATTACTATGAGTTTCCAAGTATCATGTTTTAATAAAAAACACGTTCAAGATCGTCAAACGATCGAAACTAATAGAGTATAAGATATATAAGGCCCTAGACCTACGTCATATTGGAATGGCTGAAATTTCAAGTATGAATGCTGTATCATATACTTATTAGTGATGTGCCGGATATCCGTATCCGTATCCATATCCGTATCCGTATCCATGTCCGTATCCGTATCCATATCCGTATCCGTATCCGTTGGCGGATCTTTTACGGATCTGTTAGCTTATTAATTTTCAATTCATTGTTCATAGATAAAAAACTATTAAATTCCATTCAGATTAAAATCAAATATTTGACACTTTTATATTGCAAACATTTACAAATGTATATATATATATATATATAATAACTCAACTATCGTTTCAAGGTCACGTGCACCGACACCGATTGAGTAAGAAAGTTAAGATCCGTATCCGTATCCTCGGATCTAGAACCAAATATCCGTATTCGGATCCGTATCCGCGCATATTCATTTTTAACGATCCGGTACATCACTAATAATTATAAACAGCATGGGTACTAGCTAGCTTGATTAGGCTGATTTTTATATATATTTTAAAAGTTAGGCATTCGAAAATAAAGTGGGTTCAGTACTTTTTTAACGTGCTTTGAAGCGTCTGACTAAAGCTCGGGGCCACAGAAACTGTCTGGCACCAATTAATATTGTTTTCTAATAATATTTTATAAAACATAATATGTAAAAATCAGCCATTCCAATTTACCTACTTAAGGTATGATTTTTTTTACTTTTTCACCTTGTTAACTGAGAATCGGCCGCCTATCCAAGCTAGCCAGGACCCATGCGGTTTATAAGTATAAAATACAGCATTATACAGCATTCATACTTGAAATTTCAGCCATCCCAATATAATGTAGGTCTGGGGTCTCATAACCCTTATTCTATGATAGTACCTTAACTGCTGAAATTATTTTAGACGTTACCTCAGCAGCCGATTTTTTATGGAGAAATGTGTCAAAATTGACAAGAACTATACAAGAAAACAAACTTCGGATACCCTATCAAACAAGTAATCAAATATTTAATATTCACGAGCGTGCTGCAAGTATTTTACCGGAGTTAAATTATTTTGACAATAATAATGGTATGTCAGATGAAAATAAAAGTTTTAAAGAGGAGAGTAAACATTCAATTCGTCAAAAGAAAGTAAAAATTAAGAAAAGTAACGTGTATTCAAAAACTCGTCAAAACAGATATTTTCCAGGTTCCAGTTATAGGAATAAAGCAAAAAAGGAAACATTTAAGGGTATTAAAGAACCAAATCGTCTCGACTTTGTTCGTCACCTTGAAAAAATTGTCCAATATTTTGCGAACTGTAAAAATAATGGAAACAACATTAATTTAAATATATCTATAAATTTGACACCCGCAACTGAACGTACCACTGAAAATAAATGCACGTACACAGATGATGAAAACATATTTGAAACATACGCTAATCAAAAAATTAGTTATGACGTAAATTTAAATGATGGTTACATGGTTACAACACTTAAAGAAAAACAAAGTTTAATCGAGAATGTCGCTGCCATAAAAAAGAATTCTTCACATTCTAAACCAGATATAATTCCTATACTTAACAACGCTGATAGTCAAATTAATTACAATTCAAGTAGTGCATTCAATAGTGACGAAAAGAGTGACGAATCTGAAAAAGTTGCCGAAGATATAATAAAAAAATATAATTTTGAACGTAGCACCATGACAACAGAGTTAGAAATTGCCATTGAAATTAACGCACTCAAAGAAGTATTAAGAGACTTGACAAAAACAGCAGCACTGCTTATAAACAATCATAAAACGAATAGTAAAAAAGAGTCCAAAATTGTAAAGAGTAATTCTGAGAAAAAAATTCTACACAATCCAATTGTTGTAGCTAACAAATATAATATAGTTCATGCGAACACTACACAGCATGACGCAGATCAGACAAAAGTAACTCAACTGTCAATTCATAGTCGCGTAAATTCTGGTTTGACATTAAAAGAAGAACAAAGGAAAAAGGAATGTTTTAAAAGAAATTCAAAAAATTGTGCCTCTTATCAGGTAATTGAGAGCGAACGTGTTCTCAAAGTGACTGATATGACATCTGCGATGGACATTGATAAAGAAAGAGTTACAGATGAAGCTTCGACTTGTTGCGTGCCTCGGTCAATATCACTGTTTGAAGTTCCGGTGCAGAAAAATAATCAAAACTTAATTGCATTCTTTTGCGACGGTTTCACCAAAAAACCTGATTATGTGTATGATGTATGCAGTCGGAAATCACCAGAGATGAAGAAATCTTTAACTCATCCAACAGAACCACAAGGCTGTTCACCAGTTGTATTTGGAGACATAAGATGTAAAAGGGTTTCTGATTCTGTTTATGTAGATGTCGGCAACGATAGAAATTTTCCCAAAGTGTCATTAAGAAAATGTACTAATTTCAATAAATTCGTTTACTGTTTTGTGTTATTGATAGTTGTCTTGGTGCTTGGCTGTTTGTTATATGTCTACTTCACAAAGGACAGAAGTTTTATTATAAATGCTTTAAACAAATTTCCAAATTATCAAAGAAAAATAAGCCAGTTAGTTGGTTTACCAAAGGAAAACATACCTGAATTAGGCTTTTGAACACTTTTTATTATTATGTACAATTTATTACCAAGTGTTTCTCTTTTATTGTATCACCATTTTTTTGTATGTGTGCATTAAACAGTTTTTCATTCTTTTGTTTGTCATTTTTCTATGATTCTATTTTCAATCCATTTAACCTACGATATTTTTCCTTTAACCAGAAAACAAATAAAAAGGACTAATTAATTTAATTATTTTCGTCCTCACTCATTCTGTATATAGCATACCTCATAATGATACTCTATAAGATCCTATTATTATAAAATAATCTATATAAATAAAATCAGAGTGTCTGTCTGTGATTTGCGAAAAACTGCCTCAAACTAAGCTTAGAGAGTCATTCGCATGCTGTTAAAACGTAAATAACTTTTTTTAGAATTTTTGTCTGTCTGTCTGTCTGTCTGTCTGTTCGGGGTAATCTCAGAAACGGCTGAAGCGATTTCGATGAAACTTTGCAGACATGAAGAGGGGGTCGTCAGGAGTAACATAGGCTACTTTTTGTTTATGTAAATTGCGGTACATACACCAAAATAACATTTTTTAATATTTTTGTCTGTCTGTCTGTTTGTTCCGGCTAATCTCTGAAATAGCTAGACCGATTTTGACGGGACTTTTATTGGCAGGTAGCTGATGTAATAAGGAGTAACTTAGGCTACGTTTATTTTTGAAAAAATACACCCCGGACGAAGCCGGGAGCGGGCCGCTATAAACAATAAAAAACGGGATCTATGCAATATATTCGAGTTTTTCAAACGCGATATTTTTTCTTTTACTGAAAAAAAGTTACTAACCCTGTGACTATAAAAAAAAAGATTTTTTCGTTCATAACAATTGCATTTGTTGTTAACAACTGAAACGAAGGTTCATGCAATACGATGAGTTCTCCTTGCGGCATATCTTTTCTTTGGCTGAGTCGCTCATTATGTATTATTAATAGGAACGGATTTTTTTTCGCTAACATTCTAGAAAATTCTAGATGTTTATAGAAAATTCTAGAAGTTTTTAGAAAATTCTAGAAGTTTCTCGAAAATTCTAGAAGTTTCTCGAAAATTCTCGAGCCGGCCGCTATCTATAATATAAAAATAAATCCCTAAATGTGTTGCTAACCGCAAAATTCGAGAACGGCTGGGCCGATTTTAATTCTGTCTTCACTCATGGATAGAGTGGATAATCAGGGAAGGTTTTTACGTAAAAAAAATGCACCCTGGGCGAAGCCGGGAACATGCCGCTAGTAAATAATAAAGTTAACAAAGTTTAAGGCCACATAAAGTACTATCTCGGATAAAATATTTTCTTCCGACTATCTTCATAACAAAATGAAGCACTTCCATATGGTTAACACCTATTCTAAATGTAGATACCTAATGTGTATCTTAATCTATGTGCAAATCTTATATATAAAAGGCGATGTATGTATGTCCCAGTATTATGTCTCCTATAAACTCCAAAACCACTGAACCGATTTTGATGAAACTTTCAGACAATCTTCAGATTAGTGCAGCAGGTGTTCCTGTGAAATTTGGTAGCGATAGGACGCGGACGAAGTCGCGGGCAAAAACACTAGTTATTATATAAATGTTTGTATTCGTGTGATAAAATATTTTGTTTCAGACTGAACAGAAGTGAAAATGCAATCATGTGAATCGGAAAGTGAACTAAATCCCGAAAGTAATATTGAACCACCCAAATCGGCAATTATAAATCACCAAATAATTCTTATAGATACAATAGAATCTTCGACTCACAAATGTCATAGTATAAGTAAATCCTTAGAGATAATAAACAATAATGTATCGAATAAAAATTCCTTTGTGCCTTCTTATTCAATGAAAGAAACAAATAAATTGAATTCTAATAGTGAAAGTCCTGTGGATAATAGAAAGGTTATTTCAATAGACAATTCTGTTTACGAAAATATTAAAGGAGCAAAAATTGACGTAGCGAATAATTACACAAATGAAGCTAATGTATCATTTACAGAAAGTAAAAGAAACATGACGACGAACGGAAAGAAAATAATTAAAAAGAAAACTCAGTGCAAACCTCTAACGGGTATTATGAAGAACAAACATTTTCAATGCAAAAGAAAACATATGAAGAAAAATTTAAGAAAGTATTGTGAAGGAACAAAATTCAGCTCTTTAACAAGTAAACATAATCAAGAAATATTTAAACTTATTTCTAAATACGAAACCCCAACCAAAGTAAAGAAATCGGATGCAAAGGAAAATCTATTTGAAGGTGAAACAAGTTTAGTTTTTAGTAAAGAAGAAGATCAAGACTCACTTCAAGACGACGAAACATCTTTGTCTTCGCCTTCTACAATAAAAGGAATGTCGTTCATAAGTTGTATGAGTAACAAAACTATAGTATTCAATGAAAGTGAAACCCCTTCGATAAAAGATTACTTCTTTAACACATTGAGTTCTACATCTGTTGTAACAATTCCTGCATCTCCATTCATGTCTGACGAATTAAATGTTGCAATTGTCCAAGTAAGTCATTCATGTAAGCCTAATATAGGTGGAGAAACGAATAATACAATAAGTTGTACACGAGGCATTTTCTCTACAGAAAATTTTCTTACAGGAAGCAATAATTATTTAAAATTGTTCCCAAAAGTAAGTGAAGATGAGATTTCTGTTCAAGACAAAATTTTCAACGGAACAGAACATACTTTTTGCAGTGAAATTATAAATGACAGTGACACTTTCGTTATGGCGAATACTAGTTCAGACTTTAATAAAACGAGTAAAGATTTAGCTATCACACCTAATTCTGAAACAGTACTAAACAACTCTGGCACAACAATCTATTTGGACAAAGTTTGCCCAAGTCCATCTTTATTAGATACACTCGCGAAAAACAAAACAACTAATCAAGCTACACTTTTAGAAACACTTATTAACATCTATCTTCCACAGAAAACACAATCTACTAGTAATGAAAGTTATGATAATAAATATCACGATAACGACAACTTAATTATTAGTAATCATCTAGATAACAATACTAAAGGTATCCTAATTGAAAACAAAGTGAATAAAGGATCTATAGATGTTTTTAAAAGACCTTATGATAACATTTTGCCAGGAACTTTTAACAAAAACCTGAATTTACCTAATGAAGACACTATTGCTGAAATTCTTAAAGAAACTAAGAAAATTAGAAATAAGTCATGTGCTGATGATATGAAGAATCTAGACTGTAAAAACATTACTGAACTTTGGCAAAGACTTACATTAGTTTTAGAATTGAGTATAAAAAGACTAGAAGAAACTTTGATAGAGAAAATAATTAAGGAATTACAAAGGACTTTACCGCAAATACTAAAAGAATCACAAACTTTATCCAATGCAAAAATAGTGAGTACTAAAGACGTCGAAGTTAAATCCATGTCTAATAAAGAAATAGTAAACGAAGAAGTTTCGCTTGAAAATGAATGTCTTCAATGTAATCTGGTGCAAAATGAAATCATAGATGACCTTATGAAAAAATTTAGTTTTGAAAGGGAGCAGTCAAAAGTAGGTGAAACGAGCAATTTGAATATACCAAAATTATCTGAACATTTTGAAAAATTAAAAACTCAAAATGATTCTTTAGAAGAAGTTGTAGTCGAAAACGAAATAGATGTTGCCCAGTCACAGATCAATGAACATGGTAGGCTAGCATGCTTCGTAAGAATGCTGGCCAATTCCCCGGTGGATTTTGTTCGTCAAAATGCTACTGTCGTGTCAAGCGTACCGACGTTTTTTATATTTTTGTTTGTTATTTATGGAATTTTAATGCTTGTAATGAAGCCGTTGTTTTAATACATGTATTACTATTTATTAATCAACTTTTTGATTTGTTTCCCGTCATTAAAAAATCTGTCGATTTTAAAACACGTCGATTTGAAAATCAGTCGAGTTGGAAATGAGCGTTTCATACTAGCTGTGCCCGCAACTTCATGTGCGCGTTTTCGCACGCTTTAGTATATCGGTCTTCAGTATATAGCAGGTAATTTTCGAAACTACTCAACTGATTTAAAAAAATCTTTCACAAAGAGTTAAAATATAATTTTAGGATGTACTGGACATAGTCTAAAATGTTCCAATAGGGCAGATGTCTTAAAAATAAAGATCCAACGCCAAGAAAGTATAATTTCAAGCGTCAATGTATATGAGGCGTTAAATCTTTTATTTTTCAACGTAGCTTTGTTCTTGGAAAAGCTAAGATAAATTAAAAATTGCAACTGTTCTAAGATTGTAAGTTGTAACAGTTGCAATCTTGAAATTATCTTAAAAATTAAAAAAAAATACGGTACTAATGGGAAAAAAATTCTCACTAGTTCCGCCATGGAACTACTTCAACGGAACTAATGGGAATAATCCGAACAGACGATCTACATTATGTGACATTATATGATTTCTTTTCTATTTTATGTTTTGGTGCATTTCGGTAACTAAAAAAAATTAACGAGGGTTTATTAAAACAAAAAGGGTAAATTATATATTTTAATTCAATAATATAATAAAATTAATAAATAATAAACTAATATTGTACATTTTAAGTTATATAATATAATAACCTTAATAATAAAAATATAAGTACATTGTAAGTAAATTAAGCAAGAGAAAAGTTACCTTAAAAATCTTATTCATAATATTATGTTACATTCTGATACAACTATGAAACAAAATAATTTTAAAAATAAATATTTTAATATATAATACTTACACATACTAACACAAAGAATACAATGCAATAAATAAATAAAATACAACAAAATAAGATTTTTTTTTTAAATTTTTTAATTTGTCAATTTTAAATTGATTATAAACATATAAATATTTACTCAAAAGGGGGGACAATTTAGAAAAATCTAAAACTTTTAACCTTTAGATAATACGACACGTAAGTATGGCTAAACTTATTGTTACACAAGGGAGAATTTTTTTCAGCAAATTTATTATATCTGTTATTTCCTAATTAAAAACATGACATTTACTTTTTTATCTTATATATACTTAAATTGTTTATTTTTAGAAGTGAAAAGTTTTTTTGGCTCGTTGAGCACTTTTAAGTATGGAGAAAATCACTGAACTCGGCCGTCACGCTCCCTGAGCGACACCCTCAGTGACGTCTAATTGTAGATATTAAATAAGCGCCATCTACCCGAATTAGTACGTATTTATTGATTCATAATAAGTTTAAATTCATCAATAGTTTGCTAGGATGTTAACAGATGGCGATAAAGTGTTTGTAAGTCACAGCGGTAATATTTCATAGTTTTCACTTCTGAGATGCAGTCCTATGACTGATTTTTTTTTAAATTAGAAGTTATTTTAATACAGTAAGGGCCTCTTTCACCAACTACAAGTAAAGTGTTGATTAGTTACTTTTAGAAATAATTTTATGTTTTATTAAATTATGCACTCGGTTTAGTGTACCCTATCAAGGTTTTTTTTATTATTTTCTTTTTAATGTTTGGGACTTTTACCGCACAAACAAACAGCTCCCCCGGTGACCGGTGACTTTAAATGACGGTTAGCCTACTTGACAAATGGTAAAAGAGGCCTTAATTAATACAATTATTGTTGAAGACTGGAGCTTAAAGATTTAGTTTAAGCTCCAATCTTTTTGCGGATAGACATCGAGGAATGAAGTTAATCTTGGTAAGTACCTATATCATTTTTTCATATGATTTTTTTTATTGATATATAATAACTGTTTGTAGCTTTTGCCCGCGACTTGGTATACTCTCCTTTTTCTTAGGCCTTGAAATAATTTTCTTCGATCTTTATTGCTCATATATAAAATAATATAAATATATTTTTATCGAGTTTTGTTTTTTTATTTTTTTATGATCTCTCGAGAAAAATACTTTTTTTTTCGAAATAAAAGACACCCTACAACATACTCTGTAACCATGTACTATGGTGATCGATAAAGTAATATGCCATCAGAGATTTTGAACAAATGCACATTAATTATATCTTTTTTATATGAATAAGAATTTTGTTGGTTTGTGTACGCTTCAGAAACTGGAAAACGATTTCACATATGAAAAGAGATATAAAGGGGAAAAGTTTGTATATATATATATATATATGTTACGGCTAATGATAGGTGTGAACATAAACTTAAGATTAGCCGGCTAAACTTAGGTTTATCTCCGAGGAGATGTTAATGTTAGTTTCATCTATCATTAGCCGGCTAAACTTAAGTTTAACTGCAGGCCCTTGGCTAAAAATGTAGAAGCAAATGAAAAAGGAAACGGTATAATAATGTTTACCATTTCGACACGATAACTTTTATTAAAAAATAATCACTCTCATTACACATACTTATGTAGGTATACAAAATTACACATTAAAACTTCTGCAGCGTTAATAACTTAAAACAATATCTATTCATTAAAATAAAATGATAAAAAAAACATTTGTTCATTATAGATACTTCTGTATTTAAAATTACAAAAAAAAACTTCTGCAGTGTTAATAACTTAAAAGAATATCTAGTCATTAAAATAAAATAATAAGGAGCCCCATCCCTCCCTTATCCTTAATCCTTCTATGGTCGACAGCGCACTTGCAGAGCACCTATGCCGTTGCTTGTGTTATAGGCGACGGTAGCCACCTACCATCAAATGGACCGTCAGCCTGTCTGTCTTCGCGCATCGTCTCCCCTCCGCCCCCTCAAGCGACATGTTCGCCCCGGCGCATCCATAGAAACATTTTTAGCCGCTTTGTTTCGGTTAATGTGCACATTAACCGGCTAAAGATGGAAATTCACGACGCAAACTAACTTGATATCGAACTTTAGCCGCCTCTCGAAGATAAACTTAAGATTAGCCGGCTAAACTTAAGTTTATGTTCACACCTATCTTTAGCCGTAACATATATATATAAAATCCACCCCGAGCGAAGCCGATAGCGTGTCGCTAGTATTATATTTATAAGATATTTCTTAACTATATATAAATATATATTGTTTCTGATTTTCACTCCTTTAAAGGCTTTATCGTGCTTATACGTAAAGAGTTATTTATGTCAAGCTGAAGGTAATGTTTACCTTTTTTATTATATGTTTACCATATAATAGATTGCCTATCATATGGTAAACATATATTCTAGGATTTGCCTTCTCACTTGAATTCTTATGTACCCTTCATTCACAAAAAAAAAATTCTATTCCGAGGGAGCATTTAATTTTTTAATTAGATTGAGATTAATATTAAGAGTAATTTTTTTTAATATTAAATGAATTAACTCCTGATAGAAATATACGAGCAGTAAGACGTAAATATATATTATTGCTCATATATATTCTTGTCAGGCGTTGAAGTTTTTATTTTTCAACGCATAACCCCGGTCACTGACATGCGTGCAAACATTCTTACATTGTACGAATCTTTGCACGCATGTGAAGGAACGTGACATTCATTCGCAAACTCAGCGAGTATGCGAATGGGTTCGCATACTCATTTGCGAATGCGTTGAAGGTGAAGATGATTTTAGTGCAGTTTAGTGTTTGTCCAATCCATGATCAAATTCAATTTACGCCACTCAGTACACGATACGAACTCTGAAAATGGTAAACGAGATGTCCGTTACCTACGCAATCAATACGCAATCGTACGCGAAATTGGTCGCACGAATGCTTGCACGAATGTGTGGGAGACTACGCGAAGGTTTGAGGTTCGCGCACTTTGATGTGCGTTAAAAACCGACACTGCACGGAAAAGCGCGAATGTAGCAAAAACTTCGCATAGTCATTTGCAAATGTCGTCCTACACTTGCGGGTTCGCGTATTCGCGCGAATGTGAGTGACCGGCATAAGAAAAGCGGACACGGGCGAAGTCGCTGGCAAAAGCTATATAGTCTTTCAATATATTGTGTAGACTTAATTCAATTTTGATCCAATGTATTTTAAAATAATCCGTTTGCTAGAAAATACTTGTTATTTTTAGGTTCTCAATATATCTAGGTAATTTAATAATCCTGAGCTAACACTAGATGTCCAAACTTGTCCAGTGTGAAAACGGGGTTGATGCGGCGACTTCTGTCCAAAATAAAATTAAGCATTTAAATTATTCTAAACATTAACATATTAAACTGTGAAAAAAGAACTCTCAAAAAAAATTACCTTAATTTGGCACTCTTCTGTCTTCTATTGCTTCTGACTACTGCCGTTGCTGAGGCTATAGCTGGACCTTCCTCCGAAGCCTAAAATTATTATAATAAAATCATATAAATAAATAATCATTCTATATTACATATTAAAATAAATAGATGACACTAAGTCACATACTTAGTGTCATAGGACACACATTGTCCTCTATTGACTGCAAAACTGCTCAACCGATTTTAATTCGGTTTTCACTTAAGGAAAGATAAATAAAAGGAGAAAGATGGTATTTGTAAAAATTGCACTCCGGGCAAAGCCGCGAGCGAGTCACTAGTATATAATAAGGGTGAGTCCACCAGGATCCCCTGATATGAGAATAAAGCTACTAATAAAGAGAGAAGATCTGTGTTTCTGTATGTTTGTAATGAATAAACTCAAAAACTACTGGACCGATTTTGAAAATTCTTTCACATATAGAAAGCTACATTATCAGCGAGTAACATATGCTACATTTTATAAAGTTAAGCGGGCGAAGTCGCGTGCAACAGCTAGTAATTGATAATATGAGCTCACGTCGTCTTGAAGTGGTGAATCTGTGGCCTGTGCTTCAGGGTTGGCCTGAACTCTCGGCACTGGTGCCCCATACTGATTAAAAGGACGGGGTTGAGTTCTGTAAAAAAAAGTTTATAAATTTGTGTGATTTGTAGATTATATATACCTACACTAACCAGTTAGGTACTAAAGAATTTTTGTATTCTCGAATAATTATAGCAAAATGGCATTTGTTGGTAAGTTATTTTGTGGATAAAATTACCTATCGAATAAAAACAATAAATATGCAAAAATGCATCTAAATCTTATGCTGTTAAGGTTCAAAAACAGGTTTCGTCTCATTAGTTCAATTGATTGAGCTAGTGGCACTTTTTAGTCTTACTAGTTCAATTACATTAATTAATTGAACTACTGGGAACAAAAAGTCGCAGTATATCAATTGACATTATTAACCTACTTGTTATATAATCATCACTATATTCTTAATTTATTGCAAACAAACACTTTGCATTGAATTACGCATTCAATGTATGACTTGAATCTACATCTACATAATAATGACCACTAACCTTGTACCAAATGCAGTGGCCACAGCACTCGCATTTCCATCGTCCGGATTTTCTTCAGACTCCTCTTTATTCTGTTCTATATCATTTCTTTGACTTGTCTTAACACCGCTCTGCAGAAAAGCATCCTGACCTTGAAAGGGAGTCTGAACTTGAGCTTGATCGAACTGCACCTGCTGTTGCTGAAGTAGTTGTAATTGAAGTTGTTGCTGCTGTAAATTCTGGTAATATTGCTGCACATCTTGATTAAAATTCTGCAGTTGATCCCGCTGTTCCGTTTGACCAGGAAGGACGGATTGGTCGTAACCCTGCGGTTGGTATTGCTGGTATACGTATTGAGGTTGATCCTTGCTATCTTCCTCGTGTTCTCTAGGCAAACCGTATTGTGTTACTTGATTTTGTTGAGGTAATATTACAGGCTGAGCTTGGTATTGAGGAAATTCTTGTTGAGGTTGAACTTGACCACTCTGTTCAGGTAGCAAGAATCCCGTGTTTCGTTGAGGTTGTGGACTTGCTATTAGTGCAGAGTTCTGTATGAAACCTGGTTGACTCTGTACAATGCTTTGTTGTTGGCCAGCAAGTGATTGTCGTTGAGCTAAAACAGACGGTAACGCCGAAAAATGCGCCGGCCCATCGAATCCAACGCTCTGAGGTTCTTGAACTGGTTGATACATTAATGGGGCTCGGATTTGTCCAAATTGTTGGAATGATACCAGTTGAGGTTGAACTTGTTGGAATCTGTATTGGGCTAATGGACTCAAAAAGAGCTCCGCTGGAAATTCTTGAAGGTTTTGCTTGGACACTTCCACAGAGACTTTCTCTTTCTGTGCAGTAGCTCCAGATCCCTCACTATCGTCGAGAGATTCGCCTTCATTAAGGGAAAATTCCGTAGTAGATTCTGCCTGTGTAGTAAAATCGCTGAACTTTCGAGTCGTAAAAACGTTTTCGGTAGGCCTCGGTGTAGTTCTTGGCACGAATTGATTAGGAATTTGTGGAATTGGCAAACCTGTGGCCGAATTGAGTCCAGCGTCTAATTGTCTTTGTCTGGCGAATTGACGAGCGGTTTCTTGTTGTGCCTGAAACTGTTTTAATAAATAATTAGTAACAAAGTAACATCTGGTTTGCAAACGCTTGAGAAAACAAGTGTTAGAGACGTTTTACCAATTACTGACATAGCAGCATTTACTAAATTGTAGAAAAAAAAGTTTAGATTAATAACAATAAATGGATCAAAACAAATCTTTATTAACGAGCTAATAAGCGTTGTTGCCTTAAGGTAAGTCCAATTAAAAAGAAAAAATCAAAATCTCCTTACAAACCTGATTCTGTCTGTATCTTTCGTCTAAATTTCTTAAGTCATTGTTGAAGGCTTGTCCAACGTATTGCTGTCCATTGACGGGCGATAATTGGAAGATTGGTCGCTGCTCCTGCGTGGGCAATCCTTGGACTGACACATCACCTTCGTCACTTGCACCTGCACCAAAGTTGTTTGGTCCTGCACCATTTCTTGGATCGAAAGGTGGAAGGTACTCTTGAGATTTAGTTTGCTAAAACAAATAAAGTATTTTATTCTATTTTATTATTTATTTTATTTTATTTTGAACATAAACCCTACAGCAAAACAAAATAACATACAATAGACACAGTATTACTACTTACATTGCCAATTACATGGTTTCATTGTGAAAGACTTAAAAGACTAAAATTATATTACCTAAGTTAATTACTAATTATTAATTCTAAACAATGGGGGAGGGATCTAGAATGAGCACGCGCGCGCGTGCGTGTGTGTGTGTGTGTGTGTGTGTGTGTGTGTGTGTGTGTGTGTGTGTGTGTGTGTGTATGTGCGTGCGTGCGTGCGTGCGTGCGTGCGTGCGTGCGTGCGTGTTCTGTTTAAATGCAATGTTGTGTAAAAATTTTAACTCAATTCATTGGTTATTTTTCGAGTTTTGTGAACACAAACATACGAAAGCTACTTTTTTTATATGTATACTTATCATATAGTGTAAATATATAAATATCATATAGTGTAGATAAAGAAAAACTTGAGACTTTGTACATTCACTAGATATGGAAAGTATGCGTCAACAAAAGTTTTAATCAAGCGTAATCGGAATAATTAAGTATTATAAATTAATAATATATTTATATTATCTGTCTGTATATATTTTTAATAATATCTGTCTGTACTTACCTAAAATATTAATTCTTTTATATGAACATATAACAGAATGAGCGGTAAAACTCTAATGAGTGTGTTTACACCATTGTTAAACTAAATTTAACATCAGGTTGTGTTAATAAATAAATAAATTTAAAAGATCAATAGTTAAAACTTACAGGTGAAGCTGATTTCTGTGGTAAGTCGAAAGCAGGTCCAGCTGGTCTCCATCCGCTTGCGGGGTAAGGGGCAGGTGCTTCCCCAACCACAACACTCACTGCCACCAACAATAACACCAGTGACTGTTGATTTAAATAAAGAACTTTATGCAGTTTCCATTATGCAAAAAAATTGTGATTGAATCTAAAATTTTATTAAAACTAAATTACAAATTTGAATTGTCATTATAAAATATGTCTTAACAATTTTATTCCTGTTAAAAGTTATTAATAAGAAAAACTTTGCGGAACATTTTAAAATTAAATTAAAAACTAAAGTTTCAATTGTGTAGAATTGAATCCAAAAAAAAAAACTATTAAATGCATACTATGGAATATTTAACTATGTATGTACTTAATATTTAAATTGTCGAGTTCGTTGCATTTAAGTTCGCTGTTAATATGTCCTTATACATTCCAATTAAAAATAAGTAATTAATAAAAGCTACACTATGGGACATTTTTTAAATAACATTTCCTAAGAAGTTTCCACTGTGCAAAAAATTAGAATTAAATCCAATAATTAAATACACATAATAAAATTCACACACAACACGAAAAACAATAGAAAAACGAGTAATCACCTTCATTTTTGTTTCACTTTCAATTGTCAATGCGCGCGCCCATCTTTTATATAGACAATAGTGTTCGATACATTATTATTCGTAGCGCGGAATTATTCGACCTTAAAAACCTAACAGGTACTCTATTTAACTGACCTCACTTCAACGCCAATTTGGACTTTATGACATTGAAATAGGACTCACAAAAGAAGTTCATAGGGTTGAAGTTAAACTGGTTGTTAGTTGTAAGGATTTTTCAAAATGGTCGTGATGAGACATCGCTACAACGCCTTTAGTCGGGCATTTAATCATTCCGCAAGCGAAATTCTTGAGGTTTTGACTATTTTGACAGTCGAAGCACGATTGTTACGTTTGTATGTCATTTTGACACGTTTTTCTGATTTTTCTTATGTCATAAATACATAATCACCCTTATTTTGTATCATTCACTTTATAGATAACGCAACCGTTATTAGACATATTAACCTTTATAATCAATGCGATATGTCATGTTAAGAGCGTTCATCAATTAAAATCACGCTGGAGTCAAAATTTATGATTTCAGTAGTTTCAGATGTTTTAGTTGCTTGTTAACGTCATATTATTTGTAGTTGTATAATCTAGTAAATAGCTGAAAAATATTTTAAAGTGAATTTTCATTAGAACATTTTTAAACAGCCTTTTAGAACATTAATGACTTCGCATACTAGGTCCGAGAAAAAACCGAAATATCTCAAATTTGATCCTAAAATAACACGTTTAATATCACGATAAATTACTAAAAGTGATACTTTTCTTGAATGAAAATTTACAGAAATCATATGTTTTTTTCGACTATTATCTAATAAATGATATGAATTTTTGGAAAATCAATATTTTTATAATTTGTCGCATATAATTTTACTAATATCTCGCTTCTGCGTCGACCGTCGATCGCTAATTTTAAAAAAGGGTTGCTTAAAATCTGTTCTAATGAGAAAAGTATCCCAATATTTTAAAATATTTTTCAACTATTATCTAGATTATAAAACTACAAATAATATGACGTTAATATCTTATCTGCAAACTAAACACATCATGGCATTATGATCCGCCAGGAATCATAAATTTCTGATTCTAACTCTGTTGTCTTAAAGGTTAAGGCGCGATTTAACCATACTCTGTTAGTATTTGACATCGCTGTTAAGTCTTTTAACAGACGTTTACAGTATGCGAGTGATAGCGCTAAATGACTATAACAGCGACGTTAAATACTAGCAGAGTATAGTGAAATCACGCCTAAATATGTCTATAACGGTTGCGTTATCCATAAAGTGAATGATACGGAATAGGGCTCAATACGGATGTATGTGTACTTTTTTTAAATGCATCATATAAAATTATAAACTAACCCTCGACTTTACTATTGAGCCCAAACACGTTATATTTGCTGTAATTTTCTGAGAAGTTTCAAGGTTAGGTACCATGTAAGTTAGTGAAATCCCTTCGTCAACTAGGAAATGAACTTATGATCTTATTCAAACGACTGAACAGATCTTCATAAATTACACCCATAAACTATCTCGATTACGTCAGCTTTCAAATAAAAAAAAACTGATCAAAATCTGTCCATCCGTTTGGGAGCTACAATGCACAGACAGACACAGAGAAACACACACAGGTCAAACATAACCCTCTTTGGCGTCGAGCGTTGGAGGATACCTACTGTGTTTTATTTAATTTAATACTGTAACTAATACTTAATATCCATACGAGCGAAGCTACGAACAGGAGCTAGTGAGAATATATTATTAAATTTTTCCTTTGATTCTAACATTTTTGACATAAATTCTTTAAAACAAAAAAGGTGAGTCAATTTGCAACTTTCAGTGCCAAACACACAAATAGGTGCATTATTTTCCTTCTACCATTCATGTTTAGAAGGTTGTAAGTGTTCTTAGAAAACATATTATGTTAAGGGAAAATATTTACAATATATATTACACACTTGGTCCATTTTTTATTTTCTTCTTTTGTGCTATCTCTTGTCGGAGGTGGGCTATCATCATGGCTATCTTAACCCTCGAGGCGGCGATTCGCAACAGCTATCTGGTACTTCGGCCATACTTTCGTAGAGATTTATGAGCCAGGAAGTATGTCCTCTGCCCGGCTTGCGTTAACCTTATATTTGCCCTTTTTTTTAACGATGGATACCCGGAGTTTTCATTGAATACCCATCAGCGTATGGGACGCTGTGTGTGCGTGTGTGTGTATGGTACCTACTGCTTAGTAGAGGGGAACAGGTCATTTCGCAATATGGTGCAGACCTTCAAGCACTCGCCCAATAAATGACCTCTATATAGTTGTAAAATTTTTATTACTTCATTATGAGGCCACGTATTCGTCATTTTTAAGAAAATTCGTAAATTAATAAACAAAGCGTGAACGTCCACACTCAACCGCGTTCGAGCATGCACTGTGGACTGTGGAATGGGCCACGTGTAGAAGCGTGCCGCCATCGCTGGCCCACTACCTTTGATGTGCGGCCGGAAAACCGACAACGACGCCATCCCACGACCATCGCACGCGCCATAAGCCATCCGACACCACTACTCATAGTGGACACCGCTGGCCCATCATAGTGGACCATCGGGATGGGCCACCTGTAGAGGAGCGCTGTCTTAGAAAGTCTTAGAAAAACGCTGAAAACGCATGATCGACCGTAGCGACTTTGTATTGTCGATACTAGAGAAATCTCAGTAGCAACATTTTGTCTGTGGACAGTGAAATTGATAAAATTTGTGTGTGCGCGTAGAAATGGCGTCTGGTTTAAACTTGGACATCGGAGAGAATAACATACATTTAAATTTATTTCTCCACTCGGCACCGTCAAGCAATTTCAGTAACGTCAGCAAATAAACCATCTTATCTTGTTACTTATTTTTTTTTTTTTTATTTGATACTGTTTATGTATCTTTACATAGTATAAAATAAAGTCGCTTCCCGCCTTCTGTCCCTCTGTATGTACGCTTAGATCTTTTAAACTACGCAACGGATTTTAATGCGGTTTTCACTAATGGAAAGAGAGTTAAGCGAGGAAGGTTTTATATATAAACAGCATCAATAACGGTTCATCTGTTTGGGAGCTATGATGCCACAGACAGATACACAAAAAAACACGTCAAACTTATAACACCTCGTTTTTGCGTCGAACGTCTGGGGTTAAAAGTCATCAAATCTCCACAAACAAAGGTTTTAAACTTATAGCAACCCTATCTTTGCGTCGGGCGCCGGGGTTAAAAATCGATGTATTATATGCCTACGTTTTCTCTGTGAACTCAACAACTGCTCAACCTATTTGAGGTTGACCTGCTCACTAAGGTCTTCTACAAAGACGTGGCTACTGTCGCCAGACTAGCTAGCTTAAATAAGTTTATAGTATAATATTACTGCAGTTTTCCAGATGACCTATCAATTTATTTATTAATTTAATACATATTATTTTGTCAAACCGTACCAACTAAAGAAAACTGTAATGTGTTTTCGAAACACCTTACAGTAACCTCTATGTTCAAGAATAACACTTGAGCAGTTTGCTTGCTACGGAAAATACTTGCGTTCTCGCAAAAACTAATAATTTAATTGTTTTTTAGTGTATGTTATATATATAAATTATATATCGTATATAAGCGTGATGTTATATAGCCTAAAGCTTTCCTCGATAAATGGGCTATCCAGCACAAAAAGAATTAGTTCCTGGGGATAGCACGTTCAACCAAACAAACTCTTCAGCTTTATATCGTATAATAGAATAGATCACACCCACGAAAGGATAAATATTTTACGCCATTACATTGTGTGCTTAAAAATAGAATCATAAATGTTAGAAGAAGCCTTCGTCTTTTATTTACGACTCGGGATAGTTGCCAAATGTTACTATGACTTCAACTGTGGACTTGGGTTAAATCCAACACGCATTTCAATGGTATGTCGGTATGTTCATCACACGGAGGCTGTATTTTCTATTTCTAACTCATAGTAAGTAGACTTCACTGAAATTAGGCAAAGTTTGTTCGTTTGTTGGTCTATTCTATACTATAATAGCAACAAAAGCGATCAACACAAAAAAATCTCTGTGTGATTCGCAGATTCGCCTCGCAAAAAAAAGGATAGCCTTGTATGTGCTAGGCTTAAATAAGGTTTTATTTGAACATGCAAATCAATGGAGAGCCCCAGCAGAATATACGTAAAGTCGGTACATCCCCCGACATACTCTCGGGAGTTTGCTAGTGTCACAGTATTACTGCGGATAATCGTTTTCTTGGTTGACAATGATACTGTTAAGCTATTTTGAGTCTAATTGCGTTCGTTTAAAGTCACTTAAACTTCCACTTAACGACAAAATGATTATTAAAAAAGAAAAACATCCAACGAAAATGAATCAGTAATGGCTATTTTCATCGAAATATGTTTTTAATTGCACACCCTTAAAAAATTTCATGGCTTTAACAACAACAAAAGAAATAATTTTATAATTATAGGTACTCATCCAACTATTGTAAGTGATATGGACTTCTAACAATTATTAAAACAGTACTAACAGCGTAAAGCAAGGCTAACGAGACAAGGCAAAGAAAGTAAAACAAACTTTCAAGGGTTGTCAAGATGGCTTCTTATACCATGAAACAGATAGCGCCGGTCCTTAGTGTGAGGGAAAAGATCAGAGGGCCGGGTTTGTTTACATTTTTTGTCTCCTTGGCTTTACTATAAATAGAAAAAGAAAGATAAAAAGCATAAAAAGAAAGATCTTTTTCAATCTTGAGTACCATTCCACTACTCCTTTAGTATATTTATCCACTTTATATCATGATAAACTGGCCTGTTCAACACCACTTTAACCGCCGAAAATTTCTTTAGGCGTGTTGGGGTAAGCACCTACTTTTAAATTAACGTCACTGATGAGGAGCGACACCCTCAGTGACGTTTAACTATATGAAATAAGTGCCATCTACTCAAATTAGCACGTACTTCTGGGTTCATAATTAGCTTAACTTTTTCAATAGTTTGTTAAGATGTTAACAGATAGCGTAGTTTTCGCTGTCAGTTTTTTTTATATTAAGGTCGACAGACAGGCTGACCGGTCGTGTACAATTTTTTTTAGATAAAAAAAAATATTGTACTGCTCATTTTACGATTTTATTATATGTTTGTATAGATAATATATAGATAGATATTTTCTGAATCACCTAATGGATTTTCATAACCACTGATCTAATTGATAAACGAGGTTTTTGTGTATATAATTTGCAGAAAAAAATGCATCCCAGTGAATCCGGAGTCAAAGGCGTTAGTTAGTAAATAAAAACTTGTGTTCTACATTCTATTTGTTCTATATTTCAATGTTTTATTTTATGTTCTTCAGTGGCATTTTATATTTTTAAGCAAGTTTTTAAATTTTTAATGACATATCGTTACGTGTCTGTGATAAATTTGAATATTCTTTAATGCTAAAACTTTTTAGTTAATATTTATTTAGGTTCGAAACGGTGCCAAATGCTTCGTTGAGATTTTTGAATAGCTTCAAAGGGAACGGCAGCTTTTAGCTAAAATTTAGTTTAGCGGACCGCACTTGTACTAAAATTACATTACAAAGTTATACGCTCTGCTTGTCTAAAAATTGCTAGACGAAACATATTTTTTATTTACTACTAGCGACACGCGACACGCTTTCGACTTCGCAAGGATGCAATTTTTCCTCCTTTATAGCTCTTTTCATAAGTAAAAACTGTATGAAGTTCCTTTGGCTGGTTTAGAAAATGTTAGAGGAGTCACAGACAGAGGCGGACAGTGACTTACTCTATAATAAAAAAGCCTTTATTACTGTTAACAATTTTTTTACACATATCTACTTATATCTATTCTAATTTCTTAACTAATTTCGATTCGCAGCTACGTCTTAACAATTTGTGTTTCGACATAGGCCTTCTTCAAGATTTTCCACTCTTTTCTGTTTGTTGCCACTTTTATCCATAGCTTTCAGTTCATCGTCCCATCTCATATTTTGTCTTCCCTTGTTCCTTTTTTGGTCTCGGGGACTTACTCTATACTAATATTATAAAGAGAGAAGATTTATATGTTTGTAACTAATATACTCAAAAACTAATGAACCGATTTTGAAAATTCTTTACCTATAGAAAGCTACATTTTCAGTGAATAACATTGTATATATTTTTTAAAGTAACGCAGGCGAAGTCGCGTGCAACAGCTAGTCTATAATATATATTTAGATTTTAGATATGAATGTGTATAAATAGTAGAAATAGATATAAAATATATAGATAGTATCTTATAACAATTAATCCCATAAATCGTATGTATAACTACGTAGATTCAGATTTAGACATAGCCACAGCAGATGCAACCCTTAAGGGTCCCTTACGGCAATCGAGGGTCGGGATTGTAAAAGAATTATATAGTAAACGATGCTCCACAACCTTGAAAAAAATAACACAGCTAGCCAATGAATGTTACTTTTTGCTGAAACATTCGAATTTAAGATAATGCTTATGGATAAGTGTAAAAAAAATCCAGAAAATCACTAAAAACGTGTAAATCGCACTCCCGTTTTGTTAGTACAATTGTGTCGGTAAGTATCAAGAATTATTAAATGAATTTTATCAAATAATAAAGTTAAAACTATAAAAAAATAGATGCAATCTTCATTTCTTAATAAACCTATTCCTATTTTGTGTAAAAAAATCACAAACTTGCCCAATTTTTTCGCTCAAAATCTTCATACAAATTACTATGAAGGCTATTATTATGAAATCACGCTCGGGCCACGGTTCAGTCTGGTTCAGTCGGCCATGCGCCTCCGAAGTGAGAGCACGTCGCTTTGCGCCGCACTGACAGTTCGTGATAAAACCGTGTACTTACACAAAAAATGTCAAATATGTCGTCTTTGATGTTGAAATTATAGCCCAAGGCCAGACCTTCGTTCAGTGTGACCATATATGGCAGGATTTCCACCCACATAAGAGACGACGGTAAAGGTCTACCGGGGCAACGAAAAAACAAAAATTTTGGAAAAACCCTTCCCCCCTCCCTTAAACCACCCTGTCTGTCCGGCGCGACTCAGCCGAGTCGTGTTTGGGCTCATCGGAGACGTCTCGACGAGATAAAAAAATTTGACACCCCCCCCCCCCCCCCCCTCTAACCCCCTCAGCCGTAACTCGGAAACGGCGCGACTCAGCCGGGTCGTGTTTGGGCTCATCGGAGACGTCTCGACGAGATAAAAAAATTGACGCCCCCCTCGGACCCCCTCAGCCGTAACTCGGAAACAACGCGACGCAGTGGGGTCGTATTTGGGCTCATCGGAGACGTCTCGACGAGATAAAAAATTTGACGCCCCCCTCGGACCCCCTCAGCCGTAACTCAGAAACGGCGCGACTCAGCCGGGTCGTGTTTGGGCTCATCGGGGACGTCTCCACGAGATAAAAAATTTGAACCCCCCCCTCTAACCCCCTCAGCCGTAACTCGGAAACGGCGCGACTCAGCCGGGTCGTGTTTGGGCTCATCGGAGACGTCTCTCCGAGATAAAAAAATTGACGCCCCCCTCGGACCCCTTCAGCCATAACTCGGAAACGACGCGACGCAGTGGGGTCGTGTTTGGGCTCATCGGAGACGTCTCGACGAGATAAAAAATTTGAATCCCCCCTCGGACCCCCTCAGCCGTAACTCGGAAACGACGCGACGCAGTGGGGTCCTGTTTGTGCTCATCGAGGACGTCTCTCCGAGATAAAAAAATTGACACCCCCCTCGGACCCCCCCGGCCGTAACTTGGGAACGACGCGACGCAGTGGGGTCGTGTTTGTGCTCATCGGGGACGTCTCTGCGAGATAAAAAATTTGACACCCCCTCCAACCTCTCCGGCCGTAACTTGGAAATAGCGCGACGCACCCGGGTCATGTTTGGAATCATCTAAGACGGCTCTCGGGAAGGCGAATTTTTTAGAGTAGACCAAATTTCAAATTTTGGCAGTTGCGGTCTACTCGTAGGACCATGGTCAACGGTTACAGGTAGACCCCCGTGTTGGGTATCATTTGAAAGGTCTCAACAAGGGTGATCAATTGAAACTAATCCCCCTCTCCCTCCCCCTTTTAAGTAAAAGTCTCCTACCCCCCAATTCTTTACGAATTACAAAACAAAGACCCTAAACCAAACCAAAACAATTAACTATAGCAAATGACAACACCCAACTCACAACCGCGCCCCCACGGACTACTTGCAGACCGCAGCAGCAAGCACGATCTAGTATTTAAATAGCGTAGAACTAAACAACATGCTTTTATTTATAAATTATGAGGAGACAAAGCACTAAATAGTATTTTGAACACTAAATAATAAAAATGACCAAATCCCATTTGCGTATAACGAAACGCAAGATGGCGCATCTGTCAAACCTAATATCATTAGTGTCAAAAGATCACGCCAAATTTCAAATACCTATGTCGTCTTTGATCTTGAAATTATGATGTAAACTGCGCAACTAAAAAATTACTCCTCGGAACTATTTATCTCCGCAGCTAGAAACTTTACATAAAGATTTCTATCAGGCCAGAAACCCACGGCATTCTCGGTGCATGCAAATACGAGATCCGCCTTATATTATTAAATCAATGGAAGAGAGGAAAGCAAGGGTGCAAAGCGCATCGAAAGATTTGGAACCGAATGCAACTGATGAATAGAAGGTTTGTAAGGAACAGTACCTATGCCATAAGTTCTAATCTAAGGAGATCCTAAGTTTTCTAGGAGTCAGATTTTTTTACATAATCATCATGGTAAATTTACTACATATGGAACGTTCTCGAAAGCCCGAGCGTAGCTCTGGGCGCAAGGAAAGTTCCACACACGTCCGCACTTTGAAGACGCAAAGCGTATAATGATTTTACGGCAAATTATACAAGCGTCCAATTAGTGACGACTTTTGGCAAGTTTTACGGTTTTATTGGAAAGTAAATCGTGTTCTTATACCCCTAAACGACATTTTAACTTACCCTGTGCATAACCATATCTATTCTGATTTATACAAACTCATGCTCAGGATCATATAATTGACTCCAGTTTGAAAATTAAAAATGCTTACAAACGTTTTCAGTACAATATATTATTTTTGTAATTGGGAATAACAATTTCATTTTGTATTGTGCAACTAAAATAATAATTATACACTAACTAGATCGTGCTTGCTACCGCGGTCTGCAAGCAGCCCGCGAGGGCGCGGTTGTGAGTTAGGTGTTGTCATTTGCCATAGTTAATTGTTTTGGTTTGGTTTTGGGTCTTTTTTTGTAATTCGTGAAGAATTAGGGGTAAGTAAAAAGGGGGAGTAAAATTGGTCACCCTCGTTGAGGCCTTTCAAATGATACCCAACACGCAACCGTTTATCTAAAACCGTTGACCATGGTCTACTGAGTAGACCGCAACTGTCAAAATTTGAAATTTGGTCTACTCTAAAAAATTCGTCTCCGAGATGTCCCCGATGAGCCCAAACACGACTTGGCTGCGTTGCGCCGTTTCCGAATTACGGCCGGGGGGGTCCGAGGGGGGCGTCAAATATTTTATCTCGGAGAGACGTCTCCGATGAGCACAAACACGACCCCACTGCGCCGCGTCATTTCCGAGTTACGGCCGGGGGGGTCCGAGGGGGGCGTCAAATTTTTTTATCTCGGGGAGACGTCCCCGATGAGCCCAAGCACTACCCGGCTGAGTCTGCTGGTCCTTGCTGGTTTTTAATACCTGTGTTGGGGACATGCACCTAGAAACTTTTAGCTTTTATAAAATAACGAAGATCTGGCCGTCGTGGGCTCTTGCTCTATGCATACGTACGTGTGTGCGTGCGATGCGCGAGCCTCGATCGTTGTGAGAGTAACGCTAAAAACCTAAACTTCGCGCGGCGCGTCTCCGAAACCGGCCCTTAATAATAAAGAAATATTGTTATAAGATAATGAATATAATAATATTACTAATTTTTTTATAGGCATATTAAATTGTATTACTATATACTTATTAATTTAAAGTGTTTTTTGCAATTTCTTGCACTATCTCCCATTGATCTCCCAAACAGCCTGTAGAATAAGTAGGATTAACAAAAAAAAACACTGGCGTTTAAAACTTAAACTTACCACTTTTAAGAATTTTAAGAGAATTAAGAAATTAAGAGTGTTGAATTAAAAAAACGTTTTATTTTCTTTGAAAAAAAGACAAAAAACCAAAAAATTTGCCATTTTTAACAAAAATAGCAATTTCAAAAGTGTAAGTTTTGAAGGCCATTGTAAAAGGCCAGGTCAGTATGAAAGTAGTAAAATTTAAAATTAAAGTTTCAAATTATCCTTGTAAACAGTCGATATTTTGATGGACCTTATAGTCTAATCACGCGCAGATTCTGACCTCGACGAGCGGCGAATTGTAATCAAAAATCGACCTTACAGCCTTACCTTAAGTATGTCACATGAGTTATTCATAGATCACCATTTTGTGTTTAGTAAAATTGGATATTACCTACGTTTGGTGAATCTTTACTAATAAATGCGTACGAAAGGTTACATATTATAATGTAGGTGAGTATAGGTAACCCTACCCCCCTTTTATTTTTTCAAAGCAGAGGGGAGGGTCCCGCCATAGAAGCAGAGGTTGGCCTTCTTCTTTGCTCATAGCATACTGGTGGTAGGCCTTGTTGGTCCCCAACAAACCAATCCGATTGGACGAGCAAAGGCCGATGGGACAGAACCAACGACCCCTGCGACCCCTCGGATTATTGAGGGTAAGCCCCCACACCACGACAAGGTTATGGCCCACCAAGGGGGAGAGGTGAGTATAGCCACGAAAACAACGCTCGAAGCGAATTCGCTTATGCCTGGTTCCGTGGCCCAGGAATAATATGTTTCAAGACTGTGTTAAATCTAAGTAGGGGAGACCAGGGCTGGTTCTAACAGGGGTAGGAATTAACAGGCCAATTGCCGCTAAACTATTAAGACTAGTGCCACGAAATCTACGATTCCAATGCTTATTGATCCCGAAGATGTTGCTGACCTAACGGTCAGTTGCCGACAAAGTTGAAGACAAGACTCCGTAAGAGCAAATTGTGAGTGACGAGACTGTTTGGACAAGATCGTAAAAACGATTATTTTTACGATCTTAATTTTTTAATTTGCATTTTAAATATTGATTTTTTTCAAATCCAACTAATATTACTTAAATCTTCATTTTTACAGCTAAAAACGTGTACTTATGTTTTGTCAAAATATTTATCGCCAATTTTTTAATGATTTATTTTATGTAATAATGAGACTTGGGACGGGGTAGGTTTTAACATGTTAAACTTGCCTCGTATGCATCGGATAGGTGTGTAATTTAACTAATATATAGGTATTTTTATGTTTTAGGATGAGGAATTACAAACGAAATCTACTCGTGGGAGTACATCTCAAGAACTAGCAGCAAAAGAAATGATGAAAAATAAAAAGAGCTTAAGAGGTGGCTAAAAGTTTCCAAATTTGCCACGTGACGTTGCACAAGTTAATTAAAAAGAAGAAAAGAAGGTTTACCAGTTGAAATAGGATATGAAAAGAAGAACACACAAGTTTCTAGTTCCTATTCTTAGAGATGAAAGTCTACTTTTATGATATTACTTACCAGTAGGATTGTTAATTTTAATAAGAGGCATGTCTAATGCCTGTAAGATATTTTTAGGAGATATTTTAATTTATGTTAATTAATGATTATATTATGCTTAATAACTAGGAATAAAAACTGATTTTTATAAATTTAAACAACTAGACACATTTGTTTTTAAGCTTATTAATTAACTTAAGTTTTGTACTAAATTTTTAATCAGCTACTGTTATTTGTTTTTTGATATTTTACACAATTATTAAGAAAAAATCTTTTAATTCTAAATCTCTTGGGTTTTTTCCGAGAAGCTACAAAAATTTCGTGTGCAATATTGCTCTTTAATTCAAAGGTTATTCAAAGGTTGCGGTCATTTTGGCAATATTGTATTTCGGTCTCAGGTTAGTACTCAGAAAACCAAGTGAGATAACAACGAGTCAGAGGTCGTTGTTTATGTAAAAACACTTGATAATATCAATTTATTTCATTATTGTAATAAGTATACAGTGACCAGCTGTCGATCAGGTAATTTTTTAAATATTTTCACAAAGTAAACAGTGTACTACGAACGTATAACATTTTGGAGGGCGTCTTGACGTAACAAACCTTCAGTAGATATATGTTGTAACGTATAATATTGTATATGGCGATTTTACGTAAGAAATATTTTAAAATAATAGAGATTTAAGCTTTATTTTGTATTTAGTGAATACAAAAATTGTCTTATGTTCAAGTTTACTTTAAATTTTTTTTTATTCATTTTGGTGATATCATCATTATCTTCAATTTGGAAATTGAAGTAATATACATAATTAGTAATTTTGACTTTAGCTACGGTATCTTTTGGTAGAAATGTTAATAAAATTCCAAATTATGTTAATTATGTCAATAAACAGGCTTACGATTCACTTGATGGTAAGCCTGTATAACACAAGCAACGCCACAGATGCTGAAAATGGGCTGCCGACCATAATTGGATTGAGGAAATTGAGGATATTGATTCTGATATCCCATCCTCACTCACCGAATCACACATATGTTTGGCGTCAATAAATATAGGGAGCCTTCTTATCTCTATGAGAAGTTGTCGTGGAGGGATGTTCATCCTCGGGGATCTTCGACGCAGCTAGTAATAGAGTGCCACAGTACTGCTGCCTTTAGAGGTAGCTTTTGATATGCTGCGTCAAAGTGCTGGAATAACATCCCGCCGCCTATTAGGGACCTGCTAGTACTAATAATTTTAGAAATAAATTAAAGAAATTTATATTCGAACATCAAAAAAGCGAGGAGCAACTGCGGAACGACACCAGTGCCTTCTGAATATATATTTATTTTTAATTTTATATATATATTTAGTAGATGATATTATTTTTTTGTATAAATATAGGTGTTTTTTTGTATTAAGTATATATTTATAGGTTATATTTTAATTTTAAGAGCTTTTATGTATTGTTTTATCTTGTAAGTGCGTAACCTCAACATCGGCTCTAACGGAAGACCAGCGCAGGTTTTTATAACCTGCGTTATGCTGAGTTGGAGCCGGTTTGTGGCGGGGGACGTTTCTGTTTGTCTTTTTATATATTTGTAAGTTTTCAATGTCCTTTGCTACAAATAAAATATTATTCTATTCTATTCTATATATCGTTATTTCGCGGTGGTCTTCTGTAGGGGGTGGTTAATTTCCAAAGGTGACCCCATAGGGAATCAACGTTAGGCAAGCATCCATACCACTCATCCAAAGGGGTCATCAAATGATAATATGTATTATATGATTTATTCGCAGAATGAAAGTGCTACTTTTCGTATCCAGTCTTCTATCAGCGTTCGTGGCTATCACGGCAGTATGCGACGCATGTCTTGACGGCAGTTGTTACACGCGAATAACAGTTTTCGAAGGCCATCAAATCTCCGGACAAATAGCAATCGACAGAACAGGCGACATTCTCTATTTCCATTTCGAGAATATACAATCCAAAGACTTCAGCGGTGCTTATAGTCTGGACGATGTTAAATTCAGTCTGTTACCAGAAATAGACTTCTCTTTCGCTAGGGCAGTCGATCAGGCGACCCGAAATGTTTACATGTCTGGCGCTACAGGACTTTACAAATACAATCCTGCTAAGAATTCTACGAGCCTTATCGGACTACATGAAGACACGATATTCAGTCTACAATTCCACCATAAACTGTACTATACGAAATTTAATGTCAAAGGTCTGTTCACATTTGAAAATAGAAAGTCAAAACAAATTCCCGCGCTATCCAAATATCAAATCGACGACTTCGTTATAGACAAGCACGATGACGTTTATTTCATGAGCAACTATATTATCTATAGATTAAAAAATGGCGCCAAATCACCTAGGCTCTTCGCTGATGAGATATACACTCTTGCCACAGACAAAAATGGCAATGTCTACTTCAATCAACCAGCTACGAGAGGTTTGTACAAATTGGACTACAGCAAAGACGAATTAATCGAATTTGGCGCCTTCAATCAAGGCGTGGCCTTCAAGATTTTGTTTGACAGCGACAATAACGTCATCTATGATGAGGTAGGTGACGAAAAGATTTACTATTTGACACCAAACTATGGTAGATGCAGAGTTACCACTCACGGTAAAGGAAAACAAACTAAGAAAGGCGTTGCTCTTGTAGCAAACGCAAAGTAATTTTATAACACTTTTCCTTAAACTCTTTTATAATTAAATTACTTTTTGTTTGTGAAGATTTCGTTTTTTTTTTTTTTACCCCAGACGCCCAACGCAAAAATAGAGTGTTATAACTTGACAGGTGCTGTAAGTGCGCTGGCAATCACAAATTGTAGTCGCTTTATTATCTAATAATTACAGTATCTCTAGTAATATTATGATTAGAAGATATGTCGCTAATATTTTCTACTGTCTCCTGCCTTTTATGCTGTCACGGACCGAGTCTGTTGCCGTAGGCATTTCAGCGGCATTTGAGTCCGCTGATTGCCCATGGTCTAGCCTCTCACCCATGTCAGCCTCTTTAATCAAGGCTATATTGGATACGTCGGAGCGTCCTCCAGGCAAGCCTGATTCTGATGGATCATCGAGATCCAACCCGGAAAACAATGATGTCGTTATAATTTCGTCCATATTGTTCCCACGAGTAGATACGGGATTCAAACGTCCTGTCGGCCTTCCCGTTACCGACTAAGGGTATATACACTCCGAGGTCCCCAGGTATCGGAGGTTGACCGCTTGCGACTGAGAAACCCCTCAGCCACTCACCCTCTTGGCGCGCGTCATACCGTAGGGTTGGGGGTGAATTTTTATAGAGGCTTTCTACCTCGCGGACCTGGCGGTTAAGCCAAGACCCCCGTTCCGGTGAGACATGACCACCGGCTTACGGTGTAGTAAAAGAGGGCATTTCCTCACCTCCTTTGAGCCTGCTGGTTAGGCCGGCTACAGTGTCGGGTTATTTGCCGCCGCCCGAGGTTCGGCGTTGACAGCTTTACGGCGAGGTTTTGTCTCTTCTCGAGCCAACCCTCCTCCTTTCTCATCCGGGCTTGGGACCGGCAATCGGCGGAGTTCTAAGGTCTGTTAGTCATGTCTCAAAATAGCATCAGAAAAATAAGTGAGATAACAAACAGTCAGATATTTTTTATGTGGCTGTTTAAAAACTATAAAAACACTAGATAATATAAATTTATTGCGTTATTTTAATATAAATTACACAGTGAACAGCAGTCGATCAAGGTGAATTTTTAAATATTTTCTCAAACTAAATAGTCACAAAAACACATCAAAATATTACTATAAAAGTTACTGCATTTTATAATAATAACAGTTTGTGCGTATAATAATAGTTTCATCGAAAACGGGCCAAAATTTCCAAAGTTACAGCGTTGTAAATTTCATCCGCTTTTTAAATATATTTTTTACATTCGCGCGTCACACCGCGTTTCTTTTCAATGCGAGTGATGAAAGAGTGTTTACATTCATAAAATTTATGTATAAAAAGTGGTTTACAATTATTATTTTAAGTGTTTCTGCCGCCATGCACGCTGTCCAAATGACTGCCAAATGCAGTGTGCCCTGCCACTACTTTCCAATGCTTGAAACTTTAAGAAATTCATTTCTAAAGTTGACCCCACCGAGAATCGAACCCGGAACCCCTGAGACGCAAGGCAAGCACCCTTATTACCACCCATCCTACTGGGTCGTCAAATGATTATTTGTATTATATGATTTATTCACAGAATGAAAGTACTGCTTTTCGTATCCAGTCTTCTATCAGCGTTCGTGGCTATCTCGGCACTATGCGACGCATGTATTGACGGCAGTTGTTACTCGCGAAGAACAGTTTTCGAAGGCTATATAATCTTCGGACAAATAGCAATCGACACAACAGGCAACATTCTCTATTTCCATTGTTTAAATTCACAATTCAAAGACTTCAGCAGTGCCATAAGTCTGGACGATGCTAAATTCAGTCTGTTACCCGAAGCAGAATCCTCTATGGCTATGGCAGTCGATCAGGCGACCCGAGATGTTTACCTGTCTGACGTTACAAGATTTTTCAAATACAATCCTGCTAAGAATTGTACGAGCCATATCGGACTACATGAAGACAAGATATTCCATCTACAATTCCACCAAAAACTGTACTATACGAAATTGGATGTCAAGGGTCTGTACACATTTGAAAATGGAAAGTCAAAACAAATTCCCGCGCTTTCCAAATATAAAATCTACTACTTCGTCATAGACAAGCACAATGACATTTATTTCATGAGCAACAACATTATCTATAGATTGAAAAATGGCGCCAAATCACCGACCCTCTTCGCTAATGAGTCATACATTCTTGCCACAGACAATAATGGCAATGTCTGCTTCTATCAATCAATTACGAGAGTTTTGTATAAATTGAACTACAGCAACGACGAACTAATCATATTTGGCGCCTTCAGTCAAGGCGAGACCTACAAGATTTTGTTTAACAGAGAGAATTGGATCGTCTATTATGACTATCTTGACAATAAGATTTACTATTTGACTCCAAACAATGGTAGATGCAGAGTTACCACTCACGCTATAAAAGGCCATATTCATGTAGAAAACGCAGAGTAATTCTTAACATTTTTCTTTAAACTCTTATAATTAAATTACTTTTTTGTGAAGATTTCGTTATTATTTTTAACTCCAGACGCCCGACGCAAAAATGGGTATTATTAGTTTGACGTGTGTGTCTGTGTACCTGTCTATGGAATCGTACCTCCCAAATTTTGATTTTGATGGACCGATTTTGATCCGGTTTTTATGTTTAAAAAGCTAATGGTCTTGGCTATAATTTATGAAGATCTTTTTTGGGGTTTGTAGATTGTTGAGCCCATTTCTAAGTTGACCGAAATGGGCTAAAAAAGACGGAAGGAAATACTAAAAAAAATAAAAATAAAAATAAATAATAAAAAAAAAAACAAATTTCATGACTATACTTTTTTATTTGAACTGTTTAAATTAAAAGAATTACAAACTTTTTCATATACGATATTAATTCAAATTTTTGAATACATACAATAATATAAAAATAACAATAAATTTAACCCCATAACCATAAAATTAATTATTTTAAAAAAATAAAAAATGAAATTAAAAATTGAAAAAAAAATCCTGATAGACCAATTTTCATCATAAATATAACAATTTTATCATAACATCATAATATATCAATTTTAATTACAATTTAAAACAATCGATGCATTTTATAATAAATAATCCTTTGTCGGTTTCACTATGCTTTCACAAATTTTACAAAACATTCAATCACAAATTAATAAACGCTTTTAATTTTTATTTAATATATGAATATTCCCTAACAAGTTTTAAAAAAAAAACTCGCGTTTTCCGTAAGGCATCAAAGGTGAAGTGAAAATTTTTTTTTGTCGACCGTGCATTGCGCTCTCTGTTTCGAGGTGGTTTAAGACGAGCAGTGTAAAACCGGCAATGGACTGAACTGCACTACACTTTAGTGCGTGAACATTGTCTGTTCGTCCAAATTGTATGAATGGGCGCCAACGGTGAACTCTTGAGTAGAAACAGCAAACTACTACTCGACTTCTGGCTGAAAAAATTACATGTTATCATAATAATAATAATAATATAGGTACCTACTCCATCTGCCAAGTAACTTTCAAACCGAAATCTGCATTGCAAAAAAAAAATTTTTTTTGAGGACAAAAAAAAAAGTTATATTGAAAAATTTAACATAAGTATTTTTATCTGAATCTAGGGGGTTTTATATACCGAAAACTATCTTTTTTATTATTTAAGGACAGTCGGACAGACAGGCCGACTGTCCAATTGATGGTAGGTGGCTACCGTCGCCTAAAACACTAGCAACACCCCCTACAGGTGATGCAAGTTCGCTGCTGACCGTACAAGAATAAAGGAGTGAGGGATTTATTTTAGAAAATTAAAAATTTACCCTCATTCTCTAAGCCCCTTAACTCTTGTTAATTTTAATTTTAGCAAAAAAAAAAATTTGTATATATTTGAGAAAAAATAAAATAAACATCGTAAATTTCAGAAACTTATACAGTAAGTATATCAAAATTGGCCCCTGACTGTACTTGATACTTACATTGCAAACATTCTCTCGCTTCTTGTTCGACATTGATTCCGGACGGAATTCATTCTCCAGACCAAAAGCCTGAAAATGTTTAAAAAAAATAGTGTTACTTTTATATTACATGGCATTTGTTATAGCATTGCTATAAATTATACTCATGTTATACTCTAAGTTATGTTATATGATGTTATATTATATTAGGCTCCATTCATCATATCATGGATTGATCGTCCTGTGTATTTAGATGATATTTTTATTCAGACAAATTAACATTGAAAAATGTCAACGAATTCAGGCATCTTGAATCTGTAGCCTAGATAGTGAGTAAAATAAATTACATAGTTGATGAACATTAATTTCACACTTATATAAACTAATAAATAACCTTCAATATTTCCTCGTTGGGCAAATGATCACCGGGACCGCTCTGTACAAAATGGCGGATCATGTCACCGCCCCTTTTCACTAGCAATGCGCCACCGGTTTGCCCCCAATCGCCCTTCAAATCACCACCTAAGGCTGTATAGAGAGTAAATTTAAAAGAAAAGAGGAAAAAACCTTCAACAAATCCTCATTGGGAATCCGATCGGCCGGTCCGCATTGAACAAAGTGTTGCAACATTTTCCCTCCACACTTTACTAATAGAGCGCCGCCATTTTGTAAACCGTCACCAATCAAATCGGTTTGCAGACCTGCGTTTATCTTTATTATAGTAGGCTTTATACTTTATAAAACATGTTAGCCTATGTTACTCGCTGATAATGTAAGCTTACGAACAGTGAAAGAATTTTTCAAATAGGTCCAGTAGTTTCGGAGCTTATTCAATTCAAACATACAAACAAACAAACCTTAGCTATTTATAATATTAGTGTAGATAAATAAATAAATAATAATAATAAAAAATTGGTTAACAGCTAGGATTATTAGCCACTAGACCAAACGTGTCGTCAAATATTATAGATGTGAATATTCACTATAAATGTCAAAGTAACTCTGTATGTCTGTCTGTCTGTTACCTTTTCACGCCACAACTACTCATCCGATCATCATGAAATTTTGCATACACGTTATCAGGGATACAATAAAGGACATAGAGTACTTTTCATCTGGTGGTATTCTGTAAGCGGGTGGTTACTGCCTTCAGAGTGGCTGCCCAAATGACTGCGAAACGCTATGGTCCGATTTTATTCTTTTGATAAAAAAAGGTAAACAAATATGAGGTCGCCAGGGTCACTGACCTGTTTTAGAGTTGGGTTTTGTACAATAGGCATATCAAAGAGAGTTGACTCAGTGAGTAACTCATTCTCAGTCATGGCAACACTGCATTTTCCACCTCCGTAAAAACCAAAACCGAATAAAATATTATTATTAATAAGAATAATAAATAAAAACGAATTATTAGTTTAGTGGTAATTTTAAGTAATCTATTTTATTAATGCCATTTAATCAAAAATAATTTCATAAAGTGTTTTCGTCTACGATTATGAATTATGATAAACTAAAACTTTAAAAATGTATATAGAATTGTGAACTTGATAATTTATGTACGAATCAAAACCTCATGTGACTCCAAAAGACTTAGGTCGTGTACATATCCCGTCTCTAAAACCATAGACAAAATCTCTGTGACGTCTATTGGTATTGTAGGTTATGTGACGATTTTATCGAGTTTTTTTGCATTTTCCTCTGAAAATATGCAATAATTTTGGATACATATCGTAAAGAATATGTTTAGTGAGTATAAATGAATTCGTGTACATATGAATGTGTAATTAAGGTTAAAACTCGAAAATGTCGGGAATTGTTTGTTTACCTTTTTTATCAAAAGAATAAATTCGGACCTTATATTCCCTGCCACTACTGATAATAAAATAATGATTATATTATATTGACGACACGTTTGGTCTAGTGGCTAGTAACCCTAGCTGTTAATTCGCGGTTCGCCGGTTCGAATCCCGCTAGGGGCAAATGTATATGTGTTAACATTTTTACCTTTGTACCTGAGTCATGGATGTTTTTTAATTATATTACGTATGTATTTACAACAAAAAAGTAATCTATGTAGTATATCAACTGTCTGGTATCTATAATACAAGCATTAGTTTGCTTAGTGTGGAACTAGATGGTGCTGTGTGGAATGTATGATGATATTTAACAAATAAATAAATGTGATAAATAGTGACATACCCATGTCCTTTCCCTTCATCAAAGCGTCCCTCGACTGCTTCCAAAAGAGCGACGCCAATATACCAATTGTGCTGAACTTTTTGAAGCCGAGCGTTTGATAAGTGGACTGTTCTGTTACGTGGTACAAATCTGAAAGTCGTTTACAGAGAAAATCAGGTACAGTCGAGCACGTATTAGCATTAAAAAAAAGCAACAAGAAATTGTTATCTTGCAAGCGAGTTCTTAATGATCAGGTTGTATACGTACTTAGACATGTCTATAGACGAGAATTGGTAAATAGACATGTCTACGTATATAACCAAAATCGCTAAAAGGTATATAGTAATTTTTATACAAATGTTGGATTAGGTTTAAATAAAAGTTCTCGAGTGGAGGCCACGGAATGGCAAACCATGAAACGTTTATTTTGACGTTACAATAACACATCACCAAGTTTCCTCTTGGCTAGGCTAGGCCCCCTGGATGTCCATTGACAAGATGGAATGACGTCCTAATCTGAATTCAGTCTACTTCTGACCTGAAGGTTATGGGGGAGGCCTATTTTTTTTTTCTTGGTTAAATCTGCGTTCCAGATCACCACCGACCATGGGGAGTCGATTCGTTTCGATTCGGAATATCGATTCGGGATTCAGAACGCAGTAAATCCATACAAATCTATGGATCTGCCACATACATACAGTAGTTTTCCGTTCGGATTTTATCCGAATCTAAATTTCGAAACGGAATTCCGACCCTATGGAATTTCCTACAGCTGAGATAATAATAATGATGATGATGATGATGATGATGATGATGATGATGAATCTATGGTAATATTTACCTCCATTGAAATATTTCCCTTCAATGAACACTTTGGAACCCTCCTCTTCAACTCCTATGCCGACAAGTTTTATGTCATGTTTTTGCAACACTGGGTTGATTTCGCTCAACTGTGAACAATAAGAAATATCAATCAATCGATATTCTATATCTATACTGATATGGCAAAGAGGAAAGATTTGTTTGTTTGTTTGCATTGAATAGGCTCCGAAACTACTGGACCAATTTGAATAATTTCACTTTTGGGAAGCTATATTATCAGTGAGTAATATAGGCTACATTTTAAAAGTCACGCGGACGAAGTCGCGTGCAACAGTTAGTACATTTAATAAAATTTAAAATGAGCCATGTCTGTGTACATTAAATATTTTTTTCAATAAAACAATTACTAAAATTGTAAAGTCGGGGTATGAAAACCTTCATCAGTTTTCAAATTCATTTCTTCAATGCACTCAGCAAACATCAATGTTTCGTTTGAAATGAAATAACTGATTATTTATTGACCTGTTACAAGCAAATGTCGTAAGGTAAATTTAAGGTGACGAACCTTTTCTCATTCCGACTGTACCTACTTATGTTACTCATATAAAAAAAAAAAAATTTAGAATTTTCGTTGGTCTTTTTTTTTGTGCGTTTGTGCACGATAATCTCAGAAACTGCATAACCGATTTGAATGCGGTTTTTACTAAAGTATTGATGATTACCTGGATTAAACTATAGAATAATTTTTATCCTGGAAAAATGTTGGGTTCCTGTGGGATTTTCAAAAAACGAACAAAAAACACGCGTACGAAGTTGCAGGCACCAGGTATTTCTGAATAATTATTATACTTACTTCTTTCGCCCATAATCTGCACAATGTACAACCCCATCGTCGAAAGAACACAATGACAGTGTCTTGCTCTTGCCAGAAAGACTTCAGCTGGACAATCTGAAATGCAGAACAATCAAAATGTAAGCATAGTTACGATGGCTCCAAGTTAAATACTAGACTTGTATTATAAGAACCTAGAGGAAAGACTAACACCATCATAGAAAAACTAATAACACACCTTGAAATTTTTTAAAAACTTGTTACCACAGTTGACTAAACAAGAAATATAACCCTGCTCGGGTTGTATATTTGCATTAGTTCAATTACGAGTTCAATTGATTGAACTATTGGGACTTTTAAGTTTCAATAGTTCAATTACATTACTTCATTAAACTATCGAAAGTTGAAAAGTGTCACTAGTTCAATTGATAGAATTATAATTTGTTAAATAAAAGGGATTTCAAAATATAATTTAATTGACTTGGTTATTATTTACCTACCCATCACATTAAAGTGGATAGAAAAAAAGAGGATTTTTAAAGACATCATAACAAAAAGAAAAAAGAACAGTGGCACTCCAGGAGTGCCGACAGAAGTGAAAACTTGAACGTGTTTATTTTTCAGGAAATATTTTATTGTGACATGTGTCATTTAACATATTTTATATTTTATTGTGACATTTAACATGTGAAATTGTTGATGACCTTTTGGAATATCACTGGCCATTTTCTATTTTTATTTGAAACTAGCGGTCCGCTCCCGGCTTCGCCCGGGGTGCATTTTTTTTACGTAAAAACCTTCCCTGATTATCCCTCTATCCATGAGTGAAGACAGAATTAAAATCGGTCCAGCCGTTCTCGAGTTTTGCGCTTAGCAACACATTTAGGGATTCATTTTTATATTATATACTGTGTTCTTTTATAACTGTCAACAGAGGTGTCGGTTACATTACATTACATGTCGCAAGTTCAATGCTTTTTTTCCCATCTCAAAAATGCCCAATGCGCCTAAAGAAGTTTTCACTTCAAAAACCATCCTAATAGAGTAACATCCCAGGGCCCCCAGACATAACTTATTCTCTAAAAGACGAAAAATGAGGTATCAAGTAGTGTTCCTATTTAAGTACTTTGAATGCATGTGCTAAGTAGCAGGCGAGAGAGTTAAGTAAAAATAGGACTCACTAAATTCAAATGGCTGATTTTGTTATATGTTTTGGAAAATATTATTCTTCATTATCTCAATTGTAGGACTTCCACTGCTGGACATTGGCCTCCCCATGACAAGAAACTAGATTTTTGTAATACATACATATTTCATAGCATATATTTTTCAAGGTTCAATGTAAAGAAAATTATGAAGAAAATTCATCAATCAATACCATTTAAATAAAATCAAAGAGAACATAACATTCTAATGACTTCAAATTACACAAAATAGGGGACAATTTTGATAATTGCTTTAAAACAAGACATAATTGGCTCAAGTCTGTGGGATTAATATTTAACTAAAAAGTAAATTGTCTTAAAACTTTTTAAAAAAAATCAATAACACCTATACTTTATTCAATACAATGTTTATTAGACCTTCTCTTCTATTTTTAAGTTTAAGAAGTACTTTTGCATTTTGATGAATCAGTTTCTCCAGAGGTCTGTGTAACACAGGGACACTCAGACTATTCAGATTAGAACTGCTAGGCAACATTTAAAATTTTTAGACTACAAGCTATCGGCTTTGTAGATGTGCGTAAAAAATAATTAAATAAGGTAGGGTGTAATTATGGCATCCGACCTATCCGGTCATAGGTGATTCACTGACAGAATTTTACATTTAAAAAAAAAACCTAGTTAAAATCTACAACTTTAATAAATAAATGTAAATAATGTAATAAATAAATCATAATAACAACATGCAATGTGACCGCACCTATTCAAAGTATAATGGGTATAGATCCAATGTTGCAATTACTTTTATACATACCTATTACATATAGGTGCTTAGATATGATTTAATGAATAAGGAAACTCCAACCGGTAATAATATCATCTGCTTACGTTAGTAGTGTAATTATAGTGCAACCTACCTGTAATTAACTTATTCTAGCATGAACAAGATTTTGAACACAGAAATAAATGATTGAAATTGATCATTTTAATACCTACTTTTTTTATTGTAATCTTTTTTACCATGTAAAAAGGTCACTTTCCACGAGGAGCGGGTCACTAGTATTATATAAAAGTAGGCAAATCAATCAAAGTTACTAATTTAAGTACTTAATTTAAAACTGAGAATTATAGGAAGCGTACACAGCAAAAAATTATAAAACAATAGTTACCTCACCGCCAGGAATGCTTTTAACATTATAATTTCCGATTTCAGCTATATCTGTAGACATTTTATTTACCATGTAATATTATTATTTTGTAAAATAAATTATATCCAAGAAAAACAAATGAAACGACTTTCCAGTACAAATGCTACCAAAAAATAAACAAACATGAAGACAGTGTTACCAAACCAAAAAAAAATTATTCGGTAGAAATGTGGACAAAATATCGGTAGAAAACGGGAAAATTTGTGTTCTAAATAAAATAAAAATTAAGCAGTTTTGTACAGATTTATTAATAATATGATCCAAAATCAATCGGTTTTGTTATCATACCAACGCTCTTTTGACATAGTAACAAACATATTTTTGTCAATATTAAAATCAAAGCAACTGGATCCACCCATATGACGTTTGGAATGTAAAAGTCCTTCAATCGAAGAAGATGAAAGTCTGTTTCTTTGTTTTGTCTTCATTAAATTTATGCTTGAAAAAATTCTTTCTACATTAGCCGAAGAGTGAGGTAGAGTAAATATGTCAAAATCACCAGTTTTTAATTGCTTTACAGCTCCCCAAAACTCTACTGGGTCATTTGAATCTATACAATTTATATTCCGAAGTTCTCTCCATTCAGTGTCAAGTTTTTGCAGATCAACCTGGTTAATTAAATTTGGAAAAGCTCTGCATATGTGGACAATAGACGCTGTAGCGCCGGTTTTTACATTGTTAGGAGATAAAGCTACTAAATCCTTTAATATATTATTTTTAACGGAAATCGTCTCACGATTTGTCTGCAAGCCTATGTTGTTATGGGTGCGTTCGAGCTTATTTAAAAAGTCAATACGGATGCATTCATTTTCAATATATATTTTTTAAATTTAATACATAATTATTATGATAATATATTTTGTAGTAGGTAATGATAAAAAGACGGGAGAATGTTGTCGCTATACGGTAGATCGGGAGATGGGTTTGGAAATCAGTAGATCTCCCGTTTAATCGGGAGGTTCGGGAACACTGCATGAAGAACACATGACAATGACATGAAGGAAAACTATACTTAACTGTCAATTTGACATTGACAAATGATCACAAAGGGCCATTGCTGTGTTCCTGCTTCCTGCACTCCTTCCCTTCAGCCAAGACAAGGCTATTATGCTCTAACCGCCTTTTCAGCACCCCGGAACGGATAATTGACCATATCCGTTCCGGGCAACCAGTCAGTGCTAATTATGATCTTCCTGGCCATAATTTTACTACCTTTTGAATCGGCCAACTCTTAGCCAGCTTTTATGTCAAATGATGCGTCTATCACTCATCAACTCGAAACAAAACCCCGTACAAGAAAAAGTTGAAGTCAAAAAAAACTTTTAAAAACATTTTTTTTGAAAATTTTTCTTTGAGATTGAAATACATATAGTATATATAGTATATAAAAACACTGCCTTGTTGAATTGGTTTGTTGAAAGATCCTTAAATCTGAATTGAATATTTATACTTACTTATGTGTTTTCTTTTCATGGTTCTAATTGAACTTATTTCAGAAAGCCGGGCCGATCTGTAAAATTTTTAAACTGAAAATAATTTTAGCTACTTTAATATACAAGCTGTATAATACGCAATGTATATTAATATTAGTCTGTCCTAACACTTTTTTTTTCTTTGCAATTGACGTTTCGACAGTGAGCAATGAGTAATAAATAAAATATGAGGCGCCCTGTTCTACTATATGAAGATATGAACCGTAGTCTATACAAATATCTGTTATATCAATACGTTAATATCAAAAAGCATGTTGTCTTATTTTAACTAGGTGACAGTAGAATAAGAAAAAACAGATAAATGGTATCTTCTTAAGCGCAAATTTTAACAACACTTTGCTGACTTCATGACTTTACCAAAGCGTGACCGGTGCCGCCATGTTATGTGCCGAGTTTGGTGGTACCTAGTATAGGAAATATTTAGTTGTTTTTGTGAGAGAACGATAAGAAAACTACTTTTCGTGATGTGCAGGGCTGTGTCCTAAATTGAATAATTATGCCTTCGTGCTGCATGAAGCAGTGTCGTAATAGAAAAAACGAAAATCAACGTAAAATTAGCTTACACAGGTTAGTAATATTTTTTTAAAATGTTTTTATGTATTTAGTCATGTATTGGCCCCTTAAATGATTATTCGAAATGATCACATCTCTATGAAAGGTAGCTATCTTATGTGCCAAATTTTAGTAGGTATGTCATAGGTATGTACGCCGGTTCTGTAGGGTTATGCCCGGTCCATCGTCCATATTATTCTTCATTGAGTGGGACAGGGACACTATAATCTGAAGTTCTGACAGTACTTCACTTAATTCGTTCATTCATTCATTCATTCATTCATTCATTGTGATGTGAAGGAAGACTTTTGTCGACTTTTGTGATTTGAGGTTTTTGCCTTTGGCGTTTCTTTTTGTGGAGATTTCATTTCTTTCTTCTTGAAAACCTCGTGTTCGACCGGTTTCATTGAGACTACTTTTGAATCACATAAAATCGTAAGTATTTTTAATATTATTACTGTGGTTAATGTTCAATATGCTTTAAAATTGTTATTTCTTCTCGATGACGTGACTCATGAATGACCTTGTCTTACATACCTATTTTTCATCTTAATTGATTTTTTTTAAAATTGTAGTTAATTTGCTACTTTTAAACTACATATTTGTTTTAATATCATTATACTACATGGCTACATACGTAGTAACTAGAAAACTTAAGGATTTTTTTAATGGAATGAATCATTCCTATTCTTCCTCCTTTCAATTTGCGCCGACATGCTGTTGTTCACTGTTGTTATATCAGTGATGATTTAATTCAATCAATAAAACATCAAATTATTGATTACGTCACTTATTAATATAGTAACATACATATTTTTTTTTGTAAATAGATTTCCTATATTTATATTCATCACATCCTCCATGTCAATGTCAATTTTATTTATTGACTTTTTCATATTTCAAAACTGAGCTGATGCCCGAAACTTAGTCCGCGTTTAAAATTTAAAAATATAATTGTCAATATATGTACTATATATGAGAGCAACTTAACACCTGCCATATTCCTTGCTTTCATAATTTTGCCAGGTGTTGGATTTTAGTTTTAAACCATATCTCAAGAACTGTACTTTTTTTTCTTGGTGAAAAGTGCCCTATGCCCTTTTCTGTATCCCTGGCAATGTTTTTGAAAAAAATCATGATGATTGGTTCAGTAGGTAACTAAAGTTATTAACAGACACAGACAGACAGTTATAATACCTTCATTGATATATAAGGAACATTTTATAACAATATCTATTGCAGGGATTTTACTTGAAGAACATTTTAGTTATAATTTAATTATAATATAATTAACTATAATAATTTGAGAAGTTTGTTGTGTCATTAATGTGGAGATATAGGTGTTTTATTTCATATCACATTTGGCGTTTATTTAGCCAATAATAATTGTGTGGTCAATAAAAAGAGATACCTACATGAAATATCACCAGCTGCAACCTGTCATGATAATAAATTTATTTATATCAATTAAAAACAATTTTATGTATTAGTTAGTGTTTTATTATCACTAAGAGACACTTTATCTATACTAATAGGTATTATTTTATAAAAAAAATATATTTGTATTTTTATTTGTAATGAATAAACTCAAAAATGACTAAACCTATTTTAAAAATTCTTTCATCTTTAGAGAAGGCTAGTTTATAAATATGTTGAGGCTTTGTCAGCCTTAATTTTTTTTCCCATAGGGCATTTCGTCAAAGTAGTAGAACAACGACGGTTTTGATAATTTTCAATTTTTATTTTTTTGCGTAAACTGACTTTATATCCCGTGCTTTATCGACCAAAAACATTTTTTGACAAATATTATTTAAAGCTTTCCAGATACAGAGTTGGAATACTGACTGATTTGATTTCTAAACACAGTAAAATGGCGTATTAATCATTTCGCCAGTGCCATACTGTAATGTTACTAAATTGCAGAACCGTTGTTCCACGGCTATGACGATTTGGCTATTGGCTATGCCATAGGGCTTTCCGAATGCTTGCCCTTAAGAAATAACATGTTTATTTTGCTCACGAGTGCCTTAACTAAGGTGGTGCTAGCAAATTACACTGGTTGATAAAAATGGTTGAATGAGCTTGAATTTCTTCAGCAATTCAGTCTATGGTAGTCCATTGAATCTATGGTCTTTGAAAATAAGAAAAAGTTGCACTGAGCTAAGTCCAGCAAATAATTCCCTTTGTCTAGTAGGTAAGTTGCTTGCTTTAACACTCTGTTTCAGAGGTCCTGGGTCCAAGTCCCAACACCAAAGGGGGAGAATCCTCATAAAACTAGACAAATGTCCTTTCAAATGGAAGAGAGTTGATTTGTCCACATTTCTTACCTGACAACTTAAAAGGCGATAATTATGTAGACTTCCTAGATAACACTTTGCCTGAGTTAACTCAACATTTGAGGAAATTTCAGGAGAGGAAAAATCGGTCCAGTAGTTTTTGAGTTAATTCATTACAAACATACAAAAATACAAATATTTTCTCTTTATAATATAAGTATAGATTAGTATAGATACATACAGGATATCTATTTTATGAAAATGTTTCATAATGATTAGGCCAAGGTACCCAATAGATTTCATTTCTCTAATTGACTTTTAACAATACTCAAGGACAATCTACACTTCCTTTTTTTACACAATAATTATTGAACAAACTCACGCATGCAGCCAGCCCTGTTTAGTCCGCTATACTTCCATGTTATTCTCATTGAAAACAGCCACTTAACCTAATTAATGAAGTAGGTTGGTATTTCATGTTGTCATTTTGTTCATTCAAACTAAGATCTATTACAATCAATAAGGTGATTTATTGTTAAACGCAAATGCGGTGCATAAGCAGTCCACTGTAGTCTCAGAATGCTACAAGCAATTAATCATTGCTTTGTGGCAAAATCCACAAAATTATAAATGTGAAAATAACTTTCTGTCTGTCTGTTACCTTTTTACGCCCTAGTTACTTAAACGATCATTATGAAATTTTGCATATACGTTGTCAGGGATATGGGAAAGGACATAGGGCACCTATCATCCAGAGAAAAATTACTGTTCCCGAGGGATGATCTAATTTTTTATATAAAAAAATTAAACTGCGTCACTGTCGTACAGCAATAAAGATGTCAAGTGTCTCATATATTTTATTAGGTGTTATTTCTTTAAGATTTTAGAAGAACTACAATTCTCTAGTACCTACATCATTTTTATATGTATCCTTTGAGGTTTAGCCTACGTAGTCATGTAAAATTATTTAAATGGCTGAATTAGTGAATGAATATTTTATTTCATGAATAAAAATGTTACTATGATTTAAAAAATTTTATATGTGACAACTTAGTGGATGGTGGTGATTAAAAAAATATTTTGTTATGTACTGTTCTCAAAATATTTGCACACCCCAAAAGGTAGAATGTAGCGAGCCTTATTTAGTGTAAAACAATTGTAATTTACCTATATTCTGCAAATAAATTATTATTAAAAAAAATAACTCATGTACCTATATTGCTTTGTTTACATTAGCATCACACAAGTTACAGTGTAACAAATCAATATTCTTTTAACTGTCTGATGAATACTTATTGATGGCCTTCTCGCGTGACGCGTCCTGTCTATATAAAAATATCGATTTGTGACAGTTGCAATCGACTTTAATTTTTATCACTGCATCTATGTGCCATGCCTAATGTAACCATACGATTCGATTTAGGCGGAATATTTCCGCTTTTATGTCACATTATTAAAAATTATACACTCAAGCCCCGACATTCTAATGAGCCCAAACACGCTATATATGCTGTAAGTTGCTGAGGAGTTGGGTATCAAGTAGACTACTTGATGATGCCATATCACGGAAATGCTACCGAAGTAACAGTATACCAAATTTCAAAGGAATTGAACCCGTGAAAGTTAGTGAGATCACTTCTTGAACTACTCGTAGGAAATGAGCTCATGATTTTCAAACACCTGAACAGTGCGGATCTCTTCTTTTGGTCAATCAACACACCTTTTTTGCGTGCCCCACACCCACTTTTGGGGGTCAAAAATTACCTACGCGTGTCAAGTGAAAGTAAATGTCATGGAAATGTTAAAAGGGAGCGTCACACGATATTCGACCTTGAAATTTTAGTCTCACCAAAAGAAGTTTCACTTCATAAAAATAGAAGTGTCCTGTTCCGAGCAATAATCCACGGTCACATTAGTCATGCGGCCATTTTCATATCGTTCCATTGTTTATGAGCTAATATGCTCCTTATTGTTAGAAAAAAAAAATTACTTTCTATAATTTTGAACCATCAACATTCCAACCCATGTTTTGAACATATATAGATTACAGGGGTACTAAACTGGTCGATTGCGACAGCTTTTTTACATTTGACATTTTTGACGCGACATATCGGTCACAATTCTTGCTTGATGAGTGATGATACATGATTCCCAGTGTACTCCTTAAACCCTAATATCTGTTAGCAGCTAGCCGCTGCTAAGGCCGGAAGGTTCTCGAGGCCATGTGCCCATGTAGGCCATGGACCGGCAAGCGCAGCGTTGGAAGGTCGACCGTGGATCCAGGCTGCTTCTGACCGGTCATATTGGAAAAATTTGGTGAAGGCCTATGTCCATCAGTGGACGTCCTGCGGTTTTGATGATAATGATGATGAGTTGCGAAAGGCGGCTTTATCAAAGGATTGCTCAGCAATTATCAAAGTAAAGACGAGCGCGCGAAGTCTTTGATTCCTGCCGATTCTTCTGGAAACTTCTGGCAGTGACCTATACCTATGACTTGCAACATCTACCCAGTCGACCGCTTGTGACAGTCTAACAATTTTACGTCTGAGCAGCCGTGATGCTTTACCCTTATTTTAATTGTATAAAATTATATGCAAGTAACGTAAATAAAATGTTAATAGTCATTCTACTATAATAGCAAAGTATAACCAAGCCAAGTCAAGGTGACTTGTGTGATTCATATAAAAACGAATGACGTCATTTTTAGAAGTCACCATATCGCGATCAATTCGCGGACCGGCAGTTGGTCATTTGGCGCGCAAGCGTCTCGGTGTGTTTGACGAGTTGAAAGGAGAGGCTTGTATACTAAGTAAGCTCTCACGCCTTTGCCATTGAAAAAAAAACTGGGATTTCTTTTTAAATTTGAAATTGTTCGTTCTAATCGCGGTAAGTTAGTGGTCTCTGTGAATTAATTTAATATTTAGCTTTGACTTTATGAATAACTAGCTTGTTGCACGTAATTCAACATCAATACTAATAATAAATCTGTAAGTGTAGGTATTGTATACTATGTATGTATGTATGTATGTATGTATGTATGTATGTATGTATGTATGTATGTATGTATGTATGTATGTATGTATGTATGTATGTATGTATGTATGTATGTATGTATGTATGTATGTATGTATGTATGTTCCTCCACAACTGAAACGAATTAACTGATTTTCATGAAACTTGGTAGATAAACATTTGGACGTACGGGACACAGGATAGGCTACTTAATATTTTTCAACGCGGACCAGCTAGTATTATAATAAAGTAGCTGACCCCGCAAGTCGTTTTGCTAAAAAAGTTTATGGTGGGCCACCCTTATCAGTTGGGGGTATAAAAATAATTTACGACCTATTCTTAGACCTACCGAATATACATACACAAAAAAAATTCATAAAAATCGGTCAAGTCGTTTCAGAAGAGTTTCATTACAAACACTGTGACGAGAATTATATATATATATAGGTGAAAGAATTCTATTGGTGAAAGAATTTTTAAAACCGATCTAGTAGTTTTTGAGTTTATTCATTACAAACAAAAATATTTATGAATCTCGATGGTGCCCACGACTTCGTCCGCGTTGAAAAAGCAAGATGTCGCCTTACATCGTTATTGCTATTACACTTAGCCAGGCGTTAGTTTCCTTACTTTTAGATGATCCTTTGGGAATAGTCCTTTTTTTCTGGATGAAAGGTACCCTATGTCTTTTCTGGTGTCCCAGACAACGTGTATGCAAAATTTCATGGTGATCGGTTCAGTAGTTTTTGTGTGAAAGAGTAACAAACATCCAAACATTCATACATCCAAACAAACTTTCGCGTTTATAATATTAGTACGGATGTAATTGTTGAACGAGGTTTTTGAATAAGGCTGTGTGTGTAGTTCTCTCACGCCTTTGCCAATTAACTGTTTTTTTATACTTCAAATTGTACGTTCTCTAATCGCGGTAAGTTAGCTGTCTGTGTGATTCAACAGTGAGCCTTGACTATGAATAATAATGTATTGTGATTGTTTTGGTCGTGTCGATAAAAAGTACGATTTGGCGGGACTGTCATAGCATAGCGTCATGTATTTGTTTAAATATTATTTTATTTTTATTAGCTTACAGCATAACCTTAAAATGTTAATCTTATTGGAATATTTTAACTCGTTAATTGTCACGAAATGTGCTTCTAGACAGCAGTGTTTCCCAACCTCTTCATAAGGCGGGGCCCCTTTCGCAACCTAACCGTAAGGGTCAGTTCACACCGGAAAGCGGCGCGGCTCGGGCACGGCCCCTTTTTTGAGATAGCAATAGAATGTTGAACTTATTTACTACACTAAAAGGCACACAGTTCAATGATTTATGTGAAATAATAATAATAATAATAATAATAATAATAATAATAATAATATTTATTTGTACCAAAACACATTTTTTTACACAAGCTTAAATATACATATTTTAAATAAATTCAAATTTAACATAATAGTTCTCTAACTCCCGAACTAGGTTGGACACCTGTATCTCGGGAGTCAGTGAATACAACCGTGGTGCTTACAATTACAACTAAGTATATGAATGTATAATCTCTAAAAAAAGTACCTATATGAAATAGATAAATATATAAATATGTAATGTAAATAAATATATAAATGACGCGACACAGTGCGAAGCCTCCGACACAACTCGCGTATTCACTGAACGATGTACCTTTTAGAGTAGTAAATAAGTACTATATTCCTTAAAAAATGCGCGCCGCGCCGCTTTCGTGTGTCATTTGTGAGCTGACCCTTACTCGCGATCTAACGAACCCGAAAAGTAAAACAAAAAAAAACTGCTTCAATATTGTTATTTGCTTTGTTTGCTAGATATAATATATCTAGAACATACTAAGTATTAAATTGGTTTATTTCATTAAATTCGCCATTAATAAACATTTGCCTCAGTCGCCACAGTGAAGCGTTGTGCGCCACTTTTTTTGCCTTGTCCGGTAGATAACATTTACTCACTAAAACCTTCACACGGATTCCATCATCAGCGGCGATGTGTAGGTCCGAGATCACAGCGAAGAGTCCGCGGACCCTCTAGCATAGTTCGGAGTACCCCCAGAGGTTCACGGACCCCAGGTTGGGAAACATTGTTGTAGAATAATGTAATTAGAGGCTAAATGGCTTATTTAAATAAATTATTTTAAACAATACTAACGAAGTTTACTGGTACTTTTGTTTTTACATATATTTTTTATAGAATAATATAAAGCAGCGGGTTTTTTGTATATTTTTATTGTTTGTAAAAAAAAATTAACAGGTCCAATCCAATACCACATTATGACATTGTTAAAGTATCATACTTTTTGTTCGTATGTGTGGAGGTCGTCAGACTGACCAAGTGGACTGACGGTCCACTTGGTGGTATGTGGCCTACGATCGCTTATAGTACATACAAGCAACGCCACAAGTGCTGCCAAGCATAGTACGCCAAAGAATTTAGAAGGGTTTTATAAGGTTTAGGAAGGGAAAGGGAAATGGACTCGGAAACTGATTTTTCACGGTGGTCTTCTATAAGAAGGGCGATTTAGTCCAATAAAAATATAATTTAATACTGTTTTTTTTTTAATTTATTTTATGGTCACTTAAAGTGGCTACCGTCGTCTGTAACACAAGAATGAGAGATAAGAAGAATGGGCTCTGGCATCCCTTACTCACTCACCGAAACACAACAGCACATACGCTGTTATTTCACGGTGTTCTTCTGTAAAGGAGCGGTCACTGCCGCCAGACGGGCCGACCAAATGTGCCCTGCCACTGCTTCCTTTACTCAAACATTTACCACTATTTAGTGTTATTTAAACATATCAGATAAACACGTGTTTATTTATTTTTCAGTAACTATGTCTATACACATCAAGGACCTCGATGACCTGAAGACCAGGCTCTCGGAGGCCGCCGAGAAGCTGGTCGTCATTGACTTTATGGCGACATGGTGTGGTCCCTGCAAACTGATTGGGCCCGAACTCGACAAACTCGCCACAGAAATGGCCGACTCCATTGTTGTACTTAAGGTGAGGGACGATTTCATTTTATTTATTTATTAAGGCAAAAACAGTCACACACACAACTTATTTTACGGAAAAATGGAAACAATAAACCTATATTACGATAGATTAATACAAATATTTACAAGTGGTGGTACAAATTAACACTTCAAAAGAATACAACAAAAGAATAAATTAAAAAAAAAGAATAATAAGAATTTTTTCATAAATCTTAGAGCTCCTAAATCCTAAAGCAGTCAAACGCGCCTATGTTACTCATTGATAATGTAACTCTCTTATAGGTGAAAGAATTTTTTAAATCGGTCAAGTAGTTTTTGAGCTTATTCATTACGAACAAAGATATATACAAATATTTTCTCTTTATAATATTAGTACTTAAAATTGACAAGTTGCAATATTATATTTCCTCTTAACAACATAAAAAGCTATGTATATTTAATAATTATAAACAAATCTCCGACTTTCTATTGATCCCAAACACGGTATATCTGCTGTAAGTTGCCAAGGAGTTGGCTATCCTGCAGACTAATTGATGCTGCAGCATCAGGTCAAGGTTACCACGTCATGGAAACACCGCCGAAGTAACAGTATACCAAATTTCATATCAATCGAACATGTAAGGATTTGAGGAAGTTAGGTGAAATCCCTTCGTCAACTTGGAAACGGGCTGATGGTCTTCAGACGCATGAACCGATCCTCATGAGTTATAGCTAAGAACCATCTCTATCACGTCAGCTTTGAAAGAAAAAAGCCGAATCAAAATCGGTCCATCCGTTGGAGAGCTACGATTCCACACACACACGTCATATTATAACACCCGGTTCTTGCGTCGGGCGTTGATACAACAGAATTGTTTCAATTTGCCCATAATGCTAGATGGTCCGTTCCCATTAGTTAGTTATATTGATGTGACTATTTATACAATTTTATTCCCATTAGTGACAATTATTTGGAAAATTCTTAATATATATCTAATTACACCACGCGATAGTTAAAAGATCAAAGTTTCTTTTGTTTATATGGTATGTTCGATTTCGTTGGATATTATAACATATAATACGCTCAAAGAAAAAAATATTACTCGTAAAGTACAGTCGGGGTAAGAAAAGGTTCGCCACCTTAAAGTAGACGTTTTACTTTTGCACCGGGGCAAAATTATATCAGTCACGCGAAAATTACATTTCAAATATCTGTAAACTTGTCTGCTTGATGATAAGTAAAATAGTCAACTTGTCTGTCCAATTTTATCATAAAAATGTAACACCCAAGTCACGTTAGTAGATATTTGTTAAACTTTCGAGCCGTCCATTTGTGTTAATGTAATGCATGTAAAATTGTTAGATAAGATATGATAAAGGTTTATATACGGAATTTGCAGTCCGTAAACACTTTACTGATAATTTAAATAAAAATGTTTAAAAATAAAAAGTTATAAAAACCGTTTAGTTTACTCCTTAATAATCGATTTGTATAAATATATTATTTTTTACACAATAAATAACTACAATTTAAAGAAAGAAAGAGAGATAAAATAAAAAACTTAATTAAGTTTCTACCAATTAATTAGACACCTTGAGTTGTCGACAATAACAGAAAGATTACAAAATTACCATTTCCATATTGATCCTGGCAATATATAAAAAAAAAATGACATTTTTGAGATATAATTATAAAAGGTTTGGGTGGAAACAAAAAACTAAAACCTATTTCATATCTAGTACAATTTATAACATTTTTGCAAAAGCCAAGAATGTTTTTCCATTAAAACATCCCAGCTATAATGTACTTTTAAAATTGGGATATCAGTAGTTACCAACTATAAAGGATTTTCTAAAATATTGAAATTGTTGGCGTATGTTTCGCAAATTTTGTTTTCGATTATTCGCATTGCAGTAAGTTGAAACGAATTCTCCCAAATACCTATTACTGACTTCACTCGCTAGTATTATACTGCCTCGGCAAAGGTTTACCTCACCTTACAATAAGATAAAATTAATGCAACATGATGATATAAATGATGGGTATAAAATAGGATTTATCTAATCAATGTTGTTTTTATTTATCTTGAATCGTGTGTATCATAACGCTTTAAATAGATATGACTTGGATACACTTCGCGTCTGTACAAATTATCAGCCAAGCGGCAAGGGCACGAGAAAAACACGAATCATTACAAATGAGACTTCAACGAACGTGTATATTTTATAGTTTACTAGTGTCCCGCTCCCGGCTTCGCCCGGGGTGCTTTTTTGCAATCCAGCCGATAAATTACTTTAAACCGCCATCTGTGAGAACCTTATGGAACTCACAGATAAATAATTGCTCTATTGAATAAGTATCAACAGATGGCGCTATGTTAATAATATTTTATAATTTAAAAAATAATAAACAAAATGAGATATAAACTATCCTATCTTTAAAGTTGGACCAAATAACAGACACTTATGAAGTTTGATCAAAGTCGGTTCAGTAGTTTCAGAGTTTATCGCGAACATACATCGTGACACGAGATTTTTATATATATAAAATTGTTACAATAACGGTTTATTATTGTAATATAACAATTGCATATAAACTTATTACACGATTTCAATAGTAAATTGCTGAATATCACTCATCAGTTGACTGTCAAAATCAAATAATAGTGTAATTTATGCTTTTATTAATCCTTTAGCCGCCAGAGTCGGATTTATCCGACGATTATTTTTGTGTCCATTTCGCCAGAGCCGTATATACGGGTGTCCAAAATAAAAGCAAAAACAAAGTCCAAGAAGAAAAATCCAAAAATCGGTTAAATGTCGTAAGAAGACAGAAATATGAAATAAGCACGTAAGTTACAAGCTGCAAGCGGGTCACTAAAGAAATTCTACCTGCGTTTGTGAGTGTTCCCTTTGTTTGCTGTCCCTTCCCTCCTTCACCCTCGCTTTTTTGCCGCTTTGAGACCATAATAATGAAATATTATATGATTACTAAACATCGATGATGATTACAAAATAATTCTTTTATTTCATTTAAACTGTTATTATTAAGATCTAGTACTCAGAAAAACTTTAAATAATATTTAATAATGATAGTAAACCATGTCTCACTGAAAAGAATCTTGAAAAAAAAAAATTTGATATCGAGACTTTTTGTACAAATACCATCACAACTTCTTAAATTATAACAATAACCGAGTCTTTTTGATATCACCGGAATCTGCAGAAAACAGACAAGTTTTTGTGATATGTGGCCAATTTTCTACATAACATATTTTTTTTACAGTAAAGGCTTAAATATTGAACAAAATTTTGTCAAAGTTCATTTTGTACATTAAATGTTTATTTATTTTTTACATATGTTTATTTGCTACAGTTTAATACCATTCCTGGAAAGGCGCACCTTTCTGTAGCATACTTAAAAAAAATGACGCCGATTGGCCTACAAATAATTTTTTTATGAAATTTTTTGTCGCCTTTAGTGAATACAAGGAAAAAAAGTATTAAATGATTATAACTTTTAAACCATACAAAATCGATTAAGAACTTTTAGGCCTAAAATGTTCAGAATTGATCCCTCGATGCTCTTGTTTGATTTGATCCATACTTCCAGGGACACCCTGTATACGACAAATTCCTCTATTTGTATAATGGTTTTTTTTAATCATTGCGTTGCTTTCTATTTAAAAAAAAAGTTTACAAGTCAAGCGCTGGGGCATGACAAGTACAAAACCAAGCTGTTAAAGAGTTAACTGTAGTTCTGTCCAAGCTTAGATATTATGTTATATTTGTTTTGCAAATAATTAATTTTATTATAAACTATGAATAACACACTGCGTTTCGCAGTCACATGTGCAGCCCGTCTGGCGGCAGTAACCGCCCCCTTACAGAAGACAGCCGTTAAATAACAAGCACGTGTGCTGTTGTGTTTCGGTGATCGAGTGAGTGATGCCAGAGCCCATTTCCCTAATCCACTTATAGCATCCATGACTTAGGCTTGTGTTACAAGCGACGGTAGCCACCCACCAAGTGATCAAGTGGACGAAAATCTGCACTTTTTTTGAGATACCAACATTTTGTTTGACCCTTAGTGAATAAGTTCAATGCCTTAACTATCGCATATTTAAAAACTGCTATGTGCTTATGAGCACTAGGTATTTGTATAGGTAGGTAAGACGCGACTCCACAAGATAAGTAATTCTTTTATGGGTCAATGTATACGGTTCTATAATAAATTGCCTGAGATGATAAGAGCCTTATCTATAAATAAATTTAAAGGTGTCATTAAAACCAAACTCCTCTCGAAAGGCTACTATAAGGTCACTGATTATTTAAGCGACAATGAAGCCTAGATTTAAAGCTTGGATCCGGAGCTCATACTAGGTTTTTTTTTAGTATTGTATAGGGACTTTGATTATGTTTGTATTAAGTGTACTTAATTGTAATTTTATATTTTAAAGATGACAAAAAGAATAGTATTCTGAGTTTCTTTCGGGGTTTCTTCTCAGGATCGTCATCTTGGCTTTTTTTTCCGAAACCCTATTAAATTTAAATTTATAATGACGATCACAAGTTTCTTGAGAAACCTAATTGATAAATAAATATTTTGATTTTGATTTTCTCGTATAACGACATCTAAATAAAATATATATTATGTGCAAAATTTACTCTCTACATAAAAATCTCGCGTCACGATGTATGTTCGCGATAAACTCCCAAACTACTGAACCGATTTTAATAAAATTTCGTAACTATATGTAATTTGGTCCAACTTAAAAGATTGGATAGTTTATATCTCATTTTGTTTATTATTATTTTTTAAATTATATAATATTATTAACATAGCGCCATCTGTTGATACTTATTCAATACAGCAATTATTTATCTGTGAGTTCCATAAGGTTCTACAGATGGCGGTTTAAAGTAATTTATCGGCTGGATTGCAAAAAAGCACCCCGGGCGAAGCCGGGAGCGGGCCACTAGTAATATTATAAATAGAAACTATTAAATTTTCATTTTTCAAAGACGTATAAATTAACGTATAACAAAACTTAAGTTTCAAATAAAATCGTTTTGGTGGGTTGTCTGCCGCTAATTAACATTAAAAATTAAATGTTTCAGGTCGACGTTGACGAATGCGAAGACATAGCGGCCGAATACAACATCACCTCGATGCCGACGTTTGTCTTCGTCAAAACTAACAAAAAACTCGAGGAATTCTCCGGAGCGAACGTCGACAAACTCAAGAACACAATACTTAAGCACAAGTAAAAATGTATTCGATATGAAAGTTTCGGGACACAATAGGTACGCTATCCTATATAATTATTATGTATGTATATCTCTGCTGTAGAAAAACATAGGTACATGGTGAAATTCAAATGAAAAAATAATAATTTTATTTTTATTTTTTCTTAGCACAACGCTATGATGGGCGCAATAAATTAAGGATTTATATTTTAGTTTTTTTTTTATAACTTTTTACTACTTACTAGGGATGTGACATAGTTTTGTCGATACAATACCGATACCGATTTTTGTAGTGATACAGATATCGATAGCTTTGTAAATTTTGAATAAGATAAACCGATACATAAAGTTGTTTAATTTTAATAGATTTTTGTTTAAAAAATAAAATTATACAAATCAAACTGTTTCGATATTGGTTGTATTAAATTGGGCGATGCCGATATATCGATATCGCAATTGGTACATCCCTATTTAATACTACTTAACTCCAAAAGCTTTTGATTATGTATATCTTTTTCGATAATTTATAATAAATTATACTTAAACGAATTGAAGTTTGTAATTTCATCTGGAATGATTGATTGATTTATTTTTAATATACAATGTGGGATAATTAAGTTTTTTTTTTTAACGTCTGGTAGTTATAGTTAATGAAGGCTTGAAGCTAGATGAAAAGGTCGTTTGCGGTCTATTTTTTTTAATTTTTGCAATTTCAGTAAGTATTATGGAATATTGCAATTTGCAATTTCTCTAATAAAAATATTGTAGTCAAACCAAAATCTGCACTTTTTTGAGATTTCAACATTTTGACAAAATATTCTATATGCAAAATTCACTTGATAATAAAAATACTTGATAATCAATAAATATATGTTTGAATGACAAATAACATATAAAAAAACCTAAGTTTCAAATAAAATACTTTATTTTTAATAAGCCTTCATGTAAGATTTTTCAGAAAGTATACTTTTTAAAAAGATTTTGGTTTGACAACAACGATATTCATATAAATAAAGAAATGAAAGCGACTTTTTTTTATATGTAGTATTTTTGTGACTGCCGCAAAGTGTCTTATATATGTGTATGTATGTATATATGTGTAGAAGCTTGCACGATTTGAAGTTGTTTTTTTTTTCTTTTCGATAGCGTACCACCCGGACACGAGAATAATGTATTAAATTCGCATTTTATGTACGTTAAAATATTGTTAATTCAATAAATATTATGAATGTATAATTGGCGTTTTTTTTTTATTAATTTTACGTCGAACCTATGATTTTTATTTCGGTTTAGTTCCCTTTACGTCCATTGCTACTCGATTAGATAACAGTACCTCTACCATGAGTTATAATGACCGCACTCGCTAGCGAGAGCGTAAATTATTTATATAGAAAATTGTCAATTTGACATTGACAGATTTTAATAAAAATGTTTTACGCTCCCTGTAGCGAGTGCGGTCATTGTAAACTCATGGTAAAGGTACTGTTTTGTATATATATATATGTAATTCTAAATCCCAATTGCACCCAGGATGAGTTATTTCCGAGACTATAAACAAATCAATACTAATAATAAATCTGTAAGGGTCGGTCATGGAGTAAGTTACTTTGTTTTCAGAGATATCGTGTTTATAGGCTCCATACATTATACTGAAACTAAATTAACGATTTTTAGAATTTTTTTCTGTATGTATGTATGTACCTCCGTAACTCTGAAACGAATTAACTGATTTTTATGAAACTTGGTAGATAAACATTTGGACGTACGGGACACAGGATAGGCTACTTAATATTTTTCAAGCCGGACGAAGTCGTGGGCACCAGCTAGTATAAAATAAGAAAGCTCAACGAGCTGTGGTCGGGGTTAGAGATCAAATCAGTAATGAGGAGATCCGTAGACAAACGAGTCTCCCATAATCCAGCGGGTCAGTAAGTAGAAGTGGCAGTGGGCAGAAAACAAAGCCTCCCTTATGGAGGTTCTCGAATGGAAGTCCTCACACAAGGTGGACACCCTAGATGACCTGATGAGGGCTGAGGGTCTACGGTGGATCCAGGTTGCTTCTGACTGGTCCATTTGGAAAATTATGAGGGAAGTCTATGTCAAGTAATGGAAGTCCTGCGACTGACGATGATGATGATTGGAAAATTAAAAATTATAGAGTTGATTTTGTAGCGTGTTCATACACTTCATACATCACTGCTGGATGCGCTACTAACCTGGATAACGCCTCAGATCCTGTATTTTATATATTTTTCGGCCTACATGTCATTCACGTATCATTTACATCACATTTTTCCCTTGTTTCCTTATTATCTTACCGACAGCCTGTTTTCAGAATGTCTGCTATACTTTTTCCTACATTTTCTCATACGTTTTACATGCATTTAGTCCTCATATAATTTCAAAAACGTAATAAATTTATATATTTTTGACATAATCTCTTTGTTTATTTATTTTGTCGCCATAGTTCCCATAATATTTTGACATCATGCTTTCTCATTACGTTGTTGCTTTCTCGCTCATTTTTTATTCCTTTTTATATACAACCTCACCTCTAAATTCGAAATGTCCTGGCCATATATATTTATTATTTTCTAAATTTAATTTTTAAAATATTATTTCGAAGGTTTTCCAGCCGGCTAGACTGATGAAAATCAATCAGTGTGTTGTCGCTCCTCTCTGCGATACAACATTAAAATTTGGCCTGTCTTGCCTCTATCTGCTTCGTGTCATTCCGGAAGTCGGTGCTGAGACTCCGGACGCACTTCACTACAGCAAATTTCACTTCGCGTCGTTCCGTGAGTCGGCACAGAGACTCCGGACGCACCCATCTCCGCTTTTCGTCTGCATCGTGTCGTTCCGGGAGTCGGTGCTGAGACCCCGGACGCACTTCACCACTGCACGCTTCACTTCGTGTCGTTCCGTGAGTCTGTGCATAGACTCCGGACGCCCCATCGCCGCTGCCCGTTTGCATCGTGTCGTTCCGGGAGTCGGTGCTGAGACCCCGAACGCACTTCACCACTGCACGCTTCACTTCGTGTCGTTCTGTGAGTCTGCAGAGCTCCGGACGCACCCATCGCCGCTGCCCGTCTGCATCGTATCGTTCCGGGAGTCAGTGCGGAGACCCCGGACGCACTTCACCACTGCACCCCAGACGCTGTTTTTTTTTTTTAATCTTTATTTAATCACCTGTACTTCATTCATAACACTCTACACAACTTTCAAAATTCATCCATTTTTATATATATATATATTATTTGTAAATATTTTCAAAAATATATCTGTAAATAATTTTCATTTTTTTTATTTTAACTGTTGCTTCACGACAGTTTGGCGCCCAACTAATTTTTCTAAATTCCCACACCCCCCTAAATTCTAAAACAAAACTTCTTCTAGTGCATTTTTTGGATTTATTTTCGGACCTACATTTCTTTGTCAATCTAAAACCTTCGAAATTTTATTTTCTTCATTTTGCTGTTTCATCTCACTACATTTAACACATTAATATCATTTTATCTTTACAGAAGGAAATAAGGTAAATTTGAACTTTATTTGTATTCTGATTATTTCATTTAAAATTTGATTTTTGTGTTTTGTGTTTTGGCAATTATGGCTAAACAAATAAAATTTGACCTACTGAACAAATAAGGTTCAATCTACTTTATACATAGCGCACGCTATGTATAGTGCTCATTATGAACTTCGACGTTTTTTTTTAGGAATTTAATGTCGGTGATACCGTTTGGCTTAAGAATCGAGTATTAGGAAATGCTGGTTCGTCAAGTAAAGTTTCTAAAAAGCTTTCACCGTTAGTGTATATTCTCGAAGACACCAACGGAACTAAGGGCAAATGGCATATCAAAGACATTAAAACCTAATTAAACTCAGTTTAATCATTTCATCTCATTTATTCATTATTCAAAATTTTTATTTTATTTTATTATACAAGCTTTTAAGCCTGTAAACTAAAGTTTTGGAGCAAATGCTCTATTTCTTCTACGCATATGCTAATGCCGCGAAGCCTCCACTTCAAGCTCTAAAGCTTGAAGTTTAACTATGTAAGATGAGTCTTACGTAGTTATATCTTCACCTCTTAAGTGCTATACTTAGCACTCTACACGAGCGGCTGACTACTCGTTAAATTAAGCCCTAGGTCATTATTTTTTTTACAAAGGAGCGGCTGACAACTCCTTAAATAAGCCTTACCCGTCATTTGGGATCACCCTTTTCGAGTGGCAGTCATTGAATGTGAACTCCACCCGTACCAGAATGATAGAAGACGGTGTGTTTGAAGATGAATGCTTGAGCATGTCTGTTGATGTATGAATCTGCAAAGCTGTGTCCCCTGGATCTGTCTGGTTTTTAATCAAAATTTTCTCGGTCGAAAATTTTTCTGGGGTTGTCGGGGAAATGTAGCGTGTTCATACACTTCATACATCACTGCTGGATGCGCTACTAACCTGGATAACGCCTCAGATCCTGTATTTTATATATTTTTCGGCCTACATGTCATTCACGTATCATTTACATCACATTTTTCCCTTGTTTCCTTATTATCTTACCGACAGCCTGTTTTCAGAATGTCTGGTATACTTTTTCCTACATTTTCTCATACGTTTTACATGCATTTAGTCCTCATATAATTTCAAAAACGTAAATTTATATATTTTTGACATAATCTCTTTGTTTATTTATTTTGTCGCCATAGTTCCCATAATATTTTGACATCATGCTTTCTCATTACGTTGTTGCTTTCTCGCTCATTTTTTATTCCTTTTTATATACAACCTCACCTCTAAATTCGAAATGTCCTGGCCATATATATTTATTATTTTCTAAATTTAATTTTTAAAATATTATTTCGAAGGTTTTCCAGCCGGCTAGACTGATGAAAATCAATCAGTGTGTTGTCGCTCCTCTCTGCGATACAACATTAAAATTTGGCCTGTCTTGCCTCTATCTGCTTCGTGTCATTCCGGAAGTCGGTGCTGAGACTCCGGACGCACTTCACTACAGCAAATTTCACTTCGCGTCGTTCCGTGAGTCGGCACAGAGACTCCGGACGCACCCATCTCCGCTTTTCGTCTGCATCGTGTCGTTCCGGGAGTCGGTGCTGAGACCCCGGACGCACTTCACCACTGCACGCTTCACTTCGTGTCGTTCCGTGAGTCTGTGCATAGACTCCGGACGCCCCATCGCCGCTGCCCGTTTGCATCGTGTCGTTCCGGGAGTCGGTGCTGAGACCCCGAACGCACTTCACCACTGCACGCTTCACTTCGTGTCGTTCTGTGAGTCTGCAGAGCTCCGGACGCACCCATCGCCGCTGCCCGTCTGCATCGTATCGTTCCGGGAGTCAGTGCGGAGACCCCGGACGCACTTCACCACTGCACCCCAGACGCTGTTTTTTTTTAATCTTTATTTAATCACCTGTACTTCATTCATAACACTCTACACAACTTTCAAAATTCATCCATTTTTATATATATATATATTATTTGTAAATATTTTCAAAAATATATCTGTAAATAATTTTCATTTTTTTTATTTTAACTGTTGCTTCACGACAATTTGTACACTTTTAGGCCTATAAATTTTCCATACACATAGACACAAAAAAGGACATATGTTTATACATTTAATGCACAAAAAGTACTATTTTCGAGAGTGATAATTAAAAATAAAAATGTTAGCCTGACAAAAATAAACGAGCAATAGATTGAACAAAAGCTAGTCAGTTATAATATGATACCTATGGATCATTTGAACAATTAGGATTAATTTTTTTTATGTAATTTTCACTATATGAACTTAAATATTATCAATGCAATGAAATCCCGAAAAAATTGCAGTAAATTTTTAATAACCCAGTAACAATTTTTATTTAAATATGTTTTTATAATATACATAATAAATACATTTTTTATCCCTCACCCTATTTGTCACTAAAAACGTCATTTATACTTCATTGGCAGCACGGTGGCATTTCTAGTTTGAGCCAAATCTCTGCTTAAAACATCACATTTCAATTCTCTACGCCAAATATACAACAATTTTCTCTCAAGGCCACAGAACAACGTGATTACATCTTTCTTCGACGCTTTGATCTACTCTGTGGTTCTTGTGTCTTGACAGTTCAACGTGTTATAAACATTTTTTATCCCTGATCCATATTTGTCATTACAAAATGTCATTTATACTTTATTGGAGGTTATGCTACTTCTTATTGAATCTTGCGACACTTTCATGACTTCCAAAGCGCCTTTTGAAATTAAAATTTTAGCCAAATCTTTACCTAAATCATCACATTTTTCTATAACCTCGCTTATTATATTACAATTTTCTGTCAGGCCACAGAACAACTTGAACTCATCAGATTTCTTCAACGCTTCAATCTGCTCTGTGGTTCTAGTGTCTTGACAGTTTAAATCTCTGGCTCTCTCTGATATTCTTCTGTTCAATTCTTCTATAGGGTTGAACGGTTTTGAATTGTCAACGACATCATGCGTGTCCGATTTCAACTTTTTCTTCTCGTATTCTTCTGTTGGACTCAATTTGTGCTTTTGTGTTCTCTTTATTTGTTCGAAAACGCGGTTCAAAGTGTGTTGTATTTTCGTTGTTCCGTCTAGACTCCACACCGAGCCGGTGATTGTCAATTTGTATTTATCGTCTGAATGTTTCAAGGAAGTCGAAACTCCTACCGGCGCGCTACAACCGCCACCTGAAACATATTCAATTCAATTCAATAATTTATTATTTATTTGACGACATGTTTGGTCTAGCTAGTGGCTAGTAACCAAACTGTCGCGGGTTCGAATCCCGCTAGGGGCAAATGTTTATGTTTACCATTTAACTTTTAAGTATTTACAAAAAGAAAGTAATCTATGTAGTATATCAACTGTCTGGTATCCATAATACAAAGCATAAGCTTACAATTAGTATGCTTTGTATGGATACTAAGCTTGTGTTTCGGTGGGTGAGTAAGCGATGTCAGAACATCCCTATCCCTTTCTAATCCCACTATGGTCGGCGGCGTTGCTTGTTTTATAGGCGACGGTAGCCACCAACCATCAAGTGGACTGTCAGCCTGTCTGTTTAGTATATACTAATAGTGCTACACAGCTGGTTGTTGGCCAAGAGCAAACCCATCTCTAATATAAAAAAAATAAATCCTTATATATCTATCTATATATATAAAAATCTCGTGTCACGATGTATGTTCGCGATAAACTCTGAAACTACTGGGGGCCTAGCCAAGACGTACATTAAAGAAAACGCTCCCTAGCGAACTTTACGAAGCGAACAAAATAAAGCCCGGTGATTGGTTGTTGTAACGCCCACATAAAATTTTGACCAATCACAAAGCTTTGTCCGTAGCGTAGCGTAGCGTTTACGACTGTAGAAAGCACTGCGTTTGCATCTTGGCTAGGGCCCCTGAACCGACTTAGATAAAATTTCGTAACTACATGTAATTTGGTCCAACTTAAAAGATAGGATAGTTTATATCTCATTTTGTTTATTATTTTTTTGCAAATTATATAATATTATTAACATAGCGCCATCTGTTGATACCTATTCAATCCAGCAATTACACTAGTTTACAAAATTTAACTTTTTGTCTGTTGCCACGAATTCTGTGGATGATAATGTTCACTTAGGACTTGTTTTTGTCAAATCTACCCTCAAAATTTTTTGAGCAGCTCGAGTTACTTTGTTTCTGATTTTTATCATTGAAGCGTATATAATATTATCGATAACAGGCGTTACTGTGTTAAGATTAGTATCTGAAGTTTTTGCGTCATGAGTAGTTCAAGGCGACGTTATTTAAACAATCCAGATCATTTCTGCTATATATATATATATATATATGCGGAGAATATGTGGTTACACTAAGTTTCCCTGTTTTATATGTCTTTGGGACAGTAGAGCTAAACAAGAGCATTGGGTAAGAAAAAACTGGCCCTTGAGAGAAAATATGGAGCCTGGAAAGCAAAATTCATTAGTAGCTCGTGACAAAATTATCCTTCCACCATTACATATAAAACTGGGCATCATGAAACAGTTTGTTAAATCACTAGATAAAGATGGGAACTGCTTTTCTTACATTTGCCAAAAATTTCCTCAGCTCACTATGGAAAAGATTAAAGCCGTATTTTTGATGGCCCACAAATCAGACAACTTATGAAAGATACTCAATTTAGAAATTCTATGACTGAGTCAGAACTGAAGGCTTGGACAGCTTTCGTCTCTGTGATGCAGAATTTTCTCGGAAATAAAAAATCTGAAAATTATATTGAACTTGTAGAAGACCTTCTGCTACAATTAAAAAATATGGGGTGCAATATGAACATAAAACTCCATTTCCTCCATAGTCACGTGGACAGGTTTCCGGAAAATTTAGGAGATATATGGAAGAGCGCTATCAGGGTTTCTAGGATACGAATATGATGTCTGACTATTGTTGGTCTCTGATACGTCATTTTCCAAAGTCTACACATCACAGAAGAGCTTTAAAACGAAGTTTTTTAGAACTCAATGATTAATTTTTTTTTTTAGTAAAGTTTTTCTTAGTAAATATATGTTTTTTTCTGTTTTATACCTACATAGCTGAAACTCAGAAACTAGAGCTGATAAAAATATTCTAATTATATTTTTGAAAATAGCATATCATATGTAGCCAGCAACAGCTAAAATTTCTTCGGCAACAGATGTACTGTAAACTAGTGTTATTTATCTGTGAGTTCCAAAAGATTCTAACAGATGGCGATGTAAGGTGATTTTATCAGCTGGATTGAGTAAAAAATTGCAACCGTGCGAAGCAGGGAGCGGGCCACTAGTATATTATAAAGAGGAAATTTGTTTGTAACGAATACACTCAAATAAAAAAAAACTAGTGGACTGATTTTAAAAATTCTTTCCCCTATAGAAAGCTACATTTATCAGCGAGTAACATATGGGCTATATTTCATAAACTTATGCGGACGAAGTCGCGTGCTACAGTTAGTTTAACATTTAAAAAAAAACGCATATGTATCTTTATTTACCTAGCGTTTTGAGGAAACTCCTTTCGGCCAGTACCCTGCAATATGTCTCCGCGTGGTTATGTGGGGACAGCATGTCCAATATGTGGCGATTGTCGCCACGACATTCCACCGCCAACGCCCCCTGACCCACCGCGTACAACATCTCTGAACACGACAACACCTGTCGAAAATAATAATAATAATTTATTTCAACCCACAAGGATCACATTGTGTTAGTGACAACTTAAATCTATATTAGTGTTTTTACCTAACAACTTTTATTTGTCGGACTAGAGGTAAGGAGGCCCAACTCTATTCCGTCGAATACGCTCAATTAGATGGCGCTGTAGTAGCATTGAGGCGTGGCGCTCTAGTGGCATTTTAATTACGGTGGCTTCATGAACTACGAAACCATACCAAACACCAATGCTACACTAGCGCCATTCTGATCAATTTATGAACCACTATTTAATTCTTTTAGCTTTCTACTTTTTCAGTTTAACATCCCATGTAAGTTGGTCCTCCTTACCTCTAGTCTCCATGGTCAGTACATGAATTATACAACAGTCGTGACAACTCCTACGAAACCAAGCGGTCAAAGGGTTAATGGGCGCCTACCCTCTACCCTAAGTAAGGGTAGAGGTAAGGAGGACCGACTATGTATTAAAAAGTGGTCCCAGAAAACATGTAAATTAAGATAAGACAAAAGTGTAAATAAGACAAAGATAAATAGAAAGAAGATATGCTACACTAGCGCCATTGTAGGCCACTTTTAGAACCCGTATTTGATTGTTGGATGGTCCCCACCATTTGTTCAGTTTGATTGGTCACATGAGTCTGTCCTCCTTACCTCTACTCTCCATACCCCTAATTAAGTAAATAGAACGTTATCTTACCTTATTCACCCTGTGTCCCCATCCCATCCTTTGAAGGCCTGCGTGGGCGAGCAGGAGAGCTGAATATTCACTGTCCTGAGCGTCAAGTTTGCGAAGTCTCGTGTTGAGGTTGCCTCGCACGTCTATTACGGAGAGCTGAGGGTACGACGCCTTCAGCTGAGCCGTACGACGGAGGGACGATGTTCCTGTGCACATATTTGCACGGTTACGCTTGGGCCACGAAACCAACGCTCGAAGTGAATTCGCTTACGCCTGGGCCACGAAACCAACGCTCGAAGCGAATTCGCTTTGCGCTGTTTGTGCAATGTTTAATAAAGAATTTACAAGAAATATATAAGGCGAATACACAAAGAGATTTGAGCTTTATTCCTGCAGTCCTATGGACAAATATTTCATGAGCCACTGTCAGAGTGAAGATTCTTACCTATAACGGAACCAGTCGGTAGAGAACTCAAAGTGTGCTCTTTGAGTTCATCCCTAAGCACCAATGCGTCTCTTGGATCCTCTCTGTAAAAAATTAATCAACGGTTAAATACAACAATCGAGATATCTCTAATCATTAGTTATCGAAATTGTATACTAATAAATAGGGATGTTTTTGGGAAAGTGTTTAAAATCATGTACAGTAAGTTATCTAACATAAAACAGGTGTCCCACGACTTTATGGAGGTAAAAGTACCTTAAATACTAGGTATAGATACAAAATTTAACTGAAAGAAGACTTCATTTTTATTTCAGAAACAATACGAACTGCATTCAAAGAATTTTAAATAATAGCCTGTCTGAACCGGGAATAGAACCCGCTAAACGTGAAAAAAAACCCATGTAATTTTAGTGTATCAATCGAAAGGCTCAATTATGAGCATTTATTACTTCTAAATAACATAGAGAAGGAATAGGGAAAAGGGCTCTGGCATCCCTTACTCACTCACCGAAACACAACGGCACACAGCTGTTCTTGAGCCGTGAGCCTGTCCGACGACATTAACATAAAAACAAATTTGCAATACATACATATTATGTCATAACTACCTTTCAAATACTGCCCCTATAACGAGTCCTTCCGGCAGTGTCGTAGGAAGATCTTTCAGCGAATGCACCACAAAGTCTACCGAGTCATTCCTCAGAGCATCTTCGAGGTCTTTTGTGAAGAGTGACTTCTCACCTATCTTTGGCAGTGATACATTTAGTATACGGTCTCCTAATGTTGTCATGGTTACTGAAAAGTAAATATAATCAGGTTTTATTAACAGTTGAACGGAATATTCAGGCTTATTAAAGCAAAGTTGTCGCCTTGTATGTACGTTTGAGAAACTATCCAAACTAAATATTATAAACTGGCTGGTGCCCGCGACTTCGTCAGCCTTAAAAAAGAAAAAAATTGCTAGACGTTGGATTTCTATTTTTAGATGATCCCTTGGGAAAATTACTTTTTTCTGGATGAAACCTATGTTCTTTTTTGTATCCCTGACAACATGTATGCAAAATTTAATGATGATCATATGAGTAGTTAAGGCGTGAAAAGGTAACAGACAGACAAAGTTACTTTCACATTTATGATATTAGTTGAAAATGAGTTTGTTTGTTATGCATTCATGACTTAACCGATTATCAAGAAATTTTGCATAAACCTTGTCAGGGATACATGTGAGTAGGGGGGTAACTTTCATCTAAGAAAAGCACAAAAAAATGAATAAATGTTAAACATACCTATATTAAACTCTTTATCAGGATGAATCTTTTTTAGACTGTCAATGACAAAGTTTGTTTGAATGAGAGCTAGCTGAAACATTGAAAAAGGAAAGTATTATTTATGCACACTGATTGAATTTTTGAAGTTATTATTTATAAATTTTATGTTACGCTTTACAGGCTGAATATGCTTGAATACATATTAATATAATATAATACATACTAGTGGCCCGCTCCCGGCTTCGCACGGGTGCAATTTTTTACTCAATCCAGCTGATAAAATTACCTTACATCGCCATCTGTGAGAACCTTATGGAACTCACAGATAAATAATTGCTGTATCGAATAAGTATCAACAGATGGCGCTATGTTAATAATATTATATAATTTAAAAAATAATAATAAACAAAATGAGATATAAACTATCCTAACTTTTAAGTTGGACCAAATAACAGATACTTTGATCAAAGTCGGTTCAGTAGTTTCAGAGTTTATCGCGAACATACATTGTGACACGAGATTTTTATATATATAGAAGATTATATATTTATATTTATATCCATTGATATTTATTTGTGATTTGATAAAATTAACAAACTAAGAAAGCTAACAAAATGCATTCATTTACCCTCATTTACTAAAGTATCTCTGTATTTTATAATCATTCATAAGGAGTAAACTCCAGTCATGCGTCGGAGCTGGCACACATACTTTTTTGCATATATTCTTGTTTGATATAGTTTTAAAAATTATGTTAGGAAGGCAGTAGAGAATTAGTTTATTACAAGCTAATAAACTGAATTGAAACAATCTGCACTTTATTAATTTTAAATTTAGAAATGTTTGCTTTATAATGTTTATTATAAACTCTTATTATTTGTACCTATATCTGTACTATAAATGTACTGGCTTGTATGCAACCGTACATTGATTTGAACCTGGCTTTGTAAGCAGTTGGCTACTCTTCTGGCTAAAGAAGTGTGCAATGGTCCGTCGTCCAGTGGGAGGCCGAAGAGAATAGATTTTAGTTTAAAAACAAAGTCTGTACTAGTACAAAGGTCTTCTTTTATTATTTATACAAATATAAAGTTTCAATTGTTACGTTATTTTTATGCTGTTATTTTAAAAAACAGCATAAAAATAATCAAGTTATTTAAGAATAAAATAAAGTTTCAGCATAAAATAACCAAGCTCATGAAATGCAAGGACTGTACAAATATTAACAAAAAAAATACACTCCAATAAGTGCAGCTAAAGTTAAATTCTAAATATTGTCAATGATACTAATAAATTATAATAATTATATTATATCATAGCTTTGGTCTAAATACCATTTATTATCATCAAATAAGTACATTAATATGAAATAAACATTAATATGAATATGTACATTATATGTTTTTTGGACGAAGAAAAGGAGTAACAGCATATAGTTTTGCAATAAATTGTGTATTATATATATAAATATATATTTGGTCTAGGCATTCTACATACATACCTCACTCTTCCTTGAACCTACACGTATAACGTTTTTTTGTTCATTTTCCATTGCTTGCTCTCACTTTTCCGATTTCCTTCCTTAATTATTTTCAAGGATAATTTTAATAATTAATGGTTTATAGGTACGATCAAGCAATTTTGAGGTTATATAATGTATCACAGAATTCAAGATATTATTTTTCTATATAATTACTTGTCACTATCACTGTAGTGGACAAGTTAATTGAAGTTAATTACAAACTATAACATTAACTATCGTATAACATAACAATACGTAGATAAAATACATAACCAAACCAAACTTCCCTCTTACTAATCCTATCCAGTGTTGCCAACTTTATTTTTTAGAGGACTTGAAAATCATTTCGTGTAAACGTCAAATATTAAGATGCGTCAATGTCATAAAAATGAGTCATGGTATATATTTTTTTAGTGGTATCTATATAGTGTTCTGTGTGGTTCTGTGTTTATCGAATACTCGCAAAATTTTATGATGTACTCGACTACTCGTGAAATATTATTTAATTTATACATTTGCTGAAAATCCACAGCTCTTAATATACAATCAAAAATAAAACATTAACTGTGGATCAGTTAATCAGATGCGGGGAAATCACAAAGTACTATAATTATATTGGGGGAAATTCCAGTATAGAATATTTTCTTTCGGGAAAGTTTAGTAGGAATCTTGGTATTTGATATTTTCCAGATTTGACGACATTAATTTTATGTACTTATAAAAAAAATCTTCAGAAACCTGTCGAATGAGGCTCCATGGGCTGATTCCAAAAATATACCACACTATTACATTTCAGCGAGTTGTTTCCTAAAAAAAATTAAAGCATTTTTAAAACACCAAGTTTGAGCTCTTCATAACAAAGAACCGACTGAATGGTGAATACCTACAATAATGCTACACATACCTTACCAGTTTTTCCAGATAATTAAGAAGGAATAGAGAAATACGGTTTGGCATCCCATATACAATTATTTTACGGTGGGCTTCTGCAAGGGGGTAGTTACTGTCGCCAGAAAGGTTGCCCAAATGACTTCAAAACGCTATGTGTCCTGACACTACTTGCCAGGTCCAATAAGGAAATGTTAAGGCATTTACCTGCTTTTCTTTGTTTGCACTGAAATACAATTCTTGCACTTGATTTGCCCCTAGTAGAATATAGGGCTATCAACTTATGGCCAATCTCCAATTAACAGTTAATAAATAAAACCAGTGACTTAACAAAATTCTTTATTTTCCAAATAAAACAAAAGGACACATACTTTTAATACAACTACTCTCTCTACTATAAATTTCACGGGAACTACAGATTCAAATAAATGCAAGCAAATTTTTATTGCATACTTACGGTTACTTATATTTACTTATTTATAAATTTCTAAAAATAAAAAAAGTTAGGCTAAGTTATGTTTTCTTTCAATGCTTCCGGTTTGGCCGTTTTCGTCAGATTCATCATTAGATGGATTCCGTTTTGGCCTATTTCCAAAATAATATTAATTTGTATTTATCAATTCACTATTCTCATTTACAAAGTCTAGAAGTCATTTTTAGATGTTGCAAGGATACAAACTATAATTTGTTTATTTTTTTTTAATGTTTAAGGTTGACAGACAGGCTTCGGCCCACTTGTTGGTGATATCAATAACCATTAAAAATAACTGACTGATATTTACTGTCACATTTTATTTTTAAAAAACAGTTATTTGACTGCTGCATTTAAAAAAAAATGTTACACAGCCTTTAAATTAAAATAAAATATTATTTAAAAATTTAAACCAAAATTGAATTTAACCAATACGGAATCTGACAAAATAGGACTAAACCTTTACATCCGTTACACACACACACACCTACATACAAAGCATTCATTATAAAATCACAGTTTTTTTTGTTCAGTACAAGTAAATGTTAAATTCATTTAAACTAATATACATTATAATGATTTCGATTGAATTTAAGTTTTATGGTGGGGTTATTAAGAAAACTAAGTTAAAAAATTACAAACTAAAATATGTGATACAAGGAAATATTTACAGTGACTCTTTGTTTTAAAATTATATCGACCTCTGCTGATACTACAGAAACTTTAAACCAAACACTTTGAAACTTTAAACACTTTGTGACTTTTCAGGTGCAGTCATTTAGACAGTAAGAAATGTTATTAAATTTGTACTAAATAAACAATTTCTTTTTCTTTACTCCGTCTAACCATTTATGTTACTTTTAACAGCTCGAGTTAGTCACATCAACTTTATTTATGAAATATGCTCGAGTCAGTCACATCAAATTTATTTATAAAAGGATAAGTTTTAAATCAAATTTTAATTAAATTGGATGAGTGCGGTTTAGATGCTCTTTTATGCATATGACTGCAAAAAATCTGCCGACCGACTGCAGTCCTAACTGACAGTCTATGTGAAATATTAACAACTGTTATATGAGCAGCAACCAAAACTGCTTTCTTGCAGTTTAACTGAAGAGACTGCTTTCTTATAGAGAACTAGAAAGATGCTTATTTGTGAAAAAAATTAATTAAATATGCATAAGTGCATAAATTATAATAAATAAAATTCAAATTAATTAAAACAATTTTTGAAAATAAAATTAGAAACAGGAAAAATTATATTCATTAATTTCTCTTAATTGTCCACTTCTGAAGAAATTTTATCATATAAATAAACAGTTGAACCTTATAGCTATATAACTTTACAGTTGAAAGTTGCACGGGTTCATCACGAGGGATGATCTTACTACAGGGGTAAGGCAGAAAATTATTCCAAAAACCAAAGAAAATAAAAATATTTTTTAGGGTTTTTTAAAAAGAAAGACAGTCAGGTAAAAACTTATTTTTCTTATAACTTAATATTACAAGAAAAAAAAAATTGCTGCCATACCTTTCCCTTTGCATCCCGGCTGGGACGCAAACATTTATCTTCATATTTATTTCACCTCTTTTCTTACTTAACACTGGCTTAAACATTGCGTAACTAAGCTATATTAAAAAAAAAACTATTTTAAGACTTCTTACCGCTTCTTAAAACTCTTCGGTTCGATGAACTATCAACCGTTTTATTCCTTCTGTTACTAGATCTAACATTTACTGAGGTTTCTGTAACAAAATATTAACATACTTAGTCCAGTAAGCACTAGGATTAATACTATACAGTACAAGTTATAATCTTATATTTTTTTATTAGACACAAATTATTTGACATCCCTGTTGTCATTTAACAGACGTTTACAGTATGTGAGTGACATTGCTTAATGACTAACAGCGATGTTAAATATTAACAGAGTATGGTGAAATCGCGCCTAAGTTGCTTAGTATGGAACTAGATGGTGCTGTGTGGAATGTGTGAAGATATTTTTTTTATTTACGTTTTTGCGTGGGAGAAAAAAAATAAATTGCTAAAAATAAAAGAAAAAATACTCACTTTTGACGAGTTTTGTTGGACTTTTAGATTTTTCTACACTTTTTGATTGTTCCCCGAGCTCTCTCTTGGATTTTGTATCATTTTTTGTTTGCTTCTTGTCAATTTCAGTCTTACTCTCTGTTACACGACTACTCCTCGTTCTAACAAAAACGGGTTCTGAAATCTTCACACATTTATTTCTCAGTGTTCTAACAGATTTCTCTCGATTCTTAACTAAACTCTCTTTCCCCGCTTCTTTTTTCTCCTTTTCTTCTCTTAAACTTTTAATTTTATAATACTTAATCATCACTGGTGTATATCCTTTCAATTCTAAGCTCACTTTGACCGTCTTTCCCGAGGTCTTCTTTTTATAATTCGCAACGACCTCTTTCATGGCGTATGTGGGATTTGAGCCTTGTAAGTAGTCCTTTTTTAAAGGAGATTGAGAAATGTGTTCAATGTGTGTGTCTTTCGATGCGTTGGACAGTTTTTTGATCATATATTTAGTGTCATCGTCATCTTCGACAACTGTTTTTTCCTTTCTCAAAAGATCCTCTGGGTTGCCGGCTAATATTTCGGCCCAAGTGTATTGCCTTGCAGAACCCATAAAATTACCGAATTTTCCAATGCTGTTTCTGTGCGTTTTCTTGCGACGTTTCTGTATCTTTTTCTTGTTCGATCTGAGGTTTTTTGGCGATAGTTTTTTGCCCAAAACGCCGTGAGGCATCAGAGATTTCTTGAGACGTGCCACCAAATCGGCATCGGACACAAAGAAGTTTCTAGAGGTGCACGGTTTACGGATACCATCGCTCGACGAGTTCAATGTTTGCCTCAACAACTCTAGACGTAGACCGCTTTCGAATGAACACATATTCTCACGCTCGTAAGATTTCTTGATACCGTTTCTGGCCGTCAAATCGTTAGAATTCTTAGAACTTTTTATGACCAAGCGAGGATTTTGTAAAAGTTTACGATTGAAAGACGACGTCACCAACTGATGGTCAAAATTCAAATACAACTCCATGTTTATGTTGAATCCGGTCTTTAACAATTCACTTTTGAACAAACTCCTGCAGTATTCATAGTCTGGTGCTTCGGTGAAATCTAAACTTGTGACATATTCAAAGTATTTTTCGAGAAATTTCGGATAAAACTCTGTCTTGAAGCATGTTTTCAACAAAGACCTTATGTCACTCATGAAATTCTTCTTCAACGCGTGCACTAAGTCAGGCTCTAGGGTCTCCTTAGTTTTCCACGGCAACATACCAGTCAACCAGTCGAGTATATTGTAACCTAGAGTCTCCAAATCTGATCTCCTCGAATGAGCACCGATGTGGGAATCTCTTGAGCTGTATTCCAAGGTCCCATCGTGTGCTTTCCGAGCGTCCATACCAAAGTCTTTATGACATCCCTCGGAATCAACAAATTTGGAGGCCAAACCGTAATCCAACAAATATATTTGACCGTTTGATTGTGACATTATAGCTTCATTGTATATTTCATTTAAGCTAGACTCTGCATTACTTTTATTTATCATGTGACTTTTAATAGTTTTATCATTGGAATCTTCTTGAAGCTTATAATTCTTATTTCCGAAATCATCTAAAAGTTTCTGATAGGACTGATCCGAACACACCGAACTGCTCAGATCTTCATAATTCACATATTTGGATAGTTGACGCAAATTGAACGCGTGATGTCTAAACACTCTAGTTTTATCCTTTTCGCATAGGAATTTTGTAAATTTAGTCTTAACATTTGCCAGTCTCTTCTCCAAGTCGGAATTATCCTTTGACTCCATAACGAAATCTTCGTCCTCGTAATAGTTCGATTTAGATTTCACTTTCTTGGCTTTCCTTTGCTTCCCAGATAACACTGTCAATGTTTTTGTTTCTTTTTGATAAGATGGAGGTATAGCCATTGATAGTCTTGTAAGAAACTTTGTGTCAAAACCGAGCATTAAGTTTGAGCTTTTTATGTCTGAATGTGTGTATCCTTGTTTGTGCAAAAATTCAAGTACATCCAATATCTGCAGGGACAGTATGAGAACATTTTTCAAGTCCAAAACTCGCGTTCTGGTGAGGATTTTGTGTAAATCTATATCGTAACGGGGCAGCACTAGGAATCTGTACTTGATTCCGGTACTTTCGTTTACATACGATCCACTTGCCACATATGTGGGCATACCGAGACGTCGTAGGTTATTTCGTTGACGCCATTCTTTAACTGAAAAATAAAATATTATTATTTTGTTTAAGATAATTTAATTGTGTTTTACTAATGGTCCACTTCTCAAACCAAAATTGCTATGTGCAAAAAAGTATACTTTTAAGATATACTTTAAGATATGAAGGTTTATTTTAAGTGTTGAGTCTTTGAGTCTTTTAAACATAAAAATCTAATAGTTTATTATTTTAATAATAGAGTAAATTTAGTAGGACTTCTAATTTTTCCTTTTCTTCTGAGCACTTTTCTTTGGGACACATTGCTTATTAATTTATGTTCCACTCATACCTATGTACTTTATCATTATGGCGAATTTATGTGGAATCAAAACGAGGCCCCAACATAAGATGCAGCATATTGTAGTTTTCAAACTAAAAGCTGCTTGTATAGTTCACTGCCCTATTTATTGTATGCTTAGTGCTTATGAGCACTATTTGTCGAACAACCATCTCCTAATAAAATATCAGCTACAATTTGTCATGAGCAAAATTTACTCTATAATCAAAATAATAAATAAACTATTAAATTTTAATGTTTAAATAACAAATAAGTTTACGTTAACAACCTTACATGTAACATTTTTGAGTAAAACTTTTCTCAACTAATCTATCTCATATAAGTATACTTTTTGCATTGTAGATTTTGGTTTGAAAACGAATATAATAATCAGGTGTCCATTTTCAAGTGATTACATTATAATTAACCTAAAAAGAAATTTAGAATTTATTGGAAACTTATTTATTTATTATTTATTTTTATTATTTAGTTTATACTTAGTTTTAGTTTACTCACCTTTGGAAATCTGAGCAGTTCTGATGAGACAGTGCATTTCGACAAACAGTGTCCCGTTAGTATGAGGCTCCACTTTCACAACATATCTTGCGTTCTGTTGTGTTACATCATTATTTAAGTCATCGGAAACTAAATATATTCGTCCAAAACTTCCTCTACCTGAAAAATTAACAAACGAAGATTGGTACTAGATTTCAAGAACAATTTTTTTTTTTTAGTATGACACTAATCAAATGATTCTTTAAAAAATGGGGACTCTTAAATGTATAACCATAACCCTAATAAAATGACTAGCCATGTAACTAGGGATTTATTTGTCGTAAATTTAAAATTTTTGAAAAAAAATCTTGCTTCTATTATGTGGTCTATTATAATTGCAAATTAAGCTACTGACAGACATGCTCATTAGCATGCTTAAAACTAACATTCAGGCAACTGTTCATATTTGCCACTGATAAGCATGCACCTAAATGAGCATGCTCAAAGCAAACAATTGGGACACATTTTAAACCAGGCTTTTGGCCAAAATAGAAGTACAAAGTGCAGAACTCAAAAAAGTAATCATATTAATGGTTTGCTATTCGCGAATCGAGATTGAGCCCATACTAGCATGATGGCACCCGCGCCTCTGATAGCATGCTCGAAAATCAAACAGCGGTTGATTTTTGATCATGCTAATAAGCATGCTAATTAGTAGCAACATTGTGACACATACACACTACTTAGTAGCATTTGCTTATTACTAGCACAAAAGCATGCTAGTAAGGAGCATGTCTGTCCGTAGTCCAGGGTTATTGAGTGTATAACAATTTGGTGTTGTTTATAGGTAATATTATTAATACACCAATAATTTCTATAAAAATATCCTAAGATTATTAAAAATATTAATATTGTTATTATATTGAAGGATTTCCACATATAACAAAAAGATTAATACAATTAAAATATAAAAATAACATCTAACTACTTACCAATTGGCTTTCCAAGGCGCCATTTCTTTTGCTGTACATCAGTAAAAATAATGCCAGACTGTAATGCTTCATCATTACTAATACTGACATCCAAAGTAGGTGTTTTCTCTGGGACACCTTTTGTCTTCTTTTTGGGAGGCTCCGGTGGCGGTGTCACGTCTATATTTCGGCGCGGCATCTCAACAACGTCCAGAAAGTAACAGAGAGTTCAATGAGCTAAACACACGTCCTTGTAATTATGTATTTTCAATAGAATCTGCAATAGATATGCATAAAGTAAGCTTCGCCAAATATGTTTTAAGTATAATACTATTTAGTCGTGGAAAAGTGCAAAAGTTATATGTAATATAATCACTAAAAACAATAAAATCGGAAAATGTGTTTGTATCTAAACAACCAAACTAATGCTTATATGTTGTAATTTGTCAATATGGCAGCCAATATGTAAAAAATTTTGAAAGAAGTTATACATACACGTACTAGTTGTTGTAAACGTACAAATTATAAACCATTTAAGGTTACTTAAAAAGAAAACGCACACAAAATATTTAGATTATCTTATGTATTTAACTAAGAACGCCATGTTGTTAATGTTAAAAAATCGTTAATCGTTGACAAGCACCAATCAATCACCACTTGCCAGTGCTAAATTTTCGATTTACCATATTCTATCGAACCATAGATACCTATTACTGCGTTGAGGTAAAGCAAAATGCCCTAGAAATGCCTAGAACCTATAAATATAAAAATGAAAAATAATAATGAATTTATGCACATTTTTTTTTTAAATATTTCTTCATTTCAAATATTCAAATTGTAATATAAGGTGAGTTTTTCTCCTTCACCGTGTTTATATTTACTACTGTCTTTTATAGTAGGTTTTAGTATTTTTGTCGTAACTATTTTTCCATATATCTACGTCATAATTTTTTAAATTCCTAAATTATTTATAAATTATTTTTCATTTATTCTTCGCAGCAAATTAATCATCAAAAATGCTAAATGTTATAACAATATAGAAAACAGGCTGCAGTATTATTATTTTATTTAAAACAATTTAAGAAATTTTCCCGAAATAAAGAAAAAAAGAAGTTATTGTAAGATAAAGCTTCCTTTTAGTATGAACAAACTTTGGTGGACCTAAATAAAGTAAGTAATATAGTCAATAGAACTTAATAAATTAAAATAAGCTTAAATCCATGTAAAGTGGTAAAAAAATGGCAATTGCATAAACAATGGTAACCCTGTTAACAAATGACGTTTAAAAAAACCCAACATCTTGGGAGAAGGTGAAAGTAACTCACAGACTAGGAATGTAGCTCTGACTAAAGAGCGAACATAGACTACTTAGCTGCACTAAAAAAGGTGGGCATACAAAATATCATAACTTCGATGAAGACACGCACTTCTTTTTCTAATCTCTTGAGCTTTTGATTTCATAAAAAAATATTTACATTTTTGGTCATAATATCAATTAATATGTTCAATTTTGTGCGTATTTTATAGGATATTTTAGTAGAATTTGTTATTGAAAGTGTCAAGGAACTCTGGATTATATGTTACATATTATAATTTTTCAAGCAAATCGAATCAAGGAATTATGGCTTCTTTTATGTTCTGTGGAAATGGCATGATTGCCTCACTTCAATCAACAGCCTGTATTATTTTTTTCTTCATTCATTCACGAGGTGGTCTTGCACGAGTCGGCGTGGAGTCGGCAGCCTACCGCGTGGTTGTCTGTTTCGTTGCGCTTGCGTGCAGCCGCGTAAATAACAAACGCGATGTCTTTTTGTTTGTCAACAAAGAATTACAATGACGTAATTAAACCTTTTTATGTATGTGTTTTCTTATTATTTTTTTAAATAACAAAAATGTTAAGTTAATGCAACTTGTTAAAGTGTGTTCTAAGTTTGAAGATGGACGGTGCAAACGCTGACTCAGATCATTCTATGACTTGGGAGGATTTTTTTGGTACGTAAGTATATAAATTTAATTTTATTAGCTACACGTACGTACTGACTTTCTCACTTTTACATTATATTTCTATATTCTTTTATGAGATATCGTATATCGTATAGCAATACAAAAGTTTTATATTTGGTTGCCAAGTGTTAAGCAAAAAGTTTTTATATATCATTTGAAAAAGTAATAAAACTATGTTTTCTTTTACATAATTTTCATAAAAAATATATTCTTTTTCAGTGTATAAATATAAACATATAATAATAAAATGTCTAAACTATAAGATCTACCATAGATTATTTATCGAAAACAAAAAAAACGTACTTATATTATTTTGTATATTATTTGTATATTATTTTTTTAATTTACAAAATAAAGAGTTTTTGAACGTTGTTTATTAAGTCTGTGGTCGTGAATTTCCCGAGGCTTGGAAGTGGGAAAGGAAGGACTGGTTTGTGCAACATTTCCCCATAAGGCAAAACATGCAATGCTCGTTACCTCTTACGATACAAGACTGGGCGGTTCTTGGTTCCAGCTTGTTTAATGTTTACTTGTAAAGAAAAAGTAGACAAATAATCAATCAATTGTGGCTGCAGGCGTTCAATTAGCATTACCCTATCCCTTCCTTATCCCTTATCCTTAATCCTACTATGGTCGGCAACGCATTAGCGGCATCTGTGGCGTTGCTTGGCTTGTGTTATAGGTGGCGGTAGTTACTTACCACCAAGTAGACGGTCAGCCTGTCTGTCGATCTTATCATAAAAAAAGTAGATATAAGTGTCTGTCCTTAGATCTTTTAAACTACGCAACGGATTATACGCGGTTTTCACTAATGGAAAGAGCGTTAAACGAGGAAGGTTTTTGTATATTAATTTTAAAAAAAACAAATTTACATTTTTGCTTAATTATTTTGTGAAGGCTTCCAGAGAAAATTTTATAAAATTAATTACGAGTGCTATTTAAAAAAGTGATTGCAATTTTTCTTAACTCAAAAATCGAAATGTCCCTATGGCTAAGAACAATCCCTTGTGGTAGTGATAAGTGGAAAGTGGGTTACCAGGGGTTACTCACTGATCCACTGGGCTTGATCAGCCTGTATATACTCCTATATACTCATATGATATGACACATTGCATACATTCTAGGCTATATTCAAAGTCACAGATTAATTAATAAGGTTAAGTAGGTAGGTATGTTATAGATATCTCTATGTTTACATGACTATTTCCGATTCTGGCATGGATGTCGAACAAAAAAGGGACGTAATCTCATGTTACCTTTTTTTATAGGTTAAGATGTTATAATAGTCTTGACGATTGTAATTTATAATTTATTAGTCACTTATGAAACACGTTACTGACGATTTAATTTTAACGGTAGTTGGGTCGTCATTTGGCTCAGACATTTTATGATCGATTATGTTAAGGGAGGCACCCTATATGAGCGAGTGAAGTCAGTAATAGCATAGAGTAAATAGTACTCTGGTTAAGTACTATTTACTCTATGGTAATAGGTATGTGAAAAAATTTGTTCTCAACTTACTTCAAGTCTTCAATTCAAAAGCCGAAGACAGAATGCAACGCAACAAATTCGCAGCACTTATTGTAGGTACTTGCGAAAATAATAAAAATACGCCAGCAAATTCCAATATTTTAGAACAATTTTTACAGACATCTCAATTTTATTAAATAATATTATAGCTAATATGTTTTCATGCATAAAACTGTATTGGCTTGTAGTAATTAATTACATAAAAATACTAATATAATATTATATAAATTATATTTTATATTTACAATATTTTTTGGGCAGTAATTTTCTATTTTTTTTTCTCACAAAAATGGATTTTTTTTTGTATAAATCTGCTCTATTCAAACTTTTTTTAATATACCTAGTCTTTATTATGCACTGTATCTTTATCTAAAATTTTAATTTTACTCTAAGAAGTCAAACTAGGCGACGAATATAACGCTTTTCTGCTAAGAGAAACTCATAGCAATATAATAATGTAATTTTTATTTGAAAATTTTAAATCATTTGTCAGTTTCTTCATACGAGCTTACAAAACTCACTAAATAAGTAACGCCATACTGTTATCGCAATAATCGCATTAAATAAACACAGTTATCATTTTATGAATGCAATGTCTGAAACATCTCAAACAAACTCAAGTATAGAAGTAACTACACGGAATTGGACACAAAGATAATAATATCTACGGCAAATAATGGTTTCATTATGAAAAGCGTAAAGCAAATACTTACATTATAAAGGTAGTGGCACACAATTGTTTAAAAAACGAAATGACCCGACGTTAATTTATTTTATTTCTACACGCGATTTAAGCCGGGAACATTCCGACAAACTAATACAAGTTTATGCGCTAAAACACTGATAGTAATAGCATTACCTTATAGTAGGGGAGCCCAAGAGGTGATTTTGGGATTTACTCGAGCGCGTCAGATTAAGGTATGGTAGATTAATTACACAAAGTTGCAAAAAAAATCTTGAAATTCTCGAGCGCGAACGTTGCCGTTACAGCTGATAACAGCACTCGTGGCATTAGGTATTGTTGTATTTTAGTTCCACGAATTAAATTGTGTAAATTAAATATCTGCTACATTGACGACTTACGGTATTTTCAAGTGTTTTTTGGACAAAATATTGTAAAATTAACGCCGGAAACAATAAAAAATGCTTTATTATTTGTGTTTATTTGTATGCTACTTTCTGAGCATTTTTTTATTATCAAATTCAGTGATTTAAAAGACACAAAAAAAATATATCTTGAATCGTCAGATTAAGAAAAATCCTCCATATAATCGTCAGATTAAGAATCAGTACAATCAGGAATTTAAGCTGAACCGTCTATATGAAAATCTGACGCGCTCGAGTATGTCAACATGGCGATTTTTTTTTGCATTTTCAACAATTTGCCACGAGCTTGCATCACACCCGAATCGTCAGTCTTTTGAATGGGAGCTTAGTTTGGGTTCACTTAACATCCCCTTTGAATATCTGACGCGATCGAGTAAATGCATTTTTTTCCATTTTTAACTGTCGATAGATAATATTAACGCTTCGCCGTCCGTTTTACCACTCGTGTATATACAGCCTTAGCTTGTCTATCCGAAATCGTGTCATTTTGTTATAAATGTCGGGAACCTAATAAAGCTATTGTATTGTTCAAGTTCGTGTTCGAGTTTTGAATTAATGAAGTATAACATCCGTTCAATATATTCGTACCGTTACCGGATATGTCAAAATATTTAAATATATATTTTATGTTTTTCAATAAATAAATATTCAATAAAGAGATATGTTGGTAAATTTCTTGTGTGTAAAATCGGTTGATACAAACCTTCATTGCCTTACTTCATGTTATAAAATAGATAAGAAATTGGTGCTCCATTTTCAAAAAATAGAATACGTTTTACAAAGAACTACTTTATTGTGTAGTTATTTATTTTGCAGATTATTTTCAATTTTACAGTAGAGTACATTGTACGCTGTAGGAATACGAGATAATGACCTACCTAATTTTGCGCATAGGGAAAAATACAAACTTTTAAAAGTTGTCCGCTGTCTCACAAACCGACTGAAATTTAATCCGATCATTTAGTTCGAAAAACCCCTCCGTAATGACCACATTTAGAAAGATGTAATAAATTTATTTCTAGTTTGAATTATTAATTTCGGACCCATTAATAATAAAATGTTCATATCTATTGATTCATCTGGGCTCATAATTAGAGTCCGTAAATGCTATTTGTCGCTATCATTCGACATTTATTCCTATCGACAGAAGGTGTTGGTTTCAAAGAATTTTTGACATAAAGATAAAGAGACTTACTCAACTAATATGGTTTACCAATGTACCTGCGCATAAGACGAATTTTTAAAGCGTGGGAAATGCTATCGACCAATCCACACACTTCACGGCTTTTTCCAGTACCGCTATTGGTCACCAGCTGCTGCCATGTTAGCGTGCGCCGCTTGGCATCTAACGCTCGTGCGAGTGCGACAGCACTAACAGCTGCATTGTATTATTAACCTTATATAGTGTATCTAAGGTTAATTGTAAGTTTTAAGCTTACTTTGTTAATCGTCGGAGCCGGTGTTCTTTTCTGCGTGAACGAAGACTCACGACGCGCGCCTCATCAAGTGTGTACTTACTTAGGTAATTTGCCCACCTTAAGGCGCGTTGCGTGTATACAGTGTGCACTAGGTTTAAGATTTGCGATACGACAGTAAAATGAGTCTGTTTGTTTCTGTCGCAATGGTTGGATCATGTCGGTCCTTTAGCAGAGGTACGTTGATGCAATCCTCCTGTCTAGTGCTCATGCGCACGCAACAAGAATGATGTGAGATCGTGTGCTCATTGCATTTAATAATTGTCTTATTGTGCATTACATCCATTAAATTGTGCAAAAGTACCTTTAACAATAATTAGCCTTTGCTCGCGAGTTGCACAAAATTATTTATTTTTACTATTATGCATCGGACTATGCGTTACTCTGCATAATCTTTGACATGGCATAAAATAAAGTCGCTTCTCACTGTCTGTCTTTCTGTACGCTTAGATATTTTAAACTACACAACAGATTTTAATTAGGTTTTCACTAATGGAAAGAGCGTTAATAGAGGAAGATTTGTATAATAATTTGAAAAAAAAAAAGTAACTATTCTTTTCTTTTGAAAACACGTATAATTTGCGAGACTAGGGTCTGATGGGCGAGTCCCACATACCCTCCTCAAAAAAGGGTCAACAAGCCAATTTGCCAATGTGTTTTCAACAACATATGCTTTGTAGGTTGCAGGATATAATATAGCATAATTACATGTCAGTGTCAAATATAAATGCTGCGCTTGCGCTTTACGAAATCAATTGCACACAACTGTCATTTAACTTATGCAAATGATACTTTCATGACAGATTGAAGGATTGAATGGGTATTGTAACAAAACAAGCGACAAGTGATAATGTATTCGCCGATAAAGTTCGGATAGCAAGCTCGACTCCAATGAGGGAATCACTCTTTTATTCGTCAACTCGTCCGTAAAAGGATGATTGAACGGATTATTAGGCAGCGTCTGAAAGCTCCCAGACGGCTTGATTTTTCCGACATCTTCAACAATAATTGTTATATTTCAACAAATTAACACAAAACAATATTAAACTATACATACAAACCTTCCACTTGAATCACTTTATCTATTAATGAATCTATTACGCATTAAAATCCGTTGCGTAGTTTAAAAGATCTAAGCGTATAGACAGACAGACGACGGGGAGCGACTTTGTTTTATACCATGTTAGTCCAGTTACTTTAGACATCCTCTGCGAATTTTGGTCTGTCAGTACGAAAATTTGTATACACTTTCGTTTTTATGTTTCAAACATTATGTGAAAAGTCTATAAACCAGACTTTTAAGGGAAAAAAGTTATTCGAGGTCAAATGGCGCGAATTTCGGTTTTTCGCGAATAACTCGTTTTCTATGCTCTTGATCACTTAGATACTCATTACTAAAATTAAAGATCATAAAATTCTCTACAAGTTTACTGTAGATCATTTTTTTCTACGAGCAATAGATTTTGAGATACAGATTTTACAATATCACCTCAAATTTTCGTCTTTTTGTTTTTTTCAACAGCGAATAACTTTTTTTCTAGGCTTTTTAAGCCTATAATACCTGTATAAAAAAATGTAGAGCGCAAAATTATCTTTAAAAATAGTGGTGTGTATTTTTCTGATCAGCTCTGTTTCAGACACAGCGCGCTGAAAACACCTCTAATTTTTCGATTTTTTGACCTTTCAGAAAAAACTTGATTTTTCGTCAATATCTCATTTTCTATGAATTTTTTTGATATAGAGTGAATGGAGGAAGTTAAAGAGCGCAAAATTCACACATTTAGGGATTCATTTTTATATTTTAGATAAATATCAAATACTAGAAGATATCGAAGAGTGGACGAATATTTTTTCCGTTCAAGCTCTTAAGCCATTTTGTGTAAATATTTCATAGTAGCACCTTTTTTACATCAATATTCTTACTCGAGTGTTTTCCACAAAGTACATTTTGTCGAAGCTTTAGTTCACGTGAATAAATTACAGTAAAGAAACTAAGTAAAGTGAAACACTGAACCCGAGGAAGGCTTGAGCAAACTCGTTTGAAGCCTCTTTCAAAACACTCGGAAGTTGTCGAGTTGATGTTTGCTGTTTTTACTGGACCACTGGTAAGGCGTCGAGTGTGTTGAAGAATGTAAACACTAACTTCAAAAACTGGCTTATACTCTATGAGAATGCATTTTAAGCGTGCATTAAAATGAAACAGTTGTTGCATCAATTTTTTTTATGAATCGTATGTTTTTCCTCCTTACATAAATAAGTACCGGCTGTGTCCCGTGGTTTCACTCGCCCTACCTTTACTTACTGTCCATTTTTTACTATTTTTAAAAATTCTTTCATCCATAGAAATTAGATTATCAGCGAGTAACATAGGCTATCAATACTAATAATAAATCTGTAAGGGTCGGTCATGGAGTAAGTTACTTTGTTTTCAGAGATATCGTGTTTATAGGCTCTATACATTATACTGAAACTAAATTGACGATTTTTAGAATTTTTTTCTGTATGTATGTATGTTCCTCCATAACTCTTAAACGAATTAACTGATTTTCATGAAACTTGGTACATAAACATTTGAACGTACGGGACACAGGATAGGCTACTACTTAATATTTTTCAACGCGATCGAAGTCGTGGGCACCAGCTAGTATTTTATAAAGCTACGCTGGCGAAGTCGCGTGCAACGACTAGTTTAAAATAAAGTCCTTATACTCTTAACTAAACCTAACCTTTCTAAAATGTTTGTTCTATTTAAGTTGTTATCCTACAAAATTAAAGCAATTATAAATGTTTTCCTCGTGTGAATAGAGAGGGGTGGTGCAACTATAAATCAATCTTTGAGTGTTAAACGAATTTATTCCCTGTTCATTTCATTATGTCTGGTTGTAAGGGTGGGTAAAGTAATTATAAGTTTTACTGTGGAACGGTTTCAAAATTCAAATAGTCATTTCTATTTCACAACATCCAAATAAAGTACGGTTGTGATTTTTGTAAGAGTTGTGTTGGCTGCAACGTCAAAGTTCAAGGCCTATAAGAAATTTAAAAAAAATCTTTTTCTTTTAAGATGTCTTTTAAGTTTTGATTGAGTGGGTCTTGCAGTCTTAGATTTAAATTCTTATTAGTCTGATAAAAAAAGTCGCTAAATAGTTTAAATAGTTTAGTCGCAAAAAATTAGAAATAAGATGGGAATCAACCGACAGTGTCTGGCTTATATCTGTATATATATATATATATATCTTATATCTGCAGAACTACCTTACAACTCTGTTTTTTGGTAAATAATGTACTTTTTGACTTAGCGATTTTTTTCAGAAAAATAATGTTGTGTAACGTAGATTATGCCAAATGAAATTTAATATGTTTAGGAACAAGAATTTTCATGAAAATATTATAAAATAAAGTCGCTGTCTGTCTACTGACTGTTTCTCTGCTATCTTCTTCTGAATCACCCAACGGATTTTAATACTGTTTTCACTAATGGAAAGAGGGGTACACGGGGAAGGTTTGTGTATATTATTTCCAAAAAAAAAAAAAAAAATTGCGTCCGTGCGAAACCGGGGGTGGTTTTTCATAGTATATAATATTCAACGATATTCTAATAATTATTAGAAAATGGAGTGAATGTATCAATTGTTTGGTGTATCATCATTTAGATATGTTCTAGTTTTTGAATCGTTCCAGTTATATATTGAAAGGTATTGTGTAAATATTTTTTCAAGCTGTGAGGTAAGGGCTCGTAAACGCTATCGACCGGTCGCGGGCCCGACGAACGTTCCGTGGCTGGCGCCCGACCTATCCCAAACTGTAGACAAATACCCCATGGGTAGGGCTGTCACAAAGGAATTATTTATTTAAAACTTAATTTAAAATTACTGTTTACTGTTGATTAAAACACACAATAATTAACTGATATGTAAAGTACTTAATTATATCCTATTAATATGCTAGGCGATTCAGTGGAAAATTACTGCCTAGAAATGCGCTATAGGATGAAGAGTTCGTAATACACTAATTGTGAGTTTATTATGCGAACTTCTAAACTTCGAATAATTAAAAAAGGAATTTAAGCTCATTATAAGTACTTGATTATGACTATGATTATGAATCTCGATTATGAAAATATTTAGTTGGATATCATTAATATCATGTCATAATTTTGATTGATTAATTTGGACAAGAAGCGGTTATTGTGATTTATTTATAATAGTTAGACATGTATATAGCCTCGTCAACTATTAAAAATAAAATGTTACTCGCTAATAATGTAGCTGAAAGATTTTTTAAAATAGGTCCAGTAGTTTTTGAATTTATTCATTATAAACAAAAATACAAATCTTTCATCTTCACAATATTAGTATAGATAACGGAAATGCAACACGCCAAAACACACATAATATTTCACACTTAAAATCATGTCTGGCTTTAAGCAAAAAATAAATAAATAAAGTATTTATGCCATCCCTACAGTATCTTTCCGCACCCACGATAATAAAAACAGCCCCTGCTTTATTGCAGAAGACGTCTGCTGCGCTTAGTTAGATGGCGTCCGCGTATGACGATAACAGAATGTCGAATGTGTAAAACAAATTGTCAAAATGCGTGATATTGTTTCATGGACATTTCTTTTTGGATAGGGTCTAAGCTCAGAATGAGCATAATAAATAATTAACAAAACGGACGGACCTAAAGACCTAAGAATTAGGTGCAATATTGCTCAGCAAATTTTGATAGCTACTCTGAGATGACCGAACAGATTAAAAATTTTAGCTTTTTAATAGTGACAGACAGACACACCGCGTTTCGCAGTCATTTCGGCAGCCCGTCTGGCGGCAGTAACCACTCCCTCACAGAATACCATCGTGAAATAACAGCAAGTGTACTTTTGTGTTTCGGTGAGTGAGTAAGGGTGCCAGTTTTTTTTTCTTCAATTGGTATATCCGCGTTTTTTATAAACCCCCCCCCCATCCCTCCCTAATCCCTTATCCTCAATACTACTGTAATCAGCAGCGGACTTGAAGCGCCTGTGGCGTTGCTTGTGTTATAAGCGACGGTAGCCACCTACCATCAAGTAGACCGTCAGCCTGTCAATAGTCAAAATCAAAATAAAAAAAAGACAAAAATATTTGGTCAAAGGTAGAAAAATGCTATTGGTTTAGGTTTGGACTTTGACTAAGACTTTATGTCAGAAGGTTTGACTAGCCAAACCGAGGAGCGCCGGAGCTTCGATGTTTGACTATTAAATATCTTTATTGTTTTAGCTCTAGACTAAAAACGAATTTTTCAAACAAGCGGCGCACAAATTGCGCACAATCATAAAAGGGCGTATACCTATACACATTTTATACTTCATTTCAAAAAATGTACAAGGTGTAAGAGTTAAAGGAAAATGTCCTACATAAAATTATCTTTTAATTAGTGAAAGTCACGGAAGGCGGTGCACGCGGATTGCGGATTTCCGTACGCTTCGCCAGTAACATATAACTTGCCCTAATATTATTTCTGCGGTAGATGTAAGTATTTTTGAATAAAAGAATATTAATTTTACTGATGCTTACACACAGACATAAGTTGTAATAATTTTATTGTGGAACTATATATATATATATAAATTACGTGTCATGTTGTTTGACGCCAATGAACTCCTAAACTACTGAACCGATTTTGATAAAACTTCGTAATTATGTGTAATTTGGTCCAATTAAAAAAATATGATTTATTAAGTTTTTATTTTGAACCCAGGCGAAGCCGGGAGCGGGCCACTAGTTTTTTATATATAATAAGGATTAATAACATGATATATGAATCCTTCGATTTTACCCGTGATTTATGATTGACTAATTTGAACAAAAAAAACGTTATTGTGACTTAATTATTAAATAGACATTAATAATTAACTTTTTGTTTTAATGCAAGCCGGGCAGACGACGTGATTCTTAGCTTAAGAATCTCGCGAATGGTATGGCCAAAGTACCAGAGTGCCCAGTGCGAGTATTACTCGATCAAACGCGTCGAACGCGTAAACGTCAATTTGTATGGAAATGAAGCAGCGCCACCTAGTGGCTAACGGCTAACTTCGGCAGACAGGCTAACGATCCACTCGATGGTACACAGACACACACGTAAAACTTATAACACTCCGTCATTTTAACGGTACTCTTTCCACCCAGACCAATAGTGAAGTTCCCGAGGGATCATCTTCAGATAAAAATAAAAATATCAACGCTTGCAATAATATATGAACAATAAATCTATACTTACTAATATTATAAAGAGAGAATATTTGTATCTATGTTTGTAATTAATAAACTCAAAAACTACTTTTACGATTTTAAAAATTCTTTCAACTATAGAAAGTTACATTATCAGCGAGTAACATAGGCTATTCTTTATAAAGAATAACTTATATTTGACTTATGTTTATAAAGATAACATAGACTATCCATAATATAAATATAAAATAAAAAAAATAAGTTAAGCGGGCGAAGTCGCGTGCAACAGCTATATTGAATAAATTAATAAGACTTAAGAAAATGCAAAAACTAGTTAATACGTCATATTGACAACGCGTTGTATATATACATAGTTATTCTCCTCGTAAGAATACTGTCAACAAAGTTTAAAAGGTAATGAACATTGAAACTATGCAAATATTTTATTTACTTACATATAAATGAAAGGAAGTTGAGCAGAACGCATGCGTGTTAACAGATGCAGACAAAGTCTAGACGGAGGTTGTTGTATCGTTTAACGATTGAACGTCACATATAAAGAGGAAGCTAGCTACCTTAACGTGGGAACTATCAAAGGGCTTTTTATGTAATGGTTTCATTCGCTACTCTCCCCTACTTAAAGCGCAAAAGCGGTGTCTCAAAAAAATTCGTCAATTTGATTTTTAATCCATAGTATAGCCTTAAAAAATACGCATCTAATGAACTAAACCTTTTAGGGCTATCTTGTTCAAAACACATGAAAAAACTTTAAGAAATAATTCCCTATCTCAATTTTACTATAAATCACTGGGGGTATTAGAGGCATGTCTATTGTAATAATATTGTAAACTTTTAACTATTGTAAAAACTAATTGACCAATGTAACATATAAGCAAAAAATTCTATTTATAAAGTAAAAAAAAAAAAAACTACTTTTACATAACTTCAATTATCTCGAAACTCGCTTTCATTTAGATACCGCTTTTGCGCTTAGTTGGGCAGTAAAGTACTGTACAGGTTCGTTAGAAGTTTTTTTCAAAAGAAAATATGAATTTGATATTTTTTTTTTAGTACGAAAGTGAGGTTGTTTGTTAGTACAACAAGCTTTAGCTTTAACGCCTCAATGACTCAATCGGTCTGTATGTCTGTTACCTTTTCACGCCTTAACTACTCAACCGATCATCATGACAGTTTGCTTACACGTTGTAAGAGATATAGAAAAGAACATAGGATATCTTTCATCCAAAAAAAAATAAGGTTCTCGAGAGATCATCTAAAAATATTAAAAAAATCAGTAACAGAAATATATGTATAATATAAGCAATAGTGTTTTGGACTTTACTCCAAAAATAAAAATATATTATATATGTATATATTTTTTTAGCCTCCGCCTTCGCTTCGTTCACTGATAATTGATTGATATATTAATTGAGCAAGAGATTTTATTTAAACACAGATACGTGACGTGAAAAATTAACAAACTTAAAAGTACATTTTTCTAATAACTATAAGCAGTTTAAATTTTTATGTGTTTGTACTTTAACACAGTTTTAAATGTTTGAAAATTCACGTTTTGAGGTTACATTGCTTTACCCAAAATCCCTTGCTCAAATGAAATCAATAGAGTATATTATTATAGTGTTTTTACCACCCAGTCTTCGCCAAATTTACACACTGCACTAGCGTTGGCGACGGTAGCCAATAAAAGAATTCTTCGTCTATTTGAATTGATAATACAATCTACGCATACAAATCATAACATATACATACAAGACGTGTTTAGAATATGATCGACTAAGATAATAATTTAATATTTAAAACACTTAATTTGTAATTCAAACAACGTAGGCTACGAACTCATCAACCACAGTATTTTGATTAGTGTTAATTATTTATACAATTTGGAGAATTAATTTATAAACAATATAAGTAGACATTGAATGTATGATATTGTTACATATTTATATCTTATTTTTTTTTAATAATGAAAATAAAATATGACAAGATAATTTAAACCAAAGCCTGACTTTCTAATTGACTTTAACCAGGGCGTCATATCTGCTGGAAGTTGTTGAGGAGTTGGATACCTCGCAGGCTACTTTGTGCTGCAGCATCAGATCAAGATTGGCAGGTCGTGAAAATATCAACGATGTAACAGTATACCAAATTTCACATCAATCGAACTTGTGGAAGTTAGTAAGATCTCTTCGTCATCTAGGAATGGGGTTAATGATCTTCAAACGCCTTAGCGTTTGAATATCTACATCAACGCTCTTACATCTTTCTAATATATAAAATTCTCGTGTCGCGGTGTTTGTTGCCAAACTCCTCCGAAACGGCTGGACCGATTTTGATGATATTTTGTGTGCTTATCGGGTAGGTCTGAGAATCGGCCAACATCTATTTTCCATATCCCTAAATGTTAATGGTGGTCCACCCCAATTTTTTTTTTATTTTTTGGCAAAACAACGATTGCCGGGTCAGCTAGTAAATTATATAATAGCTAAACAATCATCTCTATCACGTAATATTTTAATAAAATAAAATCGAATTTAAATCGGTCCATCGATTTGAAAGTTACGATTCCATCCATACATTACATATGACGCTCCGTTTTTGCGTCGGTCGTCGGAGGTTTAAAAGAAACTTATATAAGTAGTTTAGTAACACTTACTCTGAATATCAGATACCTTTGTAGAAAACTAGAATAAGTAGGTAATTTGTTTAAAAACAAAACACTTTTTCTGAAGTGCGATCATACCACTAATCTTATTATCCATTAAAAATTACAAAAACCAAATGCAAAATTTTCAAATATTTAAAAAAAGCCTTGTAATTAATGCCTACTCGAACAATATGTTTGCGTGCTTAGTCCATTAAAAAAACCACATGAGTTTTATACAATAAACGTGCTGTTCTCTGTGATCAGCGCGTGTGAAGCTAGAAGATTACACACTTGGCCGAATGTGAAATTTCTTAAGCTGGCTCAGATATCGATATCTACGGATCTAGGTTAAACTTGGCTAGAAACGTTAGAACACTAATTTGCTATACGTTTTTGTGTTAAGGGTCTACCATCCGGCTTGACCATTCATATAAACTATAAACACATTTTTCTTTTACAGAATCAACCTGTTGCGTGAAAGAGTAACAAAGATCCCATACAATACTCACAAACTTTCGCATCTTCTCTTTTATCATATAAAAATGAATCCCTAAATGTGTTGCTAAGCGCAAAACACGAAAACGGCTGGGCCGATTTTAATTCTGTCTTCACTCATGGATAGAGGGATAATCAGGGAAGGTTCTTACGTTAAAAAAAAAATGCACCCCGGGCAAAGCCGGGAGCGAGCCGCTAGTCTATAATATAAAAATGAATCCCTAAATGTGTTGCTAAGCGCAAAACTCGAGAACGGGTGGACTGATTTTAATTATGTCTTCTCTCATGGATAGAGGGATAATCAGGGAAGGTTTTTACGTAAAAAAAATGCACCCCGGGCGAAGCCGGGAGCGGACCGCTAGTCTATAATATAAAAATGAAACCCTAAATGTGTTGCTAAGCGCAAAACTCGAGAACGGCTGGGCCGATTTTAATTCTGTCTTCACTCATGGATAGAGGGATAATCAGGGAAGGTTTTTTTACGTAAAAAAAATGCACCCGGGCGAAGCCGGGAACGAGTCGCTAGTTTATAATATAAGTAGGAAGGATAGTGGGTACCTACTCATTATTTTCTCAGATATTTTTCATTTTACAACACAGACGAAGTCACGCCCACCAGCTAGTACAAAATATATTTTTATGGGTTTATATTTTGTTATTAAACTTTAATTTGTTATTTTAGGTTACCACGTGCAGTATCAATTAAAAATATTCCAATGATGGAGCTTTTTTAATGAAACCTTCTTGCAATATTAACAAAGAGTAAGCTCCTAAGATCCATACAATAATATCCGTTCTATTTATTGATCAGGTCAAAGACCTTTCCGGTGTGGGATGAACACCAGAACAGCTATTTGTGATGTTTATATAAACATTAACATGCATGGTCAATTCGCTTTCAATCTACTGTTTAGGGAATACTTTGAGCGCGCTTAGATTGCTGGCCTTTAAGACTTATTTCGAATAAGCCGAGGCCTACTGTGTTCTAAATTCAAAATATGACTAGCCAGGGTTACCCGTGTCTGGCTTCGCCCGGGTGTATTTTGTAAATAGCAAATTTTGTAACTAAATAAAATATTTACTTATCCCATTTTTATGTGCAAACTACCTACACGAACTGCAAATATACCTACACGAAACTTCTCGTATATCGCTCTTTCCATTAGTGAAAACCGTATCAAAATCCGTTGAATGCTTTATGGTAGGGGAGCCCACGATGCTAAATGTGGAGTTACTCGAGCGTCTCGTGGGGAGCTATGATTAAGTGGTAGGAAGAAAAAAGGTTATATGATGCTTCCTTTTTCAGTGATGGGGGAAGCGTACACAGGCATTCAAAAGTTTGTAGACGCTGTATTAAGAAAAATCTTCCAAATAATCGTTACATTAAGAATCAGAATGATCAGGAATTGAGGCTGAACCGTCTGAATGAAAATCTGACGCGCTCGAGTATCGCCAAAAATTATTTTCATGCAAATTTTCAAAAAGCTTCCAACAACTTGCGTTACATCCTAATCGTCTGTATTTTAAATAGGAGCTTAGGTTGGGTTCACTTAATATTCCCTTTGAAAATCTGACGCGCTCGAGTAGTATTTAAATTTTTACCCCAACCCCCACCAACCCCCACCAACCCCACCAACCAAACCGGCAGATTAATCCGTTATCGTAGACACGTGGGGTATATATTGGCAATATCTGACGCGCTCGAGTAAATCCCCAAATCTACTCTTGGGCTCTCCTACTATTAGTAGAAGTAAGCGGTAGAAAAAAGAGACGGACAGCGACTCTATTTTATAAGCTTATAGTTTTTGCCCGCGACATCGTCCGCGCTCTTATTTCTTAGGTGTTAAAACATTGCTTCAGTTTTTATTGTTTATAATATTTTTATCAGGCAGTGAATATCTCATTTTTTACAGTGCGAAAAATCTAATTTTGTAAGTAGGTATTAATTTTTAGGAAAAACATGACAGAATTACTTAAAAACAAAAAAAAATCAAGTGATCTTGTGAAGTTTAAGTAACAGAATTACTTAAACTTCACAGGATCACCCGCTGGGCTTATATGAAGATTTCCTGAAAATTTTATCAAAATCGGTCGAGCTAGTCCATAATAACATATCTAATATATAAAATTCTCGTGTCGCGGTGTTTGTTGCCAAACTCCTCCGAAACGGCTGGACCGATTTTGATGAAATTTTGTGTGCTTATCGGGTAGGTCTGAGAATCGGCCAACATCTATTTTCCATACCCCTAAATTTTAAGGGTGGTCCACCCCAATTTTTTTTTTGGCAAAACAACGTTTGCCGGGTCAGCTAGTATTTTTATATAATAGTATAGAAGATATAATATGTATAGATATAGATAGATAACAATAGATGTCTAATACGCAGTCACCTTAAAAGGACGTTTTGTCAGAGTCAGCAAAAGCAAGGGCTTGGCTCCCCAATTATGATAATGGCGAACTTTCAAGTTCAGTGACACTTCGATCGCGGTCTGCTGCCCTTTGTGCCGTCATTATAACAGTCTGTTGAACACAAATTGGTTCCGAGTTATCGTTCGAGGATTTCGTTTTAGTTTTTACCTGAGATTTAACGGGAGTGAAAAATTATAACCATAAATGTAACAATGAAATTAGCTGTCTGTTAGCATTAGCTGGCATACCGTCGACAGTTTTACTAATCTCTGATATATAAGTGTTATAGTCAGTTCGGCATTGCCGGGTCATACTGCGCCTCCACACTACTCGCGAAGTGCCTCGACGAATTATTCGGGAAAGTTGACCGAAGTAGAAGTGCGTGGCTACACACTCGTTCAACCTCGCGAGGAACTCATTCGCGCTACTTCGAGTACTTTGACTCGGGCGTAAAAACCGACAACAAATGGAAGTAGCCCGAGGCGAGGTAAAGTTGGACGAGGTAAGACGAAGTGCCCGTCCACACTCTCGTATGCGCTTCGCCTCGCTCGCGAGTAGTGTGGAGGCCGGGATAGAATCATAGAGTGTAGATGGACGTTCGACAAAAGGTTCAATATACTTATAAAGCAAATTCGCACGGTGCGCATTCACCACGTGTATACGATTCGCTCACGAATATTTACATTATGTGCATGTAATGATGTAATGTAACATTCACAAAAGCAATCCGAATGAATTGTTATTCCACGATTCGTTAGTTTCCTAGTAAAGTTGTGTTGGGAGCCAAACTGGAAGTATGTCGTGAAATATAATCGATGATTCCCTTCACACGCTAAGAGATCCATCCATGACTATAATTCGTTTTAGTTACCTGACCTCAACAAATATGCCTCAATCGTTTTACAATGTTTGTTATTGAAACGTTATAACTTTTTGTTATTTTTTGTATGAAATTGACATTATATTGCCAATATTGTTATTCAGCGAACAATCATGAATTGGAGTAGGAAGGTTGATGACAATTTTTTTTTTAAATAAGCGGACATAGGTACAGACAGCCGTGAATAGCTACGTTATATAGGTACTATGCACGATATAATAGGTTATTAGTAGGTACTATTAGTGTGGGAGTATTTGTGCGCATCATTTGCGCAAGAGTTGCAAAAAGCAATCAAGTGTTTTAATGTAGGTGGCATTGTTCCACCAATGTTTTTTTATGAACTCAGACGATTAAAATGTGTACAAAGAGCGCAAGAACAAAGCTGTTGATTACAGCTGTATCTAACACAAAGGAAGGAGACTGAATGAGCCTGCTAGACGTGTAGCATGGCTCGGTCTTTGGAGACGATTCTTTGTTATTTTGTTCGTTATTAAATATATTCTGATCGGAATCAGGAAGTTCATACAGGCCTCTTTTTTGCCTAGACTGAATATCGGAAGCTTTAACAGTCAAAACAGTAAAAAAAAGTGTGTGTGTGTCAGCTCCGACGCACGACTGGAGTTTACTCCTTATGAACGATTCTAAAAAAATTAAATAATAAAAAAATATAATTTAAATAATTATTAAATTTAATAAATAAATAAATAAATATCAGCGCCATCTGTTCGAATTATGATACATGATTACGTTTTCCAAGGATTGTATTCTTGGATATGTTACCTACGTAAATTCTAGTTACAGAGATGGCGCAATATTTTGAAACTTCAAAAATATTCTAAAATATTCGAAAATAGAATAATGTAACGCATTTTCCGTGTGACAATTTTGATTTTACTTCCATAAATTTTCATACCGTGGGCTTATACATATGAGGAGGTTAAAAGCATAACGTGATTTGTCACAGAAATGTCAAACTGAGATAAACGGCAAAAACCTTTATGTCCTAAAATATTGATACAATTGAGACTATGTGGTATTCATTATGAAGAATTGTGTATTCTGACAATATTCTAATATTCTATATAATAGGCAATCATATAAATTATCTTAAAATATCAATAATAATTTTGGACAAATCACGTTTTGCATGAACACTTTATGCGTTAACATTTGAAGGACAAATCACGTTTTGCTCGTAGTCCCAAAGATTTATATTATTTTAATATGAGTAGTTACTAACTGTTATAAAGCAATGAAACAGCTGCAAAGTTTATAAAAAAATTATTTATAATAAATAATCATATTACAGATTTTATTCAACAATTTCTTGATTTTACGCACGAAATCCAATTCACGTCAATGTCACTAAACATGCAAAAAGTGTTTCCTCCATAAACAAAATGGCGCAAGACGACCGGTGATTGGCTGAAGTGACAAATCACTTCTTGCAGGATAAATGTTATTGGACAAAACATATTTTGCATTTAAACCTGCTTTTCAAAGACAAAATACTATGGACAGAAATGCTTTTTGCACGAATCGAATGATTAAAAAAGACTTTGTTTATGGTGGACCATAGACTGGCATCATTAACTCAACTTTTTTAATTTTGTGACAAATCACGTTTTGTTTTTAACCTCCTCATATGTGGAAATCGATTCTTTTAAGGAGTAAAAGTGCCGACCTTTGTATAATTAAGAATAATGGAATAGAATTCTTCCTATACCTTAGTGTTGACACTTTGTTGTCCATTTCTTGGAAAGAAGAATCAATACCACTCTGTAAAAGCCATACCTTTTTTAAAAGTACGGTTTATAATTTAAAAGTCCCCTAAACAACAAATTAGAGAAACACCTCTATGTAATTTAAGCCGGCTCCGGTAATTACATGGTCAAATGACTAGTTAACTTTCTAATGTAATACTGCGCCTATCTGAATCAAATCTAGATTGTACTGTATGACGTTACACCATTAAAGGTGTGACTTTCCGTTTTCTCTTCTAATCACATGCATACCATAGACTACTTAAGCTACTTTGTCATCAAAGGTGACTTCTCTATTGAATAATTTACTATTTTTTTACTACCTTAAATCACAATACCCTTATTTACCTTAACATTAAAGGTAACTTCTCTGTTGATTAAATACTATTTATTTATTTATCTTATTTTAGGGAAATTTACAGGTATAATTACATAATAACAGTTTGAGTGAATAGCTTAAACCTAATAAAAAATTTCCACTTTAGCCCAGTCAATGAAGCCGTAACTTTGCCATTTTGACCTGGGTGAGTAGAACCAACGGGAAAATGTGCGTTAATAATCCTGCAAAAACATATCAAAAATGCAGGGTCCTAAATCACCGGAATGATTTGCAAAAAAATTGCAAAAAGGTGAAAAAATGACTTTTTCTCAAATATCTCGAAAACTATAAGAGATATGAGAAAAAGTTTCAAATAATAGTTGTAGAGGATTTAATTCTCTACAAAAATGATTAGAATGAATTTTTGCGTATCGGGCACCGTTGGCACGGAAATCACGTTTAAAGTATGAAAAATTGAAAAATAATTTTTTTTTGGCTCAAAATAAAAAAATAATTTATTTTCCAAATAGGAGTGATTTTTTCTGCATCCCGCGAACATTTCCTAAGAGATTACCCTTTCATTGTTGTACATTTACATTGTTTATAAACAATTAAAAACTTTAAAATTCATTTTTAGCCATCTTAAAATTATTTTTTTGATTTCATTTTCACACCAATCGATTTAGAATGAAGTTTTCTATAAGATTAAGTTATTTTTTTAGACAAAAAAAGATTCATCGAGATTTAGCTTAGAAATGGGTTTTGGGGAACTTTCTCAGGGATCCGACACTGGCAGCGATTAAGAGTATAAGTGCGACAAAGACAGATTTTTTTTACATAAGAGCGAGAAGGACAGAGCGACATGGGTCCGCTCAGCTCAAAAAATCGCGTTCGGCTCCGAGTTGCGGAATTTTTTTATTGATAAACGATCTCCAAAAACGTTATTTTAAGCTATATATCAATCGATTCAGAATCGAAAACTGAATCGATTACACCCACTCCCATTTTTAACTTTTTTTTTTGTAAATTCTTTTTTTTAAATTAACTAATAAATGACTCATTTTTCATCTGGAAAAACGACATTTTAACCCATATATCAATCGATTCAAAATCGAAAACTGAATCGATTACACCCACTCTCATTTTAACTTTTTTTTGTAATTTTTTTTAATTATCTAATAAATGAGTGATTTCTACTTCTAAAAAACGTTATTTTAAGCTATATATCAATCGATTCAGAATCGAAAACTGAATCGATTACACCCCACTCTCATTTTTTACTTTGTTTTTGTAAATTTTTTTGTTTAAATTAACTAATAAATGAGTGATTTCTACTTCTAAAAAATGTCATTTCAACCCATATATTAATCGCTTCAGAATCGAAAACTGAATCGATTACACCCACTCCCATTATTAACTTTTTTTTTATGAAAACAAATGCTAAGGACCATAAAAGTGTCCATTTATGGCTGCTGTCTTCTATCACTATAACCATAATTCTATAACTAGTATTATCTATGTAAAGAAAAATATGTACATAATTTTCTTCAATTATTCTTAAAACTCTTTTTGCTATTAATGTATTAAAACTATTTGGTTAAGTATTTCTGCAGAAAAGTGGATAGCAGTGGATGTATATCTGACACAATATTATCAAGAAATTTATTCGGTTGCGGATAAGTTTTGGTGTCATAATGAGATTTTTTAATTTCATCTTGTAAAATTTCAGCACATACGGAGATAAGACTTTTCTTTGCCATTTCAGTAAGACCCTCACGATCTCCATACCAATCGCTGCAAATTTTCGCAAATTCATGATATTTGTAATAAATAATTGTTTCTTTACCCTGCTTCTTGAATATAAAAATATCATCTTTATATTTTTTTTTCAAATGCCGAAGTAAAGTCCGAGTTTCAATTTGATTATGTTCATCTTCTCCCATCATTGCTTTTAAAGATAACAATTGGAATTTAAATTGGCCACTACTCTCAATATAATCATATATCTTTTCAAATGAGGGATTTATTTCATCAATTTTCGCGCGCTTAGCATTACTGTAGAAAGGTGCCATCAAGTTTTTATAACAAGCAGTATGGTATCGTGCTTTCAGGTCTACAAGTGGTCCGGTCCTTTCCAATCGTAATATGATTGAGTGTCCTAAATCATCATCACGTTCTGTAGCGATGGCAATCACACGATCTTTTAGTCTGTTTTCTTGTACCATGCTACCATGCTTGTGGGCACAATCCCATGGTTTGCCACATATGAAGCATGCTTTGTCAAAATCGAAATTAGATGCAAGTCCTGATAATAGCCCAGTCAATGAAGCCGTAACTTTGCCATTTTGACCTGGGTGAGTAGAACCAACGGGAAAATGTGCGTTAATAATCCTGCAAAAACATATCAAAAATGCAGGGTCCTAAATCACCGGAATGATTTGCAAAAAAATTGCAAAAAGGTGAAAAAATGACTTTTTCTCAAATATCTCGAAAACTATAAGAGATATGAGAAAAAGTTTCAAATAATAGTTGTAGAGGATTTAATTCTCTACAAAAATGATTAGAATAAATTTTTGCGTATCGGGCACCGTTGGCACGGAAATCACGTTTAAAGTATGAAAAATTGAAAATTAATTTTTTTTTGGCTCAAAATAAAAAAATAATTTATTTTCCAAATAGGAGTGATTTTTTCTGCATCCCGCGAACATTTCCTAAGAGATTACCCTTTCATTGTTGTACATTTATATTGTTTATAAACAATTAAAAACTTTAAAATTCATTTTTAGCCATTTTAAAATTATTTTTTTGATTTCATTTTCACACCAATCGATTTAGAATGAAGTTTTCTATAAGATTAAGTTATTTTTTTAGACAAAAAAAGATTCATCGAGATTTAGCTTAGAAATGGGTTTTGGGGAACTTTCTCAGGGATCCGACACTGGCAGCGATTAAGAGTATAAGTGCGACAAAGACAGATTTTTTTTACATAAGAGCGAGAAGGACAGAGCGACATGGGTCCGCTCAGCTCAAAAAATCGCGTTCGGCTCCGAGTTGCGGAATTTTTTTATTGATAAACGATCTCCAAAAACGTTATTTTAAGCTATATATCAATCGATTCAGAATCGAAAACTGAATCGATTACACCCACTCCCATTTTTAACTTTTTTTTGTAATTTTTTTTTTAAATTAACTAATAAATGAGTCATTTTCATCTGGAAAAAGTCATTTTAACCCATATATTAATCGATTCAGAACTGAATCGATTACACCAATTCCTGTTTTTGATTGTTTTTTGTAATTTTTTTTTAAATTAACTAATAAATGACTCATTTTTCATCTGGAAAAACGTCATTTTAACCCATATATTAATCGATTCAGAATGAATCGATTACACCTATTCCTATTTTTGATTTTTTTTTTGTAATTTTTTTTTTAAATTAACTAATAAATGACTCATTTTTCATCTGGAAAAACGTCATTTTAACCCATATATTAATCGATTCAGAATTGAAAACTGAATCGATTACACCCACTCTTATTTTTAACTTTTTTTGGTAATTTTTTTTTTAAATTATGTAATAAATAAGTGATTTCTACTTCTAAAAAACGTCATTTCAACCCATATATTAATTTTTGGGCCTTGTGTTGGAATGACGTCCGAATAAAGACGTTTATTTCTCTATTTAACAGTAAAATGTTGGAAGAAATAAATAAAAAATAGGAATAGGTGTAATCGATTCAGTTTTGTTCTGAATCGATTAATATATGGGTTAAAATGACGTTTTTCCAAATGAAAAATGAGTCATTTATTAGTTAATTTAAAAAAAAAAATTACAAAAAAAAATCAAAAATAGGAATAGGTGTAATCGATTCAGTTTTCAATTCTGAATCGATTAATATATGGGTTAAAATGACGTTTTTCCAGATGAAAAATGAGTCATTTATTAGTTAATTTAAAAAAAAAATTACAAAAAACAATCAAAAACAGGAATTGGTGTAATCGATTCAGTTCTGAATCGATTAATATATGGGTTAAAATGACTTTTTCCAGATGAAAATGACTCATTTATTAGTTAATTTAAAAAAAAAATTTACAAAAAAAAGTTAAAAATGGGAGTGGGTGTAATCGATTCAGTTTTCGATTCTGAATCGATTGATATATAGCTTAATATAACGTTTTTGGAGATCGTTTATCATTAAAAAAATTCCGCAACTCGGAGCCGAACGCGATTTTTTGAGCTGAGCGGACCCATGTCGCTCTGTCCTTCTCGCTCTTATGTAAAAAAAATCTGTCTTTGTCGCACTTATCCTCTTAATCGCTGCCAGTGTCGGATCCCTGAGAAAGTTCCCCAAAACCCATTTCTAAGCTAAATCTCGATGAATCTTTTTTTGTCTAAAAAAATAACTTAATCTTATAGAAAACTTCATTCTAAATCGATTGGTGTGAAAATGAAATCAAAAAAATAATTTTAAAATGGCTAAAAATGAATTTTAAAGTTTTTAATTGTTTATAAACAATATAAATGTACAACAATGAAAGGGTAATCTCTTAGGAAATGTTCGCGGGATGCAGAAAAAATCACTCCTATTTGGAAAATAAATTATTTTTTTATTTTGAGCCAAAAAAAAATTAATTTTCAATTTTTCATACTTTAAACGTGATTTCCGTGCCAACGGTGCCCGATACGCAAAAATTTATTCTAATCATTTTTGTAGAGAATTAAATCCTCTACAACTATTATTTGAAACTTTTTCTCATATCTCTTATAGTTTTCGAGATATTTGAGAAAAAGTCATTTTTTCACCTTTTTGCAATTTTTTTGCAAATCATTCCGGTGATTTAGGACCCTGCATTTTTGATATGTTTTTGCAGGATTATTAACGCACATTTTCCCGTTGGTTCTACTCACCCAGGTCAAAATGGCAAAGTTACGGCTTCATTGACTGGGCTACTTATAGATTGCAAACTAGTCTAACAACAACGATTACAGTCTATTTGTTTACCTTAATCATAATATCTTTATTTATTTACTTTTTTTTAAATTAAATATAAAAGAAACAATACATAATAATATGAAACACCCTAAAATTAGTTTACCACTGGTAGCGGGGTAAGGCTTAAGCTTCGGTGGTTAGAGCATTAGTTGCACAAGTTCCTGAGCATAGTAAGGAACTTGTGTCAAGTAGGTACCACCTTCTGTATCCCTCTCTTGATCCAGCCATCTTCTGAGAGCCTCTTGAGGTGTTGATCGAGCCTCTATGCTATATGACCGTTCGTAGAGACGACTATCGGGACGGGCCCACATGGCAGTCACCTCGTGAACCAAGTCTATGTACTTGCTGAGTTTGTCAATTTTGGTTTTCACAAGGGGTTTCTACATGCTGACAGCGATTTCAACAAGCATCGTCTTAAAAACTATATTTTCAGTAAAAAATTAAAAAAATTTTTTTTTAATATTTCTACTTAATAAATGAAACAATGAAAAAATAGTGAAGGAAAATCAGGTCATTGTAAGATCTAAACAAGCAAAGAGATACTGATTAAGATATGCATTGTATGCATGAGTGTCGTAGGTATAACGATGATAACATATGAAGAAATGAAAAATGTATGTGTCACCGTAAAACTTTGAAATTGGTCATTTCACTGACATGGTGTAACGCGGACACCAAAGTAATATGTGATGACATGACAACATTTTATCGCGTTTTTTTAAACGTATATGTTCCTAACTAGCCTTTGCCCGTGAATTTTTCCGTGCTCGTTTTTGTTAGGAGAACATTTATTCAATCTTTATTGCTCATATATTTCCGTCAGGTGTTCAATTATTTATTTTTTAATGACATAATTTGATGGAATCAGTTTAAATCACTTAATTCGATCAAATTATAATACCTCAATCTAAAATGAAATACATAGAATTTTTTTTTAAAACTCTTTTTTACACAATGAAAATTAATTTAAAAATACACATTATTTTCTTGAGTTTGTACTGCTGCAGTTAGTTAAAAAGAAAACTGATGTGCTACATTAACCGTAACATGCAGTAAGCGCGTAGGATAGTCACGTGATCAGGTCCGCCCACATGCTGCAGTCAATGAATGTAGAATGTTTGGTAACTCGACAAGAGCACAGAAGAAATAATATGTTCGATGTAGTATCTACATACTTACTATTTGAATTGGTATCGACAAATTGATTTTTTTTTCATACAAGTTCTTTATTCTATCTTTTTTTTATTGACTCGTGAATTGAATATCTTCTATCTATAGGTATATAAAAATTTCGTGTCACGATGTATGTTCGCGATAAATTCTGAAACTACTGAACCGACTTTGATCAAACTTCATAAGTATCTGTTATTTGTTCCAACTTAAAAGATAGGATAATTTATATCTCATTTTATTTGTTATTATTTATTTAATTATATAATATTATTAACATAGCGCCATCTGTTGATACTTATTCAATACAGCAATTATTTATCTGTGAGTTCCATAAGGTTCTCACAGATGGCGGTTTAAAGTAATTTATCGGCTGGACTGCAAAAAAGCACCCCGGGCGAAGCCGGGAGCGGGCCACTAGTTATATATACATATATATTATAATATAGAATGTTAGACCAATCAGTTTTCTAATATATCACTAATTACAGTTATCTGGTGTGTGTTAGTTAGTAGTTAGTGATGTGCCAGATTGTTAAATATGTAGATCCGCGGATACGGAAACGGATATTTGGGTATCAAGATCCGCGGATACGGATACGGTCGGTGCGCGTGACCTTGAAATGATAGTTGACACCCGCCACTTGACGCTTGCATTATAAAGGTGCCAAATGTTTGATTTTTAGAAATAAAAAATAATCTGAATAGTATTTAATAGTTTTTCATTGCTACCTAATCACTTATATGTAAAATTTCAGCTATGAATTAAAAATTAATAAGGTAAAAGATCCGTAAAAATATCCGCCAAAAAGTAACGGATACGGATATCCACCTCGTACGATTATTAGATGCTATATTAGATCATAATAATATTAGATAATAGTAATGGTAGTAATATCTATCGTATTATAGTTATTCCTGTTTTATAATAGCCTCTACATTAAAATAGACAGCGTAAGCGTGAGCAAGTTCCTACAAGAATTGAACACCATATACTTTAAGATCTTTTAATAAGACATGTAAATAATACTGCGAGCCAATAATTGTAAAATTAATTATATAAATTAAAGAAATTTCTATTCTATTCTAGTCTATTCTATTCTACGGATATCCTGCACACCACTAGTAGTTAGTAAACTCAGTTTCGCTTGTATAATATTAGTTAGAATGTCTTGTTCCGATCTACAAATATTACTGTAAAATTTCATTAAAATGTGTTCAGTAATCTTCGTTTGATAAAATATTAAATGTTTTAGTATAATACATTTTTATAGCCTACAAAATATTATTTGTAAAAAGATGTGCTCAAAAGATATCAAATACGAGTAGTAAGTAAATACATCGTCTTACTAGTTTAACAGGTATCTTGCGAATAAGTGGTAACCCAATATTACAACTTTTACATTTTGTACCTTACTACATAGCAGTTGCGTTCTATATTTCCAGGACACTGTAAAAATAATATTTGTAAATAAAATTGGCCAAGAAAATTATCGTATATCCATTACTTGCAACTAAATTGCACCTCAATCGTCGAAGATTACTTAAAAATGCAGTAAAACTTGTAAAATAGTTTTATTTCGAAACCCGATGTGTTATTAATATTGGTTCTTCTACCCACATTTTTTGTAATTTTTTTGTAATTTTACTTGCTACTACCAGTTTGAAATGTAGATTCTGTGAGGAAGATTCAAGCCTACAACTTGTATTATACATACAAATAAAACAATAAAATTTCATATACCTATAGATAAAATGTTAAGTTGGTACGCTTCAAAAACTCGAGAATTAAAATCGGTTTTGAGTAGACCGATTTTATTTCGGTTTTCAAAATCGCTAGTGATATAATGATATAACTAAATATATCACTGTATTTATTATGATAATTTTTAATGTTCGACGCCAAAAGAGTTTCACATTTGTTACCGACCGATTTTGTACCTTTTTTTTAAAAGCTGACGTGACCTAGATGATTCTTAACTATAACTTATGAAGATCTTTTCAGGCGTTTGAACATCATCAGCACATCAAATTTCCTAGTTGATAATACTAACTTCCACAGATTTAATACGATAGCTTAATTTTGTGGTGTTTCCCTGATAACATTGACCTGTTAAAGCGTGTTTGGGCTCATAAGAATGTCGGGGGTTAGTTTATATATTTTTTATTATAGCTTGTATCTTATCTTCTTTACATCTAATATATATAATTCTCGTGTCGCGGTGTTTGTTGCCAAACTCCTCCGAAACGGCTGGACCGACTTTGATGAAATTTTGTGTGCTTATCAGGTAGGTCTGAGAATCAGCCAACATCTATTTTCCATACCCCTAAGTAGGGATATTTTTTTGTATGGCAAAACAACGTTTGCCGGGTCAGATATATTATATAAAACAAAGTCGCTTCCCGCCGTCTCTGTCCCTCTGTTTGTACGCTTAGATCTTTTAAACTACGCAACTCATTTTAATGTGGTTATCACAATGCTACTGCTACACCTGCGTTAATGTTAACGTTAGTGTTAATGTCCAACTACGCGTTAATTAAGGCATTAAAAATACGCTTTGGCTACATTAAGGTTCTAACGCCGTTAAAAGCTAATTCATCCCGTTAACGCGCTAATACAAAATGGAAGTTGAAGCAGCTGCACTAGTTGCAGCAATGAGTGTAATTAATGATTATATGCATTTATGCAATTTAATAAAAAAGAAAAAACAAAAAAGAAGAAGATGGTGGATGATTCAAATGCATCGTCGTTGAACTCGGTCCTGCAGAATGAGACGATGTTAAGCCGTTAATGTAGCCAACATCGCGTTAAGCGTTAAATTACGCGTTAAAACCCTTTGATGTGTCAAAAAAACCGACACCCGAGCTATCGCTTAACGTCTAATGCCATTAGTATTGCCGTTAGCATTTTAACGCGTTAAAATCTTGGCCACATCTGCGTAATGCCTTATTTAACGCGCTAATTAACGCGTTAAGACGCAGGTGTGGCAGTAGCATAAAGAAGAGAGCGTTAAACGAGATTTTTTATGTATATATTTGCGAAGCCGGGAGCGAGTCACTAGTAAATAAAATAGTTAACTAAGATATAATGTGGGTTTATTTTTTTAATCAATAACACTATAAAATTATAGACATATCGAAAATGATTTGTATTTCTTAATACGGGAATGTTCCACAACTTTTAAAAAGGTGAGGCATACCATTTATGATTTCTCTAACCATATATGTATCATAATATGTATACTTATATGAAGCTCGGTTTCGAAATTCAAATTAGACGCGACGATTTTTTTTTCACGCATTCCAATATCAAGTTCAATGACAGGTGTTATGTAATGGCGCCAAAATGTGACGCTAATGACAGACGACAGCCATTTTCAGTTTCGATATTTAAAAAGTTGTCTCCCATTTTGGTATGAACACTTTCATTACAAAATGTCGGATTGAAACGAATCAATATAGGCGTTGAATGAAGCGATAAGGCAACTTTAAATTACTTTCTCTTGAATTTATTGACAGTTGGACTTTTTTATGAAGTTCATATAAATAAAATGTGTAGGTACTGCTTCTTTTCTTAGTAATTCTGCTTTTATGAATGAAAAAAAATATAACAGGCAAAAATAGGGTATAACAATCGACTAATTCCGTCTCTTTTATTGAAATGAATGATGACATGAATCCCTAAATGTGTTGCTAAGCGCAAAACTCGAGAACGGCTGGACCGATTTTAATTCTGCTTTCACTCATGGACAGAGGGATAATCAGGGAAGGTTTTTACGTAAAAAAAAATGCACCTCGGGCGAAGCCGGGAGCGGCCCGGTAGTTTAAAATAATTTTTAAATTAAGAAAAAAAAAAGTTTTTCATGATCGGATTAGTATGAAAGGGTTGGGATCATAACGACTTGACATGAGTCCTTATCAGCGATCGGCGTGTCACTGACGCGAGGGCAGCTTTGGCTGACTGTGTAATTAGCTTAATTCGTCACATGCGTTTAGTTTTTGTTGGCTATTAAAAATATTAGTGTCAGTGATCTTGCAAATTAGTTTGACCACTGTTCCCATGAAAAACTAGATTTTGCCGGCGGCTTTAACTCGCGCGAAACGCGAATGGAGCTAACAAATTCACAATATTATCATCAAGTCCAGCCATGAAATGTAACATTAATGAGTTTTCTTCACATTTATACATATACATACCCCTGGCTTGGCACGTATGCATTTTTTTTTCAGCAAATTATATTAATAAATATACACAAACCTTCCTAATTTGTTACTCTTTCTATTAGTGAAAATCGTAGTTTACCACGTAGGGTTACCACGTAGGGTTACCACGTAGGGTGGTAAGTCGATGTATGTACCTAACTGAGAAAAGTAATGTGCCCGCCCTATCACTACTACTAAAAATCGATATTATTGAATTACTGTATTTAAAAGAAACTTATTCAAAAAAATTATTATTATTCTCAGTGATTTTTGAGTAATAAAAAAAAGTTCATCTATACTTCTATATTATAAAGAGAGAAGATTTGTATCTACGTTTGTAATGAATAAACTCAAAAACTACTGGGCCGATTTTAAAAATTCTTTCACCTATAGAAAGCTATATTATCAGCGAGTCACACAGGCTATATTTTATAAAGTTACTGACGAAGTCGCGTGCAACAGCTAGTCATTTAGAAATTTGCATATTGTGAGAACAATATGTGCTTACTTGACGTTCAATGCATATCATTACAATACAAATGAAATGGTCTATGGTTAATTCCAGACCGGTCGGGCCAATTAGGGTTAATGCTCTCATCATGACACCTAGTTAACAACTTGCGAGTAGAGATTTAAGACATTAAAATGAAAGACACAGTTCTGGCGTGCATACATACCTAAATGATATATGTAATTTTTTTCGTTATCACTATGTTACTAACAGTAATTCAACGACAAGGTGTTTTCAAAATTTCATAATGATCGGTCATGTTAGTTAAGGCGTGAAAGCGCAACAAACACACTCTTTCGCATTTATAAAATAAATGAAAAATTCTATAACTTTATACCTCGGCAATAATATTTTATGAACGATTTTTTCCAGGGAAGCCTATATGATTGGTTTTCTAATTAAAATATCTTACCTATGATGTCAATTTCGATTGGTTAACAGATCTGTGTAGTTAACTATTTGCCTGTTGATTTGATTTGCCTGTTCACATCTGCTTGTCGGGTAGTCATGCACAGAAATGAGAAGGCAAGCCTACCTAGGCATACTCTGTGTGTTAAAAACTATAAGTTGAGATAAACTCATTCGGTTACCAAAAGAGTGAAGGTGATAAAAGAAAATGGATTAAAATCAATTAAATTAAAAATAGTCTTCATGATGATGATACTTTTTGATAGGCAAGCCATTATAGGCATATTTCTTTATAAACTGTATTCGATAAAAAAATATGTGTCATCGAGTTATCAGATCGGTGAAGGTCGATCTCCCCCGTCTCCCCTACTACAGGCAATGTTGTAAATCGCGGATGCAACTAGTAGGCTATTATGAATAAGAAACGAATCAAGAGTTATATAATTAATATAACGCAACAATAGTATCGCGTTAGTAATTATTATTAGTAATAAAACAAAACATTAAACGAACACCGTTATGCAATAAATACTTAGTAAGCGTAGATGGAAGCAAAAAGGTAGATACGGTACGTTCTTACATTACGCTATCGATAAATGGGCTACATAAAACTATACTAAATAAAATTATCCCTACAACCAATTCAAAATCGAACACGTGTAGTAATAGAAAGAGTCGACAAATGTATTCAATTTTCCCGAAAAAAAACTCTGTCCGTATTTTAATGTATCGCGTGTATGCAGGACAATGTCCTTTAGGCGACTGAATGATAGTGAGTTCACTGGACTCAGTATATAAGGTCCATGCACATAGAGTCACTACTCTTTCTTTTTCCTTCTATCTACTGAACTTAGTAAATAAGTATTCAGTGAGACCACAGACGCGCGTTGGTTACGCGGTGATAAACTCAACTTTGTAGTCTGTGTAAATTGTACGGCTGTATAAATCAAGGGGACCGCCCAGAATGGCCATAACAATAAACGGCTTGGCAATGGCAACACTGCGACGTATTCTAATTTTCATGTATGACAACACCGCTTTGACATTTTGCCGACTTCAATTTAAATTCGCGTTTCGAATGTCGGTTTAAATTGCTTTTGTTTTATTTATTTTTTAAGGCCCTTAGCTTTTTAAATGTTCTTCTAGATTACTAAGATTGTCATGGCATAATACTGGTTCAGGAGAGAGTTAGCAATAAAATTCGATCCAAAGAAAAGTGACCACATCCCTCTAGATCTTATTTTGTTGCTTCTAGAAAAGTTATTAGAAAATTCTAGACACACTTTACCGAGGGTCCTGACTAAGTCGTTATTCATAATTTCTTCTCAATCACGAGATTTTTTTTAAAGGAGTGGCGCTAGTGTACCTTTGTACCCGCTCTTGAGAGAACAAAACATCAAAACATAAATTTGCAAGTAAAGTAAGCATTAAATTATTGAACATTTCATATTACATGTAACCCGACTACTTACGAAGTTGCACAACTATAAGTCATTTGTCACTGTCGCAGTGTCTTACCAACCATTTGGATCTTGTATGATGTTACATTATGGACTACCTATTCCGCCCGAAGGCTTCATTAAAATTGCTTCGAGATATATTTTCATGTATCTCGAAGCAATATTAACTTTTAAACCACTATCGTTGTCAATATTAACTTTAAACCACTGTCTATTGCCCGCGACTTCGTTGGATGAGTGTTAAGTGTGCTTGCCTAACGTCTCAGGGTCCCCAGGTTCGATTCCCGGCGGGGTCTACTTTAGAAATGAACCTCTCAAAGTTGGCTCTCGTCTGGATTCGGAAAGTAGTGGCAGTACTGCGTTTCGCAGTCATTTGGGCAGTAACCACCCCCTTACAGAAGACCACCGTGAAGAAGATCACAAGCATATGTGCTGTTGTGTTTCGGTGAGTGAGTAAGGGATTCTGAGATCAGCGTTCACAAACGCACAGACAAAAAGACAAAAATTCTTTTGTAGACCTCGAATAACAGATACAGCGTGTACAAATTGCTTTTTTTTTTGAAAAAATATTTAATATGACACGGGTCGTTTACTATTATATTATATGTACAGATAATTGCTATTTTGTATAGATTTTCAAATTACAAATAGCTACGTGTTCACAACACCTTACAAGCAAGTATTACTCATGTACGTCTATATTATAATAATTGTTCCATAGTTTGAATTCACGTGGCGGTTGTATGCAAATAAATGCAACCATCAAACGCGTGGGTGGAATCCCTAATGCGTTCCAGAGGGATGACTGCAACATTGTGGTTTCACTTTTTAAAACTGAGAAAGTGAATTTCGTTGTGGTATAAGTAAAAGATCGAATGTCAGGCCACTTCTGAATTGGCGGCGTACCTCAACTTTCGGGTATATACGCCTATTTCTGACAGTGAGCGTTGTTTCGCAATATAAACCATAGATAATACATATGATTACCTACTTTTATCTCAGTAAGACCAAAACTTTGCGGGATATCATTTTAATGTACACACGTAGAGAATGTCTAAAGAAAAAAAAAATAGCTACCACATAGAGGGGAAGCAGATTGGATATCAGTATGCTGTGTATTTGTGTATTAAAAGTATTATCCATAAGTAAGGAAAACCATAAAAATCTAGAAATTATAATATACTAGTGGCCCGCACCCGGCTTCGCACGGGTGCAATTTTTTACTCAATCTTGCTGATAAAATTACCTTACATCGCCATCTGTTAGAATCTTTTGGAACTCACAGATAAATAATTGCTGGATTGAATAGGTATCAACAGATGGCGCTATGTTAATAATATTATATAATTTGCAAAAAAATAATAAAATGAGATATAAACTATCCTGTCTTTTAAGTTAACCAAATTACATATAGTTACGAAATTTTATCAAAATCGGTTCAGTAGTTTGGGAGTTCATCGCGGACAAACAACGTGACACGTAATTTTTATATATATATAAGGATTATTTGTTCGAAACATTCTTTTGTCGATAGTCTTTTTGTCCGTCAAATAAGCATAAATTATTTCAAATTGACCTATATCAAGGGAAAAAAAGTTTTAAACACAAAGCCATATAAAACATTAAGGCAGTATGCGATTAAATATTTTATTCTGTTAATTAGCATTCCCAAGACATTGCAATTGCATTATTGCAAAACAAACAGCGTCAAGTGTAATAAAATATGTCTTATATGGTTGAAGCATTAAACAAACCTCATTATTAAAACGCTGCAATAATGTGGAAATTGCTCTTTTATCTGCAATTTTATGATCGGTTGAAATGTTAAACTGTAAAGAAAAATGCCTTGTGTAGCGTCTAATTGGCTACTTCAAGTCCTAACTTGAAGTTACCCCTAGACTTAGACCATTCGTAAGGACGATTTTTGACACTTTTGACCCGTAAGATTTCTCGAATTTCATCTCCCACTACTTAAGTATCGTATATTTTATCGAGTTTTCTTAAATAGTTAAAGTAAAATGTTTGAAAACGATCTACATACACACTTTATGTATACAAAAATTTATTTTTTATTTTTTAGAAAATAAATTCAACAGATTCCAAAAATATTTAAACTATTGTTTTTAAATACATATATTAAAAATATAATTTTTCTATGACCACAAATCCTTAATCCTGTTATGGTCTCACCACCAACAAGTGTGGACCAACAAGTCAGCCTGTTTGATGACCTTAGGAATAAATATTAGTAATAATATTTTTAGACGCTATTTAAACAAATACGAATTAAATTTAAATAAATCTTAAACAATATTTAAACGAAAACTCGTTTATGAATTTTTTTTATTAATGTTTGTTATTTTGTTTGTTACAGGTAATTGCGAACACTTTCCCACAAAAACGCAAAGCGTCATCTATTAGAAAATATATTATAGAAAAAGCAAATATGTGAGAGGTTGTTGATTATTTATTTTAATGACTGTTTTTAGTGCCTATACTCAATTGTCTATTGAAATAATATTTGATCGAAGCTTTTATATACCAGTTAACTTTGATACCAGTTAATTCAAAGTGAGATGATGATGACGATGTCAAGAGTAAGTCTTAAAAAAATCAAAGATGGCTTCCAAAAAACACCTCGCGTTATTTACAACTGAATTATCTATTATCTTTGTAACAAGGAAAATGATGTCAGTTTGGATCCGTGGGTAAACATCTTCAACGGAGACAGTTACGAAATCTGTTAGTTTAGTATAGGTACACATTGTATTAACTGTGTAACCTCGACTTGATGTTGCAGCATCTATTGTAGTAGTCAAAAGAAAGTTTAATTTTTATAATTTCAATTATATCTTAGATTTTATTTTCCCATAAACTCTCTTTGTATAGAAATCTTACATCATATTAAATTTTAAAGTACATCAATCACACGATTCGTAGACTCGCAACAAACTTCTATACATAATCAATCTAAGTAATCTTCTTGTGTTGACTATTGGGTTATGGGAAGCAATGAAAGATGGAATTTGTATCAAATGATATTATTTAATTAGTCTCTTTTAGTATAGCAGGAAGGTGTGTTCGTATCTACTACTAAGGGGCGCAGTTTGAACAGAACTAACTGTAAATCTCAAAGTCAAACAAACGTATAAGAGTCTTGTATGAAACAAAGAGCAATTGTAATAAACCTAATGTTTATATGTGTGAAGGAGAAAGACTCTTAATCTACTTGTTAGAGTGAGACAGATTTATTTTGATATATTCCAACATAGACGTCATAACAGCGACGTCACAGGTCGGCGTTAGCGAACGCGTATTCCATAATCATTATGATGCATTAGCCATGTTAATTGCTACATTCAGAACAAGTTAAAGGGCACTCTGAGATCATAGATGTAAACTTTGGGTAATTTATTTTGAGGTGATGAAACGTATTCAAATTGCAAGGCCGTATAGTTAATTTTGTTTGTTTTTGCTATATTTTGTTGATACGAATAACGAATATACGGAATTATTTGATATTTAAATAAATATCAAGGGCAATGGCAAAATAATATTTATTGCATACTAGTTGTTACACGCGACTTCGTCCGTGTGTAGTTTCTATGTAGCTTTCTATAGGTGAAAGAATTTTTAAAATCAGTTTTTGAGTTTATCTATATTATATATATTACAGGAAAGATTTGATTGTTTGTTTGTTTACATTGAATAGGCTCCGAAAGTACTGGACCGATTTGAAAAAGTCTTTAACTGTTGGGAAGCTACACTATCCCCGGATGACATAGGTTATATTATATTTTTAAAAAAATTAGGTATCCTTACTAAAACTCCAATAATGCAACCCAAGGTGTAAAAAAATGACCTTAAATATTCCTTACATCGCGTGCGCTGCGAAAACTATTGATGATAGAACAAAATATTGTACTACGACTTTGCAGAACACATCATTATCTACAAAAAGTGTTGCGACAGCATATGTCTAACTATTATAGTTATGCCACAATAGAACTTTAGAAAACATAGCTTATGTTATTCGCTGATATGAGAGCTTTCTATGAGTGAAATAATTTTTAGATTTGGTCCAGTAGTTTTTGAGTTCATTCGTTACAAACATACAAAAATACTAATCTTCTCTCTCTTTATAATATTAGTATAGAAAAGCCGCTCGAATCTCTATTCTGTCACATACTCCTAGTCAAGTGACCACCGTAAAGCGTTTTTGTCACAGAGGGGAAATGTGATTCTGTAGCATTGAGCTTTATAATACAAAAATTTCTTGCACCCAATGGCAACTTAAGAGTATGTTCATTTTTCACTAAAACAGAAACATATCGTGTCGGCGTGTAAATATAATATTTAAAACTTTCATTGGATTCCGAACGTGATTTCTTAAAGCGGCCACAATTTTCAACGGTCCACTGTTACGGCCTAAGCAATGCTTTGTGAAAATAGACTTTAACGTGTACGCATTATCGTTGAGTTTGATGTGGTCCGAATTGTGATTTTCGCGAGACGACCGCCCCATAAACAAAGCGAAGTGTCCCCCGAGGGTATCGCAGATATGGAACAGAGTTAACGTGAAGTTAAAATGCTTTCAATTTAGTTTACACTACAGTATTACGAGGTTGAAGGATTTATTATATAGTAGCTGGTGTTCGCGACTTCGTCCGCTTTGAAAAATAAAATATAAGACTTAGACCTCTTGTTGCTATAACACTTAGGTCAGGCGTTAGTTTTCTATTTTATTTTAGATAATCCCTTGGGAACAGTACTTTTTTTCTGAATAAAAGGTACCCTATGACTTTTATCCCTGACAACGTGTATTTAAAATTTAATGATGATCGGTTAAATAATTAAAAGTGTGAAATAGTAACAGACAGACAAGAGTTACTTTCACATTTATAATATTACTAGCTGACCCTGCAAACGTTGCTTTGCAAAAAAAAATTGGGGTATAAAAAATAGTTCTCAGACTATCAATTCGAAAAAAGTTTAAATGGTCTCAGACCCTACTCAATCAATCGATTATCATGAAATTTTGTATGCACGTTGTCAAGAATACAGAAAACACCTTATATAACCTAGGGGAGGTTCTTTAACGATATGTCTCAAAGTTCTCAGGTTCAATTCCAGACAGGGCCAACTGTCGAAATAAACTATTTCAATTTGGCTCTGGTCTTGCAATTACTGGCTGTAACCACCCCTTACAGAAAACCACCGTGAAATAACAGCATGTGTGCTGTTGTGTTTCAGTGAGTGAGTAAGGGATGCTGGAGCCCATTTCCCTATTTCTTTTCCTAATCTCTTATCCTATATCCTACTATGGTCGCCAGCGCATTTACAGCACCTATAGAGTTGATTTTGTTATAGGTGACGGTAGCCACCTACTGTCAAGGGGACAGTCAGTGTGTGACGACCTTTTTATAAGGTACAATGACTATCAATATCATTACAATGACATTTTCACTCAACAATTTTTTAATTTTAATTTTTAATTTTATTTTTTTGATTTTTAATTTTTTAATTTTTAATTTTTTAATTTTTAATTTTTTAATTTTTAATTTTTTAATTTTTAATTTTAATTTTACTTAGCAAATAGCAACGCGACGGGTACCAGATAAGTAGTCTTTTGTACGATACTGTACTTTTATTTCAAGTTTCTTAAGTAAAATATAATGCCATGTCGCACGCAAGAAAATAACATGCGAGACGACCACTAAATGCACATTTAAATTAAAATGTGGCTTTTCGCACATTTCGTACGAGATGACAACTAAACCAGTTTTAATATATTGGTAAAAGTTATTTCTCTATTTTTGAAATTCTCTTTCAAATAGACTAAAATTTAATTAATAACGTTTATTTTGTAATAGTAAGATTTAACACGCCAGTTGCGTGATCATAATTCTCAGTAATTACTTAAAATAAAACACTCCGACCAACGGAATATGTGTAATTTTGGATGTATGCACCCCGCGGCGGTTGATTTTAGAATCCATTCATCATTCGTACATATTATAATTCCTTCATTCTTTAAAAATACAAAATAATGTTTGTAATGTGAAAATAAATGTAGGTATTTCTTTTAAAACAATGCAAACTTGTGGCAGGTGGTTACCGTCGCCTATAACACAAGCAACGCCATAGATGCAGCCACTGCACTGCTAACCATAGAAGGATTATATAAGGGGTAAGGAAGGGGTGGGGTAATAGGCTCTGGTATTACTCACTCAGTCACTCACTGAAACACAAAAGCACTAATGCTGTTATTTCAGGGAGTGGTTACTGCCGCTAGACGGGCTGCCCAAATAACTGCGAAACACGGTGTTTATGAAAAATGTAAGGGATTTTGAGAAAGAGGCATAAACGAGGAAGTTTATGTAAATAAAAAAAATGCATCCTGGGCAAAGTCGGGAGCGGGTTAAGTAAGTGAGTAGTTAAGTTTAAATATTGAAGAATAGGTAATTTTGTTTTAATACACAATTTTTGGATTTTTTTTTTGATCAAAAAGTGTATTATCTTTTTATAGGTGACAGAATTATTAATTTAATATTAATATACTATCTGTTTGTTAACATGTTTTGAAAGCGAAAAGTAGGACACGGTCGTGAGATCTAAGTCTTGTTCCATATTCGTCAAATTTATCAAAGTGCACTTTCTCGTGTCGTACGTAATGTGTGGCGTACATTCAAACGATAATCGTTGAACACGTGTGTTGGCCTGCGCCCGCGCACAGGATATTATGACTTCGCTTTTATTTTATGTATAATTATATAGGTAGCTATTCCTTATACTTTTACTTTAGTGATGTGCACGTCATGTATCGATAAGTATACATCAAAAGGTATATAGGATATTCTTCTTGTTATATTTATTACTAGCATGTGTCCCGGCTTCGTCCTCGTTGATAAATAAAAATATATAACGTCTGGCAAAATAAGTATAACTATGAGAAATAATTTATTCGATCTTTATTGCTGCCAGGAGTTGAATTTTTATTTTTGCTTCGGGAATAGCACTTTTTTCTGGATAAATAGTTACCCTATGTCCCTTTCTGTATCCCTGGGACTATGTGTATGCAAAATTTCATCATGATCAATTGGGTAGTTAAGGCGTGTAAAGGTAAATGACAGACATACATACAGTTAGTTTCATATTTATAATATTAGTATGGATAGTATATAAAAGATGTGTTGCCCAATTTATGACTGCGAAAAGCAGTGTGCTTTCGTCACTACTAACTTTCCTTATTATTTGAAGATCATGCCCGCAATTAAGAGTTTCGAATTGTGACGTTATAAATCATTCAAAGGTCTAACTACACTCTGACGAAGAGCGTATAAATTTCGTTTAACCCATAAAAGTTATACGTTCTTAAAGCCTTTATGTGTCTGTCTGACATTTACTGTTAAATGTCAAATTAACACGACAGGCGAATGTTGTTCGAACTTTTTATCAATGTCGATAAAAGTTTTTTTTATCGAAAAAACGTGCACAACTCGAAAGCTCCGTGCGATATGGGGAGTTCAATGTACTTGTGTTGCGTTTGGTTACACTCGGTTGTGATAAAAAATATCATTTTTCTCTTTCGTTATGTAGCGTTCTATATTGTAATGACTTCGAATGCAGTGTTATTTTAATACTCTAATAAGATACCTTTTCGACCCAAATATCTGCTGCAGTTAGCTACACCATCTGACCTCTGAATTTTAATGCGAATTTATGAATTTTGGTAGGGCACACTGCATTTCGCAGTCATTTGGGCAGCCTGTCTGGCGGCAGTGACCACCGTTAAATACCAGCACGTGTGCTATTGTGTTTCGGTATCTGAGTAAAGGATACCAGACCCCATTACCCTAAGTATATCCTTAATACCTACCATCTACTATCAAGTAGACATTCACATAAAAAAACACGTCAGTTGCAGGACTGCACGTCAGAAGTGAAAACAGCTTAAAAAAAGAGAGATGTCGCTGCGCCGGGAGGTTATAACGCGCTATCGTTTCGTTCCTCACTTTTCATATAATATTTGTATCTCGTATTTCTTGCATGTCGGTCCGAAATCCGAATTTACTGATTTACCCCCAAACAAATTCTCCACACAAGCAACTGCCTAAGACAGCCCAAAGAAGTTTTCTTTCACTTCAAATATTATTTTAGGAAAAGATTTTCGCTTTGCAAGCATATTAAAAAAAAACATTAAATAAGTTAAATTATAATGTCTATTAGAAAGGTTTCTTAAAAGCCTTCAGAAATCAGGGGTTATCAACTTGGTGGCGCATCCCATTCATCTTTAACGGACCTTGATGGCGACCTCCAGTTTAAATTGTAATTGATTAGTAATTATGACCAAAGGTTAGCCTTCTCTGTAGTTAGATAGCATCATTCAATTGTCTTGTCTGATTTATTCTTAAAGTATTTTATTTGATTAAGGAAACTTGTCGGTTTGTGGTCTTTATCTATATTTTGAACAATTTATTTCATACAAAAACAATAAATAAGCATTAAAAAAATACCACGTAGAAAGCACCGAAATTGGAATAAGGCCTAAACTTAAGAACATTATTTTTCTATATTAAAAATGAAATAAATAAAAAATTGTTATTTTTTGTTGTAGCAAAAAAAGTTATCACATTTTTATGTAAAACTAAATTCTCTACATTTTTCTGAAACTTTGTAACTCTTACCATTTTTGTATAATTTCAGCATATTTTTTTTACCCCTTCTACAAGTTGGATTCGAAAATTTCTTTCACCCATCGCTATTACATATATTCTAGAAACATATCAAGAATTCCAAATTCAAATTTTGATTTGAATGTAAATTTTCCTGGACTATGTATATTGTTCCTTAATGTTTTTAAAGCATCCGGCAAAGATAACTCGCAACGACACGGTGGTAAAACACCGCACAGAATACTTCCATCTCATTTGCCCGGTAGGTTGTGGTTTTTATAAATAGAATAAACACCAATCGACCTACTGGCGTAAGTAGTACGCCCGAGTGTACTGTACATAATATATTACTAGCTCGTTTCATTCATAAAACAAGTTCCAAGTTTTGTGTCACGCGAAAAATGCGTCACGGTTTTTTCGATGCGGACACTTAATTATAATATACCTTATCGCCAATAGCGTAAGGTCGAAATTAGTTTCGCTAATTACGTATTCATCGGCAAAATATCCACTGCGATGATCATTTTAATTGGTACTATTTAGCTTTGTTGTGATTCATCGATTCAGTCTCACGCGTTCTTGGGAGAACGTAACACGACGCGGCTACCATTTTGTTTTTCGTTTTTTTAATTTAAACTTTGACATGTGTTAGACTTGGTTACTTATTTATGCTTATGACTTGTCTTGACGCTGTTCAGTCAGTAAGAAGAGAAATGTCGCGGCTCACTTACTAATCTTGTGTACGATTCTAAAGAAAGTTTTGTGAAGTGTTTTTTGAAAATTCGTCTTTTGAAAGTTTATTGGGATTTTTGGACCGTAAACTTTGGTAAGTATTTTATTATTTGACATGACATGACACACAAGGATTTGTACGCGGTTTTGCTTATTCGATAAGTTAAAGGCCACGTTAGCTAAAAGTATTTTAATAATCTAGTTAAACAAATCATGAAAGCGATGGAAATTCGGAAAAGTTAAACGAAGCTAATAAGTTAATTGTTAAGCACAATGAAAAATAAAATACCCCATTCTGCTTATACATTTTTTGAATTTATGTTTTATTTTATTTTTTAAAGTTTTGCATACAGTCTACAAGTTATAAAAGAATGTAATTATTATTAAGTATTATATAGAATAAATGTGAGATGTATCTAAAACAAACATTAATTCTATATTATAATTACACCTCAAACAATAATATTACACAAAATGAAAAGCAAATAAATTTTATACAAAAGGTTGTTTTATAAAGGTATACAAATTGTTTATTTGTTTTTTTAAACAGTGGCCATGATAATTTACATTAGACTGACGTATAACAAGAGTCATCGCGTCTTAAGAGTGAATATTTACCTACTATAAATTCTTACAAAAAACTATTATGACTCATTGTTAAGTATAAGTACTGTTCAATTGATTCTTAGATTATCTTTAAATTTAACATATACATTTGAAATTAAATACAAAACAAATACACAGCATAAAAATGCTAAGTAAGTAGGTATTCTATTTTTATGTAATTTTAATTAACTCTTAAACATTTTCAATACTAGGTACCTACCTGATTGTCTAAATTATATACCTATGAGATATGAGCTCATACCGCCTTTCCTTTTCTTCTATCGGACATTCAGACGTACGGCTGGTTACCATCCTCATCTTGTCGAAATCCCTCTTTTTCGGGCCAAGCGCTTTAAAACATCCTATATAATGCGCAGGCGCACTGCCAAGGTTTGGAACTCCCTGGCGGCTCGGCGTCTGTGTTTCCGAGCTCATATAACCCAAATCTTTTCAAAGTTCGAGTAAATAGGCATCTTCTGGATGAGCTAGTTCCATCATAGGCCTCACCTGTGCTAGACGGCTAGATGCTGGCCATCTTTAATAATAAAAAAAAAACCTTCCAAACCAACATGGTTGTATTATAATTCGTTTGCTCTTTGCCTCTTATGCAAACAACAAGGAAGCTTTGCTAGTAAAAGTTTCCCTATCGGACAACTTGTTCATCATTGTTTGTTTGCAAATTGCCCTCGGGTTATTTAGATTTATCGGATACCTAAACCCAAGTATACCTGGGTGGGCTTGTACTTTTCTACCTAGTTACAGTCGGCAAGAAATATTTTTCGCATAAAATAGATTTTTTGTATAAATCTGCCCGATTCAAACTTTTTTAAATATAGTCTACTGTGCATTGTATTTTTACCTTTGGTATTTTACTTTTAGAACTCAAATTAGGCGACGCAAATAACGCTTTTCTGCTAAGTCCTCGCCTTAAGTTCCAAAAAGTTTTATTTCCGTTTTAATTGTGACATGGTGTCCTTTTGATATTAGGACCCTTGTGGCATGGTGTCCTTTTGATATTGCGACTATTGTGACATGGTGTTGGGACCATTTGCTACTAGGCCACGTTGCGACGAGCTGCTTGTAGGCCGTTTTGCTTTTAGGATGTTCTGCTCATAGGCTGTTTTACTTTGATGTCCTTCCTATACGAAATGTGTGGCTTGTATACCTATAATTTAGCAAATTAATTAATTAAATAACGAATGTTATGAGACTGAAGAGATCGTTATTATGATGATGAAATAACAAACGCAAATATCTTATTTAAGTGAAAGTAACAGTATTGTATAATTGAGTTATGCTAGCAACCAAGCCGCGGCAACCTTTTAAAAACAATATCGTCGCAACGATTCCTTATTTGAAATTGGCGGGCGACATGATGTTGCGTCACAAATTGAGATGTGTTTTTGATTGTGTCAAGTTTTTTTTTAAATTGCAAAAGTGTAGGCCACCCGCGGTTTCTTAAACTAAATTTGTAGGACAGTAGTGTATTCCGGGGTCATGTGTTATGTTAGCCCAGTAATTCATTACTTAACTTTTTACTAAGTGAATATTAAACTGAACTAACTTTAAAATACGATATGTTTTACGTTAAGGTCCTCAGACAGGCTGACAGTCCACTTGATGCTAGGTAGCTACCGTCGCCTAAGTACTTACTCCATCAGTTATCCACTCTGCGACAGATGTGACCGGCCTATTGCCACTTTAAGTTGCTTATTCTCTCGGCTATGTCAACCACTTTGTTTCTTCGGCAAATTTCGGAATTTCTGATTATATCCACCAAAGAAACTCGAGAGCATAGCTCGCTCCATAACCTACTGAAGGACTCTAAAGTTGTGTGTCAGTCCTGCCGTGAGAGGCCATGTTTCGGCACCATACGTCATTACTGCAGGACGCTCTTCAATATCAATACTAATAATAAATCTGAAGGGTCGGTCATGAAGTAAGTTACTTTGTTTTCAGATATCGTGTTTATAGACTCTATACATGATACTGAAACTAAATTGACGATTTTTACAATTTTTTTCTGTATGTATGTACCTCCATAACTCTGAAACGAATTAACCGATTTTCATGAAACTTGGTCGATAAACATTTGGACGTACGGGACACAGGATAGGCTACTTAATATTTTTCAACGCGGACGAAGTCGTGGGCACCAGCTAGTTATTATATAACTAGTCTGCAGACATTGCGGCAGTGGTGATGAGAACAGTTAACGGGCTCGTCAAAGCAAAATATAACGTTCAAATTCTTCTAAAAAAAATATATGCAAATACAACGATAACGGTAACACCTTCACAGCATTTTATATTTTAAATAGCTATTAAGATTCAATAGTCTATAAATTAGAGACTGTCACAACTTGAATACATCTAAAAAGAGACATATTTTAAACTTAACGGGGCCAACAGGTTTTTGGGTACACGCAAGTAATGAATTATGTTTAAATGCATTTTAATTTTTTAAATAAAAATGCCGAAGAGTGGCGTAAGAATTATTTGGATTCGATATATATATATTTATTTACTAGCTGGTGCCCACGACTTCGTCCGCGTTGAACAATATTAAGTAGCCTATCCTGTATCCCGTACGTCCAAATGTTTATCTAACAAGTTTCATGAAAATCAGTTAATTCGTTTCAGAGTTATGGAGGAACATACATACATACAGAAAAAATTTCTAAAAATCGTCAATTTAGTTTCAGTATAATGTATGGAGCCTATAAACACGATATCTCTGAAAACAAAGTAACTTACTCCATGACCGACCCTTACAGATTTATTATTAGTATTGATTTCATGTACGTAAATCTTGTTAATATTATCAATGCGAATGTGAGTTCTGTTGTTATGTTTTCACTCATATGAAATTATTCATACACATTGTCACGGTTACAGGAAAGGACGTAGGGTGAATTGTACCTTCATCTTGAAAAAAAAGTATTGTTTCCTAGGGATAGTCTTAAATAAAAAAAATACAACGCCTGTCAAAAAATATATGAGCAATAAAGAATGAATAAACGTTTTAATACTTTTTTTAGGAAAAAAAGGGCGCGGACGAAGTCGCGGGCAAAAGCTAGTATTAAAATAAAGCCAAAATCATTAAGTATTTAAATTACAGACTTTAAGTTAAATGTATCGATTATCATAACCTAACAAATTTTATTCGATGCAGTTTTATAAATTACTAAAAAAAAATATTCTGCAAATTATATACACAAACCAGGCGATCGTTATCGCTCTTTCGATTAGTGAAAACCGCATCGAAATTCGTTTGGTGGTTTAGAAGAAGTTGGCGGAGAAACATACAGTAGCGAAAAAGATATTAAAACATGTTATTGTTTGTATAGATTTAAAGGAATATAGTTATTGATGAAGAATATAGAATATCCACATACATATAGAATATACATAACTATGTACATTATTTCCTTTATTATTCTTTGTATTAAGAATTATCCAGAAAGAAATAGGTACATATTTTAATTATAATTTTTCATTCTTTTACTAATAATTTACACATTATTACTTTAGTCACAAAGACTTGAATTATTTGACGAAGACAGTACTAAACTCGTAAAAGACGGTGAGAATATTCCTTTGTGTAGTTCTTAATGGATTTAAATTACATTTTAATTAAAGCTGTTTAAAAAGTGTGCACTCTTTGGAATGTAATTGGAATTACAAATGACACGTGTCGCAATGACAGATTTTGGCGCGAACGCGGATTTGTTGGCGCCATCTTGGTGTTGCCAGCTTTTTCACTAATTATTTTTAATAAAATTGTGTTTTTGTAACGTAAACGTCGTTTGTTAAGATTTCACGCCTTAACACAAATGGGGGTATACACTAATGTGCTTCATTTTTTTACATTTTGTTAAAACGTTTGGTCGATAATATACCTCGGTCAGCAAATTATTAGCGTTGCAATAGAACAAGGTAAATTGTTCATTTAAAAAATAACGGATAAATATAGAACAGGTATGTTACCTTTTCATTATTTAGTGCATTTAAATCAAATTTAATAATTCTATAATTATTTTTATGCATAAGGACCCCGTTATACTAAAGTGCCCAAGACCCGCTGTTAAGGCACTAATGCATATGAAAAATATCATAAAATGGCAACACCATTTGCATTTGCATCGTGCTCGGTCAAAACTCGTCTGGGCATCTAACAGTAAATGACGTTTTAAATAAGCAGGTCGGTCACATGAATATTTATTAATTTTATCACAGTGACCGATAAGTGCCGCTAACTAATAATGTCGTGTAGTACTTGAGCGTCGCTAACGGCCGCGCTTGTCTTTACTAGACAATTTAAAAAAGGAAATAACATGGGAGAAAAACAAAAGGGTTCATTTTAATGAATAAGAGAGACGTAATTCGAGACCTTCAAATATTAATTACTAGCTTGTGCCCGCGACTTCGTCCGCTTTGAAAAATATAAAAATATATAAGCAATATATATTGACTCAATAATATTGACCTCTTGTTGCTGAAAATATCTACATACTATAGATCAAGATAGATCCCTATAGAGATCTATAGGGATACAAGAAAGGACATAGGTCCTTTCTTGTATCCCTGACAACGTGTATGCAAAATGTCATGATGATCGGTTGAGTAGTTAAGGCGTGAAAATGTAACAGACAGAGGCAAAGTTACTTTCACATTTACAATATTAGTATGGAATTACTATGGATTAGTTTGAAATTATTATGGGATAGTAATGGATTACGGCTTTTACATAAATTTATACTGTTTTCGCTGTATGGTGCGAACGACATGCGAACTACTAAAAATGCGAAAGTTTGTGAGGATGGATGTATGGATGTTTGTTGCCCTTTCACGCAAAAACGGCTTAACGGATTTGGATAAAATTTGGCACATAGATAGTTTATTATCTGAATTAACATATAGGATTCTGAAAAAATGTTAGGTTTTCGAAGGATCGTCTAAAAATATGAAAAATGGAGCGCCACTGTCGTCTTGGCGACGCCACCCATGTTATAGCGATAAAGATGTCAGATATTTTCTCAGGTGTTATATTTTTCATTTTTCAAAGCGGACGAAGTCGCAGGCACTGTAGCTTCGATTGAAGTAAAATTTGGTACCTATAGGTAGTATTTCGGTGACCTGACCTGACCTTGACCTGATGCTGCAAAATTAAATAGTCTGCGACACACCTTATTGGTATTACCAACATATAGCAGATATAGCATCTTTGGGCTCAATAGAAATCAGTTCATAATTTTAATTATAGTTTCTACGCAGCTTAACGAACGAAGCAATATAAATAATTATTTATTTATTATTATTTATATTGCTTCGTTGGTTCTTTGTCATAAACGCGCATAAAAAAATACTCAGCCGGAGGCCGACGAGTTTATTAAAAATAAATGCGACAATGAAGGAAGTCTAGTTTATTTCTAAATGCGGATTAGTCTTTGATGTTTTCGCATTGCGTGTCTCAAATGGAATGCAATGTCCTCTACAAGAATACCAATCAGTTAGTTCCTATACTTAGCGTCATCGAACAAGCTTCAGTTACTCAGCTTAATTTTAAGTATACTTGATCGGCGGATAGGCTTATGGTTGCATAGGACTTTAAACTGGATTTAGTATTATTATAAATACTGGATGGATTTTACATATAGGATACTTTTTATCATGGAAAAATGTTAGGTTTACAAGGGATCGTCTAAAAATATATAAAAATGGGCGCCACTGCGATAAAGATACACATATTTTCTCAGATGTTATATTTTTCATTATTTCACACGTACGAAGTCGCGGGCACCAGCAGCTAGTATGGAGTAACCCTTTAATATTAGAATAACTTAGTTTATCCAATTTAACGCGAGTCTATTAAAAATCATTTCCGTATATAATATACTTGACTTCGTTAAGAACCCTTTAGTCAGTTCTTAATTTAGTTTTAGTCTGAGGCACAACTCCTCTGTGTCTGGGGGGCCTATTCCCGTTGTATTGTTCAATAGACTACTAATAAATTAAAATACAAAATTTGATCAAAGTGAGTAATAGACCCCCGTTCATCACTTCCTTTCATCAAGCCCTTATTAATGATGTTCACGCTACCGTCGTGACATAAGGAGCTTAATGAGCCGAGAGACGATCCGATGCCAGTTAAAATAACCTCAGACGCGGTGAAAATAAATGCGGAAAACTTCTAAAGTTTTATTTATGTTCTAAAATATTTTCAAGAGAATGAGGCAAAAAATACAATGACAGTAGAATGAAGTTTCGTCCACTTTGGTGGTTGTGTTTAAAGTTAACAATTAACACAAGCAGTGCCCGCGACTTCGTCGCGACTTGTATAATTAAAGTATTTATATGAGAAAGGTAATAACGTCTGACATCTTTATATTTTTAGACGATCACTCGGGAACAGTACTTTTTTTCTGTACGAAAAGCAGCCTATGTCTTTTTTTATATCCCTGACAACGTGTATGCAAAATTTCATGAAGAACGGTTGAGTAGTTAAGGCGTGAAAAGGTAGCAGACAGACAGACAGACAGACAAAGTTAATTTCGCTGTTATAATATTATATATAGTGTATAGTATATTATAGTATAGATATGGAGGATAAGACAGAGCCAACTTTGAAAAATCCAGTCCTAAAGGTTATTTTGGCCCTGTAGCAGTGACGTAGCTGGTCTAGATAGTCCCTGTATTAAATTTTGTTGAGGGAACAAATTCCAAATGGAGGGTATAGAAATCTTTACCCTCCATTTAGAGGGTTGAAACAAAAATCTTGCATGTTTTTAGATGCAATGATCTTGGTATTAATCTTTGGAACTACCTGTCGTGTGAAAATTTCTTTTAGCTTTGGATAGTGAGCTATCGAATTTCTTAAGGAACTTTATAGCTTATTAAATATCATGGTTACGTCTCTTGTAAAAAGAAACAAAGCCAGTAAGAAAGCCACGAAGTAATGCGATACGTTATGTCCTTAGCTGAGAACCGAGTACCTAGAAGAATTGAAAATGTCCATATCGAAATGGTAACAGCCATATCATTATTTCATAGGCTCACCAACTAAGGTTTTTAAGTTATTTAAAATATTTCAAGGATCAAACTATTTAGAAATACATAGGCAGCACATTGGTTAATTAATTTCATGCGCTGTCAAACATATTTAACACTGCATAACAATAGGTTTCATTTTGAAAGGATTTGTCAACGATCAACTGAGTGTACCATTCGTTCCAATACTATTGTTGTTCGGGGTCAAGAAAGGTTATTAGTTCAAGGGTGCCTACTATATTGTTAGCATTCCGAGATAGGCTTTACATTTGTCGTTCGAATGATGACATAGCCTACAGTTTAGCAATGACGTGGTTCCATAGCAATGCTTGCATTAAGGCCCCTCTCTCACAAAAAGCTTCGAAAGATTTTGCAACTTGCTCGCGACTTCGTCCTAGTACTTTTATAAAATATAGCCTATGCTATTCGCTGATATAGTAACGCTGATAAGTCGCTGATAAGTTCTATAATTAGAAGAATTTTTAAAATCGGCCAAGTAGCGTTACAAACAGAAGTACAAATATTCTCTCTTTCTCTTTAAAATATTAAAGTATAAATTAACAACGCCCTAGGTAATAATAACAAAGAGACAGATACAGAAGGCAGTATTTCTTGACATGGCAATTATCGTGGAATAATAATATTAGGTTTTCATTATCGGAATAGTGTTTGTAATGGAAAACCGGAGTGATTTTTTTAAATTGTTACTTTGAAGAAGATAAAATTTTAAATTTTGAATTTGCAAACCTGAAAATTTGATTTGTCTGTTCAACTAATTGAAAGCTGCTATTTAGAAACACAGTTCATTCGGATCGCTCCGTTATACAAAAATACATTACTCGTAGCAAGATGTGATACACTTCAAATATTCACATAGAGTAGTTAAAACAAATAAGATTTAATTATATATTTAAAACTTCCCTGAAAAATTATCTAACTAATGCTGAAAACTGCATCAAAATTCGTTGCGTGGTTTAGGAGAAGTTATCGTCGATACATACAGACGCGGAAAGCGACTTCAAAGTATTCCATGTAAAGATATATCTTTTAAGGTGAGGTTTTGAGACAATGTTAGAAAATAAATAATATATTTTTAATAGGCTTGGTATTATATTGAACGTAGAAGACTTATTCGTAAAAATCAAATGTCTTGTAAGGAGAGTTAGAAATGTATTTTTTTAATTATATTGGTTTTCGTTGTGGCATCTCTATGCGATATATGTATCGGTGAACTCTAACCTCGGTAATGGAGCGCTTCCGCTGAGATCTTATTGCCAGCCGATGTACCAATATCATCCTATTGATAACTACTGGCGTCTTGAATGTATCCTCTTTTGAGTGGTTATTTATTTTTAAAAATAAATAAAAAATCGCCAGATGAAAGACGGGCTTATAACACTTTAAGCTGGCTGGGCCTAGCGACTTCATCCGCGACACAACATTTTCTTTTTTCATTCTTTTTACATAGTATTTAAGAAAAACCTGCTAATTTTAAATCTGTTCGGTTATCATGGAGAGGTGACAAAATTTTTTTGGAGTGAATCGATTTTCATATATGTATAAGCCCGGGGTATAAACATTTATGGGATAAAATCAAATGTCACACGTTACGCGATACTGGCTAAAATATGCTTCAATACATATTAATGTAATATAATACTATATTATATTAATATTTTTTAATTATATTTATTAAATTATTTATTTATTTATTAAATTTATTAACTATTTAAATTATATTTATTTTATTTTATTTTTTATAATCGTTCGCAAGGAGTAAACTCCAGTTGGAGCTGACACACACAATTTTTTTTTGAGCAATATTGCACCTTAGGCCTTAAGTCATAGGTTATTAGTTTGCGCTCATTTTGGTAAAAAATGCGTTCGGTCTGAGGTTAGTCCTTGTCTTAGGTTAGTGTTGGTATTTTTGCAATTAAAGGCGTACACAGCTTTGATCACAGTTCTGGGATAATTTTAACAGTAATAAAAATATGATCTATATATTATATACGAGTATTTTCAGATCATATTTTCAATGAAGATTGTAAACAACAATTATTGTATGTATGATCTTAATAATTTTTTTTTATTTTCCTATATTTCATTATACTCGTAAATTAAAAAAAATATATCTGCTGTCACATTCGCATTCGCGATACGGTTCGTGGCATTACGATGTGCATTGTAACAAAACTGACCTCTTCAAGCATCTTCACTTCGCATCGCGTTTCGGTGTGAACTGACCCTTAGAATGGGAATTACAAAGCCAATAATAGATATCGTATCTCTTATTGGCCAATATCGGAACCAATATAAATGTATGTAGTTGTAAATAAGTTGTTCCGCGTTTATTATCATGTAAATCGGGTTTTATGGTCGCGAGCCCTATGGGATGCGGTGGGACGGTGTTTTTTATTGTTGTCTTTGTAATGGTGGTATCGAATTTCTTGTACGGCAATAGAGATGGTAACTTTAGATAATATAAAGTATTATTGACTGGCTCTAAATTGTTTTTGGTCCAGTATTCAATAGGTGCATTATGCACTAGATATAGAAAGAATAATTTCTTACTGCTTACTGGTCACTTAGGAAAAAAGTAGGAACTATTCCCCAGGGATCATCAAAAATATTTCACTAAATAAAGATTGAACAAATTAACAAACACACACATACACACAGTAAGTGTCGATGTAGATAGTAATATTGTATCTAATGTATGTTATTTTGTATTGTTGTAGGGTTTTTGTTGAAAATAAAATAAAAAATTTCAACGAACAAAAAGGGGCGCGTACCAAAACGCATTCAACTCGATTATGATACATTATTGAGTACGTTTATGTAAAACTCTTTAAAATCCAAATATTGAAACAGCACTCTGTGAGAATATGTTGTAAGTTATACAGAGTCTATTAAGCGGCCTGGCTAATGAAATGACCTCCATCAACCCCAGTAACTCCATGTAATAACTTTAAAAGCTGTTTTGTTGCCATGTATAACTCCAGACAAGAACAAATGACTTAATGGCTGTGTTAAAAGATAACATAATATTAACTGTACCTCTATTTGTACGTACAGCTAAAAGTGATTTTAATGGATGTGTGAGCAATCATATTTATGAATTTCGTTATCTTCCAAACTATTTTCTAATATAGTTTAACATCGGTTTCATTATTTATTTAGTATGAATAATTATTTTTTAGTCTGTAAGAAGCTCAATATAAAAGCTTCACCAATCCCAGTGGTCATTTTTCTATGTTTAGTTTTTAACAAAGTGGACGTCAAGAATTTACGCTCATTAAATTGTTGTTAGCTACTAATTGAATGTTAACCGATAAACATATCCAATTACCTTCAAACAAATTTTAACCTTTGTTTCTGTGTGTAAAGGTTTATTTTGTGTTAAACAGCTTCTAATACTGTATCACAATATGCTTAAAAAAATTATGTTTTGTTGCAGGTAGCACGACAGATCTTACACCAACGCTGATAGGTATATATGATTCTTTGCTGCAGCCAGCAAAGAGTCGATCTGAATCAAGAAGTCTTGAATCCGCAAAAGATGCAAGAAACGATCCACCAGTAAACGAAAGAACACACGGAACCATGACTGAAGAAACAAAAGACAACGTCGAATCTAAATCACCAAGAGACCCATCTAAAATTGCAGGCAGCGTAAAATTACCCATTGCGGCAATTAATAAAAGTTCCCTATACACTATGCGGACTATTAGTGAAAAAAATGGTGCTAGTGATAAATGTGACAGTGTTAAAAGAACGGTAAATGAAACAAAAGTGTCGTCAGAGTTTGATAATCTTTCGCCAAATGTTAAAAGGATGTTATCAAGTGCTTCTGAAACGACCACATTAAAATTTCAAAAGAAAACCCAGAATGTTGTTAGGTCTTCTGCAAGATACAAAACTAATATACCTCTTGTGGGAGCTACATCGAAAATATCACAGTCAGGTCTAGAAATATTGCCTTCTGTGGAAGTCTACGATCAGCCTGTAAAAACTTTTGCTAGATCTAAAAGCGAGGACCAAGAACCTAAATGTTTACCACCGAAACTCGAATTTAAATTAGGAGAGCAGGTTACTTATGACGTGCCTACTAATAATAAACCTGCTATATACGATGTTCCTAGTAATAAGAAAAATGCGTTCGAATCACTCTCCCTGCCATATATAGATCAATCTATCGAACTCTCTATATCTTCTAATGATAGAGAATTTGATATAAAATTGTCATCAAAAGATAATTCACCTCAAAAATCAGATGCCTCAAGGTCTCAATCAGATGCATGCCCTCAAGCGTCACCAGCTAAATCTACGAAGGATCTAAATACTAACAGTCTCCACAGAAAAGACTTTCATAAAAGCGAAAGCCCCAAACTCAAAAAATCCGAACAATTTCCAGTAATAACAAGTTCTACTGGAAATTTAAAGAATTTACCGGAAAAAGAGTCCAGATTGAACCCTCCTTCTGTAGAAGTCTCTAGACCTTTGTCGATGAGTTCAATAGCTTCCTCTAGTTCTACTTCAAGTAGTGGAGTTCAGAACAAAGGTGTGAATTCAGCGTATTTAGCTTCTATAGAAAGTCTAGATGATCACAGTGATGCTGATATGACCTCAGCCAATGGCAGCAATAATTTCGTCAATAGCGCTGGTGTTTTGAAGAATACCGCTTCCGAGGAGAGGAATTCGGAAAAATTACCAGGTATTGTTACTAATCCTACTAATACTTAATAGTAACCTTTATTTATACATAATACTAGTGGCCAATAAATACTTCCAGCCGATAAATTACCTTACACCGCCATCTGTTAGATTCTTATGGAACTCACAGATAAATAATTGCTGGATTGAATAGGTATCAACAGATGGCGCTATGTTAATAATATTATATAATTTGCAAAAAATAATAATAAACAAAATGAGATATAAACTATCCTATCTTTTAAGTTGGACCAAATAACAGATACTTATGAAGTTTGATCAAAGTCGGTTCAGTAGTTTCAGAGTTTATCGCGAACATACATCGTGACACGAGATTTTTATATATATAGATATACATAATATATACCCAATTCTTCTGTACGTGTGTATGTCAGTGAACTCCTAATAAACCGAATGATGGATGACGCTGCGATGGAGTTAAAGAATTTCACGGATTTGGGCGGAATGTAAATGCGAAAGTTTGTTACTTTTTCATGCAAAAACTACTAAATGGATGTATTTTATGTACAAATGTATTTTATGTATCAGAATATATAATTACTTAGAAAGACATAGAAAGCTATTACTTAGCTTCCACATAGCTCTTTACATAGAAAGAAGATTCACCAAATTGTGTTTCTTTCAGACCAAAAATGCGTAGAGGAAATGTCTGGTCTGTCGCAGTTGGAGCGGGTGTGCTCCGAAATAGTGCAAACAGAAAATGTTTACGTTGAAGATCTCAGACAAGTCGTAGAGGTAAGTTGTAAACTTAAATTTACTTAACTCACCATGAAAGTGTGGCTTTGTTCGCCTTCATTTTGTGATCCTTGAGTGTGTATTGCTCACCAAGCGTTGTTTTGGTGATGCTAAATAAGTGCTTGTTGTTTAAAGGAGTTTCTTACCACATAAAATTTATTAAATTGTATAAAAAGCCTTCTTTTTTTAAAGAACCATATGGAAATTAAATGTAAATAAATAATAAATATTTGGGTTTATTTTTTCTAAATGAAATTGGTTCAATATGTAGATTATTAAACCAATTAATATGGGGCATTAAAATGTCCATTTAGATGCGGCAAAAAATAGAAGATGGGCTCTCTCTTTTTTTTAATTATTTATTTTAAAAAGTGTTAAAACATGAACGAATTCAACCAGGTGGCAAGATTGCGTGCGACCTAACATCTGACCTGAATACGAGTTGCACTGTATAATAATATAAATATGGCTACAATTCTACAACAATGCCCCAATGAATCAGAGTGACCTAATTTTAGATTAATAACTATTTGTTCCTAATTAATTTCCATTCTATCCAAGCTACTATTTTATTTACTTTTACACGTCTAAAGTTTTAAGACAATCACCGCTTTCCGTCTCCATAATAATAATAGCTTCAGCTAGGATATTGTTGGAACTACTGCATTTATGCATGAATTCAATCACATCATGCGTAAAGAGACGTCTTCCTCGCTCTGCAGATGGCATCAGAGATAACTAAGAGCTATATTTTTCGATGCCTGTAATATCTTTTTTTTTAAATTTGAAATATTCAGAAATAAATTCTAAAAAAATAATAAGAAATGTATTTCATAAAAATGTAGTAATCAAAGCAAGTCTATAATTAACTATTTTATAAACAATTTATTTTATTTTTTCTGGATGAAAGGTTCCCTACATCCTTTTGCATCCTTGACAGTGTTCATGCACAAAATTTTATAATCTATTGAATAGTTAAGACAAAAAACAAACATACTCACTTTCGCGTTTATAATTTTTGTTATAAACGCATTAAGTATGTACCTATATATTTTACTCGAGACATTTCTTTTAACATGAAATCAAAAACAATTTTTCAATTGTTCAGTTCAATGAATATACGGAATAATGTCGTTTTTTCTTTGTACAAAGTAACCAACATATGAAAAGGTAAAAAATAAACGCCAAAGCGTAAATGAAATTACATCCAGTTATAAATAAGCCAATATAAATGCCATTCGATGGTAAAAATTAGCAGCTAAAGTGGGTCAGTGTTTATTTATTCACGGGGTCACTGTTAGCGGTTGCTTAGTAACTGCTAGGGCACCTACATTCAACGCCAACTTTTCAACAAAGAGGCAACAACATCAGTTTTATTGACAGTTTATTAAGGGATTCGAAATTACATATTTACAAATATTTATAATTAGCGTTCACTCGCGACTTCGTTCGTACCACTTTCGATTCCTCAGAAACAGTACATATTTTGGATGAAGGGTCCTGTGTCCTTTTAAGTAGTGGTAGACACTGCGTTTCGCAGTCATTTGGGCAGCCTATCGTCTGGCGGTAGTAACCACCCTTTTAAAGAAGACCACCGTGAAATAACATCATATTATGTGATGTTGTGTTTCGGTGAGTAAGGGATCCCAGAGCAAATTACCCCACCCCTTCCTTATCCCTTACCCTTAATCACCTTGCACCACCCATGGCGTTGCTTGTGTTATAGGCGACGGTAGCCTACCACCAAGTGGACCGTTAGAAATAAACATTTAAAAAAAACCTGACAACTTGTATGCAAAATTTCATGGTGTTCGGTTGAGTAGTTAAGGCGCGAAAAGGTAACAGACAGACATGTCTGTCTGTTGTCTGTCGCGTTACTTACACATAATTTATCATATTAGTATGGATGGAAAACACAACTTGGCCGCAGTGCCCGCAGTCAAGAGGTAGTTCCAGAGAGTTACTAGACTACTCGTTGGAATTTATCTCGTTCGAACCGGCGAGTTATCATGTTTGATTTGTACCTATTATTTCACAAGACAACTCGCTCGCAATAGGTGATGGTTCTGTACAGTTGAACATAAAAAGAGACAGGGGTTCGGATCTTGGTCGAAATCTTGTTGCATTACACACCCAGAAGTCAATATATCGCGCTTGAAAATTGTAAAATTTGTATTATGCACATAGTTGTAAAATGCTTCGACGAACTAGCGGACGTAGAATTGGAACACGGCTGATATTTCAAAGGCCAAGGAAATGAACGATCTTTTCTGCTAACGAGTTAAAATGTCGCTTCTACTATTTCGTTTAAATAAAGTTACCTACATTTATTCTCTCGTAATAACTGGATCATGAGGTATGCCATTGGAATTTTAAATATACTTTTTATACAGTACTAGCGGTCCGCCCCCGGCTGTGCACGGATATTTTTCTGAAAATCCTTATCTATATATCTATATATATAAAAATCTCGTGTCACGATGTATATTCGCGATAAACTCTGAAACTACTGAACCGACTTTGATCAAACTTCATAAGTATCTGTTATTTGGTCCAACTTAAAAGATAGGATAGTTTATATCTCATTTTATTATTATTTTGTTTATTATATAATATTATTAACATAGCGCCATCTGTTGATACTTATTCAATACGGCAATTATTTATCTGTGAGTTCCATAAGGTTCTCACAGATGGCGGTTTAAAGTAATTTATCGGCTGGATTGCAAAAAAAGCACCCCGGGCGAAGCCGGGAGCGGGCCACTAGTTATAATATAAAAATCTTTCTCCTTTAACTCTCTTTCCATTAGTGAAAACCGCATTAAAATCTGTTTCGTAGTTTAAAAGATTTAAGCGTACATACAGAGGGACAGACGGCGAAAGAGACTTTGTTTTTATAGCGACCATCTAAAGAAGTAGGTACACTAGAACCTCGTTGATTTTACCATTTCGCAAATTATGGACCATTTCAATATGCTATCTATTCATTATTATTAAATTCCACAGGAACCTAACATTTTTTCCCGACAAAAATGTTCTATATATTAATTCAGGTTATAAGCTATCTGTGTGCCAATTTTCATCAAAATCTGTTAAGCCTTTTCAAAATACTAAAAACAATCTGAGAGAAATTCTAAAAAGAATTGTTTTAACCTCTGTGAAATAATATAACGTGATCAAATTGATTTTTTTTTAATAAAAATATTTTAATGTACAGACAGACACGGCTCGTTTATGATTTTGTTATATAGTAAATCTTTACTTAATATATGTGAGTGAGTAGGTACAGATTGATTTCTCGCTCCAAAACAGGAAGCTGTAGTGTTGCCAACGTCAACCATAGTTAGTGAAGAAAGTGAGTGACATGTGTTATTTCAAAGGTAATTTATTAGCTTTTTTTATTCAATTTATTTTGAATAACAAAAAAACCAATCAAACGAGTTGTCAGTGAAAAACTATAAACGAGGAAGACTATATAATAATATACTAGTTGTTGCTGATATACATATATAGCTGATATAAAATTACCACAAGCTTTTTTTATTTATTTAACTTCACATATAACAAAAAAACATATTGAATCTTATTTTGATCGTAGCAGGAGTTCAAAGTTATATTCAGTAGCTGATATATAGTTGAATGCTTCATCCGGGTCTCCGCAACGGGATACCCTAATATGGGAGAATAAATCTAGGATGCCCCAACGATTACTTTTATGACTATATACTTTTTGTTTCATTTATAAATTGATCTATGTTAGTGCTTCTCTTTATCCCTTTGACCGCTTGGTTTTGTAGGAGTTGTCGTGCCCCTAGCTCCTAGCCCCTAGCCCCTAGCGCCTGACTCGTAAATAGATAATATATTTTTTTTTAAATAGAAAGCAACGCAATGATTTAAGAATAAACATTAATCAAGTAGAGGAATTTGTCGTATATAAGGCTCTGGCGAAACAGACACGAAAATAATTGTCGGATAAATCCGACTCTGGCGGCTAAAGGGTTAAAAATGGTCTTCGTTGAAAACAAGCAAGAAAATACCGCGTCCTCTAATATAAAATTTGCGTTCCGTCCACTTGGATCCATTGCAATGGCTCCATTGATGATAATATTTCTCCACCTGAATCCGTCATGCCAGTCAATTCCATATAATAGATAACATCTTGGATCTTACTTATTTTCTCTAATGAATAAGTAGGTACAGTCAGCTTTCAGATTAATCTTCAGTGTGTTATAAATTTACAATTACCGGAACTTTGTTATAACTGTAAATAGGCGTATATAGATACTGGGGCTTTTTTGTCCCAGTGCCCATTGGCCTATCCCTTCCTAATGATAGTATGGTCGGCAGCCTACCAAGTGGGCCATCAGCACGTCGTTTGAGCTTAAAAATATCAAAATAAGACCCCAAAAAAGAAGAGTAAATAAATAACACCTATTAAGAATATCAACGATGAACGAACATACCTATCCCTCAATATTCTTAATTGATCAAACCCGTTGAAAGGATACTAGTTCTGTTATCACCGGTTTATCAGTTCGGCTCGTAGTCTACATAGATTCATTGATAAAATATGCAGCTTTCTAAGATGCTGGTCCAAGTTTATAAAATAAGCGATTGTGGTTCTGTGAAATGCATCCGATAAGAAGTTGTAAGCTTTCGCATGTTTATTCATTATTTAAGCTCTTCAGAAGAACTTGTCGTACCCTTCGATGTCATGTCAAAAAAAGCCTCATTTCATTTATTTCCCTATTCACTGTTCGTTCATTCGTTTTATTCGTTCATTGCAAACACAAACGGTGTGGCCATAATAGAAGAGAACGGACACAGGGAGGAAGCATATTTCATCTAATCGGTCACTTAAGAAATATCCCAGAAAGTTTGGTATTTAAGAATAACACTTGCCAATTGTACCCAATCTAAATTCAGTCATATAATGGTATCACTTCTCGACTAGTTGCTTGTATTGTATTTAACAATTAGGTTTACTTTGACTGTAGATTGTGTGGAGCGAACAAACGCATTATGCGTTATGCAGTTTTTCATTTCTGTAAATATGTCTATTTTATTAAACAATATTTTACTTATAATAAGTATTATATATAATTTGATAAACGTCTAGTAAAAAGCAGTTACTTTCGACATTACAAATAGACACTTCAATTTAATTTATTAGTATTATTATGTTAATTTAATCGCTGCCTCTTATGACACGCACCGCACGTGCTGTGAAGCGAGGGCGTAATTCGAGTTATTTAAATAAGCGACTGCGGTGGCACGTGGGCTTGATAAATGACTGAGTTGCATTCGATCAATGATGGACTCGACTCAGCATTGTCGATTATCTTTTTTTTTGATGAGAAACAGTGGCAGACAGGCTGATTTTGTTACTAGAAGGCCACAGTCCTAAAAGGACAGATTCCTGAAATCATGGAAGTACTTAAAGAATATTTGGCGTTATTACTATATAAAAAGTAATGAAGACCAATCTGGCCTGATTTAATCTTGTCATGATGTAAATCGATATCGGCCAATATTTCCCAGGATCGACTCAGAAATCGTTGAGAACCACAACCGCCTACTTTAACCTCATTTGCTTTTAAAGTACTATTATAGTACTATTGTATCCATGTTACATTAATACATAACATACATTATTATTATACTTATCTAAATATTTACTTATGATAATAACTTTCACCCATTTCTCACAAGAAACTAACTTTTTACCATGTGACTTGTAGTATGTTATCGCCCACGCTATCAATAATTTGGTAACACAATATTTTTATTTCTATTCGTATAGGTAACATAACATAATAAAGAAAGCGTTTCACCAATCAAGGTGGGCGTTAAAATCGATTTCTTTTTTGGATCGTATACAGCATAGCATACCGGAATTATTTTGTAATTTTCTTATGTCTAAATTTAATTAGCTACCCACATTGATTACGCGGTGCGTGTGCATTGCGAATGTTACATAATAATGTCATTATTTAAAATAATATTAATGACTAGAAACTCGCCCCGGTTTCGCACGGATGTAATATTACATACACAAGCATTCTTTTTTATGTTAATTTCGATAGACAGGCTACCGTCGCCTATAACACAAGCAAGGTGCTTCAAATGCGATGCCAACCATAGACGGATTAAGGGATAAAGAAAGGATAGGGAAATGGGCTCTGACATCCCTTATACTAACTCACCGAAACACAAAATCACACATGCTTTTATTTCACAGCCGCCAGACGGGCTGTTCAAATGACTTAAAAAAAAATAAAAAACTGAAAAGTTCATTTCCAAGGTTGACCATGCCAGGAATCGAACCCGGCACCCTTGTGACGGAGCGTTATAGCAAGCACCCTTAACCACTAATCCAACGAAGCTTGTTTTTGTATCACCACCACCGACGTCCGTGGTAAGTCATCTAACAAATGTCAAACGCGGTTGGCATTGGCGGAGGCTGCGGGGACCGGTGTTACGAGTTATGGCACGGCTGGCCACACGCACACAAATACTGGTCTGTCTATTGTTTACACAACGATGCATTTGAGTGCACGCCACAAGACGTGTGCACTTGAACCAGCGTTTTGTTAAACCTGTTTCATTTGGTCTAATTTTGTTATATTTACGCACTAACACTGCCTCACCGTTTGGTCCGTCATAAATTTTGAACGTCCTCATGCGTTTAGCTCCCCGATTTAATGACTATCCTCGGTACAACCGTTTATTTTACATTTGACAGTTCGAGGTAGTGACGTTCTAATGGGTAACCATATCGATTTCTAAAAAAAAATACCACAGATTTTTTTCTGGATGAAAGGTACGATACAATCACGGTATGAAAACCTTTGTCAGTTTTCAAATCAAGTCGTAGACCTATTGAAACTAAAACATTAAGAAGAAAACTGACATATGTTTAAAATGAAATTTTGGCATGACTGATAATTATTGCCCTGGTGCAAGCAAATGTCGACTTCAAGGTGATGAACCTTTTCTTACACCGACTTTTCCCTATGCCCTTTCCTGTATCCCTGTATTATGATTATCGGTAGCGTAATTAAGGCGTGAAAGCGTAATAAACAAACAAACAAACTCACTTTCTTATTTATAATATTAGTATATTATGATGATTTTTAAATAATTTTTTTCAAGAGATAGTTTAAGGACTTCATTAACTATGAAAAAGTAATCAAAATATGCAAAAGTTAAAAGTTATGCACGTCTAAAAGAGAGACTGCCACATAACGGAATTATATGGCATTATGTTCAAATCTTTAATCAAAGTGATTATGATAAGCTTCTAAATAGAGCATATAAAATAATCTATAAAGAACAAACGCCCATAACATTATATCTGTTACATATAGAGAAATTAATAATCTAAATAAGGCATATAGTTCGTGTTTTACTTATCTTGTAATCAAGCTTTCTATTGTAATAGTGCTGGAGTAGTTCCTAATGAGTCGCCTCATTGAGACGAGTTAAAGTGAGGTATCTCTATCCTCTATCTATTTTTACAGTTTTTCTGGAAATATTGGAATCTTTGGGTAACATATGTGCAATTATAATATATCTATTATAATTAGATAATTATAATAGATATTATATTGTAATTTTAATTTTACAATAAAAATTACAATTTTAATATATCTGTGATATTTTTCTGGGAGACAGAAAAATTATCTCATGTGTAAATTTCTAATGTTCTAATTTGAATTGGTATTCTTCAGTGAATATGTTAATTTTAGAATTTATACACATACTAGTGGAGCCAACGGACGCTGTCATGCCTAACCCGAAAACAACGTCTATAACATTTCTCTCAAATACTTGTTACTTACTTCACTCGCTCGTAAAGGGTGTCCCGGCGGGCGGAGCCAACTTTGGAAATGTTTTTATAGTTGGCTCTGGTCTGGTTCTGGCAAGTATTACAGGGCACACTGTTCGCATTCATTTGTCCTGTTTTGTTTCGGTGGGATGCCAGAGCCCATTTCCCTATCCCTTCCTAATTCCTTATCCTTAACCCTACTAAGGTAAGCCGCGCACTTGCACCACCTTTAGTGTTGCTTGTGTTAATAGGCAATTGCAATCACCTACCATGCAGTAGACTGTCAGCCTGTAATAAAACAAATATTTTTTTACATAAAAAAGTCTCGAAGCAACTCTTCAACCCTTTTTTTAAAACAAAGTCACATCACTATTAATACCTACTTTACAAGGCACGCGCTATCTTAGTTTTGACATCTTTTGTATTGTTACAAAGCCATGCATGCTTGTGCGTAGATCACGAATAAGAGAGAGAGGAAGAGACTTTATTGTTTCTCTTCTGTGTATTTTGTTATTAATGTTAGTAATAAAATTATGAAAATTACTATTGTTATATTAATAAATGACAATTTCAATAAATTCGGGTTGAGTTTATAAGAGCTTTTTATATTTATTTGAATGTATAATGAAAAGTCAGCCTCTGTCTTCGTTGACATTGACACATAAACTTATGTGACTTATGACAAAACCACAATCTTATTGACTTGCATTTTGTTTAACCTTTTTTTTAATACTTTTTTTGAACAATTCATAAGATGATGATGACGATGACGACACCGCGGGACACCGCTAGTGTGCAATCATTATGTTTATTGTGTAAAACTAAAATAGTTTCTTACGAGACGGCTGTATTCATTTGTGACTAATCTGTATTGCTCGTTTCCCCGATTATATTTACAAGTAAATAGCGTCGGTTGGTACTCTACGATAAATTGACTATTGTGTTCATATAATAAGTATAGTCGGCGTAGAAAATTCAAACACACAATTACGATTATAAATGCAGTTAAAAAATAGATAAAATGCAATAAAAAATAAATAAATAAATTTTAATAAATCATCATTTTGAATGTAATTTAGAGAGCATTATTTTCAAAAACGACAATTTTTAAAGCAGATAACAACCATGTAAAATGAATGTTTTAAGAAACTAGCGACACGCCCTCGGTTTCGCATCTATTCAAATTTTTCCGCAAATCATACACATTGCTCATATAATTTTGTTAGGCTTTGAATTTTTTCATTTTTATTTGTAGATCCCTCGGGAACAGTACTTTAATTCCGAAAGGTGTCCTATGTCCTTTTCTGTATCCCTGACAACATGTCTGCATTCATTAAGAATTTAGCACATCAAAAACACTCCAAATATTGTACAGGTTAACAGGAGTAGAGTAAAGGCCCCAGTATAGACCCCTTTTTTTTTGTCGAGGAGAAATCCTTTTATTGAACCCCTGCCGTTTGCAAGGCGACAGGGGTATATGGGGGTCGACCAGCATACTCCGCGTGCTCACGTAGTAGGCAGAACTTGCCCCTACCCACTAAAACTCCCCGGTGTCTCCTTGCCTGTGAGTGGGGAGTGGACGGGCTCTGGCGAACCAACTGCTCCGACCCACCCCCCTCGGGCGGCCTAGCCATTGCTGGCTAGGCTAACGCCAACGGGGGGGATTGCCCGGAGACACCCGAGCAATTCCCAGACGGAGGGGACCCGTGCAGGCACATACAGCTAGCAACTGTGTGCGCAGGTCCCCTAGGACATTTGAAAACGGACTGGTGCCCGCCTTCTCCTGCCCGGCCGTCTACAGATGTTAATGGGGGACTCAATGGACACCGCAATGTCCATTGGCTCCCCCACCTCCAAGCAAAGCCTCTGCAACAAGGGCGAAACTCCCCCCGAGTGAGCAGGGGACTAGGGGCCACTCCTCCAGGCCTTCCTGTTCCCCTGAACTCCAAATCCCTGACGACAGCTTACGAGAGAGGCATAGAGAGGAATACCAACTCCCGCCCCAGCCGCCAGGGCAACATCAACACGATCAACACGAGCACGGGACCAGGGGCCACAGACCCCTGGGTACGCCTTATGAAATTTTTACAAAGTTAGAACGATGCCCACCCAAAGCCACCGCCTGGCACCTGTAAATAAGATTCGAACCACTTTTCTTATTTCTCTTTACTTTGTATATTTCTTAATATTTTGACATCCTGACTGATGCTTGTATATGACGCCGATTGTACATTGTTTCGACTCGCGTTACCTCCAGTTGCAACCAATGAACAGTTGTACTTCTGAACTTACGAGTATGGTTAAGTCATAAACTCGGGTCAGGACACAAAAGGCGCAAACTAAATTAACATTTAGATGGAATTGTGGTCTGACTTCCTCGAGTCCCTGTTCAACATGGTGGCACTGCCTTCTCTTTTTGTTTTGCGAAACAAGCCTACATATCTGAAGAGACAAAAATCAAAATCAAATTATTTATTTATCAATTAGGTTTCTCCAAGAAACTCTTATGATCGTCATTATAAATTTAACAGGGTTTCGGAAAAAAAAAACCAAGATAATGACGATCTCAGGATCGAAGAAACCCCGAAAGAAGTCTTTAGAGAGTAACAAGAATAAAAATAGATTTAAAAAAATGTCGTTCAATAAACAATTATTTTTCATTGAAACTATTTCTTTTATTCAATCCTTTTAATTTTGCTTAGCCGAATATTATTGTGTATATATTAGGGAACAGTTTTCTTTTTATGAAAGGTATTCTATCTATGTCCTTTTCTGTACCCCTAACAACGTGTATGTAAAACGTTTTCTATTAAATATTTAAGGCGTGAAATCTTAACAAACAGACGAGCAAACCTACTTTCGCATTTATACATTTTCATTTATCTCATTTTTTTTCTGTTTCAGGGATACCTCCATGTATGGCGACAGGAGAACACGTTCTCCGAAGACGAACTGACAGAATTGTTCAATAACGTTGAAGACATATACACATTTAATAGGTATGCTGCTTTTTGCTGCTTATTATGCTATACTAGCTGGTGCCCGCGACTTCGTTCGAGTTGAAAAATAAAAATATAGCACCAGAAAAAATATATGAGTAATAAAACGCCTGACATCTTTATTGCCGTAACGACGGTGGCGCCGCCACAATTTTTTATATTTTTAAGTACAGTGGAACAGTATCTACATTTTTCTGGATGAAAGATACCCCATGTCCTTTCCTGTATCTCTGAAAACGTCTATGCAAAATTTCATATGCAATGCAATGCAAAATGCAAAAATTCGGGTACTTTTTATCCAGAACAAAGAACTGTTCATGATGTTTAAATTAAGAAAACTAATAGCAATGAAGATGTCAGGCGTTATATTGCTTGTTTTTTTTTCAATGCCGACGAAGTCGCGGGCACCAGCTAGTATCTTTATATTGTGACATAAGTCTTATCTTAACACTCCCCCAAGTAATCGCTCTGAAATCACGCAATGTGAACAAATCTCGTCACTGATTCGCTTCCGAGTCTCGATTCGACATGTGGCGTAATTGACGTTCCCTCACGTTAGAGAGAACTTTCTCCAGCCGCTTGAATATTTTATTCTATTTTAAATGTCACTCGCAATAAACATATAATATGTATACTTTACTTACATATAAGATTATTTAACTAAATAATATTTCATTTAATTCTAAGTTATATATATTTACATTGTAGCGAACGTAAAGAGCGTTCGATATGTTGTAAACTTATTGCGGGTGACATACTATTATTGTCGGCTTGGATTTACTCATAGAATGTTTCTTTTAGTTTTTTTTATAAGTAATTATATTGTAAATAATAAACCTAAGTTCTATTGGATTGTATATAGTGTTTTGTTTAACAATAAACCACAACATATCGTATTATACTCATATAATATGAAGCTTCAGTTCCCTAGGCAGGTTCCCAAACATGCTGGCTGCATCTGTTGCCCGAGGTAGCCAGCTCTATAATCGCCGGTTATGTCGACCAAACGTTTTGAATTTTGTTATTATAGATTATTTATTTTATTATTAACTATTTACCAACAACAGTGTTAATTAAAAAAAAAACATTAATTTAAGTATAATTTATTACAAACTAGCTGGTGCCCGCGACTTCGTTAAAAAAGAAAATATATGAGTAAATAACGCCCGACATCTTTATCGCTGTGACGACGATGGCGCCACCACGGACTATATATATATTATATATTTTCCATGATATAGTCAAAAACATCAGTCAATAAAAATAAATGTTTTTTACTAACCATACCGGCCTTGTGCCAATATGTAGACAGCAATATTTTCTGAGCAAGAGGTATAGAAACGCCGTCATTTGCGATCTGAATATATATTGCCTTAAATGTCATAACATTTAAGGAAATATAATTGATATACAGTGATAATCGTAGACAAATATATAGCTTAAAATATAAACATATATAAATATAAAAAAAATATAAAACTATAACCAGCGAAATTATTTCGATGGTTAAAAATTAACAAAGATCCATAAGACGATATTTCTTAATAATAAATTCGGCGCCGTCAATAGATCTATGGCGCTAATATGATCTATGTAGCCATAGATCATATTAGCGTATTAAAATAATTTAAAAATACGGAGTCCAAATAACCATAACATCAATACACCAAAAACATTTTAAGACAATCGTTGGTGAGGTGAGGGCGTCAGAATAATGCAAGGGCTCGTCAGAAGGGTCTGTCATGGGGGTTGGGGGTGGATTAACAAAAGGACTTCATCCCCATGAGAGTTGCATTTGTTTATATGGAAGGAAAGACTAAATGTGTTATACGTTTCTTTGATTTGTTGCGAATATATTTGTTTGTAGTTGCTATAATGCTATGCATAACATTCATAAAATATTGTAAAATTCAATGCGTTTCCTCAGATGTTCGTATATATTAATATTTCGAGTCAATAATCAATAATATGCTAGGTTGTACTCTAGGAAACTGGGATTAATGAAAAGGTTAGCCTTTTCGTATTACCCTGAAAATGTGTTGGTTAACATGGTGAATGATGAATTCGTACCGCCTTACATTGATGCATATTCTTATAACATTCTTTATATTATTACAACTAGAAATAGGTTTTCATACAAAGTTTCCATACCAACCAAAACCATACAAAAATGGTGAAAACAACATCAAAATCCGTTGCGTGGCTTATACTATGTAAGGAAGTACTTACTACCTATATAAAGCCTTATTTATATACAACTTTGAGAGTTAAGTTAGAATAGTAACTCGTAACCGCATAAGCCACATTCAATAGGGAAAACTTATTTATACCGTACCGTAGTTAGGCTTTAGACAATGTCTCGACCGCAGTTTTAAGATCTCATTTCATGGCCCTTTTGAACTGAATACCACCGGTAACACTACACCGTGTTCAGACAAACCGACATACATTCAGAAGTATTATTATTAGATTTGTGCAATTAGGTCACCGGCTCAGACATGGTGTGCCGCAAGGCTCAATGCTCGGTACCGTTGTTGATTACTATAAATGATCTCGATTGGCATGTTATCGTAAATGTTATGTGTACTAATGGCATTGCTTTGAGTTTGCCATTTCGATTTGATTTGACCTTTATTCGTATAACAGTAAAGTGATCAATACATACCTATTACACTCTTCACATAGCTCAATGTTTTTAATTTAAATGAATCCTAATAATATAATAAATGCGAAAGTTTGTGTTTGTATGTTTGTTACTAAATCATGCAAAAACGCCTGAACAGATCTACATAAATTACAGCTAAGAATCATCTTCACACGTCAGCTTTCAAACAACAACAAAAACACCGGATCAAAATCGGTCTATCAGTTTAGTAGCTACGATCCCCAGACACACACACACGCACGCACGCACGCACGCACGCACGCACGCACGCACGCACGCACGCACGCACGCACGCACGCACGCACGCACGCACGCACGCACACACACACACACACACACACGTCAAACTTATAACACACCGTTTTTGCGTCGGGCGTCTAAAATACTATCTATTTCCCAACTTTTCAGGTCACTGTGTTCAGAGTTGAACAGCTGTCGTCTGGACGCTACATGTATCGCTCGATGCTTCGTCAACAATACGACAGGCTTCTCTGTGTACACCTCATACTGTACCGGATACCCTCGCACCATGGAGCGATTGGCTGCGTTGGCTTCCACGCCTCACAGCGCCAGGGCCTTCCGCGAGAGGCAAATGGCTTTGGGACATCCGTTGCCGCTGGCTTCCTATCTGCTCAAGCCTGTGCAGAGGATCTTGAAGTATCATCTACTGCTTCAGGTTGGTTAAGGGTAACCTCAGAATGATAACAACAAATGGGCGGAACCTAACAACCTGTGTTAGGTGCAAAATATTGCTAAGATTTTTTTTATAGCTCTGTAGATAACCATAGAAATAGAGGAATGGACTGAGCGTTCCCCATCAAACTGCAAAGTAAATACGGCCAGAAAAGTGTGAAGGAGAGACGAAGCGATCTTGCAGCCATAGTTTTGATTGGCCCTCGAAGTTATTACAGACATACAGAAAGGAGAGGAAAGAGATAGGCTGCACGATCGCTTCCTCTTTCAACAAATATTTTTTATGATACAGGGCGGCAGGCATAATATAATATAATTACACGTGTTAGGGTAATTATGGGGTAATTGTTTCTTTAGCCCTTACCCGCTTATTGAAACACAAAAACATATGTACTTTATGTTAAACCTGAAACTTTAAACGCCTTGTAAAATTTGCAGTTTTAACCTTGTGACATTTAATCGAAGACATGATGAATTAATGTTTCAGAATGTCGTGAAACAGTGCGCGTCGCGCGACACAGAGTATGCGCTTCTCAAAATGACGGGAATCGCTCAACACATCGATGACATGAAGAGACGCCACGAACACGCAGTTCGAGTGCAGGTAGTTATTACACAATCACTTTGCTCTTCGTTCTTTGCCGTGGCGTAGCTTGCTTTAGACGGGCCATGTATCAAATGTTCTGTCGAGGGGCCCTTTCCTGACTGGCGAAGAGGATAAGGTTTTTGGTGTGAAACGTCTTTTTCGGCTGGTGAGACCAGGTGTTGGCGTTTGGCCAACATTTAGCCAAACTTTTGCCAACACTTTGGCGGAACTCGATCCCCTCTCCACCGCACTGAGCTCATACACTGAATATGGCCGTTGATCATAGCTGGAGATTTAAATGTAAATTTTAATTATTATATTAAATTGCCTTTAATAAAGCAACCTGTCGAACATATTTTCTATACAAATTCTAAATTTTTTTGAAATGAAAATTTCTTTAGGCTTGTTAGGCATTTTTAATATAAAAAAAAACACTGAAATCGGGCGTCACGCTTTGTGAGCGACACCCTCAGTGACGTTTGATTGTATGAAAAAAGCGCCTTCTACCCGAATTAGTACGTAGCTTAACTATCAGTAGTTTGTTAAGATTTGTAAGATAATATAGTTTGTAAGACAAGTTGTTAAGATAGTTTGTAAAGTGGTCGAAAGTCCATAGTTTTCACTTATGACGTGGTCAAATAAAAAAAAAGCTCGTATGACGCAATTTTTTAAAATTTTTACTTATTTATTTACTTCAATTTTTTTAATATGAATTTTCAGGAAATACAATCGTTGCTATACGGTTGGAACGGGCCAGACTTGACCACTTACGGGGAGTTGTGTGCCGAAGGTACATTTAGGTGCGTATATAGTCTAATTATTAAAAAAAAAACTGTCAAAAAATAATATAATGTAATAAATCTTGGTATTTGCCACATTTCAGAGTTTTCGGCGCGAAGGCGATGCGTCATGCGTTCCTCTTCGACAAAATGCTGCTCATAACCAAAAATAGAGAAGACGGAATTCTTGCCTACAAATCTCATATTATGGTAAGCGATTTTCCCTTTTCACTTCCCTCACAATTTAAGAGCGGGTACAAAGGTAACTCTTTTAAAAAAATATTATTTTGTGACTGAGAAGCATAAATGTACTACAATTATGGATTTCGCACGACATACAAAACCCTACGAACCATAGAGACTAGAGGTAAGGAGGCCCAACTCTATACACGAGAAAGTGTTCGTCAAATACGCTCAATTAGGCGGCGCTGTAGTAGCATTGGGATGTGACGCACTAGTAGCATTTTAATTACGGTTATTTCATGAACTACGCAACCAACCAATCATATCAAACACCAATGCTACACTAGCGCCATTCTGGTCAACTTATAAATCACTATTTAACGCTTTTAGTTTGCCACCTTTTCAGTTTAACACCCATGTAAGTTAGTCCTCCTTACCTCTAGTCTCCATACTGCGAACTTTATGGAACATTTAAAAGTGACATATGCGTAGAATATGAACTCCGTCATCTGTCACTTAAAACCGACCTAACATCTGTCATTTAAAGAAAATGTGAGTTTACGGATTGGAGTTTAAAATGAATAGTAGAACTTGGTCGTTACTACCTTTTACCATTGACGCGCGAAGACAAGATTCCGCCATGACTCCATTTTAGGCGTACTTTTTATGTGCCGCATTGGCATCTGTGAAGCAAATTCCATAGTTGTAGTACTTCGATGCTAAGAAGATATTATGAATAACGGCTCTAGACATTCTGAGACTAGACATTTTGATAGACTGGTCATTTGTGGGAACAATGGACATTCTGACACTTTGCACTTTCTGAACCTGAGCCCTTCTTACCTCTACCCTCCATAGTGTGTGAATTGAAACAATGTTTTTGTACGTGTTTGTGCGCAGTGCAACAACATGATGCTGGTGGAGTCGATAGCTGGCGCAGCTCTGTCCTTCCACGTGATCCCGTGGGACGCTCCGCGAGCTCAGCTCACTCTGCAGGCTCGCTCTCCGCGACACAAGCGCGAGTGGACTTTGCTGCTCAAGCGGGTGAGTGCCTCTGTTCCAGGGTACCCGAGTTCGAATCCCGGCTGGGTCAACTTTATTTTATGCTTCACATATTTTTTATTTTTATTTTATTTATTTATTATTCTACACAGGATGATAATTGTTAACAAACAAATAATTTCAGGTAATATTGGAAAACTACAACGCTGTAATACCTTCTCACGCTAGACAGCTAGTGATGGAGCTCGGACAGAACAAAACTGATGGTGAGGCCTTTTGTCAAATTTATTAACATAATAATGGGAATAAAGTGGCCAACATTGTTCCCCAGTTGAGCATGATAATAAAAACAAGATTTTAATTAAATAAAATGAATTCAACTTTTTTCAAAAGATTTTTGAAAAAAAAAAAAAATTATCTGCAACTTAGGATTGTCATACGTCATGAAAATCTAATAGTTTATTTATTTATTTCGATAATAGAGTAAATTTTGCACATAAAACCTTCTAGTTAATGCACATATGATACGATATCACTAAAGTCAAAATGTGGAAAGGAAGTAAAAAAAGGTTTTAGTGTTGGTGTGACAACGACTTTAAAAAAAAAAGTTTAATTTTTGCTCTAAAAATAATGTTTTAATTTCAGATGACATGTTAGCCGAAAAATCTCACAGCCTCATAACACAAGCGTCCATGAGGAAACAGCTGTCAGCGCCCGAATATTTGGAAAAGAGAAAATTGGAACGAGAGAGAAGAAAATCCTTCGAAAACGGAACTCGTGGGCGAACTAAGAAAACTAATAGAAAATATACACTGACTAATACTAGAGTAGATGCGCAGGAGTGCGATTGTTCTCAAGTATCAGCTGAAAAAGGAATAGACTATACTTGTGACACATGTTACACAGATATTTGTTGGGAATGTGAAGCAGAACTTGGCAAAGACAAACCCAAAGACAAAAAATGTGTATGCAAAAATGAAATGACTGGAGAAAAATGTGCAGAATGTGATAAAATTCTTCAATACATAGACGCAGGTAGTGCAGAACATTTAGAGAGAAAGTCTTCATGTAAATGCTCAGATTTTAAATCCTCCCAAGAAAGTTTTGGTAAAGAGTTTAGCAGTACACTCAATAAAACAAGAGGATATCATTCTTCTGATAACATAGTTGGGTATACGGATTCAAAATGTAAAGAAGACTCTTCGGATACTAACAATTCTATGACAAATGTTAGAAATTTACCAAAGACCTGTCTTAAGTGTGCAAAAATTAAAGAGAACATAGTCGTCACAGATTCTACTGATGTATTAAGGTCTAGAAAGTCTAGATGCAACGATCACGAAAAGCATAGACTCGATGTTTTAAGGTCTAAGTCTAAAGATGATCCGCAAAGATCTAAATTGTCAAAAATAGGCACATGGAGGAGGAAATCGGAGCCTGGATTACAGCAGAATACAGCTGCATTAGTTGCTAAGAAATCGCTAGATAATTACGTTGAAAAAAATGAAACTAGAGGCAATGAGAAAATTGAGTTCGAATGTCGAAACTGTGGCTCAAATAAAATATCAAGAAAATTGAAAAATGCCGAAGCAGTAATAACTTCTGATCCAGAAATGGACACAAAAAAAGGGCCTGGTGGTAAAAATAGTGTTGAAATAAAGATGTACAACACAAAAAATATACCAAAGAAAATATCTAAATTAAAAAAGAACAGAGCCAAATGTATGCGGTTTGGTACTGACACAACGGCCAAATTTTATGCGGATTTGTCTACGGATGTTTCTACGGAAAATATTTTACATATTTCTGAGTCGAATGACAGTTTAAATACAGAGAAACGCAAGGATTCAGACGTTTTATTAACAGTTCCTTCGAACATAAGCAAAGATGAAGACATGGATGAGGAAACGTACAAGAAACTAATTGAAAAAACAGATTCATTCAAAAAGAACGAGTTAGAAAGAGTTAAATATCTCAATAAGCAAAAAGTTATAAATGAAGGTTCAGAGGCGGAAGAGAAACCTTTAGAAGCGGAAACAAAAAATGAAGAAATTCCAGTAAGCTCTGAAGAAACGGAAGAACCATTGGAACACATAATTTCACAGTTACTATTGGAAAATAGAGAGTTTCAAAAACTTTTAAAGAAACAGCAGCAAAGAAATAGCGCTCATAGGCGTCATCAAAGGCTTTTAAAAACTCATTCTAATCCAGAACAAGCAGTTGCTACAAATAAATCTAACAAGCAAGCAGTTGCTACAATAAACTTTGCACGACAAAGTTCACAAACATTGGATTACAACAAAGTTGACGAAAAAACTGATGCAATACAGCATAGCGTAACAGAAGATTCCGAAGAAGATCACATATATGAGACTTTAAGAGTAGACAAACGAAAAAGTAATGAAATGAATGATGAATCTGACTCCAAGAAGCCTCCTACACTACCGCAAAATGTATCTGAAAATACTAGACCTATTTTCGAATCAGACTACGTCTATTTATCTTTTGACAAATTAAATAAACTACGTGATGGAATATATGACGTACCGAATAAGTCTCCAGAAAAAGTGAATAAAACTCACGGGTCTGATTATTATGTGGCCATGGAGAAGCAAGGTCCACCAACTGATGGAATTAACGAAAATGTCTATGATAACATAGTTGAAGTTTGTCGACGAAAGAAAGAAACACCGAACAATTTGTCTGGAGAATATTTACCAATGAGTCCGGATCAACAGAGTCCTAATACTCCAGAAATATGGCTTAGTAGACAAAAGGAACATTTTAACGTGTGCAGAGACAGAAAATCTGGTTCATTACCCAGAAGTTTTCAAGTGGTGACGAGTAATAATCAAGAAGATAATAATCTGAGCACATTCAAATACAAACCGAATAGTAATAGCAAAACTTATTTGAATAGAGACGGAAAAGTTATGAGCACTGATAGACCATTTACAATAGCGTCAGATAAAGGTGAAATCAGTTATGACGATGTAGAAAGTTATATGAGCGAAGGTGATATATTGAAATTTAACAAATCAAAAACCGAGAACGACTATGGGCAAAACATTAGTCAATCAACTTTAGAGCTGGAAGAAGAAATAGACAGATGCTATAAGAACAATTTTGAAAAGATTAGTCTCGATGCAAACAAAAATGAAAGTTCATTAAACATATCTCAACCGAACTTGAACACGTCCATGACGTCTTCATGTGAAGTTTTACCGACAGAGTCCGAAGATAAGTCTAAGGATAATGAAGTCATTCATCCGGAACATAAAATTTACAAGCCCACAAGCAACGTGTTATCTTTGAAAAATGTTTTAAGTAGATTCAAAAATCGAACTTCCAACAAAAGCTGTGACGAATCCGAGATAAATGCAAACGAACAAAGTAGCCCTGACAGTGGAAAGTCCGATTTGAAAAGTCCAACTGGTGATAAGAGATCGGCTTTAAATCCACGCAATTATTCCAAAAATTTATTACAAAGATTTAGAAGTATAATTGGCGATGAACATTCGGACGATAATCAAAATAAAACATCAAAAGTTGACGATACACCCATAAATGTTGTTAAAAGTAATATTAAGTTAGTTATTACAACAACTGACAATAGTCCTACGACATCAACAATTGTTTATACCACTAATCACGATAATTTGAGTAGGAGTGTTTGTGAACAGACTACTCTATCTGAAAGTCAAAACGAAAAAAATAATCTAGAAATACTATCTCACAGCTGTGACAACATTACTCAAAGAAAACAGGAAAATCTTAGACCGACTTACGAAAAGAGTTTAAGTTTAACGACTTCTAACACTTCATCTCCTTCTAAATCCAATAACAGTTCATATCAAAGCATCAATAAATTGCCCATTTATATGCAAGGAAGCAAACATTTGGGGGCAAGAATAGCTCAATCAGATTATCTAGATCCCACAACTCTTATGAGTGACAAGTCTCCTTTAAAAAATATAAATGTTCTTATAAACAAGAACGCCGTTAGACCTGATAGTTTATTTTCCAATTCCTCATTCGTGACTTCGTCTAGTGAAGGCACTTATTTGGAGAATCAAAACAAGATTAATCTTACAACTGATGATAAAGAAGTTGATTCAGTAAATTTAAAAGTATCAAAACTAGATGAAAACACAAATGGCGATGAGAGTTACTATGAGAGATCTTTTGAAAAAATTGAAGATGTCACCGATAAAGATATTTTTAGAGATTCAGCTGTATATTCAGATCAAGAGGAAACAGACGAATCTAACATTAACAAGAGTAATATTAACAAAAGCAAGAATATAACTAGAGTTCAAAGCGTCAAACGTAATGTTTCTGTTAGGACTCAGAAAATGACTGTCATTTCGAGCGTGAACGAGAAATCTACTACACAAACACGTGTCGTAGTCACGAGTAGAAATCAAATTACTGATGATAGAAGTCAAAATAAACCTAAAATAGCACCTCCAGTACCAGCTAAACCTAGAATGTCTAACATACCATCGTCTGCGTCATTTCAAACGAGACATTCAAGTAAAAGTGCTATCAAAACTCATGAACAACCTGTTTCTCTCGATTGTAATTCAGCTAAAAGTATCAAACAGAGTGTGACTAAATCTGAATCGACGTCACAAGTCGAAGTTAATAAATCAACAAAGAAAGATGAAAACCCAACATGTGGAATACAATTGAAAAGATTGAGTTTTGAAAGGGCTAGCCTCGACTCGGCTACTCGAAAATTTAAAACTACAACCGAAAAACGATTTTCTATAGATCCACCGAAATCTAAATCCGTATTAGAGAGAAGGATGGAAATAGAGCAGATGTCTAAAAATTTGACTAAAACTCAAATATCTAAAAAGCCAATTGTCCAAGCGGCAAAACCCAAATTGGTAACTACTAAAGTTGCCACTTTTGAAAGAAGTCTGAGCAATGTTAGTAAAGATACAGCAGAAGTTAAAAGCGAAGGAGATAAAGAAAGCAAGAAAGAATGTGCGAAAGAGATAGCTGTCTCTATTAGTAGGGTAGAGAGAGATGCAAACATTCCCACAAACAAACAAACGCAACAAAAAACAAGCAGTATTAGTGAAAAATCGGAAAGCGAAGATTTGAAAGCGAGTTGGGTGAAGCAGGTTGTAAACAAATTTCAATAATTTTTTTTTGGAATATATCGAGTGATATTTTTGCATTTAAGGATTCCGTCTGTTTTTGTACTCAACTTTTTCTAAAAAAAAATCCAATATTTTTACAAATGTTTAGTCTCTAGATGTGATTGTAAATAATTTCTCTTATCAAACCTCAATGAGTTTTGGTGTTTTGTGCCATAAAGAAAAAACTCTTAATAGAAAATGCGCGCAAAATATCACGTATTTTTGTAGCTGTAAAATAATAATGCTTGTTTCGAACTATTATTATTATATATTTATTGAATTTAAAAAAAAATGTGCCATTGCGATTTGTTTCTATGATTTATGAATGAAATTAAAAATTTATAGAGCAACCTATTTAAAAAATATATATTCGTGCAATCGAACAATCTACTTGAAAAATATTTATTTTAATTATAAGTATTTTCTATGATTTATTACTAACACCAAATATTAGAAAGATTTTAGGGCGTAGTCACAGGTGATTTGGAAATAAAAAAAAGTTTGGATTTTAAGTTCCATTTTGAACCAACAAATATATCTATTAGGCTTCAGCCACCTTCGGCCAAAAAAAACACCTTCGGTGTAACCTTCAGCTGAAGCCGAAGATTCCTAAATAAATAAATAAATAAATGTTACATATAATAATTCACAACATTTTGAAATTTGTTGTGAACAAAAAAGAAAATTTGTTTCTTTTTTGTTTTTTTTTGTCATATTCTCTAGATCAACTTCAAGATATGATTTAAATTTTATTAACTTTCCAGTCTATATAAACCTTCAATAATGAAGTTTTAAATAATTTATATTAATTTTTAAGCCTCCGGCTTCAGCTTCGGTCAGACGCTAGTTATTTTTATTTAAATTACAAAAAATAGGAGCAATTCATATATATTAAATTAAATTAATTAATTAAAATTAATTAAATAGTAAATTTATAATAACGATCATAAGAGTTTCGTGAGAAACCTAATTGATAAATAAATATTTTGATTTTGATTTTTGATTTTTTGATTATATAAATAGGGCATTTGTTTAACTCTATCCAATGGGATGAAACCTTTTTAAATATTCTTCTTTAAGGCAGAAAATCGTTATTTTCTTCGCCTAATTTGACTTCTTAGAGTAAAATTAAAACTTAGTTTACAGTGCATTTAAAAAAAAACCTTAAAACTATATCCCAATTATAGTATAATAACGTATTTATATGTTTTTATAAAGCTTTTTTAGAACTTAATAATTTTTTTATTACCAAATCATCGATGACTACTCTGTTAGTTTTTGTTTCACAAATTAATTAATTTTATCCACTGTTTTGTTTTTAAATTTATTATCAATTAAATTTAATGTTTAATTTGGCTAAAACACAGAGAACTAATAATAATATTACGGCGGTTACAAATTTTTATTAAAAAACCAGTTCTACATAAACATGTCTTTGAACTTAAAGGCTTCTTTCATATTCATCATATTATGGAAAATCATGTTTGTTATGATTATGTCTATAAATAAGTAAATAGAGATTTGAGTGTAGGTACTCTAAAAATTCGCGAAAACAATTTGGTTAAATTTAAAAAAAAAATGCAAGAAAATATTAAATAATTGAAGTGACTTTTTTCTTGAAAGAATTATTTCCACATGATTCCAATCACTTCACAGTTAACAACTTTATAAACTCTGAATAAAGAAAAAAAAACAGAAGACGAATTCAATCACGACTGTATTTCACCTATACATATTTAAAAAAATCGTAAACGAATTGTGTCTGTATATTAAATATTTTTTCTTAGAACGATTCGTTCTTTTTCTTTCTTCTCTCTTCTCTATACTTTCTGCATCCATGATATGTTACACTAGATGTTGCACGCGACTTCTCCTGCGTAACTTTACAAAATATAGCCTATGATACTCTCTGATAACGTAGCTTTCTATAGGTGAAAGAATTTTTCAAATAGGTCTACTAGTTATTGAGTTTATCCATTACAAATAAACATACAAAACAAAAAACCAAGTCTTTCCTCTATAATGTTAGTGTAGACTAGCTGTTGCACACGACTTCGGCCGCGTAACTTTATAAAATATAGCCTATGTTACTAGCTTTCTATATGTGAAAGAATTTTCAAAATCGGTCCACTAGTTTTTGAGTTTATTCATTACAAACAAAAATACAAATTCAATTTTTTTTTCTATATTCAAAGTTTACTAAATGTCTATAATTCTCATTCTACAAAAAGCTTATAAAATATTTTTTTTAATATTGTACTAGCGACTCGTTCCCGGCTTCGCCCGGGTACATTTTTTTACGTAAAAACCTTCCCTGATTATCCCTCTATCCATGAGTGAAGACAGAATTAAAATCGACCCAGCCGTTCTCGAGTTTTGCGCTTAGCAACACATTTAGGAATTCATTTTTATATAGATTATACAAAGTGTACTAATGTATGACTGAAGCCTTATAACAATTTTGTTGCAAAACTACATAATTAATATTATATAAGGTTTATATAATTATATAATTAACGATTTACTTAATTTTTGGAGACTGTTAGATGAGTAAGTTCACATTGCCTTTCGATAATTAATTTGACTAATTATTAACAATTTAGTTGAGGTATACCTAATAATTAACATTTAGTTATTATGTTACTCAATAAATAATCCCAAAAATGAAATTGTGTTTGTTTCATTTAATGTTCATTTATTAAAAATTTAAAACCACCCCTTTATATCTTCTGTATGTAACCACCGTTAAATAACAGCACATGTGCTTTTGTGTTTCGGTGAGTGAATAAGGGCTGCCAGAGCTCATAACCCCATCCGTACTTTATCCCTTATTCTCAATCCTTCTATGGTTGTCAACCTGTGGCGTTGCTTGTATTACAGGCGACGGTATCCACACTTCCACAAATTTTCTCATCCTAGTAATGCGAAAGTGACCTACTCTGACATTTTAAAACTAAAAATCTGACGATTTGAAACTCTGGCGTTATGGGACTTAACCAAACGACTTTTGGCGAAGTTGCGTAAAAAACTTAGTTTATAACTAGTGGCCCGCTCCCGGCTTCGCACGGGTGCAATTTTTTACTCAATCCAGCTTATAAAATTACCTTACATCGCTATCTGTTAGAATTTTTTGGAACTCGCTATCCTATCTTTTAAGTTGGACCAAATAACAGATACTTATGAAGTTTGATCAAAGTCGGTTCAGTAGTTTCAGAGTTTATCGCGAACATACATCGTGACGCGAGATTTTTATATATATAGATATCAGAGTGAATAATTAGGAATAAAAACAGCCACCGCCCGGTGACTACGGATTTTTCTTTTCAAAATCTAGCTACAAAACATGAACTATTTTTCTGAAAATGAATAATGTCTGATAAGTTTTAAAATTCGACTCAGCACAGTGTATATATATATATATATATATATATATATAGTATAGGCGCGTCGTGGTTCTGTAATGATTGCGATCACGCGACGTGCTGACACGGGGTAATACCGACTTGAGCCATCGTTATTGATAGACAGTGATGAATAGGTATAACTAACTATATAGAACATAACCAATTTTACGTTAAAGATAGTGCTAATAGTGACGTTAAAGATAAAGATAAGATAAACGTAAGATGAATGGGCTTTGGCATCATTTACTCACTCACCGAAACACAAAAGCACATGCTCTAGTTTCGCGATGATCTTCTTGTAGGGGGTCGTTTAATGTGCCCAAAACACTGTGAAACGCCACCGCGTTCGACAGTGTTTTGGGCACATTAAACCTACCCTCTTTTTATTTTTGAGGAGAGCAAATCACATTAACGGATTGTCCCTCGCCGACGAGGGTAGTCGGCGAAGGGGTTTTGTGGGACTCGCCAGGCGAAGTGACTTATCACCGGGCAATATCTCCCTAAACTCCCCCATGTTCCACCATCGGAGGCAAAATATGAGACCAGGGATCACAGCGAGGCCTTATCCCCAGGTCCCACGAGCACCACCATGTCCTCGAGGACCCTTCTGCTGCAGCCAGGCTGCGTTCTACTCCTGTGGCGGCCCACTGGAACATCAATGGGCCACCACACCTCTCATCAAATCCCGGACCCCAGATAACGCGGCGTGATAACGATTTAATATGAAAACAAACAATCTACCTATGTACTTTTTGTAGTATTGTATTTGTAATGCCCACTACAGACTTTAGAAGATTGAAGAACAGAGTGAATAGGGTATTAACGGGCAAACGAATCCTTCTTTGACCTTATCTTCACTTACTATCAGGTGAGTCCCGTATACAAATAAAAAATAATAATAATAAAGTATTTTACTAGTAGGTAAGTAGGTATTATTCTCGACGTATTCCTTCACACTTGAAGCAAGTGCCCATTAGTTCTAATCCAGTTCTGTAATAGAAAACCTCCTAAAAAACATATGTTTGCTGTTCAGCAACTGAGTCTTCGAGCTATTTCAATATATGTACATATAAATATTATTGCTTTTTGCAATGAGTCGAAAGTATTTTTGTATGTAAATGACAAAAATAAATCATAATTTTATCGTTCAGAAACGATCGAGACGTTCGTTGGTTTGTTTTATGATTTACATTTTCTTCGCTTAATGGTTGCGTGATATGAAAATTGTTTTCCCTCCAAAACTGTAAAAGGCGGAAGATAGCACGCTAGACACTACCTGTCTCTAGTCTCGGAGCTGCCGCCGATATTTTAACTGCTATATTTTCAACTAGCTTAACCCGGCCACGCTTCGCTGCGACACTACTAGCTAGTGCCCGCAACTTCGTCCGCGTTGAAAAATTAAAAAAAATTATACGCAAAATAACGCTTGACCACTTGTTGCTATAACATTTTGGCTTCATAGCAACTAGTCATAGCAAAGTCGTTAGTCTTTTAATTTATTTTAGATTATTTCTAGGGTAATGTCCAGAAAATATATCTATTCAATGTATTTAATGTCAGTGTCCTGTTTTGTGTACCTTATTGAATAAAAAAAAAAAGGATCCCTATGTCCTTTCCGGTATCCCTGACAACTTGAAGGCTTGAAAAGGTAACAGATAAATAGACAGACAGAGTTACTTTCACATTTAGAATATTAGTATGTGAATTAATATTAGTAAATATATTTTATTTTTCTAAAATATAAGTTATAACTATCTGCTATTTATTACTTAATATAAATAAGATAACTATCAGCTATCTGCCATTGAAATTTTGGAGACTAGCTTGAATAATTTTAAAAATTTATATATATTTCTTAAAATTAAAACGCAGTAATTTTGACATTGCAAAGAGACACTTTAATTTTATTTATTATTATATATATATAGGGATGTATACGTAAGCAAACTCGCTACAAGTTTTTACAGGTACATTCAGTAAGAAAAAAATATCAAGTGCATAAAAAAAGCCTCAGCTCTTGGTCTATATTGTTCCGATGGAAACTTTTCAGTCAGAATGAAATAGACATATCGATTTTGAACGAACAAATGAGACAAAACATAGGACATTGCTTTCTGATGTTTCAAAAAACCCATACCTTTTCCGTCTTCGAATATCACTGTCGTGCTTGCGATGATTTAGAAGACATATATTAGGTTTATTCGCGATATTTGCTAATAAATTAATAATTTTAATTTAAATTTGACTTAATCTTGTGTTATAAAGTAATATGGGTTCAACAAATTATTTGAACAAATCGAAGATAGGGGGGTTTAGAGCTAAAAGCGGTTCCAGTGTTGGCTCAGACAAGGAAGTCAATGGGAAACTCAGGCGCGCTAAAATTAGGTAAGGAAATTGTTTTCAATACAAAGTTAAAATTTTTCATTTTATTTCGATTTACATTACTACTAGTGATCTGCTTCTTGCTTCGCATGGATGAATTTTTTTAATGCAACTTAATCATAATGTACACAAACTTTGCTGGCATATAGTTCATTCATTCCATTAATGAAAACCGCATTAAAATTATTTGGGTGTTTATTTTTTTATGCTAAGATCGCCAGACAGGCTGACAGTCCACTTAATGGTAGATGCTGCTTCTAGTGCACTGCCGATTATACAGTTGAACTAATAGACTAGTAGTAAGTTTTATAGTAACACTAGCGACCCGCTCTCGGCTTCGCATGGATGCATTTTTTGCTCTCTCACTGAGTAAAAATTGGTAAAAACCATATCAAAATCTGTTGGGTGGTTAAGAGAAGTTAGAAGAGAAACAGACACAGCTAGGCGTGGTTTTTTCTAGCATGTGTAGCAGACGTAGCTAGCTTTTATTTTATAATAAAAATACTCTACTTATATATAGATATAGATCAGTATTTTAACAAATATGTTACGGTAAGTCGGAAAAAAACTGCAATGAGCGTATTCTGCAAGCTTTAAAAATTTACTTAGAAAAAAAATACCATTCAATAATTATGGACATCGTTCAAAAACAGGCCATTGTTTTATTTAACTATACACTTTAGAGTATTTTGTAACAAAGTGTTCCTTTAAATTTCAGTATTTTCCTATGAATATTTCAGATTTTGTAAATGTTAATTACATTTGAAAATTAAAAAGACTTGCTTATACTTTCAACCTTTTTTTAATACTTTCAAACTAAAATATGTATGAAATCGCATTATCCAAACTATAACATTCGAACCATTGGGACGTTCTGTCATGTTACGGAACAATTTCTTCTTACCTAATGATACAAGTATCAGCCGTTAAAACGTAAATAATATAAAACCGATACCCTGAAATACATATAAAACTGATCACCTTTAAAATTCTTATTCACCGCATAGCATATAGCATAGCATAGCTTGCGGAAAGTGACGAATTTAAGTGTCCATTTCGTCAGTCAATTCCGAATGTGTCAGAATTCCTAATTCCTTATCTAATGTTATTAAATAGGAATTAATTCCTAACTGTCCTATTTAATAACGACACTTACCTATCTTTAATAAAGATTAAATTTCCCTTATCTTATTTTATCGGAGCTTAACTTGGTTTAAAACACTACTGCACTTACTGACATTTTAATTAAAATGTTTATAATAAGTACAGTCAATGAAAAAAGTCAATTAGTTGTGTTTTTTTTTTCATCTTTACACAGTATGAAATAAAGTCGTTTACCGCCGTCTGTCCCTCTGTATGTAAGCTTAGATCGTTTAAACTACTCAGCGGATTTTAATGCGGTTTTCACTAATGAAAAGAACGTTAAACTAGGAAGGCCTGTATACAACCTAATATAGTTTTAAGTTTGCACTAGTTCTCAACAAAACTATGGATTTTAATTCTATTTTCACTTAAGGATAGAAAGATAAACGAGGAATGTTTGTGCATACTTATAAAAAATGCATACCGGGCGAAGCGAAACCAAATTAAAATTCTTGACTTTTTGCGAGACTAAAACGAGTGATTGATTTTTTTTTAACTATGAAAATTAAAAAATTATTTTATTTAAACAAATATGTAGTAAATTTAAAAAATATTTTTACAACTTTAGTTATCGATTGTACCCAAGTATCGGTTGTTAGGCGTTTGTTTTTCGTAGCAACGGTTGCCATGGAACGCGTGTAATCAATATCGTTCCATTTTCAAATTGTAATAAAATATCAATTGCATACGATACTGGTGCAATGCGTCGACTCGTCGCGTTCCATTTTTGAATTTTGTTATTTTCTTTCCTTTTTTATTTGGCATCAAGTTCGGGAACCATGTAGTTTTTAGTTAAGGAGTTTCAATATGTATTCAAAGTATGACTATAGGCGTCCGGGAAAAATGAACGAGTATGGATTGAAGAGAATTCCGGATTATACTGAACTGGCTTACAAAGAAGCTGTTTCTAAACTAAGATATTTTCTCTCCGGAAACTATGCTCCCACTGTAAGTATTTATTTATTTTTATTATAAACCCCCGATGCCCGACGCAAAAGGGCTGTTGAGTTTATTTTTACTTCTTTTTTATTTATTAAAAATTATTTTTACATTGTTTACAATTTACAAGAAATGTGACATAAATAATGACAACAAATACCGTCAAACGGGGTTTACTTTGAATTCCAGGGGAACATTGACAGATTTTGGAGCTAAATTGACAATAGGTTAAACTTTATAACGACTTAGGTTTTATTTACGTTGCTTTATAAATAATAATATTATATAGCTAGGCGCTACAGATCTAAATCCATATAGGTATAATATGAAAATTAAAGACAAAATAATTAGCTGTACCATTTTCTTGTTTTTGTTTTAGTTTATTATAGGAACCTTATATTTTTATCGGGAAAATTTTTTTTTCGTATAATATTTATATATACCTACCTATACAGATTGAAGTTATCACTTTTATCAGTTTATTTATTATTTTATTTAAATTTTAAATTCAGTTACTTGATTAGGTACGCAGCTACGGGATATCTTCGTCCATAAAGAACTTAGACGAATCTGACGGTGACATAGACAAGAAATTTACAAATTACGCATTATCCGAGTACAAGCCGAGGCCTCGACTTACGGCAAAATACTCGACTTTATACGCCGACAGTTTAAATAATTATACTCCGAACAACACGGGTAAGTACCTACTAAAGATTTGTAAGCATTATGTAAATAAACAATCAAACATGAAAAATAGCAAATAGCTTAAACTTTTATTTAAATGAATTACATTTCTTTAACCTGCTAGACCAATATTTATAGCAAGCGTTATTTAGCTAATTTGGGACTTATTATCTTTCGAGAAATATTAAATATTATATGTTTTTCTAGTTATACCACCACAAACAACTTCTTCGCCGGCCGATTTGAGCGGTGGCACGAATCCCGATGTGATTAACTTCATACAGAAACAAGAGGAATATATCGAACAATTGGAGCGAGAAAGCCAATATTGCAGGGTATGTATTTTGTTTCAACCTCAGATAAAATAAGAACTAAAGATAAAGATGCCCTGTTGACTGCATCGGCAGAGTGAAGCTGGTAAAACTACACCTTCGCCGTGTATTTTTATTTAATAAAGTACAAATTGATATCTATTATAATAATTATCTACTATTCTTTATCTTATCAAGGTCGGCACTAGCAACCCTTGTGGCCATGCTTGTATTGTATGTGCTATTTATGTTTCGAACTCAATAAAATTTCTTTTCTTTCTTTCTCTCTTTACGTGAACTGTCAACCAGTTTGTCGGCTGAATTTTACGTTAAAGAATAAATAGTACGGCATTCTTCAGCCTAACTATTACCAAAATAAAAGTATTTCTTCAGGATGAGCTGAACAACCTTCTCGGCAAGGTGAAAGAAGTGATATCAGAAAACGAACATTTGCACGAAGCTCAGAAGAACAAGATCATATCTCGCATGTTTCAAACTTACAACAATGGCTCCGAATCTGATGAACTCGACGATATAGGGGACAGCACTGGCCTGGACAGTGACAATAAGGTAATTTAATGCGTTTTCCACTCCAAATATAGGTGACAATGTCCAGAGAAATTTAAAAACGGATTTTTTTAAATTTTGGGTAACATAAAACTTAGTAAATAAGGAATAAGGTTAGGGAGGGAATAAGGAGTATTCAAGGGTTATAACAGTACAGTAAATATTTCAGGCAACACCATCCAAGTCGCGCAAATCTCCAAAATCTCGCGTCTCCAAGCTGGAAGGTCCGAACATTGTGTTTGAATCGCGTATCGCAGAGTTGGAAGCGCAGTTGGCTCAAGCCAAGATTGATTTGAAGAAAATACAGGTAAAATTAGTACTAAGCACCTTTTTTATGTAAAGGCTGGCAGTCCGTTGTGGTTACAATGGTAGGTGGCTACAGTGGCCACATTAACACAAGCAATGCCGTCGATGCTGTATTAGTAAGATGCTGTATTGGGAAATGAGATTTCTGGATCATTTTTTTTACCTTGTGGCGACCTCCTTTAACAGAGTTTTTGGTTTTCTGTTTTCGTTGTAATTCTTTTAAATAAAGAAACACTGAAACGTAACAGTGCACATCCGAAGCGGCATAGGAAAGCACGCGCTTTCCTCGCCATACAATAAAGTAAATACGTGTGCTCGCTCATTGTACATAATGTATATTGTAATTATCTATATAACCCGACCCACAACCTAAACACAACAGCACCTACATGCTGTCATTTCTCGGTAGTTTTCTGTAAAGTAGTGGTTACTATCGCCAAACGGGTTGCCCAATTTATGGCTATGAAACGCTGAGACCAGAGACGAAGAGTTCTTTTCCAAAGGTGATCCTGCTGGAAATCGAACCCGGAACCGCTGGTAAGAACGCTAAGGAACACCTCGAAGATTACTATTTATTAATTAATTAAAAGGTTAGGTGTTTTAGAAGACATGAAATCTCTTAAACCATGTAAATTCTTTCAAGTACATAGTGGGCACCCGCAATGCCTTCTATGGACATGGGGCATTTCTACTTGTTCAAATGATGGGATGCTTATAGTTAAAAGTGCCATTAAAATTAAAAACATTTCAGGATGAAAATAACGAAAATAAACGCAAGCTAGCCTCAGGATTAGTCGACTCGACGTGCCTGGACGGCTTCAAGCGTCAGATTGACAACCTGCAACGCGACAAAAACTCTTTGGAGGGGCAAATTGTCAAATTGAAATTGAATTTGGAACAAAAAGATGGCGACGATGGACGGTATAAGCGATCGGATATCGTCGAACAACAGCTAAGGGACGAAAGAAACAACTTGGAAATGGAAGTTCGCAGATTGAAGGTAAGGCTAGTTTTTGACTACCTAGTTATTTATTTATTGATAAGTATAGCGAAAACAGTAGGTAAGGCTTTAGCGCTTTTGTGTCCCTTACTCACTTACCGAAACCACAGATTACTATTTAGTTCTGAAATACAACATGCCATAATTTTTGGTGGTCTTCGGTGAGGAAGTGGTTACAGGCGCCACATAGACTGCTCAGGTTATTTGTGCCCAGCCACTATAAAAATGATGATCGGATGAAGTCGCGAGGAACTATTAATGTCCTATGCAATAATTTTGCGCTCAGGATGACTTAACGAAGGAGCGAAGCAAGGTCCGCGAGCTAGCGGGCGAAGGCGCCAGACGCGCCGTGCAAGAGCGAAGCGCCGCTGAGCAGCGGTACACTGCTCACTTCGACGAATTGCAAAGAGACCTCGCTGCCCAGTACGACAATGTTGCTAAGCTACAGGTAAGTATATATATACTAAGTATAATAGGTTACAAGTATACGATTCTTTCTGTCAAGTTCTTCAAATCCAGGTCAGAGTAAACTTCGAAAAGTTTTGACCTTGCCTTGACTGGAAGTTAATATGCCCTTATAAAATTATGTTTCATAATATAAGATATTTATCGAATTGCTGTCAGGAGTCAGGAACTACAGAAAATTTTTGGGCTTAAACATCCAGAAACCCTAGGCTCTGGTTCGGAAACTCTAAACTACTAATAGCAGCACCTACTAGTATTAAAATTTCAAGATGATTAGAGACTCTTCAAGGAGATCAAAATAAATACAGACAGTCCTCGTAGATAGAAGCAAAAATGAGGAAGAACGTACCGTGTCTTCCTACGTAGTCGACAATAGGGTCGACGACAAAATCGACAAATATGCGTAAATCCCCACAGCAACAATTCCAATGTCGAATACATGTAATAATAGAGAGAGATAGGCAAATAATATTCAAATGGTAGCGCGAATGAGATAACCAATGTCACTGCTACTCATCCACATCCGAACGAAGGCTGTATTACCCGTTCGAACATTGTTTAAGCGACCGAATCTGAGACCACTGGACTCAGTTTATAGGAACCACGCGCGGATAGTGTCGCTATATCTTCCCTTTTGCTTCCATCTACACTACAACCGACGTTAAATTCTTAGGGGATTAGGATTTATTATCATTTTAGGATAAGGAGGAATAACAGGAGTAATTATTCATCCATTGCATATTACTGTTCACGATGTTTGTAAATTTTAATTAAACTTTCTAGTTGGATTTGGAACGTCAGCGCCGCGAGGAGAACGATCTTAAACGCGAGCTGTCCATCAAGAATTCATCTTTGGAGGAAATCAAGATGGATCTAAAGAATAAAACAGGTACCTGTCTTGTCTTGAGACATGATGACCTTATGATATTTACAGGTATATTACAGGACGCGTGTAGCCTTCATTATATATTCTAAGTTAATCCAAGTTAGGTCTTACCGCGTTAAAGCTTACATTGCTTGATATAAATCTTTTATTTAATTAGAAAATTTTCATTTACAATTTTTTTCATGATATTAAGTGGACGACCTGATCTTTTCTATAACACACTGGATATTTATTTCCCTTTCATCAAACAAGCGACATCTACACAAAGTATAAATGCTAAATACTTATGTAAATCTACACAAGTATTTATCATTTATCTACACAAGTATTTATATCTCGCTGATAATATAGCTTTCTACAGGTGAAAGAATTGAGTTTTTTTGAAGTTTTTTTCATTACAAACATACAACAATACACATGTTCTCTCTTTATATATAGACTTATATATAGTATATAAAGACTTACTGTCACAGTACTATTTATTTTGTGTGTATTTTAGCTTCTCTTCAAGCTGACCTGTCACAGGCTCACGCGGAGAAGGCTTCTCTCGAGGAAGAGTTGGCAAGTGCTCGACTGGCCTTAGAACGTCAACAAAGGCAGGCTAAACACGAAACAAACCGACTCAATTCAGAGGTGAGTTCGAATTTAATTTGATTAAGTACCTAGTGGTAGGCATCAAGTGCACCGTCAGCCTGTCTGTGGACTTTGACATAAAAAAAAATGTGTTTGATTTTACTCCCATAATTTTTCATACCACGGGCTTATTTACTCCTTTAGAATCGATTTGCATATAGGATTCTAAAGGAGTAAACTCCAAAAACGATCAATAATCAAAAACCATTTCATCCATTCAAACACCGCCCAATTTCTATTTCAGATACAATCACTTCGTCAACGTTTGGACAGAGCTGATGCTGATTTGGTGCACTCGCGACGTGAAAATCTACGTCTCTCCGAGCAAATTTGCGCTTTGGAGAAAGAGGTAACACTTTTTTTTATCTAAAAATAGACAAACCTTTTTAATATTCTTTTAAATTACGAGTAAATGTGTCTGAAACATAACTTATGCCAGCCATACACGATCAAGCTTATCGTGTAATCGGCATGATATGATTTCGGATAATGAATCGGCAAATAGACTGTGTATGGCTGGCATTAATATAGTTAAATGAAATTGCAATTTCCCAGATTAACATGAAGAATCTAACACCGATATCGCCGGAGAAGAGTAAGAAAGAGAAAGAGATGTCGTCGGTACTAGAATCGATGGAGAACAAGCACGGTAAGCAGTCAGTTTAGAATTTGATGTTAGATTTTGTGCGTATTAACCCCGATTAGATGTGTCTGCCGAAGTACCTGCCAATGTTGTTTATTTATATCGTAGGTATCGAAATATAAATAACGCTTTTAACGGTTTTCCTTTGATAAAATGAAATAGGTTAAAAGAAAATGAAGCATATTAAAAAGTGAATAATATAGATATAAATAAAGATTTATAAACAATTATTTAGGTTCAGTTTAGGACAGTTAATTAGTTACAAGTCAAAGTTTGAGACTGACGCCTTAAAAAAATGCTTGAGCGAGTAGAATACATAAAAGAAAAATTTAAGATATATCATTTAATCTTACTTAATTTTATAATTGGAATATGAAATAAAACAAAATCGAAATCAAAATAATCCAAACAAAAATACATGAGCTTTACGAAAATAAACCATTTTATAACATATATGCTATAGTTTGGCCGAAACCGCTGTGCCACTCCTTAAGAATGCGGGGCGAGGTGGGAGGAAAAGAGCGTGAGTTCACATGAAAGCGATATTGTCGGACAAACCTCACGATATCAATTTACTATACGATTTCACAGGATATCGCACGACCCATCTCTGGATATTTTATCTATTGTGCGTCTAATAGGCAAGCATAGACGAACAGAGCGAAGCGACCTGCTCTGCACCCCCGCCTTGCCGCGCACATGCCTAAGGAGTGGTACAGCGGTTCTGGTCACACTATACCTATCTACTTTAACATGTACCTACACATTTTCCATAAACTGCTTCAATACAATGCTTCAAAAATTATTTATTTTAGATTGGCAATCGTTAAAAGCTTTGTTTATTTTCAATCAAATTTCATCTCATGGGTAAACTATTGGTGTTTTGAAAATCTCTTTTCCTATTCTTCCTCAAAGAATGAGCTAATTCCTGGTAGTGGGTACTTTCAAAACATTCATATTTTACCCTTTCATGTAATCGCATGTGTTCCCACTTGTTCTTTGAAAGGGCTTTCTTACATATTCAATAGTTTATTCATCAGATTGTTCGAAATACATTTACATACGAAGTATACCAGTAATTTTAATGCACGAAGAAATGTGACGCAATACATGACCCCTCACCACAAAAGATATATTTGACGATTCAATAGCAAAATTGTAAAAATAGGAGAGGTTTTAAGAGAGCGTTATTTTTTGTGGTATGGAAGGTCTGGGCTAAAGCGAGAACATTTGGTTCCACAGCTAGAACTGTTGCCGAGCTGGAGTCCATGATACAATCACAAAACAGTCTGATGGAGAAACTGACCGGCGAGTGTCGTTTGCTCACTGACAAGCTCGACGACGCAAACCGTAGGCACAAGTACGAATAAATTTCAAATTTACTAGCATGATAATACGATTCATATCCGATCAGTAAGAGCTTTTAAGAAAGCACCTTCGATTTTTTTAATATCACTCAAGAAAATTATCATTACCCATTGAAAATTTAAAATTTGAAACTAACGTCGTGCTGTGTTTTTATTGGTAGGCAGAGCGCAGAGTCGCAGCTCAGACGAACCAATCAGAACACAGCGCGACCGTTCAAGATCTCGAGACCAGTGTATACCGAATCGTCGGTCCAAGCGCCGCTCCGAAAAAGAGTCCGATTCGTCGAATAATAACCCGCCAATCATGGTTGGACCGTTGTCGACCAATCAGGATCTCGCTAATATAAAGGGAGAGAAAACATATAATTTGCCGCTTTTCATTCAACAGCCCTTTTTACGAGAGAAAAAGGAGCCAATAAAAGTTGACATAAGCGTGAAGTTAATACCAAAGCCAAAGAAGAAAGATCGTAGGAAACGCGAGGCTCAGTTAGAAGAAATAACTATTTCAGAAGAGACTAGAGGAGTAAAGAGTAGTATAAGCATGGATGTAAGGGACGGCAATGTACAGCTTTTAAACAAATCGTTAGAAATTATAGAGAGCTGTACAGAAAATGCATCAAATGAGTCAAATGTATTAGTCGATGCAATCAATCCTGAAATAGATTCCAATAATCCGATCGTTGTTGATGCGGGAAATGATACAAACAAATTTCCTGAAGGTGTTAATGAGGACCAGAAAGAATTACAAGATATAACTGTTGAATCTGAAAACATAACAGAAGAAAACACGAAAAATGGCATTGACGACAAAAATGAGAAAGAAGAAAATATTGAAACTCAAGTAGAGGAAATTTCAACTGAAGTAACATGCACCAAAGATAATGATGATAACTTAAAAAATATATAGACATTTGATATTTAATAACATATATTATCTAATATAGATTCTTAAAATCATATTCTTGAATGTAGTGCTTTAGATGTTAAATCACTGTTGCTTCCTACTTAGTTCAAATATTATGTTCTTTATTTTGAATTGATTGTTAAAAGATTTTCAATTTTTAAATAATTTTGAAAGTTAGCTAATGTGTGCGATATTTGTTTTTGTTATCTAAAAAGGTTACTTTATTAGAATATTTTGTAAGTGTTATGTGTTGTTTTGGTATAAAGTTTAATTTTTAATGGGTAATGATTACAGTGCAATAAATGTAGTTTAACTATGGGCTAGTTAGTTCTTATTAATTTATTATAATCACAATTTAGCATTTTTTTAATTTACTCATTAAAGATTCGGAATTTTAAAAGAATCACTTCGTAATTTCAGAAATGAGAAAACACAGTTGCTTTGCAGAAATGCTGAGCTTATGAGAAAACTAAGAAATCTATGGTCTTCTCATAAGAAATACTGCACCACACTGCCACCATTAAGGAGCTACACTCCCCTAAGTGGCTATCCAAATAGTCGTTCATCTTACGACCTAGATCGCACTTATTATACCTCAACACCATACACAAATAAATATAGATTTAAAAAAGAAATTGACACATCCGATATCGGTGATCTAAGTCGCCATTTAAGCGATCTGTCGTTAGACAGAATGTGTGACTCTGATGACGATCCTATTAAGGTAAGAAGCCCTGTGCTTAGAAGTGAAATGGAATGATAATACTTAACAAGTGCAAAATGTTGAATTTGAAATGTAGTTAGCTTGTAGATAACTGAACATAAATAGCCTTAAACAATAGTTTGTTTGAAAAATTGTGCATGTCGATATGAATCTTCTTACATCAATAGAAACTGTTGGAATGAAATTCGCAAAGATTGCATGTGTACGCAAGTATTCTGCAGAAAAGTATATAACATGATTGTGGTTTTCGTTTGATATGGGCTTCTTCAAGCGAGCAATAACAATTTAGCAATAACAACAGGGTAGGCAGCGCACTAGCACCCCCCTGGTGTTACTTGTGTCCTTAGGCGACGATAACCACCTACCATCAAGTGAATCGTTAGCCTGTCTGCCACCCTTTATAATATATGTGTATAAAAAAGATCATCACGATTATGAAGCTACATATCATGAGGCTGCAGGCACTTAAATAGTATTTTATTTTCAACCATGATAATCTATATTTACCATTGTTAAAGATTAAAAAAAAAAAAAATGGCAAAAATGCAATGTTTGCAAAAAAGGATTTTGAACATACTATTAGAGGTTTGACAGTAGCTTGCTAATATAACTTCAGAAATGGTCGAGTATGATATTCATTTTCTTATTTTCTCTACAACAGCTACACTGTCTACCAAAGAGAAAATTTTCTGCAACTAGTATGTTAACTGTCTAAATTGGTTCTCCAAAACAACCTACTTGTCTAGTATGATATGAGTTAGTCTATAGTTGCACGTGTGTTGTTTTGTGTGTGTTATCACGTGTGTATGTGTGTGCTTCAGGGAAGAATTGGGCACTCTGCAGCGTCAAGTAGACAGGCTGGGAAAATCTATGCAGGAGCATCCGACTACACCTAATAATTATCAAGGTAATTTTCGGGGCACTATTTAATGGCGAGGGTATTGCTCTACTATTAAAATGATCTCAAATCGTGAGGCGATTCAACTATTAAACTATTACATCTAATAGTGGTTGGGTTTAACTCATGGGAACCATACATAAAACAAAGAGATAAACGACTAAAGCAAGACTTAAACTACTTAGGAAATCTATTTCTCATGGATGACCTTTCCAGAAATCAAACTTCGCCAGAGTAAAAGTTTTGTGACTCAACCAACAGGCTCTCTATTGTTATAGTACCTAGAGTCAATTATTTATCTAGTAAAGGCTATCATACATGCGCCCCTCTCAGACATTGTTAAATAAAAAAATCCACAGGGTCGTTTTTGTGGCTCTTAGGTAGTAAATAGTGACCTACCGGCTCTTAAAGTCAATTTCAAATCGTTTGAAAATTTAGAAATTAAGATAATCAATTATTTGATTATTGAGAAAAACATAGATCAATATGAATCAACGGTAACCTGAGCCTCATACCTGTATTCAACACACTGAGATACCAGAGATACCACATGGTTACCTTGCTCTAGGCTACTGTCGCTGCGTACAAAAGACGTTACACTGTCTGAAATTAATGTCCTATAATTAATTATATTTTTAAACGTTTCAGCACAAGCCACGCACACGCCCTCTGCCAATCGAAATGCACATACCACGTCCGATGATGGATCAGACAATTCCAGAATTGACTCCACCCGAAACTCCTCACAACCAGGATTCGGAGAGTACCCAGTCTCAGACGTCAGACCAGACGGAAATAACAGTCACGAAACACCTAGGTTAAGTAGACAGACGTCTAAAACGAAGCTACCAGAATACGAAAAAGAAACAGTAAAATCTAATGATAATACAGAAATAACTCAAAAATATGACGAAAGCAAAGATTCAGCCGAAAATAAAAACGCGAACGTTGTAGGGAATGAAGCAAACACAATGGAAGTTGAAAACCAAGATCAAAGTTACAATGTTGGCGATTATGGTAACTATGATCAGAATTACGAACATACTGAAGATTATCAAAATCAATATGATCCTAATTATCAGCAAGGCTACACTCAGGAACAATATCTTCAGTATGAGGGACAGAATTATGAACAGTATCCTCAGTATACTGATACGAATCCTCAATACAGTGACACTAATCCTCAGAATTCCGAAGAAAATCCTCAGTACACTGATAACATTCCTCAGTACGCTGACACTAACGTTCAGAATTCTGAAGAAAATCCTCAATATGCTGTCACTAATCCTCAGTATGCTGACACTAATCCTCAGTATACAGATCCTAATGCACAGTATGAACAACCTAATGCTGAATTCGACCAATACGATGATTATGCAACCAAAAGCAATTATCAAGAAGATCAAGCGAATCTAAATTATGATAATGAACCTAGTGCTAACACAGATAATAATCAACCGTTCGAGCAAAGTATGCCTACAAATGAAAACACAGAATCTAAAAGAAGTAATTCGCCTAATGAAAAACGAAATATAAGTTAGCAAATTTATTTTAATTTCATTGTGCAATTTTTTTGTGCTTTAGTTTGGATTGTATTTGTACTAGAGTACTATACCTACATACCGTTAGACAGTAGACTTAATAAGCACAAAAAATTTTTTGCTCAAAATAAAATTTATTATAACTATATAAATGCATGTTTTTTTCATCGTTAGAATAGATCTTAAAAAATAATTTATGAAGTGAAAAATAAAATAATTATTATGAATACATGTTAGGATTTGGCACCAGCTATTACTAAATATACTCATTGATTATACAATATACTCTTTTATTAAATACTAGCTGGTGCCCACAACTATGTACGCGTAACGCGTTTTTTTACAGTTCTTTTTTTAAAACTCCCACACGAACCTAATTTTTCCAAGATAAAAAGTAGTACAGCTTAATCCAGGTAATCATCAATATATCAGTGTTTTAGGTTTGGCTTTTTCGAACCTAAAACACTGAGGTGTTTTCGACTGAAGTTGATTGATTAAGGCGAAAAGTATAGTAAAACGTGTTCTGTGACGTTCCAAAAAGAGGTGCTCATTCGTTCAGATTCATTGGCATGATATCAAAAGGGTATCAGTCAGTTGAACGAACGCGTTCGCGAAGAGAGGTCGTGTCGTATGACCGCACATCTTATAGTTGGAATTGTAGTTCTGATAAACTATTGGGACGATAAAAGTATTGGGACTAAACAAAGTGGTTTAATTTTAATCTACCCGAAGTAGAGGGTGCTAATAATTGAAAACCGCATTTAAATCGGTAAGGCCCCCCACTATGGAATTTAAAGACGTAATCATGTCAAAAAAAAGACTTATTATTTCAAATACATTTTATTTAAATAACAATAATAATTAATTACATTAAAATATCTTACATTTAACTATATATCGCAAAATTTTAAATAAAAAAGTTTACTTGGAAAGGCCACCTTAATTATTAAAGTTGTACATTTTTTATATAATAATAATATTAGAAAATGTGACAAAATCTTATTTATGTCTTTCTATTACAAGAGAGATTAAATATTTTATTTGTCTTCAAATATTAATCTTAAGATTATTTTTTTAAAATTTTTCAGCTTATATTCTTTTGTACTTATCATAGGTTAAGAAGCGAATTTAATTTTTATAAAAGTTTTTTTTTAATACAGCGATTTTTCCACATAAAATTTTTAAAATTTTCTCAATGGGGTATTTGAGAAGATATTTTGTGCAAAAGAGATTTAAATGAAACTTAGTTCACTTATTTTTCTACTAAGTTGATAAACCGCCATATTGTATTATAGACTTTATTTTGAAATTTATAGAATATTATTGGCTTTAAAATTGACTAGTTATAAACGTAAGTCATTTTAATATGACCTTTATTTACTTTGACTCTTATAATATTACTTTTTTTTTTAAATTTCTCTCAAAATCATTTAAATTAATAAATACATTAAAAAAAACAAATATATAAAAAAACCATAAGAAACAGCTAAGAGCTTTACGGTCAGAAAAACTAAAATATTTGAAAAAATAAACAAATTAAAATTTAAAATTAGATATTTCAACAAAATAATTTTTTCTCCAGGAATTTGATATTTAAAGATATGTTTGCCAAAAGATTTGTGTGACAAGTTAATTAATGTGACCGTGGACACTTCAGCCCTTTTGATTCTTTGATTCGAATACTGACTTGAATAACTTTCAACACACACACACTTGAATAACTTAGCGAGGTTACATTCAATCAAATATAGATTAAGCATTATTCTCCCATCACATCCTCGTATTGTTTCCTGAAGCAATCACCGACCGGGAAGAAGTCCCAACACCTTTGCGTATACATGTTCCACACGTACGTCTCTTGACCTGGAAAATTATTTTTATACTAGCTGTTTTACACGCGGCTTCGTCCGCGTAACTTTATAAAATATTTCCCTTTTTTACTCGCCGATAATATAGCTTCCAAAGAGTGAAAGAATTTTTCAAATCGGTCCAGTACTTTCGGAGCTTATTCAATGCAAACAAACAATAAATTATTTCCTCTTTATAATATTAGTATAGACTAGATGGTGACCGCGACTTCGTCTGGGTTGAAAAAAAAATTTAAAGCAAGTAACGCATGACATCTGCATTGCCACTTTTGCCAGGCGTTAGTTTTTCTTAACGTTAGAATCTAACGTTGAGAAAAACTAACTAACTAACTAGATGATCTAACTAACTAGGTGATCCCACGGGAACAGTACTTTTTTCTGGATCAAAGGTACCGTATGTCATTTCCTGTATTCCTGACAACGTGTATGCAAAATTTCATGATGATCGGTTGAGTAGTTAAGGCGTGAAATGGTAACAGACAGACAAAGTTACATTGATCTTTATAATATTACTAGCTGGTGCCCACGACTTCGTCCGAGTTGCAAAAAGAAAATATATGAGTGATATTTAATGCCTGACATCGTCATCGCTGTGACGACGGTGGCGCCGCCACGCCACAGAGGCGCCCAATTCTTTATATGTATTTTTACACGATCACTCAGGAACAGTACTTTTTTTCTGGATCAAAGGTAACCTATGCCCTTTCCTGTATTCCTGATAACGTGTATGCAAAATTTCACTATTATCGGTTGAGTATTATAGTTACGGAGTGAAAAGGTAGCAGACAGACTGATAGACTGACAGACAGAGTTACTTTCACATTTTAATACTAGCGGCCCGCTCCCGGCTTCGCCCGGGGTGTATTTTTTCTAATAAAAGAATTTTTCTAAAATAAACGTAGTCTAAGTTACTCTCCTTATTACATCAGCTACCTGCCAATAAAAATCCCGTCAAAATCGTTTCAGCCATTTCAGAGATTATCCGGAACAAACGGACAGACAGACAGACAAAAATTGTAAAAAAATGTTATTTTGGTGTATGTACCGTATATATATATTCATATGCATGTAGTAAAAACGGTTATTTCAATATTATAAACAGACACTCCAATTTTATTTATATGTATAGATATAGTATGGTATGGATTGTTAAATTGTTTGAGCATATAACATTAGTATAGTAATATATTACCTGTGTATTCGGTGTCCGGTTTGTTGATGAGATGCATGAGGAAGAACATGTAGTTGGCTAGATTATGTTCCCTCTGCACGTGAGTATCGAAACCGTGCGGCACCTGCAGACAAACCAATACACTTAGATACAGTGTCACCTATTGCAACTGGTGGACTTATTACACAAATCATTATAAGCCTATAATGTACCCAATTTGTAATACTGTACATTTCAAACAATGAAAGATTTTTTTCAAATTTATGCAGTGGTTACTTACTCTCTATAAAAATTATACTGAAAAAAAAACTAATATTTCAATCTCAACATTAGGTTTGAACATCGAAGTACGACAACTGTGGAATTTGCGTCACAAATGCCAAAGTGGCACATAAAAAGTACGCCTAAAACGGAATCATGGCGGAGTCTTGCCTTCGCGCGTCAATGGTAAAAGGTATAGTAACGACCAAGTTCTACTATTCATTTTAAACTCCAATGTGTTGACGTAGTCACATTTTCTTTAAATGACTGATTTTTGGTTGGTTTTAAATGACAGATGACAGAGTTTATGCTCTACGCATAAGTAAGTCATTTTTAAATGTTCCATAAAGTTCTTAGTGTTTTGTATGGTATGCGAAATCCATAGTTGTAGTAGATTGATGATTTTAGGTATATATCGTAGTTTTATGAGGCCCATTTATCGCGATTACGTATCTTCTTTTAAGTATCTTTCTTTTTGCTTCCATCTACGGGTGTAACAAACATAATTCGCCTTTGAAAAGTAAAGTGAAACCTTATGGTATTTTCACATTTAACACATTGGAGTTTATCCAATGTGTTGACGTAAAGTCACATTTTCTTTAAATGACATATGTTTAGTTGGTTTTAAATGACAGATGACATAGTTCACGCTCAACGCACATGTCACTTTTAAATGTTCCATAAAGTTCTTAGTGAGGACTTGACCTGACTGCTTTGGACTTGACGGACCTGTTTTGGAAATCTCTAGAAAAATTAGACTTGACTTGACTTGACTGACTAGTCTCGGAATCTGCTATTTTTGATTTTAATTTCAATTTAGTCTTTTTTATTTAAAAAAGACTTACAAATTGCTATTTTTACTAATGACACTGGCAAAATCATCGGAGAAAATCTGATGGAGCCAAGACATTAAAAAAAGAAGAAGAAGAAGAAAGTTCTTAGTGTTTTGTATTGTGTGCGAAATCCATAGTTGTAGTATTGTACATTGATGGGTTTGAAACTAATATTGTTTGCACATAAAATGTGTCTCCATAAGATAAGTTATTATTTTACTCTCTGCTCTGCTCGCGATGCTAGTTAACTCAATCTAAGTAAACATATGAATTTGCTACAATTTAAGATTAAAGTATATTGTATTAATTAGTTTAATATTGCTGACCTTATCGAAGTAGTCTTTGTTGATGCCGCAGATGAAGCAATTGGACTCCATGTCTTCCTTCACAGACTCCAACTGGTCGCGGAGTTCACCGAACGCGTCGATGATCAAACCTGACCCACAAATAATAATAGTAATAATATATTTTTTTTAATATTTATTGTAAAAAATTTAGAATTAAGAAAGAAAATAAATATGTGAATAATAATAATAGTCCCGATAGTCGTTTCGGCGAACGGTCTTATAGCGAAGAGCCTCGACCAACACCTCGAGAGGCTCTCACTAGATGGCTCTACTCTTATCCTGACTAGTGAAATGTTCTAACACGATTTTTTTTATTTTTAATAAAACTGCATAAAAATGTCATTAAAATATCTTCAAATATCTTGAGAGGTGGCCTCAGATAAATAACTAAAGCATAGTTTCTGTTCTAAAATAACAACAGTTACATCAGTTCATACTGTATTCACTTGTGGCATTGAAAAGGTGTTAGAAAGAGATGCACATATTTGTATTTTGTAATTGATATATTTTTTTGATGTTTTATGATAAAAAAAAACTTCACCTTTCATGGGTGACTTTTTATTGACATACCTAAAACTAGTGACAGCCTTCTAAATTACGAATATACATCTCTTTCTAACACCTTTTCAATGCCACAAGTGAATACAGTATGAACTGATGTAACTGTGTTGCTATTTTAGAACAGAATCTATGCTTTAGTTATTTATCTGAGAAGGTGGCCTAATTTATGTCAGGTGGTCATAATTATCACCAAGTACATCATCATCAGATGGGCGAGAGTGGACAACACAAACTGAATATAAAACTAATCTTTAATTTAAAAATCACAATAATAACAGTATAATCACACAAACTAAAATACAAGATGGATGCCGGTAAACTTTGCTCGCTTATAGGGGCGTTGCTTACAAGTCAGTATGAAAATTAAAACTTGTTGTAGAATAGACCAAGCAGCAGGTGAGGTTATAAAATCTGTCGAGCACTGACCCTGCAAGATGGCGAGCAGGATGATGATGATGAAGAAGAAGAAGGTGATGTCGAAGATGATGCGGTACACCTCCGAGTCGTCTCCGTCGGGAGGTTCCAGTTCATCGCCGATTCCGCCTCCGGCGCGCACTCCCTTGTACAGGTTGAACACGAAGCACTGCCAACACAATAATTCTCCTTATATATATAAACTAGTGGCCCGCTCCCGGCTTCGCCCGGGGTGCTTTTTTGCAATCCAGCCAATAAATTACTTTAAACCGCCATCTGTGAGAACCTTATGGAACTCACAGATAAATAATTGCTGTATTGAATAAGTATCAACAGATGGCGCCATGTTAATAATATTATTTAATTTGCAAAAAAATAATAAACAAAATGAGATATAAACAATCCTAACTTTTAAGTTGGACCAAATTACATATTAGTTACAAAATTTTATCAAAGTCGGTTCAGTAGTTTCAGAGTTTATTGCGAACATACATCGTGACACGAGACTTTTACATATATATAGATAGATTACGTTTCACGTTGTTTGTCGCCAATGAACTCCTAAACTACTGAACCGATATCGATAAAACTTCTATGTAACTATGTGTAAGTTGGTCCAACTTAAACGATAGGATAGTTTTTGACAGTCAACATTGACAATCCTGCATGAAGTGCCGGTTTGCAAGGCCAACTGCCGTGAATACTAGTTAGGTGTTCCCTAACACTAGGTGACTGTTGATGAAAAAGGGCATAAGTAGACCAACCGTTACTAAAAAGACAGTATATATATATTTATCTCACCGTGAGCATGTCGTGGCAGTTCCTGTTGACTTCGTCATCCTCCTCTTGCACATAAAACTTGCGGAAGAAGTTGAACGCGATGACGGTGTAAATATACACTATTATGGTCAACAACATCACAGTCAACACCAACTGTTGGAAATAATAAATCAAACATATAATATCATTTTAAAAGTAACGAAAACACTAGACCTAGAGACCCTAGTAGAGTGACTGTCTGACGCAAAAGTCAACCGACGCGGCCTGAACGTGAAACTGTTTGAGTTTTTGAATTTTAAATATCTATGGAAATTAAAAACGAAATAAATAGATCATCTACACGGGCCCCAACCCAACGATATGTTAAAGAAGATAGAAAAACAGAAACAACCTTTTACGACGTGAAACGTAGCCCTTTTAATATGTTAAAGTCAATTATTTCATTAAGTATGCCAATGAAAAGATAAACATTGTCTACAAAAACCAGAAAACTTATATTTAATTTGCTTTGCGTGAAAAGCGATAGGTAGTTCATACATTTCATTTTATTAATTTTTGAGACACGAACAGAAATAAAAACAAAAATATAGAAAATAGAGAAAAAAAATTAACACCTATTTCACAAGCGTGTCCATGAATAAGATAAGATTACATATAAGAGAGTTAGAGCAAAAATTAAAGACAAAAAGAACAAAATTAGTTGAAAAGAAACTATGCAAAAATTAAAACAGAAAGTTATAAAAAAAAAAGTTATACAATAGAAAACAACAATTAAATAAATCAACCAGGCAGGTTTAAGACTCCTCAAGTACAGAAAGATCTAATTAAATCTAAAAAGAATATTAATTTTGATGAATTTATTGCTTTTTGCAAATACTAGCTGGAGCCCGCGACTTCGTCCGCGTTTAAAAATGTTATATAGCCTAATAAAGCCTTCCTCGATAAATGGACTATCCAAGACAAAAATAATTTTTCAATTCGAACCAGTAGTTCCTGAGATTAATGCGTTCTATCAAACAAACAAACAAACAAACAAACAAACAAACAAACTCTTCAGCTTTATAATATTAGTAAAGTATAGATTAGTTAGATGGAAGAAAAATGACGATATTAACCTGTTTTCCATTATGCGTGACTGACTGTAAAATAGTCCTCAAGGTCTTGAATCCAACGGCGACGTCTAGAAGGTGAGCGGCGAAGAAGAAATTGTTGAAGTTTCCCATGACCGAGAAGCAGAAGTACCAGAGCGAGTACAAAAACGAATTATCCGTTATGGTCACGCCCGCCTTCCACACTTGGTAACGCCAATCTATGTTTATTATACTGAAATGGGAAATACATTGTTGTACGAGACGATTCTGTGGCGACAGGACATATTTAATGCTCGATTGGCAGCCGTAACCATCCTTTTTTAAGAGATTATAGTGAAATAACAGAACGGAGAGTGAATAAGAGATGAATGTCTGTGTTATTCTATTTGTTTCTCCGTATAATATAATATATATATTGGATTTTGATACGATTTTCACAAATGGAGAGATAAATGAAAAAAAAAATGTATATAAAACATGTCAGTCGTTGGACTGCACGTCAGAAGTGAAAACTAAGCTTCACAAAATTATTGATCGCAAGAAATACAAGAGAAAATAATATTTTCTCGTATTTATTTAACATGAACTTCATAAATGACAGACCATTAAAAAGGTTTGATGTTGATATGAAACTAGATTATTGGTCAGAGGTGTATACCATATTGATCCTTTTTTTAAATTATTTTAAACTAATATTAGCTACATCAACGACTATTACAGTAACATGACATTGTCGCGAGTTCAATAATTTTATCCCATCTCAAAAATGCCCAACGCGCTTAAAGAAGTTTTCATTTCAAAATTTCAAAAATTTGCGGATAAATATGCTTCCATAGGGAGTCGGAGGGGGGTGACTAGTTATTATTAATATAATAATATATAATATAATATACTAGCTGGTGCCCGCGACTTAGTACGCGTTGAAAAATTAAAAAAATATTACCAATATAACGCTTGACCACTTTTTGCTATAACACTTTGGCCAGACGTTCGTTTTTTATTTTATTTTAGATGATCCCTTGGGAACAGTCCTTTTTTCTGGATGAAAGGTACTCTATTATCTTGTATCCGTGACAACGTGTATGCAAAATTCATGTTGATCGGTTGAGCAGTTAAGGCGTGAAAAGATAACAGACAGACTAAGGCGTGAGAGGGTAATCAACTCCTGAACTCCTGGCCATGATTATAAACTATCCTTTATAAATATCTTCACACATTCCACACACCATCTAATTCCACACTAATGAACTAATGCTTGTATTATGGATACCAGACAGTTGATATTACTTTTTTTTGTAAATACATACATATTATAAATAAAAAACATACATGACTCAGGTACAAAGGTAAAAATGTTAACACATAAACATTTACCCCTAGCGGGATTCGAACCCGCGACCGTTTGGTTAACAGCTAGGGTTACTAGCCACTAGACCAGCCACTAGATAGTCACTAGATTGGCCATAATATAACTTATCATTTGCTTACAGTAAAATATGGACAGTCCAAGAAAAATGTACTAAAACAAACATAGCTAACGTTTTTCAGCTGATCTGCAAATAAAAAGTAGACACAAATTTAACTTAGTTATCATTTATAAAAAAAAAAAACTCACTAATGGAGAAATCCTTTGCTGCCCTCATCCTCCTGAGCTGAGAAGGATGTCTTCTCCATCCCAAGCATGTTAGATATTGAGTCGAAGTCGTACGTCTCCGAGTATTTGGCGCGAACTTTCTTCTTCACAAACTTGTCCCAATAGTTAACCGGAAATGATCTAGAATCAAAGAAATTAATGTGTAAAGTATACTATTATATATAAACAGTGACAGGACACAATACTTCTTGCAGGCTGTTTGGCGTCAGTAGCCAAATTTGTAGAAGATTACGGTATTGTTGTATCGACGGTCCCTACGTACATAGACATGTCAAAAATGGCTATTTTTTTTAATGCATAATTGTCTTTAGATTACCATTATAAAGTTCCTAAATCTAATAAAATATTCTAGAAAAAACAAAATTTATAATTACCTATACATATAATTATTTTTAGAGCAGTTTGAACATAAATTACGCTCTCCTGTAAATCCCGGTTTTAGACATGTCTTTATGTACGTAGGGACCGTCGGTATATTGCACTAGCTGTTGCAGGCGACTTCGCTCGCTTAACTTTATAAAATATGGCCCACCTATGTTACTCGCTGATAATGATGCTTTCTGTAGGTGAAATAATTTTTAAAATCGATCCACTAGTTATTGAGTTTATTCAATAGTTATTATTATTTAATTTATACTCTTTATAATCTCTATATGTATATATAAAAATTACGTGTCACGTTTTTTGACGTCAATGAACTCCTAAACTGCTAGACCGATTTTGATAAAATTTCGTAACTATATGTAATTTGGTCCAACTTAAAAGATAGGATAGTTTTTATTTTGAACCCGGACGAAGCCGGGAGGGTGTAGCTAGTATTATAGATTTGCAATTTGGCTGGTGATAAGCCGCATAGCAACCCAAAAATTCGGTGCGTTAGTAGAGTTAACCAGGTGAAGCAAAGAATTTTCTTCATCTCCACATAAATCTTAGGCAACTGACACAGAAATCTTAGAATTTTACAATAAAAAGTTATAACTGAACATGTACTTACTTGGCAGATATAACAAGTTTATCCCAGTGCCCCTTAAGGTCGTCATCTTCCGGTTGTTCAGCTATGTACAATCCGTCAAACTCTAATTTGCGCGCAATTTCTTTTTCGCGTTTGAAGATTGCCAGCGGCACCTTAAATGTGAAAATACCATTAGGTTGCACTTTACTTTTTAAAGGCGAATTATGTTACACCCGTAGACGGAAGCAAAAAGAAAGATACTTAAAAGATACGTAATCGCGATAAATGTGCCTCATAAAACCACGATATATAACTAAATCATCAATCTACTACAACTATGGATTTCGCATACCATACAAAACATTAAGAACTTTATGGAACACTAGCTGACCCGGCAAACGTTGTTTTTCCATATAAAAAAATATCACTTCGGGGTATGGAAAATAGACGTTGGCCGATTCTCAGACCTACCCGATAAGCACACAAAATTTCATCAAAATCGGTCCAGCCGTTTCGGAGGAGTTTGGCAACAAACACCGCTACACGAGAATTTTATATATTAGATTTAAAAATGACTTACTTATGCGTAGAGCATAAACTCTGTCATCTGTCATTTAAAACCAACCAAACATCTGTCATTTAAAGAAAATGTGACTTTACGTCAACACATTAGAGTTTAAAATGAATAGTAGAACTTGGTCGTTACTACCTTTTACCATTGACGCGCGAAGGCAAGAGTCCGCCATGATTTCATTTTAGGCGTACTTTTTCTGTGCCGCTTTTGCATTTGTGACGCAAAATCCATAGTTGTAGTAGTGAGGATGACCTAAATAATCATCCTCATAACTACATTTCTAATATCGAACACGTATATAATAATAGAGAGAGTCAACAAATGTATTCAAAATTCGATTTACATTCAATATATGTACAAACAAAGTTATTAAAATTTGTATAGTGGAGTCATTTTAATAGGTAACATGTGACGTCTGTCAGTTTTATCTTCATAGTGAGGTGACCTGCTTAAAAACATCGATTAAAGTGAATGAATCGATACGGACTTCAAACATATGTGAATTTCAAAAATCATCAGGCGAATCCCTGTCCCATTATTATTTTTTCTTTCGTAAATTTAAGTTTCGTAATTTATAATCACAACGTGGTTATTAATTTATGGTGATATTTCTTCACAAGTAATCATTGCATTCGATTCTACTTATCAGCTTTCGATTTTTAGAGTAACATCCCTAGAAACATGTTTAAAAAGAAAAAGGGTTAACTGACGCAACATTGTAACGACGTTCAGTTCTTTAGATCAGAAATTGTTTATTATGTTTAGAATGGTTTATTAGTGAAAGCAAATCGTAAAATTACTCGTATCGGTCATTATTACAATAAATATGTAATCGTAATTGAAAAAAGTTAAGCAATTGTGCAGTTCTAACAAAACGAAAATATATATTATTTTATGCCCTCCGTTACAACGTTACGTTGTTGAATTTTGATGAATTGTCAAATGTTACCTATTAAAATGACTTTACTGTAAGTGATAGTACGATCTCACCTTGAGATGATAGTATCCGATTAGTATGGCCAGCGAGACGATTGAGTGCAGAACGGCCGCCACTTTGATTACGTGTTCCATATAGAAGAAGTCCTCGTCTATGTGAACTATCTCTAAGGGATCCTCATCCTCGCCGGATTCACCGCTACCGCCTGAGACATTATTATAAAAATTATAAACTAACTCGATTTTCTATTGAGCCCACACACGCTTAAATATCTGCTGTAAGATGCTGCACCATCAAATCAAGGTTACCATGTCATGGAATATCTCCAAAGTAACAGTACATCAACTCGAACATGGAAAGTTAGTGAAATTCGTCTTCGTCAACTAGTAAATGGGCTGATGATGTTCGACAGATAGATCTTCATAAATTATAGCTAACAGCGATGGATCAAAATCGTTTGGGTGCTAAGATTCCACACAAACACACACACACACACACGTCAAACTTATAACACCCCGTTTTTGAGTCGGATGTCGGGGTTTAAAAAATCTCTGTAGAAAATTAGAGTCACATATGAATTAACCATCTCTATACTAATATACTAATAACTAGCGACCCGCACCCGGCTTCGCCCGGCATGCAATTTTTTTTACACAAACCTTTCTCGTTTATTCCTATTTACATTAGTAAAAACCGAATCAAAAATTTTTGCGGAAATTTTCGACTTTTTGAAGCGTAAGTACACAAACCAACGTAGCATTTTTATATATACACCTAGGTATAGATAAAGCTGAAGAACCAATATAATAATTTAATCAATTGATATAATCTATACATCTATACATATAAATAAAATTGGAGTGTCTGTTTGTAATATTGAAATAACCGTTTTTTACTACATGCATATGAATATATATACGGTACATACACCAAAATAACATTTTTTACAATATTTGTCTGTCTGACTGTTTGTTCCGGCTAATCTCTGAAATGGCTGGACCGATTTTGACGGCTTTTATTGGCAGGTAGCTGATGTAATAAGGAGTAACTTAGGCTACGTTTATTTTAGAAAAAATCTTTTATTAGAAAAAATACACCCCGGGCAAAGCCGGGAGCGGGTCGCTTGTAGTATATAAGTTGTAATAATAACATAAGATTAATTAACACTTAATGCTGTGATAATTATAGATAAAAAGTTAATACGATATACTCGTACCTAAGTAAGTATATCAAAAGATTAGGCCTTCTACTCACCATCTCCGCTGCCTGAGCCGGAACCAGATCCGGATCCTGAAATACTTCCGAGACCGGAACCGTCGTCATCCGAATCCAGAATAGATGCCTGTCAATATTACGGAGGTTATATTATATTATATATTTCCATATGGAGTATGTAAATTCAGTTATTCTTATATCAGGACAACCCGATTTAAGAATAACTGAATTTTCATTAAAAAATAAGTACCTACATTTAAAAAAAATAATTCGTATGGGCCCCATCGCTGTTAAAATGCTCACTGTTCCCAGAAATAATTTAAAATAAAATAAAAAAAAACTAATGCCGGGCCCAAGTGTTATAGCAACAAGAGGCCAAAGGTTAAACTGCTTTTTTTTTTAAATTTTCAACGCGGGCACCAGTTAGTAAATAAATATAATGCGATACATTTTTTAAAAATTATATTATATGACAGTAGTTAGGGTGGAATAAAGCTTATTTTATTGGAGTGAAATGACTTTTCATATCATAAAATACATGATAATAGCTTGTTTTAAGTCTATTTATTTAAGATAATTTTTTATTAAGATAGTAAACTAAATAATATTTAATTGAATTCTAAGTTATATTTAAAATTCTCGCCATTCCACATACCTTATAGAAGAGAAGAACGAAGTTGATACAGAAGGCCAGCACTAGCGCGACATACTTCAGGTTGTAAAAGTTCCTAGCCAAGAAAGAGACGGCGCGACGAGTGTACTGCGACAAGTCCACTTGGGACAGCGCCGATGGCGCGGGAACTTGCACGGCCTGCACCCAATAATTAAAATTATAAACTAACCCCCCGGACTTGCACGGCGTGCACCCGATAATTAAAATTAAGAACTAACCCCCCGGTCTTGCACGGCCTGCACTCAATAATTAAAATTAAGAACTAACCCCCCGGACTTGCACGGCGTGCACCCGATAATTAAAATTAAGAACTAACCCCCCGGTCTTGCACGGCCTGCACTCAATAATTAAAATTATAAACTAACCCCCCGGACTTGCACGGCGTGCACCCGATAATTAAAATTAAGAACTAACCCCCCGGTCTTGCACGGCCTGCACTCAATAATTAAAATTATAAACTAACCCCCCGGACTTGCACGGCGTGCACCCGATAATTAAAATTAAGAACTAACCCCCCGGTCTTGCACGGCCTGCACTCAATAATTAAAATTATAAACTAACCCCCCGGACTTGCACGGCGTGCACCCGATAATTAAAATTAAGAACTAACCCCCCGGTCTTGCACGGCCTGCACTCAATAATTAAAATTATAAACTAACCCCCCGGACTTGCACGGCCTGCACCCGATAATTAAAATTATAAACTAACCCCCCGGACTTGCACGGCCTGCACCCAATAATTAAAATTATAAAGTAACCCCCCGGACTTGCACGGCCTGCACCCGATGATTAAAATTATAAACTAACCCCCCGGACTTGCACAGCCTGCACGGCTACGGCTACGGACTAGGGTAATAGGATTATAATTTGGCAGATCGTCTGGAGGCAGTAACCACCACTGAAAAAAGATATGTGTGCAACTGGTTTCGGCGAGTGAGTAAGGTATGCCAGAGCCTATTTCACTATCCCTTCTTGATCACCTCTGGCGTTACGTCATGTGTACCATAAAGTAGACCGTCAGATTGCCTGACGACCTTTATATATATAACTAGTAGGTTGCTCGATGCCGCGGGCTTGCAGCCCGCGGGGGGGTTTTTGTGTTTCGTTTTTTGTAGTCTTTTTGCCATGTCTAATTGTTTTGGTTTGGTTTTGGGTCTTTGTTTTGTAATTCCTCCCATCCGTTTCGCCGAAAATGCCACTTTTGTATGGAGGGGGGGCGAAGGGGGGAAGGTAGGATGGAGATGACACTTTCCCTGGTGACTACCGATGATCCTCTATGACATTCCGTAAACGCCACCCTCCTATCCCTCATAGTTTCCGAGATCCCGTCACCAACTTTTTACCAGAATGGTGTACCGAGGATATGAGATTTTTCTGGAGGTCACGGGGGAATACCCTATCCGACCACCTATAGCGGGGAAACCTCCCACCGCTCCTTCTAGGAGAACAATTCGATGAGTCAGTCAGTCTGTGAGTGGTATTTCGGCTTTATATTGTATTATTAAAAAAATAATTTATAAGTTTATAGCATAATAATATCTTAAATCTATCAATAAATAGCTACAGCTATTGCTCTAAAAGTGTTTTGTAAAAATAAAAAACCATGTGGCAATACAAAATAAAAACATAAATATAGCTGCAAAATGTGTGGGGCTTCGATCAATTATTGGTAACTGGTAGATGCATTGTTGCCTTTCAAAAAAAGGTGCATACATAAGCAATATCTATTCCTTGTTTCACAGTTTAATTATTAGTATAGCATCTCATTATTATTTCTTTAACATTATTATTAGTATAATATCTCGGATACGGTTGGAGCATTCAAAAATAAATAATTTAAAGAGAGTAGAAATCACCAATGTCAACAACATTGACAATTTTCTGGCATCTTCAACTTACATTGCATTATTATTGATATTTTTATTTATTCAGGAAACAGTCATTATACATATTTTTTTTACAATATACGTAAATATTTAAAGACTTATATAGTTCCATACACAAATTATTCTTGTGGCTAATTCTGTATACGCCTGTAATTATGCGTTTCAGCCAAATTTTTATGTATATTATTATAAATAAGTAACACGTGTATTGTTGGCGATTCTTAAATAAATAAATAAACATTCCAACTATAGGAGTTTTCCTTAGAAATTTAAGAGATCTACCTACATCTAAGTATGTAAGTGAGTTTGACTCAGGGATGACGTATAGACCATAATTATAATTTTGTACGAGATAATGCATCTACCAGCATATTTAATCAAAGCCATTTTTTTAATACCTTTTTTCATTCATTCATTACCTTTTTCAATTTTCTTCTACTCCCTTGCTGCTTCAATGATAAATGAATGCAAAATGATTACAATATCTTTAAAAATGTTACAATGATACTTATTTTAAACGTGATACCTATCACTTTCTGGCTCTTAAGCAAGTTTTCAATGAACGAATTACAATTTTAAGCAAGCATAAAAGCCATGTGAGATATGGACAGTCGTTTTCTGTGGCAACATCGACTTTTCATTGTTACAAACTTCATAGCATGACTACAAGAAATAATAATTCTCAAATGATACAATTGACATTGAAAATTACGCCAAACAGCGTACTTTTTAGTTTATACTAAGCGGTATACTAGTACTAAGCGGAAAACCATACGAAGGGGTGAAAAGCCCTTTTTTGGCTTTCACACTTGAACATTGTTAAATATAAGTTTAATTGATAGCGGAGACCGATAGATGGCGCTATAAAAACTCGCTAATAAGGTGTGTGGCCCCCAGCTTTTAAGATTCAATGGTGAAAATTAAAGACAGACTTTTACCAGGCTCTCGGTTTTTCTATTTTTAATGAGGTTGGTGGGGTCTTCTTATTTCATTTTTTTTTACCTACCCATTTGAAACTAGTAAAAAATATAGACATTAAAAGTTAATATTTAAAAAATAAATAGTTAAAATAATAATCTAAAACTTAAAATTCTAAAAAGGCGTATAACACTTATTGTTGACGGAGTTGTCTCTTTTTTAAGTAAGACTTTAAGTAGAGTTTTAAATTCCAATATATTTATATTAAATTTCTTAATTAACGTGACTAAGATAATTGTTACATTTAAGATAAAAATTATATTTTTAAAACTCAATATGTACACGAAACTAAAGAAACTGCTCTTAAATGTCTTACAAAATTTAAAAACAATATACTATGTTGCCTCAGCGTGAACCTACTGACTGGATGTTGAAGCTTGAAGAAGAGCTATAGTTAAAAGCCAAAAAAAATCACCTTTTTGCTTTCTGCTTCGATAGCAGACATGGCGGCTTGTTGGGCCGCCTGTGCTTCAGCTCGTTCTTGGGCTTGCTTCTTGAACTGTTCACCTCTGAAAAGTACCAATGCAAAACTATAAATAAAAGCGGCTGCCTTATTATCTAACAGCAGACGACAGCAGACGACTTGCGATCGCGTGTGCTGCCATACAGAAATGATTCACTTCAATTTTAGTTATTGTCAGTGAAGAGGCCTTATAGCAAACCACACATTTGTTATGAGTTACGTGATACCAAAAACACGATTTAGTTAGTGTGATATTGCACAAATTGATAGAAAGTTTTCTCCTGTCGCAAGTTGGTCGCAAGTCGTCTGCTGTTAGATAATAAGGCAGCGGATCCGCTGCGCCAATTTTTTAACAGAAAAACTGCATGAATTTTGCATGAAAATGCACCAGTTCACAAGAACAAATCCAGGACATTTGGACAAGGCTGGCTGCCCCTAGCGTGTGAATTTGAAACAATAGTCCACAGACTATAGAATCTTTACGAACGAACGAAAATATAACTTGAACTTTGACTCAAGTTGTATACTGTATAGGTCTGTAGGTCAGTAATTCAGTATAACAAATGACTTACCCTAGTAAGTCAATGAGGGAAGGCGGTTGTTCGTCCTGTCTCTCTGTCTGCTCGTCCGTTGCCTCCGTCTCCTCTGAGGAGGGCGTCGAAGCAGGAGACTCGTGAGGCTTCACTTGAATCCTGGAAGACAGACAAGAAAATCTCACAACTCTAGCTCTCCCCAAAACCCGTCTCAAATACGGGATGTTATAATTTAAACGCTTGTGTGTGTGTCTGTGTATCTGTGTGTGTATCTGTTTATAGAATGGTAGATTCGAAACGGATGAACTGATTTTGTGTGGCGGTAGTTTTCGTAGTCATAAATTTGGCGGTAGTAACCAACCTTATAGAAGACCAACGTAAAATAACAGAATACGTAGGATTTCGTTTCGGCGAGTGAATAATGGATATCAGAGCACATCCTTATTCCTTCTTCCTTAATTCTATTAGGGTCAGCAACGCATTTTTTTTTAAATATCTTCACACATTCCACACAGCACCATCTAGTTCCACACTAAGCAACTAATGCTCGTATTATGGATACCAGACAGTTGATATACTACATAGATTACTTTTTTGTTGTTGTAAATACATACATCTATCTAATATATAAAATTCTCGTGTCGCCGTGTTTGTTGCCAAACTCCTTCGAAACGGCTGGACCGATTTTGATGAAATTTTGTGTGCTTATCGGGTAGGTCTGAGAATCGGTCAACATCTATTTTCCATACCCCTAAATGATATTTTTTATATCATTTAGGGCAAAACGTTGTATGGCAAAACAAAGTTTGCCGGGTCAGCTAGTAATATTATAAATACAAAACATTCATGATCTCAGGTACAAAGGTAAATGTTACCACAAAAAAAAAAACATTTGCCCTAGCGGGATTCGAACCCGCGACAGTTTGGTTAACAGCTAGTGTTACCACTAGACCAAACCAGATGTGTCGTGGTACAGCACTTGTAGCGTTTCTTGTGTTTATAGATTACGGTACCCACCTACCATAATGTGGACCTTAAGCCTGTCTGGACGACTTTTACATAAAAAAAGGTCACCTCTACTTGAGAATAGAAGCGAATACAATTGAAATTAGCAAATTTTGTTTCCTAAAAGTGTGTCTACTCACTGGCCATTGTCCTCTTTGGTTATATCCAAGCCGAAAGCTGACACCTGCATTTGTCCAGTATCGTCGGCCGGTGGTAACGCTGGTAGATGTCGCATTGGACCTGTTATATAGCGGTTCAATTATACACATTAAAATGTTTTTTGTAACAAAAACATCATTTGGAGATAAATAAAAAATACTGCTAATATTATAAATGCGAAAGTTTGTGGGGTTGGATGTATGGATGTATGGACGTTTGTTACTCTTTTAAGCAAAAATGACAGAACAGATTTGGATGAAATTTGGCACATAGATAGTTTACTACCTGGATTAACATATAGGATACTTTTAATTCCGAAAAAAGGGGTCGTCTAAGATTTTTTTTCCAATTTTCAACGCGGACGTAGTCTAGGATAGATGATGAAGAATAGTCTAGGAATATCAAGAGTTTCGACTTTAAAATCGTGTTTTTTTTGTAGATTATTGCATTATCGCGAGTTCGCATGAACTGGAGATAGTTAAAATTACTAAAAAATACTCCTTTGCATGCCGCGGCATGCCACGACGACGACGTGCCGAAACATCACGTGGTATGACGCGGAACGCTACAGCCTGTTGCTATTGAAGTGAAGGAATGTGAGTGTTAACATCATTGCAATAAGGTTGAAAATGATATGTTCCGGAAAAAATCCTTTGCTGTGTCGTGCCGTGTCATACCGTCAGTCAGCGTCGGCCCTTTGGCCCCTATTAACTAATTAAGCTTAATTTACATCAATGACGTGTACAAACACCCAGAAAAAAAAAACAGAAATTAAAGGCCATTTCACATCTACCCGTATACCGTACACGAGAGAATGGGTATGCGGGTAAATGTCATGTTAATCAAATTAATATAAAATTATAAAGAATTATAAATAAAAGTAATCGTTGTGTCAGTTGTGTGTTAAAATACCAAAGCAGATTTTTTTTACATTACTGAATTATAATTTTCAACATTTTTTTCAAATGATTAATTTTGTATAGTTATAAATGAAGCGTTAAATTTGGAAGATAGATAAACCGTAATTAGTTAAACCTGCGTTTGGCGATTTAGTTTGATTGTTTCCATTTTTTGTGGGATTGGTCACTGCGAAATTTTTCGAGATATTTTATTCATTCTCTTGAGTATCGTCGTTCTCAAACCAAAACCTGCTATGCGCAAAAAGCATACTTTTGAGATATTGACAATAAAAATTATGAAAATTTTACATGAAGTTTTATTTAGAGTATTTTATATGAAAGTTAGAGTTGTTATAAGTAAATAACAACTAAACTTATTTGTATTTTAAACGTAAAAATTTAATACACATTTATTTTGATAATAGAGTAAATTATTCACATAACAGATTCTAGCTGCTGCACGTAGCATGTTTTATTAAGATCTGAAAAATTTTATAATATTGAAATTAGTGTCAATTGTTATATAAAAAAAATATCAGCTTTTTATTACATTAAATCAGCTTTGATAGTTAATTGTGAATGAATTCATTTGACTATTAATATTATACAGTTTTTAATTTGTATTTTTAATTATACAAAACCTATTTTACAATTAATCGTCTGCAATGATAAGAAAAGCTATATTCTTATTTCTTAGAAAATTTAGAATCAAATTGTAACTGATTAGGGCAAAAAATAAATAAATTAAACAGATATCTGAAAACAAAACTGCTCAAAAATTATATATATAGTTTCAAGTCATTCAAAACCTTCACATTCTTTTCAATTTCTTCACATATAAATTGCAATTTTCATATTTATAATTTGTTTAATTTTTGAGCAGTTTTGTTTTGTAATTTTGATTGCAAGGTGAATTTCGATCACGAATATATTGTCCCGTACGGGTGTGACCAATCCCTTAGAAGCCGTAAGCGGCACACTACCTCTTGTGTGTATGTCTGCCTTACTTTGTTGGTGTAGCAACCTGTGCCTCAACTGACCAATTTTCTCCTCCTCAGTCGGTTCGGGAGGCGGTTCATCCTGCTGAGGACCTCGCATTAGCCCCAAGAGCACTCCGAATATATACCTGATGACAGTGACAATTATTTATGTATTCATTAACTCGTTAATCATAAGCAAACACGTATATAATTTCTTAAAATTAAAGATGAACACAAAATATGTAGCTGTCAAAATAGAGTGGCTCAAGATAGATGCGAATAGAAAAGGTTGGAAGAGGCCTATGCCGATTGACAAACGGATTTACAGGCAACAACCAAGAAACATATAGTGGACTGAGTTTTTATATAATTGTTAATTGTAGATCTGAATAAAGGCTTTATAATTATTATTAATGTAAACTCTATGGTCTGATTTTTCTTATTTACGGTTTTATTTACTCGAATTTGATTCAGGATTTCTTCATTATGGATCTTTTTATGCAGAAAAATAACGGAATTTTCTTTTAATAGCTACTATACATATATCTTCCCTAAATAAAAATGAATCGCTAAGTGTGTTGTTAAGCGCAAAACTCAAGAACACGCTGGATAAATATATTTTCAAATATTCATTTAAGACCGAAGAAGGTTATTATGAAGAGAATAATTGTAAAAATTGCCTGGAAAATATTATGCATGCGAGGTGACTTGGGTCTAATATAACTATTGAGTTGGGTCGAGTCGGATTTCATCTATAAATTTGTTTTTAAAAATAAATTTCCTCCAAGTAAAGAGGCATTTGTCATTCTACCCAACCTTAGATTTTACGATATAAGTAAGTAGGGTAGGTTGTTTGTCAATCTATTTTTATCATATTTATATTTGTCAATCTATATTTGTCAATCAATGTCAATAAATAGAGAAAACCTACTATTTGCTCAGTTTATGCAATATGTTACAAAAAATAATAATAATTAAAATATAAAAGTGTGGGTAGATGAATATAGTAATTGTGTAACATAAAATATTATGTAAAACGCAAAACAAATTGTGCTTTAATTGATGATTTCCATTAGTGGTAAGTATCAATTTGGAAATTTATTTATTACGCTCAAGAAATAAGTTCATGCTAAATTCATGCAATTTCAATATATATTGTAATATTAGGTATGTAGGTAATATCTTAGTACATAGGTAACTACTACATATATTACTTAGTAGGTTTAATAGGTCGGATTTGAAGCATTCGACAGTTAGACACATCAAATCCGACTTACTAAATTTGACACATTATCATCGAAGCTCTACTTCATTTGAGTTTCTTACTAAAAAAAATATATCTTTATAGATATACATGACAATACTAGCTCGTGGAATTGGTACATTTTACCTTACATCAAATGAGGTAGTTCTGATTTATCTCAGGAAAATTTCGCTTTAAGGCTTTCGAGGTGGAAAATTTGGATTCGACATTACCAATTCATCAGTACCAACATATTAAAAAAAACCAGAACTACCTCATTTGATGTAAGGCAACGTCGCTTATTTGATACGATTTCCATGGACTATACACGAATTCTGTTAATATCTTTGCAGTGACACTATTTTAAATAAATTAAACAAAAATAGACACATAGAAAAGGACAAGTTACATACATACATACACAAGAAAAATCGTAATATATTTTATCAATTACCAATGACTGTGCACCAGTGTTGCGTGAAATTATAAACAAAATGAAACATGGCGACGAAATAAATATTTCTCTTAACGATAAAAATTGACAATAGGGATGTTAATGGTATTCAAATGAAAATATAATTTTGTCGCGACAAAGTTACCATAATAGAATACATATTGAATTTAATTTATATTTAATAATTAAAATTTAATTAAATCCCTCTCAAGTCACGTGACAACGAACACCAAAGTGGATGACGTCAATTGTTCGTTCGGTTGACATCATTTGATTTGGGAACAAGTGACGTCACAATAGTGACGTGAAGTTGGCGTTTTGGAGCGAAAAATACACGATTTTTAAAGTATTAGTAATTAGTTGATTAAATAAATCTATACCTATCTAGTATATAATATTACTAGCTGTTGCACGCGACTTCGTCCGCGTGACTTTATAAAATATAGCCTATGTTGCTAGCTGATAATATAGCTTCCTATAGGTGAAAGAATTTTCAAAATCGGTTCAGTAGTTTAGGAGTTCATCGTGGACAAACAACGTGACACGAGATTTTTATATATTGACTAGTGGCCCGCTCCCGGCTTCGCCCGGGATGCTTTTTGCAATCCAGCCGATAAATTACTTTAAACCGCCATCTGTGAGAACCTTATGGAACTCACAGATAAATAATTGCTGGATTGATAAATAATCAAAAGATGGCGCTATGTTAATAATATTATATAATTTAAAAAATAATAATACACGAAATGAGATATAAACTATCCTATCTTTTAAGTTGAACCAAATAACAGATACTTATGAAGTTTGATCAAAGTCGGTTCATTAGTTTCAGAGTTTATCGCGAACATACATAGTGACACGAGATTTTTATATATATAGATAAGGATGAAGAGAGAAGATTTGTATTTATGTGTGTGTTTTTAATGAATAAACTCATAAACTAGTGGGCCGTTTTTGAAAATTCCTTCACCTATAGAAAGCTATAATATCAGCGAGTACCATATAGGCTATATTTTATAAATTTACGCGGACAAAGTCGTGTCCAACAGCTAGCATTGAATATTTTGGACTTGCTAAAACTGCTAACGTTGCTAAGAATAAAGAAGAAACCAATGAACACTGACCTGACAATAACGACGACACTGTATCCAGCGTAATAGAACAAATAGAAGAACATCTTGAAGAAGCCAACGGCCAGTTCGGAGGGCGGCACGTGTTGTAGATCCGCCATTTTCTGCTTTATATTCGCAAACGATAAGGACGAGAATGCCATAGCGATGCCTTCCTTCAGCGTTTGATAGCCGCGTCTCAGCGGGTTCTTGTCAGCCCTGAAAATTGCAAAACTCTTGCGTCAATAACGTACTAGCAAAGGAGATCAATCAGTATTGTATGGAGATCAGGCCATCAGTATAATCTAAATTTTATAAATCTCAAATATTCACAGGAAATTACTGAACTTAAGAAAGACTTTTATTACCAAATTCTGATGTGTAAAGCGGTTATCACACTTTACAATTTGAAGGATTCCAATTTAGGTAATCGCAGTTAGAACAGATTGGATCCAATTTAGATTTTATCTATTTTCAACCCTATGTCTTCGAATTTAGAAATCAATTTAGTGTAGTGTGATCACTAGGTTCACTACTTAGGTACCTAAATTGGTTTAGTTCAAATTGTAAAGTGTGATAACCGCTTAAATAGTGTCTTTTGAAACAAAATGTGCAAAAGCCCCTCACCTTTCCTCTTCGTCGTCTCCGAGGTAAACGTGATAGCTCTCTCTGTTCTTGGGCCCGCCGACTGTCTCCTCAGAAGCCGCCATCAGCCCCGAGGCGTGAGTCATCTCGAAAATGGCGTCCTCGCAGAAGTTCACGAAGGCCTCCAACTTCTCCTTGTCTCCGCCCTCGGTCACTATGCTATAGAAGAAGGCGCGTTTCGATTCCTGAAATGACAAATGTTAACTTTATATTCTACTTTTTAAGCCTACTCTTCGTTTAGAAATAGACAAAATAAAAACAGTGGCACTCCGGGAGTGCCGACAGTAGTGATAACTTGAACAATTACGTGTGTATTTTTTTAAATCGTCAGCAAAGTACATACTTATATACAGAGGTGTCGGTTACGGTAACAGTGTCGCGAGTTCAATGGTTTTTTCCATCACAAAAATTGTTCTTTTTTTAAACTGTCAGCGCCATATCTGTTCGCATTGATGTGTTATTTTAATTCAATTAATTTTCGTAAGGATTTATTATTACGTAACTATGCTAGTTTCAGCAATATCTGAAAATATACAGAGGTTTCGGTTACACGGTTACATTACGGTTACAGGTCACGAGTTCAATGGTCTTTTCCCATCTCAAAAATGTCCAACGCGCGTAAAGATTTGCACTTCAAAACGCTTGATTTTTTTTTTTATTAATTATCAAAGTTTAGATAACATTCAATACATATTTTTTTTATCACCTTATTTAGGAAACTTGTATATTTGAGAAAATGTTAACCAAAAAGTTTTTTGGCTTCGATTGATTCCCAATTGCTTCTAAGCGGGAAATATTTACACGCTAAAAAATTAAGAAAACCGGTGTACTGTAAACACAACATAGAATGTGTGAATCCATATCAACATTTTCATTCATCGAGACGACTACAAGCGCCTTAATATAATCCAACCTTAATCTGAGGTTTCTCCCACTGCTCGATGTTGGACTCCTTGATCTCGAAGTATACTCGCTCGATCCTTTTCGAGCCGCCCATAATCTCTATGCGACCGAGGAATGGTTCAAAGTAATTCAGCACAGAACCCGCAGTTTCCAGGAAACGAGCCAGTCTGCCAATGTTTTGAAAAATAACATTATTAGCTAGATTTCGTAAAAATACCTATTTTATTAACCCCCGACGTCCGACACAAAAACGGGGTGTTGTAACTTTGACGTGTGTGCGTCTGTGGAATCGTGGCTTCAAATGGATGGACTGATTTTAATCCGTTGTTTTTAAGCTGACGAGATTGGGATTGTTGTTAGATATTATCTGTTAAGGCGTGAACTATAGTGACATCTCTTCGTCCACTATAAAAAAGTGTGATCGTCTTCAAAAGCCTGAACATATCTTCATAAACTACATATATCTAAAAACGATACCGATCACAAAACGATAAAATAAAACCGGATCAAAATCGGTCCATCATTCGTTTGGGAGCTACGATTCCACAGACAGATGCACAGTTTCAACACCCAGTTTTGGGTCGGGCGTCGGAGGTTAAAGGTTTGCGAATGTGAACACGATAATTAGTTTAAAATGATCCTTCGAGCCGGATACCGACCTGGGTTCGTTGGGCATGTGTTCAGACAAGTTGGTGAGCAGCACAGCCAAGTTGAAGCCGATCTCCTTCGCCGGCTCGTGGAACCGATCGCAGAAGCCCACGTAGTCCAATTTGCCATCGTGGTTTGTTTCGCAGCAAGCCAGAAGGAACTCTATTTCTTCACTGAAAAGTTCAATATTTGATAAGCAACTACAATTCTCGTTTTCCATTTGGACAAAGTAAAGTGGGGACAATTTTTGGAGATTACTCCTTAAGCCCGTGGTATGAAAATTTATGGGAGTAAAATCAAAATTGTCACACGGAATGCGAGCACGAATGCGTTACGTTTCTATTTTTTAATATTTTAGAATATCTCTGATTTTAGAATGTATTTTATAATCGTTCAAATTAAATAATTATGTTCTATTTTTATTGTCATTGTGTGTCAGTGTCATATATTTTCTCTTGTACTTATTTATCGTTCGTAAGGGGTAAACTCCAGACGTCGTCGACCTTTTTTTTATAGCTGTGCCTGGAAGCTTAACACATTTTTGAGTTCTAAAAAGGACATCGGCTACAAATTATAACTTGATCAAAATATATAGTATCAGTGTAAAAATCAACAAGGAAAATTCTTTAGAGACTTAGTAAGTTTGCGCTACGATACTTACGGAGTATAACTCTTCTGCTGTTCCATTTTCTCCTTGAAATCCTTAGGCAAAACCCATCCGTCGCTATTAGGATCTATTTCTTGGAAACTAGAGCTCGATGTCAGGTCTTTCAGTTTCAGGAACATGTCGAAGTATTTGAGGATCAGCTCCACGTTCGAGGCAGATTCCACCAGCGTGTCCACCATTTGTTTTCCAATTGTTCCTGGAATTACATTTTGCATGCAAGTATTTAAAGAATTATCTATTAAATAATATCTTGAGAGATATTAAGAAAACCAGGATATTTAAGTGGAGTCAAGTTTTTAATGGCTGATCTATTTATTAATCTAACAGAAAAAAAATCTAAGAGACTATTTAGTCAGCAACTACTAGATCAGCCAAAAAAAGTTGCTGACCAAATTGATATTTTTCTGGTCAAAATTTCTCCTATTCTTAATATAATATTATAAAGAGGAAAGATTTGATTGTTTGTTTGTTTATTTGCATTCAATAGGCTACGAAACTACTGGACCGATTTGAAAAATTCTTTCACTGTAGGGAAGCTATATTATCAGCTAGTAACATAGGCTATATTTTATTATTAAACAGAAAATCCGAAAATCCCAGTGGTCCATGCTAGGGCTAAATCAAAAATGAAGGCAGCGCTACCTGTCACTTACCATTGACGACATTCCCTTCGAGCATGGACAGCATCATGGTGATCATGTCCTTCTGCAGATTCAGTAGTTCCTTCAGCAAGTCCACTTGGGACGAATGCTTCGACAGTTTGTCTTGCATGTGAGAGAATAGGAACAGGAAACCGCCCACTGCGTCCCATAATCTAGAGTACATCCAATTTAATGAATATTTTTCCATTATAATGTTAATTGGCTGACTATAACAGATGAAATACTTAGACCAGTTAATGGCTTGTGTAATACTATTGATTGCCTACCATTAAATGTCCCAATGTTACATTTATGCATAATGATCTTAATTTTTTTTTGTCTTTTGAAGGTTTTAAATATTTTAAAAGTACTAATTGAAATAATTTAAAATACTTATAAACGCGAAAGTGAGTTTGCTTGTTACGCTTTCACGCCTTAACTACTCGCATTATAATATTTATTGGCAATACTCTCTTAACTTTTGCAAGATTTTTAGATAACGAACTCATTAGTCGAGTATTTAAACCTTAACGCTCTGTAAGTCTGTCTTTGAAGTGAGAAATTTCGACATTAAGAAATGGTATGATTTTAATAGACTGAAATTTGGTCGAAACTCATACGAGTTTTCTATTTATTGAATTTACCTGGAATGTGCTAACGCCTGTTGGTTCTGAGTGCAGGGGCCCTGAATAACTTCTGTGAGCGTGTTAAACACTTGCGACGCAACGCCGATCGCCTTGAAGAAGTTCGCTTTGCCCGCTGGATCGATTAATTCCTGCCGATTTATATATTATTTCTTATTTATAACTCGGCAGGCAGACTGATGGTTTACTCCACAGCCTACCATGGCCAACTGTGGCAACCGTTACCAAAAACTCAGACACCTGGGGAATGCAAACGCGTCAGCCGACCGTGAATCGGATAAAAGTAACAAGTTTGGCATTCCTTACTCACTCAAGTTTGGCATACCTTATTTGATTTGATGATCAAGTTATATGACCTGATCATTTAAGGCAAGTCCATTAACCTCCATAGGTTTTTCCTTGATACGTGTAAATTTGGTGTTGATCAGCTGTAAAATAAATGTCGCGCTCACCTTACTGGAGTAGTGCCAGTAGAAATCCATGATGGACTCCTGGAGTCGCAGCAAGTAGTCGACGGTACAAATAACCACGTTCACCGTTGTCGTGTTACCAGCTTGGGTACGAAGGTAATTCTGCCATTCTGTACGAAAAGAAAAAAAAAAGAGCCAATGAGAGACGCCTGGTATAGATTTTTTTTTAAATTCTTTATTTAAAAAATACGTATTATTTCCGCCAAAGTTGGCCAAAGTGTGGTCAAAAGTTGGCGTCGCCACACCAAAATCAGGTCTCACCCGCCGCAAAAATGTCATTAAATTTGTCTACTGAACTCGTACTTAGCGTGAGTACAAACTCTTATGTCAAATTTCATGTGGTGTGCGCCATTGTGTGTGGTTTATTGTTGTCATCTCGGCCTTAGGGCATCCAACCACAATTTACTCATGTCTATCGTTTGGAATTTGCCAATACTTTGCAGGTTGGCATTTGCGAAAGAAGCGTGTTGCGTTTTGAGAATATGACACTAAGACAGGTTGAAAAGAAAAATCATCTCCAAATTCACGTGCAGACGGCAAAATTGTAATACCGAGATTGTGTCCCTCGCAGGTGAGTTGTATAAAGCGGAACAATGCGCAGGTGAATTCAGCGTCGTGCATATTCTTCTCCCCAGCAGCCCCTTCCAAACCCACGCCTAGGCCTGAAGGCAAGAATAAATGCAATATTAGAATATTATTCAATTACCTTACTTGGATGTGGTTCTTTTTTTTTATCCTCGACCGATGAACTTCTCAATTTACCTTCTGCTTTCGTGTTTCTCTCGAACGCGTCCAAATCCAACACTGAACACGAGTTCATGAGACCAGCGATCGACGTGAAGAAGCCAACATCCTTTTTGTCTTTCAAGTGATTCAACATACCCTGAAATTATGAAACAGATTTTTCATACACCACCAAGGTCTCTTTGATTTTGCCTTTCTATAACACACTGTATGTTGGAATCTGAGCAAACACGCGATTTGCGCTTTCTCCAACATCCCTGTATATTGGGATGTGATCAAACACTTACCATTTGTATACCGATGTTACCGCCTCTCAATATGGAAATGCCGAGTTCTAATGTCTTCATGACCATTTCACTGGGCAGCCCCTTTGAGGCGGAAATGTGGAGAAGGACCATCTCTGCCACTCCACGATCGGCCAACCTCGCCTGGTGGAACAGTAACTTTTGCTTCTCCATTTCTTGTTCCTGTTTGGAAAATAAAAGAACTGAAACCAATCTATCTCGGACGGATATTTAACGGACAGATCTATGTTAACGGAAGCGTGGGCGCAACTTATGGTGTATGTAGGGTTTCCGATTACTGGACTTATTTTTTTCCTTGAACCTCGATAATTCTGTAATACTGTAATTACCGCGAGAAGAGTATTTGAAAAATAGGTTAATTAAATGCAAAATAAAATATTTATTATTTCTTAAGTCTTATGAGTAGTTTATTTTGGATTCTGGGAGCTGTTTGAAAAAGCCTGCTAGCGTGATTGATTAAGTTAAGGAGGTTTCGACTGACTTATACATACCATGAACATATCCATAGTTTTCTGCATGTAACATACCAATAAATAATTTTCAATTTTATTCAATTATTATTATGTTTAAATATTGCAAACGTGTTGTGTTTGTTAAGAGTAGAGTAGAGTTTGTTAGAATTAAGTATTGTTAATATTGAATAATCTTTACATATTATTGATTAATACAAACTCTAGTACGAAGACATTGGGTGAAAATTATTTATGTGAGTTTTTGATTAGATTTAAGTGAACACTTCAATTTGTATATTTCTAATGAAATAATAAAATTACATCATTATAATATTAGATATTGTTGATGTAATGAATGATTCTTTCATCAGGCGAGTATAAGTATCTTTAGAGTTCAGCTATAAGAGGAATAGGTTAAGAATAGGTCTGACTCACATGAATGCTGGCTCCACCCTCGTCCTCCCCGCCACCCCCCTCCCCGCCACCTTCTCCTCCAGCCTCCTCCTCTTCACCTCCCCCTTCCTCCTCCTCCTCCCCGCACGAACGGGCTATAATGTTCGCATACGACATGTACAGAGGGTCCTCCTGAAATTTCATAGTATAAAATATCAGCCAACGATTGCGATGGTCATAGGGGCGTAATTGGCTTATAATGACAATAAAAATAAATAAATAAGCCGTCGCCGTACGTCTGGCTGATGTGAAATGTCGAAAATATTTTGTTTACAAAATTCTTTATTTAAAAAATAAATATTAGTTGTGTCAAAATGTTGGCCAAAGCTTGGCCAAATGTTCGCGTCGCAACGCCAACAACTGGTCTCATCAACCGCAAAAGATGTTTCACATCACTAGTACATACACTAAAGTGACACGTACAATAATTTTTTTTAAAGAAATTGTAAATTGAAACGAGATAGGTACCTGTAGAGCTCCGGACCGTTCAGTCATAGCACCTCTGCAGAAAGTGGTCACAAGCTGAGTGAGGGGATCTGGCTTGCCTTCTTCTTCGACCACATCGCTCTTTTTAAGCTCGGCGTCTTCAAAAGATTGCTGGAAACATAAATGGAGGCCTTATGTGGAGCCAGAGGTTACAAAATTATCAGGATAGAAGTCGTTACAACTTAAATGTATAGTGGATTTCGGTTATAACGACGATGAAGGGGTCGAAAGAAAGATGCTCATGTATCTATTAATAATAGCTAACTTTACTTACAGCTCATGTGGCATTGCTTGTGCTTTTATGTCGACGGTAGCCATTTTATACCATGGCAGCCATATACCATCAAGTGAACCATCAATCTGCTCCACCGATATTCACATATAAAAGGTACATTACTTATTGCATATATACGTAAATATAGTTTCAATCATGGAGCTATAACATAATATATTATTATATACTACCTGTTGCACGCGGCTTCGCCTGCGTAACTGTCTATGTTACTTGTTGATAATATAGGCTACCCAACAGTGAAAGAATTTTTCAAATCGGTCCAGTAGTTTCGGAGCCTATTCAATGCAAACAAACAAACAATCAAGTCTTCCCTCTTTATAATATTAGTACCTATAGACAACCATATCGTGTCGTTGGCTGCCTTTTCATACTGTCTTACACAATTCTTTGAAACCTACGAAAAGGGTAAGTAATAATAGGAATTAAAAAGAACTTACTGTTAAGTCTTCTATCATAACTTCTTGACCGATATTTTCTTCCTCCAGCCAGAGTTCGTAGTAAGTCCTTGCGAATATGTTACAAGCGCGATGTCTGTAGAAAACCATATAAGTAAAGGTTATATTCACTGTATTTCACTTTTATTTTTTTCAAATTTAATGAATAAATGGATAAGTATTTCAATTCACGGCAAAACACTATTTGTGTTCGTTATTTGTATAGTAGCAGAATGATAAAGTTTTGTATTGAACTAGAAAGATTTATGCCGGATTTCACCAAAACACCTATACTAGGGCCATTGAGAAGCGATACCAAATGTAAACAAAGTTACCGCAAGGTCATTTTTTTATGCAGGGCTTTAGCGCGGCGATGTGTCCGGGTTGTCCATGAATTTTATTATCAAACGGAAGCTCGTATGCTACATTGTCTCTTTCTATTTTGTGTCAAATAGATACAACATTGAAAGAGACAATAGATTGTCAGTTCAAGTAAGGTGAATAAACTTTTGTATCTCACCAATTTGGCTCTACTTTAGTTAGGGAACACATAACTGCTACTTAGGCCATTCAACATTCACAATCCTGCATGAGGGGCCGGACTCCAAGGCGAATGACCGGCTTAAATATTAGTTAGGTGTTCTCTAACTCTAGGTGCCTGTTGGTGAAAACGTGCATTAATCAAATGGCCAAAATGAAAATTTTAAGAATTTTTAAAAATGTACCCATGCTTAATCTCATGTGTCTGAATGTAAATTAGTTATATAAATATAATTCAAATTATACCACATTGTGCAAATTAAAGAAAATTATCGAAACAAATAAAAAAAAAGGTATTATAGAAAAAAATTAAATAAAAACAAAAATTTCTGTAATATAAGTATTTACAATCCAAATAAAGTCCAGTAGGTATACAGACGTAGTAATAATTGTATCAAATAAGAGTATAATAATATTACATACTCAGTGTCAAACATCGTGTCAACGCGTCTGTGTGGGTGTGTATACGCGTGCGTGGGTGTGTATACGCGTGCGTGCGTGTGCGCCTTTAATACAAACCCTTTTTTATAATATTAGTATAGTCTATGCTGGGCTTTACTGTCAACAGTGGGCCTAGTGCGAATTTTACTAGATCAATCGCGTCGAGCGCGTAAACGTCAATTTGTATGGAAATGAAGCAGCGCCACCTAGTGGCTAACGTGTAGATCTGCTTCATTCCCATACAAGTTGACGTTTACGCGTTCGACGCGTTTGATGAAGTAAAACCCGCACTAGGCCCTCTGTGCATTAAAATTTCGACTAAGCAAGAGTTTCAATACAAAATTAAAAGTTCAACGCTTGCGCAAGTACCGGCTAATCTTGTACAGATGCCTCGATCGCAAGCAAGCGATTGCGGCGCGTTTCCTTGCCGCGCACAACACTCGCTGCCAATTCACGGAGCGCTGCGTCGGTCTTCTGGCCTACTTACAATCCGAGTCGCATGCACAGACAACAAATAATCTGACACAGTTACACCTTTACAACGGACCTTAAAAGGTGATTTAAGTCCTAAACATAAGTTTTTGCTGTAGGTAGGGATAGAGCCTAGTCTTTCATGGACAGTTAGTTGACTCACACAAGAAAAAAAAGGTAGGAATCGTGCTCAATCTCCACGGAAATAAAAAAAGCCAGAGCCTTTATAACTTAACTAGTAGGTTGCTCGATGCCGCGGGCTTGCAGCCCGCGGGGGGGTTTTTGTGTTTCGTTTTTTGTTGTCTTTTGCCATGTCTAATTGTTTTGGTTTGGTTTTGGGTCTTTGTTTTGTAATTCATCAAAAATTGGGGGTAAGTAAGTAAGGTTGTGTTAGGTTAGGTAAGATAAAGGGGGAGGGGGGAGGTGGGTGGTGGCAATAGATCACCCTCGTTGAGACCTTTCAAATGATACCCAACATGGGGGGGTCTACTTGTAACCTTTGATTAAGTAGACCGCAACTGTCAAAATTTGAAATTTTGGTCTACTCTAAAAAATTCGTCGTTGCGAGACGTCTCCGATGAGCCCAAACACGACCCGGCTGCGTAGCACCGTTTCCGAGTTACGGTCGGGGGGGTCCGAGGGGGGCGTGAAATTTTTTATCTCTGGGAGACGTCTCCGATGACCCCAAACACGACCCAACTACGTCGCGTCGTTTCCAAGTTACGGCCTGGGGGGTCCGAGGCGGGTTTAAATTTTTTATCTCGGGGAGACGTCTCCGATGAGTCCAAACACGACCTGGCTGCGTCGCGCCGTTTCCGAGATACGTCTGAGGGGGTTGGAGGAGGGTTCAAATTTTTTATCTCGGGGAGACGTCTCCGATGACCCCAAACACGACCCGGTTGTGACGCGCCGTTTCCGGGTTACGGCCGGGGGGGTCCGAGGGGGGCGTCAAATTTTTTATCTCTGGGAGACGTCTCCGATGACCCCAAACACGACCCGGTTGTGACGCGCCGTTTCCGAGTTACGGCCGGGGGGGTCCGAGGGGGGCGTCAAATTTTTTATCTCTGGGAGACGTCTCCGATGACCCCAAACACGACCCGGTTGTGACGCGCCGTTTCCGAGTTACGGCCGGGGGGGTCCGAGGGGGGCGTCAAATTTTTTATCTCTGGGAGACGTCTCCGATGACCAAAAACACGACCCGGTTGTGACGCGCCGTTTCCGAGTTACGGCCGGAGGGGGTCCGAGGGGGGCGTCAAATTTTTTAGCTCTCGGAGACGTCTCCGATGAACCCAAACATGAGCCGGCTGCGTCGCGCCGTTCCCGAGTTACAACTGAGGGGGTTGGAGGGGGGTTCAATTTTATTATCTCGGGGAGACGTCTCCGATGACCCCAAACACGACCCGGATGTGACGCGTCGTTTACGAGTTACGGCCGGGGGGGTACGAGGGGGGCGTCAAATTTTTTATCTCTGGGAGACGTCTCCGATGACCCCAAACACGACCCGGTTGTGACGCGCCGTTTCCGAGTTACGGCCGGGGGGGTCCGAGGGGGGCGTCAAATTTTTTATCTCTGGGAGACGTCTCCGATGACCCCAAACACGACCCGGTTGTGACGCGCCGTTTCCGAGTTACGGCCGGAGGGGTTCCGAGGGGGGCGTCAAATTTTTTATCTCTGGGAGACGTCTCCGATGAGCCCAAACACGACCCCACTACGTCGCGTCGTTTCCAAGTTACGGCCTGGGGGGTCCGAGGGGGGTTCAAATTTTTTATTTCGTCGAGACGTCTCCGGTGAGCCCAAACACGAGCCGGCTGCGTCGCGCCGTTTCCGAGTTACGGCTGAGGGGTGTGGAGGGGGGTTCAATTTTATTATCTCGGGGAGACGTCTCCGATGAGCCCAAACACGATCTGGTTGCGTTGCGCCGTTTCCGAGTTACGACTGAGGGGGTCCGAGGGGGGTTCAAATTTTTCTTGTCAAAAATCTCTTTTTTTTTGGTGCCCCGGTAGACCCTTGCCGTCTCTTATGTGGGTGAAAAAATTCCTTTTAGGTGTGGTTTTGTATGGAGCGTAGGAGGGAGGGGGAGGGCGAGTGCGCAATGCCAAAATTCGGTCCGACCCCTTGGACTACCCGCGACGAGCCCGATCGAATGAGCCCAAACACGGGGGGTATCGGTCGCACCGTTATCGAGTTCGTATCGGGATGGACGGATGGGATGGGGAGGATCGGGGTCATTGGGTCTTGGCTGTGTCTAAATGGCCCACCGGGATAGTCTTTCGCAGCTCTCCGGTTAACGTTGCCGCCGCTGCGGCCCTCGAGTCCGGGGTCGCGAATTCCTCGGAGGTGGGCCGGGGGGGCGGGTCGCGCTGCGCGCTCCCCTAGTCCCCCCTATCCCCCCTCCTCGTCATTCGCCCCCCCCGGCCTCGAGACCCTTCGCGGCGGGTCAACCGCCCTCCTCTAAATGTGTAAAATCGCAATCGAGGTGTGAAAGGTTTGTATGAAAGGGGGGGAGCTGGGGGGAAGGTGACGGTCCCGGAGGGTGGACCACGCGGGGTGACGGTTATCCGCCAAAGTGTCCACCCACCCATCCTCGATGGTTTTGGAGATATTCCCATCCTTCCGAAAAGAAATGCCACTTTTGTATGGAGGGGGGGCGAAGGGGGGCAGGCGGGGGGAAGTAGACCGTCCCGGCCGATGGGTCTCGGGGAGAAACCGTTATCCCCCAAAGCGACCGCACGGGCAGGTGCCACCGCTGAGGAGCTACGGGGATCGTAGTCCGTACAGGTTGTATGGAGTGTAAAAAAAATGTATGAACGGGATGGGGATGACTCTCTCCCTGGTGACTACCGATGACCCTCTATGACATTCCGCAAACGCCATCCTTCCATCCCTCTTACTTTCCGAGGACCACACCCCAACTTTTTACCAGAACGGTGGACCGAGCACCGAAGAATATCCTACGGTGCGCTACGCCGCCCTCCATACGATGGGATGAGATATACCGCTCCAGAAAATCTCCTTCCGGTTGAAATAAATCGCTTTTCCGAAAATCCATAAATTTGTATGGAGACGGGATGAAGGGATGGAAATCCCGAAAATCGGGATGGCCCTTAAGAAGGATCGCACCGAGGGATGGAAACGCGCTATGGAGACCGACTTCCCATCCTCGATGGTTTTGGAGATATTCCCATCCCTTTCGCCGAAATTGCCACTTTTGTATGGAGACGGGATGAAGGGGGCGGGATGGGGGGATAAAGTTTATCCGAGAAGTTGGACCACCACTATGGATTATCATCCCCCTAAGACGCCGCCCACCTATCTCCGGCGGTTTCGGAGATGTTCCACTTTGAAAAATCCAAAAAGTTGTATGGAGTTTAAAAAAAATGTATGAACGGGATGGGGATGACATTTTCTTTGGTGACTATCGATGACCCTCTATGACATTCCGCAAACGCAACCCTTCTATCCCCCGTAGTTTCCGAAGACCACTCACCAACTTTTTACCAGGTAGGTGGACCGAGGACCGAGAAATTTCCTGGGGCGCGCTACGCCACCGTCCATACGATGGGATGAGATATACCGCTCCAGAAAATCTCCTTCCGGTTGAAATAAATCACTTTTCCGAAAAACCATAACTTTGTACGGTGGCGGGATGAAGGGATGGGATACTCGAAACGCGGGATGGCTTTTAAGAAGCATCCCACCGAGGGACGGAAACGCGCCATTGAGACCGACTTCCTATCCTCGATGGTTTCGGAGATATTTCCATCCTTCAAAGAAATTGCCACTTTTTGTATGAAGGGGGGGCGAAGGGGGGGACGTGGGGGGAAGTAGACCGTCCCGGCCGATGGGCCTCGGGGAGAAACCGTTATCCCCCAAAGACGCCGCCCACCTATCCCCGGTGGTTGAGGAGGTAGTCCACTTTGAAAAGTCCAAAAAATTTGTATGGAGTTTAAAAAAAATGTATGAACGGGATGGGGATGACACTTTCCCTGGTGACTACCGATGACCCTCTATGACATTCCGCAAACGCCACCCTTCCATCCCTCATAGTTTCCGAGGACCACTAACCAACTTTTTACCAGGTCGGTTTACCGAGGATATGAGATTTTTCTGGAGGTCACCGGGGAAACCCCTATCCGACCACCTATAGCGGGGAAACCCCCGACCGCTCCTTCTAGGAGAACAAATCGATGAGTGAGTCATTGGGTATGTGAGTGGGAATCCGGCTTTATAGTTTATTAATTAACTAGTAGGTTGCTCGATGCCGCGGGCTTGCAGCCCGCGGGGGGTGGATGCTCTGTGTTGTAGTTTGTCTTGTCTTTTGCCATGTCTAATTGTTTTGGCTTGGTTTTGGGTCTTTGTTTTGTAAATCGTCCCATCCGTTTCGCCGAAAATTCCACTTTTGTGTGGAGGGGGGGGGGGGAGGGGAGGGGGAGTTGATGAGTTTAGTGTTTATTCGTGCGACTGTGTTTTGGTTTGCTTTTGGGTCTTTGTTTTGTAATTCGTGAAGAATTGGAGGTAAGCAAGGGGGAGGGGGGAGGCGGGCGGGGCAATAGATCACCATCGTTGAGACCTTTCAAATGATACCCAACACGAGGGGTCTATCTGTAACCGTTGACCATGGTCTACTGAGTAGACCGAAATTCTCAAATTTTTAAATTTGGTCTTCTCTAAAAAATTTGTCTTTCTGAGACGTCTCCGATGACCCCAAACACGACCCGGTTGTGACGCGCCGTTTCCGAGTTACGGCCGGGGGGGTCCGAGGGGGGCGTCAAATTTTTTATCTCTGGGAGACGTCTCCGATGACCCCAAACACGACCCGGTTGTGACGCGCCGTTTCCGAGTTACGGCCTGGGGGGTCCGAGGGGGGCGTCAAATTTTTTATCTCGGGGAGGCGTCTCCGATGACCCCAAACACGACCCGGTTGTGACGCGCCGTTTCCGAGTTACGGCCGGGGTGGTCCGAGGGGGGCGTCAAATTTTTTATCTCTGGGAGACGTCTCCGATGACCCCAAACACGACCCGGTTGTGACGCGCCGTTTCCGAGTTACGGCCGGGGTGGTCCGAGGGGGGCGTCAAATTTTTTATCTCTGGGAGACGTCCCCGATGAGCCCAAACACGACCCCACTACGTCGCGTCGTTTCCAAGTTACGGCCTGGGGGGTCCGAGGGGGGTTCAAATTTTTTATTTCGTCGAGACGTCTCCGGTGAGCCCGAACACGACCTGGCTGTGTCGCGCCGTTTCCGAGTTACGACTGAGGGGTGTGGAGGGGGGTTCAATTTTATTATCTCGGGGAGACGTCTCCGATGAGCCCAAACACGATTTGTTTGCGTTGCGCCGTTTCCGAGTTACGACTGAGGGGGTCCGAGGGGGGTTCAAATTTTTCTTGTCAAAAATCTCGCTTTTTTTCGTGCCCCGGTAGACCCTTGCCGTCGCTCCGCTTCGCTCCGCTTCGCTCCGCGACGGGTCGACCGCCGTCTCTTATGTCGGTGCAAAAATAATTCCTTTCAGTTGTGATTTTGTATGGAGTGGGGGAGGGAGGGGGAGGGCGAGTGCGCAATGCCAAAATTCGGTCCGACCCCTTGGACTACCCGCGACGAGCCCGATCGAATGAGCCCAAGCACGGGGGGAATCGATCGAACCGTTTCCGAGTTCGTATCGGGATGGACGGATGGGATGGGGTGGATCGGGGTCATTGGGACTTGGCTGTGTCTAAATGGCCGATGGGGGTGGACTTTCGCGGCTCTCCGGTCACCGTTGCCGCCGCTGCGGCCCTCGAGTCCGGGGTCGCGAATTCCTCGGAGGGGGGCCGGGGGGGCGGGTCGCGCTGCGCGCTCCCCAAGCCCCCCCTATCCCCCCTCCTCGTCATTCGTCCCCCGGCCTCGAGACCCTTCGCGGCGGGTCAACCGCCCTCCTCTAAATGTGCAAAATCGCAATCGAGGTGTGATTTTGTATGAAAGGGGGGGGGGTGGGGGGAAGATGACGTTCCCTGGGGGTGGTCCTCGCGGAGTGACGGTTATCCGCCAAAGTTTCCACCCACCTATCCGCGATGGTTTTGGAGATATTCCCATCCTTCCGAAAAGAAATGCCACTTTTGTATGGAGGGGGGGCGAAGGGTAGGGAGGTGGGGGAAGTAGACCGTCCCGGCCGATGGGCCTCGGGGAGAAACCGTTATCCCCCGAAGGGACCCCACGGGCAGCTGCCACCGTTGAGGAGCTACGGGGATCGGAAAGTCCATACAGGTTGTATGGAGTGTAAAAAAAATGTATGAACGGGATGGGGATGACATTTTTCTTGGTGACTACCGATGACCCTCTATGATATTCCGCAAACGCCACCCTTCCATCCCTCTCAGTTTCCGAGCACCGCTCACCATCTTTGTACCAGGTCGGTGGACCGAGGACCGAGGAATTTCCTACGGTGCGCTACGCCGCCCTCCATACGATGGGATGAGATATACCGCTCCAGAAAATCTCCTTTCGGTTGAAATAAATCGCTTTTCCGAAAATCCATAAATTTGTATGGAGACGGGATGAAGGGATGGAAATCCCGAAAATCGGGATGGCCCTTAAGAAGGATCGCACCGAAGGATGGAAACGCGCTATGGTGACCGACTTCCCATCCTCGATGGTTTTGGAGATATTCCCATCCCTTTCGCCGAAAATGCCACTTTTGTATGGAGACGGGATGAAGGGGGCGGGATGGGGGGATAAAGTTTATCCGAGAAGTTGGACCACCACTATGGGTTATCATCCCCTTAAGACGCCGCCCACCTATCTCCGGCGGTTTCGGAGATGTTCCACTTTGAAAAATCCAAAAAGTTGTATGGAGTGTAAAAAAAATGTATGAACGGGATGGGGATGACATTTTCCCTGGTGACTACCGATGACCCTCTATGACATTCCACAAACGCCAACCTTCCATCCCTCGTAGTTTCCGAGGACCGCTCACCATCTTTGTACCAGGTCGGTGGACCGAGGATCGATGAATTTCCTGGGGCGCGCTGCGCCACCCTCTATACGACGGGATAGGATAGACCGCCCCACGGTGTCTCCTTGTGGGTGAAAAAAATCGCTTTTTAGAAAATTCAGAAAAAACCCAATATTTGCATGAAACGGGATGAAGGGATGGAAATCCCATAAATCGGGATAGCTTTTAAGAAGCATCCCACCGAGGGACGGAAACGCGCCATTGAGACCGACTTCCTATCCTCGATGGTTTCGGAGATATTTTCATCCTTCCAAAAAAATGGCCACTTTTTGTATGGAGACGGGATGAAGGGGGCGGGATGGGGGGATAAAGTTTATCCGAGAAGTTGGACCACCACTATAGGTGATCATCCCCCAAAGACGCCACTCACCTATCCCCGGTGGTTTGGGAGGTGTTCCACTTGGAAAAGTCCAAAAAAGTTGTATGGAGTTTAAAAAAAATGTATGAACGGGATGGGGATGACACTTTCCCTGGTGACTACCGATGACCCTCTATGACATTCCGCAAACCCCACCCTTCCATCCCTCATAGTTTCCGAGATCCCGTCACCAACTTTTTACCAGGTCGGTTTACCGAGGATATGAGATTTTTCTGGAGGTCACCGGGGAATCCCCTATCCGACCACCTATAGCGGGGAAATCCCCGACCGCTCCTTCTAGGAGAACAAATCGATGAGTGAGTCATTAGTTGGGTACGTGAGTGGTATTTCGGCTTTATATTGTATTAATTAACTAGTAGGTTGCTCGATGCCGCGGGCTTGCAGCCCGGGGGGGTTTTTGTGTTTCGTTTTTTTTTTGTCTTTTTGCCATGTCTAATTGTTTTGGTTTGGTTTTGGGTCTTTGTTTTGTAAATCGTCCCATCCGTTTCGCCGAAAATTCCACTTTTGTATGGAGGGGGGGCGAAGGGGGGGAGGTGGGGGGAAGTAGACCGTCCCGGCCGATGGGCCTCGGGGAGAAACCGTTATCCCCCAAAGACGCCACCTACCTATTCCCGGTGGTTTGGGAGGTGTTCCACTTTGAAAAGTCCAAAAAAGTTGTATGGAGTATAAAAAAAATGTATGAACGGGGTGGGGATGACACTTTCCCTGGTGACTACCGACGACCCTCTATGACATTCCGCAAACCCCGTCCTTCTGCGACTAATACTTTCCCAGATCCCGTCACCAACTTTTTACCAGGTCAGTTTACCGAGGATATGAGATTTTTCTGGAGGTCACCGGGGAATTCCCTACACGACCACCTATAGCGAGGAAACCCCCCACCGCTCCTTCTAGGAGAACAAATCGATGAGTGAGTCAGTCAGTAGGTCGTTGAGTGGTATTTCGGCTTTATAGTTTATTACTAGTAGGTTGCTCGATGCCGCGGGCTTGCAGCCCGCGGGGGGGTTTTTGTGTTGTAGTTTGTCTTGTCTTTTGCCATGTCTAATTGTTTTGGTTTGGTTTTGGGTCTTTGTTTTGTAATTCCTCCCATCCGTTTCGACGAAAATGCCACTTTTGTATGGAGGGGGGGCGAAGGGGGGGAGGAGGGGAAAGGGGGTTGATGAGTTTAGTGTTAATTCGTGCGATTGTGCTCTTATAATGGTTTTGGTTTGGTTTTGGAGTCTTTGTTTTGTAATTCGTGAAAAATTGGGGGTAAGTAAGGGGGGAGGGGGGAGGGGGGTTGTGTCAATAAATCACCCTCTTTCAGACCTTTCAAATGATACCCAACTCGGGGGGTTTATCTGTAACCGTTGACCATGGTCTACTGAGTAGACCGCAACTGTCAAAATTTAAAATTTGATCTACTCTAAAAAATTCGTCTTTCCGAGACGTCTCCGATGAGCCCAAACACGACCCGGCTGCGTCGCGCCGTTTCCGAGTTACGACTGAGGGGGTCCGAGGGGGGTTCAATTTTTTTATCTCGTCGAGACTTCTCCGATAAGCGCAAACACGACCCGGCTGTGTTGCGCCGTTTTCGAATTATGCCCCGGGGGGTCCGAGGGGGGGTCAAATTTTTTATCTCGGGAAGACGTCCCCGATGAGTCCAAACACGACCCGGCTGTGACGTGCCGTTTCCGAGTTACGGGCGGGGGGTCCGAGGGGGGCGTCAAATTTTATATCTCGGGGAGACGTCTCCGATGACCCCAAACACGACCCGGCTACGTTGCGCCGTTTTCTAGTTACGGCCGGGGGGGTCCGAGGGGGGCGTCAAATTTTTTATCTCGGGGAGACATCTCCGATGAGCCCAAACACGACCCGGTTGTGACACGCCGTTCCCGAGTTACAACTGAGGGGGTCCGAGGGGGGCGTCAAATTTTTTATCTCGGTGAGACGTCCCCGATGACCACAAACACGACCCCACTACGTCGCGCCGTTTCCGAGTTATGACTGAGGTAGTCCAAGGGGGGAAGCTGTCAAAAATCTCGCTGGCTGTGTCTAAGGGTGATTCAGTGTTGGCTGTGTCTAAATGGCCGATGGGGGTGGACTTTCGCGGCTCTCCGGTCACCGTTGCCGCCGCTGCGGCCCTCGAGTCCGGGGTCGCGAATTCCTCGGAGGGGGGCCGGGGGGGCGGGTCGCGCTGCGCGCTCCCCTATCCCCCCCTACCCCCCCTCCTCGTCATTCGCCCCCCCGGCCTCGAGACCCTTCGCGGCGGGTCGACCGCCCTCCTCTAAATGTGCAAAATCGCCATCGAAGTGTGATTTTGTATGAAAGGGTGGTAAAAGGGGAGAGGTGAGGGGAGGGCGACGGTCCCGGAGGGTGGACCTCGCGGGGTGACGGTTATCCGCCAAAGTGTCCACCCACCCATCCTCGATGGTTTTGGAGATATTCCCATCCTTCCGAAAAGAAATGCCACTTTTGTATGGAGGGGGGGCGAAGGGGGGCAGGCGGGGGGCAGTAGACCGTCCCGGCCGATGGGTCTCGGGGAGAAACCGTTATCCCCCAAAGCGACCGCACGGGCAGGTGCCACCGCTGAGGAGCTACGGGGATCGGATAGTCCACACAGGTTGTATGGAGTGTAAAAAAAATGTATGAACGGGATGGGGATGACTCTCTCCCTGGTCACTACCGATGACCCTCTATGACATTCCGCAAACGCCACTCTTCCATCCCTCGTAGTTTCCGAGGACCGCTCGCCAACTTTTTACCAGGTTGGTGGACCGAGCACCGAGGAAATTCCTGGGGCGCGCTACGCCACCGTCCATACGATGGGATGAGATATACCGCTCCAGAAAATCTCCTTCCGGTTGAAATAAATCGCTTTTCTGAAAAACCATAATGTTGTACGGCGGCGGGATGAAGGGATGGGATAGTCGAAACGCGGGATGGCTTTTAAGAAGCGTCCCACCGAGAGACGGATACGCGCCATGGAGACCGACTTCCCATCCTCGATGGTTACGGAGATATTTCCATCCTTCAAAGAAATTGCCACTTTTTGTATGAAGGGGGGGCGAAGGGGGGGAGGTGGGGGGAAGTAGACCGTCCCGGCCGATGGGCCTCGGGGAGAAACCGTTATCCCCCAAAGACGCCACCCACCTATCCCCGGTGGTTAAGGAGGTAGTCCACTTTGAAAAGTCCAAAAAAGTTGTATGGAGTTTAAAAAAAATGTATGAACGGGATGGGGATGACACTTTCCCTGGTGACCACCGACGACCCTCTATGACATTCCGCAAACCCCGTCCCTCTGCGACTAATACTTTCCCAGATCCCGTCACCAACTTTTTACCAGAACGGTGTACCGAGGATATGAGATTTTTCTGGAGGTCACCGGGGAATCCCCTATCCGACCACCTACAACAGGGAAACCCCCGACCGCTCCTTCTGGGAGAACAAATCGATGAGTCAGTCATTAGTTGAGTACGTGAGTGGGATTTCGGCTTTATAGTTTATTAATTAATTATTAATAATAGTAGGTTGCTCGATGCCGCGGGCTTGCAGCCCGCGGGGGGTGGGTGCTCTGTGTTGTAGTTTGTCTTGTCTTTTGCCATGTCTAATTGTTTTGGTTTGGTTTTGGGTCTTTGTTTTGTAATTCGTCCCATCCGTTTCGCCGAAAATTCCACTTTTGTGTGGAGGGGGGGGGAGGAGGGGAGGGGGAGTTGATGAGTTTAGTGTTTATTCGTGCGACTGTGTTTTGGTTTGCTTTTGGGTCTTTGTTTTGTAATTCGTGAAGAATTGGGGGTAAGCAAGGGGGGAGGGGGAGGCGGGCGGGGCAATAGATCACCATCGTTGAGACCTTTCAAATGATACCCAACACGAGGGGTCTACCTGTAACCGTTGACCATGGTCTACTGAGTAGACCGAAATTCTCAAATTTTTAAATTTGGTCTTCTCTAAAAAATTTGTCTCTCTGAGACGTCTCTGATGACCCCAAACACGACCCGGTTGTGACGCGCCGTTTCCGAATTACAGCCGGGGGGTCCGAGGGGGGCGTCAATTTTTTCATTTCTAGGAGACGTCTCCGATGACCCCAAACACGACCCGGTTGTGACGCGCCGTTTCCGAGTTACGGCCGGGGGGGTCCGAAGGGGGCGTCAATTTTTTTATTTCTGGGAGACGTCTCCGATGACCCCAAACACGACCCGGTTGTGACGCGCCGTGTCCGAGTTACGGCCGGGGGGGTCCGAGGGGGGCGTGAAATTTTTTATCTCTGGGAGACGTCTCCGATGACCCCAAACACGACCCCACTACGTCGCGTCGTTTCCAAGTTACGGCCTGGGGGGTCCGAGGGGGGCGTCAAATTTTTTATCTCGGGGAGACGTCTCCGATGAGCCCAAACACGACCCGGTTGTGACGCGCCGTTTCCGGGTTACGGCCGGGGGGGGTCCGAGGGGGGCGTCACATTTTTTATCTCTGGGAGACGTCTCCGATGACCCCAAACACGACACGGTTGTGACGCGTCGTTTCCGAGTTACGGCCGGGGGGGTCCGAGGGGGGCGTCAAATTTTTTATCTCTGGGAGACGTCTCCGATGACCCCAAACACGACCCGGTTGTGACGCGCCGATTCCGAGTTACGGCCGGGGGGGTCCGAGGGGGGCGTCAAATTTTTTATCTCTGGGAGACGTCTCCAATGAGCCCAAACACGACCTGGCTGCGTTGCGCCGTTTCTGAGTTACGGCTGGTGGGGTTGGAGAGGGGTTAAATTTTATTACCTCGGGGAGACGTCTCCAATGACCCCAAACACGACCCCACTGCGTCGTGTCGTTTCCGAGTTACGGCCAGGGGGGTCAGAGGGGGGTTCAAAATTTTTATCTCCTCGAGACCTCTCCGATGAGCCCAAACACGACCCCACTGCGTCGCGTCGTTTCCGAGTTACGGCCGGGGGGGTCCGAGGGGGGCGTCAAATTTTTTATCTCGTCTAGACGTTTCCGATGAGTCCAAACACGACCCGGCTGTGACGTGCCGTTTCCGAGTTACGGCCGGGGGGGTCCGAGGGGCGCGTCAAATTTTTTATCTCTGGGAGACGTCTCCGATGACCTCAAACACGGCCCGGTTGTGACGCGCCGTTTCCGAGTTACGGCCGGAAGGGGTCCGAGGGGGTCGTCAAATTTTTTATTTTTGGGAGACGTCTCCGATGACCCCAAACACGACCCGGTTGTGACGCGCCGTTTCCGAGTTACGGCCGGGGGGTCCGAGGGGGGCGTCAAATTTTTTATCTCTGGGAGACGTCTCCCATGACCCAAACACGACCCCACTACGTCGCGTCGTTTCCAAGTAACGGCCTGGGGGGTCCGAGGGGGGTTCAAATTTTTTATCTCGTCGAGACGTCTCTGATGAGCCCAAACACGACCCGGCTGCGTCGCGTCGTTTCCGAGTTACGGCCGGGGGGGTCCGAGGGGGGCGTCAATTTTTTTATCTCGGTGAGACGTCTCCGATGAGCCCAAACACGACCCGGCTGCGTCGCGCCGTTTCCGAGTTACGACTGAGGGGGTCCAAGGGGTCGTCAAATTTTTTATCTCGGTAAGACTTCCCCGATGAGCCCAAACACGACCTGGCTGCGTTGCGCCGTTTCCGAGTTACGGCCTGGGGGGTCCGAGGGGGGCGTCAAATTTTTTATCTCGGGGAGGCGTCTCCGATGACCCCAAACACGACCCGGCTGTGACGTGCCGTTTCTGAGTTACAACTGAGGGGGTGCGAAGGGAGGGGGTCAAAATCTCTCTTTTTTGGTGCCTCAGTAGACCCTTGCCGTCGCTCCGCTTCGCTCCGCGACGGGTCGACCGCCGTCTCTTATGTGGGTAAAAATCCCTTTCAGTTGTGAATTTGTGTGGAGAGGGGAGGGCGAGTGCGCAATGCCAAAATTCAGTCGGACCCCTTGGACTGCCCGCGACGAGCCCGATCGAATGAGCCCAAGCACGGGGGGTATCGGTCGAACCGTTTCCGAGTTAGTACCGGGATGGACGGATGGGATGGGGAGAATCGGGGTCATTGGGTCTTGGCTGTGTCTAAATGGCCGAAGGGGACGGACTTTCGCGGCTCTCCGGCCACAGTTGCCGCCGCTGCGGCCCTCGAGTCCGGGGTCGCGAATTCCTCGGAGGGGGGCCGGGGGGGATAGGGGAGCGCGCAGCGCGACCCGCCCCCCCGGCCCCCCTCCGAGGAATTCGCCCCCCCGGCCTCGAGACCCTTCGCGGCGGGTCGACCGCCCTCCTCTAAATGTGCAAGAGGTGTGATTTTGTATGAAAGGATGGTAAAGGGGGTGAGGTGGGGGGAAGGTGACGGTCCCGGAGGGTGGATCTCGCGGGGTGACGGTTATCCGCCAAAGTGTCCACCCACCCATCCGCGATGGTTTTGGAGATATTTCCTATCCTTCCGAAAAGAAATGCCACTTTTGTATGGAGGGGGGGCGAAGGGGGGGAGGTGAGGGGAAGTAGACCGTCTCGGCCGATGGTCCTCGGGGAGAAACCCCTATCCCCCAAAGAGACCGCACGGGCAGCTGCCACCGTTGAGGAGCTACGGGGATCGTAAAGTCCGTACAGGTTGTATGGAGTGTAAAAAAAATGTATGAACGGGATGGGGATGACTCTCTCCCTGGTGACTACCGATGACCCTCTATGACATTCCGCAAACGCCACCCTTCCATCCCTCTTACTTTCCGAGTACCAGTCGCCATCTTTGTACCAGGTCGGTGGACCGACCACTGAAGAATTTCCCGGGACGCGCTACGCCACCCTCCATACGATGGGATAGGACTGACTACCCGACTTTGCCCCCTTCCCGGTGAAATAAATAGCTTTTCCGAAAAACCATAAATTTGTATGGAGACGGGATGAAGGGATGGAAACCCCGAAAATCGGGATGGCCCTTGAGAAGCATCCCACCGAGGAATAAAAACGCGCCATAGCCACCGACCACCTATCCCGCACGGTTTTGGAGATTTTCCCATCCCTTTCGCCGAAAATGCCACTTTTGTATGGAGACGGGATGAAGGGGGCGGGATGGGGGGATAAAGTTTATCCGAGAAGTTGGACCACCACTATGGGTTATCATCCCCCTAAGACGCCGCCCACCTATCTCTGGCGGTTTCGGAGATGTTCCACTTTGAAAAATCCAAAAAGTTGTATGGAGTTTAAAAAAAATGTATTAACGGGATGGGGATGACTCTCTACCTGGTGACTACCAATGACCCACTATGACATTCCGCAAACGCCACCCTTCTATCCCTCATAGTTTCCGAAGACCACACCCCAACTTTTTACCAGGTTGGTGGAGCGAGGATCGAAGAATTTCCTGGGGCGCGCTACGCCACCCTCTATACGGCGGGATAGGATAGACCGCCCCACGGTGTCTCCTTGTGGGTGAAAAAAATCGCCTATTAGAAAATTCAGAAAAAACCCAATATTGGCATGAAACGGGATGAAGGGATGGAAATCCCATAAATCGGGATAGCTTTTAAGAAGCATCCCACCGAGGGACGGAAACGCGCCATTGAGACCGACTTCCTATCCTCGATGGTTTCGGAGATATTTTTATCCTTCCAAAAAAATGGCCACTTTTTGTATGGAGACGGGATGAAGGGGGCGGGATGGGGGGATAAAGTTTATCCGAGAAGTTGGACCACCACTATAGGTGATCATCCCCCAAAGACGCCGCCCACCTATTTCCGGTGGTTTAGGAGGTACTCCACTTTGAAAAGTCCAAAAAACTTGTATGGAGTTTAAAAAAATGTATGAACGGGATGGGGATGACACTTTCCCTGGTGACCACCGATGACCCTCTATGACATTCCGTAAACGCCACCCTTCTATCCCTCATAGTTTCCGAGGACCACTAACCAACTTTTTACCAGAACGGTTTACCGAGGATATGAGATTTTTCTGGAGGTCACCGGGGAATCCCCTATCCGACCACCTATAAAAGGGAAATCCCCGACCGCTCCTTCTGGGAGAACAATTCGATGAGTCAGTCATTGGGTATGTGAGTGGGATTTCGGCTTTATAGTTTATTAACTAGTAGGTTGCTCGATGCCGCGGGCTTGCAGCCCGCGGGGGGGTTTTTGTGTTTCGTTTTTTGTTGTCTTTTTGCCATGTCTAATTGTTTTGGTTTGGTTTTGGAGTCTTTGTTTTGTAATTCGTGAAAAATTGGGGGTAAGTAAGGAGGGAGGGGGGAGGAAGGTTGTGTCAATAAATCACCCTCTTTGAGACCTTTCAAATGATACCCAACTCGGGGGGTTTATCTGTAACCATTGACGATGGTCTACGGAGTAGACCGCAACTGTCAAAATTTAAAATTTGGTCTACTCTAAAAAATTTGTCTTTCCGAGACGTCTCCGATGAGCCCAAACACGACCCGGCTGCGTCGCGCCGTTTCCGAGTTACGACTGAGGGGGTCCGAGGGGGGTTCAATTTTTTTATCTCGTCGAGACGTCTCCGATGAGCCCAACCACGATTTGGCTGCGTTGCGCTGTTTCTGAGATACGGCCGAGGGGTTTGGAGAGGGGTTCAATTTTTATTATCTCGGGGAGACGTCTCCAATGACCCCAAACACGACCTGGCTGCGTTGCGCCGTTTCCGAGTTACGGCTGAGGGGGTTGGAGGAGGGTTCAATTTTATTATCTCGGGGTGACGTCTCCAATGACCCCAAACACGACCCCACTGCGTCGCGTCGCTTCCGAGTTACGGCCGGAGGGGGTCCGAGGGGGGTTCAAATTTTTTATCTCGTCGAGACGTCTCCGATGACCCCAAACACGGCCCGGTTGTGACGCGCCTTTTCCGAGTTACGGCCGGGGAGGTCCGAGGGGGGCGTCAAATTTTTTATCTCGGGTAGACGTCTCCGATGACCCCAAACACGACCCGGTTGTGACGCGCCGTTTCCGAGTTACGGCCGGGGGGGTCGGAGGGGGGCGTGAAATTTTTTATTTCTGGGAGACGTCTCCGATGACCCCAAACACGACCCCACTACGTCGCGTCGTTTCCAAGTTATGGCCTGGGGGGTCCGAGGGGGGCGTCAAATTTTTTATCTCGGTGAGACGTCTCCAATGACCCCAAACACGACCCCACTACGTCGCGTCGTTTCCAAGTTACGGCCTGGGGGGTCCGATGGGCGCGTCAAATTTTTTATCTCTGGGAGACGTCTCCGATGACCCCAAACACGACCCGGTTGTGACGCGCCGTTTCCGAGTTACGGCCGGGGGGGTCCGAGGGGGGCGTCAAATTTTTTATCTCTGGGAGACGTCTCCGATGACCCCAAACACGACCCGGTTGTGACGCGCCGTTTCCGAGTTACGGCCGGAGGGGGTCCGAGGGGGCGTCAAATTTTTTATCTCTGGGAGACGTCTCCGATGAGCCCAAACACGACCCGGTTGTGACGCGCCGTTTCCGAGTTGCGGCCGGGGGGGTCCGAGGGGGGCGTCAAATTTTTTATCTCTGGGAGACGTCTCCGATGACCCCAAACACGACCCGGTTGTGACGCGCCGTTTCCGAGTTACGGCCGGGGGGGTCCGAGGGGGGCGTCAAATTTTTTATCTCTGGGAGAAGTCTCCGATGACCCCAAACACGACCCGGTTGTGACGCGCCGTTTCCGAGTTACGGCCGGGGGGGTTCGAGGGGGGCGTCAAATTTTTTATCTCTGGGAGTCGTCTCCGATGACCCCAAACACGACCCGATTGTGACGCGCCGTTTCCGAGTTACGGCCGGGGGGGTCCGAGGGGGGCGTCAAATTTTTTATCTCTGGGAGACGTCTCCGATGACCCCAAACACGACCCGGTTGTGACGCGCCGTTTCCGAGTTACGGCCGGAGGGGGTCCGAGGGGGGCGTCAAATTTTTTATCTCTGGGAGACGTCTCCGATGACCCCAAACACGACCCGGTTGTGACGCGCCGTTTCCGAGTTACGGCCGGGGGGGGGGCCGAGGGGGGCGTCAAATTTTTTATCTCTGGGAGACGTCTCCGATGACCCCAAACACGACCCGGTTGTGACGCGCCGTTTCCGAGTTACGGCCGGGGGGGTCCGAGGGGGGCGTCAAATTTTTTATCTCTGGGAGACGTCTCCGATGAGCCCAAACACGACCCCACTACGTCGCGTCGTTTCCAAGTTACGGCCTGGGGGGTCCGAGGGGGGTTCAAATTTTTTATTTCCTCGAGACGTCTCCGGTGAGCCCAAACACGACCTGGCTGCGTCGCGCCGTTTCCGAGTTACGGCTGAGGGGTGTGGAGGGGGGTTCAATTTTATTATCTCGGGGAGACGTCTTCGATGAGCCCAAACACGATCTGGTTGCGTTGCGCCGTTTCCGAGTTACGACTGAGGGGGTCCGAGGGGGGTTCAAATTTTTCTTGTCAAAAATCTCGCTTTTTTTGGTGCCCCGGTAGACCCTTGCCATCGCTCCGCTTCGCTCCGCGACGGGTCGCCCGCCGTCTCTTGTGTGGGTGGAAAAATCCCTTTTAGTTGTGATTTTGTATGGAGTGGAGGAGGGAGGGGGAGGGCGAGTGCGCAATGCCAAAATTCGGTCCGACCCCTTGGACTACCCGCGACGAGCCCGATCGAATGAGCCCAAACACGGGGGGTATCGGTCGAACCGTTTCCGAGTTAGTACCGGGATGGACGGATGGGATGGGGAGGATCGGGGTCATTGGGTCTTGGCTGTGTCTAAATGGCCGATGGGGGTGGACTTTCGCGGCTCTCCGGTCACCGTTGCCGCCGCTGCGGCCCTCGAGTCCGGGGTCGCGAATTCCTCGGAGGGGGGCCGGGGGGGCGGGTCGCGCTGCGCGCTCCCCTATCCCCCCCTATCCCCCCTCCTCGTCATTCGCCCCCCCGGCCTCGAGACCCTTCGCGGCGGGTCGACCGCCCTCCTCTAAATGTGCAAGAGGTGTGATTTTGTATGAAAGGGGGGTAAAGGGGGGGAGGTGGGGAGAAGGTGACGGTCCCTGGGGGTGGATCTCGCGGGGTGACGGTTATCCGCCAAAGTTTCCACCCACCTACCCGCGATGGTTTTGGAGATATTCCCATCCTTCCGAAATGAAATGCCACTTTTGTATGGAGGGGGGGGGGGGGGGCGAAGGGGGGGAGGCGGGGGGAAGTAGACCGTCCCGGCCGATGGGCCTCGGGGAGAAACCGTTATCCCTTAAAGAGACCGCACGGGCAGGTGCCACCGCTGAGGAGCTACGGGGATCGGATAGTCCACACAGGTTGTATGGAGTGTAAAAAAAATGTATGAACGGGATGGGGATGACATTTTCCCTGGTGACTACCGATGACCCTCTATGACATTCCGCAAACGCCACCCTTCCATCCCTCTTACTTTCCGAGTACCAGTCGCCATCTTTGTACCAGGTCGGTGGACCGAGCACTGAAGAATTTCCCGGGACGCGCTACGCCGCCCTCCATACGATGGGATGAGATATACCGCTCCAGAAAATCTCCTTCCGGTTGAAATAAATCGCTTTTCCGAAAATCCATAAATTTGTATGGAGACGGGATGAAGGGATGGAAATCCCGAAAATCGGGATGGCCCTTAAGAAGGATCGCACCGAGGGATGGAAACGCGCTATGGAGACCGACTTCCCATCCTCGATGGTTTTGGAGATATTCCCATCCCTTTCGCCGAAAATGCCACTTTTGTATGGAGACAGGATGAAGGGGGAAGGATGGGGGGATAAAGTTTATCCGAGAAGTTGGACCACCACTATGGGTTATCATCCCCCTAAGACGCCGCCCACCTATCTCCGGCGGTTTCGGAGATGTTCCACTTTGAAAATTCCAAAAAGTTGTATGGAGTTTAAAAAAAATGTATGAACGGGATGGGGATGACATTTTCTTTGGTGACTATCGATGACCCTCTATGACATTCCGCAAACGCCACTCTTCCATCCCTCGTAGTTTCCGAGGACCGCTCGCCAACTTTTTACCAAGTCGGTGGACCGAGCACCGAGGAAATTCCTGGGGCGCGCTACGCCACCCTCTATACGGCGGGATAGAATAGACCGCCCCACGGTGTCTCCTTGTGGGTGAAATAAATCGCTTTTCCGAAAAACCATAATGTTGCACGGCGGCGGGATGAAGGGATGGGATACTCGAAACGCGGGATGGCTTTTAAGAAGCATCCCACCGAGGGACGGAAACGCGCCATTGAGACCGACTTCCTATCCTCGATGGTTTCGGAGATATTTCCATCCTTCAAAGAAATTGCCACTTTTTGTATGGAGGGGGGGCGAAGGGGGGGAGGTGGGGGGAAGTAGACTATCCCGGCCGATGGACCTCGGGGAGAAACCTTTATCCCCCAAAGACGCCACCCCTCTATCTCCCGTGGTTCGGGAGGTGTTCCACTTGGAAAAGTCCAAAAAAGTTGTATGGAGTTTAAAAAAAATGTATGAACGGGATGGGGATGACACTTTCCCTGGTGACCACCGATGACCCTCTATGACATTCCGCAAACCCCGTCCCTCTGCGACTAATACTTTCCCAGATCCCGTCACCAACTTTTTACCAGAACGGTGTACCGAGGATATCGGATTTTTCTGGAGGTCACGGGGGAATCCCCTATACGACCATATATAATAGGGAAATCCCCGACCGCTCCTTCTAGGAGAACAAAAAGATGAGTCATTAGGTCGTTGAGTGGGAATCCGGCTTTATAGTTTATTAATTAACTAGTAGGTTGCTCGATGCCGCGGGCTTGCAGCCCGCGGGGGGGTTTTTCTGTTGTAGTTTGTCTTGTCTTTTGCCATCTCTAATTGTATTGGTTTGGTTTTGGGTCTTTGTTTTGTAATTCGTCCCATCCAATTCGCCGAAAATTTCACTTTTGTGTGTGAGTGTGTGTGTGTGTGGGGGGGGGGGGGGGCGAAGGGGAAGAGTTTAGTGTTTATTCGTGCCACTGTGCTCTTATAATTGTTTTGGTTTGGTTTTGGAGTCTTTGTTTTGTAATTCGTGAAAAATTGGGGGTAAGTAAGGGGGGAGGGGGGAGGGGGGTTGTGTCAATAAATGACCCTCTTTGAGACCTTTCAAATGATACCCAACTCGGGGGGTTTATCTGTAAACGTTGACCATGGTCTACTGAGTAGATCGCAACTGTCAAAATTTAAAATTTGGTCTACTCTAAAAAATTCGTCTTTCCGAGACGTCTCCGATGAGGCCAAACACGACCCAGCTACGTCGCGCCGTTTCCAAGTTACGACTGAGGGGGTCCGAGGGGGGTTCAATTTTTTTATCTCTTCGAGACGTCTCCGATGAGCCCAAACACGACTTGGCTGCGTTGCGCTGTTTCTGAGATACGGCCGAGGGGTTTGGAGGGGGGTTCAATTTTTATTATCTCGGGGAGACGTCTCCAATGACCCCAAACACGACCTGGCTGCGTTGCGCCGTTTCCGAGTTACGGCTGAGGGGGTTGGAGGGGGGTTCAATTTTATTATCTCGGGGTGACGTCTCCAATGACCCCAAACACGACCCCACTGCGTCGCGTCGCTTCCGAGTTACGGCCGGAGGGGGTCCGAGGGGGTTCAAATTTTTTATCTCGTCGAGACGTCTCCGATGAGCCCAAACACGACCCGGCTGCGTCGCGCCGTTCCCGAGTTATAACTGAGGGGGTCTGAGGGGGGTTCAATTTTTTTATCTAGTCGAAACGTCTCCGAAGACCCCAAACACGACCCGGCTGAGTCGCGCCGTTTCCGAGTTACGGGCGGGGGGGTTGGAGGGGGGTTCAATTTTATTATCTCGGGGACACGTCTCCAATGACCCCAAAGACGACCCCACTGTGTCGCGTCGTTTCCGAGTTACGGCCGGGGGAGTCCGAGGGGGGCGTCAAATTTTTTATCTCGGGGAGACGTCTCCGATGACCCCAAACACGACCCGGCTGTGACGCACCGTTTCTGAGTTACGGCCGGGGGGGGTTGGAGGGGGGCATCAAATTTTTTATCTCGGGGAGACGTCTCCGATGACCCCAAACACGACCCGACTGTGACGTGCCGTTTCCGAGTTACGACTTAGGGGGTCCGAGGGGGACGTCAAATTTTTTATCTCGACGAGACGTCTCCGATGACCCCAAACACGACTCGTCTGCGTCGCGCCGTTTCCAAGTTACGGCCGGAGGGGTCCGAGGGGTGCGTCAAATTTTTTATCTCTGGGAGACGTCTCCGATGACCCCAAATACGACCCGGTTGTGACGCGCCGTTTCCGAGTTAAGGCCGGGGGGGTCCGAGGGGGGGGCTGTCAAAAATCGCGCTTTTTTTTTTTTTTGGTGCCCCGGTAGACCCTTGCCGTCGCTCCGCGACGGGTCGACCGCCGTCTCTAGTGTGGGTGAAAAAATCCCTTTTAGTTGTGATTTTGTATGGACTGGGGGAGGGAGGGGGAGGGCGAGTGCGCAATGGCAAAATTCGGTCCAATCCCTTGGACTACCCGCGACGAGCCCGATCGAATGAGCACAAGCACGGGGGGTATCGGTCGAACCCTTTCCGAGGTCGTACCGGGATGGACGGATGGGATGGGGTGGATCAGGGTGATTCAGTGTTGGCTGTGTCTAAATGGTCGAAGGGGGATGGAATTTCGCGGCTCTCCGGTCACCGTTGCCGCCGCTGCGGCCCTCGAGTCCGGGGTCGCGAATTCCTCGGAGGGGGGTCGGGGGGGTGGGTCGCGCTGCGCGCTCCCCTATCCCCCCTCCTCGTCATTCGCCCCCCCGGCCTCGAGACCCTTCGCGGCGGGTCGACCGCCCTCCTCTAAAAGTGCAAAATCGCCATCGAGGTGTGAATTTGTATGAAAGGGTGGTAAAAGGGGAGAGGTAGGGGGAGGGTGACGGTCCCTGGGGGTGGATCTCGCGGGGTGACGGTTATCCGCCAAAGTGACCACCCACCTATCCCGCACGGTTTTGGAGATATTCCCATCCCTTTCGCCGAAAATGCCACTTTTGTATGGAGGGGGGGCGAAGGGAGGGAGGTGGGGGGAAGTAGACCGTCCCGGCCGATGGGCCTCGGGGAGAAACCGTTATCCCTTAAAGAGACCACACGGGCAGCTGCCATCGTTGAGGAGCTACGGGGATCGTAAAGTCCATGCAGGTTGTATGGAGTGTAAAAAAAATGTATGAACGGGATGGGGAAGACATTTTCCCTGGTGACTACCGATGACCCTCTATGACATTCCGCAAACGCCACCCTTCCATCCCTCTTACTTTCCGAGTACCAGTCGCCATCTTTGTACCAGATCGGTGGACCGAGCACTGAAGAATTTCCCGGGACGCGCTACGCCACCCTCCATACGACGCGATTAGATATACTGCTCCAGAAAATTTCCTTGTGGGTGAAATAAATCGCTTTTCCGAAAATCCATAAATTTGTATGGAGACGGGATGAAGGGATGGAAATCCCGAAAATCGGGATGGCCCTTAAGAAGGATCCCACCGAGGGATGGAAACGCGTCATTGCGACCGACCACCTATCCCGCACGGTTTTAGAGATTTTCCCATCCCTTTCGCCGAAAATGCCACTTTTGTATGGAGGGGGGGCGAAGGGGGGGAGGTGGGGGGAAGTAGACCCTCCCGGCCGATGGGCCTCGGGGAGAAACCGTTATCCCCCAAAGACGCCACCCATCTATTTCCGGTGGTTTAGGAGGTAGTCCACTTGGAAAAGTCCAAAAAAGTTGTATGGAGTTTAAAAAAAATGTATGAACGGGATGGGGATGACATTTTCCCTGGTGACTACCGATGACCCTCTATGACATTCCGCAAACGCCACCCTTCCATCCCTCGTAGTTTCCGAGGACCACTCGCCATCTTTGTACCAGGTCGGTGGACCGAGGATCGAAAAATTTCCTGCGGTGCGCTACGCCACCCTCCATACGATGGAATGAGATATACCGCTCCAGAAAATCTCCTTCCGGTTTAAATAAATAGCTTTTCCGAAAAATTAAAATTTGTAAGGAGACGGGATGAAGGGATGGAAATCCCGAAAATCGGGATGGCCCTTGAGAAGGATCCCACCGAGGGATGGAAACGCGCCACGGCCACCGACCACCTATCCCGCACGGTTTTGGAGATATTCCCATCCCTTTCGCCGAAAATGCCACTTTTGTATGGAGACGGGATGAAGGGGGCGGGATGGGGGGATAAAGTTTATCCGAGAAGTTGGACCACCACTATGGGTTATCATCCCCCTAAGACGCCGACCACCTATCTCCGGCGGTTTCGGAGATGTTCCACTTTGAAAAATCCAAAAAGTTGTATGGAGTTTAAAAAAAATGTATGAACGGGATGGGGATGACTCTCTCCCTGGTGACTACCGATGACCCTCTATGACATTCCGTAAACGCCACCCTTCTATCCCCCGTAGTTTCCGAGATCTCGTCACCAACTTTTTACCAGGTCGGTGGACCGAGGATCGATGAATTTCCTGGGGCGCGCTACGCCACCCTCTATACGACGGGATAGGATAGACCGCCCCACGGTGTCTCTTTGTGGGTGAAAAAAATCAGTTTTTAGAAAATTCAGAAAAAACCCAATATTTGCATGAAACGGGATGAAGGGATGGGATAGTCGAAACGCGGGATGGCTTTTAAGAAGCATCCCACCGAGGGACGGAAACGCGCCATTGAGACCGACTTCCTATCCTCGATAGTTTCGGAGATATTTTTATCCTTCCAAAAAAATGGCCACTTTTTGTATGGAGACGGGATGAAGGGGGCGGGATGGGGGGATAAAGTTTATCCGAGAAGTTGGACCACCACTATAGGTGATCATCCCCCAAAGACGCCACCCACCTATCCCCGGCGGTTTGGGAAGTGTTCCACTTTGAAAAGTCCAAAAAAGTTGTATGGAGTTTAAAAAAAATGTATGAACGGGATGGGGATGACACTTTCCCTGGTGACCACCGATGACCCTCTATGACATTCCGCAAACGCCACCCTTCCATCCCTCATAGTTTCCGAGGACCACTAACCAACTTTTTACCAGAACGGTTTACCGAGGATATGGGATTTTTCTGGAGGTCACCGGGGAATCCTCTATCCGACCACCTACAACAGGGAAATCCCCCACCGCTCCTTCTAGGAGAACAAATCGATGAGTGAGTCATTAGTTGGGTACGTGAGTGGTATTTCGGCTTTATAGTTTATTAACTAGTAGGTTGCTCGATGCCGCGGGCTTGCAGCCCGCGGGGGGTGGGTGGGGGCTCCGTGTTGTAGTTTGTCTTGTCTTTTGCCATGTCTAATTGTTTTGGTTTGGTTTTGGGTCTTTGTATTGTAATTCGTGAAGAATTGGGGGTAAGTAAGTAAAGTTAAGTTAGGTAAGTTAACGTTAGGGGGAGGGGAGGTCGGTTGGTGGCAGTAGATAACCCTCGTTCAGACCTTTCAAATGATACCCAACACCAGGGGTTTATCTGTAACCGTTGACCATGGTCCTACGTGTTGACCGCAACTGTCAAAATTTGAAATTTGGTCTACTCTAAAAAATTCATCTTTCCCAGACGTCTACGATGAGCCCAAACACGACCTGTCTGCGTTGCGCCGTTTCCGAGTTACGGCCGGGGGGGTCCGAGGGGGGCGTCAATTTTTTTATCTCGGGGAGACGTCCCCGATGAGTCCAACCACGACCCGGCTGTGACGTGCCGTTTCCGAGTTACGGCCGGGGGGGTCCGAGGGGGGCGTCAAATTTTTTATCCCTGGGAGACGTCTCCGATGAGTCCAAACACGACCCGGCTGTGACGTGCCGTTTCCGAGTTACGGCCAGGGGGGTCAGAGGGGGGTTTAAAATTTTTATCTCCTCGAGACCTCTCCGATGAGCCCAAACACGACCCCACTGCGTCACGTCGTTTCCGAGTTACGGCCTGGGGGGTTCGAGGGGGGCGTCAAATTTTTTATCTCGGGGAGACGTCTCCGATGACCCCAAACACGACCCGGCTGTGACGTGCCGTTTCCGAGTTACGGCCGGGGGGGTCCGAGGGGGGTGTAAATTTTTTTATCTCGGTGAGACGTCCCCGATGACCCCAAACACGACCCCAGTGCGTCGCGTCGTTTCCGAGTTACGACTGAGAGGGTCCAATGGGAGGGGGGGCTGTCAAAAATCTCGCTTTTTTTGGTGCCCCGGTAGACCCTTGCCGTCGCTCCGCTTCGCTCCGCGACGGGTCGACCGCCGTCTCTTATGTCGGTGCAAAAATTCCTTTCAGTTGTGATTTTGTATGGAGTGGGGGAGGGAGGGGGAGGGCGAGTGCGCAATGCCAAAATTCGGTCCGACTCCTTGGACTACCCGCGACGAGCCCGATCGAATGAGCCCAAGCACGGGGGGAATCGGTCGAACCGTTTCCGAGTTCGTATCGGGATGGACGGATGGGAAGGGGTGGATCGGGGTCATTGGGACTTGGCTGTGTCTAAATGGCCGATGGGCGTGGACTTTCGCGGCTCTCCGGTCACCGTTGCCGCCGCTGCGGCCCTCGAGTCCGGGGTCGCGAATTCCTCGGAGGGGGGCCGGGGGGGCGGGTCGCGCTGCGCGCTCCCCTAGCCCCCCCTATCCCCCCTCCTCGTCATTCGCCCCCCCGGCCTCGAGACCCTTCGCGGCGGGTCAACCGCCCTCCTCTAAATGTGCAAAATCGCAATCGAGGTGTGATTTTGTATGAAAGGGGGGGAGGTGGGGGGAAGATGACGTTCCCTGGGGGTGGACCTCGCGGAGTGACGGTTATCCGCCAAAGTGACCACCCACCCATCCGCGATGGTTTTGGAGATATTCCCTATCCTTCCGAAAAGAAATGCCACTTTTGTATGGAGGGGGGGCGAAGAGGGGGAGGTGGCGGGAAGTAGACCGTCCCGGCCGATGGGCCTCGGGGAGAAACCTTTATCCCCCGAAGAGACCGCACGGGCAGCTGCCACCGTTGAGGAGCTACGGGGATCGTAGTGTCAATACAGGTTGTATGGAGTGTAAAAAAAATGTATGAACGGGATGGGGATGACATTTTCCTTGGTGACTACCGATGACCCTCTATGACATTCCACAAACGCCAACCTTCCATCCCTCGTAGTTTCCGAGGACCGCTCACCATCTTTGTACCAGGTCGATGGACCGAGGACCAAGAAATTTCCCGGGACGCGCTACGCCACCCTCCATACGACGGGATGAGATATATCGCTTCAGAAAATCTCCTTGTGGGTGAAATAAATCGCTTTTCCGAAAAACCATAAATTTGTATGGTGGCGGGATGAAGGGATGGAAATCCCGAAAATCGGGATGGCTTTTAAGAAGCATCCCACCGAGGGATGGAAACGCGCCACGGCGACCGACCACCTATCCCGCACGGTTTTAGAGATATTCCCATCCCTTTCGCCGAAAATGCCACTTTTGTATGGAGACGGGATGAAGGGGGCTGGATGGGGGGATAAAGTTTATCCGAGAAGTTGGACCACCACTATGGGTTATCATCCCCCTAAGACGCCGCCCACCTATCTCCGGCGGTTTCGGAGATGTCCCACTTTGAAAAATCCAAAAAGTTGTATGGAGTTTAAAAAAAATGTATGAACGGGATGAGGATGACATTTTCTTTGGTGACTATCGAGGACCCTCTATGACATTCTGCAAACGCCACCCCTTTATCCCCCGTAGTTTCCGAAGACCACTCATCAACTTTTTACCAGGTAGGTGGACCGAGGATCGAAGAATTTCCTGGGGCGCGCTACGCCACCCTCCATACGACGGGATAGGATACACCGCCCCACGGTGTCTCCTTGTGGGTGAAAAAAATAGCTTTTTAGAAAATTCAGAAAAAACCCAATATTGGCATGAAACGGGATGAAGGGATGGAAATCCCATAAATCGGGATAGCTAAAAGCTTCTTAAAAAAGCTAAAAGCTTTTTAGATGCTTCTTAAAAAGAAGCATCCCACCGAGGGACGGAAACGCGCCATTGAGACCGACTTCCTATCCTCGATGGTTTCGGAGATATTTTCATCCTTCCAAAAAAATGGCCACTTTTTGTATGGAGACGGGATGAAGGGGGCGGGAGGGGGGGATAGAGTTTATCCGAGAAGTTGGACCACCACTATAGGTGGTCATCCCCCAAAGACGCCGCCCACCTGTCCCCGGTGGTTGAGGAGGTAGTCCACTTTGAAAAGTCCAAAAAAGTTGTATGGAGTTTAAAAAAAATGTATGAACGGGATGGGGATGACACTTTCCCTGGTGACCACCGATGACCCTCTATGACATTCCGCAAACCCCGTCCCTCTGCGACCAATACTTTCCCAGATCCCGTCACCAACTTTTTACCAGGTCGGTTTACCAAGGATATGAGATTTTTCTGGAGGTCACCGGGGAATTACCTATACGACTACCTATAGCGGGGAAACCCCCGACCGCTCCTTCTAGGAGAACAAATCGATGAGTGAGTCATTAGTTGGGTACGTGAGTGGTATTTCGGCTTTATAGTTTATTAACAAGCAGCCCGCGGGGGTGCGGTTGTGAGTTGAGTGTTGTAGTCTTTTACCATGGCTATTTGTTTTGGTTTGGTTTTGGGTCTTTGTTTTGTAATTCGTAAAGAATTGGGGGTAAGTAAAGGGGGGGAGGAGGAGGAGGAGGGGGTTAGTTTCAATAGGTCACCCTCGTTGAGGCCTTTCAAATGATACCCAACACAGGGGGTCTACCTGTAACCGTTGACCAAGGTCTACAGAGTAGACCCCAACGGTCAAAATTTGAAATTTGGTCTACTCTAAAAAATATGTCTACCCGAGACCTTTCCGTAGACCACAAACATGATCCGGCTGCGTCTAGCCGTTTCCGAGTTACGGTCGGGGAGTTAGAGTGGGGGGGGGGGGGGTTAATGCGTTTAGTGTTTATTCGTGCAACTGTGCTCTTATAATTGCTTTGGTCTACTGAGTAGACCGGAATTGTCAAATTTTGAAATTCGGTCTACTCTAAAAAATTTGTCTTCCGGAGACGTCTCCCATGAGCCCAAACACGACCCGGCTGCGTCTAGCCGTTTCCGAGTTACGGTCGGGGGGGGGGGGGGGGGGGAATTAATGCTATTAGTGTTTATTCGTGCGACTGTGCTCTTATAATTGTTTTGGTTTGGTTTTGGGGTCTTTGTTATTTCGGAAGGATTTTTAGTAGAGGGGGTCAAGGGGGAGGGGGGAGTGGTGGTGCCAATAGATCACCCTCGTTGAGGCCTTTCAAATGATACCCAACACGGGGATTTATCTGCAACCGTTGACCATGGTCTACTGAGTAGACCGGAACTGTAAAAATTTTGAAATTTGGTCTACTCTAAAAAATTTGTCTTCCGGAGACGTCTCCCATGAGCCCAAACACGACCCGGCTGCGTCGCACCGTTTTCGAGTTACGGCCGGGGGGTTGGAGGGAGTTCAATTTTTTATATCTCGGGGAGTCGTCCCCGATGAACCCAAACACGACTTCCGAATTACAGCTGAGGGGGTTGCAGGGGAAGGGGGCAAGTGCGCAATGCCGGATTTCAGTCGAACCCCTTGGACTACCCGCAATGATCCCGATCGAATGAGCCCAAACACGGGAGGTATCGGTCGTACCGTTTCCGAGTTGGCACCGGGATGGAGGATGGGATGGGGTGGATTGGGGTCATTGGGTCTTGGCTGTGTCTAAATGGCCCAACGGGATAGTCTTTCGCAGCTCTCCGGTCACCGTTGCCGCCGCTGCGGCCCTAGAGTCCGGGGTCGCGAATTCCTCGGAGGGGGGCCGGGGGGCGGGTCGCGCTGCGCGCTCCCCTATCCCCCCCTGTCCCCCCTCCTCGTCGTTCGCCCCCCCGGCCTCGAGACCCTTAGCGGCGGGTCGACCGTTCTCCTCTAAATGTGCAAAATCGCCATCGAGGTATGATTTTGTATGAAGTTGTATGGAGTTTAAAAAAAAATGTATGAATGGGGTGGGGATGACACTTTCCCTGGTGACTACCGATGACCCTCTATGACATTCCGCAAACGCCACCCTTCTATCCCTCGTAGTTTCCGAGGACCTCTCGCGATCTTTGTACCAGGTCGGTGGACCGAGGACCGAGAAATTTCCAGGGGTGCGTTACGCCACCCTCCATACTATGTGGTAGGATTGACTACCCGACATTGCCCCCTTTCTGGTGAAATAAATCGCTTTTCCGAAAAATTAAAATTTGTATGGAAACGGGATGAAGGGATGGAAATCCCGAAAATCGGGATGGCTTTTAAGAAGCATCCCACCGAGAAATGGAAACGCGGCATGACCACCGACCACCTATCCCCGATGGTTTTGGATATATTCCCATCCCTTTCGCCGAAAATGCCACTTTCGTATGGAGACGGGATGAAGAGATGGGATATGCGAAAATCGGGATAACCCATAAGAGGCATCCCATCGGGGGATGAAAACGCGCCATGGCGACCGACCACCTATCCCGTAAAGTTTTGGAGATATTCCCATCCCTTTCGCCGAAAATGCCACTTTTGTATGGAGACGGGATGAAAGGGGCGGGATGGGAGGATAAAGTTTATCCGAGAAGTTGGACCTCGAGGAACGATGCCTATCCCCCGAAGACTCCGCCCCTCTATCCCCGGTGGTTTTGGAGGTATCCCACTTCGAAAAATCCAAAAAGTTGTATGGAGTTTAAAAAAAATGTATGAACGGGATGGGGATGGGTCTCGATTTGGTAACCGCCGATGACCCCCTATGACATTCCGCAAACGCCATCCCTCTATCGTTCATAGTCTCCGAGGACCTCTCACCAACTTTGTACCAGGTAGGTGGACCGAGATCGGGATAGCCCCTTGGAAGCATCCCACCTAGGGATGAAAATTCGCCATAGCGACCACGTCCCTGTCCCCGACGGTTTTGACGATATTCCCATCCCTGTCGCCGAAAATCACATCCTTGTATGGAGCCGGGATAGACGGGGCGGGATAGGGGGATGAAGTTTATCCTGGAAGTTGGACCAGGACGATAGTCGATCGCTCCCGAAGAAACCGATCCTCCATCCCCGGAGGTTTCGGAGATATCCCACTGAAAATTTCAAAAAAAGTTGTATGGAGTTTAAAAAAAATGTATGAACGGGATGGGGATGGGTCTCGATTTGGTAACCGCCGATGGCCCCCTATGACATTCCGCAAACGCCATCCCTCTGTGCCTCGTAGTCTCCGAGGACCTCTCATCCACTTTTTACCAGGTCGGTGGACCGAGGTGCTTATTACGCCTGGAGCTCGAGATGACACCCTCTATCCGAAGGGATAGGACAGACCGCCCCGCGTGGCCCCGTTCTAGGTGAAAAGATTGCTTTTCCGAAAAAATAAAAATTTGTATGGAGGCGGGATGAAGGGATGGAAATCCCGAAAAACGGGATAGCCCCCTGAAAAAATCCCACCGAGGGATGGAAACGCGCCATTGCGACCACCCACACATCCGGGATGGTTTTGGAGAAATTCCCATCCCTTTCGGTGAAAATGCCACTTTTGTATGGAGGCGGGATAAAGGGGGCGGGATGGGGGGAGCAAACCTATCCCAGAAGTTGGACCACCACGATGGATGGTCATCCGCCGAAGACGCCGCCCCGCTATCTCCAGTGGTTTCGGAGATAACCCCCTTGGAATATTTCAAAAAAGTTGTATGGAGTTTAAAAAAAATGTATGAACGGGATGGGGATAACTCTTTTTGTGGTAACTACCGATGACCCCCTATGACATTCCGCAAACGCCATCTCCCTATCTCTTTTAGTTTCCGAGGACCTCTCACCGACTTTGTACCGGGTCGGTGGACCGAGGGTGGCAAAAGTGCCTGAAGCTCGGAACGTCACTATCTATCCGACGGGATGGGATAGACCGCCCCGCGTTGCCCCGTTCCAGTGAAAAGGTAGCTTCTCCGAAAAAATAAAAATTTGTATGGAGGCGGGATGAAGGGATGGAAATCTCGAAAAACGGGATAGCCCCCAGGAAGCATCCCACCGAGGGATGGAAACTCGCCATTGCAACCACCCACCTATCCCGGGTGGTTTTGGAGATATTCTCATCCCTTTCGGGGAAAATGCCACTTTTGTATGGAGGCGGGATAAAGGGGGCGGGATGGGGGGATAGAGTATATCCCAGAAGTTGGACCACCACGATAGATGGTCATCCGCCGAAGACGCCACCTCGCTATCTCCGGCGGTTCGGGAGGTGTTCCACTTCGAAAATTTCAAAAAAGTTGTATGGAGTTTAAAAAAAATGTATGAACGGGATGGGGATGAGCGGTCCGGTGGCAATTGCCGATGACCCTCTATGACTATCCGCAAACGCCACCCTTCTATCCCTCACAGTTGCCGAGATCCCGTCGCCAACTTTTTACCAGGTCGCTGTACCGAGGTCTTCGATTTAATTTCTGAACCATTTTTCTTCTTCTCCACGACGAGCCCCAAGGGGCTATCCCCCCGCCCCCCCTTCCCGGAGAACTTTATGAATGTTCGGTCAGCGGTAGTTCGGCTTTATATTTGTTAACTAGATTTTGTGTGTTGCCGCGGACTGCAAGCAGCCCGCGGGGGCGCGGTTGTGAGTTGGGTGTTGGTCTTTTGCCATGTCTAATTGTTTTGGTTTGGTTTTGGGTCTTTGTTTTGTAATTCGAATTGGGGGTAAGTAAGTAAGGTTGTTAGTTGAGGTAAGGTTAGGGGGGAGGGGGGTAGGCGGGTGGTAGCAATAGATCACCCCCGTTGAGACCTTTCAAATGATACCCAACACGGGGGTCTACCTGTAACCGTTGACCATGGTCTACTGAGTAGACCCCAACTGTCAAAATTTTAAATTTGGTCTACTCTAAAATATTCGTGTACCCGAGACGTTTCCGTTGACCCCAAACACGATCCGGCTACGTCTAGCCGTTTCCGAGTTACGGTCGGGGTGTTGGGGGGGGGGGGGGGGGGATTAATGCTATTAGTGTTTATTCGTGCGACTGTGCTCTTATAATTGTTTTGGTTTGGGTTTGGGGTCTTTGTTTTGTATTTCGTAAGGATTTTTAGTAGAGGGGGTCGGGGGGGGGGAGGGGTGGTGCCAATAGATCACCCTCGTTGAGGCCTTTCAAATGATACCCAACACAGGGGGATTTATCTGCAACCGTTGACCATGGTCTACTGAGTAGACCGGAATTGTAAAAATTTTTAAATTTGGTCTACTCTAAAAAATTTGTCTTCCGGAGACGTCTCCGATGAGCCCAAACACGACCCATGTGCGTCGCACCGTTTTCGAGTTACGGCCGGGGGGTTGGAGGGAGTTCAATTTTTTATATCTCGGGGAGTCGTCCCCGATGAACCCAAACACGACTTCCGAATTACAGCTGAGGGGGTTGCAGGGGAAGGGGGCAAGTGCGCAATGCCGGATTTCAGTCGAACCCCTTGGACTACCCGCGATGATCCCGATCGAATGAGCCCAAACACGGGAGGTATCGGTCGCACCGTTTCCGAGTTGGCACCGGGATGGAAGATGGGATGGGGTGGATTGGGGTCATTGGGTCTTGGCTGTGTCTAAATGGCCCACCGGGATAGTCTTTCGCAGCTCTCCAGTCACCGTTGCCGCCGCTGCGGCCCTCGAGTCCGGGGTCGCGAATTCCTCGGAGGGGGGCCGGGGGGGCGGGTCGCGCTGCGCGCTCCCCTATCCCCCCCTGTCCCCCCTCCTCGTCATTCGCCCCCCCGGCCTCGAGACCCTTAGCGGCGGGTCGACCGTCCTCCTCTAAATGTGCAAAATCGCCATTGAGGTGTGATTTTGTATGAAGTTGTATGGAGTTTAAAAAAATGTATGAGCGGGATAGGGATGACTGATCCGGTGGTAACTACCGATGACCCTCTATGACATTCCGCAAACGCCACCCTTCAATCCCTCGTAGTTTCCGAGGACCTCTCACCATCTTTGTACCAGGTCGGTGGACCGAGGCCTGAGGAATTACCTGGAGTGTGCTAAGCCACCCTCCATACGATGGGGTAGGATTGACTACCCGACATTGCCCCCCTCCTGGTGAAATAAATCGCTTTTCCGAAAATTAAAAATTTGTATGGAAACGGGATGAAGGGATGGAAATCCCGAAAATCGGGATGACATTTAAGAAGGATCCCACCGAAGGATTGAAAAGCGCCATGGCCACCGACCACCTATCCCCGATGGTTTTGGATATATTCCCATCCCTTTCGCCGAAAATGCCACTTTTGTATGAAGACGGGATGAAGGGATGGGATACCCGAAAATCGGGATTGCCCATAAGAGGCATCCCATCGGGGGATGAAAACGCGCCATGGCCACCGACCACCTATCCCGCAAGGTTTTGGAGATATTCCCATCCCTTTCGCCGAAAATGCCACTTTCGTATGGAGACGGGATGAAGAGGGCGGGATGGGAGGATAAAGTTTATCCGAGAAGTTGGACCTCGAGGCACGATGCCTATCCCTCGAAGACACCGCCCCTCTATCCGCGGTGGTTTTGGAGATATCCCACTTCGAAAAGTCCAAAAAGTTGTATGGAGTTTAAAAAAAATGTATGAACGGGATGGGGATGGGTCTCGATTTGGTAACCGCTGATGACCCCCTATGACATTCCGCAAACGCCATCCCTCTATCCCTCGTAGTCTCCGAGGACCTCTCACCGACTTTGTACCAGGTCGGTGGACCGAGTTCGGGATGGCCTCTTGGAAGCATCCCACCTAGAGATGAAAATTCGCCATAGCGACCACGTCCCTGTCCCCGGCGGTTTTGACGATATTCCCATCCCTGTCGCCGAAAATCACATCCTTGTATGGAGCCGGGATAGACGGGGCGGGATAGGGGGATGAAGTTTATCCGAGAAGTTGGACCAGGACGATAGTCGATCGCTCTCGAGGAAACCGACCCTCCATCCCCGGTGGTTTCGGAGATATCCCACTTTGAAAATTTCGAAAAAAGTTGTATGGAGTTTAAAAAAAATGTATGAACGGGATGGGGATAGGTCTCGATTTGGTAACTGCCGATGACCCCCTATGAGATTCCGCAAACGCCATCCCTCTATCCCTCGTAGTCTCCGAGGACCTCTCATCCACTTTTTACCAGGTCGGTGGACCGAGGGTGACAAAAGTGCCTGGATTTCGGAACGTCACTCTCTATCCGACGGGACAGAACAGACCGCCCCGCGTGACCCGTTCCGGGTGCAAAGGTTGCTTTTCCGAAAAAATAAAAATTTGTATGGAGGCGGGATGAAGGGATAGAAATCCCGAAAAACGGGATGGCCCCCTGGAAGCATCCCGCCGAAGTATGGAAACGCGCCATTGCAACCAACCATCTATCCGGGATGGTTTTGGAGAAATTCCCATCCCTTTCGGTGAAAATGCCACTTTTGTATGGAGGCGGGATAAAGGGGGCGGGATGGGGGGATGAAACCTATCCCGGCACTTGGACCATCACGAGAGGTGATCATCCTCCAAAGACGCCACCCCGCTATCTCCGGGGGTTTCGGAGATAACCCCCTTGGAATATTTCAAAAAAGTTGTATGGAGTTTAAAAAAAATGTATGAACGGGATGGGGATGGGTCTCGATTTGGTAACCGCCGATGACCCCCTATGACATTCCGCAAACGCCACCCTTCTATCCCTCTCAGTTTTTGAGGACCTTTCACCGACTTTGTACCAGATCGGTGGATCGAGGGTGGCAAAAGTGCCTGGAGCTTGAAACGTCACTCTCTATCCGACGGAATGAGATAGACCGCCCCCTGTTTCCCCGTTCCAGGTGAAAAGATTGCTTTTCCGAAAAAATAATATTTTGTATGGAGGCGGGATGAAGGGATGGAAATCTCGAAAAACGGGATAGCCCCCTGAAAGCATCCCGCCGAGGGATGGAAACGCGCCATTGCGACCACCCACCTGTCCCCGATGGTTATGGAGATATTCTTATCCCTTTTGCCGAAAATGCCACTTTTGTATGGAGGCGGGATGATGGAGGCGGGATGGGGGGATAAAGTTTATCCCAGAAGTTGGACCACCACGATAGGTGGTCATCCGCCGAAGACGCCGCCCCGCTATCTCCGGTGGTTTTGGAGATGTGCCACTTTGAAAATTTCAAAAAAGTTGTATGGAGTTTAAAAAAAATGTATGAACGGGATGGGGATGACTCGTTCTGTGGTAACCGCCGATCACCCCCTATGACTATCCGCAAACGCCACCCTTCTATCCCTCACAGTTTCCGAGATCCCGTCGCCAACTTTTTACCAGGTCGGTGTACCGAGGTCTTCGATTTAATTTCTGAACCATTTTTCTTCCTCTCCACGACGAGCCCCAAGGGTAAATCCCCCCGCCCCCCCTTCCCGGAGAACTTTATGAATGTTCGGTCAGCGGTAGTTCGGCTTTATATTTGTTAACTAGATTTTGTGTGTTGCCGCGGACTGCAAGCAGCCCGCGGGGGCGCGGTTGTGAGTTGGGTGTTGGTCTTTTGCCATGTCTAATTGTTTTGGTTTGGTTTTGGGTCTTTGTTTTGTAATTCGAATTGGGGGTAAGTAAGTAAGGTTGTTAGTTGAGGTAAGGTTAGGGGGGAGGGGGGTAGGCGGGTGGTAGCAATAGATCACCCCCGTTGAGACCTTTCAAATGATACCCAACACGGGGGTCTACCTGTAACCGTTGACCATGGTCTACTGAGTAGACCCCAACTGTCAAAATTTTAAATTTGGTCTACTCTAAAATATTCGTGTACCCGAGACGTTTCCGTTGACCCCAAACACGATCCGGCTACGTCTAGCCGTTTCCGAGTTACGGTCGGGGTGTTGGGGGGGGGGGGGGGGGGGGATTAATGCTATTAGTGTTTATTCGTGCGACTGTGCTCTTATAATTGTTTTGGTTTGGGTTTGGGGTCTTTGTTTTGTATTTCGTAAGGATTTTTAGTAGAGGGGGTCGGGGGGGGGGAGGGGTGGTGCCAATAGATCACCCTCGTTGAGGCCTTTCAAATGATACCCAACACAGGGGGATTTATCTGCAACCGTTGACCATGGTCTACTGAGTAGACCGGAATTGTAAAAATTTTTAAATTTGGTCTACTCTAAAAAATTTGTCTTCCGGAGACGTCTCCGATGAGCCCAAACACGACCCATGTGCGTCGCACCGTTTTCGAGTTACGGCCGGGGGGTTGGAGGGAGTTCAATTTTTTATATCTCGGGGAGTCGTCCCCGATGAACCCAAACACGACTTCCGAATTACAGCTGAGGGGGTTGCAGGGGAAGGGGGCAAGTGCGCAATGCCGGATTTCAGTCGAACCCCTTGGACTACCCGCGATGATCCCGATCGAATGAGCCCAAACACGGGAGGTATCGGTCGCACCGTTTCCGAGTTGGCACCGGGATGGAAGATGGGATGGGGTGGATTGGGGTCATTGGGTCTTGGCTGTGTCTAAATGGCCCACCGGGATAGTCTTTCGCAGCTCTCCAGTCACCGTTGCCGCCGCTGCGGCCCTCGAGTCCGGGGTCGCGAATTCCTCGGAGGGGGGCCGGGGGGGCGGGTCGCGCTGCGCGCTCCCCTATCCCCCCCTGTCCCCCCTCCTCGTCATTCGCCCCCCCGGCCTCGAGACCCTTAGCGGCGGGTCGACCGTCCTCCTCTAAATGTGCAAAATCGCCATTGAGGTGTGATTTTGTATGAAGTTGTATGGAGTTTAAAAAAATGTATGAGCGGGATAGGGATGACTGATCCGGTGGTAACTACCGATGACCCTCTATGACATTCCGCAAACGCCACCCTTCAATCCCTCGTAGTTTCCGAGGACCTCTCACCATCTTTGTACCAGGTCGGTGGACCGAGGCCTGAGGAATTACCTGGAGTGTGCTAAGCCACCCTCCATACGATGGGGTAGGATTGACTACCCGACATTGCCCCCCTCCTGGTGAAATAAATCGCTTTTCCGAAAATTAAAAATTTGTATGGAAACGGGATGAAGGGATGGAAATCCCGAAAATCGGGATGACATTTAAGAAGGATCCCACCGAAGGATTGAAAAGCGCCATGGCCACCGACCACCTATCCCCGATGGTTTTGGATATATTCCCATCCCTTTCGCCGAAAATGCCACTTTTGTATGAAGACGGGATGAAGGGATGGGATACCCGAAAATCGGGATTGCCCATAAGAGGCATCCCATCGGGGGATGAAAACGCGCCATGGCCACCGACCACCTATCCCGCAAGGTTTTGGAGATATTCCCATCCCTTTCGCCGAAAATGCCACTTTCGTATGGAGACGGGATGAAGAGGGCGGGATGGGAGGATAAAGTTTATCCGAGAAGTTGGACCTCGAGGCACGATGCCTATCCCTCGAAGACACCGCCCCTCTATCCGCGGTGGTTTTGGAGATATCCCACTTCGAAAAGTCCAAAAAGTTGTATGGAGTTTAAAAAAAATGTATGAACGGGATGGGGATGGGTCTCGATTTGGTAACCGCTGATGACCCCCTATGACATTCCGCAAACGCCATCCCTCTATCCCTCGTAGTCTCCGAGGACCTCTCACCGACTTTGTACCAGGTCGGTGGACCGAGTTCGGGATGGCCTCTTGGAAGCATCCCACCTAGAGATGAAAATTCGCCATAGCGACCACGTCCCTGTCCCCGGCGGTTTTGACGATATTCCCATCCCTGTCGCCGAAAATCACATCCTTGTATGGAGCCGGGATAGACGGGGCGGGATAGGGGGATGAAGTTTATCCGAGAAGTTGGACCAGGACGATAGTCGATCGCTCTCGAGGAAACCGACCCTCCATCCCCGGTGGTTTCGGAGATATCCCACTTTGAAAATTTCGAAAAAAGTTGTATGGAGTTTAAAAAAAATGTATGAACGGGATGGGGATAGGTCTCGATTTGGTAACTGCCGATGACCCCCTATGAGATTCCGCAAACGCCATCCCTCTATCCCTCGTAGTCTCCGAGGACCTCTCATCCACTTTTTACCAGGTCGGTGGACCGAGGGTGACAAAAGTGCCTGGATTTCGGAACGTCACTCTCTATCCGACGGGACAGAACAGACCGCCCCGCGTGACCCGTTCCGGGTGCAAAGGTTGCTTTTCCGAAAAAATAAAAATTTGTATGGAGGCGGGATGAAGGGATAGAAATCCCGAAAAACGGGATGGCCCCCTGGAAGCATCCCGCCGAAGTATGGAAACGCGCCATTGCAACCAACCATCTATCCGGGATGGTTTTGGAGAAATTCCCATCCCTTTCGGTGAAAATGCCACTTTTGTATGGAGGCGGGATAAAGGGGGCGGGATGGGGGGATGAAACCTATCCCGGCACTTGGACCATCACGAGAGGTGATCATCCTCCAAAGACGCCACCCCGCTATCTCCGGGGGTTTCGGAGATAACCCCCTTGGAATATTTCAAAAAAGTTGTATGGAGTTTAAAAAAAATGTATGAACGGGATGGGGATGGGTCTCGATTTGGTAACCGCCGATGACCCCCTATGACATTCCGCAAACGCCACCCTTCTATCCCTCTCAGTTTTTGAGGACCTTTCACCGACTTTGTACCAGATCGGTGGATCGAGGGTGGCAAAAGTGCCTGGAGCTTGAAACGTCACTCTCTATCCGACGGAATGAGATAGACCGCCCCCTGTTTCCCCGTTCCAGGTGAAAAGATTGCTTTTCCGAAAAAATAATATTTTGTATGGAGGCGGGATGAAGGGATGGAAATCTCGAAAAACGGGATAGCCCCCTGAAAGCATCCCGCCGAGGGATGGAAACGCGCCATTGCGACCACCCACCTGTCCCCGATGGTTATGGAGATATTCTTATCCCTTTTGCCGAAAATGCCACTTTTGTATGGAGGCGGGATGATGGAGGCGGGATGGGGGGATAAAGTTTATCCCAGAAGTTGGACCACCACGATAGGTGGTCATCCGCCGAAGACGCCGCCCCGCTATCTCCGGTGGTTTTGGAGATGTGCCACTTTGAAAATTTCAAAAAAGTTGTATGGAGTTTAAAAAAAATGTATGAACGGGATGGGGATGACTCGTTCTGTGGTAACCGCCGATCACCCCCTATGACTATCCGCAAACGCCACCCTTCTATCCCTCACAGTTTCCGAGATCCCGTCGCCAACTTTTTACCAGGTCGGTGTACCGAGGTCTTCGATTTAATTTCTGAACCATTTTTCTTCCTCTCCACGACGAGCCCCAAGGGTAAATCCCCCCGCCCCCCCTTCCCGGAGAACTTTATGAATGTTCGGTCAGCGGTAGTTCGGCTTTATATTTGTTAACTAGTAGGTTGCTCGATGCCGCGGGCTTGCAGCCCGCGGGGGGTGGGTGGGGGCTCCGTGTTGTAGTTTGTCTTGTCTTTTGCCATGTCTAATTGTTTTGGTTTGGTTTTGGGTCTTTGTATTGTAATTCGTGAAGAATTGGGGGTAAGTAAGTAAAGTTAAGTTAGGTAAGTTAACGTTAGGGGGAGGGGAGGTCGGTTGGTGGCAGTAGATAACCCTCGTTCAGACCTTTCAAATGATACCCAACACCAGGGGTTTATCTGTAACCGTTGACCATGGTCCTACGTGTTGACCGCAACTGTCAAAATTTGAAATTTGGTCTACTCTAAAAAATTCATCTTTCCCAGACGTCTACGATGAGCCCAAACACGACCTGTCTGCGTTGCGCCGTTTCCGAGTTACGGCCGGGGGGGTCCGAGGGGGGCGTCAATTTTTTTATCTCGGGGAGACGTCCCCGATGAGTCCAACCACGACCCGGCTGTGACGTGCCGTTTCCGAGTTACGGCCGGGGGGGTCCGAGGGGGGCGTCAAATTTTTTATCCCTGGGAGACGTCTCCGATGAGTCCAAACACGACCCGGCTGTGACGTGCCGTTTCCGAGTTACGGCCAGGGGGGTCAGAGGGGGGTTTAAAATTTTTATCTCCTCGAGACCTCTCCGATGAGCCCAAACACGACCCCACTGCGTCACGTCGTTTCCGAGTTACGGCCTGGGGGGTTCGAGGGGGGCGTCAAATTTTTTATCTCGGGGAGACGTCTCCGATGACCCCAAACACGACCCGGCTGTGACGTGCCGTTTCCGAGTTACGGCCGGGGGGGTCCGAGGGGGGTGTAAATTTTTTTATCTCGGTGAGACGTCCCCGATGACCCCAAACACGACCCCAGTGCGTCGCGTCGTTTCCGAGTTACGACTGAGAGGGTCCAATGGGAGGGGGGGCTGTCAAAAATCTCGCTTTTTTTGGTGCCCCGGTAGACCCTTGCCGTCGCTCCGCTTCGCTCCGCGACGGGTCGACCGCCGTCTCTTATGTCGGTGCAAAAATTCCTTTCAGTTGTGATTTTGTATGGAGTGGGGGAGGGAGGGGGAGGGCGAGTGCGCAATGCCAAAATTCGGTCCGACTCCTTGGACTACCCGCGACGAGCCCGATCGAATGAGCCCAAGCACGGGGGGAATCGGTCGAACCGTTTCCGAGTTCGTATCGGGATGGACGGATGGGAAGGGGTGGATCGGGGTCATTGGGACTTGGCTGTGTCTAAATGGCCGATGGGCGTGGACTTTCGCGGCTCTCCGGTCACCGTTGCCGCCGCTGCGGCCCTCGAGTCCGGGGTCGCGAATTCCTCGGAGGGGGGCCGGGGGGGCGGGTCGCGCTGCGCGCTCCCCTAGCCCCCCCTATCCCCCCTCCTCGTCATTCGCCCCCCCGGCCTCGAGACCCTTCGCGGCGGGTCAACCGCCCTCCTCTAAATGTGCAAAATCGCAATCGAGGTGTGATTTTGTATGAAAGGGGGGGAGGTGGGGGGAAGATGACGTTCCCTGGGGGTGGACCTCGCGGAGTGACGGTTATCCGCCAAAGTGACCACCCACCCATCCGCGATGGTTTTGGAGATATTCCCTATCCTTCCGAAAAGAAATGCCACTTTTGTATGGAGGGGGGGCGAAGAGGGGGAGGTGGCGGGAAGTAGACCGTCCCGGCCGATGGGCCTCGGGGAGAAACCTTTATCCCCCGAAGAGACCGCACGGGCAGCTGCCACCGTTGAGGAGCTACGGGGATCGTAGTGTCAATACAGGTTGTATGGAGTGTAAAAAAAATGTATGAACGGGATGGGGATGACATTTTCCTTGGTGACTACCGATGACCCTCTATGACATTCCACAAACGCCAACCTTCCATCCCTCGTAGTTTCCGAGGACCGCTCACCATCTTTGTACCAGGTCGATGGACCGAGGACCAAGAAATTTCCCGGGACGCGCTACGCCACCCTCCATACGACGGGATGAGATATATCGCTTCAGAAAATCTCCTTGTGGGTGAAATAAATCGCTTTTCCGAAAAACCATAAATTTGTATGGTGGCGGGATGAAGGGATGGAAATCCCGAAAATCGGGATGGCTTTTAAGAAGCATCCCACCGAGGGATGGAAACGCGCCACGGCGACCGACCACCTATCCCGCACGGTTTTAGAGATATTCCCATCCCTTTCGCCGAAAATGCCACTTTTGTATGGAGACGGGATGAAGGGGGCTGGATGGGGGGATAAAGTTTATCCGAGAAGTTGGACCACCACTATGGGTTATCATCCCCCTAAGACGCCGCCCACCTATCTCCGGCGGTTTCGGAGATGTCCCACTTTGAAAAATCCAAAAAGTTGTATGGAGTTTAAAAAAAATGTATGAACGGGATGAGGATGACATTTTCTTTGGTGACTATCGAGGACCCTCTATGACATTCTGCAAACGCCACCCCTTTATCCCCCGTAGTTTCCGAAGACCACTCATCAACTTTTTACCAGGTAGGTGGACCGAGGATCGAAGAATTTCCTGGGGCGCGCTACGCCACCCTCCATACGACGGGATAGGATACACCGCCCCACGGTGTCTCCTTGTGGGTGAAAAAAATAGCTTTTTAGAAAATTCAGAAAAAACCCAATATTGGCATGAAACGGGATGAAGGGATGGAAATCCCATAAATCGGGATAGCTAAAAGCTTCTTAAAAAAGCTAAAAGCTTTTTAGATGCTTCTTAAAAAGAAGCATCCCACCGAGGGACGGAAACGCGCCATTGAGACCGACTTCCTATCCTCGATGGTTTCGGAGATATTTTCATCCTTCCAAAAAAATGGCCACTTTTTGTATGGAGACGGGATGAAGGGGGCGGGAGGGGGGGATAGAGTTTATCCGAGAAGTTGGACCACCACTATAGGTGGTCATCCCCCAAAGACGCCGCCCACCTGTCCCCGGTGGTTGAGGAGGTAGTCCACTTTGAAAAGTCCAAAAAAGTTGTATGGAGTTTAAAAAAAATGTATGAACGGGATGGGGATGACACTTTCCCTGGTGACCACCGATGACCCTCTATGACATTCCGCAAACCCCGTCCCTCTGCGACCAATACTTTCCCAGATCCCGTCACCAACTTTTTACCAGGTCGGTTTACCAAGGATATGAGATTTTTCTGGAGGTCACCGGGGAATTACCTATACGACTACCTATAGCGGGGAAACCCCCGACCGCTCCTTCTAGGAGAACAAATCGATGAGTGAGTCATTAGTTGGGTACGTGAGTGGTATTTCGGCTTTATAGTTTATTAACAAGCAGCCCGCGGGGGTGCGGTTGTGAGTTGAGTGTTGTAGTCTTTTACCATGGCTATTTGTTTTGGTTTGGTTTTGGGTCTTTGTTTTGTAATTCGTAAAGAATTGGGGGTAAGTAAAGGGGGGGAGGAGGAGGAGGAGGGGGTTAGTTTCAATAGGTCACCCTCGTTGAGGCCTTTCAAATGATACCCAACACAGGGGGTCTACCTGTAACCGTTGACCAAGGTCTACAGAGTAGACCCCAACGGTCAAAATTTGAAATTTGGTCTACTCTAAAAAATATGTCTACCCGAGACCTTTCCGTAGACCACAAACATGATCCGGCTGCGTCTAGCCGTTTCCGAGTTACGGTCGGGGAGTTAGAGTGGGGGGGGGGGGGGTTAATGCGTTTAGTGTTTATTCGTGCAACTGTGCTCTTATAATTGCTTTGGTCTACTGAGTAGACCGGAATTGTCAAATTTTGAAATTCGGTCTACTCTAAAAAATTTGTCTTCCGGAGACGTCTCCCATGAGCCCAAACACGACCCGGCTGCGTCTAGCCGTTTCCGAGTTACGGTCGGGGGGGGGGGGGGGGGGGAATTAATGCTATTAGTGTTTATTCGTGCGACTGTGCTCTTATAATTGTTTTGGTTTGGTTTTGGGGTCTTTGTTATTTCGGAAGGATTTTTAGTAGAGGGGGTCAAGGGGGAGGGGGGAGTGGTGGTGCCAATAGATCACCCTCGTTGAGGCCTTTCAAATGATACCCAACACGGGGATTTATCTGCAACCGTTGACCATGGTCTACTGAGTAGACCGGAACTGTAAAAATTTTGAAATTTGGTCTACTCTAAAAAATTTGTCTTCCGGAGACGTCTCCCATGAGCCCAAACACGACCCGGCTGCGTCGCACCGTTTTCGAGTTACGGCCGGGGGGTTGGAGGGAGTTCAATTTTTTATATCTCGGGGAGTCGTCCCCGATGAACCCAAACACGACTTCCGAATTACAGCTGAGGGGGTTGCAGGGGAAGGGGGCAAGTGCGCAATGCCGGATTTCAGTCGAACCCCTTGGACTACCCGCAATGATCCCGATCGAATGAGCCCAAACACGGGAGGTATCGGTCGTACCGTTTCCGAGTTGGCACCGGGATGGAGGATGGGATGGGGTGGATTGGGGTCATTGGGTCTTGGCTGTGTCTAAATGGCCCAACGGGATAGTCTTTCGCAGCTCTCCGGTCACCGTTGCCGCCGCTGCGGCCCTAGAGTCCGGGGTCGCGAATTCCTCGGAGGGGGGCCGGGGGGCGGGTCGCGCTGCGCGCTCCCCTATCCCCCCCTGTCCCCCCTCCTCGTCGTTCGCCCCCCCGGCCTCGAGACCCTTAGCGGCGGGTCGACCGTTCTCCTCTAAATGTGCAAAATCGCCATCGAGGTATGATTTTGTATGAAGTTGTATGGAGTTTAAAAAAAAATGTATGAATGGGGTGGGGATGACACTTTCCCTGGTGACTACCGATGACCCTCTATGACATTCCGCAAACGCCACCCTTCTATCCCTCGTAGTTTCCGAGGACCTCTCGCGATCTTTGTACCAGGTCGGTGGACCGAGGACCGAGAAATTTCCAGGGGTGCGTTACGCCACCCTCCATACTATGTGGTAGGATTGACTACCCGACATTGCCCCCTTTCTGGTGAAATAAATCGCTTTTCCGAAAAATTAAAATTTGTATGGAAACGGGATGAAGGGATGGAAATCCCGAAAATCGGGATGGCTTTTAAGAAGCATCCCACCGAGAAATGGAAACGCGGCATGACCACCGACCACCTATCCCCGATGGTTTTGGATATATTCCCATCCCTTTCGCCGAAAATGCCACTTTCGTATGGAGACGGGATGAAGAGATGGGATATGCGAAAATCGGGATAACCCATAAGAGGCATCCCATCGGGGGATGAAAACGCGCCATGGCGACCGACCACCTATCCCGTAAAGTTTTGGAGATATTCCCATCCCTTTCGCCGAAAATGCCACTTTTGTATGGAGACGGGATGAAAGGGGCGGGATGGGAGGATAAAGTTTATCCGAGAAGTTGGACCTCGAGGAACGATGCCTATCCCCCGAAGACTCCGCCCCTCTATCCCCGGTGGTTTTGGAGGTATCCCACTTCGAAAAATCCAAAAAGTTGTATGGAGTTTAAAAAAAATGTATGAACGGGATGGGGATGGGTCTCGATTTGGTAACCGCCGATGACCCCCTATGACATTCCGCAAACGCCATCCCTCTATCGTTCATAGTCTCCGAGGACCTCTCACCAACTTTGTACCAGGTAGGTGGACCGAGATCGGGATAGCCCCTTGGAAGCATCCCACCTAGGGATGAAAATTCGCCATAGCGACCACGTCCCTGTCCCCGACGGTTTTGACGATATTCCCATCCCTGTCGCCGAAAATCACATCCTTGTATGGAGCCGGGATAGACGGGGCGGGATAGGGGGATGAAGTTTATCCTGGAAGTTGGACCAGGACGATAGTCGATCGCTCCCGAAGAAACCGATCCTCCATCCCCGGAGGTTTCGGAGATATCCCACTGAAAATTTCAAAAAAAGTTGTATGGAGTTTAAAAAAAATGTATGAACGGGATGGGGATGGGTCTCGATTTGGTAACCGCCGATGGCCCCCTATGACATTCCGCAAACGCCATCCCTCTGTGCCTCGTAGTCTCCGAGGACCTCTCATCCACTTTTTACCAGGTCGGTGGACCGAGGTGCTTATTACGCCTGGAGCTCGAGATGACACCCTCTATCCGAAGGGATAGGACAGACCGCCCCGCGTGGCCCCGTTCTAGGTGAAAAGATTGCTTTTCCGAAAAAATAAAAATTTGTATGGAGGCGGGATGAAGGGATGGAAATCCCGAAAAACGGGATAGCCCCCTGAAAAAATCCCACCGAGGGATGGAAACGCGCCATTGCGACCACCCACACATCCGGGATGGTTTTGGAGAAATTCCCATCCCTTTCGGTGAAAATGCCACTTTTGTATGGAGGCGGGATAAAGGGGGCGGGATGGGGGGAGCAAACCTATCCCAGAAGTTGGACCACCACGATGGATGGTCATCCGCCGAAGACGCCGCCCCGCTATCTCCAGTGGTTTCGGAGATAACCCCCTTGGAATATTTCAAAAAAGTTGTATGGAGTTTAAAAAAAATGTATGAACGGGATGGGGATAACTCTTTTTGTGGTAACTACCGATGACCCCCTATGACATTCCGCAAACGCCATCTCCCTATCTCTTTTAGTTTCCGAGGACCTCTCACCGACTTTGTACCGGGTCGGTGGACCGAGGGTGGCAAAAGTGCCTGAAGCTCGGAACGTCACTATCTATCCGACGGGATGGGATAGACCGCCCCGCGTTGCCCCGTTCCAGTGAAAAGGTAGCTTCTCCGAAAAAATAAAAATTTGTATGGAGGCGGGATGAAGGGATGGAAATCTCGAAAAACGGGATAGCCCCCAGGAAGCATCCCACCGAGGGATGGAAACTCGCCATTGCAACCACCCACCTATCCCGGGTGGTTTTGGAGATATTCTCATCCCTTTCGGGGAAAATGCCACTTTTGTATGGAGGCGGGATAAAGGGGGCGGGATGGGGGGATAGAGTATATCCCAGAAGTTGGACCACCACGATAGATGGTCATCCGCCGAAGACGCCACCTCGCTATCTCCGGCGGTTCGGGAGGTGTTCCACTTCGAAAATTTCAAAAAAGTTGTATGGAGTTTAAAAAAAATGTATGAACGGGATGGGGATGAGCGGTCCGGTGGCAATTGCCGATGACCCTCTATGACTATCCGCAAACGCCACCCTTCTATCCCTCACAGTTGCCGAGATCCCGTCGCCAACTTTTTACCAGGTCGCTGTACCGAGGTCTTCGATTTAATTTCTGAACCATTTTTCTTCTTCTCCACGACGAGCCCCAAGGGGCTATCCCCCCGCCCCCCCTTCCCGGAGAACTTTATGAATGTTCGGTCAGCGGTAGTTCGGCTTTATATTTGTTAACTAGTAGGTTGCTCGATGCCGCGGGCTTGCAGCCCGCGGGGGCGTTTTTGTGTTTTGTTTTTTGTTGTCTTTTTGCCATGTCTAATTGTTTTGGTTTGGTTTTGGGTCTTTGTTTTGTAATTCCTCCCATCCGTTTCGCCGAAAATGCCACTTTTGTATGGAGGGGGTGCGAAGGGGGGGAGGTGGGGGGAAGTAGACCGTCCCGCCCGATGGGCCTCGGGGAGAAACCGTTATCCCCCAAAGACGCCGCCCACCTATCCCCGGTGGTTGAGGAGGTAGTCCACTTTGAAAAGTCCAAAAAAGTTGTATGGAGTTTAAAAAAAATGTATGAACGGGATGGGGATGACACTTTCCCTGGTGACTACCGACGACCCTCTATGACATTCCGCAAACCCCGTCCCTCTGCGACTAATACTTTCCCAGATCCCGTCACCAACTTTTTACCAGGTCGGTTTACCGAGAATATGAGATTTTTCTGGAGGTCACCGGGGAATTCCCTACACGACCACCTATAGCGGGGAAACCCCCGACCGCTCCTTCTAGGAGAACAAATCGATGAGTGAGTCAGTCAGTAGGTCGTTGAGTGGTATTTCGGCTTTATAGTTTATTAATAACTAGTAGGTTGCTCGATGCCGCGGGCTTGCAGCCCGCGGGGGGTGGATGCTCTGTGTTGTAGTTTGTCTTGTCTTTTGCCATGTCTAATTGTTTTGGCTTGGTTTTGGGTCTTTGTTTTGTAATTCATCAAAAATTGGGGGTAAGTAAGTAAGGTTGTGTTAGGTTAGGTAAGATAAAGGGGGAGGGGGGAGGTGGGTGGTGGCAATAGATCACCCTCGTTGAGACCTTTCAAATGATACCCAACATGGGGGGGTCTACTTGTAACCTTTGACTAAGTAGACCGCAACTGTCAAAATTTGAAATTTTGGTCTACTCTAAAAAATTCGTCGTTGCGAGACGTCTCCGATGAGCCCAAACACGACCCGGCTGCGTAGCACCGTTTCCGAGTTACGGTCGGGGGGGTCCGAGGGGGGCGTGAAATTTTTTATCTCTGGGAGACGTCTCCGATGACCCCAAACACGACCCAACTACGTCGCGTCGTTTCCAAGTTACGGCCTGGGGGGTCCGAGGGGGTTCAAATTTTTTATCTCGGGGAGACGTCTCCGATGAGTCCAAACACGACCTGGCTGCGTCGCGCCGTTTTCGAGATACGTCTGAGGGGGTTGGAGGAGGGTTCAAATTTTTTATCTCGGGGAGACGTCTCCGATGACCCCAAACACGACCCGGTTGTGACGCGCCGTTTCCGGGTTACGGCCGGGGGGGTCCGAGGGGGGCGTCAAATTTTTTATCTCTGGGAGACGTCTCCGATGACCCCAAACACGACCCGGTTGTGACGCGCCGTTTCCGAGTTACGGCCGGGGGGGTCCGAGGGGGGCGTCAATTTTTTTATTTCTGGGAGACGTCTCCGATGACCCCAAACACGACCCGGTTGTGACGCGCCGTTTCCGAGTTACGGCCGGGGGGGGTCCGAGGGCGGCGTGAAATTTTTTATTTCTGGGAGACGTCTCCGATGACCCCAAACACGACCCCACTACGTCGCGTCGTTTCCAAGTTACGGCCTGGGGGGTCCGAGGGGCGCGTCAAATTTTTTATCTCTGGGAGACGTCTCCGATGACCCCAAACACGACCCGGTTGTGACGCGCCGTTTCCGAGTTACGGCCGGAGGGGTCCGAGGGGGGCGTCAAATTTTTTATCTCTGGGAGACGTCTCCGATGACCCCAAACACGACCCGGTTGTGACGCGCCGTTTCCGAGTTACGGCCTGGGGGGTCCGAGGGGGGCGTCAAATTTTTTATCTCTGGCAGACGTCTCCGATGAGCCCAAACACGACCCCACTACGTCGCGTCGTTTCCGAGTTACGGCCTGGGGGGTCCGAGGGGGGTTCAAATTTTTTATTTCCTCGAGACGTCTCCGGTGAGCCCAAACACGACCTGGCTGCGTCGCGCCGTTTCCGAGTTACGGCTGAGGGGTGTGGAGGGGGGTTCAATTTTATTATCTCGGGGAGACGTCTTCGATGAGCCCAAACATGATCTGGTTGCGTTGCGCCGTTTCTGAGTTACGACTGAGGGGGTCTGAGGGGGGTTCAAATTTTTCTTGTCAAAAATCTCGCTTTTTTTGGTGCCCCGGTAGACCCTTGCCGTCGCTCCGCTTCGCTCCGCGACGGGTCGACCGCCGCCTCTTGTGTGGGTGGAAAAATCCCTTTTAGTTGTGATTTTGTATGGAGTGGGGGAGGGAGGGGAAGGGCGAGTGCGCAATGCCAAAATTCGGTCGGACCCCTTGAACTACCCGCGACGAGCCCGATCGTTTGAGTCCAAACACGAGGGGTATCGGTCGCACCGTTATCGAGTACGTACCGGGATGAACTAATGGGATGGGGAGGATCGGGGTCACTGGGTCTCGTCTGTGTCTAAATGGCCGATGGGGGTGGACTTTTGCGGCTCTCCGGTCACCGTTGCCGCCGCTGCGGCCCTCGAGTCCGGGGGGGCGGGTCGCGCTGCGCGCTCCCCTAGCCCCCCCATATCTCCCCTCCTCGTCATTCGCCCCCCCGGCCGCGAGACCCTTCACGGCGGGTCAACCGCCCTCCTCTAAGTGTGCAAAATCGCCATCGAGGTCTGATTTTGTATGAAAAGGGGGTAAAGGGGGGGAGGTGGGGGGAAGGTAACGGTCCCTGGGGGTGGATCTCGCGGGGTGACGGTTATCCGCCGAACTGATCACCCACCCATCCTCGATGGTTTCGGAGATATTCCCATCCTTCCGAAATGAAAGGCTACTTTTGTATGGAGGGGGGGCGAAGGGGGGGAGGTCGGGGGAAGTAGACCGTCCCGGCCGATGGGCCTCGGGGAGAAACCGTTATCCCTTAAAGGGACCGCACGGGCAGCTGCCACCGCTGAGGAGCTACGGGGATCGGAAAGTCTATACAGGTTGTATGGAGTGTAAAAAAAATGTATGAACGGGATGGGGATGACTCTCTCCTTGGTGACTACCGATGACCCTCTATGACATTCCGCAAACGCCACCCTTCCATCCCTCGTAGTTTCCGAGGACCGCTCGCCATCTTTGTACCAGGTCGGTGGATCAAGTATGGAGGAAATTCCTGGGGCGCGCTACGCCACCGTCCATACGACGGGATGAGATATACCGCTCCAGAAAATCTCCTTCCGGTTAAAATAAATCGCTTTTCCGAAAAACCATAAATTTGTATGGAGACGGGATGAAGGGATAGAAATCCCGAAAATCGGGATGGCCCTTAAGAAGGATCCTACCGAGGGATGGAAACGCGCCATGGCCACCGACCACCCATCCCGCACGGTTTTGGAGATTTTCCCATCCCTTTCGCCGAAAATGCCACTTTTGTATGGAGGGGGGGCGAAGGGGGGGAGGTGAGGGGAAGTAGACCGTCTCGGCCGATGGTCCTCGGGGAGAAACCGTTATCCCCCAAAGCGACCGCACGGGCAGGTGCCACCGCTGAGGAGCTACGGGGATCGGATAGTCCACACAGGTTGTATGGAGTGTAAAAAAAATGTATGAACGGGATGGGGATGACTCTCTCCCTGGTGACTACCGATGACCCTCTATGACATTCCGCAAACGCCACCCTTCCATCCCTCTTACTTTCCAAGGACCACACCCCAACTTTTTACCAGAACGGTGGACCGAGCACCGAAGAATTTCCTACGGTGCGCTACGCCGCCCTCCATACGATGGGATGAGATATACCGCTCCAGAAAATCTCCTTCCGGTTGAAATAAATCGCTTTTCCGAAAATCCATAAATTTGTATGGAGACGGGATGAAGGGATGGAAATCCCGAAAATCGGGATGGCCCTTAAGAAGGATCGCACCGAGGGATGGAAACGCGCTATGGAGACCGACTTCCCATCCTCGATGGTTTTGGAGATATTCCCATCCCTTTCGCCGAAAATGCCACTTTTGTATGGAGACGGGATGAAGGGGGCGGGATGGGGGGATAAAGTTTATCCGAGAAGTTGGACCACCACTAAGGGTTATCATCCCCCTAAGACGCCGCCCACCTATCTCCGGCGGTTTCGGAGATGTTCCACTTTGAAAAATCCAAAAAGTTGTATGGAGTTTAAAAAAAATGTATGAACGGGATGGGGATGACATTTTCTTTGGTGACTATCGATGACCCTCTATGACATTCCGCAAACGCCACCCTTCTATCCCCCGTGGTTTCCGAAGACCACTCACCAACTTTTTACCAGGTAAGTGGACCGAGGCTCGAATAATTTCCTGGGGCGCGCTACGCCACCCTCCATACGACGGGATAGGATACACCGCCCCACGGTGTCTCCTTGTGGGTGAAAAAAATCGCTTTTTAGAAAATTCAGAAAAAACCCAATATTGGCATGAAACGGGATGAAGGGATGGAAATCCCATAAATCGGGATAGCTTTTAAGAAGCATCCCACCGAGGGACGGAAACGCGCCATTGAGACCGACTTCCTATCCTCGATAGTTTCGGAGATATTTTTATCCTTCCAAAAAAATGGCCACTTTTTGTATGGAGACGGGATGAAGGGGGCGGGATGGGGGGATAAAGTTTATCCGAGAAGTTGGACCACCACTATAGGTGATCATCCCCCAAAGACACCACCCACCTATCCCCGGTGGTTGAGGAGGTAGTCCACTTTGAAAAGTCCAAAAAAGTTGTATGGAGTTTAAAAAAAATGTATGAACGGGATGGGGATGACACTTTCCCTGGTCACCACCGATGACCCTCTATGACATTCCGCAAACGCCACCCTTCTATCCCTCATAGTTTCCGAGGACCACTAACCAACTTTTTACCAGGTCGGTTTACCGAGGATATGAGATTTTTCTGGAGGTCACCGGGGAATTACCTATACAACCACCTATAACAGGGAAACCCCCGACCGCTCCTTCTAGGAGAACAAATCGATGAGTGAGTCATTGGGTATGTGAGTGGTATTTCGGCTTTATATTGTATTAAAACTAGTAGGTTGCTCGATGCCGCGGGCTTGCAGCCCGCGGGGGGGTTTTTGCGTTTTCGTTTTGTCTTGTCTTTTGCCATGTCTAATTGTTTTGGTTTGGTTTTGGGTCTTTGTATTGTAAATCGTCCCATCCGTTTCGCCGAAAATGCCACTTTTGTATGGAGGGGGGGCGAAGGGGGGAATTTGGGATGGGGATGACACTTTCCCTGGTGACCACCGATGACCCTCTATGACATTCCGCAAACGCCACCCTTCTATCCCTCACAGTTTCCGAGGACCACTAACCAACTTTTTACCAGGTCGGTTTACCGAGGATATGAGATTTTTCTGGAGGTCACCGGGGAATTACCTATACGACCACCTATAACAGGGAAACCCCCGACCGCTCCTTCTAGGAGAACAAATCGATGAGTGAGTCATTGGGTATGTGAGTGGTATTTCGGCTTTATATTGTATTAACTAGTAGGTTGCTCGATGCCGCGGGCTTGCAGCCCGCGGGGGGTTTTTATGTTGTAGTTTGTCTTGTCTTTTGCCATGTCTAATTGTTTTGGTTTGGTTTTGGGTCTTTGTTTTGTAATTCGTGAAAAATTGGGGGTAAGTAACTAAGGTTGTGTTAGGTTAGGTAAGATAAAGGATGAGGGGGGAGGTGGGTGGTGGCAATAGATCACCCTCGTTGAGACCTTTCAAATGATACCCAACTCGGGGGGTTTATCTGTAACCGTTGACTATGGTCTACTGAGTAGAACGCAACTGTAAAAATTTGAAATATGGTCTACTCTAAAAAATTCGTCTTTCCGAGACGTCTCCGATGACCCCAAACACGACCCGGCTGTGACGCACCGTTTCCGAGTTACGGCCGGGGGGGTCCGAGGGGGACGTCAAATTTTTCATCTCGGGGAGACGTCTCCGATGAGCCCAAACACGACCCGGTTGTGACGCGCCGTTTCTTAGTTACGGCTGGGGGGTCCGAGGGGGGCGTAAAATTTTTTATCTCGGGGAGACGTCTCCGATGACCCCAAACACGACCCGGTTGTGACGCGCCGTTTCTTAGTTACGGCTGGGGGGGTCCGAGAGGGGCGTAAAATTTTTTATCTCGGGGAGACGTCTCCGAAGAGCCCAAACACGACCCGGCTGCGTCGCGTCGTTTCCGAGTTACGGCCGGGGGGGTTGGAGGGGGGCGTCAAATTTTTTATCTCGGGGAGACGTCTCCGATGACCCCAAACACGACCCCACTACGTCGCGTCGTTTCCGAGTTACGACTGAGGGGGTTGGAGGGGGTTTCAATTTTATTATCTCGGGGAGACGTCTCCGATGACCCCAAACACGACCCGGCTGCGTTGCGCCGTTTTCGAGTTTCGGCCGGGGGGGTCCGAGGGGGGCGTCAAATTTTTTATCTCGTCGAGACGTCCCCTATGAACCCAAACACGACCCGGCTGTGACGCGCCGTTTTCGAGTTACGGCCGGGGGGTTCCGAGGGGGGCGTCAAATTTTTTATCTCGGCGAGACATCTGCGATGAGCCCAAACACGACCCGGCTGTGACGCCCCGTTTCCGAGTTACGATGGAGAGGGTCTGGGGGGGGGGGGGGGGGACAAAAATCTCGCTTTTATGGTGCCCCGGTAGGCCCTTGCCGTCGCTCCGCGACGGGTCGACTGCCGTCTCTTATGTCGGTGCAAAAATTCCTTTCAGTTGTGATTTTGTATGGAGTGTAGGAGGGAGGGGGAGGGCCAGTGCGCAATGCCAAAATTCGGTCCGACCCCATGGACTACCCGCGACGAGCCCGATCGAATGAGCCCAAACACGGGGGGTATCGGTCGAACCGTTTCCGAGTTAGTACCGGGATGGACGGATGGGATGAGGAGGATCGGGGTCATTGGGTCTCGGCTGTGTCTAAATGGACGAAGGGGACGGACTTTCGCGGCTCTCCGGCCACAGTTGCCGCCGCTGCGGCCCTCGAGTCCGGGGGGGCGAATTCCTCGGAGGAGGGCCGGGGGGGCGGGTCGCGCTGCGCGCTCCCCTATCCCCCCCTACCCCCCCCCCTCCTCGTCATTCGCCCCCCCGGCCTCGAGGCCCTTCGCGGCGGGTCGACCGCCCTCCTCTAAATGTGCAAGAGGTGTGATTTTGTATGAAAGGGGATGAAGGGGGTGAGGTGGGGGGAAGGTGACGGTCCCGGAGGGTGGATCTCGCGGGGTGACGGTTATCCGCCAAAGTGTCCACCCACCCATCCGCGATGGTTTTGGAGATATTTCCTATCCTTCCGAAAAGAAATGCCACTTTTGTATGGAGGGGGGGCGAAGGGGGGGAGGTGAGGGGAAGTAGACCGTCTCGGCCGATGGTCCTCGGGGAGAAACCCCTATCCCCCAAAGAGACCGCACGGGCAGCTGCCACCGTTGAGGAGCTACGGGGATCGTAAAGTCCGTACAGGTTGTATGGAGTGTAAAAAAAATGTATGAACGGGATGGGGATGACTCTCTCCCTGGTGACTACCGATGACCCTCTATGACATTCCGCAAACGCCACCCTTCCATCCCTCTTACTTTCCGAGTACCAGTCGCCATCTTTGTACCAGGTCGGTGGACCGACCACTGAAGAATTTCCCGGGACGCGCTACGCCACCCTCCATACGATGGGATAGGATTGACTACCCGACTTTGCCCCCTTCCCGGTGAAATAAATAGCTTTTCCGAAAAACCATAAATTTGTATGGAGACGGGATGAAGGGATGGAAATCCCGAAAATCGGGATGGCCCTTGAGAAGGATCCCACCGAGAGATGGAAACGCGCCATTGCGACCGACCACCTATCCCGCACGGTTTTAGAGATTTTCCCATCCCTTTCGCCGAAAATGCCACTTTTGTATGGAGACGGGATGAAGGGGGCGGGATGGGGGGATAAAGTTTATCCGAGAAGTTGGACCACCACTAAGGGTTATCATCCCCCTAAGACGCCGCCCACCTATCTCCGGCGGTTTCGGAGATGTTCCACTTTGAAAAATCCAAAAAGTTGTATGGAGTTTAAAAAAAATGTATGAACGGGATGGGGATGACATTTTCTTTGGTGACTATCGATGACCCTCTATGACATTCCGCAAACGCCACCCTTCTATCCCCCGTGGTTTCCGAAGACCACTCACCAACTTTTTACCAGGTAAGTGGACCGAGGCTCGAATAATTTCCTGGGGCGCGCTACGCCACCCTCCATACGACGGGATAGGATACACCGCCCCACGGTGTCTCCTTGTGGGTGAAAAAAATAGCTTTTTAGAAAATTCAGAAAAAACCCAATATTGGCATGAAACGGGATGAAGGGATGGAAATCCCATAAATCGGGATAGCTTTTAAGAAGCATCCCACCGAGGGACGGAAACGCGCCATTGAGACCGACTTCCTATCCTCGGTGGTTTCGGAGATATTTTTATCCTTCCAAAAAAATGGCCACTTTTTGTATGGAGACGGGATGAAGGGGGCGGGATGGGGGGATAAAGTTTATCCGAGAAGTTGGACCACCACTATAGGTGATCATCCCCCAAAGACGCCACCCACCTATCCCCGGTGGTTAAGGAGGTAGTCCACTTTGAAAAGTCCAAAAAAGTTGTATGGAGTTTAAAAAAAATGTATGAACGGGATGGGGATGACACTTTCCCTGGTGACCACCGACGACCCTCTATGACATTCCGCAAACCCCGTCCCTCTGCGACTAATACTTTCCCAGATCCCGTCACCAACTTTTTACCAGAACGGTGTACCGAGGATATGAGATTTTTCTGGAGGTCACCGGGGAATCCCCTATCCGACCACCTACAACAGGGAAACCCCCGACCGCTCCTTCTGGGAGAACAAATCGATGAGTCAGTCATTAGTTGAGTACGTGAGTGGGATTTCGGCTTTATAGTTTATTAATGTTATTATAAACTATAATGTATAAATAAGGTAGGAAGCCAGCATTATACCACCCAACGTTAGCGACAAGAAAAAACTAGGTGAAAATACATCGTGTCACAAGTTTCTCGGGTGAACAAAGGACTATGTCCTAGTGCCCCATGGGATAAAATGCGGAGTATTACTTGTAAATTAATAATCCCGGAAGGGAAAATAGGATTTTTTCAAGAGAAAAGTTAAACATTTTGTGTGGACACTTCAAACTGCCAATGATTTTTCAAAGCTACGAGAATACTTAAACGATATATTCTCTAAGCTGAATAAGTTTAAAAAAATAATAATGTCATAAAAAATTACATTCTATAAGCAATGTTTCCTTTTTTGTAAGGAACTAAATTAGAAACAATTCTTGGTTTCAATTGGTACTGAATAAAGCGTCATGGGTACTCTATATAACTCGACGGATCAGTAAGATCAAGTGGCATTGATTAGGACATATCGTACGGAAAGCTGACGACCGCTAAGGCCGAAAAGTTCTCGAATGGAGGTCAAGACAGCAGTAAGAGCAGAGTAGGACTCAGAAGGTGGACAGAAGATCTAAACAGTGGACGCCCTGAGTGTTAATGAATTTTGAACTTAAATACTGGCTGTATTTAAATAGGTTTGATTTTCAAATATCGAAAAAGAAAAAGGTTGTTTATTGACATGAAAAATTTAGAGAGACTTGATGTTTGGATTTTTAATGAGATAGAACAGTCAGAATAATTTTATGAGTTTATTTTATATTTTGTATACCTTTTATTCAAATTATGATGTATTAAATTGAGTGAAAAATAAAGAAGATGATGTGCATATCTAAACAAAATATTTTATTGAACAATACACGGATCTCACAATTTGTATGAAGAGTTGAATTAAATACAAATATCACATTAACACTGAGGCTGAGATAATGAGATAATAAGAACTGTCATTAAAGTGAACGTCGTAACTTTAAAATATTTCCTTCACAAGACCTATCAGAGATGTGGGTACATAGAAGATTAAGCATCATATAGCATTTTTATTAGTACTTTCGCTTTTTAAGCCTCTAGCCGCCAGAGTCGGATTTATCCGACAATTATTTTCGTGTCCATTTCGCCAGAACCGGATATATAAGACAAATTCCTGTACTTGTATAATGTTTATTTGTTATTTTCTCTTAAAAATTTTGTTTTAAAAATATGAGTCAGGCGCTAGGAGGACGACAACTCCTACAAAACCAAGCGGTTAAAGGGTTAATAGACAACATAATATGTTCAAATTCTTTACGAAACAATATAAACACGTTTCAAGCGGTTTAGTATTAAGAAAAAACACACGAAATCAATATACATATTAGTATACACTAAACAAAAGTATGACACTCCGCATAGAATAATTTTAAACCTGGGCAGAGAATGTATAGAGGTCTGTCTGAAGCAGGCGATCACGGCCCTCTTGCGTTGTATGGAGACCACCGAACGGTATACGTTCTTACTCATTTGTTGGGGATGATCAATCTACGACATTTTGTTACAATATTTATTCAATGAGTTTATTACTGTCACCTACTGTCGAATAAAATTCTCTAAGAAATTTTGTTCAACATCGGCTACATGATACAATTAATAAAATTAATGATTTTAAAACTTTAATATTGTAGGTTTATACCGACTGTATAATATAGAAAGGTAATTTAAATCATCTCTAGAAGTTGATCTAGAGATGACAAAAAAAACCTTGCAATTTATTTGTCAAAAATAATAACATTTCAAAATATTGTGAATTATATATGTAACATTTATTTACTTATTTAGGAATCTTCGGCTAAAGCTTCGGCCGGTCGGGTTTTGAGCCGAAACCGAAGGTTTCAAGCGAAGGTGGCCGAAGCCGAAGCCGAAGCCGAAGCTTTGGTCGGACACTACTGTCAGCTTTGTTAATGGATCTCCAATCTCTTAAATATTAAAAACTAGCCATGTCCGCGACTTCGCATATGAAGTAGTTTTTTTGTTGTTGAAAATCCTAAGGAACCAAAAAAAATTTTAGGATAAAAGATGTCCTAATGTTAATCCAGATAATAAACTATCTGTGTGCCAAATTTCATCCAAACCCCATTAGCCGTTTTTGCGTGATTGTGTAAGAAACATCCAAATATATGTATATTATTTGCATTTATAATATAAATTATTATTACGATAAAACAATGTTTAATCTAAAATACAAGACATAATGACAGTATAAGTGAATTTTTTAACAGATAACTTACCATATGCAATCCAAAAAGCACTTTGCTCATGGCAACTATCCTTTCGACCGTATCGTCTATGATTTTCGCCTTATTTTCTCCGGTTTCAACTGCCATTGTGGTTTTGCTCTTAGAACCCAACTTGCTGTAGAGGTAGTGTTGCCAGGACATCTCGTCGGCCGGATCTATTTTATCTGGCAATGTCAGTTGGACCTTCGCGAATTCTGCCACATCTTGCTCTGACATTTTCTAAAAAAAAAAAAGAAGTTCTAGAGTTACCTAATAACGCCTCCAGCTTTACACGGATACATTCCTTTTTTTGCAAATTTCATTAGTGAAAACCTTATCAAAAAACAAAATCTTAAAATAAGCTTGAAGACAAACAGACATAGGCGGACAGCGATTTTATTTTATAACTAGCTAACGCCCGCGACTTCGTCCGCGTTGAAAAATATTAAGTAGCCTATCCTGTGTCCCGTACGTCCAAATGTTTATCTACCAAGTTTTATGAAAATCAGTTAATCCGTTTCAGAGTTATGGAGGAACATACATACATACAAAAAAAAATTCTAATAATCATCAATTTAGTTTCAGTATCATGTACAGAGCCTATAAACACGATATCTCGGAAAACAAAGTAACTTACTCCATGACCGACCCTTACAGACTTATTATTAGTATTGATTGATATGTTAAATAAATAAAATTACATGTAGATTAAATAAATAAAATAACATCACAATTAATAAAGATAAAAAAACTTCAATTTACCTTAAGGAATCGATCTTTGCAGTGTTGCACCAACTCTTGTTCTCTTCCTGCGAACAAATTGAGTCCAACCGGAAGTAGCCTCTTGAGACAGGCCACCATCAGCGAAGCCTGCACTTCCTTGTCCTTGTCTCTTTTCTTGTCCCTATGCTTCTTCTTTTTCTGTAATCAATATTTTAGGTTTTCATAAAAAAAACAACCCGATAGATATAATAATAATGTGTGTGTGTATGTGTGTCTGTGTGTATTGTGTGTATTGGGATTCATATTAGACCATGACCGAATGTAAAATTGTATTATTGTGTTGTATTGTTGTGTCTTCTGTTGGTTTACCTTAAAATTTATAAACTAAACCCTTCCCCCCCCCCCACTTTTGTTGTCCAAACCCGCTATATCTGCTGTAAGTTGCCCAGGAGTTCGATATCCCGTAGACTTCTTGCTGCAGCATCAGGTCAAGGTTTACCATGTCATGGAAACACCATCGAAGTAACAGTATACCAAATTTCAGGTACTTAGTGAAATCCCTTCGTTAACTAGGAAATGGGCTCAAAATATGTCTTCAAACGCCAAAACAGATCTTCATAAATTATAGCTAAGAATTATTCACTTGATCTTATGAGCCCATATAAAAAACATGTTGCATGTGTTATAGGCTACGGTAGCCACCTACCGTCGAGTTGACAGTCAGCCTATCTGTCGACTTTAACAGTGAAAAAAGAAATTGTACCTTCGCTTTTCCTCCGCCTTGCGGTGCTCCGTCGACAATAGTCGGGGCTCTTCTGGACGCTGTTGGCATTATTAATACCTGCAATAATAAATATAATTATAATAGTGGCCCGCTCCCGGCTTCGCCGGGTGCAATTTTTTATTCAATCCAGTCGATAAATTACCTTACACCGCCATCTATTAGATTCTTATGGAACTCACAGATAATTATAACAAATAATTGCTGGATTGAGTAAGTATACAACAGATGGCGCTATGTTAATAATATTATATAATTTGTAAAAAAAATATCTTAGATATAAACTATTCTATCTTTTAAGTTGGACCAAATTACACATAGTTATAAAGTTTTATCAAAATCGGTTCAGTAGTTTAGGAGTTCATCGCGGACAAACAACGTGACACGAAATTTTTATATATATACTAGTGGCCCGCTCCCGGCTTCGCCCGGGGTGCTTTTTTGCAATCCAGCAGATAAATTACTTTAAACCGCCATCTGTGAGAACCTTATGGAACTCAAAGATAAATAATTGCTGTATTGAATAAGTATCAACAGATGGCTCTATGTTAATAATATTATATAATTTGCAAAAAAAAAAATAAACAAAATGAGATATAAACTATCCTATTTTTTAAGTTGGACCAAATAACAGATACTTATGAAGTTTGATCAAAGTCGGTTCAGTAGTTTCAGAGTTTATCGCGAACATACATCGTGACACGAGATTTATATATATAACTAGTAGGTTGCTCGATGCCGCGGGCTTGCAGCCCGCGGGGGGGTTTTTGTGTTTCGTTTTTTGTTGTCTTTTTGCCATGTCTAATTGTTTTGGTTTGGTTTTGGGTCTTTGTTTTGTAATTCCTCCCATCCGTTTCGCCGAAAATGCCACTTTTGTATGGAGGGGGGGCGAAGGGGGGGAGGTGGGGGGAAGTAGACCGTCCCGGCCGATGGGCCTCGGGGAGAAACCATTATCCCCCAAAGACGCCACCCCTCTATCCCCGGCGGTTTGGGAGGTAGTCCACTTGGAAAAGTCCAAAAAAGTTGTATGGAGTTTAAAAAAAATGTATGAACGGGATGGGGATGACACTTTCCCTGGTGACTACCGATGACCCTCTATGACATTCCGCAAACCCCGTCCCTCTGCGACTAATACTTTCCCAGATCCCGTCACCAACTTTTTACCAGGTCGGTTTACCGAGGATATGAGATTTTTCTGGAGGTCACCGGGGAATCCCCTATGCGACCACCTACAACAGGGAAACCCCCGACCGCTCCTTCTGGGAGAACAAATCGATGAGTCACTAGTTGGGTATGTGAGTGGTATTTCGGCTTTATAGTGTATTAACTAGATCGCGCGTGCTGCCGCGGACTGCAAGCAGCCCGCGGGGGCGCGGTTGTGAGTCGCGGTGTTGGTCTTTTGCCATGTCTAATTGTTTTGGTTTGGTTTTGGGTCTTTGTTTTGTAATTCGAATTGGGGGTAAGTAAGTAGGTGAGGTAAGGTTAGGGGGGAGGGGAGGGGGCCGGGTTGGTGGCAATAGATCACCCTCGTTGAGACCTTTCAAATGATACCCAACACGGGGGGTTTATCTGTAACCGTTGACCATGGTCTACTGAGTAGACCCCAACTGTCAAAATTTTAAATTTGGTCTACTCTAAAAAATTCGTCTACCCGAGACGTTTCCGTTGACCCCAAACAGGACCCGGCTGCGTCTAGCCGTTTACGAGTTACGGTCGGGGGGGTTAGAGGGGGGGGGGGGGGGGAGGAATTAATGCTATTAGTGTTTATTCGTGCGACTGTGCTCTTATAATTGTTTTGGTTTGGTTTTGGGGTCTTTGTTTTGTATTTCGGAAGGATTTTTAGTAGAGGGGGGTCAGGGGAGAGGGGGGAGGGGTGGTGCCAATAGATCACCCTCGTTGAGACCTTTCAAATGATACCCAACACGAGTGGTCTACTTGTAACCGTTGGCCATGGTCTACTGAGTAGACCGGAATTGTCAAATTTTGAAATTTGGTCTACTGTAAAAAATTCGTCTTCCCGAGACGTCTCCGATGAGCCCAAACACGACCGGTTTGCGTCTCGCCGTTTCCGAGTTACGGCTGAGGGGGTTGGAGGGGGGGGGGGGGGGGTGTCAAAATTCGGGGCCCCGGTAGACCCTTCCCGCCGCTCCGTTTTGCTCCGCGACGGATCTACCGCCGTCTCTTATGTGGGTGGAAAAAAATCCCTTTTAGGTGTGATTTTGTATGGAGAGGGGACTGAAGGGGTGGGCAAGTGCGCAATGCCGGATTTCAATCGAACCCCTTGGAATACCCGCGATGATCCCGATCGAATGAGCCCAAACACGGGAGGTATCGGTCGCACCGTTTCCGAGTTGGCACCGGGATGGAGGATGGGATGGGGTGGATTGGGGTCATTGAGTCTTGGCTGTGTCTAAATAGCCAAAAGGGATGGACTTCCGCGGCTCTCTGGTCACCGTTGCCGCCGCTGCGGCCCTCGAGTCCGGGGTCGCGAATTCCTCGGAGGGGGGCCGGGGTTCGGGTCGCGCTGCGCGCTCCCCTATCCCCCCTACCCCCCTCCTCGTCATTCGCCCCCCCGGCCTCGAGATCCTTAGCGGCGGGTCGACCGTCCTCCTCTAAATGTGCAAAATCGCCATCGAGGTGTGATTTTGTATGAAGTTGTATGGAGTTTAAAAAAAATGTATGAGCGGGACGGGGATGAGTGATCCGGTGGTAACTACCGATGACCCTCTATGACATTCCGCAAACGCCACCCTTCTATCCCTCGTAGTTTCCGAGGACCTCTCACCATCTTTGTACCAGGTCGGTGGACCGAGGACCGAGGAATTTTTTAGGGTGCGCTACGCCACCCTCCATACGATCGGGTAGAAAAGACCGCCCCACGTTGCCGCGTTCCAGGTGAAATGATTGCATTTCCGAAAAATAAAAATTTGTATGGAAACGGGATGAAGGGATGGAAATCCCGAAAATCGGGATGGCCAATAAGAAGGAACCCCCTATCCCCCCCTATCCCCCCTCCTCGTCATTCGCCCCCCCGGCCTCGAGACCCTTCGCGGCGGGTCGACCGCCCTCCTCTAATTGTGCAAAATCGCCATCGAGGTGTGAATTTGTATGAAAGGGGGGGAGGTGGGGGGAAGGTGACGTTCCCGGAGGGTGGACCTCGCGGGGTGACGGTTATCCGCCAAAGTGTCCACCCACCCATCCTCGATGGTTTTGGAGATATTCCCATCCTTCCGAAAAGAAATGCCACTTTTGTATGGAGGGGGGGCGAAGGGGGGCAGGCGGGGGGAAAAAGACCGTCGCGGCCGATGGGTCTCGGGGAGAAACCGTTATCCCCCAAAGCGACCGCACGGGCAGGTGCCACCGCTGAGGAGCTACGGGGATCGGATAGTCCACACAGGTTGTATGGAGTGTAAAAAAAATGTATGAACGGGATGGGGATGACTCTCTCCCTGGTGACTACCGATGACCCTCTATGACATTCCGCAAACGCCACCCTTCCATCCCTCTTACTTTCCGAGGACCACACCCCAACTTTTTACCAGAACGGTGGACCGAGCACCGAGGAATTTCCTACGGTGCGCTACGCCGCCCTCCATACGATGGGATGAGATATACCGCTCCAGAAAATCTCCTTCCGGTTGAAATAAATAGCTTTTCCGAAAAACCATAAATTTGTATGGAGACGGGATGAAGGGATGGAAATCCCGAAAATCGGGATAGCCCTTAAGAAGGATCCCACCGAGAGATGGAAACGCGCCATTGCGACCGACCACCTATCCCGCACGGTTTTAGAGATTTTCCCATCCCTTTCGCCGAAAATGCCACTTTTGTATGGAGACGGGATGAAGGGGGCGGGATGGGAGGATAAAGTTTATCCGAGAAGTTGGACCACCACTATGGGTTATCCCCCTAAGACGCCGACCACCTATCTCCGGCGGTTTCGGAGATGTTCCACTTTGAAAAATCCAAAAAGTTGTATGGAGTTTAAAAAAAATGTATGAACGGGATGGGGATGACACATTCCCTGGTGACCACCGATCACCCTCTATGACATTCCGCAAACGCCACCCTTCTATCCCTCATAGTTTCCGAGGACCACTAACCAACTTTTTACCAGAACGGTTTACCGAGGATATGAGATTTTTATGGAGGTCACCGGGGAATCCCCTATCCGACCACCTATAAAAGGGAAATCCCCCACCGCTCCTTCTGGGAGAACAATTCGATGAGTCAGTCATTGGGTATGTGAGTGGGATTTCGGCTTTATAGTTTATTAACTAGTAGGTTGCTCGATGCCGCGGGCTTGCAGCCCGCGGGGGGGTTTTTGTGTTTCGTTTTTTGTTGTCTTTTGCCATGTCTAATTGTTTTGGTTTGGTTTTGGGTCTTTGTTTTGTAATTCATCAAAAATTGGGGGTAAGTAAGTAAGGTTGTGTTAGGTTAGGTAAGATAAAGGGGGAGGGGGGAGGTGGGTGGTGGCAATAGATCACCCTCGTTGAGACCTTTCAAATGATACCCAACATGGGGGGGTCTACTTGTAACCTTTGATTAAGTAGACCGCAACTGTCAAAATTTGAAATTTTGGTCTACTCTAAAAAATTCGTCGTTGCGAGACGTCTCCGATGAGCCCAAACACGACCCGGCTGCGTAGCACCGTTTCCGAGTTACGGTCGGGGGGGTCCGAGGGGGGCGTGAAATTTTTTATCTCTGGGAGACGTCTCCGATGACCCCAAACACGACCCAACTACGTCGCGTCGTTTCCAAGTTACGGCCTGGGGGGTCCGAGGCGGGTTTAAATTTTTTATCTCGGGGAGACGTCTCCGATGAGTCCAAACACGACCTGGCTGCGTCGCGCCGTTTCCGAGATACGTCTGAGGGGGTTGGAGGAGGGTTCAAATTTTTTATCTCGGGGAGACGTCTCCGATGACCCCAAACACGACCCGGTTGTGACGCGCCGTTTCCGGGTTACGGCCGGGGGGGTCCGAGGGGGGCGTCAAATTTTTTATCTCTGGGAGACGTCTCCGATGACCCCAAACACGACCCGGTTGTGACGCGCCGTTTCCGAGTTACGGCCGGGGGGGTCCGAGGGGGGCGTCAAATTTTTTATCTCTGGGAGACGTCTCCGATGACCCCAAACACGACCCGGTTGTGACGCGCCGTTTCCGAGTTACGGCCGGGGGGGTCCGAGGGGGGCGTCAAATTTTTTATCTCTGGGAGACGTCTCCGATGACCAAAAACACGACCCGGTTGTGACGCGCCGTTTCCGAGTTACGGCCGGAGGGGGTCCGAGGGGGGCGTCAAATTTTTTAGCTCTCGGAGACGTCTCCGATGAACCCAAACATGAGCCGGCTGCGTCGCGCCGTTCCCGAGTTACAACTGAGGGGGTTGGAGGGGGGTTCAATTTTATTATCTCGGGGAGACGTCTCCGATGACCCCAAACACGACCCGGATGTGACGCGTCGTTTACGAGTTACGGCCGGGGGGGTACGAGGGGGGCGTCAAATTTTTTATCTCTGGGAGACGTCTCCGATGACCCCAAACACGACCCGGTTGTGACGCGCCGTTTCCGAGTTACGGCCGGGGGGGTCCGAGGGGGGCGTCAAATTTTTTATCTCTGGGAGACGTCTCCGATGACCCCAAACACGACCCGGTTGTGACGCGCCGTTTCCGAGTTACGGCCGGAGGGGTTCCGAGGGGGGCGTCAAATTTTTTATCTCTGGGAGACGTCTCCGATGAGCCCAAACACGACCCCACTACGTCGCGTCGTTTCCAAGTTACGGCCTGGGGGGTCCGAGGGGGGTTCAAATTTTTTATTTCGTCGAGACGTCTCCGGTGAGCCCAAACACGAGCCGGCTGCGTCGCGCCGTTTCCGAGTTACGGCTGAGGGGTGTGGAGGGGGGTTCAATTTTATTATCTCGGGGAGACGTCTCCGATGAGCCCAAACACGATCTGGTTGCGTTGCGCCGTTTCCGAGTTACGACTGAGGGGGTCCGAGGGGGGTTCAAATTTTTCTTGTCAAAAATCTCTTTTTTTTTGGTGCCCCGGTAGACCCTTGCCGTCTCTTATGTGGGTGAAAAAATTCCTTTTAGGTGTGGTTTTGTATGGAGCGTAGGAGGGAGGGGGAGGGCGAGTGCGCAATGCCAAAATTCGGTCCGACCCCTTGGACTACCCGCGACGAGCCCGATCGAATGAGCCCAAACACGGGGGGTATCGGTCGCACCGTTATCGAGTTCGTATCGGGATGGACGGATGGGATGGGGAGGATCGGGGTCATTGGGTCTTGGCTGTGTCTAAATGGCCCACCGGGATAGTCTTTCGCAGCTCTCCGGTTAACGTTGCCGCCGCTGCGGCCCTCGAGTCCGGGGTCGCGAATTCCTCGGAGGTGGGCCGGGGGGGCGGGTCGCGCTGCGCGCTCCCCTAGTCCCCCCTATCCCCCCTCCTCGTCATTCGCCCCCCCCGGCCTCGAGACCCTTCGCGGCGGGTCAACCGCCCTCCTCTAAATGTGTAAAATCGCAATCGAGGTGTGAAAGGTTTGTATGAAAGGGGGGGAGGTGGGGGGAAGGTGACGGTCCCGGAGGGTGGACCACGCGGGGTGACGGTTATCCGCCAAAGTGTCCACCCACCCATCCTCGATGGTTTTGGAGATATTCCCATCCTTCCGAAAAGAAATGCCACTTTTGTATGGAGGGGGGGCGAAGGGGGGCAGGCGGGGGGAAGTAGACCGTCCCGGCCGATGGGTCTCGGGGAGAAACCGTTATCCCCCAAAGCGACCGCACGGGCAGGTGCCACCGCTGAGGAGCTACGGGGATCGTAGTCCGTACAGGTTGTATGGAGTGTAAAAAAAATGTATGAACGGGATGGGGATGACTCTCTCCCTGGTGACTACCGATGACCCTCTATGACATTCCGCAAACGCCATCCTTCCATCCCTCTTACTTTCCGAGGACCACACCCCAACTTTTTACCAGAACGGTGGACCGAGCACCGAAGAATATCCTACGGTGCGCTACGCCGCCCTCCATACGATGGGATGAGATATACCGCTCCAGAAAATCTCCTTCCGGTTGAAATAAATCGCTTTTCCGAAAATCCATAAATTTGTATGGAGACGGGATGAAGGGATGGAAATCCCGAAAATCGGGATGGCCCTTAAGAAGGATCGCACCGAGGGATGGAAACGCGCTATGGAGACCGACTTCCCATCCTCGATGGTTTTGGAGATATTCCCATCCCTTTCGCCGAAATTGCCACTTTTGTATGGAGACGGGATGAAGGGGGCGGGATGGGGGGATAAAGTTTATCCGAGAAGTTGGACCACCACTATGGATTATCATCCCCCTAAGACGCCGCCCACCTATCTCCGGCGGTTTCGGAGATGTTCCACTTTGAAAAATCCAAAAAGTTGTATAGAGTTTAAAAAAAATGTATGAACGGGATGGGGATGACATTTTCTTTGGTGACTATCGATGACCCTCTATGACATTCCGCAAACGCCACCCTTCTATCCCCCGTAGTTTCCGAAGACCACTCACCAACTTTTTACCAGGTAGGTGGACCGAGGACCGAGAAATTTCCTGGGGCGCGCTACGCCACCGTCCATACGATGGGATGAGATATACCGCTCCAGAAAATCTCCTTCCGGTTGAAATAAATCACTTTTCCGAAAAACCATAACTTTGTACGGTGGCGGGATGAAGGGATGGGATACTCGAAACGCGGGATGGCTTTTAAGAAGCATCCCACCGAGGGACGGAAACGCGCCATTGAGACCGACTTCCTATCCTCGATGGTTTCGGAGATATTTCCATCCTTCAAAGAAATTGCCACTTTTTGTATGAAGGGGGGGCGAAGGGGGGGACGTGGGGGGAAGTAGACCGTCCCGGCCGATGGGCCTCGGGGAGAAACCGTTATCCCCCAAAGACGCCGCCCACCTATCCCCGGTGGTTGAGGAGGTAGTCCACTTTGAAAAGTCCAAAAAATTTGTATGGAGTTTAAAAAAAATGTATGAACGGGATGGGGATGACACTTTCCCTGGTGACTACCGATGACCCTCTATGACATTCCGCAAACGCCACCCTTCCATCCCTCATAGTTTCCGAGGACCACTAACCAACTTTTTACCAGGTCGGTTTACCGAGGATATGAGATTTTTCTGGAGGTCACCGGGGAAACCCCTATCCGACCACCTATAGCGGGGAAACCCCCGACCGCTCCTTCTAGGAGAACAAATCGATGAGTGAGTCATTGGGTATGTGAGTGGGAATCCGGCTTTATAGTTTATTAATTAACTAGTAGGTTGCTCGATGCCGCGGGCTTGCAGCCCGCGGGGGGGTTTTTGTGTTGTAGTTTGTCTTGTCTTTTGCCATGTCTAATTGTTTTGGTTTGGTTTTGGGTCTTTGTTTTGTAAATCGTCCCATCCGTTTCGCCGAAAATTCCACTTTTGTGTATGTGTGTATGGGGGGGGGGAGGAGGGGAGGGGGAGTTCATGAGTTTAGTGTATATTCGTGCGACTGTGTTTTGGTTTGCTTTTGGGTCTTTGTTTTGTAATTCGTGAAGAATTGGGGGTAAGCAAGGGGGGAGGGGGAGACGGGCGGGGCAATAGATCACCATCGTTGAGACCTTTCAAATGATACCCAACACGAGGGGTCTATCTGTAACCGTTGACCATGGTCTACTGAGTAGACCGAAATTCTCAAATTTTTAAATTTGGTCTTCTCTAAAAAATTTGTCTTTCTGAGACGTCTCTGATGACCCCAAACACGACCCGGTTATGACGCGCCGTTTTCGAGTTACGGCCGGGGGGGTCCGAGGGGGCGTCAAATTTTTTATCTCTGGGAGACGTCTCCGATGACCCCAAACACGACCCGGTTGTGACGCGCCGTTTCCGAGTTACGGCCTGGGGGGTCCGAGGGGGGCGTCAAATTTTTTATCTCTGGGAGACGTCTCCGATGACCCCAAACACGACCCGGTTGTGACGCGCCGTTTCCGAGTTACGGCCTGGGGGGTCCGAGGGGGGCGTGTAATTTTTTATCTCTGGGAGACGTCGCCGATGACCCCAAACACGACCCCACTACGTCGCGTCGTTTCCAAGTTACGGCCTGGGGGGGTCCGAGGGGCGTGTCAAATTTTTTATCTCTGGGAGACGTCTCCGATGACCCCAAACACGACCCGGTTGTGACGCGCCGTTTCCGAGTTACGGCCGGGGGGGTCCGAGGGGGGCGTCAAATTTTTTATCTCTGGGAGACGTCTCCGATGACCCCAAACACGACCCGGTTGTGACGCGCCGTTTCCGAGTTACGGCCGGGGGGGTCCGAGGGGGGCGTCAAATTTTTTATCTCTGGGAGACGTCTCCGATGACCCCAAACACGACCCGGTTGTGACGCGCCGTTTCCGAGTTACGGCCGGGGGGGGTCCGAGGGGGGCGTCAAATTTTTTATCTCTGGGAGACGTCTCCGATGACCCCAAACACGACCCGGTTGTGACGCGCCGTTTCCGAGTTACGGCCTGGGGGGTCCGAGGGGGCGTCAAATTTTTTATCTCTGGGAGACGTCTCCGATGAGCCCACACACGACCCCACTACGTCGCGTCGTTTCCAAGTTACGGCCTGGGGGGTCCGAGGGGGGTTCAAATTTTTTATTTCGTCGAGACGTCTCCGGTGAGCCCAAACACGACCTGGCTGCGTCGCGCCGTTTCCGAGTTACGGCTGAGGGGTGTGGAGGGGGGTTCAATTTTATTATCTCGGGGAGACGTCTCCGATGAGCCCAAACACGATCTGGTTGCGTTGCGCCGTTTCCGAGTTACGACTGAGGGGGTCCGAGGGGGGTTCAAATTTTTCTTGTCAAAAATCTCGCTTTTTTTGGTGACCCGGTAGACCCTTGCCGTCTCTTATGTGGGTGAAAAAATTCCTTTTAGGTGTGGTTTTGTATGGAGTGTAGGAGGGAGGGGGTGGGCGAGTGCGTAATGCCAAAATTCGGTCCGACCCCTTGGACTACCCGCGACGAGCCCGATCGAATGAGCCCAAACACGGGGGGTATAGGTCGAACCGTTTCCGAGTTAGTACCGGGATGGACGGATGGGATGGGGAGGATCGGGGTCATTGGCTTGGCTGTTTCTAAATGGCCGATGGGGGTGGACTTTCGCGGCTCTCCGGTCACCGTTGCCGCCGCTGCGGCCCTCCTCTAAATGTGCAAAATCGCCATCGAGGTGTGATTTTGTATGAAAGGGGGGTAAAGGGGGTGGGGGTGGGGGGAAGGTGACGGTCCCTGGGGGTGAACCTCGCGGAGTGACGGTTATCCGCCGAACTGACCACCCACCCATCCGCGATGGTTTCGGAGATATTCCCATCCTTCCGAAAAGAAATGCCACTTTCGTATGGAGGGAGGGCGAAGGGGGGGAGGTAGGGGGAAGTAGACCGTCCCGGCCGATGGGCCTCGGGGAGAAACCGTTATCCCCCAAAGAGACCGCACGGGCAGCTGCTACCGTTGAGGAGCTACGGAGGTAGGAAAGTCCATACAGGTTGTATGGAGTGTAAAAAAAATGTATGAACGGGATGGGGATGACTCTCTCCCTGGTCACTACCGATGACCCTCTATGACATTCCGCAAACGCCTTTCTTCCATCCCTCGTAGTTACCGAGGACCGCTCGCCAACTTTTTACCAGGTCGGTGGACCGAGCACCGAGGAAATTCCTGGGGCGCGCTACGCCACCGTCCATACGATGGGATGAGATATACCGCTCCAGAAAATCTCCTTCCGGTTGAAATAAATCGCTTTTCTGAAAAACCATAATGTTGTACGGCGGCGGGATGAAGGGATGGGATAGTCGAAACGCGGGATGGCTTTTAAGAAGCGTCCCACCGAGAGACGGAAACGTGCCATTGAGACCGACTTCCTATCCTCGATGGTTTCAGAGATATTTTTATCCTTCAAAGAAATTGCCACTTTTTGTATGGAGACGGGATGAAGGGGGCGGGATGAGGATAGACCAAATGTCCCAGCCGATGAGGCTCGAGGAGAAACTGTTATCCCCCAAAGACGCCACCCACCTATCCCCGGTGGTTTGGGAGGTAGTCCACTTCGAAAAATCCAAAAAAGTTGTATGGAGTTTAAAAAAAATGTATGAACGGGATGGGGATGACACTTTCCCTGGTGACTACCGATGACCCTCTATGACATTCCGCAAACGCCACCCTTCCATCCCTCTTACTTTCCGAGGACCGCTCGCCATCTTTGTACCAGGTCGGTGGACCGAGGATGGAGGAATTTCCTGGGGCGCGCTACGCCACCCTCCATAGGATGGGATGAGATATACCGCTCCAGAAAATCTCCTTCCGGTTGAAATAAATCGCTTTTCCGAAAAAACATAAATTTGTACGGAGACGGGATGAAGGGATGGAAATCCCGAAAATCGGGATAGGCCCTAAGAGGTATCCCACCGAGGGATGGAAACGCGCCACGGCGACCGACCACCTATCCCGCACGGTTTTGGAGATTTTCCCATCCCTTTCGCCGAAAATGCCACTTTTGTATGGAGACGGGATGAAGGGGGCGGGATGAGGGGATAAAGTTTATCCGAGAAGTTGGACCACCACTATGGGTTATCATCCCCCTAAGACGCCGCCCACCTATCTCTGGCGGTTTCGGAGATGTTCCACTTTGAAAAATCCAAAAAGTTGTATGGAGTGTAAAAAAAATGTATGAACGGGATGGGGATGACATTTTCTTTGGTGACTACCGATGACCCTCTATGACATTCCGCAAACGCCACCCTTCTATCCCCCGTGGTTTCCGAAGACCACTCACCAACTTTTTACCAGGTAGGTGGACCGAGGATCGAATAATTTCCTGGGGCGCGCTACGCCACCCTCCATACGACGGGATAGGATACACCGCCCCACGGTGTCTCCTTGTGGGTGAAAAAAATAGCTTTTTAGAAAATTCAGAAAAAACCCAATATTGGCATGAAACGGGATGAAGGGATGGAAATCCCATAAATCGGGATAGCTTTTAAGAAGCATCCCACCGAGGGACGGAAACGCGCCATTGAGACCGACTTCCTATCCTCGATAGTTTCGGAGATATTTTCATCCTTCCAAAAAAATGGCCACTTTTTGTATGGAGACGGGATGAAGGGGGCGGGATGGGGGGATAAAGTTTATCCGAGAAGTTGGACCACCACTATAGGTGATCATCCCCCAAAGACGCCGCCCACCTATCTCCGGTGGTTTAGAGGGTACTCCACTTTGAAAAGTCCAAAAAAGTTGTATGGAGTTTAAAAAAAATGTATGAACGGGATGGGGATGACACTTTCCCTGGTCACCACCGATGACCCTCTATGACATTCCGCAAACGCCACCCTTCTATCCCTCATAGTTTCCGAGGACCACTAACCAACTTTTTACCAGGTCGGTTTACCGAGGATATGAGATTTTTCTGGAGGTCACCGGGGAATTACCTATACGACCACCTATAACAGGGAAACCCCCGACCGCTCCTTCTAGGAGAACAAATCGATGAGTGAGTCATTGGGTATGTGAGTGGTATTTCGGCTTTATATTGTATTAATAACTAGTAGGTTGCTCGATGCCGCGGGCTTGCAGCCCGCGGGGGGTGGGTGGGGGCTCCGTGTTGTAGTTTGTCTTGTCTTTTGCCATGTCTAATTGTTTTGGTTTGGTTTTGGGTCTTTGTATTGTAATTTGTGAGGAATTATAGATGATGATAATTATCGGGGGTAAGTAAGAATAGAGGGGGAGGGGGAGGTGGGTGGTGGCAATAGATCACCCTCTTTGAGACCTTTCAAATGATACCCAACATGGGGGGGTCTACTTATAACAGTTGACCATGGTCTACTGAGTAGACCGCAACTGTCAAAATTTGAAATTTGGTCTACTCTAAAAAATTTGTCTTTCCGAAAAGTCTCCGATGACCCCTAACACGACCCGGCTGCGTCGCAGCGTTTCCTAGTTACGGTTGGGTGGGTTAGAGAGGGGGGGAGGGGAGTTGATGAGTTAAGCGTTTATTCGTGCGACTGTGCTCTTATAATTGGTTTGGTTTGGTTTTGGCATCTTTGTTTTGTATTTCGGAAATATTTTAAGTAGAGGGGGTCGAGGGGGTGGGGGGGGGGCGCCAATAGATCACTCTCGTTGAGACCTTTTAAGTGATACCCAACACGAGGGGTTTATATTTTACCCTTTACCATGGTCTGGTCCTACGAGTAGACCGCAACTGTCAAAATTTGAAATTTGGTCTACTCTAAAAAATTCGTCTTTCCGAGACGTCTCTGATGAGCCCAAACACGACCCAGCTGTGACGCGACGTTTCTGAGTTACGACTGAGGGGGTCCGAGGGGGGTTCAATTTTATTATCTCGGGGAGACGTCTCCAATGACCCCAAATACGACCCCATTGCGTGGCGTCGTTTCCGAGTTTCGGCCGGGGGGTCTGAGGGGGGCGTCAAATTTTTTATCTCTGGGAGACGTCTCCGATGAGCTTAAACACGACCTGGCTGCGATGCGCCGTTTCCGAGTTATTGCTGAGGGGGTTGGAGGGGGGTTCAATTTTTTTATCTCGGTGAGACGTCCCCGATGAGCCCAAACACGACCCGGCTGAGTCGCGCCGTTTTCGAGTTACGGCCGGGGGGTTCCGAGGGGGGCGTCAAATTTTTTATCTCGGGGAGACGTCTCCGATGATTCCAAACACGACCCGGCTGCGACGCGCCGTTTCTGAGTTACGACTGAGGGGGTTGGAGGGGGGTTCAATTTTATTATCTCGGGGAGACGTCTCCGATGAGCCCAAACACGAACCCACTGCGTCGCGCCGTTCCCGAGTTACGACTGAGGGGGTTGGAGGGGGTTTCAATTTTATTATCTCGGGGAGACGTCTCCAATGACCCCAAACACGACCCGGCTGCGTTGCGCCGTTTTCGAGTTACGGCCGGGGGGTTCCGAGGGGGGCGTCAAATTTTTTATCTCGGGGAGACATCTGCGATGAGCCCAAACACGACCCGGTTGTGACACGCCGTTTTCGAGTTACGGCCGGGGGGTTCCGAGGGGGGCGTCAAATTTTTTATCTCGGCGAGACATCTGCGATGAGCCCAAACACGACCCGGCTGTGACGCCCCGTTTCCGATTTACGATGGAGAGGGTCGGGGGGGGGGGGGGGGGGGGGGTGACAAAAATCTCGCTTTTATGGTGCCCCGGTAGGCCCTTGCCGTCGCTCCGCGACGGGTCGACTGCCGTCTCTTATGTCGGTGCAAAAATTCCTTTCAGTTGTGATTTTGTATGGAGTGTAGGAGGGAGGGGGAGGGCCAGTGCGCAATGCCAAAATTCGGTCCGACCCCATGGACTACCCGCGACGATCCCGATCGAATGAGCCCAAACACGGGGGGTATCGGTCGCACCGTTTCTGAGTTGAAACGGGATGAACGGATGGGATGGGGAGGATCGGGGTCATTGGGTCTTGGCTGTGTCTAAATGGCCGAAGGGGACGGACTTTCGCGGCTCTCCCGCCACAGTTGCCGCCGCTGCGGCCCTCGAGTCCGGGGTCGTGAATTCCTCGGAGGGGGGCCGGGGGGGCGGGTCGCGCTGCGCGCTCCCCTAACCCCCCCTATCCCCCCTCCTCGTCATTCGCCCCCCCGGCCTCGAGACCCTTCGCGGCGGGTCGACCGCCCTCCTCTAAATGTGCAAAATCGCCATTCCGGTGTGATTTTGTATGAAAGGGGGGTAAAGGGGGGGAGGGGAGGGGAGAGCGACGGTCTTGTGGGGTGGTCCTCGCGGAGTGATGGTTATCCGCCAGTGACCACCCACCTATCCGCGATGGTTTTGGAGATATTAACATCCTTCCCAAAAGAAATGCCACTTTTGTATGGAGGGGGGGCGAAGGGGAGGAGGTGGGGGTATGTAGACCATCCCGGCCGATGGGCCTCGTGGAGAAACCGTTATCCCTTAAAGAGACGGCACAGGCAGCTGCCAACGTTGCGGAGCTACGGGGATCGTAAAGTCCATACAGGTTGTATGGAGTGTAAAAAAAATGTATGAACGGGATGGGGATGACTCTCTCCCTGGTGACTACCGATGACCCTCTATGACATTCCGCAAACGCCACCCTTCCATCCCTCTTACTTTCCGAGTACCAGTCGCCATCTTTGTACCAGGTCGGTGGACCGACCACTGAAGAATTTCCCGGGACGCGCTACGCCACCCTCCATACGATGAGATAGGATTGACTACCCGACTTTGCCCCCTTCCCGGTGAAATAAATAGCTTTTCCGAAAAACCATAAATTTGCATGGAGACGGGATGAAGGGATGGAAATCCCGAAAATCGGGATGGCTTTTAAGAAGCATCCCACCGAGGGATGGAAACGCGCCACGACGACCGACCACCTAACCCGCACGGTTTTGGAGATATTCCCATCCCTTTCGCCGAAAATGCCACTTTTGTATGGAGACGGGATGAAGGGGGCGGGATGGGGGGATAAAGTTTATCCGAGAAGTTGGACCACCACTATGGGTTATCATCCCCCTAAGACGCCGCCCACCTATCTCCGGCGGTTTCGGAGATGTTCCACTTTGAAAAATCCAAAAAGTTGTATGGAGTTTAAAAAAAATGTATGAACGGGATGGGGATGACATTTTCCCTGGTAACTACCGATGACCCTCTATGACATTCCGCAAACGCCACCCTTCTATCCCCCGTGGTTTCCGAAGACCACTCACCAACTTTTTACCAGGTAGGTGGACCGAGGATCGAAGAATTTCCTGGGGCGCGCTACGCCACCCTCTATACGACGGGATAGGATACACCGCCCCACGGTGTCTCCTTGTGGGTGAAAAAAATCGCCCTTTAGAAAATTCAGAAAAAACCCAATATTGGCATGAAACGGGATGAAGGGATGGAAATCCCATAAATCGGGATAGCTTTTAAGAAGCACCCCACCGAGGGACGGAAACGCGCCATTGAGACCGACTTCCTATCCTCGATGGTTTCGGAGATATTTTTATCCTTCCAAAAAAATGGCCACTTTTTGTATGGAGACGGGATGAAGGGGGCGGGATGGGGGGATAAAGTTTATCCGAGAAGTTGGACCACCACTATAGGTGATCATCCTCCAAAGACGCCACCCACCTATCCCCGGCGGTTTCGGAGATATCCCATTTTGATGAGTCTAAAAAATTTGTATGGAGTATAAAAAAAATGTATGAACGGGATGGGGATGACACTTTCCCTGGTGACTACCGATGACCCTCTATGACATTCCGCAAACCCCGTCCCTCTGCGACTAATACTTTCCCAGATCCCGTCACCAACTTTTTACCAGAACGGTTTACCGAGGATATGAGATTTTTCTGGAGGTCACCGGGGAATCCCCTATCCGACCACCTATAAAAGGGAAATCCCCCACCGCTCCTTCTAGGAGAACAATTCGATGAGTCAGTCATTGGGTATGTGAGTGGGATTTCGGCTTTATAGTGTATTAACTAGTAGGTTGCTCGATGCCGCGGGCTTGCAGCCCGCGGGGGGGTTTTTGTGTTTCGTTTTTTGTTGTCTTTTTGCCATGTCTAATTGTTTTGGTTTGGTTTTGGGTCTTTGTTTTGTAATTCGTCCCATCCGTTTCGCCGAAAATTCCACTTTTGTGTGGAGAGGGGGCGAAGGGGAGGAGGAGTGGAGAGGGAGTTGGTGAGTTTAGTGTTAATTCGTGCGACTGTGCTCTTATAATTGTTTTGGTTTGGTTTTGGAGTCTTTGTTTTGTAATTCGTGAAAAATTGGGGGTAAGTAAGGGGGGAGGGGGGAGGAAGGTTGTGTCAATAAATCACCCTCTTTGAGACCTTTCAAATGATACCCAACTCGGGGGGTTTATCTGTAACCATTGACGATGGTCTACTGAGTAGACCGCAACTGTCAAAATTTAAAATTTGGTCTACTCTAAAAAATTCGTCTTTCCGAGACGTCTCCGATGAGCCCAAACACGACCCGGCTGCGTCGCGCCGTTTCCGAGTTACGACTGAGGGGGTCCGAGGGGGGTTCAATTTTTTTATCTCGTCGAGACGTCTCCGATGAGCCCAACCACGATTTGGCTGCGTTGCGCTGTTTCTGAGATACGGCCGAGGGGTTTGGAGGGGGGTTCAATTTTTATTATCTCGGGGAGACGTCTCCAATGACCCCAAACACGACCTGGCTGCGTTGCGCCGTTTCCGAGTTACGGCTGAGGGGTTTGGAGGGGGGTTCAATTTTATTATCTCGGGGTGACGTCTCCAATGACCCCAAACACGACCCCACTGCGTCGCGTCGCTTCCGAGTTACGGCCGGAGGGGGTCCGAGGGGGGTTCAAATTTTTTATCTCGTCGAGACGTCTCCGATGACCCCAAACACGGCCCGGTTGTGACGCGCCGTTTCCGAGTTACGGCCGGGGGGGTCCGAGGGGGGCGCCAATTTTTTTATCTAGGTGAGACGTCTCCGATGAGCCCAAACACGACCCGGCTGTGTTGCGCCGTTTTCGAGTTACGGCCGGGGGGGTCCGAGGGGGGCGTCAATTTTTTTATCTCGTCGAGACGTCTCCGATGAGCCCAAACACGACCCGGCTGTGTTGCGCCGTTTTCGAGTTACGGCCGGGGGGGTCCGAGGGGGCGTCAAATTTTTTATCTCGGTGAGACGTCCCCGATGAGCCCAAACACGACCTGGCTGCGTCGGGCCGTTTCCGAGTTACGGCTGAGGGGGTTGGAGGGGGAGAGGAGGTCAAAAATCTCGCTTTTTTTGGTGCCCCGGTAGACCCTTGCCGTCGCTCCGCTTCGTTTCGCGACGGGTCAACCACCGTCTCTTATGTCGGTGCAAAAATCCCTTTTAGTTGTGATTTTGTATGGCGTGGGGGAGTGAGGGGGGGGGGGTGAATGCGCAATGCCAAAATTCGGTCCGACCCCTTGGACTACCGCGACAAGCCCGATCGAATGAGTCCAAGCACTGGGGGTATCGGTCGAACCGTTTCCGAGTTCCTACCGGGATGGACGGATGGGATGGGGAGGATCGGGGTCATAGGGTCTCGGCTGTGTCTAAATGGCCGATGGGGGTGGACTTTCGCGGCTCTCCGGCCACCGTTGCCGCCGCTGCGGCCCTCGAGTCCGGGGGAGCGAATGACGAGGAGGGGGGCGGGGGGGGCGGGTCGCGCTGCGCGCTCCCCTAGCCCCCCTATCCCCCCTCCTCGTCATTCGCTCCCCCGGCCTCGAGACCCTTCGCGGCGGGTCGACCTAAATGTGCTAAATCGCCATTGTGGTGTGATTTTGTATGAAAGGGGGGTTAAGGGGAAGGTGGGGGGAAGGTGACGGTCCCTGGGGGTGGATCTCGCGGGGTGACGATTATCCGCCAAAGTGCCCACCCACCCATCCTCGATGGTTTTGAAGATATTCCCATCCTTCCGAGAAGAAATGCCACTTTTGTATGGAGGGGGGGCGAAGGGGGGGAGGCGAGGGGAAGTAAACCGTACCGGCCGATGGGCCCCGGGGAGATACCGTTATCCCTCAAAGAGACCGCACGGGCAGCTGCCACCGCTGAGGAGCTACGGGGATCGGAAAGTCCGTACAGGTTGTACGGAGTGTAAAAAAAATGTATGAACGGGATGGGGATGACACTTTCCCTGGTGACTACCGATGACCCTCTATGACATTCCGCAAACGCCACCCTTCCATCCCTCTCAGTTTCCGAGGACCTCTCGCCATCTTTGTACCAGATCGGTGAACCGAGCACCGAGGAAATTCCTGGGGCGCGCTACGCCACCGTCCATACGATGGGATAGGATTGACTACCCGACTTTGCCCCCTTCCCGGTGAAATAAATAGCTTTTCCGAAAAACCATAAATTTGTATGGAGACGGGATGAAGGGATGGAAATCCCGAAAATCGGGATGGCCCTTGAGAAGCATCCCACCGAGGAATAGAAACGCGCCATAGCCACCGACCACCTATCCCGCACGGTTTTGGAGATTTTCCCATCCCTTTCGCCGAAAATGCCACTTTTGTATGGAGACGGGATGAAGGGGGCGGGATGAGGGGATAAAGTTTATCCGAGAAGTTGGACCACCACTATGGGTTATCATCCCCCTAAGACGCCGCCCACCTATCTCTGGCGGTTTCGGAGATGTTCCACTTTGAAAAATCCAAAAAGTTGTATGGAGTGTAAAAAAAATGTATGAACGGGATGGGGATGACATTTTCTTTGGTGACTACCGATGACCCTCTATGACATTCCGCAAACGCCACCCTTCTATCCCCCGTGGTTTCCGAAGACCACTCACCAACTTTTTACCAGGTAGGTGGACCGAGGATCGAATAATTTCCTGGGGCGCGCTACGCCACCCTCCATACGACGGGATAGGATACACCGCCCCACGGTGTCTCCTTGTGGGTGAAAAAAATAGCTTTTTAGAAAATTCAGAAAAAACCCAATATTGGCATGAAACGGGATGAAGGGATGGAAATCCCATAAATCGGGATAGCTTTTAAGAAGCATCCCACCGAGGGACGGAAACGCGCCATTGAGACCGACTTCCTATCCTCGATAGTTTCGGAGATATTTTCATCCTTCCAAAAAAATGGCCACTTTTTGTATGGAGACGGGATGAAGGGGGCGGGATGGGGGGATAAAGTTTATCCGAGAAGTTGGACCACCACTATAGGTGATCATCCCCCAAAGACGCCGCCCACCTATCTCCGGTGGTTTAGAGGGTACTCCACTTTGAAAAGTCCAAAAAAGTTGTATGGAGTTTAAAAAAAATGTATGAACGGGATGGGGATGACACTTTCCCTGGTCACCACCGATGACCCTCTATGACATTCCGCAAACGCCACCCTTCTATCCCTCATAGTTTCCGAGGACCACTAACCAACTTTTTACCAGGTCGGTTTACCGAGGATATGAGATTTTTCTGGAGGTCACCGGGGAATTACCTATACGACCACCTATAACAGGGAAACCCCCGACCGCTCCTTCTAGGAGAACAAATCGATGAGTGAGTCATTGGGTATGTGAGTGGTATTTCGGCTTTATATTGTATTAACTAGTAGGTTGCTCGATGCCGCGGGCTTGCAGCCCGCGGGGGGGTTTTTGTGTTTCGTTTTTTGTTGTCTTTTTGCCATGTCTAATTGTTTTGGTTTGGTTTTGGGTCTTTGTATTGTAATTCGTGAAAAATTGGGGGTAAGTAGAGGGGGAGGGGGGGTGGCAATAAATCACCCTCGTTGAGACCTTTCAAATGACACCCAACACGAGGGGTTTATCTTTTACCGTTTACCATGGTTCTACGAGTAGACCGCAACTGTCAAAATTTGTAATTTGGTTTAAAAATTCGTCTTTCCGAAATATCTTCGATGAGCCTAAACACGACCCCACTACGTCGCGTCTTTTTTAAGTTACGGCCGGGGGAGGGGGGGGGTCCAAGGGGGACGTCAAATTTTTTATCTCGGGGAGAAGTCTCCGATGACCCCAAACACGACCCCGCTACGTCGCGTCGTTTCCGAGTTACGGCCGGAGGGGGTCCGAGGGGGGTGTCAAATTTTTTATCTCGGAGCGACGTCTCCGATGAGTCCAAACACGACCCGGTTGTGACGCGCCGTTTCCGAGTTACGGCCGGGGGGGTCCGAGGGGGGCGTCAATTTTTTTATCTCTGGGAGACGTCTCCGATGACCCCAAACACGACCCGGTTGTGACGCGCCGTTTCCGAGTTACGGCCGGGGGGGTCCGAGGGGGGCGTCAAATTTTTTATCTCTGGGAGACGTCTCCGATGACCCCAAACACGACCCCACTACGTCGCGCCGTTCCCGAGTTACGACTGAGAGGGTTGGAGGGGGGGTTCAAATTTCTATCTCGACGAGACGTCTCCGATGAGCCCAAACACGACCCGGCTGCGTCGCGCCGTTTCCGAGTTTTGTGCCTCGGTAGACCATTGCCGTCGCTCCGCGACGGGTCGACCGCCGTCTCTTGTGTGGATGGAAAAATCCCTTTTAGTTGTGATTTTGTATGGAGTGGAGGAGGGAGGGGGAGGGCGAGTGCGCAATGCCAAAATTCGGTCCGACCCCTTGGACTACCCGCGACGATCCCGATCGAATGAGCCCAAACACGTGGGGTATCGGTCGCACCGTTTCCGAGTTGAAACGGGATGAACGGATGGGATGGGGAGGATCGGGGTCATTGGGTCTCGGCTGTGTCTAAATGGCCGAAGGGGGATGGAATTTCGCAGCTCTCCGGTCACCGTTGCCGCCGCTGCGGCCCTCGAGTCCGGGGTCGCGAATTCCTCGGAGGGGGGTAGGGGGGGCGGGTCGCGCTGCGCGCTCCCCTATCCCCCCCTATCCCCCCTCCTCGTCATTCGCCCCCCCGGCCTCGAGACCCTTCGCGGCGGGTCGACCGCCCTCCTCTAAAAGTGCAAAATCGCCATCGAGGTGTGAATTTGTATGAAAGGGTGGTAAAAGGGGAGAGGTAGGGGGAGGGTGACGGTCCCTGGGGGTGGATCTCGCGGGGTGACGGTTATCCGCCAAAGTGACCACCCACCTATCCCGCACGGTTTTGGAGATATTCCCATCCCTTTCGCCGAAAATGCCACTTTTGTATGGAGGGGGGGCGAAGGGAGGGAGGTGGGGGGAAGTAGACCGTCCCGGCCGATGGGCCTCGGGGAGAAACCGTTATCCCTTAAAGAGACCACACGGGCAGCTGCCATCGTTGAGGAGCTACGGGGATCGTAAAGTCCATGCAGGTTGTATGAAGGACCGCTCAACATCTTTGTACCGGGTCGATGGACCGAGGACCGAGAAATTTCCTGGGGCGCGCTACGCCACTCTCCATACGATGGGATGAGATATACCGCTCCAGAAAATCTCCTTCCGGTTGAAATAAATCGCTTTTCTGAAAAACCATAATGTTGTACGGCGGCGGGATGAAGGGATGGGATAGTCGAAACGCTGGATGGCTTTTAAGAAGCATCTCACCGAGAGACGGATACGCGCCATGGAGACCAACTTCCCATCCTCGATGGTTTTGGAGATATACCCATCCTTCCGAAAAGAAATGCCACTTTTGTATGGAGGGGGGACGAAGAGGGGGAGGTGAGGGGAAGTAGACTATCCCGGCTGATGGGACTCGGGGAGAAACCGTTATCCCCCGAAGGGACCGCACGGGCAGCTGCCACCGTTGAGGAGCTACGGGAATCGGAAAGTCCATGCAGGTTGTATGGAGTGTAAAAAAAATGTATGAACGGGATGGGGATGACTCTCTCCCTGGTGACTACCGATGACCCTCTATGACATTCCGCAAACGACACCCTTCCATCCCTCTTACTTTCCGAGTACCAGTCGCCATCTTTGTACCAGGTCGGTAGAATTAGGATGGATAAATTTCCTGGGGCGCGCTACGCCACCGTCCATACGATGGGATGAGATATACCGCTCCAGAAAATCTCCTTGTGGGTGAAATAAATCGCTTTTCCGAAAAACCATAAATTTGTACGGTGGCGGGATGAAGGGATGAAAATCCCAAAAATCGGGATAGCTTTTTAGAAGCATCCCATCGAGGGATGGAAACGCGCCACGGCGACCGACCACCTATCCCGCACGGTTTTGGAGATATTCCCATCCCTTTCGCCGAAAATGCCACTTTTGTATGGAGGGGGTGCGAAGGGGGGGAGGTGGGGGGAAGTAGACCGTCCCGGTCGATGGGCCTCGGGGAGAAACCTTTATCCCCCAAAGACACCGCCCACCTATCCCCGGCGGTTTCGGAGATATCCCCCTTTGATGAGTCCAAAAAAGTTGTATGGAGTATAAAAAAAATGTATGAACGGGATGGGGATGACACTTTCCCTGGTCACCACCGATGACCCTCTATGACATTCCGCAAACGCCACCCTTCTATCCCCCGTAGTTTCCGAAGACCACTCACCAACTTTTTACCAGGTAGGTGGACCGAGGATCGAATAATTTCCTGGGGCGCGCTACGCCACCCTCTATACGACGGGATAGGATACACCGCCCCACGGTGTCTCTTTGTGGGTGAAAAAAATAGCTTTTTAGAAAATTCAGAAAAAACCCAATATTGGCATGAAACGGGATGAAGGGATGGAAATCCCATAAATCGGGAAAGCTTTTAAGAAGCATCCCATCGAGGGACGGAAACGCGCCATTGAGACCGACTTCCTATCCTCGATGATTTCGGAGATATTTTTATCCTTCCAAAAAAATGGCCACTTTTTGTATGGAGACGGGATGAAGGGGGCGGGATGGGGGGATAAAGTTTATCCGAGAAGTTGGACCACCACTATAGGTGATCATCCCCCAAAGACGCCACCCACCTATCCCCGGTGGTTGAGGAGGTAGTCCACTTTGAAAAGTCCAAAAAAGTTGTATGGAGTGTAAAAAAAATGTATGAACGGGATGGGGATGACACTTTCCCTGGTGACCACCGATGACCCTCTATGACATTCCGCAAACGCCACCCTTCCATCCCTCATAGTTTCCGAGGACCACTAACCAACTTTTTACCAGGTCGGTTTACCGAGGATATGAGATTTTTCTAGAGGTCACCGGGGAATTCCCTACACGACCACCTACAATAGGGAAATCCCCGACCGCTCCTTCTAGGAGAACAAATCGATGAGTGAGTCATTAGTTGGGTACGTGAGTGGTATTTCGGCTTTATAGTGTATTAACTAGATCGCGCGTGCTGCCGCGGACTGCAAGCAGCCCGCGGGGGCGCGGTTGTGAGTCGCGGTGTTGGTCTTTTGCCATGTCTAATTGTTTTGGTTTGGTTTTGGGTCTTTGTTTTGTAATTCGAATTGGGGGTAAGTAAGTAGGTGAGGTAAGGTTAGGGGGGAGGGGAGGGGGCCGGGTTGGTGGCAATAGATCACCCTCGTTGAGACCTTTCAAATGATACCCAACACGGGGGGTTTATCTGTAACCGTTGACCATGGTCTACTGAGTAGACCCCAACTGTCAAAATTTTAAATTTGGTCTACTCTAAAAAATTCGTCTACCCGAGACGTTTCCGTTGACCCCAAACAGGACCCGGCTGCGTCTAGCCGTTTACGAGTTACGGTCGGGGGGGTTAGAGGGGGGGGGGGGGGGGAGGAATTAATGCTATTAGTGTTTATTCGTGCGACTGTGCTCTTATAATTGTTTTGGTTTGGTTTTGGGGTCTTTGTTTTGTATTTCGGAAGGATTTTTAGTAGAGGGGGGTCAGGGGAGAGGGGGGAGGGGTGGTGCCAATAGATCACCCTCGTTGAGACCTTTCAAATGATACCCAACACGAGTGGTCTACTTGTAACCGTTGGCCATGGTCTACTGAGTAGACCGGAATTGTCAAATTTTGAAATTTGGTCTACTGTAAAAAATTCGTCTTCCCGAGACGTCTCCGATGAGCCCAAACACGACCGGTTTGCGTCTCGCCGTTTCCGAGTTACGGCTGAGGGGGTTGGAGGGGGGGGGGGGGTGTCAAAATTCGGGGCCCCGGTAGACCCTTCCCGCCGCTCCGTTTTGCTCCGCGACGGATCTACCGCCGTCTCTTATGTGGGTGGAAAAAAATCCCTTTTAGGTGTGATTTTGTATGGAGAGGGGACTGAAGGGGTGGGCAAGTGCGCAATGCCGGATTTCAATCGAACCCCTTGGAATACCCGCGATGATCCCGATCGAATGAGCCCAAACACGGGAGGTATCGGTCGCACCGTTTCCGAGTTGGCACCGGGATGGAGGATGGGATGGGGTGGATTGGGGTCATTGAGTCTTGGCTGTGTCTAAATAGCCAAAAGGGATGGACTTCCGCGGCTCTCTGGTCACCGTTGCCGCCGCTGCGGCCCTCGAGTCCGGGGTCGCGAATTCCTCGGAGGGGGGCCGGGGTTCGGGTCGCGCTGCGCGCTCCCCTATCCCCCCTACCCCCCTCCTCGTCATTCGCCCCCCCGGCCTCGAGATCCTTAGCGGCGGGTCGACCGTCCTCCTCTAAATGTGCAAAATCGCCATCGAGGTGTGATTTTGTATGAAGTTGTATGGAGTTTAAAAAAAATGTATGAGCGGGACGGGGATGAGTGATCCGGTGGTAACTACCGATGACCCTCTATGACATTCCGCAAACGCCACCCTTCTATCCCTCGTAGTTTCCGAGGACCTCTCACCATCTTTGTACCAGGTCGGTGGACCGAGGACCGAGGAATTTTTTAGGGTGCGCTACGCCACCCTCCATACGATCGGGTAGAAAAGACCGCCCCACGTTGCCGCGTTCCAGGTGAAATGATTGCATTTCCGAAAAATAAAAATTTGTATGGAAACGGGATGAAGGGATGGAAATCCCGAAAATCGGGATGGCCAATAAGAAGGAACCCCCTATCCCCCCCTATCCCCCCTCCTCGTCATTCGCCCCCCCGGCCTCGAGACCCTTCGCGGCGGGTCGACCGCCCTCCTCTAATTGTGCAAAATCGCCATCGAGGTGTGAATTTGTATGAAAGGGGGGGAGGTGGGGGGAAGGTGACGTTCCCGGAGGGTGGACCTCGCGGGGTGACGGTTATCCGCCAAAGTGTCCACCCACCCATCCTCGATGGTTTTGGAGATATTCCCATCCTTCCGAAAAGAAATGCCACTTTTGTATGGAGGGGGGGCGAAGGGGGGCAGGCGGGGGGAAAAAGACCGTCGCGGCCGATGGGTCTCGGGGAGAAACCGTTATCCCCCAAAGCGACCGCACGGGCAGGTGCCACCGCTGAGGAGCTACGGGGATCGGATAGTCCACACAGGTTGTATGGAGTGTAAAAAAAATGTATGAACGGGATGGGGATGACTCTCTCCCTGGTGACTACCGATGACCCTCTATGACATTCCGCAAACGCCACCCTTCCATCCCTCTTACTTTCCGAGGACCACACCCCAACTTTTTACCAGAACGGTGGACCGAGCACCGAGGAATTTCCTACGGTGCGCTACGCCGCCCTCCATACGATGGGATGAGATATACCGCTCCAGAAAATCTCCTTCCGGTTGAAATAAATAGCTTTTCCGAAAAACCATAAATTTGTATGGAGACGGGATGAAGGGATGGAAATCCCGAAAATCGGGATAGCCCTTAAGAAGGATCCCACCGAGAGATGGAAACGCGCCATTGCGACCGACCACCTATCCCGCACGGTTTTAGAGATTTTCCCATCCCTTTCGCCGAAAATGCCACTTTTGTATGGAGACGGGATGAAGGGGGCGGGATGGGAGGATAAAGTTTATCCGAGAAGTTGGACCACCACTATGGGTTATCATCCCCCTAAGACGCCGACCACCTATCTCCGGCGGTTTCGGAGATGTTCCACTTTGAAAAATCCAAAAAGTTGTATGGAGTTTAAAAAAAATGTATGAACGGGATGGGGATGACACATTCCCTGGTGACCACCGATCACCCTCTATGACATTCCGCAAACGCCACCCTTCTATCCCTCATAGTTTCCGAGGACCACTAACCAACTTTTTACCAGAACGGTTTACCGAGGATATGAGATTTTTATGGAGGTCACCGGGGAATCCCCTATCCGACCACCTATAAAAGGGAAATCCCCCACCGCTCCTTCTGGGAGAACAATTCGATGAGTCAGTCATTGGGTATGTGAGTGGGATTTCGGCTTTATAGTTTATTAATATATATAGATAGATATAAGGATATGTTTCATTTAAAAACTTTGTAAATGAAAATTTATATTGAATTAATGAAGTAGCTTGGTGAGGTCGTGACAAAAATATGAAATGAAATGCATTTATAGAAATCTATAGAGATTAAATATAATAAGATAGATACACTGTTAAAATTTTAGGAGATTATTATAAAGGTGTTTATTATACCATGTTATCGATTTCATTGGCCGATATGAAGTTCTGTTCTTCCTTCAGGAAGTATTGGCTCTTTGACCAGATATTGAAGATTTCGGAGACATGGTTGTAAAGTTCTTCCGCCTCTAAAATAGAAATAGAAATATTCACTTAATAAACAAGATATAACTACCTTGATACCTTAATAATGACTACCTATATTATTTTTTTCTTACAAGTTCTCAGTACGTCAAATTGCAATGACTTTCTATGTTTTAGTCATTGTAATTTGACGTACGTCATTGAAAACTATTTGAAATATTATGTAAATAGAATTGCTGTATTACTACACAAAGTATTTTTTTATTGATAATATGTAAGACATGTTTTCAAATATTTTGCCCCCCACCGATCGCAGGACTATCACTATAGACTACTGAATGATACTCGGTCACAAACTGTAAGAGCTTCGTACAGCTGAATTTGCTTCCCATTCGGCTGTCCCAGGATCAAATTACGATTGAAGGCTGGAGCAGACCAAATGCGTATGCGTGACTACGACGTAACGACGTCGTAGTCATGCGCGTAGTTACGGCGTAACCCGATGTCACACCAGGTTACGCATACGTCTACGCTTACGCTTACGCAATCGAGCTGAGTACGCAACGGAATCCCATTGCGTGCCCGGTTGCGGCAGACACATTTTATTACTGTTTTCGACGCTTGTGTTGTGTTGTGCACAATGTCTGATGAAGATTGGGTATATGGACCAAGTAGTTCATCTGATGAGGAAGAAGCTTATAAACTTTTATATGAAATATTTTTATAGTCTTTATTTTTTGGGTTGTAAATACAGTCATATTTACGCACAATTTCAATAAGTTGTTCTTTTATTTCCGTATTCATTTAACAAAACAAAACACCATTAGCACTACGTACCGACCGGTATTGTTTGTAAAAAAAATACAACTGACTGCGTAGTTACGCGCGTAGGGCAACGCACAGCAAAGGTACGTGCGTGTACAAACTTGTTTGGTGTGACGTCCAATAGGGAGCGCCATTGAATACAACGTCATCAACGCGAAGGTACGGCGTAGGTCACGTAGCCTGTTTGTGTCTTGTCTTGGGAGCTGCATTGCGTAGGGCTACGCATCACGTCGACGTGCACGTCTACGTTACGCAAGCGGTGTGTCCTGTCTTATACAGTTCCATACATTACAACTCAGTGGTACGCGCACGTCTACGCTTACGTCTACGCATACGCATTTGGTCTGCTCCAGCCTTGAATTGACGACACGTTTGGTCTAGTGGCTAGTAAACCTAGCTGTAAACCAAACAGTCACGGGTTCGAATCCCGTTAGGGGTAAATGTTTATGTGTTAACATTTTACCTTTGTACCTGAGTCATGGATTTTATAATATGTATGTATTTACAAAAAAAAAAGTAATACAAGCATTAGTGTGGATTATTTATTATTATTATTCACATATTTATTTTCTTCTTTAATTCTAAATTTTTTACAATAAATATTTTAAAAAAAACCAAAAAAAGAAAAAAGAAAATATCGTAAAAAATCTAAAACTAGAATTCCGGGGCAATTATTATTATTATTTAGTATTACCTGGTACATTATTCCTGAGCCAGTGGTTTCTCTGCAGGTCTACGTATTTGATGAGAAGAGGGTAGAACGAGTAAATGTCCCTCACCAGAAGCTGCCAATCCTCTTGTATTTGGGACTCAACTTGCGAAGTGTCGTCGGTGGATGACTGAAAACAAGCGAAATACGAGATGCAGTCAAGTAAGTAAGTATTGGCCTACCAATACCAATATGGGCACACTTCGTACCGCACTCGTTCGGGCAGCACATTTGGCGGCAGTAACCACTACCTTTCAGACCACCGTGAAATAACAGCATGTGTGCTGTTGTCGACATGTCGTCAGTCTTTATGTTAAGGCGTAAAAAAATAATATTTGAGTGTGTTGTTGTAAATAAATTGTGGTCTCTATAAACTTTACATTTTAAGGTCTATTTGAGCAACACAAAAGTGAAGCAGTTGTCTCATCTTCGCGCGATTTTATGCATTGTGTAATCTTTTATGAACGTTTAACATACCTTGATGAATCCCCTCAAACTCTCCTCCTTGTGGAACATGGTGTCGGTCCTCTTGCGGACCCTCTCTGCCAACGGCAAGAACACGTCCCTCAGCAACTCCTCCGAGCTGTTGATGATGATCTGCTGAGTGTACGTGGCTATTCTGGTCATCCACGGTGCGTTCTCATTGCCGATGTTCTTCTTGATAAGCTTCAGCACGTTCTTTAGCAGCTGGTTCATGTGTTCAGCGGTCACCATAGTCACGTGGTTGCTGAAATCGACGAAAACATCCCTCTTTTAATGTGAATTTATTATTCACCCATAGGAGGATATGTGGAAAAGCATACCGACTGGCAGGGATAAGTAGAAAAAATCCACTATTCCCTACAAGTGAAGACAGTAGGGATAGTAGTGGAGATAGGTGGAACGAATGACCCGTATTTGCCTTGTCAATTTCATATAAAATACCATCCAAATTAACGACTTATCCCGTGGTTTTTTCAAAAAGTTTCCTCACTACAAACTCTGCCCTGACAATTACGAACACAACAAAAAACATGCCAATTGATTTTGGATACTATAAGAATAGTTTTTGGCCGCGAATTCATCCACGTTCTTTGGGAATAGTACTTTCATCTAGAAGAAAAGTCCTTTTCTGACAACCCGCATGTGAGATTTCACGGTGATCGGTTGAGCGGTTTTGAATATCGACATTTTTTTAAATATACAGGGTGTGGCCTGTAATAAGAGCAATAAATTTAAACGATGATTCTATAGAGTATACGCAGTTACCTTAACCTAATCATAATGCTTCAAAGTGCTTATACTCAGAGATATAGCAATCCAAAGTTACAATACATAATCAATGAATTTCATGTCTCGCTAAATTGTCGGTTATCGTTAGGGTACTGGGGCGAGAACGATTGTAAATGTCAATGTGAAGTATGTACTCCGACTGGACACATTATGTCTGTAGTAGTACATTGCTGGCTCGATTAATTTTGTTAGAAAATGACAGTAAATTTGCTTTTTAATTTTAATTTATTTAAACCATTTGGAATTAATTACTAATTCGTTATAGGATCTATATTTTAATTTATTGCTCTTATTACAGGCCACACCCTGTACAGAGAATAAATATGGATTCCGACGCGATCCTGCGCAATTAATCAAAATGTCCTGGCGCCAGGTGGACAGACGACCTGAAAGGCTTCACGACGAAGAACAGAAGACATTGCTTGCTGCAAGGCCTTGGAAAAGGCCTACATCCAGCAATGGAGATAATGGCCGATGATAATGACGAGCTTTATTAGACAGTGGGTAATACAGTGGTCTTACCCAGCGGTAGGCGTCACGTTGTCAGGTCCCTGTGCCCACCAGAAAGGCAGATAGGAACACAGTAACGGCAGCACTACGTCAATAATGTGTGGAGCTTCTGCGTAGGTCTTGTCTGATTCCACGAACTGATCTACCTCACCCAGTATGGTCTCCAAGGTTGGCATCGATTGTTCCATTTTCGCCATTATATCTATTGGAAAATAATTATATTATATAATAGCGGCCCGCTCCCGGCTTCGCCCGGGGTGCATTTTTTTTTACGTGAAAACCTTCCCTAATTATCCCTCTATCCATGAGTGAAGACAGAATTAAATTCGGCCCAGCCGTTCTCGAGTTTTGCGCTTAGCAACACATTTAGGGATTCATTTTTATTTGTAAAGATTAAAATATAATTTAAATATAAAATAAAATTTTGCTATTAGACATATATTTAAATTTTACTTAAAAAATTTAACTACTAGCTGTGTCTGACACTTCGTACGCGCTGTAGTTCGTTTTAAAAATTTCACAGGAACTTAACACTTTTCTAGGACATAAAGTAACTTACATGTGTGTTAATAAATTACCTGTGTGTTAAATTTCATCCAAATTCATTTTGTCGTTTTTACGTAATTGAATAACAAACATAAACTTTTTCATTTATAATATTATTAAGATTTTTAATCCAGGAACTGACTGCAGTACTGTGCAAAAGTTCTTGTATGGAGATTTTTTTGGATGGAGAAGGAGATGGATTTTTTGGATGGAATGGGATGAAGATGGACATTAAAAAAAATACTGAGTTGAAACAACTGACCTTGTGCTTCTAGAGAATGATCGGCGATCCGGTTCAGGAGTGAGAACTGATTGTGCTTATTGAGATGTGGCTCCAGGAAAGCCACCGGGAAAGTCGAACTGAAAGCTCCCAAGCACATACCCTGAAAATTTTCACATTAAAATCAATGAGGCTTGTCATTAAAAATATTCGTTTTTAGGTATCATATGTGAATTAGAATTATTGATTACAAAGGAACACTTTTCGCTGATACAGCGATTGTTTGAACGCAAATTTTTTTTTTAATTTTTTTTTTCAATATGATTTAAAGATATACACTTACATAAATTTTTAAAATGCTTTTTTTTTCAGACTATTTTTGATATAACTTGACGTATTATTGGTCTTCTCAATAGCAGCGACTATACAAGGCCGTCGGAAGCCTTAATGGGATCGTTAGTCTAGTGGAAAATATTGTGAAAATTGAATAACTTACCAAAGCAGGTTTATGCCTTTCGATCTCCGTTTTTAAATATTTCCTGTCGTGTGTCAGAGTCGCGTCGGTGCCGAGACAGTAAAGGGAGCCCAACATTTTGTATGATGCCACTTGAATCTCGTCCACTGGTTAGTAAGCAAAAGTCCAATAATTAAAACGTTCGTTCCCCTCGGACGTTCAATAATTTATAGTCAAATATTTAGATGTACATACATGTATTGTTACAATCAATAGTGAAAAATGTGAAAGAGCAAGGGAAATGGGCTTTTTTTGGCCATTTCCTCACACATTGAAAACGCAATGTCATTTCACTGTGGTCTTTTGCTAGACGGGCTGCCCAAACGCCTGCCCTCTGCCACTACTTCCAAATCCAGAACAGAGTTGACTTTGAAAATTTCATTTCCAAAGTTGACTCGACCGGGAATCGAACCTGGGACCCCTGAGATAGAGCGTTAAGGCAAGCACCCTAACCACTCATTCAACGGGCTCGTCAAATCCTAGCAATCGTCCTATTCAGTCTTAGCAAATCTTCGATTAAAATCTATTTATTTACATATCTATGTAATGTCTAAGTAATTTATTAAATACTAGCTGGTGCCCACGACTTCGTCCGCGTTGAAAAAGAAAAAAGTAGCCTATCCTGTGTCCCGTACGTCCAAATGTTTATCTACCAAGTTTCATGAAAATCAGTTAATTCGTTTCCGAGTTATGGAGGAACATACATACATACATACATAGAGAAAAAATTCTAAAAATCGTCAATTTAGTTTCAGTATCATATATAGAGCCTATAAACACGATATCTCTGAAAACAAAGTAACTTACACCATGACCGACCCTTACAGATTTATTATTAGTGTTGTTTTTTTCTATATTATAAAATGTGTTTGTATTGTGTATGTATGTATAAAGTATGTTGTAAATTATGTTTGTGTAGTTAGTCCCAAACGGTGCTGGGCACAACGCATACATCTTTTTCCTGTTTTTTTTTTATTAATTTCTCTCTTGTAGTTTTTGTAGTATGTTTGTGAATTTGTGTTGCATGAATAAAAATTTTTTTTATTTAAAAAAAATATTACACGAACTCACATAAAAGATCTGCGCCGTACTCGCAGTTGGCGAGATGGTCAAATTTGGCGGTCAAAACTGGCAGGACCACTCCGTTGATATACGCCAACGAGGTGGACGTTTTCAGATGAGTGCCTCGAAGGTGTGCGTATTTACCCTGACACAAATACACTTTGTAAGCCAATGAGAATAAAAAACCTCGGAAAGTTTTAGTTCATTGCAACTTTGCTTGAATATGAAACTTAGTTGAGTTTTTTTTTATAGAATTAAAGCCCCTATTGGATAGTAATTTTACAATAATAAATCAATATCATTAATAATTTCTGACAAAATACTTGGGAAAAAAAAGATGCAGTAAATCTAAAAAACAAAAAACAATATCATATATATTATATTACCTCTTGTAAGTTCAAAATCGTGTGTCCCAAATCGTCAGCGACGTTATTGAAGAACGTCAGCATTGATGTTCTGATGAATTCTGGACAGTTTTTGACTAGAGACTTAGCATCGATGCCTTTCACGAGCACTTGAAGACAACGCACCGTGATGCGAACGTCTGGACCGAAGGCGGTAAGACTGACAAATCGTAACAAAATTATTATTTTTTCCAATAAATAAATAAATAAATAAATATCTTCACACATTCCACACAACACCATCATAGGCTTGTATTATGTATACCAGACAGTTGATATACTACATAGATTACCTTTTTTGTAAATACATACATATTATAAATACAAAACGTCCATGACTCTGCTACAAAGGTAAATGTTAAAACATTAACAGTTGCCCCTAGCGGGATTCGAACCCGCGACCGTTTGGTTAACAGCTAGGGTTACTAGCCATTAGACCAAACGTGTCGTCACACACATTTTGACTTTTTAAGTTTGTTTATGTTTATAATTAAGTATGTTTTATCTTTTGCTCATTACTTCGTTTATGTTTTTTTAACCCGATAGGTAGTTTAAAGCGTTCACGTTTAAACAAACAAAAAAAAAACAATCGCTTCAGCTTTATTATATTTTTATAGATTTGACGGTAGCCATCTACCATCAAATGAACAGTCAGCCTGCTTGTACATTGCAACAATCGTTACTACAGGCAAACACTTTCAACCATTGAAATATGGCAGATTCATAAGAGGTAAGATTTCGAATATGTCTGTTTCTTATTAAGTTGGATTCTGATTTGGTCAGTTTCGCAGAAAGTCTAAAATATTTTCGAAGGAGTTTATTTAATATTAATTAATTAAATTACGAGAATATCCTTTAAATAATATTTATTTTTATTAATTTATTTAATAAAGTGGTCAGTACTTAATAGAATAGTACGTTTTAAAGTATTGTCACATAATTATTAGTAATTTTCTCCAAACGAATGTACAGAAACGTCCCTAATCTTGTCCAATATTGACCTAATTATAATCTAAAATAGTAATAAACAGACATATTCAGAATCTAACCTCTTATGAATCTGACCTACTCCGCCTAAACGGAAAATTTGGAAAATAATTTTTTTTTACCACTCAAAATGTGGCAAAGTTCTGGCTTATCACATAACAAAGGTTGGAAAACAATAGTCATTGCTCACCGCGAACGTAACAAACTGGCCAGTTTGCAGAAGAGAGCCGCTACCATTTCTTTTTCTTTTAGACTGGCCGCTCCAACGTTGTTGGTTGCGGTCGCCACAGCTATGAAATAGTTACGATGGGTCGAGAAATACTTCTCCATTAGTGGCAGAACAACCTGGGGAAAATTTCAAGTATTAAAAAAATTATTACCAACAAAAAACTAATAATAAATAAGTCTATGATAAGTTCAAAAAGATTTAAAAGATTGTTGGTCTCTTTTTTGATTTATATTTTTTTTTTATAATGTGAATGCATGCATACCTTGATTTTAAATAAATAACTTTTATATTCAGACATTTTGAGTGATTTTTTTTTGTTTATAATGATTTAAATTAGTTTAGTTTCATGATTTGAGTTCTAATATATATTTTGGTCTGGTTATGTCTGGTCTGGTCTTGTAAAATAATAATTTCTTATTTTGTAAAAAAGCTTAAATGTTCAACGCTAAAGCAAAATGTTAAAAGTTTGATGGGTAACAAATAAAATAACTATAGTACCTTGTTAATGTATTTGAACTCCGTCTGTTATAGCGTGCAAAGTGAAACAGTATACATACAAGAAGATATAAGATACAGTTCAAATATAGTTTAAAGAAGAAATTAGATACAGTTCCTTGTATTCTATTAAGAAATATCGTGGACAAATAAATTTTTTATGTTATTCAGGATTAAAAACTGTTTTAAGATAAAACAAAAAAGAGAAATATATATGCTGAAGAAGAGAGAAGATTTTTTTTTTTAAGTTTGTGATGAATAAATTCAAAAACTACTGGCTGGACAGGTTTTAAACATTCTTTCACTCATAGAAAGCTACATTATCAGAGAGTAACATTTAGTAAATTTACGCGGGCGAAGTCGCGTGCAACAATTAGTCACTAATAAAATGAAGAGAAGAAAAAGTAAAAAATTTAAAAAGGTGTTTTGAAAACGGTTCTTTATCAAACATTATTTCTAAAATTGTTCAAAAATATCAAAATCCAAAAGAGAAATTCATGCTTTGGTAAAATATTTAAAAAAAAAATGGAACGTAACGCATAACATAACGCATTCGTGTGACAATTTTGACTTTACTCTCATAAATTTTCATACCACGGGCTTAATATATAATTATATATAATGCAAAAATAATATTGAAAATATAAGCCATAATACCTTAGAGAAAAATTTGATGTCTCTAGTGCTTGTCTTGAAACTCGACCTTCTACTGAACGTTGTGGAAGGCTTCAACAGTTTCATATTAATCGTCGCCCTGTCGATATACTGGATTAGTTTCTCGAGCAACGAGTAAGCGAATCTCAACTCTATTGCTACGCCGGTAGTGGTCTGTTCTGTGTCGCTTTGAGTCGCTTTGCTCGGCCGGTGAAGTTTGTATCCCTGATATTGCAAGTACTTGAGGAACTCTTGTGATCGTTCTCGATCTTTCTTCTTTTCTTTGTCAGTTAGCAAGTCGTATGGGACTAACTGAGGATGGATTCCACCTGCGAAGAAAAATTATTAGGAAAACTATTATATTGACGACTAGTGGTTAGTAACACTAACTCTTAACCAAACGGTCGCGGGTTCGAATCCCGCTAGGGGTAAATGTTTATGTGTCAACATTTTACCTTTGTGCCTGGGTCATCGATGTTTTGTATTTATAATATGTATGTATTTACAAAAAAAAGTAATCTATGTAGTATATCAACTGACTAGATGGTGCTGTGTGGATTTCTTAAGATATTTATTTATTTATTGGACTAACACACACTAAATGTTACAGGAAACTTGCAAACACCTCCTGCCGTCTGGAGACGGTAACCCCCTTACAGAAGACCGCCGTGATATAACAGCATATTAGGTGCTGTTGTGTTTCTGTGAGCGAGTAAGGAATGCCAGAGTAAGGAGTAAGGAACCCCATCCCTTCCTTATCCCGCTTGCAGCACCTATGGCGTTTTTTGTGTTATAGGCGACGGTAGCCATCTAGTGGACCGTTAGCCTGTCTGTTAACCTGAACTTAAAATAATAACAAATAACCATAAATGAGTGAAAACCGCATTCAAAGCGGTTCAGCTGACCATTTTTGTTATTATACAAGCATTTTGTATACTTTCTCTAGTTCTTAGGAAATCAGATGAAGGTAATCTTTGTAATACACAGATTAAAGTGGACTCACCTCCGTTGACAACAAGTTCTTCCTTCTTCTTCTTCGCCCAAATATCGTGTGCGTTGTCTGCCAATCTCTCGGCCATGTTTTGCATTTCTCGTGACAAAGTCAAATTGGTCATGTCTACTGGATGTGGGTTGTAGTTGAACGGTGTCGCCGAATCAGTCTAGAGAAATAGTGATTAACTTAAAAATATAACCCGTAAATTAATGATACAAATGCCAGGAAGTGATTCCAAGTACCAGATTTTAGCCAAAAAAGAAAATAAAGGGAAGACTAATTTTTTTATGTTTTACAATGGGTAATATTTTTGAAATGTTTGCAAAAACTTTTCTAAAGAAACGAAAAGTAAGAACAAATTTTCTTTCGGTCTGAAACCACAAAATAAACATATATATAGAAATAAAAACAACATAATATGCGCGTCAATATGCTCAGTGATAAAAATCACCACTAGTTTTCGTATTCTATTAGAAACCATAATTTAAGATTATATGCGAAAATATGTCGGTATTTAAGTTAATTTAAATGACTTGAAAAACTTTTTATTTATTATTGAAGTAAGTTTGTAGTAAATTTTTATTTTTATTATAAAATTTTTATAGATGACCTGTGACAGATAAAATTAAAGAAAAGTAAACTCTATTGGAGATAGAAAAGAGAGATAAATAAACATAACTTTGTAATAAGTTATGAACACAAAAACACGTTCTTTCATAAAAACAAAAAACAAATAAATAAATATCATTTCAATTAATTTTTTTTTGCATTAAAGTATTTTAAACACTAGTATATTTTTATATACATATTTTTTTAACTGCGCGAAAGATCTGCTGATATCAATTTGCCAATAAAGAACTCGTAGCTTTTTTGGTTTTTATCAAAGAATACCATCATATACCTAGGTATTAGTCACTGAAAATAAAATTAGAAAAAGACATGAAATTGAAAAGACAGACAAAGTGATAGGAAATGGTAGTGTTGTGTGAGACTCACCACGATTTCGGGTGGACGCTGTGATCAAGACGGGAGGGTGCAGGGAATATGAAAAAATATTCATATTGTTAGCACATTGCATTCATTTTCCTACCACATACAAAATAATGACTAGAATTATCACATTTTTGTGGACCCGATATGCGGTTTGGTGGCTGGATTACAGATAAAATAAGAACTAAAGATAGAGCTCTGTGGACGGCAGAGTGAAACCGGTACAACTACTCCTTCACCGTGTACATACACAGTTACACGCACACAAATGCAATCAAATTACTATTATTAAAATATTTACGAGTGAAAATGCCGAATCGCGTAGTGAAAGGGTATAAAAATTAGACTTCATAAAATGAAAAGCAGGATGGAATCACATTTCACAAGTAAGTAAACTTGGAAACATACATAAATACTATTATTATAAATATGAAAGTAACTCTGTCTGTCTGTCTGTCTGTTACCTTTTCGCGCCTTAACTAACGGGTGATTCATTTAGAGGTACTTTTTTGTCTATGGATTTTTTGACAGATGAAGCGTGAGTCGTGATAACCTTTTATGGTATTTTTGTTCTGTATAGTTTGACATTTCATCATGGAAAGACTTAGCCCCGCACAGCGTCTACAAATAATACAGCTGTATTACGAAAATCAGCGTTCAGCGAGGAATGTGTTTCGTGCACTTAGAGAAACTTATGGTCCACATAATCGGCCTACCGAACGCACGATTCGCCATACCATCCAAAAATTTGAGAGCCAATTTACTTTAATAGATAATACACGACCAAAAAGACCACATCCAGCACGTAGCGAAGAAAATATTGCGGCGGTAGCTGAGAGTGTACGCGATGACCGCAAAGAATCGATCCGGCGCCGTTCGCAACAACTTGGCTTGTCATATGCAACGACTTGGCGTATTTTACGTAAGGATCTTGGTTTCTAAGCTTACAAAATTCAACTAGTGCAAGAATTGAAGCCGACTGACCTACCAAATCGTCACCAATTCAGTCTTTGGGCTCTTGAAAAGCTTAAAGAAAATCCACTGTTTTCGTCAAAAATTTTGTTTAGTGATGAGGCACATTTCTGGCTTAACGGATATGTCAACAAACAAAATTGCCGTATTTGGTCCGAAGAGCAACCTGAAGAGATTCAAGCGCTGCCATTATATCCAGACAAAACAACGGTTTGGTGTGGTTTATGGGCCGGTGGAATCATCGGTCCATATTTCTTCAAAAACGAGGCCGGCCAGAACGTAACTGTCAATGGTGACCGTTATCGTGCCATGATAACAGACTATTTGTTTCCTGAAATTGAAGCCCGTGATCTTCAGGACATTTGGTACCAACAAGACGGCGCCACTTGCCACACAGCACGTGAAACCATGGCTTTATTGCGTGAACAATTTGGTGAACAGTTAATTTCGCGCTTCGGACCGGTGAGTTGGCCGCCTAGATCCTGTGATATCACACCCCTAGACTTTTTCCTTTGGGGCTATGTAAAGTCCAAAGTCTATATTGATAAGCCAGGTACGATTGAGCAACTGGAAGCCAACATTACTCGCGTTATTCGCCAAATACCAATCGAAATGCTTAGACGCGTCATCGAAAATTGGAACTGCAGAATGGACTATGTTAACCGGAGTAACGGCCAACATTTGAAAGAAATAATCTTTAAATAATAAATGTAAAGAATAGTTCTTTTGTATAATAATAAAAATTACCCGATAAATTTGTTTTTATTAATATATTTTTTTGTTTTGAAAAAGTACCTCCAAATGAATCACCCGTTACTTACTCAACTGATTGTCTCACTTACTTACGTTGTCAGGGGTACCGGAAATGACATAGGGTACCATATATCCAAAAGAGAAGTACTGTTCCTGAGGGATCTTTTCTCAGATGTTATTATATATATTTTATATTTCTACGCGGACGAAGTCGAGAGCATCAGCTAGTTTTTAATAAAAAAAAGTGTGTGTGTGTGTGTCAAGCTCTGACGCACGACTGGAGTTTACTCCTTACGAACGATTATAAAATACATAATAAAAATATAAAAACATTTATCATAATGATTAATATCAGCGCCACCTCTGTTCGAATTCTGGTACATGATTACCGGTGCCATCTAGTTTTCGCAAGGATGTATTATTACGTAACATATTCTAGTTTCAGAGATATAAAACTAACGCTTAACGCGTGACATGTGACAATTTTGATTTTACTCTCATAAATTTTCATACCCCGGGCTTATGTATGAAACTTGGAATACAGTAAACGGCCTACGCACACAGTCATGTTTATAAAACGGCCTTCACTATTTTGTCCGCAAAATTCTGTCTATAGTTCTTATTTGGTCTGTGCCACGAGCATATTTTAATAAAGTGCAAATTATGCTCAACGAGGTATAACGTGTAAAATTTTAATTCATGCTTTATACCGTTTTAGTCGGTGTTGGTTGTTTTTCTTTCTGTTCCTCCTTAATGCATGCATGTTAGAAAAACATGTAGTACAGTGTATATTTTCTTAATTAAAATTTAAAAAAAATATATAGATTGCCAACAATGTGGTGATGCCGAGTGGAGACATTTAACCCAGTTATCTAATTATTACCAATTAAAAATATGTAATAATTATATTAATTATATAATTACCAAATTTTTATAATTATAATTTCTTTGTAAAAAAAATTATATAAATACAAACTGTCATGGTCTAATAATAGACAGTACTTCCTGCCTTTCTTTAGTGAATAGAATTAGAAATTCTGAAATTTGCCTAAGAACCAAAGTTTTCGACATACCCGATAGTATTTCTTGCATAGGACATTTTATACCATTGAGCAATGAATACGGACTGATGTACAATATATTCATGTTTATCATATCAAGAACATATATAGTTTATTCTGAAAATAAGATTATTTAGCTTCTGTTTTGATAAAAAAAACAATAAAGAAGCACTTACTCCGCCAGATTTGGATTGTCTCCGCATTGAACTGCGATTGGTGCTTGGGATGTCAACTTCCGAGTGCTCCACCGACCAACCGATGGCCAGAAGAGCCTTCAGAGACTCTCTTACTGGCTCTTTGTAGCGCTCTTTCTCCTGTGAAACAAGTTTGAGAATTGATAACCCCTTGAATGAGTGGACCGTCAGCTTGAAAAAGAATTATTCAGACAAGACAGACAATTTTTTATTGAATTTATATCTAGGATATAGAAGCTGCATGAGCTCATACCGCCTTCCCCTTTCTTCCATCGGACATACAGACGTACGGCTGGTTACCATCCTCATCTTGTCGAAATCCCTCTTTTTCGGACCAAGCGCTTTAAAACATCCTATATAATGCGCAGGCGCACTGCCAAGGTTTGGAACTCCCTGCCGGCGTCTGTTTTTCCGAGCTCATATAACCCAAAAATCTTTTCAAAGTTGGAGTGAATAGGCATCTTCTGGGTGAGCTCGCTCCATCATAGGCCTCATCTTCGCTACTTAACTGGATGTTGGCCAAGAGCAAACCCATCTCTAATAAAAAAAAATCAACTTCAATCCTGCAACTGTTACCATACCCCTTTGTTATAATAATATGCTAGTCTTGTCCATATTCTGCATGTCCCACAGCTTTTTTCTTCTGAACAATTTAACTTTTGTGCGGTCTATCTCGTTTCTTTACCTTGAATTTTGTAAATCAATACATTACTGCATATCTGTAATGTATAGTATAATATAATAGCCCATATGTCACAGTAAGAGGCCTGTGACTAGTAATTGTGGAGTTAACAGACTAATTATAAAGTATTTTATTTAAATTCACTTACATAGTCATTGAGCATATTGTACGGCTTCAGACGTGGATGTGATTTTTGACTGTCCGACCAAGATTCGCCGTAAACCCAACCATTCTCAATTTTCCTATAAACATTTCAAACAAGGAATCAGATATGATTATTAATAACACACATACAGCTAAAGAAAGCAACTATTCGTGTGATAGTTATGAGGTCATTAAAATGACACGACATTGACCATAATCAAATGGATGATCTCTGTGTTGAATCATTGAAATGAAAACTTCTAAAGGCGCGTTGGGCATCTTTGAGATAGGAAGAAACCATTGAACTCGCGACACTGTTACCGTAACCGACACCTCTTTATATATCTAAGTATGTACTTTCCTGACGATTCAAAAAATACACATATAATTGTTCAAGTTTTCACTTTAGTCAGTTTTTTATTATAAAAAATGTAAACAAGTCTATCCCAATTCAATTGCAATTCCAGTTTCTGATTGAAATCTCGAGTTTTGACAATCTTGGCTGTAGGTAGTTGTGGCCGCTATATTTTGACCTAATCAAATGTTTTTGACAAGGTCTATTTACACTTTATATTGGTAGGTAATTAAGACTGTAATTATAGATTATCTTTTAGAATTAAATTACCCAAAGCGAAACTAAATTATATCTAGTTGGTATTTCTGCTAGTCGTTACAAATTTCCACTAAGAAAGACGAATTACTACCGTTTGAATAATCCAATATCTTGACACAATAGGACGTTTTCAAGACAATGATGTAGAGGAAAAAAAATTGTGTCAGCTCCGACACACGACTGGAGTTTATTCCTTACGAACGATTACAAAATTTAAATTTTCACAATTCGAACACGCCCAAAGAACAACATTGTTCTTTTTTAATTAATATTGTTTAGATGGCGCAACATCTGAAACTTCAGATATTTTAAAATATTCAAAAAAATAGAACGTAATGTAAAGCATAACATAACGCATTCGTGTGACAATTTTGATTTTACTCCAATAAATTTTCATACAACGGGCATATACATATATACAGGGTGTGGCCAATAAATTAAAATACAGACCTTAATAAGACTTATTTAATTAAACCTTATACCTTATACTTTAATAAGACTTACCTTAATAGACCTTAATACCTTAATAGACTTATACCTTAATAAGACTTATTATTATTAGACCTTATAAGAAAATTTAGCGAGATATGAAATTCATTGATTATGTATTGTAACTTTGGATTGCTATATCTCTGAGTATAAGCACTTTGGAGCATTATGATTAGGTTAAGTTAACTGCGTATACTGTATAGAATCATCGTTTAAATTTATTGCTATCTTATTACAGGCCACATCATGTATATATGTGCAAATCGATTCTTAAGGAGTAAACTATAAAAAGTACTGACCTCGAGGCCCACGCGTCGTGATAGTGCTCCGAGAATTTTTGCACGATCGTGTTCAGGTCGTTGTTGAGAGCCACCGCCGATGTGTTGATCGGTTGCGGGTCGTACTGAGGGTTGTCGGGACCACCTTTCGTGAAAATAATCTTTTATTATAAATTTTTTATGTTATTTCTGTAGAATGGTAGCTCCCGAACGGATGGGCAGACTTAGATCAGTTTTTTTTGGAGTGAAACTTTTTGGCGCGTTGGCCACACAATTTTGTGTCAGAATAAAATATCGAACTCGCGAGATGACGTCAGCGTCACCCAAGAAATACAATTCTTAGACGTTAGATGATGCTGGATATTTTTTTTTCATAAAAATAAATTTTCCAATAAAATTCTTCTTAAAATAATATTTCTTAACAACGCAAAAATATTTTTACAAGTTTTCACTTCTGACTTGCAGTCCTTTGACTGACGTGATTTTTTGTTTGGAAGCTGACATGAACGGGATGCTTCTTAGCTATAATTTATTAAGATCTGTTCAGACTTTTGAAGACCATCAGCCCATTCACTAGTTAACGAAGGAATTTCACGAACTTTTACAGGTTCTATTGATGTGATGAACCTTGACCTGTGATGCTTGCACTTTGCATTTTGAGACAAAAAAATATTTTGATGTGTAGATAACATCTTTCCTCTCGGTTTCGTGGTAGTGATTTCGTGCAAAGGGACGGAAGGAAGCCAATGAGAACGCGCGGACGTCACCGTCCTAAAGTGAACTCAGTCCATGGAGACTAGAGGTAAGTAAGCCCAACTCTATACATGAGAAAGTGTCTGTCGAATACGCTCAATTAGACGGCGCTGTAGTAGCATTGGGGCGTGGCGCTCTAGTAGCATTTTAATTACGGTGGTTTCATGAACTACGAAAGAAACCAATCATATCAAACACCAATGCTACACTAGCGCCATTGTGGTCAATTTATGAACCACTAATTAATGCCACTTTTTCAGTTTAACACCCATGTAAGTTGGTCCTCCTTACCTCTAGTCTCCATGACTCAGTCGATGTAGTAGTAATATATCGCCACATTACGTACATAGATCTCTTATTATTTACGCCATCTAGTCTAATATTTTGGTAAACCGCAGGTAAACTAAACAGCCACATTGTGATCTTACATATATAGTCACGTAATAATTAATTTAATACCTGTTGAATGAGATTCCTTTGCGTAGAATTCGTCGTCATAGTTTTTGGACAACGAATAGTCCGGCGGAAGAGCACATCCTGTAAAATAATAACGGCTGATTGAGAATATTGTTTAGAACTTGTCATTGCATGTTTTTAAACAAAAACGGTGGTGCCGCCACTGCGACAGTGCCGCCCCATTTTTAATATTAACCTAACCTAACCTAACATTTTTCAATGACAAAAAGTATCCTATATATTACTAACTATCTGTGTGCCAAATTTCATCCAAATACGTTTAGCTGTTTTTGCGTGAAAGAGTAACAACCATCCATACATCCATCCTCACAAAATTTTGCACTTATAATATTACTAGCTTGTGCCCGCGACTTCGTCTGCGTGGAAAAGTAAAAACTATATAAAGCAATATAACGTCCAACATCTTCATTGCTATTAATCTTTGGCCAAGCGTTAGTTTTTTATTTTTATCTGGAATGTTCCTTTTTATCTGGATGTAAGGTACCCTATGTCCTTTGTTGTATCCCTGACAACGTGTATGCAAAATTTCATGATGATCGGTTGATCACCATGAATAGTTAAGGCGTGAAAACGTAACAAACAGACAGACAGACAGACAGAGTTACTTTCACATCAATACTAATAATAAATCTGTAAGGGTCGGTCATGGAGTAAGTTACTTTGTTTTCAGAGATATCGTGTTTATAGGCTCTATACATGATACTGAAACTAAATTGACGATTTTTAGAAATTTTTTCTTTATGTATGTTCCTCCATAACTGAAACGAATTAACTGATTTTCATGAAACTTGGTAGATAAACATTTGGACATACGGGACACAGGATAGGCTACATAATATTTTTCAACGCGGACGAAGTCGTGGGCACCGGCTAGTTTATAATATTAGTATAGAGTATGGATAATATGTATGGATTGGGATAATTAAAATAAAGTATTTCTTAAGAATTTAGCCATGTCAGATTATTATTATTATTTTTTGTCGTGTGATATTTGTTCGACTATTGACATTTCGGTTGTCTATGGTTGTCTCCGAGAAGATGTTAAGGTGGATCCAAACTATCGGACGCGTCCGACAGCCGTGGCTGACGGTCGCGGCTTATAGGTATTTGGATAGTACTATACTCGCCTCAATTTGTCGCTGCAGGTTGGGTCATAAAACGTGTGAGCGGCGCGAGGACTAGGCGTTACCATAAGAGCGGTAAGTGCGAGTGAGTGCGCAATACTTGCGCCGCTCACAAGTTTTATGACCCAACCTGCAGCGACAAATTGAGGCGAGTATAATACACTGAGCTGTGCAAACTATCGGATGTAAGTCGCGGACGTGACTTTTGAGCGTTCGGACGTCCGATAGAAATCTGGCGCACTGTGAACTGGTATATACAAGTATACACTGGTATATCGGCTGACGGACGCGTCCGATAGTTTGGATCCACCTTTACTCACCAATAGCGATGAGACAGGGCAAAGCCTTCCCGAAGAGTTCCGGGTCATAGTCCATCTTGCTGAGCGAGTCGAAGATGTTGGAGAAGAGCATCATTGTGAGGCGCTTCTCTTCGTCCGAAGACGCTCCGTAGATTCCTTGACCGCCTGTACTGCCGTAGTATTTCGCACACCTCTCGTAGTGGAGGGTCAACAGCTGTAGCAACGAAACGAACGTAAGCGATCCACAATAAATCGCGAGTCAGCGTTGAATAAAGTTTAATATTTAAAAATATATATATATTACCAGCTGTTGCACGCGACTTCGTCCGCGTAAATTTATAAAATATACCCTATGTTACTCGCTGATAATGTAGATTTCTATAGGTTAAAGAATTTTTAAAATCGGTTCAGTAGTTTAGGAGTTCAACGCCTCCCTCTACCCCTCCCTTACCTATGTAGGGGTAGAGGTGAGGAGGACCGAATCTATGTATTAAAAAGTGTTCTCAGAATATCAGTAAATTAAGATGGCGCTAGTGTAGCATTGTCGAGTAAATTAGACAAAGATAGATAGATAGAAGGTATGCTACACTAGCGCCATTTCGGCCACTTTTAGAACCCTTATTTTATTGTTGGAGAGGTGCATTTTTTCAATTTGATTTTCATGAGTCTGTGGTACTCCCTCCATCCATATTCTTACCCTAAGAGCCACAGTTGTGTACTCTGACAGCCGGGAGACGTCTACTGTCAGCTTGCGGAGAAGTTTGAGCAACATAGAAGGTTGCATCGCTGACGTGAGCGCTACGAGGAAATCGGACACAGCTTCCCTTTGGCCTTTGGTCAACATGCGGTTCTTTGAAAGCCTGGAACCACAAAGTAAACTAATGGTAAAGTAACTGAGTCTCGTGGCTTCGTCCATTTACAAATGTATTATATTTATTTATTTATTTATTTATTTATTTATTATCTAACACGTAATCTACACAAGATGACAACAATGTCTGTAAAGCTTTATTAGGTTTGTCTATAGACATATTATTTCACGCTATGACAACATTACAGTAATAATTATGGCTCTATCTGCATACAAGATGCAATTCAGTTGCTTAACTGCAGTATAAGCTTAAAATAAGGGCATGGTAAAAATGGGGTGTTATAAGCTATAAAAGTTGTTGACGTGTGTGTCTGTGTATGTATGTTTGTCTGTCGAATCGTAAACTCCAAACCCCACATTTTTTTTATAAAAAAAGGCAGGCAGACTCAGTCCACTTGTTGTTCGGTCGCCCATTAACACAAATAAAGTCGGTTGCAAGTTCGCTGCCTACTTTCAAATGTAAGAGATGATACGAGAATGGACTTTAATATCCCTTACGTCTCTCCATATTACACAACACAACTCAACACGTGCTATTAACATCTCGAAAGCTACTGCCTATAAGTAGGTGGTCCCTGCCGCCAGATGGGTTGCTTAGTCATATATGCATATGACATCATATTGTTAGACAAATATATACCAATCAAATCAAGTCAATTTTAGTACATCAAATCGAATCCGCTATTAATCAAAAATAGGATATCACGATCACTTTTTTGAGTCGAAAAGCTACTACAGTTACATAAACAAAATGAAACGGCGAAAGAAACTCCAGGAAATTCTATCTCTTTACTATATTAAGTAGATTGTATTATACCTGTAGACAGTGTGTAGCGTGGCGTCTAGTAAGCTTGCGTAGTTTTCCGCCTCGTTGTAGAAGTAGGCGTGCTTTATTAGCAGAGGCAATATCGAGTTGCCAATGTAACGGTTCATAGACAACGCCATGTCAGACTCGCAGCCGTCGTTCTGAAACCGACAGAGGATTCATTTGGGGATAAATACTTATATATGTTGGAGATGGAGAAGAATTTCCATCGGGGTTGGGATGCATGATGCAGGAAGTGTCAGTGGTGAGCACGTCCTCACCAGTCGGCTATACTGACTATACTGACAAGAGAGCGAGAACATGAACTATACGTTCACTCTTAGTTGTCAATGTCAATGTCAATATATTACATGATAGAAACTAAAAATCAGCAAAACGTGCTCTCAACAGATAGCGCTAGCAGTGTCTCAATTCTGTCATAGTTTTATGTATAAAAAAGATGGTTAGATAATCTATGAAAGCAACACTTTAAATATTAAAATGGACGACAAATACATAAATGGTCTACATACTTGATTATAGGTGGCTAAAGGCTTAGCAAGAGTGGTTTCAAATGCGACCGCAAGATGTAATTTACAACACGTTTGAAGACATCTATGTTTTTTTATTTATTAGGCTCTGTTACACTTAATATTCTCTGCTTACCCTATCCAACATAGTAGCTGCCCTGAGATCAGGCAGGAAAGCCTCTTCCAGCAACCTGTAGAAAAGCTCCTGGGTTTCAATGCCGTACACGCGCTCTAAGAAAAGCACCACGCTTTGCTTGTGTCCAGGGATCAAACCCGAGGGCATGTCTGGAAGTATAATTCAAAGATATATACTTGTTCAATTTTCTAATTTAAAATATGTTTGAAATGATATATTTATCTGCTATTTTTGCGGATGACTTAACCGCACCGATATTGTGCAAATTAAATTATACTCAGGATAGTAAAAACTTAAGACTCCAGTTGGATTTTGTTTCATTCATTATGAAAATAGTGAAAATGTTGATTGTGTATTTTGTCGGCATTTAACATGTGTAATTGTGTATCTATACACAGAGTGCAGGTTGATCCTGAATTACCTGACTTGGGCCTTTCCTCGCCGGCTGCAGGATTGTTCAGGGTAAACCTCAAACTGAGCACTCCTTGTAAATCTTCTAGAGGCACTAAAGAACGAAGAATCGCACGCGCACGAAGAGATTCATTCTTGCCCTGCAACATACAGTTTTGATATATTAATAAAGAAACTGAAATCCGTTCGCCAAAATGTATTACTCGTATTTCTCTGAGGAGTGTTTTAAAAATTCCTAAAAAATATTAGAAAAAAAAAGGCTCACCAAAGCAATGACTGCAGCATCAGGGGCACACCGTCCAAGGAGATCGACAAGAGTGCAGTAGAAGTTCAAAATGGCTGCACCCGTATCGATATAATCTTCATCTTCATCAGACTCAGGTAGAGGATGGCTAAACTGGAATATTTCAATGTAACGCTTAATATATCGGGCGACCAATAAAAGCATATTGTAAAAAAAACTGTCAGTCGTAGGACTGACGTCATGAAGTGAAAACTACGCCATCTGTTAACATCTTAACGAACTATTGACGAAGTTAAAACTTATTATGACGAAACAATAATAGAGGAATCAATCGAAACAAGAAATTACGCTTCAACATCTTTGAAACTTTGTTGAAGAATAATAAATTTAGAATAAGGGTAACTCGTTAAGGTTTAGTTTTAAATTATTCCAAAAGTGCATTTTAGTCCTTAGAAAATTAAAAACCAATAAACACTATTAAAAGACCAAAAATAATCTCAATAATATATTTATCTACAATGCCAACACTAAAAATTCATGCTATATTAAAATAGCAGAGAAGACAGCTAGAGAAGAAAAAATTACTACAGAATTGTTTTTCTGTAGCAAAGATATGATTATAAAGTATCATGTTATTTTATAGACTGAAAATTTTATTATGAATTGACCGATATTTACTTTTGAGATGAAATAGTGGGAATAATTTTACAGAAATTACAAAATGTTACCAATAAATTCTTTTAAAATAATATTTTCGTTATATCGTGATTCCGAAGTACGATATATCAGCCATTGCGTGCAGAGAATTTTATGCTTTACAATTTTATAAAGACCCTTTACATGCATTACAATTTTTTTTTGTGACGTTTGACCTAGAATATCAAGAAATTTTATTTCCAAAAATAAAATATCGATTCCTTTTCGAGGTTGACCCTTTTTTGAGTTACGTGACTGTACAAATAAATTATAGATATATTATATTATATACTAACTCCCCCAAAACGTTTTCCCCATCACCTGAGGGTTCAAGAAAAACCCTTTAAGTTTCAATCTGTAACCTTATAATAACTTCAAAATAAAGCTGCTTTAAGTTCTCACCAAGACATTAATCAAATTAATCATTCTCGATTAAAAATGGGTTAATTGTGAGCCTCGCAAACGGTACACATTTCAGCCAATTTACCTGTCCTTGAAGGTTTTTGTGTGTTGGTGAAGTTATACTAACGGTCACGTCTCCTTCCTGCTCCATCTCCCTCAGTTTCCTTCTATCCGCTATTCTCTCACTCATCTTGTTGGCGTCTACTATGGCCTTGAGTAGACCCTCCCCTTCACCCCTCAATGCTGGTCCGAGGCACTCTGGTCTTCTGATCAACAGGCGAATCACCAGATTCGCATTTTCTTCAACACTTTCACCGTTCACCTGAAATTGCCAGTTATCAAAGTGTGATTTTAAAATTTATCGAATGTAACATACTTACATTTGAAGAAAATTTTCAATAAACTCCTGAAAACCCAAGGAGTGTATCGATTTTTATTTATTTTTTATGTTATGGTCGTTAGACAGGCTGAGGGTCCACTTGATGGACCCTCAGGGAACTTTTTTATCTTGTTCAGAAGAGGGTGGAAAGGGGAGTAGGGGGGGGGGAATGAGGGGGATAGAGATAGATAGAGGAAGCTTCAACATTTCTTACTTACTCATTGGAACAGATAACAAATAAATAAATAAATAAATAAATAAATAAATAAATAAATAAATAAATAAATAAATAAAATAAATAAATAAATATCTTCACACATTCCACACAGCACCATCTAGTTCCAAAGTAAGCAACTAATGCTTGCATTACTGCTTCCAGACAGTTGATATATTACATAGATTACTTTTTTTTGTAAATACATACATATTATAAATACAAAACCATGACTCAAGTACAAAGGTAAAATGTTAACACATAAACATTTGCCCCTAGCGAGATTCGAACCCACGACCGTTTGGTTAACAGCTAGGTTTACTAGCTACTAGACCAAACGTGTCGTCGGAATTATTCTAAGTATGCACGAATGTTCATAAACTGGGTCCTTAGTAGATATGTAAATTATATCGTATATCGATATTTACCCAAACACAGAATCGTAAGAAGTCCAAGTATCTTTCGCCCTCGACAGGATCCCAGCCAAGATCCGGATATCCCTTCTCGATAAGTTCCGAGTTGCTTTGCAGACCACAACGCGACAGGTATACTGCTATCTTCTCCAAGTAGTGTTCCCTGAAGTTTCAGTGCAACTTTTTATTTATTCGAGTTTACTCCTTAAGAATCGATTTTCATATATGTATCGTATAAGCCCGTGGTATGAAAATTTATGGGAGTAAAATTAAAATTGTCACACGGAATGCGAGCACGAATGCGTTACGTTCTATTTTTGAATATCTTTGATTTTAGAATGTATTTTATAATCGTTCGTCAGGAGTATTTATTAATGATATATCATTATGAAGTTCATGTTAAATAATTATGTTCTATTTAAGAGCGTTCATCAATTAAAATCACGCTGGAGTCAAAATTTATGATTTCAGTAGTTTCAGATGTTTTAGTTTGCAGATAAGATGTTAACGTCATATTATTTGTAGTTGTATAATCTAGTAAATAGCTGAAAAATATTTTAAAGTGAATTTTCATTAGAACATTTTTAAACAGCCCTTTTTTTAAACTAACAGTCTAATAAATGATATGAATTTTTGGAAAATCAATATTTTTATAATTTGTCGCAAATAATTTTACTAATATCTCGCTTCTGCGTCGACCGTCGACCGCTAGTTTTAAAAAAGGGTTGCTTAAAAACTGTTCTAATGAGAAAAGTATCCCAATATTTTAAAATATTTTTCGACTATTATCTAGATTATAAAACTACAAATAATATGACTTTAATATCTTATCTGCAAACTAAACACATCATGGCATTATGATCCGCCGGGAATCATAAATTTCTGATTCTAACTCTGTAACGGCCTTAATTGTCGTTGTGTGTCAGTGACATATATTTTCTCTTGTATTTCTTGCATTCCATAATAATCGTATTTATTCGTTCGTTCGTATTTATTAATTTTTTTATTTATCGTTGGTAAGAAGTAAAACTCCAGACTCCAGTCATTCATCGGAGCTGACACACACACACACACACACACTATTTTTAATGTATAATTATATTTAAGTAGATTTTACATACAATACAAAGTGTAAAGTTTAAAAAAAAAACAATTATGGCCTGGTTTTGAACGATGTATTTTTTTACGAATTGATGTTTTACTCACCTCAAGGCTAATGCCAGTTCGGTATTCTCCATGAGACTGGAGTAAGCGACGTCCAGGGGAGTGGATCCTCTGAGAGAAGGTCTCGACAGCAGAATGTTGGAGTTCTCCAAAAGGAAGTCAAAATGATCGAACATTGCTTTTTGATTCTGACGTCCTGTGCGACAGAAGTAGCACAGGAAACGGCAACAAGCCACTACCATTTCGTGGGACGTATCCTGAAAAGAATAAAATATTAAAACAAGATGTAATTAAAAATGACTTTTTATTGACTATATCTATACACACTATATCTGCTGTAAGTTGCCGAGGAGTTCGGCATCCCTTAGACTTCTTGCTGCAGCATCAGGTCAAGGTTTAGCGTGTCATGGAAATACTACCGAAATAACAGTATATACCAAATTTCACATCAATAGAACATGTGGAAGTTAGTGAAATCCCTTCGTCAACTTCATAAATTATAGCTAAGAAAACAATCTCGATCACTTTTGGGAGCTACGATTCCACAAAAAGATCCACTGATACACACATAGACGTCTGTGTGTCAAACTTATAACTCCCCGTTCTTGCGTCGGGCGTCCGAAGATGATAAGAGTGATTTTGAAGAGTTTCTTTCCCCTTTCTTTTCTTAGAACGCCACTTTGTTTCCGAAACAATAGTAGTTTTTCGACTACATTTTTATAGTGATCGTGTTATCCTATTTATGAGAAACTAATTGTTGCACGCGACTTCGCCCGCGTAACTTTATAAAATATAGTCTATGTTACTCGCTGATAATATAATATTTTTTTAAATCGGCCCAGTAGTTTTTGAGTTTATTCATTACAAACTTTGAAATCTTCTGTCTTTATAATCTTTATATCGATAAAAATTTCGTGTCACGTTGTTTGTCCGCAATGAACTTCCTTAAACTACTGTATCGATTTTAAAAATTCTTTCACCCATAGAAAGCGACATCATCAGCATATGTTAACAAAGGCTATATATATATTATAAAGATACGCGGACGAAGTCGCGTGCAACAGCCTGTATTAGTATAGATTACCTTCTCCTTGCCGTCCTCCTGCGGTGCGCCTGCGGTGGCGGCGTCTGACTGCGCCTGCGCACGACGGCCCAACGTGTTCATCATCACCGCCATCACGTTCTCGTGCACTCGCAGCACTCTGGCGCAAATTAAAATAATACATCTTTACCACACAGCTGCAAAAAAAATCCTTTCATCGTACTAGCATCCCTGTTAGAGAGTTTTCACATTATCCGATGCATTATCGGTTACCGGACGCCGGTAGCCGATAGCCTATTATTGGATATCATGTGGTATCTTCACATGTTTCTGACAAATCGTTCCGATTCGGCCATTTTTGCGATACCTTTAGGTGGGCAGGTAGTTAGAGCAGATTATAGGTTATGGAAAACTTTATTTACTGTAACTATTATAATATTTGAGATGCAAAAAAAAAGATCTCTTCACGGACAGCGTTGGATACTACATCCCACTGTGAAACCTAGATATACAGAGGGAGCATTTTATATTCTTTTTAGCAAGCTATAAAACGCACCGGGGAAGTTTTTTGATTACTTTCTTATGAGTGAATTCACATTCGATTATATGCTAACAATAAAACATATTTTTTAAATGTCTCTGCGCACACATAGATAATGTAGATCGAATAGTACACATACAAGCATTAAGTCATTGTAGCACACATACAAGCATTATAATGAGAAAATTGTGCAGGTACTAAAAGATATAGAATAAGAATAATAATTAAAAAAAAATACCGTTTACCTTATCAGATCTGGATGTTGGAAGAACGTGTGATTGTTGACGAGTTTCCTGCAAAGTAATATGGTATCATTATCGAATGTCGATCGTTTATTTTCGTAGATCTTTTAATACACATGCACACACATGTTATACAATAAATTTAATTTATTTAGTATATACTAGCTGGTGATTTTTTAAATTTGTTTTTGCGATATATCATATTATAATAATTATACTCATATATTTTCTTTTTCAACGCGGACGAAGTCGCGGGCATCGGCTTGTTTTATATAAAGTTGTAATTACCATAGCCTCTTTCTCATCAACTCTTCTTCCTCCTGACTCATCTGCACCGGCAACAGAGCTCGGATCTGGCTCAAGCCAACCCACATCTCCGCCACGTCCAATTTCGTCTTTGCATTTATCACGTAAGTCTTCTCCAGGGCTCGTATCAGCTCGCCCACCGCGTCATACTGCCGTACCAGAAGACTGAAATAAAAGAATACTTAATCTCTTTCGTGGATAGTATATCAGAAATTCTGAAATTCAAATCGATTGAACAATTTTTGAGTTTTTACGAGACGAACGTTTGACTATTGATTTTTTATATTAAATAGAAATTTTACAATGCAGGGTTGTTCAGTTACAAACTCAGCTCTTCTAAGATCATCTGAAAATCAAATCACTGTATTTCCGTCATTAACACTCATCCTTTTATCCTATAAGGCACTTGCAAGGTATTCACTTACCATTGAATGGATTGTTAGTTACAATAGTAGTTTTAGTTTTGAAAAAAAAAAGTACCTGAACATTTCCCTGACTAATTTGGGAGTTTCGATCTGTGATTCCTCAGCCCACGATACTATAGTCTGTATAAGGACCTTTCGGAACTTCTCTTCTGGAGATTTTTTGGGTGGCTCTTCAATTGCCTGTAAAATTATTATTTCAATTATGTTAGAATAAGAAATACTTAATTAAACTTTTCGTCAATTTTCAAAATCACACTTTATTGGGAAGTTAATTTCTGGTTTTTTTTTTTAAGTTTTCGTACAAGTTATGTGTTTTTGTTTATGTGACTGATGCTCAGGTTTTCGTCAAATCAAATTAGAAAATAAAAACAAATCTTCACTACTTCATTACATGATAAACTTAAAAGTTAAAAAAGTTCCCATAAAATCTCATTGAACCAAATTTGTATCTAAACAGCCTAGACTCGGCACAAATTTATAAAAAAAAAGAAAGGTACACCAATAATATTTAAAAACCAAACGTCTAAAGTTATCAATTAATTATTTTAAAACAACTATAATTCAAGGGGTAAATCAAGTGCGAGCTAAGAAAAAAAAAAACAAAATATGTGTGAATGATCCGCAAGCAAGATTGTCTAATATAAAGATGACGCCAGATGTGCCGAAGAACTAAGAGTAAATAAATAAATAAAATCAACTTGGCACCTCGTTGGAATGCGAACCCTTCTCTCACCACCGCCCCGTTTACATTTCCGCGATCATCCTTTCCCCGTTTACATATCGATATATCAAAGCAACACTGAGATATTTTGCTAAATTGACGATTTTCAGATATCTCACAAAAACTATTCTAAAACATGTGTTCTATAAGAGCAACACTGAGTTATGTGCTCAGGTTATGTTATTGCCTACGATAGATTTCTTTAGATTTCTCGTAACCATTTAAATGTTTGGGATTAATTATCTCAAAACTTATCATTGACGATATATCTCACTATTGCTTTGTGGTATCGATATGGCCATGGCCATTGGCATGGCCGCTCGCGTTGTCGTATTTATTTCCCTAAATACTGCTGTGGCAACGTCAAGGGAAAATACTGTTTACATAATATGGCCATTGACATGGCCGCATTGGCCGCTCGCGTTGCAATCCGTTCGCGCGTTCGAGACCAAGTGAGCGAGAGAGCAGCATGTAAACACTCACGGTCTCGCTCTCGCGTTGCCGGCCCTTTGATGTCCGTACGAAGCAACGGCAGCGGCAAGGGAAGCGACCTGTTTACATACTCGCGTTGCTGTGAGCCATAGGCTCTGTGCGGCTGCAGAGTGACAGCAGCACTACTTATGTTGTCTGTGGTCAGACTAGTGTTCTTTGGTGTTCTTATAAAATGGCTCCGCTTGTAATTGTATCCGTATAACATGTAAATTATAATGTGTTTTAAGTTATAATAAATGATTACAATCCAAACTACAAGTATTTAAAATAAATACGTCAAACAACGTATTACACGTTGCCCATTTTATTTACCATGTCCCTGCTCCTGGTCGTGGAAATAGGCCACATGTAAACGGGGTATAAGGATTGTGCTATTGGAACGGGGCGAAATGACAGCATCGACGCTAGGTGCCAAGTCAACTTGACCAAGATACTTATAAATATTCCTAAGTCAATAAACCCGACTACTTTATTGTAATAATATATGACGGGGATAATAAAGATTATACGTATATGAAAATTAAGTTACTGCTTACTAATTAAGTTGCATATATTTTTATACGCGTTCATGTCGAAGGTCGAAGGAGAGTGAACAAAATAGACTTTTCAATGACACTATTTTGTATACAGATTGAAAATTATGTGATCACATCCACGTCATATATTATATTGTTTTCATTGGCCATAGACGAAGTGACATTTTAATTATTGCAAATTAAAAATGAAAGAAAATGTCGAAAACAAAAATGTTCAGAAAAAAACATTCGATGGGCCAATGAATTCAAAAATCTGTCCCTTGTGTCCTAAAGAGAGACTAGTTAAAATGTTGCAAAAATGTTTATATGGGACCGTCTCAAAACTTTGTACTCGAACACGGCTTCCTAATATGTTCATTATCTTTACTGATTTATTCGTAATAAAACACAGATTTTTCACCATAAAAAGCAGATAAAGAAATATAAATAAATAATGTCAATGTTAAAAATAAATAAATATTCATTTATTGCGAACAAAACAGTATTATAGAGAAGAGAGACAAGATATGTCGAATTTAAGTTATAAGAGAACACGTTAATAGCTACACTTTAGAGGTACGTATACCTCCCACAAGTAGTTATTTCGAAAATAATTGACAAATAATCAATTATGCAATTGTCAGATGTTTTTCTATGTCAAGGTCGACAGACAGGCTGACGGTCCACTTGATGGTAGGTGGCAAAAATAAGGACTGGGAGGGGATTAGGCAAATGGGTTTTTTTTCCTTACTCACCGAAACACAACAGCATATAAATATGCCGTTATTTCATAGTGCTCTTCTATATGGTTACTGCCGCCAGACGGGCTGCTCGAATGACTGTCAAACGCTGTGTGCCCTTTCACTACTTTCTAAATCCAGACGAGTCAAATTTGAAAAGTTCATTTCCAAAGTAGACTCTGCCGGGATTCGAACCCTGACCACTCATCCAACGAGTCCAATCTTGTCTCACTTCTCAAAGGTGATAAGATACATGAACTATAAAAAAACTTTAAAAGTCTCAAAGCCTTCCCCTTAACGACTTACCGACGGGTCTTCAGCGTTTTTCTCTTCCTATAATATCAACACAGAAAGTAGGAAGAATATTTTAATATAACTGCACGAATTTTATATTACAATCTATTTTATATATACAATATTACAAAATTTCTTACAAAAAGGAAATTGGCGAATTACTTTAAAAAAAAAATTTTCTATCACATATACCTAATGTTCTCTTCTTTTTCGGTTTTTAATTAATAGATAAATGTAAATATATAGTTTTTATGATTCTATACAAATATTATATATTTGTATATAATCTATACTACATATTTTTTAATTTTTTTTAATTAATCTTAATAAATAAATAAAATAAACAAAAATAAAAAATATTATGTAGTTAGACAAATTAGAATAGGTTGATTTTCTTCACAAGTTTATAGAAAATATGATTTGATTTATTGAATTTTTCATACAATTATCAGTTAAAAAAACAATAAGTGAAAGGAAATTAATAATTTTTTCAAGATTAAAATAATCAAATCTAAAACATTCATAGGTAATAAATAAATTATTTGAAACCTACGATTTGATATTGAGTTGCATTTCATAATAATAAGTATAATTAATTCAGTTGGTGGTATATGAGTTTCAAATAGTTTCAATTTATTAGCGTTATAAGAAAAATAAAATAAGAAAAAATAAAAAAAAACTCACTTTAGGTTCTTCTTCCAATTCCTTGACTGTGTTGATTATATTGTATATCTTGCCGATCGCACCTGGCTTTGTTTCTGGTTCGCCTGATTCCTAAAAAATACGTAAATTATATCTAATGTTAATCTAAATACCAAATGTGTAACATCTGTCCTCTCGTAACATCTGTGTAACAACAAAAAACATGTAGAAAACACAACCTCACCACCCTCTCAAGGGGCGCTACTTTTTAAGGGAAAAGAGGCCTAGGCTTTAAAGCCTAGGCCATATAAACCTGTGGTACAGAGAAACCCATTTAGGCAAGTCACTGAAGACATCTTAGGTCGCAAAATATTGTAAAAATAATAATAAAAATTGTGTATTTTTTACCAAAAAATATGTGGACAGTGTAGCACAATTTGGAGCTGGATTGAGGTTAGGAGGTTACGTTCTATTTTTTTGAATATTTTAGAATATCTCAAGTGTCATAGATATTGCGCCATCTACATAATATTATTTAAAAAAAAGAACAATGTTGTTCTTTTGGCGTGTTCTCGAATTTTGAAAATTTAAGTTTTATAATCGTTCGTAAGGAGTAAACTCCAGTCGTGTGTCGGAGCTGACACACACAAATTTTTATTTTTTATTATTATTCACTTACTTAATTTATCACTTAATGTTATTTTTTTTACAATATATATAAAAAACAATTGTTATATGTTATATGCATTACTAGTCAAATAAATAGATAATTTGTCAAAACGCAGTCACATCTTCATCTTACATAGTAATAGTAAATGCCACTACCAATTAAAGCTAGAATCTATCGATCTCATTAATGAGGTGAAGTTCGTTGAATTTGTTCACATTTTCAATAAAAGTAACAACTGTTAAATTATTTACAATTTTAAGGTGCGATTTCACCGTACTCTGTTAGTATTTGACATCGCTGTTAAGTCATTTAACAGACGTTTACAGTATGTGAGTGACAGCGCTAAATAAATAAAATAAAATATATCTCCACACATTCCACACAGCACCATCTAGTTCCACACTAAGCAACTTAATGCTTGTATTATGGATACCAGACAGTTGATATAATACATAGATTACTTTATTTTTGTAAATACATACATATTATAAATACAAACATCCATGACTCAGGTACAAAGGTAAATGTTAACACATAAACATTTGCCCCTAGCGGGATTCGAACCCACGACCGTTTGGTTAACAGCTAGGGTTACTAGTCACTAGACCAAACGTGTCGTCAAACAGCGATGTTAAATACTAACAGAGCATGGTGAAATCGCACCTAAGTCTGTTAATTACTTAATTGAATTTTTTTAAATTACTTAATTTAAAAAAAAATTACTTCAGAATCTGGTTCTTGGAGGGCATTCAGCGAGACATGAATCATAAGTCCCTCGTGAAAATCGTTCATCCTCGCAATGAGGTCCTCACCACAAGGACAGTTCTCTGGGTCGTCCAGTTCCAAATGCTTAAAACCTGTGCATCAAAACGTTATCGCATTTAAAATTGATCTTGTGATATGTTTATGCATTAATGAAGCTTTTAATAGGTTACGTTGTGTTAATTATGTTTATATTAATTAGTTTAGGGGATGATGGGGATGACATGCCTTTCTAAGGTAAAAGCCCCAAAATACAAAGGTAATAAAAAAATGATCTGGTCTGATGAGTTAAATTCATATCTGATTTTTTTGTTTTTTTTTTTTTTTTAATTTAATAAGGTACACAAAACAGGACACTGACATTAAATACATTGAATAGATATAATTACATGGAAGTGAACTAGACAGAGGCCCAAAACATGTGTACACAGCATGTCCAAACAAAACAGTGTTACAGAATAAAACAAAGGAAGAAAACAGACGCACTTTCATCCAAAAGCAAGCTTAGCCACATTCTAAAGGAAGTCAATTTGAGATGAAAGCACGCCCACACAAAACCACAATAAAACAAGTATTATAATACATTAATACATAAGTGCAATAAAATATTATCTATTAAGAGTTTATATGTTTTATTTATTTATTTATATATACATAACTATTAATTTTATTTAATGACGGTCGCAGTTACGATGGCCGTGATATGCTTTTTGAATTTAGTTAAGCTATTTTCGAATATGTCCACTGTACCGCTGTGTTTAAGCAGGAGATCGTTATATTGTCGACACATCCTGACAAGGGGGTTATAGAAAGAGGTATTATTGGTGTGTACTTGTAAGGCAAAGGTATTTACAAAAGGATTTCGATTTCTAAGTTGGGGGTGATTTGTGGGTAATGATGAGTATAATAAACATGTACTTAGTATAGTTGGGGTAAGAAAATTATATTTATTACTCTTTCATGCAAAAACCAGCTTAACGGATTTGGATGAAATTTGGCGCACAGATAGTTTATTATCTGGAATAACATATAGGATAATTTTTATCCTGAAAAAAAAATTTTGATTGTCTAAAAATATTTAAAAAATCGGGTGGCGGCGCCACCGACGTCATAGCGATGAATATGTCAGGCTTTATATTACCATAGAGTAATGTCGTCACGTACCATTTACTCTATGATATTACTCATATATTATATTCTCATTGTTCAATACGGACGAAGCCACGGATCAAGCCACGCACAAAGCCAAGTCGAAAATATATTGAAGAGATTAAAGACTGTATATTATACCTACAATATCAGCAGTTAAACATTAAGTCCTAACCACTAAGTTAATATTGTTATGATCACAAAGTTATTCAGACTCACTCAAGATGGCGTTCATTTGCTCCCTCGGTGGACATCGGAATTCTCTCGTTTTCTTGGCAGCCACAGCGCTTGGCAAATCAGACTGTTTGATCTCGATGTAACGCCTGAAATTATTTACACAAATTATGTTTATTAATAAATAAATATATACTGGAAGAGCATCAAGTTGATCTTGAGCCTGTCTGTCGACCTTAACATTTAAAAAAAGTGTGTATAACCGCGTCATGTACATTCATGTACGTTACGAGTGATCTTTAATGAATTCGAATATACCATATATACAAAAAAAATGTTTGATCCTTCAGCTATCGATCGAGTAGTATACAGAATCAAACTGTACCTGATTTTATTATCATCAATTTTTTTGAATTGCCTCTCACTATGGAAGCAAATTACATGAAAAAAACCTGCGTAGATAAAAAGGGTAGGTAAAAAAGTAGATATCTTATACAAGATTTTTCCCTTATAAAAATGCTCCTAAATCTGACTGACCTCAGCTGATCCGATTGCAGATCTCCGACGAAATCGTGAGCGAAAGCAATGATGGACTCAACACGATGTCTTAACTGAATGTCATTTAGGTGATGCAGTAAATAGCACATTTGCAATTTGGCCCCTTCGGCCATCTTCATGTGTAGGAGACCCTTCCGGTGCTCGTCTTTGCCCTCTGTACGCAAAAAGGATTAGTGAAAACTCATATCCTAATATTACAAATGTGAAACAAACTCTGTCTGTTACCTTTTCACGCTTTAACTATATTACTTTACCGTTAGATATACATAAAAGGGCATAAATAAAAACACGAAAAGTATGGAAACAGTAGGTAGCAATACTGTTCTGTTAACCTGTTCCCAAGGGCTCATTAAAATCCTTCAAAATCATTAAAAATAAAAATGTCAAGCTTATCGTCATCATCCTTATAATCATCATCGTCATCATCATCATCATCGTCATCATCATCATCATCATCATCATCATCATCATCATCATCATCATCATCATCATCATCATCATCATCGTCGTCGTCGTCGTCGTCGTCATCGTCATCTCAGCTGTAGAACGTGCACTGCTGGGACATACGTCTTCCCCATATTAAAAAATAGTGAAATTCAAAACATACCTTTGTCAAAAGTGGGATCCCACGTTTCAGGGTTGATCATGATGAGCAGTTTCTCCACGTCTTCATCGCGCATCATGCCAACAAGTAGGAGACGATCCACCAGTTTTATTAGGGGCCTGAAAATTTATATTTTCCTTTTAAACGTTCTGATGTTTCTTGTGTTCTTGTCTTATAGCTGTACCTATTTCTAAAGTTTAACAATACCAATATCTAACAGTCTCTTTGTAAGTTAAGAAGTTAACAAGTACTAAATACGTTCAATTAATTATATGAATAATTTTAAAATAAAGTTGACACGCTTTAAAGTACTTACAAGAAAAGATTCTCATTGCTCCCTCCGACTGGATCTCTGTTGTGAACCTGATTGGTCTCGACAGCTTCTGCCAACGCTTGCATCACGAACTCACGGACCACCTCCAACGGGAAGTACGGAGAATACAGGTTGCTGATTTCCGTTATACTCTCCCTGTACAAGCAGACTTATTACTTACTAGCGGCCCGCTCCCTGCTTCGCCCGGTGTGTATTTTTTCTAATAAAAGAATTTTTCTAAAATAAACGTAGCCTAAGTTACTCCTTATTACATCAGCTACCTGCCAATAAAAGTCCCGTCAAAATAGGTCCAGCCATTTCAGAGATTAGCCGGAACAAACAGACAGACAGACAGACAGACAAAAATTGTAAAAAATCTTATTTTGGTGTATGTAGGTACCGTATATATATTCATATGCATGTAGTGAAAAACGGTTATTTCCATATTACAAACAGACACTCAAATTTTATTTATATGTATAGATTTGTTCGATATAATAGTAAAAAAAAATGAGCCGTCCCGGGACGCCTGGCAGATGATATTTTATGAATTTTATTAAAAAATCGAAATAATTTTAATAAAACTCAAAAAAAGAAGAGTCCTTACAGTGGAGTCGAACGAACCGTCACTATACGTATTAGATAAGGTTAGTGTCGGTTTGATGGAAGGATCTTAGGAACACTTAACCAACAAACCGTAGCACGTGGGGTATATGGGCAAGAAAGGGTAAAGTACGATTTGAGGTCTGAATCGGGTAAGGTCTGAATTTGGAAAGTAGTGGCAGGGCACACTGCGTATCACAGTCATTTGGACAGGCCGTCTGGCGGCAGTAACCATCCCCTTACAGAAGAACACCGTGAAATAACAGTGTGTGTGTGTGCTGTTGTATTTCGGCGAGTGATGCCAAAGCCCATTTTAACCAACCCTTCCTAATGACTATCTTTAATCGTATTATAGTTGGCAGCGGACTTGAAGCACCTGTGGCATTGTTTGTGTTATAAGCGACGGTAGCCACCTACCATCAAGTGGACCGTCAGCCTGTGTCGAATTTAACATAAAAATAAAGATGTTCTTTAACCCTCAGGGTGACGACTACGACTTCCTAAAATTATAACTTCCTAAAATTATAACTTCCGAAAACGACAACTTCCCAACTTCCTAAAACGTCTATTCCAAAATAGACATTTTCCGAAAATGACTATTTCCTAAATTGCCAATTTTCGAAAATAACGATTTCCTAAAATGCCAATTTTCGAAAATAACGATTTCCTAAAATGCCAATTTCCGAAAATGGCGATTTCCTAAAATGCCAATTTTCGAAAATGACAACTTACTAAGGGGTGTTGTGTGCTTTTCTGTGTCAGAATCTTGTTCCATTCTAAAATTTTGTACTAAAAACCCTCCAGTCTAGAATACTTACGCAATATCAGTCATTTTCATCTGAGGCCTGACACTTTCTGTCTGAAGCGATCGGAGACTGTGCTTCATAACGGGTTCCTCATAGAGTGACTTCAGTTCTGGCCCGAGAGGGATCACAAACTCGTTTTTGCACACTTCCCTATTGTAAAGTACAAATTAGAACACGAAAAAACAATTCCATGTCATAAGGGATAAACATATTCAAGGAGCACGCTTCGCTGTGACAAATTACTACAAAACGTTTAAAATTATGTGTTTCTAAATACTTTTATTTCGAATAAAAGTATTTAGAAACACATGTACTACAACTATGGAATTTGCGTCACAAATGCCAAAGTGGTACATAAAAAGTACGCCTAAAATGGAAACATGGCGGATTTTTGCCTTCGCGCGTCAATAGTAAAAGGTAGTAACGACCAACCTCTACAGAGGGCCTAGTGCGAGTTTTACTCGATCAAACGCGACGAACACGTAAATGTCAATTTGTATGGGAATGAAGCAGCGCCATCTGGTGGCTCACGTGTAGGTCTGCTTCATTCCCATTCAAATTGACATTTACGTGTTCGTCGAGTTGATCGAGTAAAACTCGCACTAGGCCCTCTGTTCATTTTAAACTCCAATGTGTTGACGTAAGGTCACATTTTCTTTAAACGACATATGTTTGGTTGGTTTTAAATGACAAATGACAGAGTTCACGCTCAACGCACTTTAAAATTTCACTTTTAAATGTTCCATAAAGTTCGTAGTGTTTTGTATGGCGTGCGAAATCCACAGTTGTAGTACATTGATGGTTAAAATGCAATGTTATGTAAAAAGTTCAAGTTAATCCGTTGGTTAGTTTTCGTGTTTTGTGGACACAAACATTGCGATAGATCAATTTTTTTTTAATTAAAAGATAAAGATAAGTGATTTGATTACATGGTAGTGGCGTGAGATTCGAGGTGAAGTGCGATGAGTAGATCGTAGAAACCCTGACGAAGAGGCCCAGACATGTACTGTGATTGGATCGCATACAAAAGTTGTTTCTGGTCAACATGTTGGCACAGCGCATGTGCGGCTCTGTAATAGTCAAACAAACAATAATATTAACGGGTTCAGCATTGTGCTGAGATGCTAGACAAGTACTTAATATTTCTTTATCTATACGTCCAAAACATATGCAGTAAAAACCAGTGTATTCAAAACTTGTGACTATAAACGTGTTGATTTTCTGTCTATTGGGGAAATATTTTTTTAAAATCGGATGAGTAGTTTCGAAGTTTACATACAAACGAACAAACAAATATACAAATTTTACCTCTTATTATATTAGTATATTATAAATACAGGTTTTAATAATATTACCTATAATTGCTTTGGTAGCAAAGTGCAGCGTAGAGAGTAAGGGTGTGCGAATGGAAACTGAGTAGTTTGTCCATCTCTATCAGTTCCAAGATATCTATGCAGCGATCTTCCTCTGTAAAAAAATTAGCACTCCACTTAAGTTACTAAGTTGATTGTAACGAATGATTAAAAATATAAATTAACCCCCCCCCCCCCCCCCCTACTTTCTATTGAACCCAAACACGCTATAGCTGCTGTAAGTTGCTGAGAACTTTATTGCCCCGAAAACTACTTGTTGCTGCAGCAATATTATCTTCATAAATTATAGTATGACATGTCAACTTTCAATATGTAAAAAAAATACGTATAAAAATCGGTCCATCCGTTTGGGAGCGACGATTCCACACATAACAGATAGGCAGAGACACACTACCAACTTATAACGCTCCGTTTTTGCGTCAGGCGTCAAGGATTAAAAACAAAATTACATTCGTTCTTGTCATGAATACGTTGGGTACGTACACTTTCAAGGGCTTTATACACAACAAAATTTAAAAAATACAATTTATGGTTTTTGATTTTAGGTTTGCTTTTGATGTAGTAGTTGCATAGTTAAATCCTTATATATATAAAAATTACGTGTCAGATGAACTCCCAAACTACTGAACCGATTTTGATAAAATTTCGTAACTAAAAATATAGGATAGTTTATATCTTTTTTTGTTTATTATTTTTTTGCAAATTATATAATATTATTAACATAGCGCCATCTGTTGATACCTATTCAATCCAGCAATTATTTATCTGTGAGTTCCAAAAGATTCTAACAGATGGCGATGTAAGGTAATTTTATCAGCTGGATTGAGTAAAAAATTGCACCCGTGCGAAGCCGGGAGCGGGCCACTAGTTTTTAATATACCACTAACAATATGCCACATAAATGTCCATACCAGGAATATGTAGCGCCAGCATGGAGACAGCATCTTCACACAACATAGACCAGCCCCTAATATCTGACAGCTTCAGTGCGTGAACTTGCAACGAACGGTTCGGAACCTATCAACAAACATAATATAATTATAAAAGTTATAATTAAACATGCTATATCTGATGTAAGTTGCTGATAGTTGCGTTTACACGCGACAAGGAACCTCTGTTATAAAGTTTTTGAATTTTTAATATGGCTGGTGTTTAAAAATAAAATAGATATTTTAAAATGAGAAAATGAATTGTTGAATTTGATGTATATAAATAGAGAATGTCGTATATAATCACCAAAAACACTTTACTCACCCTGGCCCACTGGTGTGGTTTGAGACACTGCACCTTGAGCCGCGGTGGGAACTGTGGGTTCACGTGCTTGTCGCTGGTGGGCAGCACTGCCGCGCTGAGGGGCAGACTTGTGGACGAGCGACCCAATTCTATCTGCAAGATCTCTTTCGACGTCGCCTCCACGAAGATCGCAGGGAACAACTTTATCTCCGGCTCCATCTGCAACGAACCGACATGTTCATGTCATGAACATTCCCTACAGTGACTGTACAGCTAACAACCGAATCTTTTGTTTAAAACAAATGATTGATCCTAGTAATATTGTTACGATCAGAGTATGGAACATTCTCGATAGCGTAAGATCTGGACGGCGGAAAATTCCACACACTTAGTCGCGCTCGGGGCGGCACAATGAATAGGTGACCACGCCCCCTCTTTGATTCGTTTCAAAGCAAACTGTTCCTTATGGTTGCGACATAAGGTTCAGATTCCTTTGACAGCAATAGCCTTCGAGAAGCTTTGATAAACTTGTTTACGACTTTTAAAGTTTCCAGTAATTTCCACAACTTTCTGCGCGAGTATAAATACGGGTGCGATCGCTCGAGAGAACAGTTGTGCGATAACTAGCGATACATTAACAACACTTGGGAGCTTTTACGAAGACATTTGCGACAGTGCATAGTTGAGACGTAGAGCGAATTAGCGACGACTTTTGGCAAGTTTTACGGTTTGATTAGAGAAGCTCTGTAATATTGGAAGTCATCTTGGTCTGTAATAATAAATCGTGTTCCTATACCCCTAAACGGCATTTTAACGTACCCTGCGCGTAACAATATTATAAATGGATGTGTGGATGTTTTTTGCTCTTTCACGCTAAAAAAAAGGGCGTGTGTCAGGCGCGATTGGATTTTACTCTTTACCAACGATTAAAAAAATTCATTATAAAAATTATAATAACGAATTAATATCAGCACTATCTCTGGTGCTCAGGTGCCATCTAGTTTTCGCAAGGATATATTATTACGTAACATATTCTAGTTTCAGAGATATTGTATAGATGGTGCTAATAATAATATTGTAAGTGAAAAGTGCTTTCAAAGCCTGGGGTTCGAAACTTAATTTTTTTTTTTTCAATATGGGGAGTACTTGGAGAGCTCTTGTTTTTTTATATTATTACTTTAAGTAATAACAATATTAGTGCAAAATTTGATTTCCGTCAGTTACATAGATTTGGAGAAAAATAAAATAAAACAGTTTTCGGTTTAACTGGGTGTCGTAGCCCTCTGAGGGTGGAATTTCGTACGTCATGTTATCTCTATATAAAGTATCATTTGGTCATAATTTCGAACCCTAGGCTTTGGGGGCACTTCTCACAAGGCTATCCTGCTTATACCCTTTTCATACCCCGGGCTTAAGGAGTAAACTCGAAAGAAGTCCCTAAAATCATTTCGTTATTACCTTGAACTTGAAGCTGGTGTCCTTTCCTTCGCAAGTGAAGGCCACAATTCCGGTGGAGGTGTCCACTGAGCAGCCGATGAACATGCCTTGAGAAGCACCTTTGGCTGTTGCCTCGGCCATTACTTCGTTGTAGAGTTCGTCAGCGCGCACCATATAGCATGAGTGACGATCGACGCTGGAAATATTATAGATATATAGGTTTGCCAATGCCATGCCATACTAAGTAATTCCATGATTTCTCGTTACCTAGGTGAATCAATCTCAGAATTTGAGTAAAAAGTAAAAGAACTTTCCTTTTTTTTATTTTATTATTTTTCAATGAACGCTTTGTCCACTTCGATAAACTTTAGATAACATTTTTCATTTTTTTTTAATACCTTTATAAAAGAAGCTTTTTTATTTGGTATCGAAAATCTCCTCTATGGCAGCTACGACTGCGTTATTATCGTCTAATTTGGTTCCACGGACATGCTCTTTCAATTTAGGGAATAAGTGGAAATCATTAGAAGCTAAGACCGGACAGTTGGTGAAAAATCTCAAAATCAGCTTGGCGATTTAAAATTTGCTTTACGCATTTTTGGGATCAGTTGGGTGTAGGTATTAAATAGGCACCAGTAATGTTTTTATTCCAAATAAATAGGGTAAATAGTCGATAAAAAGTATTCCTTCCACATCACCTAAAAATCCAACGCAATAAAGATGTCAGAAATGATATTGCTCATACATTTTGTGGGGCGTTACTTATATATTTTTTTTAACGCGGATGAAGTCGCGAGCCCCAACTAGTTTCCATATTTAAACGAAACCAAATTACCTCTCAACAACCCTGTCGTAGTCATCAGTGATAATAACCGACGACTTCATGACCTTGTTCTGGTTAAAGTCTTTCGAGTGAAGGTGGTACTGGGTTGTCACCCAACCGATGTAAACGTGAGTTGGATCTTGACCGGGAAATATTCTGAACACAAAAAAACAAACAAATAAGATCTTTAAGGTGATGGTTCTGTAAGGGAATGGTACAGACATATTATGCTGTAATAATAATATAATAATATAATAAATAATAATAAATATCTTCACACAGCACCATCTCGTTTCACAGTAAGCAACTAATGTTTGTATTATGGTTACCAGACAGTTGATATACTATACTACATAGATTTTTTTTTTTTGTAAATACATACGTATTATAAATACAAAACATCCATGACTCAGGTACAAAGGTAAAATGTTAACACATAATAAACATTTGCCCCTAGCGGGATTCGAACCCGCGACCGCTTGATTGACAGCTAGGGTTACCAGCCACTAGACCAAATGTGTCGTTAAAAATACTCAAAAATACTCGGTATTTTTATGTATTTTTACTCGGTTATTTTTAGTGCGTTTCGATGAGTGAGTGAGGGATGGCAGAAGAGCTACACTCACATCGCGCGCTTATAGCTATTAATTTCTGTTTAATTAATTAAAAAAGCAATACATGAATTTGGACGGTTTTGCACTTTTGTCAGCACTTTCATTTCTTAATACCTATTAAAGCTATTAAAGTTAAGTGATAATATTATAATGTATAGTATTAAGTGTTCATATGTATTTTATAGTAAAAAAAAGAAGTCCGCTATTGGCAACTAGTGATGTGCAGGATCGTTAAAAATGTATATCCGCGGATACGGATACGGGATCTTAACTTTCTTATACAATTGGTGCGGTGTACTTTGAAACGATAGTTAACACCCGCCACTTGACTGTTGCATTATAAAGGTGTCAAATGTTTGATTGTAAGAAACAAAAAATAATCTGAATGGAATTGAATAGTTTTTCATTGCTACCTTATCACCTATATGTAGAATTTCGGCTATGAATTAAAAATTAATAAGGTAAAAGATCCGTAAAAAGATTCGCCAAAAAATAACGGATACGGATACGGATCTTTCTTCTCCCTCGGATATCCGGCGGATACGGATACTGATATCAGGCACATCACTATTGGCAACCGGAATTAAGCATACAAATGTATTTATTCTTATATTATTTTTGTATTGAGTGCTGTGTGACTGTGTTTCAATAAAATAAGAATTAAAAAAAAACACAAATAATAGTTTAATATTAATGTCCTACCTGACTCCATAGAAGTATTCGTTGATCAATTTCAGACACTCCGCGTCAAAGATTTCATTCCCGACCGTTTCTGTGGTGGCGGCTGTCAAAGCGCTGGTTGTCATTTGCTTCCGTTCCTGTTGCGGCGTCTGATTCGTCAGATTCGTCTGTAAAAGTCAAAGTAGAATAGGTTTTCTATGAAAACAAAAAGCTTAGAGCGAAGTCAAACGAGTAAAATCAGCGAATTAGTCTTACTTTCGTTATAGAACACAAATTTTTCAATCTAATTAATAAACTGCTCAAAGAAGTTAAAAAAAAGCACAAATAACGACAAAAGATGTCCCAACAAACCTTGCATTTATTTCTGTATTAAATTAAAAATTTAGTCTATTAAAAAAGCTTGAAATCCGCATTCGCGGATGTGATTCCTTTAAAAACCCGGATCCGTATCCGCATCCGCGGACGTTGAAAAATTTACACCCGCAATAATCCTGCTCTGATTTACACGCATATATATTTATTTATCGTTTCAGAATAAAGATACACCTATTGTTAATAAAACAATGTAAGGCTTGTTAGTGTGTTATTCGAAAACAGACCAAAAATTTTAGTTAGTAGAGTTGTTATTTGTCCGTTAACAAACTTACATTAAGGGCGGCTTGGCTTCCATACAAATTAGGTTTACTTGGTCGCGACATGGCGTCGTATCTTTGATTTGCCTTTAGGGGAAAAATAATAAGGTAAAGGTAAAGATTATTCAAAACATAATCTAGATGGGAATGGATGAGAAAAAACTCTCTCATATGCAACATAACAGACTAAACTATATAATTGGGGACATAATTTCATACAATTGTGTTGTACCTACATTTTTTTGGGGTAAACAAAATATGTAGGTAGATTGAAAACTTCACCTGCGATACTCTGATCTGAGGATTGGGTCTTCGGCTTCCACGTTCAGGAGACACTTCTGTGTCGCTAAAGGGATCTGGTGTCTTTGATTTTCGGCTCTTAGCTCGATCACTACTTTCCCCACGTTTGCTTCTGAAGAACCTGAAAACGGGTCAAATTTCCAAGAACATGGTCTAAGAGCTTTCTTCGGTCGACATCGGAACCGACTTTCTTGAACAGTTGTTTAAAATCTTAAGTCTTAAAACATAACTTAAAATATTATATTAGAAAATAATACCATAAACTGAAAATCAAAAGAACTAATTCTAATATTACATAATATACTCATATTGTTTTTATTTTGACTAATAATCTCTACGAAAGCGTACTTAATCACAGTTCATAATGCTTAATTTACTTGGCGGCTAGGTGCTTACTTTCACTCTTTTTTGAAATTTATTTGCTGTTTTGAAAAAGGAGATAGTTTTCTAGGGGTTTTGAAAATTTGTGATTTTATAGATTTCCATGTGCTCTTTCCGAATTTTTACTTTGCCACCTCGGCTTTGGCGAGTAACCAGGAAAAATGGCCCCTAAAAACAGTTTTTTTGACAACATCTCCATTCCGACTCATTTTACGTTAAAAACAGTTTTAATAACCCAGGCTTATAAATATGAAAATCGATTCTTAAGAAGTAAACTTCAATAATACAAAAAAATCTCACTTGAATGGTGATCGTCCTCTTTTCTCCTTCTTATCTTCAGCCAAATTTTGACCAAGCTCATATTTCGCCATTTCAGCTTCACTGGTCGAACGGTGCATACCATTTGTTTGACCTAAACAAAACTGATCATTAACATCTATATGAATAAACCAAGTTTCTGTGTTGTTACATGGCGTGAAAGAGAAAGTTATGTGACAACAGACAGACATTTATTTGATGTAATGTTAAATAAGCCAATTAAAGATAACAACAGTTAATTATTTTTAGAATTTGTAGTTAGATAAAATAAAATGGAGATCAATTATTGTGTTTAACGAATAATCGTTCCTTAATCCTGACCTAGACAAAAATCAAACTGTTGTTAGAAAGTCGTGGTTTTGATATTCTTAAGCATTTTAAAGATAGGTACTAAAATTCACAAACATGAAATCATCACACGCAATTCGAGGGGAAACAGTTATATGAAAAAATCTATAAGTAAATATAGGTATAGATCAATTCTCCATTATTATTTCATTTTATTTTACTTCCCTTGGAATAAATGAGAACAAAATACATAATTGAGAGAATTCTCCATTTTACTTTGCGCTCTATTTGACGAGATTGCGAAACGAAGTGGTAAAGAACGATGATATCGTCAACATATAGTTTTTTTTTAACCTGGCTGTAAATTGTAATTTTGTATAGTGACTCCACGACTAAGTGACCCCTTTCTTGGAGGTCGAGACGGATTCCTTTTGACCTTGGAACTCGACATTTCTTCGTGGCCCTCCTCGTAGTTCAGACCTTTTAATATTATATAAATAAATTTAGAATTGGTAGCTATGAATTCAGAATGGTATGATTTTAAAGTATGTTACTGTATATTACGTATTGTAAGATTTGAAATACTTTTTATTACATTTATTCAAATGTAACTCCCTTCACTAGGTGTAAAGTCAATATTGGACTTATTGTATATGAATTGTTAGCGAAGAACAGCTGTCTTCCATACTTGCCAACTACGATATGCTTATTTAAAATTAGATATTAAAAATAATCGACTTACCCTTAATATCATTCATGGTAAAACCGCTTCTCATTATTTGATCAATGTGAGCAGGCATTTGAGCTTCTGCCGCTTCCTTCATTAGAATCTGCTGTCTCTCTTTGATTTCAACCCAACGACGAGACTTTTCCATTTCACTTTAAGAAAACAGAAAAAATTGGTGTCGACGTGCAACATGCACCCTTAAAACTTTTCGGATTTGGAGAAACCAAAAAAAGGAGTAACTCTTTATAAACGCCAAATCAAACAAAGTTCAGATCTGGACCCAGACCTAAACACGTCAGGTTTTTTAACTTGAGTCTCTCTCAACTCGTGTATTGTCTGCACCTCCCTGTTGTTGCCTGTGTTCATAGGTGACGGTAACCACCTACCATCAAGTGGACTGTCAGCCTACCTACCTGTCACCCTTTATAACACAAAGGAAATAAATAAAAAAACAATTTAAATGTAAAAAAATGTATGATTTTGTGCCATTTATCAAAAAGTTTTATTATTAACTGTGGTCATCTGCCCATTGTTTTTAAATTTAAAAATTTAATTAAAAAATGGTACTCACTCTATAAATTCCGAATGGCAAATAACGGGTAAGGATAGACGAAGGAATTCCCAGTTTGCCTTCTCCATAGTCTCAAAGGTGTTGTGTGATATTTTCATACAGGGGGGCGTATCTAGAAAAGTAGTGAAATTTTATAGAGCAAACTGTTCAAACAAACGGTCCAACTTAAGGCCACATACATATCGTTCAGCGTTCTACTGAGGTCATATTTTGATGAATTTTTAGCAAGGCGATGGTAGATAATAAAAAATTTCGGACTACAGAACGCTGTTATCATCTATGAGTAATCATTGAAATTTAAGACCGACTCATTTGTTGTCCTCCACTGTTTTGAGAACGAGAACCTTTTAGTTTAACAATCATCATCACCATTATCAGTATCGTCGTCGTCATCGTCATCGTTATCGTCATTATCATCATCATCATCATTGACACAATGTCAAATCGCAGGTGCATTCATGACCACGTTTTCCTTTTTAAGCTGTTGCGTGGAGACGTTGACTGCCCGGATGTCGAATGTATCCTACACAGTGCCACGTCTAAATTCGAGACGGACGACTTATAGCCCATTTCAAGTACCTGTTATATAAGACAAACCAAATGAGGCACTCCTCGGTCCCTAGATTGCTTCAGAGCTATAATAAAATATTTTGCAGCGCTCAAACCTGGATGTTCACTTTGACCATATCAATTAAACACAAGAAGAAGATTCTCGCTGCCATTTCGTCACACTCTTAACTGTTTATGGTTTTATTTTTGAGTAATTTCTAACATTTGACTTTTTTAATTGTTGTTTTTTTTTTAACTTGATTTTTTTTTACTTTTGACAAATTTTTTTTAACATTTGACTTAGTATTCTAATTTATCTTCTTTCCATTTTATTATTTCGAATTTTTAAAATTTATTTGTTGGAGTTTATGTAGGTACTAAATTGAATCATGTGTTCAGCTCTATTTGGCTTGCACACTAGACCTAGATGTTGAGCGATAGGGTTAGAATGTTAAGTGTTCTAGGCTGTTTTAATTAAATAAATTAATAAATAAATCATCATCTAACCGTGTTCTTTAAGTGTTGCTGAAAGAATAAATAGATTAATGACTCACCAGAGCCAGCTGGTATTCTGGTAACGTCGATCCTCGTGTCAATCATTTCATCGGTGTTTTCGAAAATAGGCTGATCCTTGGTATACCAATGGGTGACATCTCTCTTCATGTTACTAAAATATTAGTTATAGTTATTGTTTAACTCGTGGTCAAGCAAGATTTACTTTGAGTAAATTTTATTTTAGGTAAACTTTTTAAATGATTTAATATGGAATGCTTCAAATTTTGCATAAGTTTCAAGGTATTATCGTGATGACGTCTTAACATCTTAACGTATATTAATTCGGGTAGATGGCGCTTATTTCATACAATTCAACGTAATTGAGGGTGTCGCTTACAGAGCGTGAAGACGCACTGTTTTTTCCTCATACTAAAACTGCCAAACGCGTCTAAAGAAGTCTTCATTTTGAAAAAAAATTAAAAAGCCATGACTGCCAGGTGACTCGGCGAGCTGTCATTTGGCTTCGCGGTTTGATTTTTTAAAGACCTAGGTTTATATTCCTAGGTTTTTTAAGACCTATAGAATTTCTATTAAGATTTTCTATACTATAGAAGAATAGATATAGATAGAAGATGAGATTAGACTCACAGTATATGTTTATAACATACTTATGACAATGAGAAAAAACCATTGTTTTACTTACACACAGAATGGCTCATAACCCTCTTGGAGACCACAAGTTGTGAAATACTTCAATGTGTTCACATCTTGACCATAAGTTAATCTGTAATAGATTAAACAATCTGTATTTTTTATTTTTGTATTTGTATTTTGTATTTTTGTATGTTATGAATAAACTCAAAAACTACTGGGCAGATTTTAAAAATTCTTTCACCTATAAAATTTAATAATTATAAATTTTATTATTACCTATATTGACTACTAGCTGGTGCCCACGACTTCGTCCGCGTTGAAAAATATTAAGTAGCTTATCCTGTCCCTTACGTCCAAATGTTTATCTTCCAAGTTTCATGAAAATCAGTTAATTCGTTTCAGAGTTATGGAGGAACATACATACATACAGAAAAAAATTCTTAAAATCGTCAATTTAGTTTCAGTATCATGTATAGAGCCTATAAACACGATATCTCTGAAAACAAAGTAACTTACTCCATGACCGACCCTTACAGATTTATTATTAGTATTGATTTGGGATGAAGATAACCTTGTATATAGTTATACTTACCTCGCTTTTTGACCAACGCCCAGTGTACACGCTGGTACAAAATTGTCTCCTTGTACGTCCGCAAACGTAGTCTCACCACCCAGAGCATCCATTAAAAGTTCACCGTTCAATGAAAAACCTGTAAAATTTATTTTTTAAAAAACAATGTAACAACTTTTAGAAAATCAACGCTAAGTAATGAGAATCTTTGGCAGCAGGTTCACTAAATTATATTACATGGGCTGAAACGTTCGTAGGCTGATAGAAAAAAAATTTTTTTTTTTATAAAATTTGAGTTTACTATTAAATGTCCTTATTCATATTAGATATTAAATCGAAATCAAAATTTAATTCATAACAAGGCTTATCATTTAGTAATTTATCGGTATAACATGCTAAAAGTCTGTAATGTATACCGAGAAATCTGTATGTCTGGCAACACTGTGCGTCATCTTTACGATTTAGGAACCAATTTAGTGTAGTGTTGTGAATTATCACTATCACTAGCTCACTACTTAGGTTCCTAACTGTTCTTAAATAGATTTTCTACAAATTGAATAGTGAATAACCACTTAACTAAAAATCACAATGGATGTGTAATAGCCTACGAACTTTTCAGCCCAACTGTTAAACATTATACGCCACTGCCTTGACAGATCTGATCAGGTGTTATGAAAAGCAAAAAGCTATTTCTGCTATTTATTGAATTTAAATTTTGGTCAATGATTCTGGGTATCACTTCACTATATTTCCAGCATTATAACTTAGTCTCAGTATGTTTCTTATTTACAAACCCTCAAACGTTTGAGCGTAAATACCATTGTAGGTATAGATTGACAACGATAAGATAGCATGTCCTTCCCAAGTATAGTAGACAAAAAAATGTTTAACAATATAAGATAAATAGTATCAACTCAGAACTCATAATGAAACTGAATGACAGGAAAATCTGTAGCTACTACTTTAAAGTAATAGTTGACTCATTGATTGACTTATTTTAAAAATTTTAAGATAGTCTGAGAGGCGTATGGCCTCAACGGTACCTCAGATAGCTCAGGAGCTCTAGGAATAGCTAATGGTCTGGATCATAATATTTCAAATCGATTCATAATATTCATTAATTTCGATTTTTAATTACATAAAAAATTCTTATGAACAATCATTTGATACACTTGTCAAATTTTGTAATATACATTTTTTTGTTTTGCATGAAATATTTGAATTTTTGCACAGATAAAAATTTTAAAAATTGTGTGGATATGCCATTCTATCGTTGTCATAATTATACAGGTGACGTTCTGAAAGTAGTAGGGCTGATTCGATTACAAAAAAAATAAAAATTGTCGAAAGTGGTATAGCTACTTAAAATTTTTCGAAATTGTGCATCCATATACGGCTGCCAGCGAATTTCCCACCCCTTGTACGCCCCCTGAAATGCTCTTGAGTTCACGCGTCACGGCTTTTTGAAGAGCTTCCACCGACCCTTGGTGACGTTCTTTCAGCACTGACTCAAGTTTGAGGAAGAGAAAGAAATCCAGTGGAACTGTACGTCTGAACTGTAGAGAGGTTGACTGGACACACTTGCTACGTTGTGCCAGACTAAGTAGTTGACCATGACTAAAGCTGAGTGAAACCTCTCATTGGCGTGATGCAGGATCTACATCATTGCGATCGAATACATGAGTTTTGGCGATGCCAACTTAATCAGTTATCATTGACAAACTTTATCAACGGTTACTGTTCAACAAAGTTTTCACTCGAGCCACATTTTCGTCCGGAAAGTTCGGCGGCTTCGACTTCCTCTCTGCCTTCACTCCACTCCTACTACTTTCAGAGTGCACCATATATGTGAACTTTGTTAGTACGAAAACACACGCTTTTGCAAAAACAACAATAAATGTCGATGCAAAAGTTTCAAACTTCAACTGAAGAATACTTACGTCTGCTTCTTGGTTCGTATGTAGCGCTAAAGGTACTCTTTAGCGACAGATCGTTATTTAAAAAAGAAACTTTGTTATTTAAAACTAATTAAATATTAATAAAAAGTAAAAAAACTTCTGAAAATTAGTCACTACAATGTTATTTACAATTGTGATTATTTTTCGTCAAGCAGGAAGCCTTTACTATAGATACAGTGGTAACGTGTAAAATAATTTTTAGTTTCAACTAAATGAATCTAAACCTTATGTGCATATGATATAGAAATCAATATTGCATGTGATAATTTATTTGTTTAATGATTATGAAAATAATAATGACAGTATACGATTTCCTAAAAACGCCACGTTAGAGTGAGTTTCTAATTGATTTCCAAAATCCTTCTAAAGCCAGGAACATATACTATTAAAACGCAAGCAAACACCGCAGGTACTCTTTACTTGTCTAGTAGCGTGACGTCACAAGCGACAAATCCAGCAGACACGCCCCCCTATTACAACTACTTAGTGATTAAATTACTTGGATTATTTATTGATATTATTATTTATTGACGACACGAGGTTTGGTTAACAACCTAGCTGTTAACCAAACGGCCGCGGGTTCGAATCCCGCTAGTTGCAAATGTTTATGTGTTAAAATTTTACCTTTGTACCTGAGTCATGGATGTTTTGTGTTTATAATATGTATGTATTTACAAAAAAAGTAATCTATATAGTATATCAACTGTCTGGTATCCATAATACAAGCATTAGTTGCTTACTTTGGAACTAGATGGTGCTGTGTGGAATGTGTGAAGGTATGTGTGAAGATATTGATAGAAAATATCGTTTACCTACTTAATAAAACTGTAGTACCCACATTTTTATAAAGGTAAATTCGTAGTCTTGTAACCCAGTTAATTAAAAAAAAAGGTAAAAATGTCCCGTGGCAGGGCACCGACGTCGTGTCATAACTTCCCCGCGACCCCACCCATCAACGAGCGCGTGGCCCCTACACTGCCGGGTATACAAAATATTTTAAAGTGAATTTTCATTAGAACATTTTTAAACAGCCCTTTTTTTAAACTAGCGGTCGACGGCCTACGCAGATAAATATACAAGTTATTAAAAAATTATAACACAATCTTTTAGAACATTAATGACTTCACATACTACGTCCAAGAAAAAACAGAAATATCTCAAATTTGATCCTAAAATAACACGTTTAATATCACGAAAAATTACTAAAAGTGACACTTTTGATTATACTTTTCTTGAATGAAAATTTACAGAAATCGTATGTTTTTTACAGACATGTACTAATAAATTATATAAATTTTTGGAAAATCAATATTTTTATAATTTGTCGCATATAATTTTACTAATATCTCGCTTCTGCGTCGACAGTCGATCGCTAGTTTCAAAAAAGGGCTTTTTAAAAACTGTTCTAAAGAGAAAAGTATCCCAATATTTTAAAATATTTTTGGACAAATATCTAGATTATAAAACTACAAATAATATGACTTTAATATCTTATCTGCAAACTAAACACATCATTGGTTTATTTTCCGTCGAAAATCATAAATTTCTGATTCTGATCGTGTAACGCTCTTAACACCCATTTCGTGGTTTTATAATTATACAGTAAGGAGTAAGAAATGTATTCGTCTATCAACTTTCATCCTTTCAAGGTCGTCAACCTGTCTGCCGAACTTTATATAAAAAAACAAAATCGCGTTACTAATCAATATGTTACTGGCTTTTATTGCTATTAGATTTTTCTTTCAAATCTAAACTACTTTTTAACATGCCGCAACTGTGAAAAAAAAATAATTAGTATTTGACTGTTCAAAACTAATCGTAAAAAGCAAGCGAAGCAGTGGTCTTGGTTTAAGCGAAAAACTCTGTTACGCGATTTATATTAATCTTTGTGAAAATGTGGGTATTATTTTTGTGGCAGGAACATACATGACTTTATTTTTCTTTCTATATAAATTAATATATAGAAATGAGTTTAATTTAAAGGTGCGACGCTACCACGGGTCTTCGTGATGAAATAAAAAAAAATCATAAAGTAACAACTCGTATAACTTATGTTGACAAAATACTTTCTTGAAATGGACTCAAGACAGATTAGATTAGCGAACTTCTCATACTTAACTAAACTCTGCTAGCAAAAATCTCTTAGCAAACTCCTCTTAGTTAAAATTACAATATTGGTTAATTTGTAAGATTGTATGTATCTTCGAAGCAACTCATCCCATTTTAAAAAATATTTCACAAATACTTAGAATAAATTACATAAAAAAGAAAAACAATCTCACAAGATTGCTTTGGCAAAGAAATAAAGCTTTAAAATTTTTCAGTTAACTGGCATTCATGAAGTAGACCAGAAAATATTATCAAAACCAAAAGGTCACCCATGTAATATCTGATTATTTAAGTGCACTAGAAAGTGACTATTAATAGTCACTTTGATAGTAACTACAGAGTTAGCTTATAAGCAAAAGCTAGATAGAGTGGTAGCGTCTAACCTTAATCTGGAAAATAAAAGTCGTTAATTTTTAAACGAAATGCCAATAATAATAAATACTCAAATGCCACAAATTTAATGTTATGCCATGAAGCGTATTTATCAAAATTAATGCGAGGGACCAACAAGTGAAAGCCGTTTGATAAAGTAAACATTGCGTTTTGCAGTCATATGAGCAGCCTATCTGGTTGCAGTGGCCAATCATCCCCTATAGACACCATGAAATAACAGCAGCGTATATGATGTTGTATTTCGGTAAGTGAGTAAGTATATGTAATGCCAGAGCCTATTCTCTTACTAAAGTCGAGAGCCCATTTGCAGCTTCTATGGCATTGCTTCTGTTAATAGGCCTACCATCAAGTGGACTTTCAGCCTGTCTGATGATCTTTACTAGATCATTAAGTAAAGATATTTGATATTTAAACTGTGAACTAGTCTCAAGATAACTACGGGTTTCTCTTGTGTTTAATTCCTAAAATAAGCCTCCCAATGGCTACAGGCTTTATCAATACTAATAATAAATCTGTAAGGGTCGGTCATGGAGTAAATTACTTTGTTTTCAGAGATATCGTGTTTATATGCTCTATACATAATACTGAAACTAAATTGACGATTTTTAGAATTTTTTTCTGTACGTATGTATGTTCATAACTCTGAAACGAATTAACTGATTTTGATGAAACTTGATAGATAAACATTTGGACGTACGGGACACAGGATAGGCTACTTAATATTTTTCAACGCGGACGAAGTCGTGGGCACCAGCTAGTAATAAAATAAAAATCATAAAATTTGCCAAATTATATTTTCTACTAAAAGTGGTATATTTAAAAATTTTATCAGTCAAACAAACCGGAGTGAATAAATAATGATAAATGTTAAAATTACTTATATTGTTAGGATCAAGATGTTAAGTTCTTTTTCTTCACATGGGGAAGTAATAACGTTATCTATTACCTTCTATTAGGTTTTATGTAAACTTAATCAGCTGAACCCTAGATGAGAAATTTCAACTAGGGCACAGTTCTTTGACTTTGGGATTTGAATTACACATTTCATTACCACTGTAATGTCTGATTGATTCTTTACTAAGGTTTAATTTTTACACATTTCATTACCACTTTAATGTCTGATTGATTCTTTACTAAGGTTTAATTTCCCAAGGTTTTACTTCAATTTCGACAACATCTATAAAATGTCCCAACAAAATAACTTTTATTGTTTAACTATTTCACAGTAAAACGACAATTTTAAACACTCGTTGGTCCCTCTACAAGAAAAAATGGTTATGGCCATGATATGATGAATGTTACTGCCACACGAGGCGATAGAAGAATGTGACATTACTTATCGTCTTATCGATCAGGTCAAGAAATACTCCGACAACGTCACCCACCGCCCACTGCTTGCCGAAAGACTCAGTGCTACCGCTGTATACTTTTTCCTCCTTGAAAATTTCAAAATTCTACATCAAGACCTCGCCTTCACTTCGGTCTCTACAATTAATGTTTACCATGTGAAACTTCGACGTAGAAAAATGTAATATATCGCTGTCATAATGGACATTTATCTTAATTGCAACATCGAATATTTCTTTATTACAAAAAACAAGTTGATAAAAATTGTAGGACTTGATGAAGTTTGAATGGCAAGAGTTTTCCTGTGATTTTTAAAGAACAATATAATGATGAATTCAAAAAAATGGGAAAAAAAACCTGATTGTTTAAATTCTTATAAAAAAGAATTTAAAACATTCTTTCGTACTTTCTTGTAGATATTTTTCCTGTACAAAAATTGAGTATTATTATATTAAGTAGTAGCAGGAAACACTACTTTTCCCAATCATTTGGGAAGTCTGTCTGGAGGCAGTAACTACCTTATCTTCTTCGTTTTCTTTTCTTTTAATATCTTGGCTCCATCGATAATTTTGCCAGTGTCATTTGTAAAAATAGCAATTTAAAATAGCCTTTTTTTTAAATAAAAAGATTCAAAATTCAAATTAAAATCAAAAGTAGCAGATCCCGAGACTAATCAGTCAAGTCAAGTCCACAATTTTTCTTTGTTTTCCAAAACAGGTCCGTCAAGTCTAAAGCAGTCAGGTCAAGTGCTAACATTATCTCATTTAAATTACAAAATTTAATTCTGTTTGACTTAAACAGTGAAATAGAATTAAACTTATCTGTAGATACTACGGCTTGAAACATTTTAAAATCGATTATGACGAACGGCACACGAATTTCAAGACAATTATAACGTTTAGAGACACTTAGCACAAATCCAAATTACGTATAGTGTTCGAGGCAACGCATGCGTTTTTTTGAGTTTATCATTTTACCAAGAAAAAAAACTCCACTCAAAAGATTGCCAGTTCACAAGAGGGTTGGAGAAACAGTAAGACATTTACAATGTTACTACAGTGAGACAGGTCGAATGTTATAACCACTGTGAAATGCGTGTACAAAAAAAAATCTTTCGTTCACAACTCACTGATCGTTAGATCACAGACATCCAAAAAGCAACCGACGATGTCTCCCAGTTTGAATTGCTGTCCGAACGCATCGTTCGAACCACCGTGTACTTTGATACACTATTTATAAATAATTAATTTAAATGATCGCGCTTTAAAACATCCTTTATAATGCGCAGGCGCACTGCCAAGATTTAGAACTCCCTGTCGGCGTCTGTATTTCCGAGCTCATATAACCAAAATCTTTTCAAAGTTCGAGTGAAAAGGCATATTCTGGGTAAGTTCGCTCCATCATAGGTGTCATCTTCGTCACGCAGTTGGATTTCAAATTAATTAAAATTATCAAAATCAAATCAAAATCAAAATATTTATTTATCAATTAGTTTTCTCCGAGAAACTCATTATGATCGTGATTAGAAATTTAAATTTACCAGGGTTTCGGCGAAAAAAAAAAGAGCCAAGATGATGATAACACTGAGAAGAAACCCCGAAAGAATCTAAGGATACTATTCTTTTTGTCATCTAAATAATAAATAAACAACAATTACAATAATTTCAATTAATTATAAACAAAATCAAAGTATATACAACACTAAACATAGTATGAGCTCCGAATCACTTAAATCCAGGCTTCATTGTCGCTTAAATAATCAGTGATTTTATAATTGCCTCTCCTCTCTTACGCAATCACTATCACGCAATACTAATGCGTTATGAAACCAATTACCTACTTGGGGCAATCTTTAATTAAAACCGTTTATCCAGTCCGAATGAGTAATACATCCATCCGGATGAGTAGTCCGGATGAATAAAATGTTGTATATTTTTGTTTTATAAATGGCTTATTTATAAAACAATCATTATAAAACAACAATTATTTATATATCCCGGTCGCTTTACCGGGATAAACATTATTATCGTACATTTATGAACCAAGAAATATGTTCTACTTATATGTCAGGGGTGCTCAGTCTTGAACTGCTCTTAATCTAGTCTTGAATCTGCCTCATGAGCATTGAGCACGAATTACTCGGCAATCTGACGTCAGATTGCGTCACTAATTTTTATTTAGTGCCTTTTATATTAGAGAAATAATGAAGATTTATTTACTCACATTGTAGCCGTCGAAAGCCCAAGAATTCTCGTCTTGTCCCAGCATCATACCAGGCGCCATGTCAGCGTGGGCCCAACCAACCTTGAAAATTATGTATATATTTTTTTAAACAAACTGTTCCCGCCACTTCATACGCACTGAATTTTTTGAAAATTCCACAAAAACTTTACATTTTTCCAGGATAAAAAGTATCCTAGATGTTAAACCAGGTAATAAATTATCTGTGTGCCAACTATTGTCCAAATCCGTTAAGCCTTTAGAGATTTGCGTGCAAAAACGCAGTCTTTTTTTTATAATCCAATAAATAAAAGAGTTCCTCAATAAAATAATTTCCTTAATTTTTACAGGCTTTGACATCAGCACGCGTACATAATATAACAAAATAATATTGCATAGTCCAGCAGCCTCTGGGAGACAATCTCCCAGTTGGATAAATGAATCTGTCATTTAATATGGAGAATATCTTACCCTCATAGGTCCAGTGGTCAGGATTTCAAACTCAAAATACCACTTTCCGGAGCTGACTGCATAGTTTTTCTCAGCCCTGTATGTTCTGAAATCAGCTTGTTTCAATTTCGACGCCTCTGCCAAAAGAGCTGTAATAAAATAATGGAGTTAATTAAGTGTTTGCTTATAACAAACTGCGTAGCTTTCGCCCGCGACTTGACTTTTATTAAGACTATCACTACTACTGCAGTGCCAATATTTTTTTATTGGGAGCCAAATAAAATTGCGGTAAAAGCATTTTACATCATCAGCCTGTGTCTCTCCGCTGCTTGGTGTAGCCTCTCCCAAGGCTCGCCACCACGCACGGTCTTCTTTCCTTCGCATCCAGCCGCTTCCTGCGAAACCTTTAAGGGCGTCTTTCCACCTGGCCGCAGGGTATCCCACGCTGCGCTTTCCAACTCGAAAATTCAAGAACTCTTCTAAGTACTCCATTGTTTATCCGCTCTGCGTCAGATGTGACCGGACCATCGCCACTTTCTAATTCACTTGACCAAGTTGATAACCTTGGTTCTTCGGCGAATTTCCTAATTTCACCAAACCAAACTAACCAAGTAACTGAGTAAACTTTAAACTTGTGGATCAGTCCTGCCGTGAGAAGCCAACGTTTCTGCGCAATACGTAATCACTGGCAGAACGCATTGTTTATATAACTTGTTCTTCAGTACTTCTACCATGAGTTATAATGACCGCACTCGCTAGCGAGAGCGTAAAATATTTATATAGAAAGTTGACAATTTGACATTGACAGTTGACAGTTGTTCATGTAAATGTTTTACGCTCTCGCTAGCGAGTGCGGTCATTACAATTCATGGTAAAGGTACTGGTCTTCAGACATTACAGCAGTGGTGACGAGAACAGATGACGTAGCTTTTCAAATGCAATCCAACCCATAATTTTTGACATAATTGTATTTAATTGTAAATTTGTAAAATAGTATTTTATTTTTACTTTCGAATAGAAAAAGTAATAATACCTTCATGTTGTTCTCCAGTGGGTGGATCGAGATTGTACCCGTAGACCAGAAGTGTGCGTACTGTTTCGGAGGCTGTGTCTCTGTTCGCTTTCTTTATGGCCTCGTCCACTTTGGGATACGGCACTAAATGCGGAGAACGATGCATGTCGGGGTCCTGAATGAAACATCAATACATATAGGCAATAAAATCGTCAATGAACAGTGTCTGTAGGTAGTTTTTTTATACAAAAAAATTTGTACACGTTGTTCTTATGGTAATATATCGAGGGGAAAAAAGTTTTCAGATTTTTTTGTCTATTCGTCTGTTGCGTTTGTGCACTTTAATCTCAGAAACGGCTTAATCGTTTTGAATGCGGTTTTAATATGATTTTTTTTTTCAATTTATAAGGTAAATGAATTGTCAGTTATAAGAGTCATACCTCGTTGAGTCCATAGGTCCATCCCTGCTGAATTCTCTCTCGCGCCCATAGATTATGAGTGTTTTCAGCCAACTGGTCTACCAGCTCATCCATTTTAGGAGTCAAAGTCACAGCAGACAGATCCAGCGGGGCTGGCTTGTATCCGTTGGACTGGAAATCGTGTTTTCAATTAGGAGAGATTGTCCCAATATTTAAATAACCTCTGTTTGTTACCCTTTCACGTCTTAAATACTCAACCGATCATCATAAAATTTTGCATACACGTCGTTAGGTATACAAAGAAGTACATAGGGTACCTTACATTAAAAAAAACTACCTACTGTTCCCAGGGATCATCTAAAATATAATAAAATAAAAAACGCCTGGCCAAAGTGTAAAGAATAGTTATAGGAACAAGCGAAACTTAAGCACTAAGCAGACAACTGACAAACGTTTTAAATGAAGTTTAGGCCTTAATGATAACTGCCCTGATGCAAGCAAATGTCGGCTTTAATGTGACGAACCTTTTCTTACTTCGACTGTACATTATTGTTCAAAATTCGCTCTACCCATATATTGTGTACTTCACGTAAACTCACCTGCATAAACGGCTCGTTGGGCAGACGAACGTTGCGAATACGAGCCGGAGGTTTGTCGAGGCTTATGTAATACCCCAGTGCCAATATCGTCCTGGAATACATTTTTGTTAATATTTCTTATAAAAATTCATCCAAATCTGACAAGCATTTATGTTTTTTTACTGTGGTAATGATATAATATTAGAATAACCTGACATTTGGAATTTTTTCCACTTAACCGTACCAGTAGGGATACTTTTCCATAATTTTTCATTGTGTCCTCAACTTAATTTAATAATACTTACTTAAGAGTTTGCACCGCCAGCTGTATGTCGTAACGTTTCTCTGCTGCCGGTAGTCTTTCAAATGGCACTAAGCAGGGATGGATTTTGTGAAGATCGTCCCTTTGAGCTCCATACATCCAACCGGCCTCTATCTGAAATGTCATCAATATGATGGCGTAAAATATCAATAGAATGTATACGGTAACAGAGGGCACGCTACATTTCGCAGTCATTTGGGCAGCCCGTCTACCGGGGGCTGGCGTACCTCCGCGTACCTCCACTTTCGGGTACGCCGAGGTAACGACAGGGAGCGTACTCCTCCCCGCGCTGGATAGCCGTGGCGGGGCACTGACGTCGTGTCATAACGTCCCCGCGACCCCGCCAATCAACGGCCGCGCTAGAAGGTACGAATCCGGCGTAACCCCGCAGTGTCCCCTACACTGATACAAGAGGATTTCCCAAGGTTAAAAAAAGAAAGAATGAGCAGGCAATACTACTTTCTCCCCAGCTTGAGTGCAGCCAAATTTGATTGAAAATAATATCTTTTATTATAATATCTCTTGAAATTTATTTCATTATTTAATATTTTTTAATTAATTTTTAATAAATAAATAAATAAATTATATGTCTTACCTTATTCATTGCCCACATTTCGTGAATATTCTCCGCCAATTTATCTCTTATTTGTTCTATGTATGTTGGCAAGGTTATCTGAAATAAAATAATAATTGTTTGCAGTGAATTTTGAGTATATCATCTAAATAGTGTAAAGAGAGGAGTAGTATAAGAGAGAGTATAATAGTGTATTTTTATATTTTTGTTTGTAATTCTAATCAATAACTACTGGCTGGACCGATTTCAAAATTTCTTCCACCCATAAAAAGCTACGTTATCAGCAAGTAACATAGACTATAATTTATAAAGTTACGCGGATGAAGTCTCTTGTAATAGCCAGTTAAATTATAAAATTAGGGAATTACTATCGTAGGGGCTTTGAAATCTTGTATGAAAAGTGTAGTTCGCGTTGAGGAACAAAACGATAGCGTGTTAATAACTTTGATATATTTTTTAAAAATAATACTAGGTACTTACAGTTAATGTATCAACGGGCATAGGCACGAAGGCTGTATCGTCCTGCACAAGAGGTGGACCAGCCAGAGCTCTCTTAGCCAAGTTTCCAAAGTAGAAGCATGGCTCCAAACTGAGGATCTGCTGCGGAAGTAGTGACTCAACCAATGGGGAATAACCTTCGGGAGCCGCATAACGTAGACGACCATGTTCGCCTCCCAGGAGGAAACGACAACTGAAAATTTTGATAATAATTTCTAAATTGAACTGCTGATTACTGTAAAAGTCATAAAAAAACATGTCAGTCACAGAACTGCAGAAGTGAAGACTTCGTTTCAAACCCCATGAAGATAACCATGAAAAACAGCATGTGTGCTTTTGTGTTTCCGTGACTGAGTGAGGAATGGTAGAGCCCATTTCCTCCCAACCCTATCCAACACTTTATTCTTGATATTAATCATTTTATTTTTATTTTTGATGACCCCTACGGAACAGTATATATACTATTTTTATAGATGAAAGGTACATTAATAACCTTTTCTGTATCATTGATCCATGATAAACTAACTAACTAACAAACACACCCCACTTTCGCATTACATTATTTATTATTTGACGATTTTGTTTACATAGAAATAAAACAATATTTTCTTTGAATACTTATTACCTACTACAGTCAAAACTTTTCTAACAAATCAATCTCTATCAGTAGATTAAGCATAAACAAACAAATAAACAATAAAACAAATAATAAATAAATAATAAAACAAATAACAAATAAATATAAACAACAAAGTTCTAAGTTCTTAGAACTCTTTGCAAATAATCTACGATATATGGAATCATAAATTCACACCTTAATTTGCTGGAACAGCTGATGGCTGGGAAAAACATTCCTTCGAGGTTAAAGTTTGTGAAGGAGCCGGTGACCCTTATGCCGTTGAACATAAAGTTGATAATGGGCACTGTCAAGTCGAGGGCGCACCCGATTACATCACCTAAAAAAAGAGACAATATACAATAGGTACTCAAAAGTAGTTTATATAATATAAACCTTAAAAGTTTTATATTTTTACTAGCTGACCCTGCAAACGTTGTTTTGCCAAAAAAAAAATTTCCATACCTCTAAATGTTAAGCGTTTAACATTTAGGGGTATGGAAAATAGATGTTGGCCGATTCTCAGACCTACCCAATAAGCACACAAAATTTCATCAAAAACGGTCCAGCCGTTTCGGATGAGTTTGGCAACAAACACCGCGACACGAGAATTTTATATGTATATTAGAAGATATATAGTTTTAATATAAAAGTTTTATATTAAAGTACTTTCTTTATACTTGAAGTTTTTTATCTATGGAATCCATGAACCGTCACTTCTAAGACAGTGCTGCCTAAGTACGAGTGTTGTCTGTGATGCAGAAGCACACTATTATCGATACAGTATTCTATTATTTACCTTCTATAGGTGTAAATATTATATACCTTATGTATTACTAACTGTTTCACTCGATTTTTTCCACGTAACTTTATAAAATATAGCCTATGTTACTAGCTGATAACGTAACGTAATTGATAAGTAAAAGTATAAATAAAGTATGATAAAAAACAACACACTTTTCCTTATGAAAGGTTCCTCTTGGTGTGTTCGATTGACAGCTGTTTTTCTTCCGCCTGACCAGAGATAAGCACCATCGAAGCCAAACGAGTAGAGATCATCCCCCACTCCATTTCCTCCCCATTTCTCTCCACCACCCGGGTAAGGCACGTACCTGGTGTCAATAAACCACATTTTAGTCCACAAAAACAATTTCGTTACCAATTTTTAAGGATGTTTTCTTTCTAACTAGCAACACGCTCCCGGCCGCGCCCGGGGTGCAATTTTTATATGCACAAACCTTGCCTGTTTATCCCTCTTTCTATATGTGAAAACCGAATTAAAATTAGTGTACCCATTCTCGAATTTTTGAATCATACACAAACGAACTTATCATTTTTATAAATAAAGAGAAGATAAAGATAATAGGAATGTTGACTGTATTCAAATAAAAATATAATTTTGTCGCGAAACGTTAGTTCCCATAATACAATAGAATATCTAAAAAACAAAATATTATTCCTTATTTTTAAGCATTTTAATTTTTATTTAATAATCAAAATATAAGTAAATCCCCCTCAAGTCACGTGACAACGAACACCAATCAAAGTGGATGACGTCACTTGTTCGCAAACATCACTCTCAAAGACTACGTCATTCGGTTAAAGTTATTTGATTTGGGAACAAATGACGTCACAACGGTCGCGTAATAGGTGTTGGCGTTTTAGAGCGAAATTTGAAAAGGAATTTAAAATACATGAATTTTTATATTAAAAAAAAAAATTTTTTGCCTATATATGATTTTAAACACTTTTCCAAAAATAGTCGAACATCCTTATCGCATGAAAACCGTTAAGTGAAAAATTTAAGTGTCACTACAAAAACGAGGCAAAGCCACCAGTAGCCTAAAACTGTCATTGTATTTAACTTGTGATTTCTTGTTTGCAAATTATGATTCTTGAAATAAATACAATTGTCACTGTACCCGGTAGTATTGGCCCATCCAATACGCAAATGGGGCATCATATGTGTGGTCTTCTCTATGTGGTCCATGGTCACCTCGAAGTACCACTTTTGGTATACAGCGGAACCTTCGACGCGACCCACAAAAATGTTTGGGCGGACACTGAAAAGAAAAAAGTTTTAACAATATCACTCAATTCTACACAAGCCCTTATACTACAAATTTAGCTGAAAACCCACAATGTTGTAGGTACGTAATTTTGAAATAAAGGTTAGTTAAAAATATTTATTTTTTATATTAAGGTCGACAGACAGTCTGACGGTCCACATGATGGTAGTTGGCAACCGTCGCCTATAACACAAGCAACGCGACAGATGTTGCAAGTGCGCTGCAACATGCAACGCTGTAAGAGATTATATAGAAAGGTAATTGTTTCTGGCATCCCTTACTCGCTCACCGAAACACAACAGCACACGTGCTGTTATTTAATGGTGGTCTTCCGTAAGGGGGTGGTTACTGCTGTTAGAGGGGCTGTCCAAATACGAAATGTAATGTGACCTGCCATCACTTTCTAAATCCATACCAGAGGCAACTTTGAAAAGTTCATTTGCGAAATTGACCCTGTGGGGAATTTTGAACTTGAATTTTGAATCCCTGGGACGGAGCGTTAAGGCAAGCACCCTAACCACTCATTCAAGAGGCTCTTTATAAAACCGATGTATGATGATAAGATGATGATGTCATATAATGATGATGATGATATAATGATGATGTCATATGATGATGATGATAATGAAATCAATTGGAAAAGCATCACAAGTTACCTTGACACATGGTCTACCAATTGCGTCTGCAGCAACAGATTCTTTCCTGGCAGAAGGTAGTCGCATATATTGTTCTGTGAAGACCTAACAGCCACTCCGTTACCAACACATAGAGAACAGAGTACGTCCAGAACCTTCGGGTCCCGTCCGTGCTTTTCTAGGAGCGATATTATCACTTTTATGTGTTCGTCCTGTTAACAAACAACATTTCATTGAATAACCCCAATACTGTGTCTTGTCGGTTCCGAGTAGCAACTATAATGGAGAAAGTAAAAGACAAATACTACAATATTTTTATAAATAAAGACATAATTGACAGGGAATATAGGAGACTAGCTTGACGATAGTGACGCCGAATTTTTTATATCTTTAGACGATCTCTCGGGAACCTAATATTTTTCCAGGATAATGGAAACACTCACTCGCATCATGTTGAGGGCTTCAGGTGAGTCGATGAGCACGCAATGCAATACATCCAACATGCCTGTGCCTTCGCCCGACGCCTGCGAGCCGAGACGCGAGAACAACCAATTCAATCGGTTCGAATTCGCGAATTGAGCACAATTCGTGTGATTTCCCTTTATTATGGCGGCTGAAAAAATAGATACATTCTTTTATCATGTCCCAATTTTGGTCAGCATAAAAGCTGATCTAAAAATATCGTGTTAAGAAGAAACAACTGTTATAAGTATCCAAAAATCGTGTCCCAACTCTGGTCAGCATGAAAGTCGATCAAATAATATCGTCTTAACAAGAAACAGCTGTTATATGTATATAGAAATCATGTCCCAACTCTGGTCAGCATAAAAGCTGATCTAAAAATATCGTCTTAACAAGAAACAGCTGTTATATGTATATAGAAATCATGTCCCAACTCTGGTCAGCATGAAAGCCGATCAAATAATATCGTCTCAACAAGAAACAGCTTATATAAGTATCCAGAAATCATGTCCCTACTCTGGTCAGCATGAAAGCCGATCAAATAATATAGTCTCAACAAGAAACAGCTTATATAAGTATCCAGAAATCATGTCTCAACACTGGCCAGCATGAAAGCCGGCCCACAAATATAATTAAATAATCGCCTTACCAAGTAACTGGTATAAGTATCCCGAAATCATGTCCCAACTCTGTCCTGATTCATCACCAGCCAGGAATCCAGCGAGGAAACCCTGAGAAGTGATAACGTTGATCTTGTCTATCGCTTCCAGGATGAGATTGAGGATGCCTTCCTCTTGGAACAGGTCTTGGCGGTTACGTAGAGCTCTTAACTTATTTTGTTTTTCTTCGTGTTCTGAAATTTACAAGTTAACCAAGTTGAGCCATTATCACAATAGCCTTTATACACTTCGTTTATATCTCATTGCTATCGAGATTAAATTTTTTATCTGTTTGTTTGTCTATGTTTTTGTGCATGCTAATCTCAGAAATGGATTAACCGATTTGAATGCGGTTTTCACTGATGTAATGATGATTACTTGGATTAAACTATAGGATACTTTTTATCATGAAATCGCCCGCAACATATAGTTCAAAATATAGGTAATTGAATGCACACCCACCCATATCCTCATCTGGCTGAGCGAAGTAGTTGATGAGGTCCTCCAAACACATCACCATTTCCCCGAGGTTTACAGATGCGAAGAACATCGAATGGCGACGATTCTCTTGTAAAGTCTCCAGGCCACTGTAAATTATTATTTTTTTATGCAAAGATCCTCAGACAGGCCACTTCAACTTAATGATCCGCCGGCTTATGGATCTCCTCATTTCTGATTCAATCTCTTGTTATAACCCTGAGCATAGTCCTTTCCATAGCTCGTTGGGAGAGGTTGAGCTTTACAGTTATTTATTTATTTAAATAAAATACAGTTATTTATTTATTTTTATTTTTCAACGCCCAAGTAAAAGAGCGAAATCGTAGGCAAAAGCTGCTAGTTGAACAATAAATTTTCTTTGTTAATTTCCCGTACAATAAAAACCTTTTAAGCACAGAGTAACTCACTTGATGAATTTAGTGAAGAGTGAAGAACACTTCCTAATGACACCTGCTGTGCGTGACTCCTCCTCCTGGGACCTTGAAAAATCTAAGCCGTCGTCCATTTTGCCTTCTTCGTGGAGTATCGCTTGTTTTTCCTCCACCTTACCCACGCCTTTCTTCTTTGTCTCGTATGACTGAAACAGAGAGCAATTTGAAATAAACATACGATCCATAATCTTTTATTATCGTCATCAGTTTAGGTCAGCAAGGGTCACTGTTTAAAAAAAAATCTTCAAACGTAAAGTTGTGAAGGTGTGAAAGGTAACAGACAGACAACTGTTTATGTACGCTTCAAAAACTCTAAAATGAGTTAACCGATTTTAATTTAGTTTTTTTCTATTTAAAAAAGGGACAAATGGGGAAGATTTTTATATAAAATAAAAATTCCGACTTCGCATGGGTGCATTTTTTTTTTGCTAACATAAAAATCTTCCTTGTTTAACACTCTTTCCATTAGTGAATTTAAAAGATCTAAGACGCAGACGGCGGGAAACGACTTTATTTTATACTATGTAAAGATTTACCTTATAAGAAAGCCATAAGCCGGTTTCAGAGTGTTGCACGATGACAGTGGAGTCACCATATTTGATGATGGGGGCACCGATTACTTCCAGATCCTTATCTTCAAGCACTACCTTCTGATCATCCTTCTCTTGACGAAGACAGAAAGCACAGGACGCCGTTGTGGCTTGGTCTCTGGAAACAATAATGTTACAGTTGAGTTAAAAATCGAAAAATTTGAAAAAACTATATGAAAAATGAAATTGGGCGCCACCGTCGCACAACGATAATGATGTTGGGTGTTAATATTTTTTCTTTTTCCAAAGCAAAGTCTCGGGCAACAGACATAAATGGTACATAATGGAAATCATAAATAAGAAATTCATACTAAATTTCATTTTAAGCACTTGTGGGTTCATAAAAACTACTTACGATTCTATACAAATTTTACATAATTTTCGTCCCTATTTGGAATGTATAAGGACTGATGGAATCCACATAACGAGAGTTATGTGCAAATACTTGCAAGCTAAGTTACAAACTTATGTAAAGACCATATACCTTCCGACAAGATGCAACTCTTTCTGGTCGTTGACTCCCAAGTACCGTCCCGTGGTGATGTGCCGGATCCTCATAGGATGGTACCAGTTGATGAACCCTCCAGCCCATTTGGTCCGAGCCAGTTCCAAACGCCACAACGAACGAGCCTGGGACATCACCGACCCACCCTCGTAAACAACGATGCTGTAACATGACAATGAGGAAAAGTTCTGTATTTAGAATTTATTCTCCAGTAATTTTTTTTATATATCAACAAATTAAAAAGTTACAAGCTGTCAAAGTAGACCAGCGCTCTAAACTGTCGCCCGGTCGTCCCGGCCGCCTCTCAGTCGTTTGGGACGAGTGGTAGTGGTAGCCACAAATATATAATACATATATAAGGAAAGTGGTAGCTGACGGGCGCCTCGTGACGCATGAGACCCTATGCAATTATTAAAACTTTGCTTATTGGACTTCGGCAATATTGGGTATTTTGAAATAAATCAAAAAGTGCTGTACTCATCGACATTCCATTTGGGTTGGAATGTCAATGGCTGTACTCGACATGTCAGCAATATGCTAAGGGCAAAAAATTAAGAAATCATTTTGAAGAAGACTTCCTCATTACACGAACATACCCTTCAGACTATTATCTATGTACAGATCCAAAGAGAGGTCGTCCTTGACCCATCTGTTTACCAGACCAATAGTAGGTATATTTCATCAATTTTTATCTATGAAAAAATAAATAGCGATGGTTTTTGCCTGTTAAAATATGCTCATGGATATCCTTAATCTAAAAAAAAAATTGCTGCAATGCTGCATTCTTCTCTATTACCCTATACACTACGCTTAATGTATGTGAGTCAAGGAGACCTACCACTGACAGATATTAAAAAATATAATAATAATAAAACTATTGATTCAGTGGCAACCATTACAGTGCCATCAGAAAGGATACACCAAGATTACGTAATAATAACCCCTTGGACCACACACAAGGAAAGACAAACAAAGACGGCATTCGCCCCACTCCCAACCGTATCGCCTATATAAGCAGCTGACGCCCGTCGACCAGTGTTCATTCTATCCGTACTTTAAATAAGCTTAGCGTGTAAACTGAAAATTTATATTTTGTAAACAATAAAGATTTATTTTTAAACAAGTCCTAAGTTGAAATATCTTTTCTGGCGCCCAACGTGGGGCCCATTGTAAACGTAATTTCCGTGCGAAAACTCTTCAAATAAAAGTTCAAGATCTTCGATTCAACCCAAGATCGCTTTAAGAAGGAATAAAGCCAGAATACGGTGACTCTCCAGTCTTCAAACAACGGGAACCAAATAAATAAATAACGAAGAGATGAAACAACTAGTTTGTCTACTGGCACTGTGAGTATCTTTCGCATCCCGTACAAACCAATCCTTTCAAAATTCCTCTCCTTAGGCCCGCTAAGTTTGTTTTTAAATCTAAGTACGATAGAATGTTCCACCCTTCCACTGAATCGGGCGAGGGTAATATTAACTATGTACCTCAGGTATCTAGTAATTCACAGCCTGCGCCATCTGTAGCACAGAGCCTTTCCGTTATGGACCCTTTAAAAACATTAAATTTTGTTCCCACATATGATGGAGAATCGACAACAATATATAATTATTTACAAAATGCCAAACAATGGTTAAAGATAGTAGGAAATAATCCTCAAAATATTATGCTTTTATTAAGTAAGTTAACTGGTAGAGCAGAATTAATAATGACTATGGTAAATCATAATTTTGATTGGAATATAATAGAAAACACACTAAAATCAGAATGTGGAGATAATCGACAATTCAATACTCTTCTGATGGAACTTGGTAACGTAAAAAGAAAAGGAACGTATAGAGATTTAATTTTCGAGTTAAAACAAAAATTATTCTTTATAAAAAGTAAACTAATGGATAAATATAACGACGTGGCAGTAGTAACCGAGGTTATGGAACCTTATATAGACGCAGCCCAAATAACGCTCCGAAATAGTCTTCCATTTCACGATCAAATTTGTGTAAGTGACACTGATTTTACAGTCACTTGCCAAAAAATCCTACAATTAGAAGCCATGGGTAGGTTTGATAACATAAAACAAAAATTCTCAAACATATTACCTACTCCTAGGATAATTAATAGTTTTCCACAAGTGCCTACAAGTAGTTTCTCCAACGATTTTAATAAGAATAAATTCCCACAAAATCATGTCTATCCACCAACTCAGAGATCTATTATGAATAAGATAAAATACATACCCAGATACCCCAATCAATATCAAACTCAAAGACCATGGACACCGAATACGAACAATGTTTTTTCGAAACCTCATCATCCATTCTTTAATCGACAAACTCTGCCAAATCAACAGTTCCACCATCAACCAATTAATAATACTGATGTATCAATGCGAACGGCTATAAAACCGGCTCCAAACCAAATCCCGCTAGGAAAAGGTTTTGTCGCAGAAGAAGTTTTCCACCACGATGAAAACGAATTTGATACTAATAATGAGTATATGGAATATGTACCAGAATATGAAGATAATGAGTATTATAATGAATTGCCAACTGAACAAATTCAAGAACAAAATTTTTCACAAAACCCCGATATAAAAGAAAATTCATAGAATTTAATCATGTAAAATCTTATTTACCATATTTTGAAACAAATAATCCTAAATTAAAAATATTAATTGATACAGGCAGTCAAAGATCTTTTATTACACAAAAGGCCCAACAACAAAACTTTCCAGAATTTTTCCAACCAGAAAAATTTGTAGTTAGAACCTCTCACGGTGTGACTAGTCATGACGGTTTTATAGAGACTCCTTTTTGGTGTAAATATTTCGGACAGGACAAGGGATCAATGAAATTTTATATTTATGACTTTAGTGACAAATATGACGTTTTAATGGGGACAGAGTTAATTGAACAGATAAATGCAAAAATTGATTTAAAAGAACGTAAATTAATAATGCCAGACAAAGAACTCCTTATTTTTCACATGACTGACGACGACAACCTTAACATCCGAGACTTATGTAATACATACCAAGACCTATTTACAGAAGATGTGACTAATAGTGCAACCACAAAAATAAAACATTGTATAAATTTGATTAATGACGAGCCAATTTACCAAAAACCCTTTAGGTTACCTCAAAGTCAGCAGAGTGAAGTTAAAAGGCAAATTGACAAACTTTTGCAAGAAAACATCATAAGACCATCAGAATCACCTTGGGCATCACCCGTACATTTAGTTCAAAAAAAGATCGATCAATCAGGAAAAATTAAGTGGAGAATGGTAGTTGACTATCGTAGGATAAATGAAAAAACTAGATCTGATAAATTTCCATTACCAAATATCGAAGAACTCTTTTCTAAATTACAAGGTAATAATTATTTTTCGACTTTAGATTTAACATCAGGGTATCATCAGATATTAATGGATAACGATTCTATAGAAAAAACAGCGTTTAGTACGCCGGATGGACATTTTGAATTCCTTCGAATGCCATTTGGTTTAAAGAATGCCCCGGCTACATTTCAAAGAATGATCAACAATGTGCTTAAGTGTGAAATTACGAATAACGTTTGTTTAGTCTACCTGGATGATATAATTATCTATTCAAAGACGAAACAAAGCCACATTAATAAGTTACAACAAGTGTTCGAGTCGTTACGTAAAGCCAACTTAAAGATCAATAAAAACAAGTGTGTATTCATGCAACCTGAGATTGAATTCTTAGGGCATGTACTGAATAAAGACGGACTGAAACCTAACCAGACTAAAATAGAAGCAATACAACGATATCCAATACCTAACACAATAAAACAATTAAGAGGATTCTTGGGACTTATTGGCTACTACCGCAAGTTTATTCCAAATCTTAGTAAAATCATTAAACCACTTACGGAGGCAACAAAAAAAGACGCGGTAATAAATCCTAAAGATAAAAATTATTCGGAAGCATTTGAGATTTCAAAAAAATTGTTATCTAATGCACCTATTTTAGCTTTTCCCGACTTCGAAAAACATTTTACAATTACAACTGATGCCTCAGAAATAGCCTTAGGCGCAGTCCTTAGCCAAGCCAACCATCCGATAGCATATGCATCTAGAACTTTAACGGAAACAGAACGAAAATATAACACCACTGAAAAAGAATTGTTAGGTGTGCTCTGGGCAGTAACCCAATTCAGACCTTACGTTTATGGTAGAAAGTTTACGTTACGAACCGATCACAAAGCTTTAATTTGGCTTACAAAATTAAAAGAACCAAATCAAAGATTAACTAGGTGGAAGTTAAAATTACAGGATTATGATTTTAGTATAGAACATGTGAAAGGAAAAGATAACATGGTGGCAGATGCACTTAGTAGAATTGAATTACATAATACAGATAGCGACACAACACCAGTCCCTCTAACACAAAATGCGCCATTAGATAATAATTCAAGCAATAATTCACTTCAAGCTAATGCTCCGTCTATAATAGAACCTTTAATATCTAACATATCAAGCTCATCAGGCACTTTACATTCAAATCAAAGAGATAGTGACGAAGGTATCCCTATTCTTGACGCTTATCCTCCTAAAAGATTACATAGAGTTGTTTTTGAGATGGCTCCTTATAAGAAAGCAAAAAAAGAAAACAATATTTGGTATTTCTACATACCCCCGAACCAAGAAGAGGAAATTATCAAAGATTTTATGAAAGAATATTTAAATCATGAAAAATACGCTTTTATTATCCCGAACGATGAACTATATTATAAAGTTTCGGAAGTTTATCGCAAATATTTCGACCATAGTAAACTTAAACCATCGCGGTACACTAAGTCATTAATAGAGGTGGATGACAAAAATGAACAATTAACAATAATAAAACAATGTCACTTACAAAATAATAGACATCATGGTATAGAAAGTATTTATAAACAATTACGAGAAAAGTACTATTGGGAGAATATGCGTAAACAAATTAAAAAATTCATTTTAAAATGTGAACCATGCCGAAGAGAGAAGTTTAACAGACATCCTTATGTTACTTTAGCCATGGAAACCGAAACACCTTTACAACCAATGGAAATATGGCATATCGATTTCATGTCTTTGGAGCGAGATTGGTATTTAACTGTAATCGATAAATTTTCAAAATATGCAATCGTTAAACCAGCACAAAAAAGCTTAGTATTCAATACCTTATCAGAAATTTTCGCGTTAATAGGAGCCCCTAATAAAGTAGTACATGATGGTGAACAATCTTTTTGTAGTGATATACTAAATGAATTGTTTCAAACTTATAATATTATAAATCACACCACTTCACCACAACACCACAAATCTAATTCAGATGTTGAGAGACTTCATAATACCCTTCAAGAGTTATATAGACTACAAAGAGAATCGGATCTAGACAAAAATCAAAAAATCAATTTTATTACACATTCCTATAATAACACAATTCATAGTAGTATTAATATGACGCCGTTTGAGGTACATTTTGGTAGAAAACCCAAACTAAGGTCATTCGATAATTTAAAGGTAGCTATTCAAAATTATACAATTCAACAAAAAGAATTTGTTACAGGATTAAATAAAAATGTATACAAATTACTAAAAGAAAGCAAAAAACAACGTAACGAACGTACTAACAGTAGAATACGACCCCCAAAAGAATTTAAAATTGGAGATACTGCGTACTTAAAAAATAGTAAAGCCGAAAGGCATAAAACCAATGTCCGATTTCTAGGACCATTTAAAATAGTATCCTGCGAACCTCACAATAGGTATAAACTGACTAACGGACGGACATATCACTTAGAAGAACTGTGTGTTACAGGTGCATCTTCGCATGTGGGTACAAATTCAACAGACTCGAGCCTGACCAACATATAATTTTAATCGAACAAAAACCTACTCGCCTTATTCAAGGGAAATGGACTGTTATCCATAAGCTAGAAATAAGACCTATACTTGATAGTAAAAAAATTATTAGAAATAATATCGAAAAATTACAAACTAGCTACTATATAGATAGTGTGCAAAATATAATCAATAATATTAAAACTATATTGGAACATGTAGATGAAATTTGTAGTCATTTAGAGATACAAACCAGGTCAAAACGAGGTTTAATAAATGGTCTAGGATCAGTAATTAAAGCTATTACTGGAAATTTGGATCAGGACGATCTTACTCATATTCAAAATGATTTAGAAACGATAAAAATTGCTTATAATCAACAATTATCAATTACTAATGAAACTCTTGAAGAGTACAATAAACAGATTTTGAGAATAACAAATTTTCAAAAAAGTATAAATAAACAATTCAGTAGTATTTTAAATGTTAATTCTCTGCATAGTATTGTATTTAATTTATTGTGGCAGGCGCAAGACTTGCAGTATGTATCTGAACGTCTAGCAACAGCAATTACATTTGCTGAACACCATATGTATCATTATAGTATTATACAATCACATAATTTGCAAGAGACTATAAATAAAATACCTAAAGAAATTAGTATATCAAACAATCTCAATGATATTGAATCATTTATAAGAGTTGATAGCAAAATTATCGATAAAATTGTATACTTTATTTTGGAAATTCCTTTAGTTAAGCCTTTGGTATATAATACGAAAACTATTGTACCTATTATCCAGGGTTCTTCCACCTGTACCTATCCTATAATGCGAAAGATAACTCTAGCGTACACTAAATTGGAGATATACGAAACTCAAGATTGCATCGAGTTAGAAGAACGCATTTGTCAAGGATATTTATTACAACAAAACATTTGTGAAACAGAAATTTTAATAAATAAAGAAGCCAGTAAATGTAGTATGGTGCCCATAAAGTGTCCAGAAGAAGAGATACAGGAATTAACGCCTAAAGCTATATATATGTACCTAAATAAAACCACTGAAGTAAAAATAAACTGTAGTAACCATGTTGAGACTTCGTGGATTAAAGGACCATATATTATAAACGGAGAACAATGTGAAGTTACTGTTTCAGGACTTAAACGTTTTCGAACTCAGAAATCGAGTAGTATAATCATTCTGGCTAAGTTGGAGATTAAAAACAAAGAGAAAGTAGACGATATGGAACTAACTTATGATGCTAACAAAATCACATCAAGATTGAATCATCTAAAACAAATTGGCCAGTTGAAAACTCAGCAACAACATACTATGATTCAGTATTGGATTAGTGGAATGATAATATTAATAATAATACTTAAGATTTTGATTATTTTTTATAGATCCAAGGTTTGCAAAAAACCATGGACTTCAAAATTAGAGGGGAAGAGTCAAGGAGACCTACCACTGACAGATATTAAAAAATATAATAATAATAAAACTATTGATTCAGTGGCAACCATTACAGTGCCATCAGAAAGGATACACCAAGATTACGTAATAATAACCCCTTGGACCACACACAAGGAAAGACAAACAAAGACGGCATTCGCCCCACTCCCAACCGTATCGCCTATATAAGCAGCTGACGCCCGTCGACCAGTGTTCATTCTATCCGTACTTTAAATAAGCTTAGCGTGTAAACTGAAAATTTATATTTTGTAAACAATAAAGATTTATTTTTAAACAAGTCCTAAGTTGAAATATCTTTTCTTGTGCATGAACCGCACTGATATAGGCACAGTATACTTTCATTACCTATGTTACAAGCTGAAATGATTATAACGAACTATTTTGTGATTCATACTTACTTCTGACCTCCTTCTTTGCTCCAAGTGCTCGGTATAGTTAGACACTCGTCTCCTCCGTGGAAGAATCTCAACACATCACCACCAAACACATAACCGACGTACTTCATTCGAGATATACCCGTTCCGTACGGTTGCACTGACCAATGGGTGACGTGGAATGAAGCATTCACTATTGATACCTCGTTCTCTTTTGTTGTGTGCTGAAATGAATTTGCGTTTTTAATTAGTGGAAACTGCTAATCAACATACATGATCTATTTAAAAAAATCTTGGTATGTACCAAGATCCGTATTCAATAAAATAAATATTAAAAAATTATCAATATCAACAAGGGCGACACCGTACGTGTATGGTACGGTATTGTACGGTACGGTTTGGTACGGTACGGTACGGTTAATGTACGGTACGGTACGGTATGGTCAGGCATGGCAGAGTATAGTCGGTTTCATATATTTGTTATAACTTACCAAATATCTCTCCGTGGCGACTGACACAAGAATCAAGTCGTCTCCAACGCGCACTTTCTCACCCTCAGATCTAAAATATTAATTCATTTTCTTTAAAGCCTTAGAATACAAAACAAACCAGAAGAAGTGCTCAATCATCATTGCATGTTTTGCACTGTGTCCAATAAAAGTAAAATATCGGTCTTCGTCTCGTTTTTGTACTTTAAAAAAAAATATGAAATTTAGTAGTGTAATTAAGGGAGTAATAGAAATCTATCTATACTCCCTTAAAACTGAAATGTTTCAGAGCGATTTGCGATTGAAAATTAAATGGAATTATTTTAGGTTTATTCTGTCATTGTAACAGAATTTACCACTTTTTTTGTTCTATTGAATCTCCAAATAAATTGAACAATTGATAGGATATGCTTAAATAATATTTACTAAAACAATATAGAGAAAAATGAAGTCGGTAACCTCTGTTTGCTAGCGGGATGTAGAGTCCACCAGCACGCTTCGCCCTGTGAATGTTCTTGGAGTCCCACATCGAAAGCGAGCTTATCTTGAGATGATGAGGTCGAAAGACACGCCAAGTACTACAATATAAAATAAAGAATTTTTGTACGTATTTTTTTATGTAAAGGATGTCAGACAGACAAACTGTTGAATAGTTACCATATCGCTGTTGAGATGTCGCAAAAGTATAGCATTGCCGTACAACAAGGTTCGATGTCCTGAACCAGTACCTTTACCCTGTAATAAAAAAGAAATATAAAAAAAAATAACAAAAAAAAAATGATATTTCAAAATAAAATCTTCCTTTCCATAAATTGAGCTCTTTCATGCATGCTTGAATTAGGGCGATACTCTTTTCGTTTTCGTAAGGAAACAAAGTAACAAGGATTTTTCGTAAGACAAAGTTAACAAGGATCTTTTACTAGAAAATATTATTTTGTATTTTTTTTATCGACCTCTCGTTTAGAAGTTAAGAGTGAGAGAGACTTAGTGTATTTTAAAAAAATATTTTTAATCAAATCTCGAGCACGTGCAGTGTGTAGCGGGCATAAGAATTTCTATAACTAATTATATGTATTAGTTATCACATAGACGATTTGACCCAAATTCACGTTAGAATATTAATTATAACTTTATTATGGTTAATATTTTTAGCTACCTAATTAATAAATTTCTGATAATAAGGTCATAATGTTATAAATTTAAGTTTCTGTTGTTTTCTACTGCAAAAAATAGCTAGCTTCTCGAGCAATGTTTTCATAAATGAAGTCTTATTTAAACTTGCTAAGAACATCAAAATACATGTTCGTCTCGAATAATGTGTCATTTATATTATAGTTAAACTGATAGTGGTAGTAAAATAATCATACCAGATATTAATAGAGATTAATATCTGGTATGCGTAGAGACGCAGACATAAACACAAAATTTAGCACCCTCTCTCTTTAAAATATTAGAGTAGCTTTACACAAAATTTTGAGCGAATATCGTAGGTTAATAAATAAATAAATAAATATCTTCACACACTCCATACAGCACCATCTAGTTCCACACTAAGCAACTAATGCTTGTATTATGGATACCAGACAGTTGATATACTACATAGACTAATTTTTTTTTGTAAATACATACATATTATAAATATTAACATCCATGACTCAGGTACAAAGGTAAATGTTAACACATAAACATTTGCCCCTAGCGGGATTCGAACCCGCGACCGTTTGGTTAATAGCTAGGGTTACTAGCCACTAGACCAAACGTGTTATGGTGTTATGTTTTGGTGAATAAGTATCGGATGAGAGCCCATTCTTCTGTACTCTCCTCATGTCTTATCTTTTAACCTATCAAGGTTGGCATTGCTTTGCAATTCCTATGGTATTGTTTGTATCAATAGAGAATGGGATTTACCTGCTATAAAATGTCTGCCTACTTATAGGTAAGTAAATTCAGTTTGCCGAATATTTACTCCCTTATTTTCAACTTGGTACGTAGGTACCTAATAGGCTAATGTTTAACCTTATACGTAGGCGAAGCCGAAAGCAAAAGTTAGTTTAATATAATCAAACGTGTATTAGATTGAATGGAGGTCGTTTAAAATAAGACCACTTCAGTAAACGGACTATTTCTCCATTTTAATGAGTATTCTCAACCGCTTCTGTAAGCCGGCACAGCAATTAAGAATTATTATGTTAAATAATAAAATCTGATTACTTTTTATATTAAAATCTAGACAGTATTCATTCATGCGTTCACCAACTAATTTAACAGATTATAAAAAAATATCTCTGTACGCAATATTTGACACAGAATTTAGTTATTGAATTAGATTTAGATTAACTAATAATAAATTGGTATTTCCAAAGTCATTATTATTTTTTTAAATCGTAAATAATTCAATATTTTACTTCCTGAATTGAACATTAAACACGATATTTAAGAAACTGTACAAAGAATTAAAATTCTTTGAGATACTGAACGTGCTAACTACATATAAGAACTTATTAATATTATAAATTAGATGACCTGCGTACCACCTAAATTGGTTTGATTGCTACTCTTCATAAGCAATTTTATTAATCCTAATGCTAGCATTACACGATCGAGCCTATCTTCAACTCCTACTGTCAGAGCTAGTGTGGGTAGTAGGTATTGCTATTGTCCAATCGACATGATACGATTGGCTTGAGAAGACACAACATCGCTCTGACAGATGGCCGGGAAATCCGGGAAAGTCCCGGAATTTTGCGTGTGGTCCCGTATCCAGGAATTACAGTTTACTGTCCCGAAATTCACGAATACCAGTTTTTTTTTTTTCACAAAGTTAAGCCTGCAGCGGATCCATAAATAATTGATGGACTAAAGATCGAAACAAAATGCCCATGGATTTGATCAAGTCAGAACTGCAAACTCGTATAAATTTTGAAGTCGCCGATAGTTGTAGTTGGATCTCCAACTCCGTTCGTAACCTCAGAAATGTCCAGGAAATGATAAGTCTGTATCTGGCAACCCTATGTAGGCGTTGTCTCACATCTCAACGCATGCTTGCACTGCTGTCAAAATGAAATTATGAGTAGGATTGATATGTGAGTAGAGTACGGTCAATACGTGAGTAGATACGTGAGTGAGTAGTCCAATAAATTGATTGGATATGAAATTGTATCGTGAGTAGGGTCTCATCGTCACCCAGATTAGAATAAATATAAGTGATAAGTCCTATGTGAAAGTTTTAATGTGTGATATTTGAAGGAGTTTAAATAAAATTCGGCAGACAAATAAACTGCGATATTAGATATAAAATAGGATATATTTTATATGGATATTAAGTACGGATGCGATAATATTATATTAATGACATCGATTTTAAAACTTAGTGCCCCGTTAATAAACAAAATGGCGAATTTCGTGTATTCAGATTAAGCTATCTATTTAGTTTTAAGTCATGTGAAAATTTTCCCCTAAAAGTTGTATAAATTCTGTGTCAAACTAATGCATTAACTTTATGGTCACACTTTTTAGAGAAAAAAAAAATAGATGAACAATTAATGAACTGAATATTAATCACATTACACTGAAATTAGAAATTAAGAACATAAAATTTTGAAAAACGAATTTTCGAACAATTATAAATGTTATTTATAAAAGTAATGGTATGATTCAATTTGATGTGTATACATGCATATTTTACCAAATAAACCACGGATACTCACTAAGTTTTCTTTGCCCTGGAAAAAATTTAAATACGAAAAAACAATAAAAGGATAAACTGACAAATATTATTCACAAACGGAAAAAATGTTAACACAATAATGTCAAAAAGAGGGCTTCCTTTTTTTATGAAGTTTATGAATTATATTTTTAAAATACTAGGCTGAGGCCGAACTATCATTTTTGTGTCTCAACAACCGTCATTTTCGTCCCAAACAAAACCTATTGGACTATTTTTAAGAAATATGCAAACATTTACGTGATTTATTATTTAAAAATTTCAAAATAATTTTAACTATAAAAGTATTTTATTTAATACAGACGCTTTAAAAGTTTGTTGAAAATCGCCAATAGATGACGCTAAACAATATTTCGTGCGGTAGCGAGCCGGCGCGGCGCCATCTTGTCAATTTATTCCTTGACCTGGCTGTAGTCATTGTGGAGAAATTTTTTTCATGCAAGTTTAGTAGGAATAAAAAAGGTAATAGGAGAAAAGAATTAAAAAAAAATCATTAAGTAAGATATGAGAATACAACGAGCCATTCTGGGTATATTTTAGAAAAATCCTTTTCCTGTCAGGAATAGCCCAAACTTGGTATGTTTTGAAAATGCTTTTAATTTTATACGAAACAACTGTCCGAAATGTAATGGCTTGGTACATTTTTGGAATCACCTCATAGCCTTTTTATCTAATACATAGGTTTCTGAAGAAAAAAAGTTCACACAAAAAATGGATATCTGGAAAATGTACCAGTACCATGAGTTATAATGACCGCACTCGCTATAGCGTAAAACATTTATATGAAAAACTGTCAATGTCAAATTGACAATCCTGAAAAAAAAAACCTCATACGCGAACTTCGCCACAGGACTACAGTCGTATGTTCACTTAATAAAAGTTAATATGGTCTAGTTTAGAACAATTTTAAGCCACTTAAAAATAAAGTGTATTATTAGTTTAGATTATTTATATAAGATTTTTAATACATTGAGCATGCGTATAATATTAAATGTGCATTATTAAAATTATCTTATTAGTTCTAAAACTAGACCAGTGCGACCTCAGCCTTAATGTTATGGACTTTATTAGTCCATTTATAATCAGTGTTCAAGTTTAGTTTAGAAAATTATTTAAAGATGAGACATCTTTGAGGAAAAGGGTGACCAACTGTTAAAATACAGGTTTTCAAATAGATTCAATGTACAAATGTTCGTGAAATAATTAAATAAGTAGGTATGTATAAGGTAATTTATAAAAACTTACAGTTTCGGAACCGGCTGCCGTAACCAGCTCTTGGAGAGCTCTTACTGATAAAGCCTGAAACAAAAATGAGGGTAAATGTATGCATTTTGTTAGCTTTATTAGTTTGTATTGTATTAATTGTATTAATTATAATATATTAATTTAATTTAATATAATTTATATAATTAATAAATTTAATAAATAAATAAATAATTTAATAAACATAATTAAAACATATTGTAGCCTGTAACGCGTAACGTGTGACATGTGACATTTGATTTTACTCCCATAAATTTTCATATGAAAATCGATTCTTAAGAAAGGAGTAAACTCCAAAATTAATTGTTTTAGCATATTGTCGGTAGTTAAATTATTTTTTTAATTTAATTAGACAAGCCCGTTGGGTGAGTGGTTAACGCTCTACTTAACTCTCTCCCGGGTTCGATTCCAGGCAGGGTCAACTTTGGAAATGAGTTTCAAAGTTGGCTCTAGTCTGGATAAGGAAAGTAGTGGCAGGGCACACAACCATCCGCTTAAAGAAGACTACCGTGTCATAACAGCATGTGTGCTGTTAGGTTTCGATGAGAGAGTAAGGAATGTCTTAACCCATTTCAATATCTCTTCCCAATCTCTTATACTTAATCCTAGTACGGTCGGCAGCGCATATGCCATGCATCACCTATGGCGTTGCTTGTCTTATGGCGACGGTTGCCACCTACCACCAAGTGGACTGCACAGACTGTCTGTCGCTCTCAACTTATGTTAAAATAATAATAAAAATGTGATAAAATATACTAGCAGCAGTGAATAACCCTCTCTTACAAAATATCTCGGGGAAATAAAAATACGATATTATATGTTTACCCATCCTTTGTTTTTGCGACAAAATATAAAGGATATTTCAGCGCAGAAACAAAGGATGATAACGGATGTAAGGGTTGAAAGAACCCATTCCATCAGCCCCTCTTTGTCAGCTATCTTTCAACTTACGAGTTTGTTTATACTCTCAGTAGAAAGGCTAACAATAAATCATTGAAATTAATTATGTAGGTACCCGTAATTGTACTTTTTTTTTAAATCGAATATTTTAGAATATCTGAAGTTTCTTAATTATGTATTTTATAATCGTTCGTAAAGTGTATTTATTAATGGTCTGTCATTATGAAGTGTTAAATAATTATGTTCTGAAGGCGTTGTTGTATTCGACGCTTAACGTTTTTTGAGTTTAGTTAATTATCACATTTTGTCTTAACGTGCCACTACTTTACGAAGGTTAGCGATCATCATAATATTGAAATGTGAAACGCTTACCTGTTCTATGACAAACACGCATTGTGATAGGTCTGGTGGTATATTCTTGTCGGCAATGTTTTCGAGAAAACAATGCCGATTACCGAATCCTTCGGCGGCGAGACAGACGCGCTCCCCTGTCGCTGTGCATGACAGGCACACCATGTCTTCCTGAAATGGAAATAAGATATCAATAAATCTTATACAATACAATACAATATAATAACAATACATATATGTTATTATTATTGCAGTGTAGAGGACACAATATATAATCATCGATACTAATAATAAATCTGTAAGGGTTGGTCATGGAGTAAGTTACTTTGTTTTCAGAGATATCGTGTTTATCGGCTCTATACATTTTACTGAAACTAAATTGACGATTTTTTGATTTTTTTTCTGTATGTATGTATGTATGTATGTATGTATGTATGTTCCTCCATAACTGAAACGAATTAACTGATTTTCATGAAACTTGGTAGATAAACATTTGGACGTATGGGACACAGGATAGGCTACTTTTTTTTTTTTTAACGCGGACAAATTTGTTTTTATTATCTGTAGTTCTACCAAAATCTAACAGATGGCGGTGTACGGCGCACGGCTACAGTATTTTTTTTTATATTATAAAGGTGGCAGACAGGCTGGCGGCCCACTTGACGGTAGGTGGTTACCGCCGCTAAGGACACAAGCAACACCAAGGGGAGTGCTAGTGCGCTGTCTACCCTGTAGGTAGTTACCCCTCGCTTGAAGTAGCCCATATTGTAGCTAGGTGGAAACCTGAGGAGGGAGATTGTTCCAAAGTTAATTACTCATATATTTTCTTTTTCAACGCGGACGAAGTCGCAGACACCAGCTTGTTAATATATATATTGTGTCCCCTACACTGCCGGGTATCCAAGAGGATTTCCCAAGGTTAAGAAAAGGTAAACTGCGTTTCGCAGTCATTTGGGCAGCCACCATATTGTGTTTCAGTGAGTGAATAAGGGATTCCAGAGCTCATTACCCACCTTCTATGGTCGACAGCTCAACTGTGCAGCAACTGTGACGTTGCTTGTGTTACGTTACGTATAGGCGACGGTAGCAACCTACAAATTAGTGGACCGTTAGCCTGTCTGTCGACCTTAACATAAAAAAATATAATAAAATCGTTGAGCCGTGTCTGTACATTTTTTTTTCAAAGATATATATACTTATGTAAGTTTTTATATTATTTATCTATGTATTTCAATTGCTAAATTTATTTATTTCCATATACAGGGTGGAAAGATAAGTCGGGCCCTGGAGGGAAACTACCTTAAATCCTTAAGTTAGCTCATTTTACATAAAGGAAACATGCCTTTATTTTTAAAAAGAAACAAAACTGCATTCAAAGATTTTCTAAAACTCGCTTGGCTCGCCCGGGACTCGAACCAACTAAAATTAAAAAAACAAACACTCGCTATTTTATTATACTAATCGATAGGATTATTTATTCAGGATAAAATTTCTCTAACAAACATTTGGTCTTACTCTCGTCTGTCGTACAAGATATCCATAAAGAATACCTATTTAGTACACAAGTTCTTTAATGAACGTAATGTAAAAAATGTTATTTATGAAACCTGTTATGACACCGTGCAAGAGCTAAGGGTTGTAGAAAATGTGACATGTAATGTGACATTTTTATTATTATTTATTTCAATTATTTTAATTTTTTTTTTATTATCATTAGTATTATATTTAGTTTAGATTAGATTAGATTTAGGTTTAGTACATGGGATGTTGCTTGGAGCTCTTACTGGTGCATGTTGAGCCTCCTATAATTGCGGCAGCATCCGCCTAGTGCCAATTATTCTGAACAACGTGTTTTAATTTGATGCCTGCCTCGTTGGGGGCCTTGTTTAAAAAAAAATGTTATTAGGGGCATACACCACAACACTTTGCTGAAGGCTACAAGAAATGAATTTCAACGGAGACTAAATTTGTGTATCCGGAATGACGGGCTCATTTCGAACAATTTATCAGTTAAATAATTTAAGTATAACAAATTGTTAACAAAATAAAGTTAATGTTAGATTTTACGATCATTTTTATTTTTAAGACCAAATGTTTGTTAGAGAAATTTTATCCTGAAAAATCCTATCGATTAGTATAATAAAATAGTGAGTGTTTTTTTATTTTTTTTATTTTAGTTGGTTCGAGTCCCGGGCGAGCCAAGCGAGTTTTAGAAAATCTTTGAATGCAGTTTTGTTTCTTTTTAAAAATAAAGGAATGTTTCCTTTATGTAAAATGAGCTAACTTAAGGATTTAAGGTAGTTTCCCTCCAGGGCCCGACTTATCTTTCCACCCTGTATAAATCATATATAAGTAATTTATTAAATATGTTTGTATTTTGTATAAAATATATTTGTATAGTGTATAGAATAGTTATGTTGTTATATGTTTGTGTAGCGTCGATGTTGTGTAGTGAGTCCCAAACGGTGTTGGCTGAAAATCAGCGCTGAAGGTGCTTTTCTAGCATCTCCGCACAATGCTGAGCCAGTATCACTGCCGCGAAGACACACACATATCTTTTATACGTTTTTTTATTTATTTCTGTTTTGTGGTTTTTGTTTGTTTGTGTTGTGTTGCGTGAATAAAATTATTTCTTCATTCCTTCCTTTCTTTCTTTCTAAACAATTTGTATACGTTGTGCTTATGACACCCAGGTAAAAAAATTAGTGTTTAGAAAATTAATCTGTTTGTCTGTGAGCTTATGCAAACTAATCTCAGAAACAGCTTAACTGATTCAAATGCGATTTTCACTGGTTATTGCAATCATATTTACATATTTTTATATTGTGTTTATATCGTATATAAATATAAAAAAAGACATCGCTTGATGAAAAATTGAAAAATTATTGCTTATTTATTTTTAATCGTTGATTTTTTTATTTTTTATCTCGTAGAAAAGTCGAATAAAGAAACAAGAAATAAAAATCTAATAAATAAATAAATAAGATAAAATATATAGACGAAGGTCAGGTTGATAGTGGGCAGCTATTACTAACGCACTGAAATAAATGTATACTCATTTATCTGACCAGTCAGCAACTGCGTATACCCCGAGAATCGCATAATATTATACCTAAGGTTTCTCTATTATGTAAAGGCCCGAACGTACTGTCTATTTGATAGATGTTAACATAATATGCATGTCAAGCAAGAAAAAAGGATAAAGGTTTATACTATATCCTGAATAAGGCAGGGATAGTTGAAACTCTGGCATCATTAGGTACTCATTCGCCAAAACACAAGAGCATAAGTGCGATTTAATGGTTTTCTACTGTAAAAAAAATTACATCACCACCAGTAATCGCACTGTCGCCACATGGACTGACTTGTCTAGTTTATAAAATGCGTTATAATTGAAAACTGTTGAAATCAGGGGCAAATGATCACACTTAACCATTCTGGGTATAGTGTGTTAAGTAACTAAACAAAAAGCAAGGCTTATTAATTTTTCACCTTGAAATATGTTGTAAAATATAGCACAGGCTTGAATGTCTACCACACAACTTGGCATAAACTATGTCACAAAATTTGATGAGGCGCTTTAAGATTTGGCACAGTTTGGCCCCAATGTCGTATCGATTTGTTTACAAATGTCCTGTCCATGACCCGTCCTCGATAGAAGGACAATATTTGCGAACTACAAATCTTACAAACACTGAAAGTATTTGTTAAGTATTTTCAGCTCTTTCGAATGAAAAGGAATGTTGTGTTTTATATCATCATGAAATTTTGCATTCACGTTGTCAGGGATACAAAGAAAGGACATAGGGTCCACTTTTTATTCAGAAAAAAGTACTGTCCCTGGGGGATCATTTAAAAATAAAAATGAATCAACGTCTGCAAAAATATTTAAGCAATAAAGATTGAATAAATGTTTCAATAGTTGAAAATTGTTTCAATCTATACTTACTTTCGAAATGATCTTTCAGTTTGTTCTCTTTAAATAGTATCTAAGTATGTCCATATTGTTATGTTAGAATATTATCTATACGTATTGTAAAATGAGGTCTCTAGAATCAACACAAACCTTAATTTTTCTTCTTTTGAAGAAAAAAAAATGCGACAGCGGAAGCGGGTTGCTGTTGACGAATAGATGGGTCTTATTTTGAAATGAATAAAGTCACGCTTTCATGTAAAGTTATCTTTATAGACGTTTTTCACGCAAATAAACATTTGGTCGATATTTTCACACGGAAACGGAAAGGCACAACGTGAGTGATCGGTTTTTGTTTTATTCGCTTTTTATTGTCTACTAGCTGATTCCCGCGACTCCGTCTGCGTTGAAAAAATAAAATATATAAAAGCAATATAACGCTTGACCCCTTATTGCTATAAAGACTTTAGCCAGGCGTTAGTTTTTTTTTTTTTTAGGTGATCCCTAGGGGACAGTACTTTTTCCCCTATGTCCTTTCCTGTATCCCTGACAATTTCACGATGATCGGTTGAGTAGTTAAGGCGTGAAACGGTAACAGACAGACAGACAGACTTTCACATTTATAATATCAAAGAATATGGATGGATTCTTTTTAAGGAGCAAGCAGTATTTTGTAGAGGTCGAAGCAGTTTTTTTTCAAGTAGTATTAGTAGGCTTAATCCTACTAATACTTATTATAAATGCGAAAGTTTGTATGTTACCATGAAATTTTGAATTTATGATATCAGTAAGACTACTAGGTTTATAGCTACGTCTGTGATTGGCTCTTGTTGGGGATGTGAGTTCAACCGGCTTATTAGGTATATCACTGATTTTATTCATCGGGCTTAGCAATGACTTTATTATTAGACTAGCGGCCCGCTCCCGGCTTCGCCCGGGGTGTATTTTTTCTAATAAAAGAATTTTTCTAAAATAAACGTAGCCTAAGTAACGTAAATAAACGTACTCCTTATTACATCAGCTACCTGCCAATAAAAGTCCCGTCAAAATCGGTCCAGCCATTTCAGAGATTAGCCGGAAAAAACAGACAGACAGACAAAAATTGTAATAATGTTATTTTGGTGTATGTACCGTATATATATTCATATGCATGTAGTAAAAAACGGTTATTTCAATATTACAAACAGACACTCCAATTTTATTTATATGTATAGATGTATAGATAAGTTACTTATACATCATACACAAAACATGCATAACATTTGATTCTATAAATATTCGCTTTCATTCCCGTTAAGATGAATCATATTGAGTTTGGCATCAGATGAAACCTATTTAGTCAATAGGTGAGCTAATTTTAATTTCAATGTTACGCTATCTCTAGAAATTTATAGTATGTTTTACGTAAGAAAACAATCTATTTTTAGTCCTAATAAATAAAAATCAATGTGAATATGTTTGTCCTCTATGGACTCCAAAACCGCTCAACCAATAATTCGGTTTTCATTTATGGAAAGAAGACACGAGGAAGATTTGTGTAAGTATAAAAAAATTGCATACCTAAGTACTGGGTGAAACCGGGAGCAGGTCACTGGTTTACAATAAACTAAAAGGCAGCTCATTTGGAGGCAGTAACCACCCCATTATAGAAGACCATCATGAAATAACAGTGCTGTTGTTTTTCGGTGAGTGAGTAAGGGATGCCACAGCCCATTTCCCTTTCAAATAGGTCTCTTTAATAGGTCTCTTTATACGCTTTGACCTCAATTCTTTTCTCGTTTATTTTCATATGATTGACTGAATGAGTTTATATAAGATACTGAATTGAGGGATCTAATTGGGGTTTAGGTGGTGGTGAATGTTCTTGGTTGAAGAAAATTCAAATAAGTATCTGAAAGAGATTTCCAAGTTTCCATTAAAATTAAATCGCACACCACTCGCATATATTAATTGTGGTTTCGAAACACTTGTAACATAGTCATAGGTTTTCTGTTTCCTAACATAGGAGGTGGATCCTAATAGATTTGTTGCTCATTTAACCATTGCGGAATCTTAAGCTCTTCATTTTGTTTCCATATTCGTCCTAAGATACTGCTTTCTCGCTTGCAATCTTAGTTCGGCTATTGTCTCTGCTGGGAAAGTGTTTTCTATATCAATTTTCGGAGTTGATTTGGCATCGCACAGCTTATCGTTGCGCTGCGTGCAGAGTTTTCGCCTCCATATTTTGACGACAAAGTATACCAATTTGTATACCCATCTGCCATTTGTTTTTGTACTTCTTGAATTCTTGAAGCCATGAGTTTATATGTTCCCTTTCTCCTTTTATTCAGTCAGACGGCACAATGAATTGAAAAGTCTAATTAATTCTGTTCTCCTGGCTTTCCTATTCAACGTATGCGTCTGTTATTCGTTTGACATTGTTGTTGGCACTCATACAGAATTATTTACATAACAGAGTTTATATAATTTATACATAAATGAGGGTTGTAAATTTGTAGCACGCTATTTTTCTTCCTCTTACATAAAATATAGTTTTACATTTCCACCAACAAAGAGTTTGATCAGTAATTGATATCCTCAGCAAAAAGAGAATTGAGTGGAGCGAGAAATAAAAATTGACTGTAATGTATGCAAACAGTAGGCACATACCATCATGTTGACCTATCTGGCGACCTTAACATTTGGAAAAAAAAAAAAAAAAAAACAAGCTCACAAAGCAGCATTAAAGGTGAAATTTCTAAGGTCTAGTGGTAGGATAGTCGGAAAAACTATAAATTACTCATTCTTTAAGATACTCAAGAGAAAAAGCTTCATTTATGAACTAAACCGATTCTCTTTTATTTTATTTTTTCTCAAATTCTTAGAAATTTTTGATTTACCTATTCAAAGCCAAATAACTTCATTGCTTAATCAACAATCAACTATCAAAACTAAATTCATGTAACAATGATGTAATGATTGATCAAATTTTTAGCTCAACAATGCAAGTAGATATGGAACATTGTCGGTCGTCTTAAATATTTTTCAATAAAACTGCATATTTTAACACAAAAAATTGGTAATATGAAGCGTTATTAGTATTTTGGGACTAAATCGGACCTACAATGTGTAATTATCATACAAGGACAGTAGAAGTACTGTTAAATCTTAAATTAACTCTACAATAATTTATAACCTACGCATTTACAAAACAACTTCAAGGGTATTGTCTCAAGGACGACACTAGCCTCTTGACTTCATAAATTTCTTTATGTAAATAATTTTGTAGTTAGACTGGAGACATGTGTTTTAAAACATAAGTACAAAACAAAACTTGTAGAACTTTCGAGCTACTAGACTACTCGCCGGAATTTAACTCGCTCGAACCGGCGAGTTATCAATATTAATTTTTAAATATTTTTATATTTAAAAAATGTAGTGTAGCTGTGTCGTGGACATGGCCGTGTATTTTAAGTGAATATACCTGTGTTTCGAATTAAATTTTCTTTGAGCGTATTATGTATACTATTTGAGCGTATTTGAGCGTAAAAAAGTGAGTCTCTTTTCTGTTTTCTTCTTTTGTATCGTTCTGTAATGTCTAAGCAACACTGTTTTGTTTGGACATGCTGTGTACACATATTTTGGGCCTTGTCTAGTTTACTTTGATATTTATTCAATGAATATTAAATTCATTATCATTGTCAGTGTCCTGTTTTGTGTACCTTATGAAATAGACTTGACCTGACTGCTTTGAACTTGACGGACCTGTTTTGGAAAACTAAGAAAAATTAGACTTGACTTGACTGACTAGTCTCGGGATCTGCTACTTTTGATTTTAATTTCAATTTTGCCTTTTTTATTTTAAAAAAGGCTATTACAAATTGCTATATTTTACTAATGAATGACACTGGCAAAATCATCGGAGAAAATCTGATGGAGCCAAGACATTAAAAAAGAAGACCTTATGAAATAAAATAAAAAAATATTTGATCCTTCAGGTATCGAGTGGTGTAACTAAGTTTTGGATGTACAAATGGATGTACAAACAAAATAAATGTAATATTTTTTTTTTAACTAAATACTCATATTTATATAAGTATTCATAATCACATTGCGTAAACCGACTTACCGTACGTAAGAAGGAAACATCATCTTGCTCGCTTGCTCCGCCTTCTGCTTCCGCCATCTTGATTTCGTTTTAACTGTCAAAAGTATCAACAAACGTCACTTTCCTCCTGAAATGCATATCTGAAACAACAACAATAAGATATGAATATAACTGAAATACAATTTTCTTAGGTATTTAAAAATGGATATTTGTATATATGACTTCCAACATTATAGCCTGATGAAAGTCATGAGGTATTTTTAGTGAAAACTTCTTTAGGCGCATTGGGCACAGTTGTATGGGGAAATGGGAACTAATGGGAACTAGTGTGTTTTTTTGTTTTTTTTTTTGTGAAGCCTAGACTTCCCCTCTGGCGTGCAGTCCTACGACTGAAAGCTTTTTTTTCATAGTGAAGGTTTTTGTGCTGTCAAATTTCATGACGAACGAAGCCGCGTATTAAAAATAGTAAGTATTGTACATGTATATTTACTAGTAGCGGTGTAATGTACCTACAGTTTGAATCGAACCGGCTAATGTCGACCGGCTCTCTCTATCTCTCTCTCTCTTTCTTTCTCTCTTTCTCTCTCTCTCTCTCTCTCCAAACATAGCAAGTTAATTGAAAGGAAACCCATGAAATCGTATTAATAAATAAATGACGTCAAATATAATTAATAGACAAATATAAGTAATCCAATAGCCCCTTTGTGTAAGTGATTTTTTTTTGTCCCATTGAATAATTTATGTTGACATTTCATGGTTTTCCTTGGAAGATAGACGTGTATTCTCACGCACCGAATCATAACAACAAACATACTTTAATTTTACTGTGGTCTTTGGTAAGGGTGTAGTTACTGCCGCCAATGGAGCTGCACAGTTTATAACTGCGAAACGCAGTGTCCATTTTTTAACCCCCGAAGCCCACGAACACACTGCGCACCACTTTGTATTCGCGAGTGAATACAAAGTGGTGCGCAACGTTGCACGCTCCAGGTGCGTTACACACTACTGAGGCAATTTCAGATGGGTGGTACACGATTGGTGCGCGAACATAGTGGGTACACAGCTTAATAGTCCTGCTACTACGACATTCCGCTTCAGTATACCTCAGTAGTAGCAGGTCACACTGTACACTTTAATTTGCATTGATTCGGGTAGCCCGTCTGGCGGCAGTAACCACCACTTTATATACAGCATGTGTACCATAACGTTTTGATGAGTGAGTAAGGGACGCTAGAGCTCATTTTCCATGACTCATTTCCCTCCCAACCACTTATCCTGTAGCGTTGCTTGTGTTATAGGCGACGGTACCCACCTACCATCAAGTGGATGGTCAGCCTATCTGTCGTAGGTATAAAAAATACCTGAAGTAGGTACATTAACCCTCATTAAATAAAAATTCAAAATCATATAGCGTGCAGTTACGTTAGCAGACACGCTAATCAAATTAATTCGGAGTTTCGGAGCTATGTCATTTTTTGCGGATTCGCGTTGCTCTGTCTGCGCTTGAATAAGTAAGTTCGTTTTGAATGTTTAATGTTATCATTATTATAATGAAATACTGGCACAGTAGTATCATGCCCCGATTTCGAACTTATTAATAAAAAAAAATAATCCAATTAAAATTAAAGCCCCTCTTTTGCGTCGGCCGTCGTTAGACAGGCTCTGGCTACCCTACTCATTCACCGAAACACAACAGCATAGTTGCTATTACTTTTAGTTGGGCTTCTATAAGGGGCTGGTTACTACCACCAGACTGCTGACTGCTACCACCAAACAAAGCCATGGGCCATAGCTTGTTCAAGTTAATATTTCTTTCACTGTACAATAACTTTATTGATTCACGTAAGTGTTTATAAACATCAACATTCTTTAATACCCAGTTATGGTTTGACGTCACATCACGCCATGAAACCTTCCACATATGAACATGTATGTATGAATAAATAAAAGACGTTTTCAACCTTAACGCAACGAAATAGAGTTCAAGTCTTAAAACATTTTATCCTGAGTTGTATTCAACCGTTGAATTATTTCTTTGCGGATTCCAAAAACAACTCTCTATTTGCAGTCGAAAAACGAAATTCCACTTGTTTTCATAATGAAGTTGTATTTATTAATAGCAAAATGAAAGTTTGTATTCAATTCTTTAGATTAGAACGATGAAAAATGCTTCTTTAGAGTGATCCATAAAAGAATTGGAATTCTAAACAGCTTTCACTAAATGCTTATAATCTTTAGATGTTTCTTAATATTTAAATCAACAATGTATTTCCCCCTATAATAGAAATTTCTATATAGAAAAGTCTTCGAATGGAAGCCACGAATTGGAAAGCGTTGCGTCGGACTCCCTACCACAGATTAAATAAAAGTTACTATCGTAACATTTTCGTCACTTCCATACACAAAAGCTAAAATACCTACGCTATATTACGCCTACAAAAGACGCTGCAAGAAGAAACGTACTCTACGGACGCACGCCGAGAATCGAGATTCCCGCGTACATAGCGCGATTACGTCATCGAGCGAAAACGTTAGGGTTGTACAAAATCTACAAAGAACATAAATTAAACAAAAGAGCTTAGTCCAAGATTTTCAGATATTCGGTCTGCAATGGTGATGGTGATGATGACTATTACCTATCCCTTCCTAATTCCTTTTTTCTTTTGTTATTTGTATGCAATCCCACTACAAGTAAAATGTTTACTAAATAGTAATTGTTTTTAGTTAAAAAGTTTTGTAGCCTTTCATGACTTATTAAAATAAAAGATTTATATTTGATCATTTTGGTATTATTATGTCGTTAAATTAAACCTTCCATCTTACCCTCCCTTCCTCTATAAAGAGAGATTTGTATTTTTGTAACTGAATGAATAAATTCGAAAACCACTGGATCGATTTTGAAAATTCTTTCACCTATAGAAAGCTACATTATCAGCGAGTAACATGGGCTATATTTTATAAAGTTATGCAGGCGAAGTCGCGTGCAACACTAGTATGTTATGCTTACAAAACACTCGTGAAAACTGTACGCAATTTCGTACAAAGCACAACGAAAGTGCATTGCGGAACACTTGCCCGTTTTTACGAACGAATAATCCTTGACCTGACCCCGCAACCTTATTACAATACCTATAGCAGGCCACGATTTAAAACTGCCTTCCTGTACACTATATATGGGACACACAGTAGGTACGAGAAATGAATATTTGTACAAGATTAAGATATTATTTAAAAGTCAGTACTGTCCTCCCTTAATCCTTTGGCCGCCAGAGTCGGATTTATCCGACAATTATTTTCGTGTCCATTTCTCTCGAGCCGTATATGTATGTTGCGTTGCTTTCTCTTTAAAAAAAAATACAAGTCGAGCACTAGGAGCACGACAACTCATAAAGAGGAATGGGGTGCCTTTCCTCTTTAACCGCTTAATTCGACGACACGTTTGGTCTAGTGGTTAGTAACCCTAGCTGGTAACCAAACGGTCGCGGGTTCGAATCCCGCTAGGAGCAAATGTTTATGTTTAACATTTTTACCTTTGTATCTGAGTCATGGATGTTTGTATCTATAATATGTATGTATTTACAAAAAAAAGTAATCTATGTAGTATATCAACTGTCTGGTATTCATAATAGAAGCCTATAGTTGCTTAATTTGGAACTAGATGGTGCTGTGTGGAATGTATTAAGATATTTATTTATTTATTTTTATTTATTTTTCCTTACATTGACCCTTAGTGTTATCATAATATTCTCAATCAGCATCTCAGCCGTAGGAAGTCCACTGCTGGACATAGGACAACAGTGTCAACAGCAATTCTATACTTCTATAGTAATATTATAAAGAGAGAACATTTGTACGTTTGTAATGAATAAACTCAAAAACTGCTGGACCGATTTAAAAAATTCTTTCACATATAGAAGCTACGTTATCAGCGAGTAACATAGGCTATAATTTATAGAGTCACGCGGGCGAAGTCGCGTGCAAAAGTTACTATTATATAAAGTAGATATGGGGAATTTTTTCAAAGATGTTGGACGCGATTGCACTCTGACAGCTAAACCGCTTAATAAATTGTCTATCTCTAATATGTCTCAAGGATCGAAGACCCATTTGGCTTCGCTTAAAAATGTTCCTGCCAAAGGGAGATAATTTGTATAGCCTGGTTTAAAATGACGGTCAAATCTATTATTATACAGAGTGATTATTTTGTTTTTATTATACAGAGTGATGAATCCAAATAGGTTAGTGAGGAAAAATAAGAGATGCATATATAAAGTGACATTTTCAAATATAGTCGATTCATTTTAATGAACCGATATGATACTAACAATTTGTCAATTATTAAAATTGTAGACATTTCTATTTACTATTCATACATGGCTCCATAGCAAAATTTATTTTTTAATAGCTGGTACACCCGTGACTTCGTCCGTGATGAAAAATGAAAAAGGTGTTTTACCTGAGAAAATATCTGACATCTTTATAGCTACGACGACGGTGGCGCCGCCATGGCGACAGTGGCGCTCCATTTTTTATAGTTTTAGACGATCCATCGGGAACCTAACATTTTTTCCGGGATAAAAGTATCCAGGTAATAAACTATTTGTGTGCCAATTTTCATCCAAATCCATTAAGTTTTTGCGTGAAAGAGTAACAATTCATCCTCACAAACTTTCGCGTTTATAATGTTAGTACAATGACCCACACTATCAATTATACTAATAAAAACAATTGGGATTTTTACAAAGATTTGAGCAAGTTCGATCCCTGGTTGCGTATGAGCTTAATATAAAAAAGTTAGAATTCAGTTTGCTTAAGTTCCTAAGAACAAATTTTCTTTTCTTGTGTCTTCACTGACCCATATGGATTGATCACCCTGTATAGAGTAGGTAGTTAATAAATGATAATAACAGTCTTGATTGATGTGTACAACGAAGAAAAAGGGTTGCGGACGAAGTCGTCGGAAATAGCTAGTACAATATATACCTATATATACGTCCCACTTTTAAATATATTTGTTTAGGAGCTGCGGGATATTTTTAACCTGTATGCATACAAATATAGGTCAAAACCTCTTGGGAGAGGTGTATAATTTATAATAAGATGTAACTCTAAATAGTATAAGAGAAGATTTGTCTAGTCTAAGTGATAGTTTACATAATATAATTTCTTCTAGAATGTTCGTTACAGGCAAATTGAATGGTCTAACTAATCTATACATGCTAGTGGTCGCCCAGTGTTCGAAATTAGACCGTAATTCATTTAATTTTAAGTACGATAAGTATATTATTTATTCTCTTTTCAGTTAGACAACGAGAATTTCTTATAAAGAAATCATTGATAATGATAAAACTTACCGGCGTCTATGTTTCCGAGCTCATATAACCCAAATCTTGTCAAAGTTGGAGCCTCATCTTCGCTACACAGCTAGATACTGGCCAAGAGCAAACCCATCTCATAAAAAAAACAATTTAAGACTTTCACATATAAAGTAATTTAATGTGAAAACTTTCCCGCAACGAAACATTTAATATGAAAATCACATAACAGCATTAAATTATCCAAGATCTGCGAAGCGGTAGGCTACCCGTCTCATGATTTATGCACAGTGTTGTCTCCCTAGCGACTCGATAGGGTTACCACATCGACATTTCGCTGGGGAAAAAGTTATTAAACTTTAATAATAATATTATTATTATAATTTTAAAGTTTAATTTTTCATATACATATATAATTATGTAACTTATTCAACGCCTGAATAGATCATTAAACTATAGCTAAGAACCATCTCGATAACGAAAGCTTTTAAACAAAAAAAGTATTAAAATCGCTTCATCTGTTTGGGAGCTACGATTCCATAGACAGATACACAGCCACACACTTCAAAATTATAACGCCCCGTTTTGCATCGGGCGTCGGGGGTTTAAAAATAACTTTTTTAAAATATTATAATAATAAAAAAATCGACATATTATTGTAGTTTTCGTGAAGATTTCAATTATTTTTTTAAATAAAATACCAACTGGCTGATAATGTAGCGTTCTACAGGTGAAATAAATTTCAAAATCAGTTTATCTATTACAAACAAACATGCAAAAATATCTAATCTTTGCCTAAATCTAATTAGTGTAGATATAGCGTACAATACAAGTAGATATAGAGAGAATTGGCAAAGCTGGAGCTACAGGTTGTTAGGGGTGAAAAATGCGGTACCTGTGTACCTGTTGACTTTACGTGCCTTGCCAAAAATTATCACCTTCTATATTAATTCTGTCGCGTTGCGGAAGCGTCTAAGGCCAGACCAGTAGACATGTTTTTTTATTGTTCCCCGGGATTACACCACCCTCGTGATATTATTATTGCTAAAACATAATTATGTACATTAATCTGTGTATATTACTTTATTAATAAGTTTGATAAAATTAATCTCGACCAATTACTAGGGTGGATTAAAAGGAGGGGGGATGGTCCTGTACCCCTAAGTTAATCAGAGTCTTTATTTACCTATTAGTAGACATGTTGCGCGATTTCAGTCTCTGTTTTGTCTACGTAGACATTTCTATAGACGAATTCTCGTCTACGGGCCTGTTGCGAGAGCAAAAATTTCAAAATTCCCCTGTAGAAATTCCCTCTGACATGTTCTGACATGTTTCGCAACATTTTGACAGTGTGGACGCCCTCGAGCGTCTCGCCGACTGGTTTGGTACGGCCTTTTAAGTTTTTTTTATAATTTTTACAGTTTTTTTTTTTTATTTAGTATAATGTTGATTTTTTTAAACTAATTGAAAATTACCATGCGTCTTATTGTTTGTGGGATGTACCTACAATTTTGCGTTCTCTCACTTGTAATTAGCACTAAGCTAGGAACTCATTCCACAGTCCTCCATGATGGACAGCAAAGATGAGACTAAGAAATTCACAACATAGTGTGAACCCTAGACGAGACAAAGAACGGTGTTTCTAGATAATCGCGCAACATTGTCTGCACTATGATTTTTGCTTCGTTTCTTCTACTCAGCTTTCAAAAGAATTTCATCAAGCGAAATGTCAACAAGAATTTTCTGGGGTTGTGATCGGTCGACAACCTTGTCAGCCTTATTGGCGACAAGTCCTTTCTGACAGTGATTACGGTGCGGCCTCAATAGAGCGTCTAGTTGCATGACGGTTTTCAAAGACGGGCGTAGGTTTACAAGTACCTCCTACAATACTTTCTATATACAAACAAACATATAAAGTTTATAATATTTGTATGGATTAATAGCTTTTGCTTCTATATAATATTTTTGTTTTAAATTTGGAAATCTGTTCAAGTGATCTTGAAGTTATCTTTTTCTATACCATTTTTTATCATAACATATAACTAATAATTTTAAAATAGGATTTATTATTTCTTTATAATTATTTTTTTATAAAAATTAATATGACTTCCCAAGTGAACAATGCGAAAGTGAGTTTGTCTGTTTGTTACGCTTTCACGCATTAATAGTCCGGTCAAATTAGACCAAAAAATGAGAGTGAAGCTACATAAATTCCTAACAAGCTGAAAATGAGTAATATTGTTCAAAACATAATTAAAAACAAGATTTCAAAATTCCCCATCGTTCCCGTACGTGGAAAAAAATTTACTCAAGGTCAAAGGTCAAAAAAATGGGTTTTTTACGATTTTCACCGAAACGGTAAGTTTTATCATAAAATTACTTCAGACAAAAATTGTAAATCATAAAATTATCTATAAAAAAGGTATGAATACTTTTTTTCCTAGGAGCCACCGTTTCTGAGATTTATATCTTATGAATCGTTATCGATTCATAAAGTTGTAATCGTCATAATATGGACACGTTTCCACGCCACCACTGAGGTAGTGTACTTAGCGCGTTTTTTTTAATGTGGTTTCCCCAGTAGGTCTATTCCACAGGTCTGTTGAATTTATGTAACTTTGAATGTCTAAATTTACCGGACTATTAACTACTCAATCGATTGTCGTGAGATTTGCGTACACGTTTTCAGTGTACAAAAAAGTAATAAAACATATTATAGAAAAAAAGTACTATTCCCGAGGGATCATCTAAATATTAAAAAAAAAATTCGATGCCAGACAAAGATATTATGTGAGCAATAATTTAAAATTATTATTTAACTAGCTTGCCCAGGAAAACTTAATTAGTTTTCAATAAATATATTATATAAAAAAAACCGTGAAAAAATTGATGGTGAAAACCGCATCGAAATCCGTTGCATGGCCTAGGAGTTAGCGGCTATACACAGACGCGGAAAGCGACTTCAAATTATACTATGAAAGATTTAACTGCTTAATTTAAATGAATAAAAAAAACCTACCTATAAACATTACATGAACTTTTGGTCATTTTGGTCTTCACACACACGAAACCGTCCGCGAACGCTTGTATTTCACTAAATAACAATGAAAACAATTCAAAACATCGCAATCAGAAAATTTATTACAACTGCATTAAGGTAAATAACCTCTTGAACATATTATAAAATCGACTGCAACACACACATGAATAATTTACAAGTACACACGGACGCGCACACACTAACACAGTTCTATCTCACTTAGACAAATTTTATTCTAGATTTCTGAAAGATTCATAATATATTCATAATGTAGATTGTAAAACATTCCGGTGCGTCGACACACAGCGACATGCCGCAGGGCACTGAAAACGAAACCCGCAAAGCAAAGCTACGAACGAAGTATGAAAACTTTCACTTAAAGGAAAATAATGTTGCCAACTCCCACAGTTTCTCCCAAAACATCGGTAAATTAAGTAACAACGGTGGTTTTAAGTATTTTTTCTGAACAATAAAGCCTCTTTCATGCGCTTTTTCTCGAAGAAGCAACCGCTGCGAGCAGGAAAACCGTCTTTTTTCAGTGTTGATGTCAAAACTGACCATTTCTTTTATCGTTTTTTTTTTCTGAACAATAAAGCCTCTTTCATGTGCTTTTTCTAGAAGATGCAGCCACTGAGAGCAGGTAGACCAACATAAATCAGCTTAGGGGACCACTCTACAACCTATAAAAATAAGTCTACCCCTTATCCATGATCGCTCTCAATTTTTCTCCCATCTTTTATACTTACTCTCCAAAATAACATCCTAAGAGCGATTGCTGGGGCGCCTTGGTATGCTCGAAACAGTGAGATCCACTCATATTTTGAGATTCCAACCATTGCAGAAGAAATAGAACGCTATAGAAAAAATTACAAGGATCGTCTTTACTCCCACCCGAATCCACTAGCCAAGGAGCTGTTGCAGATTGGAAAAGTTAGGAGACTGAAAAAGGCAACTTTACGTATATAGAATAGGGCACTGGCCTTATTCTATGCAAACGCCAATTTTCGTGCAACTCATTTGATTATAATCAAGTCCAGCGACTGGTAGTAAATCAACAAAAAAAAAACCTCTTATACTACCATATAATGGCAGGGCACACTGCGTTTCGCAGTTATTTCGGCAGCCGTCTGGCGGCAGTAACCACCCCCTTACAGAAGACCACAGTGAAATAACAGTAACTGTGCTGTTGTGTTTCAGTGAGTGAGTAAGGGATCCTAGAGCCCATTTCCCTATCAGTCCCAAGTTGGCAGCGCAATTGCGGCACCTGTGGCGTTGTTTGTGTTATAGGCGACGGTAGCCACCTACCATCAAGTGGACTGTCTGCCTATCTACCGACCTAAACATTAAAAAAAAGTGTGAGTACTTTACGACAGTTGATGTGAAACATCTTTTGCAGTGGGTGAGACCGGCTGTTGGCGTGGCGACGCAAACATTTAGCCAGAATTTCTTTAAACAAAATATTTTCGACGTTTCACATCTGCCAGGCATCCCGCGAGAAATAATTTTGATTTTAACGCGATCCGCTCCCTGCTTCGTAGGTACGTGTATAGATTGTGTATCATGACGTAGTTAGGTAGGTCATAGGTGTTGGTCACTGCCAGAAATTTCCAGAAAATATCGAGCGCCGCGGTCATTCATTGAGAAATACCGAGCGTTGCTTTGATAGCAGAGGGGTATTCCGATAAAAAAGTAATAAGGCGGGCTTAACTGTGAACCATGTGGTCATCAAACAAAATATTGTGAATCGACGTGCGCCAATATTTTCATGCCTATGTTGGGCATAAAATCTAAATACAAGATATACAAGAAGCCATACAAGATCAAATCTATCATCCAATCGGCGTGATACGTTTGTGTTGATCAAGCCAATAAGACTATTTAATGGTGTTTAATGGTATACATTATTTTGCATGACATTTTTATTAATGTTAAGGTTGCCAGACAGGCCGACGGATAGAATAGCGGATTAGGAAGGGATATCTTACTCCTACCGAAACAACTGGCACAGTAATCTTATGTATGCGGGTGGTTACTGCCGCCAGACGAGCTACCCAAATGACTGAGAAATGCAGCGTGCCCCTGACTGCTTTCGAAATCCAGATCAGAGCCACCATTGAAAAGTTCATTTTCAAAGTTGACCCTGCCGGGATTTGAACCTGGGACCCCTGAGACACTCATCCAATGGACTCGTCAAAGCTAACCTCGTTGGCTAGCTTGATCAATCCAAATAAGTTATGCCGATTGGACGACAATCTAGTATTGATTTTTTTTACGTTATCTTATTACTATTAAATAAAACAAACGGCGGTTAAAACCGCAGGGCACAGCTAGTAGCTATATCTCTCTATGTCAAACAGGTCGTCTTAAATATCTACACGTAGGTATCACACTCTAATATTACCAATGTGACAAAATAGTTCTTTTTTTAATTTTATAGCACACACAGAAGTCGGATTTCATTACGTAACAGAATACTTACTATAGATAAATGAAGATTAATTAATTTATTATTAATTTAAAAAAAAAACACTTATAAAACACTACAAAACTTAGTGAAATCCTTTTAAGAATTTCTTAACGTGGATAATGAAATTTTAAAAATATAATACTACTCACCACATGCGCATTCAAAAACGCACAAAAATCCAGAAGATATAGAGGTACTCGTATATCTTACTCAACGTTGAATGCACTTTTCACACATTTTCACTTTTTCACAAATCACACAGAACCAAGTTCACTCTTCTAACGCACGAGTTTTAATTTAAAAAAAAAGTGATAAATCTGTAACCTTTCCAGTTGAATTCGTTTTTTAAATTCGTCCGGGCTGATCGGGCACCGGACTCGAATTTAGAACGAGTGTGTTCCCGCGCGTTTACCGGTCGCCAGCTATTTATATTTTCGCTGGGCAAGATTTAGTGACCAGACCGCAGAGACCTGCACATCCATAACAGACACGTTCAATATTAACCAGTTGACTGTCCGTTCGGGGTTCCACATGAATTGGACGTTATATATTTTGACGAAATAAATATAAGACTGGCTGGCTCGGTACTTGATTCCTTTCGGATTGTTTCAGAACTTCCTTGAAATAAGTCATCGAACTATGCGAAATATTTCTAGTAAATTATTAATTTCTTTCAACACTTACCTAATATTGAGCTTTTAGCTATAACTATTGAATACATACTATACAAGCTCTAATTAAAATTATAAATTAATCCCCGCTCAAGAATGTACAAGAAAATGTACAAGAAGCAAAACCCCCGACTTCCTATCCTATATCTGCTGTAATTTGCTAATGAGTAAGGGTATCTGATGCTGTAGCATCAGGTCAAGGTTACCATATCATGGAAATACCACCGAAGTAACAGAACACCTACCAAATTTCACATCAATCGAACTTGTGGAAGTTAGTGAAATCCCTTCATTAACTAGGAAATTGTCTGATAATCTTAGAACGCCTGAACAGATCTTCATAAATTACCTATAGCCTTACTACTTATTCTGCGCTATAGTTAAGAACCATCCCGCTGCCTTATTATCTAACAGCAGACGACTTGCGACCAACTTGAGACAGGCGAAAACTTTCTATCAATTTGTGCAATATCACACTAACTAAATCGTGTTTTTGGTATCACGTAAATCACAACAAAGGTGTGGTTTGCGATAAGGCCTCTTCAGGACAATAACTAAAACGTTTGGTCGACATAACCGGCGATTATAGAGCTGGCCATTACCTCGGGCAGCGGCCATTACCCTTCCAAAGGGACCGATGCTTTATATTATTTAATGTGTAAATATATTCGGCTTAGGATTGGTTACTATAATCTGTAATAATAATAAAATAAGTATATATTATACACTAAAATTAAAGTGCATCATTTCTGTATGGCAGCACACGCGATCGCAAGTCGTTTGCTGTTAGATAATAAGTCAGCCGATCGTGTCAGCTTTAGAACCAGTCACGTACCTACATCGAATCTGCAACTATAGGTACCTAGTATAAAATTTCGCTTGAATCTAGATGGCGCTGTAAATTCTTTTTTACAAGTTTCTATTAAAATCCGCTAAAGTTAAAGGTCGCTGCAGTCGAATACTTACTAAAGTTAATTCGCACAATGCACAAAGGTTGGCACTGCCTGATTTCATTAATCTATACATCTATATAAATAAAATCAGAGTGTCTGTCTGTGATTTGCGAAAAACTGCCTCAAACTAAGCTTAGAGAGTCATTCGCATGCTGTTAAAACGTAAATAACTTTTTTTAGAATTTTTGTCTGTCTGTCTGTCTGTCCGGGGTAATCTCAGAAACGGCTGAAGCGATTTCGATGAAACTTTGCAGACATGAAGAGGGGGTCGTCAGGAGTAACATAGGCTACTTTTTGTTTATGTAAATTGCGGTACATACACCAAAATAACATTTTTTACAATTTCTGTCTGTCTGTCTGTTTGTTCCGGCTAATCTCTGAAATAGCTGGACCAATTTTGACGGGACTTTTATTGGCAGGTAGCTGATGTAATAAGGAGTAACTTAGGCTACGTTTATTTTAGAAAATATACACCCCGGACGAAGCCGGGAGCGGGCCGCTAAATGTATTGCTAAGCGCAAAACTCGAGAACGGGTGGACCGATTTTAATTCTGTCTTCACTCATGGACAGAGGGATAATCAGGGAAGGTTTTTACGTTAAAAAAATGCACCTCGGGCGAAGCCGAGAGCGGACCGCTAGTATTAAATAAAAATGGAGTGTCTGTAATATTGAAATAACTGTTTTTTACTACATGCATATGAATATATATATACGGTACATACACCAAAATAACATTTTTTACAATTTTTGTCTGTTTGTTCCATTTAATCTCTGAAATGGCTGGACCGATTTTGACGGGACTTTTATTGGCAGGTAGCTGATGTAATAAGGAAGTAACTTAGGCTACGTTTATTTTAGAAAAATTCTTTTATTAGAAAAAATACACTCCGGGCGAAGCCGGGAGCGAGCCGCTAGTATAAAATATGAAATAAGCCAACAAGTAGGTGCTGAGTGGGCACCTTGTTTAGAAGATTATTATTTGGGATTATCAATGAGAAAGTGAAAGTTTTGACATATAAATAAAACACATTAGAGGATTAAAATAAATATTTATTATTATAACGAATATTAATAACGGATACATGACAATTAAACTAAATGGATTTACATTATTTTACAATAATATACAGGCCACAATACCCCAATTAATTATTATAAAGTTTTTAGTTATTGGCAAAAAAAATGGCTAATCTATTGACAGGCTCAACTAACCTATCAAATAAAAAGAAAACATAAAAATGATGTAACTCTTTGTAATAATTTTTGTGATGATTTAAAGACATTTGAATTTGTGATATATGCATCAAGTGATGTGTCAAATATTAGAATTTCAATATTGAAATAAATTTAATTGTGATGTGATCATTAAATAATATAATAACCAAATACAAATTATTCAGTCCAGGGGATCTACTCTAAACGTTAATTGGCCGATGTGTAGTTAAGTTGAGACAACAAATTCTCCTAAATATCTATTACTGAGTTTCCACACTTGTACAACGCCACCTTAAGTATGATTCCTACCCTCTATGCATATATTATACTAACTGGTGCTCGCGACTTCGTTCGCGTTGAAAAAGAAAATATATGAGTAATTATTATACGATGAGATATCGCAAAAACAAATTTAAAAAATCAATTGCTATTTGCGCCAACTGATGGGATGAAAATAATACTTTTGTCACTGCAGTCTGACAGTATTATATTTAATGTCATTATTCACTGACAGATGGCGTTAGAGTTGACGCAAACAGTATTATATTTAATGTCACTATTCACTGACAGATGGCGTTAGAGTTGACGCAAATATATATATATATATATAAGCGTGATGTTATATAGCTTAAAGCCTTCCACGATAAATGGACTATCCAACACAAGAAGAATTTTTCAATTCGAACCAATAATTCCTGAGATTATCGCGTTCAACCAAACAAACAAACTCTTCAGCTTTATATAATAGTAAAGTAAAGTATAGATACAAAAAAAGAACAATTTTAAAAAAAGATCGAGGTTCAGAGTAGACCTCCAGGTTAGATGTCCCCGTTAAACTTATATTGTTCGCCTTGTATGATAATTGTTAAGGTCTGCAAATTTAAGATAAGATTTTAAGGTTTAAGGACAAATTTAAGGTTGTTAAGATTCACAATGAAACCAACAGCAGAACTTTTTTCCAAACAGGTGCACATTGAACATTTACATTTAGATTTTTAAAAATTGAAGCATTGAAAGTGTGTTTTTTAAATAGCGAGATCTTTTTATGAACAAAAAAAAATTACTTAATATTGGCATAATATGAATAGAGAATGCATATTTGTTGTTTTGTGATAATTAGGGTCAGTTCACACCAAATGTAACGCTTCGTGTCATATCATGTCGCGTTTCGGTGTAAACTGACGCTTATAACTGTCATCATCAGGTGACACGTGTCATAAATATTGACATCTCTTATTGACATAACTATATGGTCACTTGATAACGATTAAATCCCATTAAGTCCATTTGAATTACTTCCAAATATATTCGTGTGTTACATACGAATCCAGATCACTTTCACTTTGTAACATCAATAATGTGTATTATCATTTTTTAATTTGAATATATGTAATTATATAACTTGTACCTAGCTTTTGTATTTCAATAAAAAAATATTTAAACAAATAAATTTCATTTACATAAAGACCATCACCTAATATAGTCTTGTCATCTTGTGGCACGTGTCACTGTGACATTTTGAAATTAGAACATCAATATTGACCTAATTCTTTGACATATTCACTTAAATGTCACCGGTTGTCACTTTAGTCGCAATTATCTTAGTGAAGTGTCAATTTTCACTTTTTAATTTGAATACAATTATATAACTTTTTGCTAAAATCTGATGGAGCCAAGACATTAAAAAAGAAGAAGAAGAAGAAGAAGAAGAAATAACTTTTTGCTTAGCTTTGGACTTGACAGACCTGTTTTGGAAAACTAAAAAAAATTATAGACTTGACTTGACTGACTAGTCTTGGGATCTGCTACTTTTGATTTTAATTTCAATTTTGCCTTTTTTATTTTAAAAAAGGCTATTGCAAATTGCTATTCTTACTAATGACACTGGCAAATCATTGGAGAAGATCTGATGGAGCTAAGACATTAAAAGAGAAGAAGAAGAAGAAGAAGAACTTTTTGCTTTTGGGCTCCAATATAAATATTTAAAGTAATAATTCAATGTAACTTCATTTACATAAAGACCATCACCTAATTTATTCTTGTCATCTTGTGACATGTGTCACTGTGACATTATCAAATTAGACCATCAATATTGACCTAATTCTTTGACATATTCACTTAAATGTGACCGGTTGGCACTTAGTCACACTATTATCTTAGTGAAATGTCATTTGTCACTATTATATGTCTGTTCACTATTTGCACTGTCACTATTCAAAATGGCTTCATCGCTCGGTATAACTATAACGTCACTAACTGTATTGGCACAAGCAATGTCACACACTCCGTCCAAATT